>OY728156.1:648516619-651016619 GCA_963277665.1 Viscum album
AACCCACATCGTAAAATGGAATACTAAAACATCATTTAAAAAAGGAATGATAGAAACATAACGGATACTCAAATAACTCATCATTGGGTTTCCACAAAGGAGAACATAGGTGAAAATATGGATATGGAGTAGAAATATGACCATCATGTTCTGATGAAGAGTGGTCGAGAACATGGCTCTGAAAAATCCATCAATCACAAAGCCATATATTTGTTATGATCTAAGGTACCATCTGATTCATCGGATATAAGGGATCTAGGACAAAATTTTTGGTTTTCAAGATCATTTTCCTAATGTTGATGAAATTCGAATTAGAAGAAATACTTTCGTGATTTTTGTACAGTCTCACCGTTGGTCGTTCTTTGAACAATTTACACTTCATCTCTTAAATAAATGAAGTTTATTTTTTCATTCGTGAAGCTTTAGAATATCATGCGATAGAATGATGGGCCATTCCATCTGTCTCAAATAAAAGGTTATAAAAATTATCAAAAATACATAGGTCCATCTATAGTGAGATTAATCATATATGGTTCATAAAATGTACTTATACATCATATATCATACTGCATAATATAATAAAACTTGTTTCTACTAAACGAAGACTTCCTGTAGGCCAGTGGTAGGCGATAAAAGACAATCGCACTTCTGTTGTGGGTTCGATTCCCATAGCCTTTTCCGAGGCGATGGGCTGTCACCCATCCTGCAGGTTGTCCTTTTTCTAAAACTACATTACTAAAACATCCCATCAATAATATCAAAAAAAGTTTTATCCTTAAAAAATACTAACTTATGTCCAGCATAATCCATTTCAATCTTTAGTCTTATCCAAAATACTATAGTCCAATCTCATATTATAGTGAAAACAATTACTAGAGAGTTCATATAACAAGCATGTTAATACCATCGTTGATCCCCATATATCATAAGATATGTCTTCTTGGTCACATTCCAAACATTCTAAGGCCTTAATCATGTATTCTCTTGAAAAATTAATACCCATTGAAACATAGTGAAAACATGATTGCTGCCAAATGATAACTCTCTACACATACCAAAATCCCACAATTTCGATATACTCAAACCATAATATCACTAAGTCCTTGTATCAGTCATGAGCTCATGATTTTATCATATTATTTTCTCCTTATCCCTTCATTATGCACATATCATCTGCTTTCAAAAAATATTTCAATCACCTTTGCATGGTTACCAGTACCACAAAATTACTGAAAACCAATACATAGATATTCCAAAAGTCCACAATACCATAAATGAGATTCCATGATACTATTTTGAAATCCCATTACATAAACACTTAATCATTACAAAACATCATTTTCATACTCAACATCACAAATAGTGATCGCATTAGACTTCCCTTTATCCATTTCATTATGAAGTTTCTCATGTTAATCATCATTAACCCGTGGATTAGGGCATTTATTAGCATAATGACACATTTCATTGCACTTGACGTATTGAAGTGTTGGTGGAGAGCTCTCTATAGTCTTTTCTCTATTCACAAAATTAGAAACCTTTTCCCATTACTTCGACAATCAACTGCTCGATGACCTTCTTTTCCACACTTAAAACATTTTCTAGTACCTTTTTGGCAATCTCCACCATGCTTCATTCCTCAATTTGAGCATAAAGAAACATTCATCTTCATTTCACCATTGTTCTGAGATTTCTCCTTGAACTCCATCTTTCATTTCTTGTCAAAACAATGAGATAGATATGTTACACCAACTTCCAGTTCTACCTTGATAGCACAACGCATAATTTTTTCATAGCTACTGAAGTCTCTTATAGCTAATGCCCCTCGAAGACTTGGTTTTAAGCCACTAATAAATCGATCAGCTTTACATTCATGATGGATGATAAAGCCAGATGCATACCTTTCATGTCTTGTAAAATCCGCATCGTATATACCAACAGATTCATCATCCTTATGCTTAAGCTCAAGAAAAACTTTTTCCAGCTTTTTTTTAAAGAATACGAGTGATGTACATACTAAAAAACAAGTTCTTGAACTCATCCCATTCCATGGACTCAATTTAATTTCTTTGCCTCGTATTCTTGATAAGATTCCACCATTGATCAGAATCACCTTCCAAACGATATACTGCTAAGATGACTTTATCATACTTAAAACATTGTAGAACTGAAAATATCTTTTCACTAGTACTAATCCATTGTTCAGCCACTAAGGGATTAGAAGACCCGCTGAATGAAGTTGGACGCTGCCTCATGAAGGATTCAATAGAATGTTGCTCATTTATCTGGTCATTTTGAAGTCCAAAATGAATCATAGCTTGTGTAAGTATAGAAATATGATTTTTCACTCCATCTCCCATGAAATTGGTTTGGTTAGGAGGACAATAATTGCATTGTACATTACATTGATCAACACGGTTCCTTCAGATTTCAACCATCGTCTAAAACACAAAAATAATAGTGTGAGAGGCAAATACAATGCTAGGGAAAACAACATAGTAACTGGGGAGTATCCTCAATATCAAACATCATAGGTTAAATTCTAAGATCGTTACCGTAGTTCTAGGACTATATCCTATACGTATACTTATCCTTAGGGACGTCCCACAACATACCTTAAAAATATCTCTAGGGATCTCACTAACGTTTTGGCATCCTAGTTTCCAATGTTTGACTAAACCATTCCTCTGATACCAACTGTAGAGACCCGAACCATGAAGTAAATGGACATTACATTACATTAGCGGAATATTTAATACATAATAAAAACAGACACACAAGAACCGTAATAGTGTTTTGTCTTTGGAAACATGGAATATAAACTTATAATCATGTTTAAAGATCTTCAACATCTCCCATAACGAATCTACCCTTTTTGATTCCTTACCTAAAACCTTTACATTAATCATGGGGGAAAATAAAACATAAAAAGGGTGAGTTAAAATTCTCAGAAAGGGTAAGCATGGAGACGATAAAATATAACATATACATTTTAATTTAAAAACATGAACATAATGTTTAAACATCAAAATCGTGAGCAACGTCATAAAACATGGAATTACATAAGGCATAGATAATAATGGATCATAAATCATGATAAAATAGCATTGGAATAAAACATGTAATTGTTCCATCCATTAAGAACATGTAATGATTTCCATAGTAGCCAAGGCATTACTTCCAAGACTATCTTAGTGGACAAAGTCCCTTTCTGAATTGAGTTTACTCCTCTATCCAGTCCTGTAATACTGAACCAGATTAACTTACCATTCCATCCATGTCTATCTCATGAGATATAAATCTTTACCCTATGCATTGGAGGGAGATATAGGTCCCACCCATCCCATAATGAAATCATTCTTACTTGTTCCACAAAAATAAACATAAATCATTCATAATAACCCAATGAATAAAATGGGTTTCATAAACATCATCCCATCATCACATAATCCATATAAATGAAATGGATATCATAAAAGTGAAACCATGTAAATCATAGAGAAATTATACTTGAAACATACACATATGAAATAATGTCATCTGAGATGGAAAACAGATTTGATAAAACACTTGAAATGAATTCTTCATGAAAATATCCTTTTTTCTTCAAAATCATTTTCTTTTCACAAAATGTCGTGAAATTTTAAAAGGAAAGTATTTTTTTGAAAATATTCATGAAATATTTTGGAGGAATCTTCATGAAAACAAGGCTTTATAAAACCGTAAAAATCCATTCACGCCGTATACGTTAAAAAACATTCTTCTCGTACTTTTGTCGAAAAAGGCCAAAAGTACCTTGTAGGGTATATAAAAGAAAGATTCCATCCATACCATTGGGTAAAAGTCAAAATGGGTAAAAAGGATTTTAAACATACATGAACCCATTTTTTTGAAACATGGACATGGATGATAACAATAACCCCAGTAAATACTTACGAATAAAAAATCTCGGATAAGAACAAGATTGGAATAGTTATCCCTTACCTTAGGTCTGATATGATTCATACGTATCCAAAAATCCTGTATAATGATTTAATTTATGTAATTAACTTATTACAGAATCATATTTTTCTTTATTATATCATATATGGTTCACTTATGAATTTATATTACCCGTTCTTTGGTAAATTCATGTTAATGTAGCGTTTGGGGTAAAATCCTCTCATTTTTCCTTCGTGTTTTAAATTTTAATTATTCATAAGATTACATAGATCATGATTAAATACGTCTAGAATGTAAAACATGATTTATAGATAATATATATTCATAATATACATATATATAATGGATCGATAAATGGAAAGAAATACATCGTTCATGGAGATGGTAGGTCGTACGTATGCATGAACGCTGTTTTCGATTCCTTATTTAATTGAATGGAATTAATTAGATGACATAAATATAAATATACATAAATCCAGTATAATTATTATGTCATATATTTCATGATTAATTATTATATATACATTATAATCATTCTTGAATGGTTATCATGGAGAGTGAATCTCATCGCGTCATGGAGTTGGTATTCCGTACGTACGCACGAGCGATGATATCATTCCCATGATCGTCGAATTGTATTATGTATAATATTAAAGAATCAACATCACATTAAAATAATCATATATATTCATTACTTTCACCATTATACCAATCCATGTAAGGTGGTGGTGGAAAATAGATTACACCACGGCGTGGAGACGGTATTCCGTACGTACGCACGCACGATGATTTTGTTTTCCATAGAAAATATAGATGGTGAAATATGGTTGTTTCTTTATTAAAATAACATATCAGTATATGAGTGATACTGATGTTATTAAATCATAATGAAACAACTAAAGAAGATTAAGTGGAAGAGAAAAATTAAGATGAAAGAATCGGTAACGGACATTACCTCTTCTTTGAAGCGCCTCTTTGAGTCCTCCTCTTAGGGCACTAAAATTAGTCTTTGAAGAATACCAGAACCTCTAGGATGTTTCTGTGGAAGTGGAGAAGAGAATTTGGAAGGGGTTGGATGATCTTGAAGGCTCAATGTGGTTTGAGGAAGATAGGGCAGAGGTTCCCTTTTATAAGGGAGGAGAGGGGCACCTTTTGAATAACTAAAAACATTATTTTATTATAAAGTCATATTCTATTGTTAATAGCTCCAAATTGAGTTATTTCAAAGCTAAGGTGGGGATGGGTCGAAATCATCTAATCCAATAGAATTTACACATGTTTAGTTTTCTATATTAACCTTATCATTTAGATTTATCTTTAAGTTATATAATTTAACTTTTACCAAGTCTTCTTGTTTTCTTAAACTATAAGGTTAAGAAACTTATAATAAAAAGACAAAAAAACCCCAAGTTATTTATTTTTAATATATATAACCTTATCTATGTAATTTTTCCGAACCCATGATTTTTAGGAATAAAATAACAATTGATAATATAATATTTTTTTTAAAAACTATTTTATGTCAATTTTGACACTATTTGGTAATTGATTTTTGTGAAAATCATAACAGAATTATTAGTTCAAAAAAATCCAACTAAATCAATTAAAACATGTCATATTAACCTAGAAAATTATTTTAATTTATAAAAATTCTCAAATACATTTATTTGCTTATTTATAAAATCAATTATGTCAATATTTCATTAATAAGATAATCACTGCATCATCTTTGTGTCATAAATAAATTAAATTATTTATTGTCTAAAAATTATAAATAAAATACCATTATGTAGGAAATATTTTTCGATTTCTAATTAATATTTATAGTAGAATTTATCTGATGTATAACCCTATATTAAAAATTATTTTCTTATTAAACGTTGATTTTAACTATTTTAACCTTTCTTTAAATAAATAAATATTAAATGACCTAATCTAATCCAAGTGGGCCTAAATGGTCATATTTTATTCCTAAGGTTGTTTTTGGTCGAATTAATCTTATACAATAGAATTAGTACATGTGTTATGGGTAATAATAATATCCTTTTAACCTTTAATTATCCTATTTACTTTTAACTGTGGTAAATAAAAGTAAAAAGTTACTATTCATTAAAATATATTTTCATCTCATTGAACCAAATTTTAGTCCTTGGTATTGACCGTGTGTCTCAGATTTTCGAAATTCCTCTCACAGAAGAGGTAAAATTACGTTTTATGAAAAAAATAGTTTTGTAACTACCACTTAGTGGTTTCACTATTCATCAAAAAATGAATGTTTCCAGAAAAATTCCAAAAATTATGCCTAAGCTATATTTGATATTATGAATTAAAAATGATGCCTATTTTACCAAATTCAAATGATATCAGTTAAATTAATTAATTTAAAAATTATTTCCCGTCGTCAAAACAAATAGCGTGTTTTTAAGAGATAATAACTATCAAAGGATTAACACTTGTTTATGTCTGGTTGAAATGTGAAATTACATCCAATGACCAACAGTGTATTAAATGGTAAAAATATATTCTAAATATACTTTAAAATCACTAAAATTAATTATTTATCACTATTAGTTATTTCGATTAAAAAAGTTTTTTTTTATTAAAATTTAGTAATTCTCACTATTCATCAGAATATGAATGTTATCCGAAAAGTACCAATATTTTACCCTAAGCTAATTTCGATATTACGAATCCAAAAATGAAGTCCATTTTTAAAGGTAAAATTTATAAAATTTCAAAAAGTGGGTATTACTATTCATAACGGCTAGTTCATAATAATATTATAATAATATCTCGTTTAGAAAAACTCAGTATTGCGTACTACACACGCTATCGAGGAAGGTCTTTATTGTGTGTAATGCTAGCCCAGTCAGGACTGCATGTAGTGAAATCTCTATTTGGTGTTGCGTATGATCAAAACTTATTTCATTTATACATTAAACAAAATCTATACATAATGTTGCGTAGAATAGTTTCTACAAAACAAACTTGAAATTGTGTGTAACGCGAGCCAAGAATAGAGTTGCATATACATCAAGAAAATACGGTGTTGCGTATATCACAAGCTAATTTTGGTGTACCATACAACACAAGAAATTAAAAAGAATATTTTTCATAAAGTATCGGGGTGTTACAGCTTCCTTCCAAAATTTCTCTGGTAGGTCTTTATCAATAAGCATCATTCTAGCCATGTTGTTGATGATCTGATTTCTTCTTTCAACCACTTCATTCTGTTGGGGAGTTATTAGTGATGAAACTTGATGCCTTATCCCATGTTTCTCGAGATAGTTTTAAACTTGACTATTTTTGAATTCTGTACCGTTATCAGTAGGAAACATCAAAATTTTTTGCCTAAGCATCTTTTCTGATTCCCTCCTATACTGCTTTATGCAACTGAACACCTCTGTATTATGGGTAATGATGAATACCTAGGACATTCTACTAACGTCATCAATGAAATGAACATAGTACATTTTGCCATTTATATCTCGTGGTGAAATAGTGCCACATACATTATCATGTACCAGTACGAGCACTCCAGTTGATTTCTGTTCCATTGGCATGTATGTTTTTCTAATGATTTTCCCTTGTTGGCATGCATCACACATATGAGGGCGATCACATGATTGTTTGCGAAGGTCTCTAGCAGCCTCACACATTACCGGATCTTCCATGTATGGTTGACATAGATGACCAAGTCTCTTATGCCATAGCTATTTTTCTTCCTCTCTGGATAAAAGGCACGTATCTTCTTCCCCACCTAGAAGATAAATATTTCCCTTTGTCAATTTTCCCTGCTGAACAACTGCTCCATCGTTTCCTTTTGCACCACACATATTCTTCGTAAATCAGATAGAATTCCCAGAGTCACACAGTTGACTAACACTGAGAAAGTTATGACTAAGACCCTCTACTACCAAGACATCAGCATATTTCATTTCTTTTCCCCCAAACATGGATTTTCCTGAGCCAACAATCTTCTGGATATCATAGTTTCCAAATTTGACAACTCCTTCTTTGTCATATTTTATGCATGTAACAAGATCCTTATTGCCTGTCATGTGTGATGTGCAAACACTATCAAGGATCCATACACCAGAACGTTCTGATTCTTTAAGGGCAATCTCCGCCACCACGACCTTCACATTTTTCATCTTCTTGGTCCATAATTTTTATTTCACACTCGGAATGGATTGAGACTTCTGTTCTTTCTCAGAGTATGATGGACCATCCTCATCTTGCAAAGCAGCAAATCTATTCTACATTTTTAACTCACGTTTCAGTTTATTGATCTTCTACTTTTGAATGTTTTGATTCTTCTTTGGTACATTTCCCTGAAAGGTCGATGTATAGTACCTAGACATGTTCCCAAATAATCCACCCCAAAAATAGTGTCCATAAACATATGTTCTAGAAAACCATTCTCTGTTTGGCTACCCCCACTGTTATTGTTCCCTTCGATATCTCATGGCTTTGGAAAACACATACTGTGAATGTACCATCTTCCCACAACAATAACATCTGATATATGGTGTATTCCTTCATGACACATTAGCACTCCGAGTTTCCCCTTGGGATCTCTGAATATTCTGATTTTTCTTTGTTCCCAAATCAATCTTCAATCTCGGGATGGGTGCTTGCTGTCTGATTTCAATTGCCATAGATTTTTCTTTATGATCAAGCCTTGAATTATCCTTAACAATTGAGCTCAATTGCTGCTTCTTTCTGGCTGAATTGTTGGGCTCCTCTTTCATATTTTCAGTCTTCTGAATGACCTTCTTTCCCAAGAATGTATTTTGAATCAAAGGCTTTTCCTGGTCTTTAACATTTCTCCATATACTGACAACTTCTTCTTCAATCTCTTCAATATGCTTGACGTGATATTTTACTTTTCTGTTCAAGCCATCGATCTCCCTTTTTTTGTTCTTCAATCTTGAGCTTATACTCACTAACTGATTTTGAGTTCACTTGTGTTGATAAATTGAGTTTTTCAATTCCTTCCATCAACTCAGACTTCTCATCTTTCTACTGCTGCATATAGAGTTTGGAATCACGAACAACTTTATTGTCTTTCTTCATTTTTTCAATCCAAACATCTATCTCCTCAAGAGCTGCTTCCAATTCGGTTTCCATATCAACTCTTCCTTCAACTTCTTCTTCCTCTTCTCCAACTTCAGTTTCTTCCTTTTCCTGAGAACTACCGACGACCGCTACCATAGCATTGTGTATACGATCATTACAATTTTCAAACTCCTCAACCTCTGCATCCTCAGACTCATCTGAACTATCTATTTATTGTGAAAGAAGATTTTTCTTATTAAAGAAACTTCTCTTGAACTTCTTCTTCCCTTTCACATAGGCTGAAGATTTCTTCTTGGGATTTTCATCATTATCTTCATAATTTTCTTCTTGAAACTTTTTGTTGTATCTTTCAGCAATATGACCTATCTTTCCACATCGAAATCATGCTATTAGAAGTTTCCCTTTAAACTTTCCTTTTCCTCTTTGCAGATTTGAAGAAAGCAATGACATCACCTCATCTGTCTCTTCCTCCTCCTGATAATCTTCAATAGTGTGCTTTTTCATGGCCTTAAATGCCACTGCTTAGAATTTCCCCTTTTCCACAGCGTCATTATCATTATTTCTCATTTCATATGAAACCTGATAGATGTGCAGCTTATTCAATGTCATCTCTTTCGGATCTTTATCTTTCAAAACTGAAACATTCGAATTGAACCGAGGTGGAAGTTTTCTGAAGATACGCTTTACAATTTTTATGTCTTTGATAATCTCACCATGACCTCGCATGTCTTTTACCACAACATTTACCCTATCAAAAAACTCATCAATAGACTCATTCGGGTTCATTCTCATATCTTCCTACTTGTTCCACAACACTTGCATCTTTGCCTCTCTGACTTTTATATACCCTTCATAAATATTCAAAAGCTTTTCCCACATGGCATGTGACGTTTTTCATGAAATAACCTTTGTATATATTGTCTTGGAAAGGGATCCCCCTAATGCATTGATTGCTTTGGAATCATCATCCAGCTATCTATGCTCAGCTTCTGAAAATGAACCACTATTGATGTCAATTGTAATACCATGAATTGCTGATTTGAACACATCCATTTCTAATGATCAGAAGTAGTGTTGCATCTAATTCTTCCATAGATGAAAGTTGTTCCCGTCGAAGATCGGAATCCCTTTATGATTGGTGACATCCATTGAGAAAAAAAACTAATATCAACATTTCTCTCTGATACCAATTGTTAGGTCCACACGGCTGAATACCCTGAGAGGGGGGGGGGGTGAATCAGGGTTTGACTAATTTAAAATTAAAGCCTGTTATGATCTTGTTTCACTGTTAAGAAAACCACCCTTTTCTATCTTACCAGTTGCACAATATAAACAGAAAGTAAAGAAAGAACAAGACACATCAATTTTACTTGGTTCACCGCTAAGGGCTACATCCAAGGAGCATACACCAACAAATTGCCGGTCGTACCAATTCCACTAAACTTCACAAGTTGTGGATTATAAGGATCGGGATAGATCACTTCTAAGCCTAGGGTCACTACCTTTATATGTTTAGGTTCAGCTCACTACATTCCGAAGGGTCACTCCCTATTTCTCTCTCTCTCTGGCTCACTGTCGGTGGAGAGGATCACCTTTTTCCTCTTCCTATGCTCACTTCACTTGGAGGAATCCACTCATAGTTTATAGACCTGTAGGTCTCTTAATTTGAATGAATGCACGCATCCTAAACTATAGATAGATGCTATATTAAATTCCAACTTCCATACACTAATGAATACCCCTTTGCCTTTTAAACACTGGGCAATTCCTTTGGAAACACCTTCACAAAGAACCCTACTTCGCGAGGCTACCAATTTCGCGAAGCTCAAACAAAAGCTCCTACCTTTTCGCGAAGCAATCTCACGATGCACTTTCGTGAAGAACTCTCATGAAGCTCAAGCCATCGCAGAACGATGTCCCTCGGGAAGCTCACTGAGCCAAAGTGGAGCTTGCAACTTTCGCGGAGCTACAATAGCCGCCGCGAAGCTCCTCTTTTTCAATGCACACTGGCCACACGAACCACCTTCACAAAATGAGAGAAAAAAATCTTCTCTGAAAAGTCTCTCTACTTTTCTCAAGGGGGTCAGCCTCTATTTATAGGCAATTCCACTAACCCTCCAATATTCCGCGCGATGTCAACGTCACGTCAGCTCAAATCGCGAAGCTCCGAAGTTCCCACCGGAATTCTCTCAAAATCGCTAAGCACCATGGCAATTTTCCGATCACTGAGCTAATCGTAAATGTGGAGCATCCCGTCAATTCCATCGCGCCTTAGCTGCGATTCTCCCTCACAATTCCCTTCATCCTTGCGTTGCGTTTCAGCCTCTATCGTTTGCGAAGCATGTCGTAATTGCGAAGAATCACCATCTCCATTCTTTTGGTCATTGCGAAATCCAAACCATAAAGCTTCAATTCGTGAAATTCTCCCAGGAGTGTGACTGAGGTACGTAGTTTCATGGGTTTGGCTGGATACTATTGGAGATTCGTTCCAGATTTCTCCAGAGTTGCAACACATATTTCAGCCATAAAAATGAAGGGACAACCCTTCATGTGGTCGGAGAGATTCCATTAGAGTTTTCATGAGATGAGGCATAGGATGACTTGGGACCCCATCTTGATGCTTCCTGAGGAAGGCCTAGGATACATAGTCTACTGTGATGCATTGGGGACTGGACTCAAGTTTGTCCTGATGTAGGAGTAAGCAGTGATCACGTATGGTTCTCGTCAGCTAAGATAGCATGAGAAGAACTACACTACCCATGACCAAGAGTTAGCAGCAGTGGTCTTTAACTTGAAGTTGTGGCAGTACTATCTGATGGGTGAACATTTTACCATGTACTCTAATCACAAGAGTCTCAGGTATATATTCTATTTGAAGGATCTGAACCTGAGATAGCGGTGATGGCTTGAGTTCTTATAGGATTATGAATTGGAGATAGTCTCTACACCTAGGAAGGGGAACATTGTTGCGATGTTCTTAGTAGGAGGACCGGTATTCAGCTAATAGGATAGGTGACATAGCACCTAGCTGCCTTACAGATATCCATTATGGATAGGGATGGAACAACATATCTATAGTATCTTATATTCACTCCTCCACTTCTTCAGAATGTCATGGAGGTGATGCATGGGGACACTGATTGTGAGATGCAACATGTTTAGATATCTATAGGGCATACACCTGATGGATTTTATGACGTTGGGGAGCACGTCATCCACTTTAAAGGACGTACCATGGTACCAGTTTCCCTTTAAGAGGATGTGTTGAGGGAGTTAAACAAATTCCCGTTAGTGGTACATCTAGGTTTGGCGAAGATGTATCAGGAAATCAGACTACATCACTAGTGGCTAGGTATGATGAAGGCAGTAGCAGATATTGTCTCTCGATGCCTCGCATGTCATAAAGTGAAAGGAGAGCACAAGGTACTAGTAGGCTTTGTTCAACCCATAGAGGTCGCGAAGTCAAAGTGGGATGGGATATCCATGGACTTTGTGACAGGTCTTCCACCTAAATTTAGGAGTCAAGGCTTAATTTGGGTGATCGTAGAACGACTCACCAAGTCAGCCCACTTCCTACTGATCAGAGAGTAGGGCTCAGTATAGAGCATGTGATGCCTCTATGTCTAAGAGATAGTGCATTTTTATGGAGTAACTTCTTCTATTGTCTCCGACAGTGACACACGCTTCACTTCTCATCTATAGAAGGGGTTTCAGGAGGCTTTTGGGACACAACTACGTCTGAGCACTGCCTTCCATCCTCAGAAAGATGGCCAGAATGAGAGGACCATTCAGACTCTCGAGGACAAGCTTTGTGCATGTGTCCTCAACTTCGGTTAGAGGTGAGAGAATCACTTTCCTTTTTTGGAGTTTTAATAAAACAATAGATATCACTCCACCATAGGTATGACACCTTTTGAGGCTTTGTACGGATTACTTTACATACCACCATTGTGCTGGACAGACCCAGGGGAGTCACCAATAGTGGGAGCAGAGATGGTACGGGCTACCACAGAGAAGGTGAAGATCATCCAAGAGCATATGAAGGCTGCACAGAGCAGGCATAAGTCATATGCTGATAGGATATGGTGGCCTCTGGAGTTTGAGGATGGATACTAGGACTTCCTATGCATCTCACCTCAATGAGGACTACGAATATTTGGCTGAGGCATAAAGTTGTCTCCGTGGTTAATCGAACTATTCCAGTTGCATAGCAGAGTAGGAGAGGTGACTTACCGCATGGCTCTTCAACATCAGCTGCATCGGGCATACAACATCTTCCACGTATCTCAGTTGAGAAGATTCATGCACAACCCATCCCACACCATCGACCATGGGGAGATGGCCATCGATGACAGGAAGACATTCATTGAGGTTCTAGTGGAGATTGGGGATCGAAGGTAGAGGATCCTACATGGACTTTCGATTCCTCTAGTGCACGTTTGATGGTATAACATTAACCTCTAGGAGAGAAACTGTGAGCGGGAGGCTCAGATGCGAGCTCAGTACTCCCATTTGTTCACTTAGTCTGAGCTGTAGCTTACGAAGATCTAAATCCTTGTGTTTTGGAGAAGGAAAAACCTATATTTACCATGGGATATTTTTTAAAATACATGATATTTTTTACGAGTCCTCGGATTCTAATGGTACTAGATTCTGAAGCTCGTTGTGTCCGGAATCAATTTTTGACGTTTTTCTCAGGTACATTCAATAAACCTATGAGTGGGATTTTATATCTTTTGAACCGGTGCTTGGAATTGAAATCTGAGGGCACTGTTGAACTGACAACACTAGTTTTCTCTTATAAAGACAATCAACTCAATGGCGGATTGTCGGGAATTAAAGTTAGTTTTTGGATTTTTATAAAATAATAATAAAATAATGTGTAGCCACAATTTATTTATTCTATCCTCCATGTGGGTGTAAGTAGTTGGAACCTCCACAAGGGATTTGGTGGTGGGACCACCACTCCATAACCCCCCATGAGAGGTTATGGTGGTGGGGCCTACCCAATTCCAACCTCCCATGTGAGGTAAAATGTGGTGGGGACCACACAAGGCCACCAAACCCCTCATTAATGGGAGGAGTCCTTAACCTCTAAACTATCCCTCATTAATGAGGGAGATCCTATTCACCATTCCACCATTAATTATTTGATCCTCAGCACCCCCATTAATTTGTAGGGTTTCCTCTTTTTAATTAATCATCTTTTGAAATATTTTAAATTTTTATCCAAATATCCAATTAATATGCCAACACTCATGTTTTAATTGGGTGGAATGAGGTTATTGATTCTCCCTTTGGAATTACATACCAAGACATAAAATAATAGGGATAGTATTCTTTTATTTGGGGTTGGAATTTCTCTTCCTCTGAGATTGTTGTAAAATGCACAAAATGGAGAATCGTTCTTCCAATGAAGAATGTGAAGAACACGATGAACTTCGGCGACACTCTTCTTCTTTGGAATTCTTCCTCGGACCCATTCGACACGAGACATTATCGTCTACCACGGATTGACGACCATTCTTCCACGATGTCAATGAATGTCTACCATCAATTCAAAGGTAGGAGATTTGTGTTATTTTTATCGTTGAATATTAACTTAATTCTTCATCGAACAATGATATGGTTTGAGAATCGCCCATTTCAATCACTATAATGAGGAGGGCTCAGGCCACATGAACACGGTCCGAAAATCCCTTTGTTTGTTCATGTTTGGTGATGATGGCTTGACAAAGAGGTGATAGAATTGAGGATGGTGAAAAAGGGCCGCACTACCTTCAGCCTTCGCAAACTGTGCCACCCCAGAGGTGCCTCGACACGCTTCCCGCACCCTGTCATGTTGTGTCAGCGCGCTACCTACGTGCCCTGCACGCTGCTCTGATCTGCTGGTGCCCTGTCGGCACACTGCTAGGCGCCCACAGCGCCCCGCCGGTGCGCTGCTCGGCGCCCCCGGGCTCCGCTAGTGTGATGCCTGGTGCCCCTGTTCTCCACCAGCGCACTACTCGTTGCCCCGGCTCCCTGCCAGTGGCCTTACCGGCGCCCCCGCACCCTTCCACCGGCCTTCCCAACCCCTCCCGGTGGCCTTCCCAGCACCTCGGTACCCTGCCTAGCACCCTAACACCCTGCCCGGTGCACCCGCAGCCTACTGGTGACTAGTCGGCCTGCCCGCGCCCCGCGCGGCCTTCCTACTGGCCTCCCGGCCACTGGCCTCCCGCGTAGACCCCCAGATTCCCCCAAAGTGTAGCTGGCCGAACTGGCCCAACCTCCCGGACTGAGTTATCGAGTCGCTATGTGGCAAGTTCTGGGCCAAACTGCCCTCGCGTCTTGCTTGGCCGAGCCCAGGGGACTGGGTCCAAACATAGCGGACTGACCCACCCAATGGGTTGGGTCAGTCCAAGCGAGTCTGACTGGGTCAGCCCAGTATGGCTTGGACCGAGTCAGTCCGACATGGTCAGATCAGACTCATGCCCATTACTGACCCATTACCTTCTTGGGCCAAATCATTGCCACCTGACATCTTTTTTACGAAACATTAGTGATTTCGGTATCCTTGGTGCACAGCCACCCCTTTGAGTATACCCCACAAGAGTTCAGTGTATACTTGAGTCATGGTCAGGATAGTTCGTACACGAATCCAATCGAGCCCCCATGACTAAAATTCTAATAACTCACAGACCAAGCTTCCTATTGACGCTACGTATATTTTTTTGAGACCCAATGAAGTGGCGTTCCTTTGAGATACCTGACGAACGCTTTACTGATTCGAATCAGAGTGATTCGATTAGCCCAGTGGACGGAGCGCCCGATATTTGGTGGTAGACCCATAGAAGAAAGAGTGCCTGGTAGTTGGAAACAGACCTATGGTACTCGATAGGAGGAGTACCTTTATAGGCAATTAGGGGGATCACATGGTATTTGGCGGTAGACCCGTAGCAGACAGAGCGCCTGGTAGTTGGTTAAAGACTCACGATACATGATAGAAGGAGTACATCAGCAGTCTAAAGTTAGTGAGAGGCGACTTAGTGTCGTGACATGCCCACATTACATGATAGAGGAGGAGTTCTCTAGAAGCCATGGTTTCGATAACAAAAATCCTAGTTTGAGCTGAGTCAATGACCCTTTCTGTTTTCCTCATGATTGAGATGGGTTTCATGATAAATTAGGTATATGGATGGGCATGTACCCAAGTAATGGTTATTCAATGATTTCATAATTTATGGTTTATCCTTGTTTGATTTTGGGAGAACTTTAGTGACTCAGGGTCCCTACTGAGTATTGTTATACTCACCCCTACATGGGTTGTGCCCACAACTCGTTGTGTAGGATGCAGTTGATGGACATCAGTGTCCGAGGTCGAGTGTGTGAGGACTGGACGGTACCCAGAGGTGGACCTAATGACGAGATAGTACCCAGAGGTAACGGAAGGATGTGGATCACTGAGGAGGATATCTATACATATGCTTCAGTTAGGATCCATGGTCGACGATCTAGGAGCTTCTAGACAACTTCCATCTATGTGTCTTTTAGTTGTAATAGTTTTACTTTTCCATGTACATTACTTTTGGGCATGTATTTCCATCCCCTTTTACTTTGTAGAACATCTTTTGATACACAATTTTTACATATTGTTGGCTTCCGATTGAACTCTGTTTGTGTGTGTTTACATTTTATAAAGGCAATACCTTCCCAGTTATAGGGATTTACCCCTTTGGTGCTAGTCGCCAGCCCCTGGGCTATGGAAGGAAGGCTTTGGGTAGTTAGTTCATGGGCCCCAGGGGACGGGTCGTGAAAAATATATAATTTCACAATACAAATAAATTATATGAAAAAAAATTCTATTAAAAAGCATTATTTTTCACTATTCATCAAATAATGATACTTACCGAAATTGTTACGAAAAACCACTTCATGGAAATTGTGATATTACAAATTGTAAAATAATTTTTTTCATGAAAATATTTTTATAAATGTAAAATTATTTTTGTTGATAACATTTTCTCTATCAAAAGGATGAAAAACAACCTTTTAGAAAAAGTTATATCTTTTAAGCATAAAATTTGATTTATTTTTAAGATATAATATACAAATTATTGGATGAATTTTAAAATATTATATTGAATATATAAAATATTTTTAAAATTATTATATTTTATTAATAGTGATTAATTAAATTTATTATAATAAATTGTCATTATAGCATTAAAACAAGGATTTTTTTGAAAAAACAACATTTATAATCAATTGTTATTTGTTAATTTTTCTAATTAAACTGGTAAAAACAATTAACATTATAAAATATATTTTAATGATATAATTTATATAATTTGTTCCCACAATTTTATTGGCTAGTTGATAGTTATCACAATTATATAATAATTTTTATTCATTTATTTTAAAATGATGTGGCTTACCTTATAAGATATAGAGTATATTGTTTCCTTTTAGACACCTTTGGTGTCTCACTAATATCCATGGAATACCTCGTTAATGGGTTATGTACAGGTACACATATCATATTTTTGTGGATATTTTGATTTTTTTGGTGTCCTTCATAATTAGGATCTTTTGTAAGATACTTGGGTGATGTGGTGCATAAGAATTAGTGTCGATAGGTTCACGATACCCTAATGTTGTTTACCCAAGGACATTTTCCCTAGTGAGGTATTTGGTGTTGGTTAACAACTATGTGGGATCCCCCAAGGTGTTTCATACTAGTAAAGGAATGATGATTCTCTCACATGAGGGATAATAAAAGGATATACATCACCATATTGAAAGGTGGAGAAAGGGTTTTACATCACCATACAAAATGGATAAGGAATTTTTTTCATTTTCATATTTATGCACTAATGGAATTATTTTTTTCCCTATAATCAATAAAAAATTGAGCTTTTATCCAATATATTAAATATTTATTGAAGGAATTGATAAATCACCATTAGTTGTCTCTCAATGAAAAGAATTTGGTTGAAGAAAAATTATACTAGGAAGGGTTTCCCATCGATTCTATATGATAAGTATAATAGTAAAATGGTGCTCAATAAGTGTTCATTTCCCTTATGATTGAATAAATAGGTGTGAAGTGGTAATACAAAAAATATTTACTTCATTAAACCATCATATGACAAAATTAGTCTTACTATTGGTTAAATATCATGGTTAATTTGATACAAATGATAAATTAAAGGGATATCAGAGACTAGGGTAGAGGGAGCACCTTGTGAATATTCCTCTAATATAGGTGTCTAAAATGAGTACCATAGGGTCCTTATTCATAGAAAAATATAAGGAATGATACTTATGTGATTGACATGGATGGTTTTAAGCATCTCATATTAATATTTGAGGGTCTATAAAAGACAAGAAAAGAGGATGTACACTGAAGAGCCTAACTAAAAATGTTCCCAAAGAATTTGGACAAAAGGTTGGTCACAATATTAATGACTTAAGTCATCACTAAACATTATCCGTTGATCCTACAACATTCCCAATCATTCGACGTCACGTAATAGTGATGATCACCCATAAATCCCTCGAAAATTGTTAGTAGTCATCATATGAAACACCTAATTCCATGGTGAAAACACTATTACGATAAGATCTAGGTCTTCACCCCCTTAGTCCCACAATATGTCACATCATATTGGTTATAAAAACACATGCACCGATGGATGTTATTTCAATGTTACAAAGAATTTGATTTGGAATCACCATATACCCTCAAGGGAAACATGAATCTTTTATTCAATATATTCACTCACGTTTTTTCATGATTTTCATGGTAGGGGAAACAATTCTATTAACATATTTCCCAATATCATGATTACCACTCACTCACACCTATTTGAATTGAAATCGAAAACTAGGATTGATGATGTAAAATTAAATCGAGTGTTCCTGAGAGAATAGACTTGGGTAAATATTCCAATGCATATGTGCTTTTGTGTGTAGACATAGGAAAATAAAAAATCTCACAAAGAGCTATGTGAAATGTATCATTTATAATATTTTCAGTAATGTGATATCAGTAAATAAATTACTCATGACTACATCAACAATTTTCCAGTCTACTAATATAATTATTTATTCAATAGTAGGAATAAAAATTATTCATACTACAACTAATATAACATATGATGTTGTTATTTCATAGAACCATTAAACGATATTGGATAATTATTGCAACCTAAAAAACAAAATCTTCCCCTAAACCAAGCTATATAAAAACTTATCAATCCATATTTACCAAACTACCCACTATTGAATAGATATATTTTTATATATAAAAACATTAAATCAATACTACAATAATTTATATGGATTCACACTATTATCTGATTCTTTTACCTCAATGTATAATTATAAAAAACAATTCCCTTAATGAGAAGATCATCTATGAATCGATAAGCGTGTTATCATATTACATGGTTCATGATAAAAAATTATTTAATTAAAAAATGTGTCCTCTTGAACCATTAAGTAATTTGTTATAGGAATCGTAGAAGTAAAAAAACCTCCAATGGTACCTCATTTTTGGATGGATCTTCTCACAGGTTTTTCATTTCCTTGTAGGGTGAAAAAAACCTATAATGAACATGAATATGTAATATAGCTATTATAATCTACAATGATGATTTTAATTCATAAATATAAATATATATTCATTAAGATAACATAGGAATGATTTTATACTGATTGTTATAAAATAAAAAATCAATTCATATATAGTATAGTGATGTTTGTGTCAGTCAATAGGATATCCATTTTTTTGGAGAATCCCCATGTTGGGGGATATGTTTTATGAATTCCAACCTTTTATAAGATTTGTAAATATTTTATTCAAGACCCTAATATTGGGATGGATATAATATCACTAATTTAGATGCATATGTATACAAATATTCATACATACTTATAAATTAAATTTAGAATATTGATCAGAATATTCCTTCATAATCATCAATTGATACGAGTGATGAAAAGGCTATGTAATTTACCAATCCAATAAAATGGTGGTTCATAGAATATATAGTGTTCCATCCTTTAGTTTGGTTAGTATAAAACATAACATTACTTTAACAGATCAAAGATGAGATATGTTCATCATCCTTTATAAATTATAGCCATGTTTATGAATAAGTTATTATTTAAATCCCATGATGATCATAATAGGTTAATATAATTAACATTATTTATAAAAACTAATATAGAATATGGAATATTGATGTGTTGTTTTTTGGTAGACCTTGGGATCCATTAACTTACATTCTGTCATGTTGAATGGGTTTAATATCTTTATTGAACATGTATCCTAATCAAAACCTTACTTGCCATGATTTAATTTCAACATGGTATTCCTAACTGTTAGAACACATTCGTAGATCATGAATTTTATTAGAGTCCCTTATTGTAGATATCAGAGTTATGTGTCTTCTATTCATGACTATTCATGAATTAGATAACCATTTTGGAGACTATTATTAATTTTACATTCACCCCATAAAAAACCTTATTGGATCAGTTGTGGGTTAAATTCGTGAATCACTCATCACTCGATCATTCCATATTATTATGCATAATTATTTACAAATTAAAATGGTTAATTAGGTATAAAAATTCTTGATATGAATACCAAAATCCATGTATCCCATAATATGATAACAATAATTGTAGAGATATTGTTCCCCCCAAATCCCATATCCTATATTCTATGGGAATGATAGAAACATTGAGGGCATAAAAATCACACATATTAAAGGAATTATGATTAATGACACAATTAGGATTTATATATAGAATTAAAACCAAAAATAAAATATACAATGTAATATATGAATGTATTCCATACCATCCCAAAATTTCTTGAGAAATGGAAATAAAAAACAAATATAATCTTCATGTATAAGATAAAAAACTAAATCATGGGATATATATATAAATACATTTACAATGACCATATTGTAATTTCTATATCAGTCCCCAATATAATCATGCGATGTTGAAAAAATATTTTATATTTTCATAATGTGAGAATAAAATTTATACTATATAGGATCCCACCAAAGGAATCGCAAGAAAATTTGAAAATTTTATACTAATTCACTAGTGAATATGAATCATAATACTTATGTACATAAATAGGTAAACCATCCATCCGATCCTCTCTATGAAACTCACAAAATAACACTTCCATTTATAATAACATATCATTGAAATTAATGTAATAAATGGTTCCCAAGAACCACTTCCCCAATGGATTTATGTTGACATTATATAATTTTACAGTATATTTTATCATCAACAAACATTGAAATTTGATGCTTATCATGTAACAAGATAAGTGTGATATTGTAATCATTAATTACCTCAAAATAACTCCCACCTACTACCATGAATATCCCCCAACATATAACATAATTACTTTATCAGTAGCATTCTCTAACATAAGTAGTCATCAGTAGCCGGAATGACCTCCAAAATCTACCATTATCACTTTAAATGTCATCCAACAATAATCATAATCATTACTATAAAAATTATATCATTAATGAAGGAGTATATATCCTTCAATTTCTCTACTAAAATGTATTTCGATTAAAAATACTAGAAACCAATCTATTAGGGCATTGGTGAGGTTGTCCTATTCATAATGATGAGAATATTAATAACATGAAAACAAATTACAAACATATATCATGTAAAACAGCCATATGAGTTCAATTAGAAACACATTTGGTGATACAAAAGTCCAGAAAAAAATATTTTCACAAAATATAACAACCACTTACACCACAAAACGAATCATAGAAGAAAAAAATATACACACAAGATAATATTCATCATCCCCTTATAGTTTAATAAATTTAAATATTTACTAGCTATTAACAAACATTAACACATTTATCCAATTAATTATATATTCAAATATACCCCCAATAGACCTCTCATATACTAATTTTAATTTTTAATAAAAATTTATAAATTATCATTATCCCAAACATATTCAATTTACAACACATACCACTATGTTTATTTATTAAATTACCATTCATAGCGCACAGTCTTCTGTAATAAACAATCCAAAAAAATTCATACAACCCTATTATAAAAAAATACCACCCATTATGAAACCATAATTAAATCTCACCATTATAATAATTATATCATGATTAAACTTATGAAAATCAACCTCATCATATTCAATGAAAACTAACCACTAATCGACTACCACAACATTTCACACAACTGATATGATCAAACCCAGTATCACAATATACCAACAATATTCCCTCATTTTACATAGTAAATACCTTATTGACCCATATATACACATATAAATTAAATGTTCTTTTTTTAACACTATAAATTTTAGATAAATTAATGGTATCCTATCATGTTTTGTAATAAATATCATTGGGATTATCACATATATATATAATTATATTGGAAAGCATTTCATTATCCCTTTATAAGTTCATATAAATTTTTATATTGATTAAAAGAAATATTCAATATATATTTCACATGTCAAAATATCCATCATATAAACATTTATCAAAAGAAACTTGGGTTTTAACAATAACAGTAAGCGGGGATAAAATTCTATGTAATATTATAACACAATTAATAATATGTGAAAAATCCCACCCATAATATTTCTGAATAATAAAATTATCTACCTTCTTAATTTGAATAATATTACTCACCCAATGGAATAAAAGTTCATAAAATTCCAAAATGTGCAGATAAAAAGATGCTTTTATGGGGATCCCATACCTCATCTCGATACATAACCATAATATTCCTAAATAGATAGTCACAAATCATCCATAACTGAATATTATTTCAAAAAATGTAAATGAAGACCCCAAACCTGTAAAACATTTATTCACAAATCACTTGTTTATTTCATTTTCAAAACAGAGGATATCTACTATAAAATGAAATCCATAATGGAATAACAATGAGAATAATAAATAAGAGAGGATAATAAGTTTTACGTCTATCTATTTGAAATTATTTCATATAATACAATATATTCAAAATATAATATCCTATACTATTTTAGCATATTACTATTCTGTCAAGGTTTCAAAGAATTGTTTTTGGGGAGAATCAATTTTTATGGGGCATGGTGTTATGCTTCAGATAATTTGGGAATTTACACACTGTTTAAATTAGTTTTGTTGATACTGTAATTGCGTAATCCATTTTAATGATACTCTACGTTGTTCTATGTATTACATGGTTATTTGAATAGATATAAAATTTATTTCACAATAATTATTTTCAAGTAAATATACATATATACTATTGAATGATTAAAAATTATAAGAGTGGGACTGGTTCTATGTGTAGTGTTATGAGAGCAAGATTTTGTAACACAATGATCTAGATAAAAATATGCTATTGTTCTTGGGATAGAATGAATAATATATCCATGTTATTGAAGAAATAAAATAGATACTGGATGTGTGAGGATTGAAGGTATCCAAAATGACATAGACCATGAAATGTTAATGTCTATGGTGACTACCAATTTTTTGTAAATTACAGTGACTCCTGGTGTTGGTCATGGAATATTTAAACCTCCCATATATAAAGAGAACCATGATTTATTAGGTCATTATTCATGGGTGGATTCATACAAACAACCCATATAAATCAGAGCTTAATCCTTCATATTTGGAATTTATGTTCATACACTTGAACATTAGGTGACACAAAATACCATTACAAACACATGTATATATATATATTCGTTATTCAACCCAATTTTATTTCCGATATTGAGTTCCTTTGATCCATCATTCTAGGGGGTTATCCTTTGATCAGGGACTAGTTTGATCCCTCAATTATTTCATTTTGAGTAGTGGTTATATTTGATTCATTAGTTATGGAGAGGGATCATGATATATATCATTTATCTTCTAGAACTAACATTGATGAATATCATGGTTTATAATCCTCCCAATATTATTATTGTAATTTCATTTCTTTTTTGGTATTATTAAAAATTATTGATCCCAATGAAAACAAACCCTATTTATAAATTTGAATATTATATAGATGGTGAACAAATGATTTTGATTTGGTTGTGCCTCAATATTTTTATTCTATTTTTATGCATTGATTTATGTGATAGATTATTGTATTTGTGGATTAATCTTATTTATTTTATTAAAAAAATGATACTGCTATAAATATATAAATAACTCAATGAATTAATTGAGGAACCAAAATTCCAAATATTATAGATTACAATTTAAATTGATGATTTTATTTTTGTTTAATAATTTGATCTATAATATTGTACTTTCCCATAAATGGGTTGTAATTTGTAAATGAATGAGAAAATGAATTTAAGGGTTATGTTAAATCATTAAATAGTGTTTGATTGTTAATATAGGTGATTTAAAATATTGATGATGTTTCCATATTTGTTTTTTAGGGTCTGATATTATTTATTTATTTTATACCATGACATTTTTTTACTATTCAATGTTAATATGGTAATTTAATGGTTCATGTTGTAGGGGAAATGAAAACTTCAATTAAATATAACATTGTTAGTTGTAATAGTTTAATGTGCATATATATATCCTATACTTTTAATCGATTATAATAACATATGAGAATGTGATATTATGGTTTATTGTTAAATTAATCTATATTTAATTATTTTGGAAAGGATGATAGGGTTCATAGTTGGGATTATTCATGGTCTAGAGAGGTTATGAGGTTAATTCTATACATTTTAATGATATACTACAATAGAGGGAGGGATATTATTTATGGGGGATATATATAAATGGATTAGGGAATGTGGATTCTGTATTTACTGTGTAAAATACCACATTAATGAGTGGTCGGGAGGTGATGGAACCATGGTGATTAGATGGATATGATTGCAGGTTTCTAGTGAAAAAAATAAAAAATTTGTGGAGAAATGGTGAAAAAATTAAAAATGTATGGAAGAATTTTTGATGATATGTCTCAAGTCTGATTTAATACACACATATAGATATATATAAAGTTAGTTAACCTAGAGTATTTCCATAAATATATGTGTAAGAAGATCTGAGTGTATATAATGGTGGTTATATGAATATATTTTAGGCAATAGGATATTGATGGATATTGGTAATACAAGTATATGTGATAGTATTTTAAATATTTTATGTGAACAAGTTAGATATTTCTGGATATATATGGTGATTCATGTTTTATTATAATATATATTGTATAGTTTGATTCCTCAATAATGGTTATGATTTTTTATTGAACCTGATTGATTATGGGGTTTTTTCATTAGGATTTCATGGATGATATAACCCGTGTATATTATTGTGTATTTATTTTAGATTTTTGTTGTTCTATTTAGATATATTATAATACAAGGATCTCATATGTTATCATGACACTATATTTTTATAGTAATTTATGAATTGATCACTAATATTGGGAGATATTTTTTCAGTAGTTAGAGTTGATCATGATTTTAGCATTGAATTATTTTATTTGTATTTAACTTTTTATTATAGTTTTGTTTGGATTAGGGGAATTAATATGGTGGATTTATACTTATTATTTTATACGGAGACTGATTGGGATGGTTTATATATTCAATATATATAAATTCTAATTCGAATACCTCATGATTGATAAATTTTTATATAACATCACTAACAGGCTTCATCTCATAGACTACATAAGGTGGGAATCTGGGATAATTTACTCATGTCCATTTATCCTATCATATTATGGGGACCATTATATAGTGTATAATAATATAATGATATCAAAATGTTTCATTGATTTATGTGGAGGAAGTTCATTTTAGGCATTGGTGATGTTTAAATGGATTTTTGTGGGTAATGGTTAATCTTGATCTATACATGTAATGTATAACAAAAAGAATGACTAAGACCATGATATTTTGTATACCAATGGGATATTATATAAGAAAATTTACAACTAATTGAACATGTTTATGATGATGTAAAACTATTTTTTGGTAAAAATTATATCATTGTATTCATAACATTACCTTATGTTCTATAATTATTTATATAATGAAATTTTATTTTTGTTTCTTTAGCTGTGAACATTTTATCATTGGTAAGGAACTATTAATGTATTATGTATTGTATATAGAACCTTAAATAAACAAAGAAAATGTATCTAACCTTTAATAATTTTTTGTCAATTTTTTTTAGATAAAAATTGTGATACTCATTTACATATAGTAACACGATTCATTAAAAATCGACTTTTTTTATATTATTAGTTAACATATAATTATATTAAAAAAATTCAAAGTTCAAATGTGTTACCAGACCATGAATTAATATTTAAATTTTATTTTTTCATTAAATTTTTCTAACCTATATAAACCATGTTTATATATTTATATATATATACATATATCCTATTTGAAATCATAATTGTTTTTTCAATCCATGGATAAATGTATCCACATTCTTCAACGTGTTCAAATTAAATGTATTTTTTTCATTAATTATTTTCATCAGAATATGTCATGGATATTTATTAATACCTGTTTTTCTATTTAAAAACATTATATTTCTTAGAAAATGGCATCCATGATTACTGATAATATATTTTTTACTTCAAAATGTAGACATGAATAAAGTGCAAATTTATTTTTAGTATGAATTAATTTTTTTATTTTTAATTCAAATTTTGGTTTTGGTAATGTGTGATAAATTTATTTTAAGGTATTAATTTTTATGTATATTGATTATGGATATTAAAAAATGATAAACATTCTCATATATTCTTTTTTGAAATTTTATAGTTTTCAAATTTTAAAAATCATTCAGTTTTTTCAAGAATGATTAAAATATATTTTATGTGATTTTTTATATGTATACATTGTGAATAAATATTCCAATGTAAATATGTGTTTCCATTATGATCATGATATGTTGGTTTCATCTATTTGGTTTTATTAAATTATTTTGATTGTTTTTTATTTTCAAAAATTATATGCAATATTTTTCTATTCCATTTCGGCTTGAAAATATTAATCTGATTAAACACATTATTTTCATTAATGTTTAAAAAATATCATTCTAAAATAACTATTCATTACATATTAATCTATATGCAGCTTATTATTTAGATCATAACTAAATTTGAACAAGGTTGTGTGTCTTGTTATAAAATATATAGTATGAAAATATTGTTTATTAATCATGATTAGGATAGATTATTAAAATAAAAAATTATATTATATGCAAATGAAGTACTATTTTAATCAGGAAGTAAAATCTTGATATATTCTTATAATGTATTAGCATGTTTTCCATTGTGGTTATATGTTTAATGTCAATTTTCTTTTAGAATCTCAGCAATGACACACAATGATATAATATGGACAATTTTAATTTTTATATGGACGGATGATTAATATTTATATAGGAATATATGTCACACACATAATAAAATTCATAAAATAGGAATATAAAAAATGAAGCAAGAGAAAATAACAAGTGTGTTTTCTATATGGATAATATTTTCTTGGTTTCCAATTTCTTAGATTATGTATTTTTGTCCTCACTCATAGAACCATGATATTATCTTTTCATGACATTAACATGATTGAATTGTATAAATATTAAATATTATGGCATGGTGATTCCATATAAAATTATGTTTAAGTTATTAGTGTTGTTTTTGGTTGAATTTTATATTTAATAACACATTTATATGTTAAAAATACTTTAGGAAATCATATTATGGATTTGAAAGGGAACATTTCCTATAATTTTTATTAATAATATATCCCTTACGAAATCCTAAGTAGTGAACTATTTTTTCCAAATCATGGTATTTATATGATAATTGACAATATTTTACATTATCTTTTGATATTTTACCACTAATCGGATTCTTTATTTTTCTATGGTTGTATTTATGGAATCACATTACTCAGAAAAAGGGATAACCATATAGTGTAATTAATAAAATTAATGCTAAAAAATACTAAAAATAAAAATGATAAACATTTGTACCGAGAATAATTTTTTTATTTCATTATAGGTTGAAATATATTATTTATTGGGTTTGATCTGATTGAATATATGATCGTGGAATTTGTAATGCATTATACAATCCGAAGATAGGGAAACAAATTCCCTATTAAGATGTGTAATAATGAAAAAATTATTAAAACACAGTGGGTGAGCAAGGAAAGCCAAAAAAGACTATATTGTGATGTGGTTTGATTGTTACCTTGGTTAATTTTTATAACATATCATTGTGTAATTATTGTTTTATTATTTTTTGTGGCTACATAGAGGATTAAATGGTGGTGTGAATTGTAATTATGGAGAAGAAGAGGTTTTTATAGGTTGTGAGATGGTTTCTGTGGTGATGAATGTCAGCTGTAGTAGTTTATTGTTATCATTGTAAATAGGATTTTGTGATAATGTGGTGTATGTATTGAATGATGATATTTTATATTAAGGATGGTGATGCATCCTTCTCTTTGTTTTCATCAGTGTATTTTTTTTATGTTCATTGTGTAACGAATCAGGTATATATAGAATAACATATTTTCATTTCTATTAATATTTATGAATAATATATTATATTTACATTAATGTAGATTATTTTTCTGATATCATACTAAACATGAAACAATTATTTTCATTGAAATATCACGTTTTCCATGACATTGAGTTATAAAGAGAAACATTATAATCATATTCTTATTTTAAATGGAACATAATGACTAGCCATGATTTTGGTGGGAATGAAAAGAATTAATAAAATTTCAAATTTACATATTTAATAAATGTTTATAAATAATCCAATTAATATTAGATGCTTCAAATAAAAATAAATTCAATTTTTAGAATGAAATATTCTAATATATTTAAATGGTAAATTTACATCCATTTGATGGAGAACCAATTTTAAAAAAAGTTTTTGCCACTTTTTTATATTATATTTCAGAAAAATATTTCTTATATAGAAAAGGGCCATTAAAATTTACATTGTTTATATTTTTTGTAATTTTCTTATAAATTCATTTTTTTAATGAATAGTGAAAAATACTGAAATTTATTTAAAAATTTCCTTTTCATCTAACTTATTTGTACAATTATACTAATATTTTAATTAGTTTTAATGTTTAAATGGAATATATTTTTATCATTTATTTCAATTATGTTCATTTGATGTACGTTCACTTTGACATTTCATATCGACACATTAAAATATCTTGATAGTTATTACTTCATAAAAACCCAACATTTCGTTTCAATAACAGGTATTAATATTAAATTAATTACTTAAAATTTGGTGTTTTGGAATTGGAAAATTTGATTCTGTATTTGGAATTAAAGGGTATATATATTTTTTAAATATGTACCTTATATTTTGATACATTATGAGTAGTAACTTAAATAATTTTTTGTATTTACCATGGATTAAGGGTAAATCTGGTAAATAAGGGTAAAAATAATATTATAATTATATTAAACATCCCTATCATGTGTCCTATTCTTATTGGATGAAATATTACCAACAATGGTCTTTGTGGGTCTATTTTGGGACCCCATGGTGCCACTTGGTTGTGAAAATGAAATTGTATAAGAATTAATATAAATTAATGAAAAATAAAACATAAACAAGTATCTATTACTATGAAATTTTTTAAATTGGGTTATATATGTGTTCCTTATAAATATTAATAGTAATTAAGAAATATAAAAATATTTCCTACATCTTGATATTGCATGTATTATTTTTATCCATCATATAAATTATTATATTTATGAAAACATAATGATTTAGTGATTACCTTATTAATGAATTATTTAAATAAATTAGATTATAAATATTAAAATAAATTTATTTTAAAATTTTTATACCATAAATAAATTTTATGATTGATTATGACCTGTTATATTTGAATTAATGAATTTTTTTTGAATAAGTGATGTTGTTATTGATTTTTAAAAAGTCGTGATATGAATATTACAAGAAACTACCTGAATGAGTTCTTAAAAAAAATTCTATTTTATTTATTGATATATTATTCCAAAAAAAAATTAATATTCATCCAAATTACGTATTTAATGTTTTACAAGGCATTATTTAACCACTTCAAGTTCAATGGGATGTATATAGTCACTATATGAACTATATAGTATTAATATACTTGAAAACATGGTAAGAGTATAATTAGTTAACTAAGGGTTATAGGTAAAAGATAAGACTGAATTTGTGAACTAGAAATGTCTAAAACCTTTTGGTGGAGAGGTTTTCAAACCAAAATAATATCCTATTCTAATTAAATGAGTTTTTGATAATTTTTAATTGAAATTTAATTTTTAATAAATTAATATTTATAGACGTTCTTAAATTGAATCTCCTACATTTTATAAAAGGCCACAACCTCTACCCAATTATGAACCCATGTCAATCACCTTAGATCATCAAAATACTAAAAAAATAATATTACCACATCCCAAAATTCGTCTTATAATCCTTAGCATTGGTATATGGCAATTCAAGTAATCTTTTTGGCTCAAATAAAAGACAGTTACTCATTTTAAGAGGTAGTGTCCTCTCTGAAGATCCCTTCCATTATTTTACTTCTTCATTACCTATGATTTTATTATTAATTGATTTTATAATAAAACGTTTACCTATATATAGTAGGTTTATTATGAGAAGGAATAGAATTACACTTACACTCACCAATATAAAATGGATAAGTACATATTGTTTCTGTGGATGGTGAACACTTACCTCACGAAAAGATGAATGTTCAATTTTCCACTACCACTACTCAGGGAGGAAATTATGATGGCACTGTATTTATATTTCATATATAATGTATTAATATTTTTACAATGATTTTTTATTTTTGATTTACATTAAACTTATATGCTTTCTATAACGTTTAAATATGAAATTTTCATTTTAGATGTTCACACTACGGACACCTCAGAGTGATATGACTCGTTCATTCTATAAATGGAATGTATAAAGTATGATGTTAATGAAATTATGTAACATATGAAACATATGATATTATATTGGAATTGTTAATTACTTATGTATCATTTATTTTTCATTTCATTAATTTTACAAATAAATGAAAGTATTATTAATGTAATTTTATGACCTAACGTCTCCATGAATGGTGAATTTCATTTATTATCTCTAAATGATATGGAATATTATAAATACATATAAATACTGGATATATATATTATTTAAATAGTGATTAATATTCTATAGAAATTGGAATTTTGACAACATGGTAAATTTCTAATTATATCAAGTACATTTTTGACTCAACTACCGAATATATACAAAATAACTAATATGAACATACATAATTATGTAATTATTATAACATGATGATAAGTAGTATAAAATAAATATTAATCTGAAATAGGGTTTGAATAAGGTATGAATTAACATGTTTTTATTATTAAATAATATATATAATGAATTAGACTATTCTGACCCACGATAATGGAACCTTTCACCTTATTTTTTTAGTCAACGAATTATTTTATGTCATGTCTTCTTTTTCTTATATATCCATATTTTTGCATGTTTTATTCCCAAATTTTGAAATAACCCTTTTTCTCTTATGAACTCATATTTTTAATTTTTATGAGACGTCGTTAGCTGAAAATTGTTATAAGGGAATATCTAAACTCAATTTCCCTTCATTGGGTTTTTTACATACATCAACGAATATATTATGACATGATTATATGTGAAATAATTTTTTATTTATTAATGTTATAATTTCCACTTCCCATTGGGTGGATATAATATTTTTACACATATTCACTACATTGATAAATTCCTATGTCACCTATATAAACATTGTAATAGATCTTCATAACCAAATTTCTATTGTTTGGGTTGATCTTCTATATAGTGAATATATAGTTATTTGATCATGTGATAAATATATTTTAATGTCCTATATTTTATTTATACCTTATTTATGTGTACGTGTAGTTAATTCACATAATTGATCTATTTTATTTAGAAATGGATCATTCAAACAGATCTTTTCTGAATATCCTTTCATTGAGGAAAATAACGTTGTTAGAAATATTAATTATACTACAATGTGTATATAAAACCCTTTAGAATCTAATTAGGATAAAATTTTTAATTATAATTATTTTTAATATTCTATTTAATTTTATTCCTTAATGATTTTTATTCAAATGTTTCTCAAGTAGTAAGGGACTCTATAATTAAAATTTCATTTTAAAAGTTTTAAATATTTATTCATTTAAAACAAACTAATTCATGTCGTAATTTTTAAAATGGATTTTATGTTTTTATTTATATAGATATTAATGTCTTCAAATGGGAATTTATTTTAAATGTTTCAAAGTGACATGGGATGGTTTGATTTCAAATTCACATTATTAAATGTTTTATATGGTTTTATAAATTGAATGAATATTTCAAAAACTTAAATTGATTTCTTGTTATTGAGGAGTATAATGATGATAATTTCAATATTTTATGTGTTATTATTATTTAATGTTCATTGGTAAAATTAAGGTTGGTTAATTGATAAACCAAATAATAGTGGTTCTATGATAAACCTTGGACGGTAAAACCGTGATAACTCTCTAGTAATTTGGGTAAAGTGATGAAGGTAGAATTTATTATTTTTCCTAAGTGATTTAGGGGAATATATTGTGATAGGTATTCAAAACGTAAATAACTCTATAGATATGAAATAAAAATTTATGCATGTTATGGATGCGACAAGTTATATTATTGATTTATGACTTTTATGTGGTATTTATAAATCTTTGGATATCATGAGATATGTTAATGAAATTAGGTTTTATTATTGAGAAGAATAATTTCTTCGATATTATTTATTCATGGAATAATATTTTCTCTCATTATTTTATTTCCCTTACTACGATTTTTTTCTCATCCTAGGAATTTGAAATGGGGTTTAACCGTGTATAAGGAAGTGTAAGGGAACAGAAGTATTCAAGACGATTTTTATCTAGAAATGAAATCATGGTGTAACCAAAGAGTTTTATTATTGTAAAAAAATTGGATAGAGTATATTCATCTATATTGTAATATTTGACATGTAATGTAAATGTTATGGAATAATTTCCTTAAACACTATTCCTAAAATTCTCCTCAATATGAATTCTTTATGTAACTCAAGATTATGTAATGTTTAACGATTTGGTCTTATAAATGGTATCTAAGGTCAGTATAGATAAAATTATGCGATAGGTTGTTATTTATGAAAAAGTGACATATTTTATATAATCATAGTGGTTAAAATATTAGAAAGATTCATATTTATTATAGATAAATTAAACGAGTTTAAGATAACATGAATATTTATATATCAGTGTTTACCATCCTCATAAGATAATATATGTTGATTTTATTGATATAATCCCACTAAACTTTTTGGTTTTAGTAAATGGACAGATCAATAAGGAACCAAAATAATAATAAATGTGAATGAAAAAATGGTGGTTTTCTGAAAAAGAAACTGAATAAAATCATAACTATAATAAGAACACTTGTGGAATTTATTAACCATCTATCTAGAGTCAGAAATTAAAACATGGTGAATTTTATAAGTCATCATATATAAGAGAAACGAATCCCTATTTATGATTAGGTAATAATAATAAAGGTAAATATATTATCGAACCGATGTTCCAATGATGTGGAATGAATCGCAATGGAAAATGATCCAAAGTAATGGGAAGAACTTATATATGTGGTTATGAAGGTCATATAAAAATAACCTATCATCGAAAAAGGAAGATTTCATTTGACAACAGTAAAGGGAAAGACATTCTTTTAGAGTGATAAACTGGTTGGTTTAAATGCGGTGTCCATAGTAATCATGAAAATTGATTTTACCCTAATAATGTATGGGAATGGCATCTGGAGTATTGTGAAAATATATGTTTAAAATTTCATAATGCCATTTTAATTGATGATAAGGAGTCTAAAAATGTCCTATTAAGGGTATGGATTATTTCATAGATCATGTTTTGACATTATTGAGTCTTAGGACATTATGAATTATTTGGTTGTAAGAAAGAATTAAAAAATAATATGATATAAAAACATGGTTAATGGATCATTTTGGATGATAGATGATTATTATGTCTATATTTTGGGAATTATAATGTTATGTTGGATCTATGGATGATGATATGATTATATATATTAATGATATGATTACATATGAAGTATTATAGTATTTTTATATATTATGTATTTTAAAATTATGTAATAATTTTTTTTCATTTTTGGATATAGTTATAATGAACCACTATGTTTTTTATGATCCTTGAATTTCCAGGAATTATGTGTTATTAGATATTAGGATAAAAAATGAGAGGAATGATATAAATGTTGAGGTTAGAATATGTTATGGATATTTTTTAATATATTATACCATATTGTGAATGTTATAAAAATTAAATAGATTTTAAAGAAGGACCACATAGCGACCATGTGACAAAATAACGTCTTAGACAAACTAGAGAGAATCAAACCCACCCCACAAGTGCGACAGGGATTCATCACCTAACAATGGCCTATATAAAAACCCTTTTAAGTATGAGGTATTCATTTTGGATAAAATATTTTGTGGGTAAATAATAATTTTATTTGGTAACTTATGTTTTATTAAAAGGATAACTATAGTATTACAAAATGATTTGGTGATGATTGGAAATGCATTATTTTGGTAGATGTTTGTTGTTTTTGGATGACTATATGCAATAGAAAAATCATATACTATAGGATTTTATTTGAGGATTAATGGTTGAATTTTATTTTGAAAAAATCAATGTTTTTATTGTGGTCTTATTTTAATTTGGGTTATTTATGGAAATAGTTATCCTATCAGGGAAAATATATGGCTAGGTTAACTACTTTAAAGTTTGAGACATTAATATTAGTTGATATTATTTGGAGATAAATGTTATGATTTATTGTGGAAGACTATGTGATCAACTCATTCTGAATTATGGGTTTCAATATTAGCTTTGGTTATATTTTATAATTTTAGGGAAAAATGTATCTTGAATGGTCTTTGTTGAACATTGGGTTCTGTTTGTTGAATTTTGGAGATTAATAATAATATTTATTTTTATAAATGATTCTTTTTTTGCAGTTTTATAGGACCACATACTAACCATTTCGGTTTTGGTTAATGTTTAAATATAGAGAAAATATATATTTCATATTTTTAAGATTATTTGGTTCTATAGAAGATGATACAAGCACCTGATGTGTTACCATGTCATCTTGAATATGCATCGGTTTGAGAAAAGATGACTTTGTTATTGAAATTTGTTAAAGGATGAAACACTGCATAGAAATTAAATATATTTATTTATGTTTTTAGGAAATATCATTAATAAATTCCTCAAATTTATTAAATGGAACATGAAACAAAAGAATTTTCCCTTTACGTTTCATATTTGTAATCATTAAATGTTTAAGCAATCACAAGTTTATGGATTTCTGGTTGTTAACTTTCTCATGATAATGTTTTCTATCACTGTCTACCAGAACATGAGGGTTAGTTTTCATTAAATATCTACTTTTTCTAACCTAGAATCATAGTACATGTTCTCTCAGGTGACCTTTTTACATCTCCTTATTTCTTTTAATGTTATACTTTTATCAATAATTTTTCCGATGTGGGATTTCCCATGATGATTTCATGACCAATTTTAAAATTGTGAGGAATAAATTTCCAAATGGTTTTGGATGATTCAATGACCCAAGTATTTTTATATTATTTATTTTTCATTTTTAGTATAATTATTGAATAATATAATATTTTACATGAAAATAGTTTATTGTTTCGATTTCATACTCATCACACAACAATGGGTTTCATTGAAATCTTATGTTGCGAACAACATTGAGGTATAATGAAAAATAAGATAATTTTTATTATTATATTTAATGGTCGTTAACTACTAGACTTTGTATTTTAGTGGATGAACAAAATTATATGTATTGTGATTTTACATATTTATTGATATTTTTACATCTATCTAATGCATATTAGAGACTTCAAATATGAATGAATCTGATTTCGAGCATGAGATACTCTAATATTTTTAAAAGCATGGTTTACTTCCATTTGATAGAGAACCATTTTTAAATATATTTTATATAACATTTATATGTTCTGTTTGAAAAAATAAACTTATTCTACAGAATAGGGAAAAATGATACTTTGGTTAATTTTTCAGTAAATATTTGATAAAGACCATTTTTTATGATTAATGAAACATTTGGAATTTTATGTCAAAACATCCTTTTGATCTAATTTATTTATAAATTTATATTATCTTTTTAATTGGATATAAATTGTAAATAGAATAAATTTTTATCATTTAATCCAATATTTTTCTTTGGTTGTAATTTAACATTGAAATTGGACATAAACCCATGTCAATATTTTTTATTGTTTTTAATTCGTAAAACCATACATTTTGGTTTTGGCAACATTAATTAATTATAAATTAATTATTGAAACATATGTAATTTGAATTTAATAAAATGGATTACACATTTTCCATTATAAGTTACAAATTTTGTAAATAATGACATTTTATTTTTTGACATTATGAATATTAATTTCGGTAATTATTTTATTTACCAGGGATAAAGGGTAAATGTGTTAAATAAGTGTAATATATAATATTATAATAATACTAAACTACACTAACACATTCCCTAAACCTATTTGATAAAATATTTCCAAACACGGGCATCCATGGGTTGATTTTTGCACCCCATTGTGCCACATTGGTGTGATAATGACATTTTATTAAAATTAATTTAATGTAATGAATTATATAACATAAACATGTATAATTTCCTAAAAAAATTTATGGGGTTATGTAATTACATTTCTATTCTAAGTATTATTTTTAATTATAAAATATTTCCCACAACATGTTATTTTATTTATAACTAGTACCTGACCCGTGCATTTGCAAAGAATAATCATTTAATTAATTATTCAATTATACAAAATTAGTTATTTGTTCAATAGGAATTAATGTACTTATTATCAATATAAAATATATAATATTCATATAGAAATAAATGAATAAATAAACAAAAATATTCCAAATATTTATTACCTATGTAAATCATTAAAATAATAGTGACCTAATACATACATAACGAAGTACATATAGAAAAAGAATGCATATAAAATATACACAAATATGTGAATTAAAAAATATTCATATTTTTAATGCAATTAGTCTTGTATGAACTATTTTTCCAAAAAATTATCATAGTTTACTATAGTGATAATTTGGCACATATATATTCCTCTAGTGAATAAGAAAATCAGTGTGATGGAATATATAAATCAGACATCCAAAAGTAAAATGTGTTACTCAAAAAAGGTTTATATAACTGAAATATAATGCATTCATGAGAATTTGAGTTGAGGGGATATCTTCATAAAATATTTTATTTTTGGTTTCTGTCATGATGTTTTTCATAGTGGCATTCCATGAAAAACATTTCACTAACATCAGTGATGTAGTTATGTGCTTGATTTTCTCCTACCTCAAAACATCAAATTGGATGTGGTGCACTAAATTTCACCCTCCAAATGTATCAATAGGAAAAAAGTTTCATCTACAAATATGTTAAAATTGACTCCACTAATAAATTAAATCAACATAGAATAGAACATAAAATTCAATACATTTACGAAAGAAAACATTTAAAAAAACATATTATAACAGAAAAAAATAAAAAAAAAACAAATGAAAATAACAAATAATTAGTGGCATAGTGCATTTGGGGTTGCATATGCTGAGTTGGAATGGGAATACTAAATTAAAATGTTCAGAGGAGTCTATGAAAAGGATGATAACTCTCATAAATCAATTAAAATTATCTATATATTATGAGTTTAATGACCCATTTAAGGGGATTTCATCATTCCACTATCATATCTTGGTTTAACAAAATGTTTATCATAATGAATTCATTGGATAATATACAAAAGATTGTGATCCATAAAAAAAGCATAATAATTCACCAAGTGAAGTGGCATAAATTCTAGATATAAAACATGGAACTAAAGTGAATCCTTTTGGTAGTCTCATAATGGAGTGACTATGGTTGTTATCCAAAACAAGAGCATGTTCACACATATTTACAGACCTATGAATATACATTGAGGAACCATACATGGGTTGTCTGATCAATCATATCATGGGAACATATAAAAACAATTATTTTCAATTCCTAGTATGTCATTCCTAACATAAGTGATTTTTACAATAAGTAAAATCTTATAGAGAATACATCTTCACCATACACATCAAGACCAATGTCATAATCATAGATCGTAGATATCAATGGTGATTTAGTGCATTCAAAATTTATCACTCCATGATATATTTGGAATGATAAAATTTATTTTTCAGTGAGACTAGATTAAAAATACAATATTAGATGTATTATAAGACCCACCATGTAATAATTTACAAAAGATCCCCACTTTTGAATGATCTGATCCACTACAAATAAAAAATCATGAGCATGCCATTGGTGAATTGGACCACTGATCAAACTAAACCAACATATTTTATGAGGAAAACTGAAATATAGCATAAAAATAATTTTTTATAAACTTCTCAAAGATGGAAACCCAAAACATACCTTCTTGTGCATTATTTAGTCCAAACTGATGGCTTATTAGGATTTTTTAGAGAGAATGTGTCAAAATAGAAACCATAGCATGATTTTATCTATCGACAACATCATATAGAAGTGCTGGACATTGAAAAAGATTGAGTAAATTATAATTGTTCGATGGAAAAAAACAAGGTAATTTATTCTCATTAACCTATAATTTTGTAATTAACATAGCATGCCATCCATGAAAAAATAGTGAATTTAAATTATAATGAATTGAAATAGTAGAATCTCTCACTACTATTTTATATTTGAATCTTAACTGACAATGAAACATAGTGAACATCCTCAAATACCACCCTTCACTCTATCTGATATAGTTGATTGAAATGGGCATATTATATATTTAACATGCCAATAAAATTGTACAAATTTTTAATATAATATTAAAATCAAACTCATATACTTGATTTAAATTATTTATATTTATGATAACAACTTATTCATAGTGTATGTAAACTAAAAACATATTGAAGTCCTTTCAATAATGTGAAACACTACCCATTCCCTTATCTAGAAAATCATCATCTCATTTTGTATTCAAAAAACATATAATTTATCCATATAACATTAACATATACACACAAAACGATATAATAATATTTATTTCCATTAAAATAAGGAATCTTTGATGTATTTCCAACTTTTTAATCTGTTCTTAGTATTTTATTTTAACAATAATTTATAGGGTATCTCCCTTTCATGCAGAATTAATGGCCACAACATATTATCCTAAATAATGGAAAGAGACAGTTAGAGATAAACTATATATGATGAAATGATCAATGATTACTGAATAGTTTATTTGGTAAAAATTATCATCATCGACGTTAATATGAAAGTGATGTAAATTGTAACATAAAACAAAATGAATAATTGTTTTATACATATCTAGTCCAAAAATAGGTTTCATTTATTTCTCTATTCATGGAAAAGGTCATGTAATATTATTAGACACGTAATGATTTTTAGAAATTATAGAATCATTTTTTGAAACCCTATAACCCAATAAAAAATAATGTCACAAAATCTTTAAACCTAGAAACTATATGACCTCAACTGAACTAAGGTGTCTATTATGAGAATTCTGTAATTGAGGATAAATTTATATTAAAAATAGCTTAATTTAAATACATTATATTTATACTAAAGGATGATACATGAATGAATGATAAATTTCATCACCATGTTATCAGGGGCCAGGTACGCCAGCTCATTAAAGGAGAAACTGTTGAATCATCACCAAAATTATTCACATGAAATCCAACTAATAAACAATCAATATAGATGAAATGAAAACAAACAGTGAATCAAAAGGATGAGGAGAGGAAAACTGATCTCATGGTAGGGATAGAGACCCCATAAACGGATATATATAGTTTGTAATATATTGAACAAAAATCATATTGACATGAACAGAACTGAAGTAAAAATACAAATAATGAAAACATTCATGTGTTTTAGAAGAAATAAAACATCATACTGATGAAATTAGTCCAATAATAAAAGAAATTAAATTAAACATATTTTAAAATAAAAATTTGACCTAATAGCCTCTAGAATGTGACAAAATTATTCAAGAAGAAATAGTTTTGACATAGTAAAGACAGAATTATGATGTAGAAAACATGAATGCAATGTTCATAAAAAATAACATAAAATGTCAGTAAAACCAAAGGGAAGATAGCAGTGTGGAGTTGAGTTATCATCAATTAATCTCATTTATTGGAAAATATGATGAAACTGAGGGGTCACAAGGAAGAAATTGTTTAAAAGGTAGTGAACAGACTATGGTTACGGTTGGATTCAGAGAGTGGTGCAACACAGAAAACAGGTAGATATGTGTTTTTCTATGTGATCATTAAATATATCAATGAAATTAGTCTTTGGTCATGAAAATTTTGTTATTAAACATTATATTAGGACACATACAAGTTTCAATAATTATTCTGATTGAATATTAACAGACCTGATGCACACTAGTCACAAAAAAAATTCAATATTGCATATTTTCAAAAATGTACAGTAGAATAAGGATATTTAAAAAAATATTGTTATCCAATATGAATAGATGATTTTCACATATTAGTACATCAAAAAATTGTAAAACCTAAATATATTTGACGATTTAAATTTGAGTAAATTACTATTAAGAAAAAGAGAAACGATTAATTAGTGCGACGTTGTGTGGTCGTCGATGAATATCTACCAGTATACTATATGAAGAAACAAAGGAGAAACGATTAAAAAATTTGTACAAACATATTGAATTGCATGTGCCTAATGTTGGTTCAGATAGTGTGTCATCATAGAAAGTGAGAATTGATGTTTTTTTTCATGTCATCAATAATTTTTTAAATTATATTATATTTTTGTCATGAAATTATTTTAGTAAGCTTTACGTACTTACAAATATATTTTACATATAAAGACCCGTAATTTCCATGTAATTTCTTTTATATTTATGGGATGTTTATGAGTCCTTGAAAATTAACGATGCTTGATTCTAAGGAATGGTGTGCCAAGAATGAATTTCTGATCATTTTGTCTAGCATGTTCAGTAAACATACGAGTAGACCATTCTAAATTTTAATCTAGGGCTCTAAATTGAAATCATATTGCATTATTTAACCTGTCGCCCTAGTATTCTCTTAGAGGGACCTTCAACATGACTGCGGTGAGTCAAGAGTGAAAGATAATTTTTATAATTTTCATGGAAGAATTAAATAAAATAAAAATGCCCAAAACTTTTATTTGAGAAACCCCTCAGCATGAGTTATAGTGGTGGGGACCACCCAAGCCTAAACAACCCATGTGAATGTTAAGAGGTGGGATCCTCCAGAACAAACCACCCTTTTGAATTTAGATTTGGGGACCACACAAACCTCTTTAATGAGAGAAATCCACTAAACTCCACCAACATTAATTAAGCCAATTAAATGATCTAATTAATGGTTCCAATGGATTACATTAATTATGACAACTTAATTTATATTGATTAACATAAATTAACAAGGGGGATATTTTAACATTTTGGGTTGAATGTGGAGAGGAAAACCTTTTGGGGGATTTTTTTTTCCAAAGAAGAATGCACTCTCCAATGAAAAACACTCACGCCGAGGAGGAACGTCTTTAACAACAATGAATTGACGATTGAGGAAACACTGATGTCACAGATGTTCGTCTATCCCCAATGAATTTGTCTCCTTCCTCGCGACCTCCATCTAAAAATATCTAAGATAGGGGCTTATTTTTGTGTGATTATATATCTTCATGTTCTTTTCTTATAAAACAAATTCCATGTATCAACTCTCTAACTAGTTGATCTGCAAATGTTTTCTTTCATGGGTTGGGGAATAATAGTTACCGGAGGTCAAATGGTTTGACTTTCTTCATTAATATTTTTGCGGAGGTCAAATGGTTTGACGGACCCACGACTTCGCCACTCCACAGCCCACTGCACAACCCCATGGCCCTCTGCGCCCTCTCACGTCCCTCCACGCCACCGCACAACCCTCATTTCTGGCCTGCGACCCCCTTCGTGGCTTGTACAACTCTACGACCTCCTCCTCCCCTATGCGGCCCTCACAGCCTAACGGGCTGCCCAGCGTGGGCTGGGCTAGAACCATAGGGCTCGCCCAGACCCTGCGGCCCGGACCAGACCTAGCGGTCATGTTCGACCCAAACTGGGTTGTTTCAACCCAAGACAGGACTTTCTAGGATGGTCCGACCGAGTAAGACCGGACTCGGGCCAACTTCGACCGATTTATCACTCTATCAGCAATAACATTGTCACCGAGCCTCCCATTGATGAACCATTAGTGGTGATGGAAACCATGAAGAGTTATAGTTCCATTTTTATATCCCACGAGAGATTTGGATAATTTTGGGATGTGGTCGGGTTGGATCGAACATGAATCCAATCGGGCCCTTGGGACTAAAAGGCAAATAACTTACATACCACGGGCTTCCGATTGATGCACTGTCTATTGTGTTCAGACCACTAAGTCATGGAAGTCCACTTGGTTACTTATTTTTGGGACATAGTGGATGTTGGATTATCACCTAGTCGCCCGAGGATAGGACTCACCTATAGGTAGGAAAGCTTATTGTGGGAATCTAGTAGCTTTCTTTGACGTGATGAATGAATAGTGATCCTATGCGAGTCAGCACTGCACGATCTTGTGTGGGTCAGCATCCAGTGATCCTTTCTTGGCCAGTACTGAGTGATACAATGTCTATCATCACTGAGAGATCTATTATAGGATAACACTAATAGATCCTGTGTGGGTCAGGACTGAGCGATCCTATTGGGGTCTACACCGAGCGATCCTGTGGGTGTCAGCACAAAGTGATCATGTGCGGGTTAGCATCGAGCGATCCTATGGTGGTCAGCACCTAGAGATCATCTGTGGGTAAGAACCGAGAAATCCTATGTGGGTTAGAAATAGAGCCTCTTCATTGAATAAGATGATCTAAGATTACGACTAATCATTTTTTCTTTTTACATAAATTATTCCTGGTGTGAGATGAGTCCATAAGTGTGTAGTAGATTACTTTCTAGAAAAATCATGGTGGTATTATTCTGTGTTCCATACCTATGTGGTATTTACCTACATGTTATTCCATCTTTTATAGAATAGTTGAGCTTTGGGATTTGAATTGGACTCTATGATTTCCCCATTTTTGAGATGGGTTTACTTTACAACATTGGTATATGTATGGGCATATAAATAAGTAGGGTTGTCAGTTGATTACATTCTATTTCGTTTATCCTTAGTGGATTTTGTGATTCACTGAGGTACTCGGGGTCCCTAATGACTATCATTATACTTACCCCAACATGGTCTTTGCCCACACCATATTGTGTTTTGTGAAGACTACAGTCATCGCTGACTGAGGACGAGAGTAACTGGACTGGAGGTAAGATGAAGGTGGACATTAGACGAGGAAAACCACAGATACAGCCGTTCGGGAGCTGTACCTACCCTTTAGGTTCGATTCTTAATGGATGATCCATGATATTTTTTTAACATATCTTGTGTCTTGTACTTTACAGTTTTCTATGTACTTTCTAGTTGGCCATGTATCTTGTCCCCTTTTACTTACTGTTCTCACAATGTTTAATATATAATTTACTCTTGTTCATAATTTTTTGTGTGATTGGTTGTGTGTGTCTAGGGGATCTAAATGCAATACCTTCCATATTTTAAATAATATGACTTCGGTTCTAGTCGCCAGCCCCTGGCCTATGGAATGCGGGCTAGGGGTTGTCACGACATGGTCCCTGAGGGACATGTCATTATAAATTGGAATAAGGGGAATAGGTTCCTCCATAGATCATAGGGCTTGGATATATTTTATGAAATTAGTGTTCAGCTTATTTAGTGTAGTTATCAATTTAGGGAATCCAGTGTTGATGTAGTGGCTGATGAATCCATACACCAGGACCCGGACATCGGATTTCCAACTCAGTGCACGAAAACACTCATTGTGCATGTGTGTTTTAATGATTTTTCTTTGTGATCACTTTGAGTCATATCACCAAGTATAACTTAATAATTGTGGAGAAGATGATTCTTTTCATGATTCCTCAATGTATATAGCCATCTAGGGTTCCAGATATATTATGCACTAACAACCAACTGAGTGACGAGGCCTAGGTGTAGGTTCCTCATCCAATAGAGGCACTAGTGGAGGCAATAGAAGTACCATTACCAATTCTGATATGAATGCCACAAGGCCTTGTAGCAGAGTGTGCACACTGCTACATTGTTTTACACGAGTTCCCTCACTAGACGACACCCAGGTTTAGGGGAGAGACATACCCACATGCTGTTGAGTATTGGGGGAAGGCCATGGTGAGAGTGTTTCGACTAGTATGGACCCCAACATAACTCATAGTGATCCTTTATTCATGTGTTTTACAAGAATTAGTAGGAAAATAGTGGAGTAACATGATATAGGTTCACGGCCAGGTGACGCTGCTCTATGCAGTATTCGGGAGCCTGTTTCAGGAAAAGATTGTCCCAACGACTCTTTGTGTAGAGTGCATATATGAGATTCTTCATCATTAGTAGGGATTCATGAATGTTTCTCTGTAATCAAGAAGGTTCATTTACCTCTAGTGCTACTCTACTGATATGGTGAGGGACCCATTCTACAATTCCCATACCTTTGAATAGGGACTAAGGTGTGAAATCAAAGATTCAATGATTTCTCATAGCATTATGATACAGGAGGTCGTTTTAGAGAGAGCCCTATTAGTAGATATTTTTCTTTCTGAGTATTCAACAGGAGTGAGACACACCAACTGACAACATGTAGTAGGGTATTCTGTATCTATATGCAGACATATGTCATAATGATTAAAGAGGACCCAACATACAGGCGAACGACCGCATGACTCAGGATCGGTTTGTGTGGGGTATGGGGGACAGATCCAGTCAAGTGGGGAACATGCAGTACTTCACTGGCGGCGAGCAAGGTCACATGGCTCTTGACTATCTGACCCTCCATATGGATGATCAATAGATGATTGATGGACCGCCCAAGCAGAGATCAGAGTTCAGAAGAGGATGTCCGCTGGGAGAAAGAGGACATGAAAGAGGAGATTGTCGTGTAGCTGATGGTGGGTGATGATTTGAGATGTTACCTACACCACCAACAATTGGTCCACCCAAACCACAGGGTTCACGAGGACAGAGGTGAGCTCAACACCTGGGAGTTAAAGCCTATGATCATGTCACATTAGAGATGATGAAATGTATGATCTATGTATACTCTGCCTTAGCTGCATGGCATATAGACACAAGATCTAGTAATTATTTTATTTCCATGTCAATATTTTGGAGATCGGAGATTCTAACAGACTCATTTTCTCAATCCTTACAGCTAGAGACTCCCACGGGATCAGATTTGACGATTATGCACTGGTGCCTGTAGTGTGAGCTTATTCTTGGAGTCGAGAGCTTAATCTGAGATCTATTTGTAGCATCATCAATGGATTACGATGTCATATTGGGTATGGACTGATTATCTACAATCCCTGCTCAGATTGAATGTATTAGGCACAATGTGTAGTTTTTCTACATGGTTGTGACCCTCTATACCTTCACTGGTGAAAAGGGAGCCTTTGAAGCACATGATGAAGTTACCCGGAGGATGGTTTAGCTGATCACACAACTGTTGGCTATCATTATCCTCAGTGTGATTGATGTGGTGTGTCTGAGATATCCTTTAGTGGTGGACTAGTACATGAATGTATCACCGGATGATGTTCTTTGTCTACCTCCTTAGAGAGAGGTGGAATTTTATATTAACATACACCCTCGGATGTCACGGATATCAACACCAACATATAGGATGGCTCCCGAGGAGCTTCGTGAGCTGCAGGTATAGCTAGAGGACTTTTAGCAGAAGGGATTCATTTGGCCTCATGTTTCTCCATGGGCATCCTTGATTTTGTTTTCAAAGAAGGTGGAAGGGAGCCTGAGGATTTCTGTTGACTATTGGCACTTGAATCAGGTGACTGTGAATAATAAGTACCCACTCTCGTGGATTGATGATCTCTTTGATCAGATGAAGCGAGCACAGTGGTTCTCAAAGATAGACCTCATATCATGCTATCACCAGATCATTGAATGAGATGAGGATGTGTAGAAGACATATTTTAGATGTCAGTACGACCATTTTTAGTTCTCAGATATTCCATTCGGTGTGACCAATGCTCCATCATTGTTCATGGGTCTCATGAACAAGATCATTCTTCCATACCATGATCACTTTGTAGTAGTCTTCATCGATGAAATTATGAACTACTCGACTACTAAGGAGTAGCATGCCTACCATTTTTAGGTAGTTTTGGAAACAATCCGAGAGCACTAGTTTTATGGTATTCTCAAGAAGTTCTAGTTCTGGATCCAAGAGGTTCAATTTATAGGACATGTAATATCGAAGGCTGGAGTTGTAGTGGATCCAGTGAATACTGAGGAGTAAGTTGCTTAGGAGCCACCAAAGTGTTTGATGGAGGTCTGAAGCTTCCTTGTTTTGGCTGGATACAACCAGTGATTTGTGCCAGATTTCTCTAGCGTTGTAGCACCATTATCAGCATTGAAAATTAAGGGGAAACCCTTTGTGTGGTCAGAGAGATTATAACAATTCCTTTAAGAGCAAGGGACGAGGCTGACTAGTGCCCCCATCTTGAGGCTTCTAGATGAGGTTGTAGTGTAAGTAGTCTACTATGACGCATCAAGTACTGGGATCAGATGTGTCCTGGTGTAGGAGCGATCAGTGATCGCATATGGTTCTCGACAGATGAGATAACATGAGAAGAACTATGCTACCCAGGACCTGGAGTTAGCAGTAGTTGTCTTTTCCTTGAAGATGTGGTGACACTATCAGATGGGTGAAAATTTTACATTTTACATGAATCACAAGAGTCTTCGGTATATCATTTCTTAGAAAGACCTGAACATGAGAAAATGGCGATGGATTGAGTTCCTCTATGACTATGACTTCGAGATAGTCAATACATCTGTAAAGGGGGAGGTTATAGTATATGCACTCTATAGAATATTTTTATACAACTGCTACATGAGGTGACAAAGTAGCTGGCTGATTTGCAGATTTCATTTGTAGAACTGGATGGATAATCTTTTCTTCACTCACATATTTTCACTGCCCACTTCTTCAGCGAGTCTAGGAGGCGCAACAAACAGACACTACCTACATGGAATGAGGTGCTCTGATATCCACAAGGCAAGCACCTGATGGATTTTCCAAATGTGTGGATCATGTCATCCTCTACAGAGGAAGTACCATTGAACCAGTGTCACTTCAGGAGGATGTGTTGAAAGAGTTCCAGACATCCCCTCTAACTATAAATCTTGTAGTGGAAATGATGTACTAGGATCTATGATGATATCACTGGTGATCAAGAATGAGGAATGAAGTTGATGAGTTATCCTCTCGGCGCCTCACTTGTAAACAAGTGAAGGTAGAGCATTAGGTACCAGCATGATTGGTTCAACCATTAAAGGTCCCAGAGTTGAAGTGGGATGGGATATCCATGGACTTCATGATAGGAAATCCACGTACATCTAGAGGTCATGATATTTTATGGGTTATCTTCGACTGAATCACCAAGTCGACCCACTTCTTACCGATCAGAGAGAAGGGTTCAATAGAGAACTTGGGAAACCCCTATTTTAAGAATATTGAACAACTACATGGAGAAACATCGACGCTTGTCTATGATCGTGATACACATTTCTTTTCCCGGAAATGGAAGGGGTTTTTGGAGGCTTTTGAGACGTAGATTTATTTGAAAACTTCCTTCCATCACCAGATAGATGTCCAGACTGAGTGTACCATTCAGAATCTCAAGGGCATGCTATGTTCTTATGTTCTTGACTTTGGTCGCTACTGGGAGGATAAAATTCCTTTGGAAGAGTTTTCATAAAACAAAATCTGTCACTCCACTATTGGGATGTCACATTTTGAGGCATTGTACAAGGGACCATGCAAATCACCTTTGTGTTGGAAGAGTCCAAGGGAGTCATCACAAGTGGGACAAGAGATGGTATGGGCTACCATAGAGAAAATGTGTATTATCCAAGAGTAGGTAAAAACTACATAGAGCAGCCAGAAGGATTATATCGAAGGATATGGAGACCTCTGGAGTTTGTGGATGGTGACCAATTATTTTTATGGGTATCACCTCAACAAGGTTTGTAGATATTTGGCCGAGGTGCAAAGTTATCTTTGATGTTAATCAGACCCTTCCTAGTCCTCAACAGAGTTGGTGAGGTGACTTACTGCCTATAAAATATCCCTCAATTTCCATAGGTGCATGATTTCTTCAACGTATCCCAACTGAGGAGATACATGCATGACACTTATGATGTCATTGAGAACGAAAATCTAGATGTTGACTATGGGGAGACTTTTACCGAGGTTACAATATAGATTGATGATTGATAAGAGTAGGTCTTTCGTGGGAGGTAGATACTTCTTGTGAGCATTCCCTAGCAGTAAGGTAACTTCTAGGAGAGCACATGGGAGTGGGAGGCATTGATGTGTGCTCAGTACCCCATCTTATTTTACTTAGATTGAGTTGTGGCTTATAAGGATGTAAAGCTACGAGGTTGGTAGAATGTAACTACCCAAGAATCTCCATGTAATATAAATTTAAAAAATTGGAATTTTACGAATCCACAAAAATTTATGGCATGTGATTACAACGTCATGTGTTCATGTAATGAATTTCTTAACATTTTTTCAAGTACGATCAGTAAACATATGTTCAGGATTTCTTATCTATTAAAATGGTGCTCGATATTAATATTTGAGAGAACCATTTAACTCGCAGCACTGGTATTCACTTAAGGAGACCTTCACTTTGACCATAGTGGGTCGAGAGTGAAAGATAATTTTTGTTCATTTACTAAAATAATTAAATAAAAAAAACATCTAACATTTTAATTTTAGAAACCACTTAACAAGGGTTATAGTGGTGGGAAACACCTGAGCATAAACCTCTGATGTGAATGTTAAGTGGTGGGGACTACTTGATCTAACCCCCTTTTTGAATTAAAAGGTGGGACCACCCAAACCACATTAATGAGCGAAAACATCTCAACTCCTCCTATATTAATTATTCCAATTAAATGAGCTAATTAATGGTGCCAACGCAGTATGTTAATTATGAAATCGTTGTTGTGACAACATTATTTATATTGATAAACAGAAATTAGCAAGGGGGCTATTTTAACATTTGTTGGGGAATTTGGAGAGGATAACCTTATGGAGTATAATTTTCTCTAATGAAGAATGTGATCCCCAAAGAGGAATGCTCACGCCAACGAGGTACATCTTCAACGACAATAATCCAATGATTAAGGAAATGTCAACATCACTGAAATTCATCTATCCCCAATGACTTCTTATATTTCCACACGACCACTGTCTAAAAATATTTGAGGTAGGGTTTCAATTGTGTATGATTATATATTCCCATGTTAATTCCTTCTAAATCAAAGAACATGGATCAACTCTTTAACTTGTTGATCTATAGATTTTTACTTTTGCAGTTATGAAAATAATCATTTCTGGAGGTTGAATTTTTGACACTCTTCATTAATGTTTTTGTTGAGTCTCTTGCTACTGCTCTAACATAGAGGGTGTGGGACAAGCTACCATATCCTGACCCCTCCATAGATCTTCATGAATGGTGTCTTATTCACGATGGAAGAAGGTGGATTTGTGCCATGATGACGAACAAATATCGAAGCTGGCACATCTCTGACTGCGAAAAAGGTGATGGCCATGAGTCATAGCCGCCTCCCAGCCCTCCATGATGTCATGGAGCCTCGCCGCCCCACATCCCTCTGTCCTTCCCCACAACCTCTCCACTACACATCCCTTGTGGCGGTCGAGCCCTCCGTGGCCCCCGCGACCTCTGTCACCCCGCGGCCATTGCGACCTCTTGCACCCCATGGCCTTCGCACTGCCTCTGCAACCATCGCAGCATTATAAGCCACCCAGTATGGCCTAGGCCGGACTAGACCCAGTGGGCCAAGTTGGGTTGGGTCTGTCCATAAGATTCGGACTAGACCTGAGCAAAATTTGAGGTATTTTTCACTCTATCGGCCATAACATTCGTATCAGGCGTCCGTTTGACGAACCGTCAGTAGTGCCAGAAACCCAAGAGTAAGACAATCCCTTAGGTATTCCCCACATGAGATTTTCATATTGTTTGGATAAGTTCAGTTGGATAAAACATTAATCCAACTGGGCCCTCTGGAATAAAATGCTAATAACATACAAATCATGCATCATATTGACGCACAATCTGTTTCATTGAGACCGCTAACATGTGGGGGTCATTTGGGTTACATCTTCAAGTGACTTCGTGGCAGTTGTAGTATCAACCAGTTTCTTGATAACCGTAACCTCTAATAGAAGAAAATGCTAAGTGTGGGAAACCAGTAGCTGTATTTGACGTGAATAATGAATAATGATTTTGGGATGGTCAGTACCAAGCAATCTGATGCGGGTCAGCACCGGGTTATCATGTCTCAGTCAGTACCAAGAAATATTGTGTCGGTCTACATTGAGAGATCTACTGTGGGTCAACACCAAGAGATCATGTGTGGGTCAGCACCTATTGATCTTATGTTGGTCAACCCCGAGCAATCTTCTATAGGTCAGCACAAATCGATCATGTGTGGGTCATTAATATGTGATCTTCTGTAGTTTAGCACCTAACAATCCTATGTGGGTCATCACCGAGCGATCCTATGTGGGTCATCACCGAGCAATCCATTGTGGGACAGTAGTAGAGCCTCTTTATAGAATAACATGATCTAACATTATGACTAATCATTGTTCCTTTTGTACATAAGTTATACCTGATCTGAGCTGAGTTTGTACCTATGTGGTACTTTACTTTGTTGTAATACCTTGGTGGCATTCTTCGGTGTGGTGTACCATTATGGTATTTACCTACGTGTTACTCCTTCATTTGTGGAATAGCTGATATTTGTGCTTTGAGGTGGACTTTGTGTTTTTCATTGTCATTGAGATTGGTTTAAATGATAACATAGGTATATGTATTGGAATATACCTAAGTAGGGTTGTTAGTTGATTCCATGTTGTCTGGTTTATCCTTGATGTATTTCGTGACACCATGAGGGTCTCAAGTTCCCTACTGTGTATCGTTATACTCTTCCTTGCACGGGCTATGCTTGTACCCTGTTGTGTTTGGTGCAGTTGACAGACAGCGCTGAATGAGGATGAGAGTACCAGGAATAGAGGTAGTACATAGGTGGATATTAGACAAGGAGAACTGTAGAGATGAACATTCATGAGTCGTACCTACCCTTTAGGTAGGATTCATGGAGGATGATATAGGTGCTTATTTTCACCCAATATAAGTCGTTTACCTTCCAGTTTTCCTTGAAAAATCAATTTCGTCTTGTATTCTAGACCATTTTACTTATTATACTCACTCTGTCTACAATACTGTTTTCTCTTGTTCATAATTTGCTTAGTTATTGGCTGCGTGTGTTTACCTGATATAAAGGAAATGCCTTCCCATTTTTAATGATCACACCTTTTTTGCTAGTCTCCAGCCCCTGGCCTATTGAAGGCAGGTTTTGGATAGTCACTACATGGGCCCCATGGTATGGGTCGTGACATTAAAAAAAATATTCATATCTAAATATTAACAGACCTCATTCAAAAAATACACCAAGAGATATTCAAAACTGCATATTTGCCGACAAATACATTTGAATAAGGTTCTCCTAAAAAATATTGCTAAAAAATTATGACAAGATAGTTTTCACTTACTAATATATAAAAAAATAATAAAACCGAAATATTTAAAAAAATGTACATTTTAGGAAATTTCATTAAATAAATGACTAACAATTGTTAATAAATGGGAAAATATATATTCATGTTAAAAATACAAATTTATATTAAATATAATTTGAATATCAGTTTATATATTATAAAATTCAAAAAAAAATAAATACTTATTTACAGATCTGATACATTATGTAAAAAAAAGCAAACCTACAAGTTTACAAACATGCGCATTAGAATAAATAATGTTAAGAAATAGAACAAATATTTTTATGAAATATGAATCAATATATTTCAATTTTTGGACCATATAATTTAAAATTAATTATCAAACATGATTTCTTACAAACTTGTAAAATAGATGAATTTTTTTTTTGAAAATGAACAAATATTTATAAGAAAAACAAACCAATATATTCTCGTTAATAAATAAAAATAAAAATGAACATAAGAAAATATACATTACCACATATTTTCAGACATTTACAATAGGTTAAGGTTCACTTGAAAAAAACATTTGAACAAATATGAATAGATATTTCTCATATATTTATACATCAAAAAATATTCAAACTTGAATATTTTCAAACCTACACATTTGAGGAAATTACTATTAGAACATGATCAAATATTGTTAAAAAACCATATATATTCCTTTTAACAAACTCGCATGTATATGATAAAATATCTTTAATATGAATCTATATATTAAATAGAATCTGAACAAATTGATTCTTAGTGACAGACCTGATACATATAAGTAAAAAAATAAAAACCTTCATTTTAACAAAAATGGGAATTAGAAGAAATAATGTTAAAAATAGAAAACATATTGGTTTGATATATGATTAAATATATTTCAGTTCATGGAACATATAATTTGAAAGTTGTACTAAAACATGTTATATTAAAAACATGTACATTACATGAAACTGTTTTAAAAAAAATGAATATGTATTTTTTAAAAATATAAACCAATATATTCACCTTTAGAAATACAAATATAAATGAACATAGAAGTGGAATATGTATATTAATATTAAATAAAAATTATCAAATAGATCCAAAAAAGAACATCAATACAATTTTAGAATGACTTAACAATAACCATTTAATTATTGTTCAAATAGATAGAAAAAATTGTGCTTAAATGGAATGAGTAGAACGTATCATAACACAAGTCCACAACATTTATGCATCTCTAAATCACCAACCTTCTACCTAATATTATAGTGGTGAATATTAAATCATTGAATGAGTTCTATTCTAGAAAACAGTTAAACTCCATAATATACCTCTAGGTATAGTATGAAGACACATCCAACAATTAATCTCATCCCAAAAACCATGATGTTTTATGTAGGGTAGTGAAATAACATTCAAAAATTCCTAAAAGGCATTACTTTTTTAAGAAAAATACTAATGATTTTTTGGAATGAAAAAAAACATGAATTAATAATTTGTAGAACATGTAACATAAATTTTCAAAACAATAATTGGGAAAATAAGAGTACAATGTCAAGGAATAATTGATAAATCTCTACATGTGGTGTGTCATAAGAAATCGAGGGGATGAATGGGAGAACATTTAGAGATGATAAATGAACGTTCTGGGTGAAAAAGACAATATGTGTGTTAGTTGGGATTCAGGGGGTGGTGCAAAGGGGATTGTAAGAGTAGAGGGATGTCGAGTGGTGCGATGTGGAGATGGTGATACCTAAATATTTGTACTAGAGGGTACAAAGAAGAAAGTATAAAAAATGGATATAGTCTGTGCAGAAAAGGAATATGGTAGGGGAATTATATTTAACATTATTGAAAAGAGGAAGATGAAGATGGTATCCAAGTACCAGCAATGATAGAGAGATGGAAATAGGGGGAGAACTTCGTCAATGTCAGGGAAGAGGGGGATGGAAATCAGGTAGGGTTAAGGGAATTAGTGTCTATGAGGGGAAATTTGTATTGCAAGAGTAGAAATAGTTTAGTTAACTGGATAGTGGGGAGGAGGACACATGTATAAGGATCCATACAAATTAGTATAGATATATATTTTTATAAAATAAATATATATATATATATATATTTATGACACAATAATGATGTATTTATTACCTTATTAACAGATAAATTAAATAATTGAGATTATTGTTATTAAACAAAATTTATATTGGAACTTTTTAATCCATCCAAAAATTTTATGGATGATTATAACATTTTATCTTTGAATTTATTTTGTTTTCTAGATAAATTCAATTTTTTCATTTTTTGAAATTCATTATATGAATAGTAAAAAAATTGTCATACATAAGTTTTACAAAAATTACTATTTTTATAAATGATATAATAGTTCTAAATATATATTATTAAACCAAATTAATTATATAATATTAGAAATTTCAATAATGAGCCACTTGATGTTCAAGTCATAATTTATTATATCTATACTAACTATATGGTGTGAATATGCAAGAATACATGGTTTGTGTTTAATTAGTTATATAAGGGTTAAAGCCAAAATATAAGGTTAAATTTTTGACATAGTCATGTTAAAAAATATTTGATGAAAATTTGTCGAAATAAAATCATCTTACCTTCAAATTTAATGAGTTTTGGACAATTTGTAATTAAAATTTAATTTATAATAAATTATTATTTCTAGACAATTCAAATGTACCCCTCCTCCCTCTTATAAATGGCTACCACGTTTAAGCACATTTTCACACCTCTCATGCCCCTTGGATCTTCCATGATCTACTCAAATAATCTCCCCACATCCCTCCATTACTCCTATAATCTATATGTGGGGAATATTTAAATTCAAGATAACCTTTTGGATCAAATGCCATGGAGTTACCCGTATTAAATGGTAGTTTATTCTCTAAAGATCATTTCCCTTATTTTACTCCATCACTCTCTATGAATTTATTATTCAATTATTACATAAAAACACTTGTATTCATAATATAAAATGATATTTTGATGATTATTACTAATCTAAACTTACACACACCCATATCTAAGGGATATTAACATTCTGTTTTTCTACAAGGCGAACTAATACCTCATTAAACGATAATTGTTCAATTTTCCCCTAACACCTCTCGTGTTAGCCATTGTGATGAAGAGATATTTATATTTGATACATGTTATAATTATTTTTTCTATATTATTATATATTTTTAATTTACATCATATCTCCAAGCATTCCATAATGTGTAAATATAAAAATTTAATTTGAGGAAATGCATACTACAATCCCCATAATGTGATTTCACTCGTTCTTGCAATACATAGAATGTATAAAAGATGGTGTTAATTAAATTATGTGTCATATATAAAATATTATATTAAAATTTATTTATAAATACCTACTTATCATTTAATTTTCATTCCGTTAATATGACAAATAAAAGAATATAGCATCCATGCGTACGTATTGCCTACCATATCCATGAATGGCACAATTCTTATAGTATCTCCAAATGTAAAGGAATAATTTAAATACATATATAAACAATATATATATTATATTGAATTTATTAATAATATTATATAAATAATGTACTTTTGACCACATGGACAATTTGTAATTATATCAAGTAAATGTTCGACTCAAATACAGAATATCAATAAAACGACATATAAGAACTTAAAAAATTAAAATGATTATAACATTAATATAAAGAATATAAAATGAATTTCCTTCTTGAAATTTTATTTTTATTTGATTTTGGAAACAAAAATTTTAAGGATAATTGGTAACCAGTGGCATAAAATACAAATGATATCTGGATTCAAAATTTGAAAATCAAAATCCTAGATAATTCACATAACCCATGACGATCATAATCCAGGTCTGTCAGCAGAAGACCTATCATCTCATACCATCATCGTCATGATTGCCATTATAACACAAACCAGAACATTAGATACCATAAGAGAAATTCATGCCTCCTTGAAACTACAACATCATATCATTAACAAACTGAACAACAAACCGCAACAACATAGAGATCAAAGGGTATGGAACTGTAAAACCAAAACTCTAACGACCCGAATCCGGAGTCCCTCCACTAGTACCCCTTACTCGGTTCACCACATGACCTCAAGCGCATTTCCCCAAATACTAGAGGCTGCCGACTAGAAGAGGGGGAATTGGTGAATCAGTGGGGAATCTATTCCCTCATTAGGTAAAGTATACAATGAAAGAACAACGACTCACAATAGAGGAAACAATAATAGCATACAATAACTGAACTGAACAGTGGAAGTAATGTATGAAATATTAATGATGCAACATGGTACATATGTCTATGGAAAGTAGTAAACAAAACAACGTGCTAAAATAAAACTGAACACAAGTAGTAAAGTAACAGCAAAAAAACAGAAGAGAAACTCCTTAGAATCACAAGCCTTGGCTCGGTCCCATGCTCTGCACCTCCAGGAAGTCTAATACCTGAAGTAGATTGGTTCTTTCCCTTATCTATCCCTACAACAAAATAATCTGCCTGGGCCCAAAAACATGGCCCAAACAGGCTGTGGGACAAAGTCCTAGTAGGAAACCACCCAATGATCTGTGCCTAACAGTCAGTGAAAACATGGAAAGTAATGTATATGAACAGTAAACAATAAATACACAGCAGCTACAATTCACATTTCTAACATATAAAGTACACAAGTAACATCCAACAACAAGTAGATAATAGGTAACCCTCTATGTATCTCTCACATCCTAACCCATATGGTTCAACTTACCAGTACTAGAAACCCTCTAGGAGGCACACACTGTCTCACCACTCTGGTTCAGCTATGAATAGACTCTATGAGGAAGCACTCATAGTAAATTACCCCTATAGTCTCGTATCATGCTAAAGGCTCTCTGGGGAAGCACTCAACATCTCATCCCCCCCCATATGGCACATGTCGAGGATCTACAGACTCTCTGAGGAAGCACCCAATGTCAATTCCCCCTATGGTATCACATCATATAAAAAGACACTCTGGAGAAACCCGTACGTCCTTTCTCCATATAGACTACTACACTAGGTTCTCAAAGTTCTGTGCGGAAATAAACATGATCAACTCACGTGCATCGTCCATGTAAACCTCAAGAACTACTTGTCTATCAATATAAGGCTCAATATCATAACAAAGAAACAGTTCCACTATCCTATAACTAGGCATGAAAACTGGAAAATCTCCAAACAGGTAGAACAAGCAAAGAAAAAATCCAGATTATAGTAAAAACATCCATAATCATAGGAAAAACATCTACTCTAGCAATCAAGCAATGCAAGAAATACAACAAAGGCAAAACATTAACATGCAATAACCCGTTCAAGGGTATTGGTGGAATTTGCACAAAATTCTCATCTACTTTCTATATAATGGTACAAACACCCTACCCTGATCCTAGGATATCGGTATATGTGAACTTCGACAACAGATTCTCCTTAAAACGTCGTAGATCTGAGAAATCATCTGAAACACATAAACCATGATAACTTGCGAAAGAGGAGGTATTAGAAAACAAGGCTCAAGAAGAAAGAAGAACTCACCACAGTAATACCAACGCAATAGACCGTTCTCGAATCGGAGAACGGATGGAGAGGCGGGGGCTCGGGAAGGATCTGGCCGTACGGGTCGCTCTCGGACGAAGAACCTCGAGAAGGTGTGTGATTTGTCCATTAGGCATGACCCAGGTGTGTTTAGTGAAAAAAAGTACACGGCATGTACATTTAGAGTACACTGTGTGTTCTATATTTTTCCATACTCCGCCAAAATCGGCCTCCATGTCACCCCTACACACCGTGTGTGTGGCCTGGGCATGGCCAGCACACGACTTTGAGCTAGAGAAGAGTACACGACATGTACTCAGAAAGTCCATTCCTGTACTTCAAAATTTTCCAGAAACATCAATTTTCATAAACACACCAGAAAAAGGAATGTCGTACCTGAAACGAAGATCCGAGTTCTTACAAACTTCATCCTTAAAGAAATTCATCCCCAAGTTTCCTAGTGAGGCATAGAAGAAGAAACCCCAAATAGATTTAGCCATTGTGACCGTACATCAGCCTCCGTCTCCCAGGTCTCATCCTGTACTCACCCTTGCTGCCATAACACCCATACAAGAGGGAAAGACTGTCCTCGGAGAACCTTCATATTGTGATCAAAAATTTGGATGGGATGCTCCTCAAATGATTCATCCACTTCATGCTCAACCTCCTCGGGCTGAAAGTCATGAGATGAGTCTGAAAACTAACGTCTAAGCTGAGAGACATGGAAGATGTCGTGCATGGCCCAGTACCTCTAGGGTAGCTAAAATCGATAGTCAACCGACCCAACTCTCTCCAAGACCTCAAACGGCCCGACATAACATGGTGAAAGCTTACCCTGCCTCAGAATCATCTTGTGTCCCAATATAGGCGCGACACGCAGGAAAACCTTATCCCCGACCTCGAACTCCAAATGTCATCTCCGCTGATCAGCATAAGACTTCTGTCGAGACTGTGTTGTAGCCTTCCTCTTCTGAATCATCTCTATCTGCTATGAATTCTCTTGAACAAGACGAGGTCCCATCAAACTTGCCTCTCCTTCCTCCGACTTGTATAAGGGTGATCGACATAGCCTACCATACAAAGCCGTATAAGGTGCCATCTCAATGGTTGCATGGAAGCTGTTGTTGTAGAACAACTCCACTAGAGGGATATGCTTCTCCCAAGAACTGCCAAATTCTAGGATAAAAGCTCGATGTATATTCTCAAGAACCTGGATCTTGCGCTCTAATTGGCTACTATTCTAGGGAAGGTATGTTGTACGGAAAAGTACCTATGTACCCAATGCCTTCTGATGTCCCTACCAGAACCAAGAGGTGAATAGCACATCCCTGTCTGAAACAATGGAGTGTAGAACTCCATGCAGACGTACAATCTGTCTGATTTAAAGTCATCCCAGATCACCAACACTAAAGGTCTCCTTGATCGGAAATAAGTGAGAACCCATTGTGAGTCTTTCAATGACAACTAAAATCGCATTTTTCCCTCGAGGCGACCTCAGAAACCATGTTACGAATTCCATCGCAACATCGTTCCACTTCCACTCTGGAATGGGTAACTACTGTAAAAGGCATGCTGGTCTTTGATGCTTCTCCTTCACCTGCTGACAAGTAGAACACCACATGTTGAAACCAGCAACCTCCTACTTCGTACCAGGCCACCAGTACTAGCGATGAAGATATCGATACATCTTGGTGACACCAGGATGAACTGTCCATACTGAAGAATGAAAATCCCGCATTATCTCCTCGTGTATGTCCACTAGCACCCATAAACGTCCCTAGAAACGCATGATCTCATCCTCTCCCACTTCCTTTCTAGGAAGAGAGTACTCTCATGACACACTCTCCCGTAAGACTAATCCTTCTGAGTCTGATAGCTTCCTCATCCGTACCCGATCATGTAGTGTCGAGGTAATAGCTACAAAAGATAGGAATGTTTTTCCCTATCTACCGTGCAACTCCAAATGCATTTCAGAGAACAGAGCCATCAGCTGCCACTCACTACTGGCCTCCTAAATTGCCTGAATATGAGTTCTCCTACTCAATGCATCTGCCAATGCATTGCCCTTTCCCAGCATATATGCATGCTTGAAATCAAAGTATTGGAGATACTCAACACACTTGCGTTGAGTGAAGATATACTTGAGACTCTTCTTGTCGGTGAATACAAAAAAGTTATCTCCCAGAAGATAGTGTCTCCAACAGCGTAAGGCATGAACAAAAACTTCCATCTCCAGATCGTGCATAGGGTAGTTCCTCTCTTGTGGCCTCAGCTGCCGAGACCCATATGCAACGACTCCATCTCCCAACATAATCACTACTCCCTGCCCGATACCTGAAGCATCACAATAGACAGTGTATCTCATTCCTGGCTCTGAGAAGACAAGTATCGGTGCTGACGTCCGCCTTCCCTTTAGCTCCTGAAAGGCTGAATTACAATAGTCTTACCATAAGAACTTCACCCCCTTCTTGGTCAGTCTTTTAAAATGTGCTGCTAGGCGTGAGAAGTCTTGAATGAAGAGTTTGTAGTATTTCTCCAGCCCTAGGAAACTCTGTACCTCAAAAATGTTCTTCAGCTACTTTCGAGAGACTACATCACTCATTTTCTCTGGGTCCACAAATACTCTTTCCTCTAATATGACATGACCCAAAAAGTGAATCTAATCCATCCAAAAGTGGCACTTCGAGAGATTGGCATAAAGATGATGCTCTCTTAGTGTACTCAGAACGATCTCAAGATGTGTGGCATGGTCGTGTCGAGTGTTCTAGTACACCGAGATATCATCCATGAAGACCATGACGAAGGAGTCCAAGTATGGTTGGAACACTCGGTTCATCAGTGCCATGAAAACTATAGGAGTGTTCGTGAAACTGAACGGCATGACTGTATACTCATATAGATCATATCTGCTTCTGAAGGCAGTAATAGGTATATCCGATGGTCTAACGTGCAACTAATGATAACCGGACCTCAAGTCGATCATTTAGAACACCCGGGCTCCTCGAAGCTGATCAATGAGGTCATCGATCCTCAGTAAGGGATGTCGGTTCTTGACCGTAAACTGGTTCATCTTCCGATAATCCACACAAAGCCGAAGGGTACCATCTTCCTTTATTGCAAATAGGACAGGAAAACCCCAATGATAAGTACTGGGTTGGATGAAACCCTTTTCCTGCAACTCCTACAACTACTTCTTGAGCTCCTGCAACTTAGGTGTAGCCATCCTATAAGGAGTAATGAACACTGGTGCTACTCCAGGCACAAGCTCAATAGAAAATTCTACCTCCGCTCCGGTGTCAAACCAGAAATGTCCTCTGAAAAGACATACCTAAAATGATCCACCACTTGAGGAAAGTCCATCTGCGAAGTCCCCTGATCATCCAGATAAAGACTGGAAATATGAGTTGTCACCCTTCCTAGCCCATGATTCTAGAGTCCTGCTCGACTCGATTGAACATCCCATTCACCTCTATAAAGAAAAGATTCACCCTCTGGTTAAATGCAACCCACCCAAAAGCGATAACAGTCGATAACATCCTGGAAGGGAACTAAACAGTCCATCCCGAGAATGACATCATAGCCTATCATCTCTAGGACGTATAGATCCCATAAGAAACGATACCCTACCACTTCTAGAGGGCACTCTGTACACTGGCGTACACTAGATATCCTCATTTCCAAAAGTTTTTCTAGTGTTAAAGAGTCGGCAGAAGAAAATATTCTGTGCCCAAGGCTCTCCACCACAACAAAAGAGAACACAAGAGTGAAAAACATGAACATGGAAAGGAAAACACATAAGATTACAAAACACGACTACACGACATGTATAAAAACTACACGGCGTGTATTCTTAATCCACTGACATGGGTTTGTACCCCTGCCCTACAGGTCATGTAACAACTCAAACTACATGGCGTGTTAACCCCAAAAATGACGTATACTTGAAAACTACTCCCCTACCCAGGTCTCTTTACATGGATGAACCACACGGTCCGACAAAACCCGATACTACACGGCGTGTTCTGAAAACACATGTCGTGTACTAGACAAGGCTTCGGCATCCTGTGTTGTTAAATACATGGACGTCTACACGGATTATCTTTACACGGTGTGTTCTGAAAAAAATAACGGCATGTTTAGTTAAAGGGGACACCGTCCCATGTTGTTCGTGACATGCCTGGGTACCTGAACATGACTACATGACGTGTTCTGAAAAAAACACGGTGTGTCTAAGATAAGTTAATGACAACACGTGTTGTTCGTGACACTTCCAGGTACCTGGACAAGACTACACGGAATGATCCTTTACAACACAACATGTTCTACTCGAGCTTCCCTGACCCGTGTTTAAAGTGAAACAACTGGGTACACGACTCCGAACTACACGATGTGTACCAACAGTACATGGTGTATTCCTGATGTTATTTCTACAACAACGTGTCCCTTATGACACAGTCACTGACACGGCCTAAAAACTACACGGTGTGTAGTCAAAAGAACACACCGTGTATTCTGAGTTTTTCTGGGATGTAGCTCAGAATCTATACAGAAGCCCAGAAAACACAGAAAAGAAGTCAAGGAAGTTCCAAATTCCCATTCGTGATGGCCCATACTCCACGAGAATCAAAACATGGGTTTAATTTAAGTAAGGTAGGAAACATAAAATCTTCTAACAAGGTAGAAAGTATTATATCAAGCATCTATCACAACAACATTCATAATCTACACAAAGTCTATCACAACAACATGCAATCACTAATGCACCCAAGATGGCATGGAAAGAATGCATGTAATGTGATTTCTACAAATGCATATATGATGAATGATATGGGATACCCTGATCTCATCGGGTTACGATAGAAATAGAACAACAATAGTCAAGGAATTAACAACACAATGAATGTGAATCACTCTAGGTGAAATCATATCAACCATAAAATCTCATAACCATAAAACTGCAATTAACGTGGTAGTATGGAATTTCACTATACACGGGTTAGCTACTCCTGAGCATAGCTTAATGACAAGTACCAAATCCATCCCATCCCTGGAGAAAGACTCCAAATAGTAAATGAAGAGAAAGGAACCCCTCTGATACGACTTTGTAATGTCCCGAATCCGGAGCCCCACCACTGGTGCCCCGTACTAGGTTCGCCACATGACCTCAAGCGTGTTTCCCAAAATGCCAGAGGCTGCCGACTAGAAGCGAGGGATTTGGTGAATCAGTGGGGAAACTATGACCTCATTCGGTTACGTATAAGGTGTATGAACAACAAGTCACAATAGCGGAACCAATAACAACATACAACAACGAAACTGAACAACGGAAGCAATATATAAAATAATAACGATGCAACATGGAACATATGTCTATAGAGAGTAGTAAACAAACCAATGTGCTGAAATACAAATTAACACAAGTACTAAAACAACAACAAAAGTAAAAAATAAGTGAAACTCCTCAGAATCGCAAGCCTTAGCTCAGTCCCATACTCTCCAGCTCCAATAAGTCAAGTACCTGAAGTAGAAGGGCGCTTGCCCTTATCTATCACTACAACAACATAATCTCCATTGGCCCAAAAACATGTCCCAAACATGGTGTGATATAATGTACCAATAGGAATCAACCCAAAGATCTATGCCTAACAGTCAATGAATACATGGAAAGTGAAGTACAGAACAGTAAACAGGAAATACACAGTAGCTTCAATTCACAGTTCTAAAATTAAAAATACATAAGTAACAACCAACATCAAGTAGAAAACAGGTATCCATCTTGGTAGCTCTCATGGCCTATCCACTATTGTTCAACCTACCAGTACTAGAAACCCTCTAGGAGGCACATACAATCTCACCCCTCTAGTTCAGCTAAGAATAGACTCTGAGGAAGAACTCAACATTAATTCCCCCCATATTCTCATATCATGCTAAAGTCTCTCTGGGGAAGCACTCAATGTCTCATTCCCCCTGTGGCCCGCATCAAGGATCTACAGACTCTCTGAGGAAACACTCATCGTCAATTCCCCCTGTGGTCTCGCATCATATTAAAAGAAACTCTGGAGAAGCCCTTACATCTATTCTCTATATGGTCTACTACACTAGGCTCTCATAGTCCTGTGTGTAAATAAACTTTCTTAGCACGCATGCATCGTCCAAGTAAACCTCAAGAACTACTTGGCTATCAATATAATGCTCAACAACATAACAAAGAAATAGTTCCACTATCCTACAACTAGGCATGGAAACTGGGAAAATGCCAAACATGCAGAACAAGCATTGAAATCATCCAAAGTAGAGAAAAAACTAACATAATCACAGGAAAAACATCTACTCTAGCAATCAAGAAAAGTAGGAAATACAACAAGGGAAAAACAGGAACACGTAATACTATGTTCAAGGGTATTGGTGGAATTTTCACAAAATAATCATCGAATTTCTACAGAATAGCACAGACCACCTACCTCGATCCTAGGAGATCGATATACGTGAACATCAATGACAGATTCTCCATAGAACAAAGTAGATTTGAGAAAATGTCCAAAACACATAAACCACGATAACATGAGAAAGAGAAGGAATTGGAAAACAAGGCTCAAGCAAAAGGATGAACACAATGCTACGATTACAATGCAATTGATCGTGCTCGAATTGGAGAACGGACGGAGAGGCGGGGGCTCGGGAATGATCCGACTGTATGGGTCACTCTCGGACAAAGAACCTAGAGAATGGGTGTGTTCTGCCCATCAGGCGCGACCTCATAGAGTTTAGTGAAAAAAATAAAAGTACACGATTTGTACTTCTAGAGTACACCACGTGTAATAGGTTTTTTCGCACTCCAACAAAATTGGCCTCTATGTCACCCCTAAACACCGTGTGTGTGGCCCAGGAACAACCATCACATGGCTTCGAGCCGGAGAAGAGTACACAACGTGTACTTAGAATGTACCAGGTGTGTACTTTGAAATTGTCCAGAAACATCAATTTTCTTAAAAAATCCAGAATAATTTATGGCGTACCTGAAACGAAGATCCGAGTTCTTACAAGAAAAACAAAAGATGAAATCCAATGGAACCTCAAAGAGAGGAAGAGGAAAAAAACATAAACAAAAAGTAAAACCAAGCCATACTGCATTGAGAGTACCCGCAGACAAAAACTCCCACCTCCCAAAACCTCCAAGGAACCACTCCTCTCGATCCAACTTGTATAGGAGGGGAGGGACTTGAGGTTAGAATAGAGATTTGAAGGACCCAAGGCTCCGAAATTGGCATCAGAGTGAGGATGAAACAAGTAGCTAAAAACATCGAGCGCCTAAAAAACAAACGACCACCAAACCAATTAACCCAAAAAAATAGTGTATCCATTACACTAGATCTGACCTGGAGAGGGTCGGTGGAATACGCAGTGAGATCAGCATAGCAACGGTCAGGGACTTCAAAAGAGATGAGATTCATCAGGAGCAATAGATCCATCATGTGAGACAAACACCAAGAAAAACACACTGTCATGAATGAAGGGGGCAGAAGGAGGTGAAAAGGTGATGAGAAAGAATGGAAATGTGGATGAAACTGAGCTTAGATGCGACGTCGACCCCAAGTCAGAGGGTTTTTGAACGAAACACTATGAAGCTGAGAGCCGAAGGGGGAGAACCCCCCCTCCAATATAAAATGAATTGTAAAATTGAAAAACATTATGATGTATGTATAAATTATCCTCTGTTAATTATTCAAGAATATAAATAATGAACGAGAAAATTTAGACTCAAGTTAATGGATCCTTTCACCCTTCTATTTTAGTCGAAGACTTATTTTATAATATGTATTTTAATTTCTATTTTATAATTTTAGGGTATGTTTTCTTTATAATTATTTCTGTACATTTAATGTAAAAATGATGAGAGACCATTCTTCCTCTCATCAACTCATTTTCTGTATTTTTATTCAACTTTGTTAGGCTTCTAAATTTTTGTATGGGAATTTCTTAATTGAATTTACTCTCATTGGGTTTTACACATACATTGTTGATTATAGTGTGCAATGATTATTTGTGGGATCACACTTTATTTATTAAATTTATAATTTATACTTCCATTTGAGTGGATATACTATTGATACACATAGTCACCCATTGATAAATTCTTACATCATTTATATAAATGTTGTAAGAGAAATTTATAACCCAATCTCAATTATTTTTGTTAATCATCTTATTCATGAATTTTTCATGCAATGGTTATTTGTAAATAAATTTTGATGACCTCTATATTATTTATACTTGATTTATGTGTAATTATATTGAAGACACATTATCGATCTATTTTATTTATAAAAGGATCTTTGTAAGGTATTTCATCTCAATATCATTTCATTGAGTCATATGTTGTAGTTATGCAAAATTATTATCTTATAATGTGTATATAAATACAATTAAAATATTTATATCATGAATTACAATATTATCTAAATATTAAATTTTATATTAAATTTTATTCCTTATTGTTTTTTATTCAATTGTTCCTCAAGTGGTAATGGACTCTTTAACTAATTTTTTTTAACATTTTAATGATTTAATAATTCATAAGATTATATTTCATGATAATGTTTTGAAATTTGTATTTAGAATTTTATTTATATGGACATGTATGTTTTAAAATGGATTTTTTGTTCAAATTAATAAAATTGCGAAGGGACACATTTATGAAAAAAATTTATTTATTAAATTTTTTAAATTGGTTTGGAAATAGAATGATTTTTTCAATGACATGACTTTATTTTTTTTTGATGAGTGAAATGTTTATAAATTAAATATTTTATGTTTTATGATTATGTATTGGTACATGAAAATTTAACTTGTGGTTACATGATAATCCAAATATGGGTGGTTATGTGATAATCCTAGGGACGGTGTGACTATGATATATCTTCAATGTATTGGGTATTGTGATGGAGGTAAAAATTAATGTTTCTCATAAAATAATTAGGGAATACACTCTGATTGGTATTCCAAATGTAACTCCCTATGTAAGTGTGAAAGATACAATCAATAAATTTTTTGGATTCCACAAGTTACCATTCAATTTTTTTATTTCTATGTGTTATTCTCAAATATTATTATTTCATGTGGTATGAGAAAGAAATTATGATTCATTACTAAAAACTATAATTTCATTACATATTATGTATTCACGTACTACAATATTCATTCCTATTTTATATCCCCTCTTGAGTTTTTTAGGCCCATCCCATGTTTTTAATATGTTCTCCATATCCTATAAGGATGGTTAATATAATAGATGATTTCAGTAGTATTCTTATCAAGTAAATAATTCATCAGTTAATTATGGAGTTTTATTGTTTGGAAATGATTTTATGGAATAAATATTTCTACATTTTAATAATTGAGTTGTAATTTAATAGTTATTTACCAACTCATTTTAACTCTTCTCCTGAAAATATTCTGAATTTGAATTCTTGATTTATGTAAACATTAAATAATGTTTATAGGTGGGGTGTCATAACTTGTATTTTTGTTGATGTGCTTTTGTATCCTATGATATCCTTGATTTTTCTGAAATTGAATGCATGTAATTAATGATAAATTTTAATTTTTGGTTGTGGAATGAAAGTGATATATTTGGATACAGTCTTTTTTAATGGCTAGAGTTACAAAGTGATGATGTTTGTTAATGTTTTCCCCAGCTCAAGTGTTTACTATTGGTTGGAGGTGGATTAGAAATATTTTGTGTAGGTGAATACTCTTGATTAATTTTAAGTTTAATTGGACCTATTAACTATTCCAAAATGTTTCTAATATTTCTAGATAAATGAATTTTTGGATCTAGTAGAGTTCCCATAGGATTCATTTATTAAAATACACAAGAATTTTTTTTTCTTTTCCAACTTGATATGTAGAATTTTTCATTGGTGTTTCAATAACAATGGAAGGAGAATAAAATTATCAATAAATTCAAGTCATGTTTTATGGGCTTGATATTTCATTTTCATATCTTATTTACAAGGAGATATGGAATGTTATTTTTTTAATCAACATTTTTAAATATGAATGAAAATATATTTCATTACCTTTTAGTAGAAATATTTTTGAAACAAATAATGTAAAAGAATATATCATAGAGAGAATGAGTTTTTGAAGGAGGGTTCTAGTGATGATACCCCCTTAATGGTATAAGTTTTGGTGTTGAAATATATATTATGGGAATATTGATTTTCCTACTAGATGAATGCGAATTTTTCATCTAGGAATATTGATTAGTTTTATTATAAGGGTTTGAGCTTTAATGCATGTCATATGACTGTTAACCTAATTTATTTTTGGTGTGATGTTGTGGGGTACCACATGTATAAATTCCCCATGATTCTTATTGTTTTCCAGTCTAATGTGGTGACTTCATAAATTGTGAATTATATAGTTGATTCATAAAAAATTTAATTATACCATATATTGGATTTTGAAATCCTTTATTAAAATTTTCTGAATGATTTGGAAAAAAAAATTCAACTGAGGAAGATGGTGAAACTATGTATCAATTTAGTTGTTGTGCTTTATTTTGATGTATGTCTATTAGATATAATGGTTTATTTGTAATTTATTTGTGAGAGGGATAATGATATGGCACCTATTTACTAGATTTGTGAAATTTTGGTCTTATTTTATAGGTATATCATCTAGTGAGACCTAATTTTCATTCTTTAATATCCAAAATCATTAGATGAAATTTCATTGTATTTTGAAAAAATACCCATAAACTATAACTGATTATTGTTATTAGATACTAGAGATACAATATAATTATTTAATGAATAATATTAAAAATCTAGCCTAAGAATCTTCTCATATATTAATCATCATTGACATTCCATACCTAATCCTTTCTTCCAAACCTGTATAAAGAAAACATATTAACGGGTCGTCTCAGATGCTCATTATTGGTAATTATTAGAGATATCAATTGACGGCCTTATGAATTAACAATATATGAATAAGGTTATGAAATCATGGCCATAACAGAAAATTTTCATACCAAAATAGTCAATTATCATAAAGATTAATCCCGGAATAAAAAATTATCATTTTAAATGGCATTAATCATTTGGGTGAGAAAACATCATTAATTTATCATGAACATTAATATCATATTGTAATCATGTCCTAAAACTATAGATCTATTATATTCATAGAAAAAAATTTATATTTTTTGGTTATCTGTTGATACCGTCATATAAAAATCAACTAAAAATCATAACCTTTCCCCATATCATAAGATATATGGAACCATCATTAGCTTCCCATAGTTTATCATTCACACCAACTTGTTTCAAATATGTGATCAAGAACCTCATGTTTTTTCCTATAGTTGATCGATCACATAGAATTCTTTTCCATATAAATATCAGGATATATAAAAATTTACTCAATTATACAGAGTGATAAATAATTTATATCCCAATCATCACATAATGCAATCCATACATATATGATTTATAAGGTCACAAAAAATTCATCCTATCATCATAGCATTACACATTTGAATATATTATTCCATAATATTGAATAAATTATTCTAAGCATAACTCATATACAATATATGGGTTTTGAAAAAAAGTCATTACCATAATCATTAACCATCTACAAAATTATTAAGGATGTATTATTGAAATACATCGCTTGTAAATCATAATTAACATCATATTGTGTGATCATATATTAAAATAAAATTAAATGATTATTATAATATTTCATTAAGAAAATACACTTTCATTTCGAAATACATCCTCTTAAATATTTATAATAAATAAATATTAAATAAATTATCATTAGCGAGAATAACCCTGAAATATTGTTACAAAAGATTCAAAATATTGTGTGATCTTGATCTAATGAATTTTTATTCATATGGTGTGAGTAAAAACAAATATTTCATTCATAATTTCAGAAAAAATTACATTATTAATAACATTATAAGAATATTTCATGAAAATATTTTTATATAAATTATATAATGTATAAAAATTAATGCTAAAAATCATTGGAGAATAATAAAGAACATTCCTCATAACAAATTTTAATGAAAACAAGAAATGTAATAAATTTATTATCTAATAAATAGTAAATAGATATTGGTTTTTATTAAAAACACTATTTCAGAATTGTGATAACAAAATGTTGAAAAATGAAAGGAAATATGTAATACACAAAAATAACTACAGTACATGAAAACATTAATTGATTTATAAGATAAGGATCATATGATTTCTTAAAATGAAATTAAACATAATTAATGATGACTAGAATGGGTTTGAAACCAAAATTCATTACGGGAAGTAACATTCTTTGTTGAAATCATTATAAAATAAAAAATAAATACTATATATTTATAATAACTATTATCATAAATTATTAAAATAAATTTCATATAATATATATATTAATTATAACATTATATAATTATATTATTAAAAAAATTTTGTTGAAATTTATATCATGGGTTATGGCTAGGTTATTTTTCTTACATGTTTGGGACAAGTAGTGATAATACTTCTACTTTGATCATTATTACATCATATAAAAAATATTAATAATGATATATATTTCTTATATTACTTATATATACATATTTATATATATCCATAATATATATATATATATATATGAGTTTCACCATGCATTGAGATGCCAGATCATATGTACACAAGGACACAATTTTTTCTTTCCAACCAATGGTATGAAATAAAGGTAAATAGTAATTTGAATTACCATATTACTTATAATATATTATAAGTAATATATATTCATTAAATATATCGTTATTACCATCCATGTTAGTGTAATTAAATAATTATTAAAATCTCTCTGTGGATGTTGTTGACTACATGTACGCACAATCAGTGTAGTTTTTTTCTAGAGGATTAGAAGAAGATAGAAAACAGTCATGAAATTATCATAAAAAGTGAAGAATAATTAATAGAATGAATACAATATTTTATAGTGGATACAATATATTTTTTATAGAAAAAATCAAAATAAAATTTAAAATGTTGGGTTAAGAGTTATGCCCCTTCATAGAGAATCCTTCTTCGGATTAATCTACATCCATTGAATGCTTGGTATTTTAAAAAATCCATAATCTATGAAATCGGTTAAATAAGTATATAAAGGTATCAAGATAGTTTTTATATATGATATAATGCTAAAATGGTGTGAGGATTAAAGGAGATAAGCCTCCCTTGTATAAGTGAGGGGAGGTTCACTCATCGAGTAACTTAATAAGTCAAATTATTGTAAATTCATTTTCCTATAAAAATTGATATAATGTGATTTGAATATAATATAATATGTGGATTTTATTTATCCCTAACATATAATAAAATTTTGAATATTTTAATTAATTTTTTACCCTTATCTGTGAGAGTTAACCAATAGATGTACCTTTTATAAATTACTAAAATATCACAAATATTTTTCACGTTAAGGGTCATGAATATAATGATTATAGGATATATGGCCTATTAATTAAACATGGAAAATATTTTAGACATTATATGACTCACATTACTATTTTTTGATGTTTAAATTATTTAACAAAATAATACTTTTGTTAAAATATCATTAATGTCATTTTGAAACTATTTTTTTAATTTTAATTTAAGTATGTCATGAAAATATAAAATATGAAAATAAACCATTACAAAATCCAAAATAAATTTTATTTAACCAAAAAATTCATGGAACACCATAATAAATTTAAATAATATTACATATAATATTTTTAAAATAGTCTTTTCGCATTGTGTAAGAATTTATGGTAACTATTCAATAATCAAAAATTTTAAATATAATATGATAAAAAAATATATAAAATTTAAAATATAAAATTTTGATAAAACCCATCCTATTTAAATAAATATGTATCATTTTTATTGATATTAATGTTAAGAGACTACATTTTTTTATTTTTTTATTTCACGTGAATTAATATAAAATTCATAATCAGGGAAATATTACATAGAGTGAACATATATTCTATTAGTGGATGTAAATATCATATCTACAGTCATAAAATATGATCAAATAAATTTTTGGAGAAATTTTGAATCAATATTTGACAGTTGTAACCATACTATACTATCACTAAGGTGATTAACCTTTACTGTTGTCAGTATTCATTTTCCACCAAAATAAAAAGGAAATATTTAAAAAATGAAGACATCATAAATAAAGAATATGGATTTCATTTTCAATGATTTATTTTATATATGTGTAAAAATCATTTTGAGATAACATTTCAAAATTGAAAGAGCTATTTTTTTAAAAATCATTTTAATGTATAAAATGTTTATATTCGAATTTTTACAAAAATAATAGTTTCAAATTAATTAAATTATATTTATTTAATATAAGAGAACAAATATTAATTTTAATTCATTTAAAATCATAATGAAAATATATAAATTCATTATTGAAAAATACAGGTTTCTATAAAAATTATTATAATTCACTATTCGAAAGAAAATGATTTTTTTTATAAAAATAAAAATAAATAACATAAGTTAATTTTGATAATATGATATATTAAATGATATCATTTTTATAAAAATAATTATAAAAAATTTCTATTAATTATATATAATATACAGTCTCATAAATTAATGATTTATTGAGGAAAATTATTTTTAAGACATATAATGACATTACTAAAAATAATTTATATTTTTATAAAATATTTAGACATGTTTTATTTGAATGTTTTTTATTGTTGATGATTCCATAAAATTAAAAAAAAGTTCATAAAACTATGGTACTTAATAGTTCATTTAAATTTTTTTCATGTATCTGATGAAATTAAGGAAATCAAAATATTTTACATATTAGAGAATGTTATGGTGTACCATTATAACCCCTCAATAATAAACTTACACATTTAAAATTATTATAAGTCATGTTTGTCTGTATTAAAAAATGTATTAAAAAGAAGAATGAGATTAAAAGGCAAGTTATTTTGTCAGTACTAAAAAAATATTTGTTAAAGGGATCCTTTATTAGTCCTGGAAAAAATTCAAATAAATTAGTTATTTGTCAACACTTAAAAAAGAACTACTAAAGGAGACCGTTTTCAGTAGTTGTAAAAGCCCAGATACAATGGAATATGGAAGTCTGGTATAAAATAAAACAACATCAAAAAAATAACATGAAATCTATAAAATCATGTATGCATTTATAATTTAAATCAAAAAAATAAAAAATAAATAAATGTGGAAAAATATTATGATAGTCATTTTAAATAATGGTTTATACAATGAAATAATTATAATGTAACCCAAATATTCAGAAAATAGTTATCTCCTTTTGTATTTTGATCATAATTTCTTCTGGAGATAAAATTTTTCAATTTTAATAAAACAATAATTATGTAAGTAATAATATTAAATAATAAATTAACAAAATGTGTTAATTTTAAAATGAACATTGTGTCATATCTGGAAAAAAATATATCAGATTGTGTTGTGGTTGTTTTTTGCATGTCACACAATTTCATATTCTTTTTCTAGTGTTATCTATGTTAAAACAGATGACGTAAGTATAAGATTAAAATTATATTAACATAATTAACTAAAAGAGGGTATAAAAATAAGAAAACAATGTAGACTGGTTTTCTCAATTTTAGAAATAGGATGAAGATTTAAAACTAAAATGACAAACATATATTGATATCACACTATTGTAGTAATATTAGTAAAATTAGGCATATGAATGAGGTGAATCTGATTCCTAAATGTCCTAAATGACATATGTATCATTTTCATAATGTATAAAAGTAATAAAAAATATGAACGCTTTGTTTTGAGTACATATCTTGAATATTTAACTAAAATCCCATTTTAAACAAGAAACATAAAATTTTAATGATTCCTATCACACTATGTGTTGTTCTGAAGTTATATTGATTCCTACATATCAAAAACGACTTATGAATCATTTTAATGAATTATCAAGACAATCTGAACAGGATATTAATGTTTTCAATGTTTTTCGTTTTTAAGATAAATTGTTGACTTCAAACTGCTTACAGAAAAATTGATTCACAATAGAACACAATGTATTATATTAAGGTCTAAAATATTCTTACACATCAAATGTTACATATGGATAATTTCATTATTGTATCAAAAAAATTGGAATGCATTTTATGGATTTTGAGTAGGTTAGTTGACCATTTTCATAAAATTGATATAAATTTTAAATAAAAAGATACATTTGGAGTCATATTGGTCACATGATACATTATATTGAACTTTTTATAATTTAATCATGTCCCAAATGTCCTATTGATAATTTTAACAATGTTTCAAAAAAATCTGAATGTGTTTTCTCTGTTTTGAGTATGCTATATGTTTTTTACAAAAATATGAATTTAAACTAGAAATACACACTTTAACACATACCAATAATATCATGTATTGGATTTATGTGATACAAATTCTTAAAAATAATAATTTATATATGAATCTTTTCCATAAATTATCACGAAAATATGAACATGTATTCTTGATTTTCATTGAGTTTGTTTTATTGAATGAAATTGTCAATTTTATACTAATAACAGACACATTGGGTTATTCCAATCACATCATATATCAAATTAATCAGATGTTTATTAATAAATGTTCAAAATATTATATGGATCATTTACATAATTTATGAAAACAAATTGAATCTGTTACCATGGTTTTGAAAAGTTAATTTCACCTTTTAAATTAAAATTGATGTCAATTATAAATAAAATGATGCACGATGAGTAATATTAGTCACATCATGAATAATATTGAGGTGTTTCCAATTCATACACATTTTAAATATTTATCATTATTCCTAATTTATTAAAAAAATATGAATGTTTTTAAATTTTTTTGAGTATGACACTATAATTTATTACTAAAATTCCATTTAAAACTGGAAACATGCACTTTTAATCATACCAATCTCATCCTGTAACATTATGATGTGATTCTAATTCCTAACTTTAAAAATTAGTTTTTATTAGATGTTATACATAATCATATAAATGCAAGCATGTTTTCTTGGTTTCCAAGGACTGTAAATTATTGAACTATACTATCTAGTTTAATCTAACAATGGACAAATTTATTCTTATCGAGAATATTTTTTTTCATATTAACGTTTTCTTGATTCAAATAAATAAAAAATTACATTTCTATAATTTCCTTAAAGTATCAAAACAAACAGAATGTTTTATCTTGGTTTTGAGTTGTTTAGTTTTCATTTTTAGTAATATTTTGTCAATTTTAAATTAAATAATGGACTATGAATTATACCTCTCAACCCATGCATTGAATTGATGTGGAGATGATTCCAACACATGAAAAATAAATTATGGATCATTTTTCTACGGTAAAAAACATTATAATTATGTTTTATAAGATTTGAGTGTGTCATTTGTCTTTTTTACTAATATTGTAGTAAATGTTTCCTAAAAAGACCTACATTGAGTCATACTAGTAACACTATGCATCAGATTTAGGTGAAAATAATTCCTATACATACTAAATGAAATGTTGATCATTTTCTATAAGTATAAAATCTATAAAAATGTTTTTTCTGAGTTATTATTATGTTTTACATTTTTTTCATTATAAAATGTATTTTTAAATAGAAAACATAAACTTTTAGTCATAACAACCACATCTTTTGTCTATTTAACATGGTACAAATTACTACATTCCAGAACATGACTTATTATCTATATAAATAAATTATCAAGTTAATTTGAGTTAATTTTCACAGTTATTAATGAGTGTAATCTTTTTTACAAAAAATTCATTTTTATAATTATAACAGACACATTGAGCTATAATGGGAACATTGTGTAATTAATTGAGGAGTGTTTGATTAGTACATGTCAGTATTTAAATATGGTTAATTTTTGGAAATTATCAAAATAATATGAATGGATTTTATTTTTATTGAGTTGGTCATCATTTCTTTATACTAAAATTGATGAAAATTATAAATATAAAGACTCACTTAGAGACATACAACTCACATCGTGTGTCATATTTTTGTGAGTCTGATTCATACACAACTAAAATTCATTATGGCTCATGGTTATAATGTTCACAATTAATATTAATGTGTATCTTATGGAATTTAGTACATCCCTTTTTGACTAAAATTTCATTTCAAACTTGAAACATGTATTTTGACTCTTACAGATCACATCATGCATAAGTTCAATTGATAAAAATTCATACACATGAAAAATAACTTATGAATCGATTTCCGAAGTTATATTCAGAAATAAATTGTTTTTATATGTTTTTATAGAGTTATATTTCCTAAACTAAACTATTAAGTTAATACTACTAATGGTAAAATTGTGTCATAACAATCACAACTTTCATCGAATTGCGGTGAGTGTAATTATTACATATAAAAAACGACATATAAAATATTTCTCTAATGTATCAAAAAATAAAAATATGTTTTCATGGTTTTTTGTATGATATTTTACCATTTTTACTATAAATAATTTCATTTTTAAATAAAATAATTATATTAGAGTCATACCAGTCACACCTTGTGTTCAATTGAGATGTGTCTGATTTCTGAAATTCCATAGTCTCAAAAGAAATACTAACTTATAATATTACCAATTTTCCAATGCATTTATATGATGAACATAATATATTTCATATGAAATAAATGGGCCTCCACAAAAAACATTTCTTGTTGTTGAATGTTGGAAGTGAGGAGGATTATAATTTTCCCATTATATCATATGTAGTCACCAAAATGCTTAAATGAACATCCTCTAATCTTTTGGATTTAAATAATAAATAATGTCACATAGTTAACAACATCGAATGAACATGTTGGGTTGGCATTTTGATAAATAAAACAATGATAATTGAAACCATGGTATCATTGGGAGAAAGACTCACATTATCACTTTTCTAGCTTATTGAAGATACCCGAATAATAAATATTTCTTCCCAAAATAAATGTGAAATACTATAATATGTATTAGGTACAAATTATAAATAAATTATCTTATAAATTCAAGATAAAATTATGTTAACATTATTTAAATAAGAATTTCAAATTAAATATTTCATTATGGTTGTATAAATATTTGATGTATTTTATTATTTTTATTTACTATCATATTTTCATTCTCAATGTCCAATCCCTCATGAGTTGGAGTTACTTGGAATAATCTACCCCATGTTATATATAATAATTTTCCTATACATGATATAAATTAAAATATGATTAATAAAAAAATTAATAAATAAATATTAACAATGAAACAATCCATTATTTCTATGGATACTTATTTTACTGTGAACACCTTTTTTACAATAAGGATATATAAACGGTAAATCAAAAAGGATGATAAATATTAAACATATATCTCAAAAAATAATCAATCTGTGAGTGAGGAGGATTATGGGAAAATAAGATACCCCGTATTGAGGCATTGAATCGTCATAGAAAAATTAATGTATCGTAATCTATTCATAAAATAATGATTTTTTACAAAAAAAGTAAATATAAACATCGAATATATTAATTATAAAACCTTAATGTAGTAGATAATTTTATTAATAGAACCTCAATAAATTATTGTTTCCAATTAAATCAGTATCTTTTGATGAAAATGGTTAATTTAATATAATAAAAGTAATAATCCATTATGGTATGTGTTATCCTCATAAATCAGCCAAAGAATAATTGTATTGATAATATTAATCATCATAATCCCATTTTATAAAATTTTATTGTTTCATTATTGTGTTTTTCATTCATTCTATATATTTTTTGGACATCCACCTATGTTTTTAGGAATAATGAAAATAGTGTTCATACATATGTTGACTCATGATTAGAAGAGTACAAAAAATTAAGATATATTAGCGATGAGAGACGTGAAAAAATTCAAATAATATTTCATCAGAAGATTAAACTTTAGAAGATTATAGTTGTACTCCATTTTATTAAAAAATGAGAATTGCCGCTCATTTGTGATAATTATATAGATTGTAATAAGTTATTACTAAAGGTGGAACAAAATGGATATGTTCATTAATGATATGTTTTTATATGGATTAACAGAAAGTATATAGAATTTTTATTATATTTTGGGTGAAGAAATTAATTTATTTCAATGAAATATTAATGATTTAGTTATAATTTAATATATAGAAATATTTTTATCAAGGAATAAAAACTAGACAAAATATTTTTCGATTTGCAGTCAATAAAAATTTATAGAAATTTTGATTGAAAGGGAAAATTGATGTTCGTAGTGAAAAATTTAACATATTATTTATTGAGTGGAATACAAACATAAATAAAAAGGGTAGTTTGATATGGTTTTATGATGATAATAAAATATTAAAGGGTATTTTTTACTATTTATAATGTGGATACTATTAAAAATTAAAATAATAATGAAGCAATATATGAAATTAATTAAGAATTTAGTAGAATAGGGGGGATCACAACGAACTAATTTATACTCAATATAAGACAATAATGGTGTGGAAAAATAATAGGGATTATCAGATATAGGGAAATAAATGAAATTTTGAAATCAATTAATAATATTTCATTGGTGATCAAATAGTGTCTCAGAAAAGACATAACATTAATCCTCCTATAAAAAGTAGAATGTTTTATAAAAATATGGAATAAATAATTTGAAGAGGCAAACATGGATGATTATTAGATAAAATATATGCATGAAAAGAATGATCTGAATAAGAAAAACGAGACATGGGAAATTGTTCATATGTTGGATGACAAAAATGTTATCAGATCCAAGTGGTTTTCATGTAATAATCATAGTGACTATAGATAAAGTGTCTCAAAATAACGAATGGATAATGTGAATGGGGAACTCCTAGATCATTAGAATTTAGATATATGATAATTTTACACCCTTAACTCAATTGGAATTTATATATTTTGTATTATTTATGTGAAAATTTACTCAAAAGTATTCTAAATTGACATAAAATCTATGATCCTAAATGTATTTTTTAACGGGGGAGTATACATTAAGAAATCATATATTTTTATTATTGTTGAAAATAATAGAACGTTTATCCAGTTAAAGAATGATTGGTATAAGAAAAATAAATCACTGAGGACTTGGTATTTAAGGATTGATCAATACTTAAGAAAACATGTAATTTAAAGAGTTATACTTGATCACAAACACTAAATCAGGAATTAGAATGAAAAAAGAATATCAGAAATCATATAAGTCAAAGAGATAATATTTTAACAGAGGATAAACAATAAAGTGATATTTTTGTTGGATCATATGAGGTACAATATCGAGATGTTTACGATTGGTGAAAAATTATCCTTGGTCTGTAGGGAAAGCATGGAAATCCGATTGCATAAATATCTGAATAAAAATATTCAAATGTGTCCTATGTGATTTTATGTTTAATATTTAATACAATGACAACACCTGACCTCTATATGGGTGAATTTTTCAACTGGTGATGATTACAAAAAAGTTTATGCCATGGAATATAGGTATTTGGAGCTATTATACCTCACTAAAACATGACCTAAAAATGTGGTTGATATATCCCAATTCTCATATTACTAATTTTATCCTAATGAGATAAACACGATATTGAGGGAAATAATACTTTAATATATATATATATATATAAATGAATTTGGGGGTTTTATAATAGGATAGTGAAATTGCACTTTTATGGTATACATTCATGTGGGATGATAAGGTTAAATGGATAATCAAGGGAAATTAGAAATATTTAAATTACATGGATTTCAATTAAACATTTGTTTCATTCAGACCTTTAATCGTTGGAGTCGGGGATATGTGCTTGGAATAGCTGGTGCCTTGATTATAGCCTAGATTCAATCTAGGATTTGAAAATAAGATGTGTCTGTAGTGGGTGGCGTCTATTGAGAGATTAATATATACTAATGTGGTTTGGTAAGGTTAGGGTTCTTAAACTAGATTAAGACACACTCACCATCACGTTAATATACGTTCTGATAGAAATAACTTTTATCATCAATATGTCAATAATAATTGATAAATGTGATATTTATGACATCTTTATTAGTTATTATAAATATAAACCTTTTTTACTATTAGAAAACACTAAAAATCTATATATATCATATCTAAAATGTTATCGCTGATAAAGTTTGGTGTTATCATCATTTTTTAGAAAAAATTTATCTCAACAATTATTAGCACTAAAAATAGTGCTAGTATATACTTATAATATATTTTAAAAAATAATTTTAATAAAATTTATAATTATTATACTTTAAATAATTCATTATATAAATTAATAATTTAATGTTGTTTGAATATATTATTATTTATAATTATATAAATAAATTTTTAAAAAATAATAGTTGTATATTTATATGTATTTATATAATTATATATATATATATAATATATTTAATAAATATATATATATATAAATATATATAATATGTATATTCATTATTTAAATAAATTTAATATAATTATATAAAAATTTATATATTTATAATTATTTATTTATAACTATATAAATACTTTATAAACAAATATATTTTATTTAAAATTATAAATTTATAAAAATAATAAATATATATTTATAATCATTTTTTTGATAAATATTTTCATACAAATTTTTTTTAACATTATTAAATAATATTTAATATTTTGTGAATCATAAAAAAATGAGTAAATTTAGATAATTAAAAATTATTACACTTTAACAAAATTGAAAATAATATAAGTTTTAAAATTTAAATATAAATCATTAAAAAATTGATATATATTGAAATAAAGATGAAAAAATTTTGAAAATGTGAAAACATACTATATATATATAATAATATAAATTGATTAAATTTTGGGAAAAATAATTTTTTCTGTGCATTGTACATAAAAATGAATTAATTTCGTATATGGGAAATCAATAGAAAAAATTTAATCTATTTTTAATTGAAAAATAAAATGACATTCAATAATGTCCATTACTCGATGTAATTAGTCGATATTTTTAATTCAATGTAATTTATAATTACTAACCATTATTAAATAAATATATTACAATTAATGTTTATAATACAAATTTTCTATTATGTTAAAAATATTTTTATACAATAATATAATCATTAAATTTAATATATTCTTATTTATTAATCATTTCAATAATTACTTTATTTATTTATTTTAAAATTTTATCTCAATTTACATATATTTATTTATTTTTGGTTTTTTTTTTATTTTAAATGTGTAATTGTATTTAATGTATTCTATATATTAGTATTTATAATGTATATATAGTATAAAATATTTAATCATTTTTATCAATGATTATTTAATGAATTAATTTTTTAATTTGTTAAATAAGAATTTTTTTATTATTTATTTAATGATTTATTTAATTTAATTCAAATTTTATTTGCAATAAATTATTTTGGATAAAATATTCCATTATAGGTACTATAAATAAAGCATTGATATACATCAACCTTTATCATCACAAAAAACAAATCATTAATAAAGGGTATCCATTGTCATTGTTAAAAATAAAGCACTGAAAATGGAACCATTTATTAAATGTAAAAAAATGAACTAATAAAGGGTATATTTTATCAGTTCTAGAAAAATCACTAATTAATGGGATCCTTTATGAGTGCTAGTTTAAAAGTGAGTAAAGGGAACCATTATCAATGATTTTTTTTCTAGAGTTGATAAAGCCTTTCACTTGAAATGGTTAGATTTTCTGTAGTGCATCTAACTTTATTTCACTATCAAAATTTCATTACTCCATTGTAAACAATCATTCAAACTTATTAATCATTATATCATTAGGATCCCATGTACATTCCTCTAATTTATAATTTTAAGAAAAAACAATCACAAAGTGAGTGTTATTTTTTGGTGGAATGCTCTCTCAACAATCTATAAACTCCATCGGTTATTCGTCATAAGAGAGGTATTACTACAGTAGTATGATGAATGAGTTCCAAACATATAAAGGATCATGTATGTACTTACTTTCGAGATATAAATGGAACACATTGTGAACTAAGGAGTAATTCAGTGGATGTTCAAAATGAAAATCTACCATCAGAAAATATTCAACTATTTCGAAGTCAATGATATATATGGGGTTGATCATATTCTTCATTCAAAACACCAAATAATTGATCGTAGTGTATATTAATAAGAATACATTTTCACAAAAAATAAACTATTTATCTCACTCATGAATGATGATAATAGTTTCCTAACATTTTTAAGGTCATGTTATGTGATATAACATGTCTCTATGTTTCTTACCATTTCCACGTGTATATTTGGATTGCTCATCTTTCATTATATAACATATTCCGAGCAATTTTGAGATTAAAACATGTTTCCAAATAGGGGTTCAATATAAGTTATATGAAAAAAAATATTAAAGCATTATTTTTTAAGTGAACCAGATTAGAGGAAGGTATTTATCCAAAAAACATTTTAAATCCATTGAACACGAAAAAAACATATCCTTCGTGGTTTGAATTAATCTCTATGACTTCCAAAATATATGAGGATGATAACAAGCATTAAATCACAATTTATTGTCTGTAGAATATATAAGACTCCACCAGAACATCATGGGTAACCTAATATCTTGGTATGATATGATTGTTAGATGTACAACTTGAAAGATCAACTCATCCTTGATTTATATACAATAAATAAAATTAGGAGAGAAATATTCTATGATGGAATCTAGATGTGCGGAATTTGTAATATGATTGACTTGAACCCAAATTGTTTGGTTCCCATTATATTTATTGGTGGGTTTGATGATAAAAATTAATGATATCTCATTACCATGATAGAATGGGTAACGTTTTAACATCCCCATAGTCATATTTCTCATATATTAAATAGATTAATATTCCATGATCAAGTATACACACTCTTCAATATCTCTCATCATATTGTCCAACGATAATTAATCATTCAAATATGTATATTTATTCATAAATCTGTGATGATAATAGAATGATGATCTATAATCATCGTCCAAAAACTCTTAATTCATGTTAGATAATATAGTTATAAAATAATTGTTCCTAAACATTATCATTATATAACAATCAAGGTCGAACTCAAGAACATTTCATTATTTCATCTTAAATTCTATATCCTACCTATGTGCCTATATATTCATCAAATAGAAATATGGTATAGCATTCATCCATGAAATATTAGATATTTCACCATTACTAAGTAATTTATGTTTTATAATTTGAAAATATATAAACATTTATCTCTTTCAAACCAAATAAAAGAAATGAAATAATAGTCATTTTGACTCAGATCATTATCTAAATAGTTTTCTTTAATATAGTGTTATAATTTTTAGTAGTCGTTATCCTTACCGAATAAAAACCATAAACTCTAATACATGTTCTACTATTTATGTTTGAAAATATATTTTAGTATATTTCTTCTGATATATATGTCACAAATTTCACCAAATTGGAAATCACTCCACATATTGAACACAAAAATTATGACTCCATCTCCAAATACAGATTTCGTTATTATTTATCTTTTATTTTCCATCGTACAGAGGAATATATTATCCCCATATAATTGAACAAGATTGAAAATATTAGTCCATTATTTTATGAATAAATATATATTAATAGACATTTCCCAATATAGGTTAGTCTTAAAATAGGTTCACTCACCAACATTATCATCAACTACTTGAAGTTCCCTTCACTTTCATCAATCTAGAGGAAATGTACTCCATTACATTTAATCATAGTGACTAATTTATATTGTCATAAGAAAATATAAAAATCATGGAAAATTTCAATTCAATTCATTAATACTATTGAGAATAGTTACCATTGTTTCACTTATACCTTTCAGAAAAAGAATTTTCATTAAAGGATCCACTGATATACAAACACATGAGATTATATAAACCATGAATGAAACATTCTAATTTAGAAAATTCTGATTCGATAAAATTATCATACATCATTTCCTTTATTAGGAACATCATTGAAAGTATCATGTTACCTTTAATCTTAACCATTATCATTGAATATATAAGAATATCATCCAAAAACGCCACGAATAACTAATAAAGGTAAATTTATAAAGTCCATATTCCTTAAATACAGTAAGATTCTTGGGGAGTTATTATGTTTGAAAGGAATAACTATAAATTTAATATGTAAATGCATGGTATGGAAGGATTTCATATGTATATCATCCTTCCAATTCTTAATTTTATAGAATAATGAATGATAGTAAATAATTTATTAGTTTTAACACCATATAATTGAGAATAATATAAATGATACATTGTTGATGATACTTATCCTGTATAGTTATAGTATTATGATATTGATAATGAATGAAAAAATGAATGGACCCATCATTCTTATTAATTGAGAGAATATTTCAAACCCATGATAACATAATAGGGAACATGAATCCCATATCATGAAACTTTGTGATATTATTCTTCTCCTCCATCAACTCAGTTGGGGACATTCTATAAGAATTCAATAAAATAGTTGTAGAAATATGTATGTTATTTTTTGAAATCATCAATTGAAAATTGAGTAGAAAACAATGTTACTATTACAATGTATAACCAACAAACATTTATAGAACATGAATAAATATAATGATCATTTTATATCAACACATTTGATTTAAACCCTAATTTTGAATAGAAATCATGACCCATATAATGGTTTTGATTTCAATTGCATGTTCATATTTATCATCTCATTGATAAATGGTCATTATTTGCTTCATAACATCAAACAAGACTTCCATTGCATGGGAGATGATATGATATTCCTATAAAGAAAAAAAATCAATGGCTATAATGACATAAAATTCAACTAAAATAAGACTCATATGATATGAAGGATGTAATTTCCCATTAATGTCAATTGGAGAGGGACTATTGACATGAGTTTTTATCAACATAACATTAATATTTTTCACTTCATAATAAAAATAAAATCATCGAGGTGGTAAGTTTATACCCTTTGAATATTTATTAGATAAAAAATATAGGTTGAGTCCAAAATAATGTATGAAATTAACTATTCAAGAGTGGATGATTAGTGTATATTTTACGATTATATTCTCATAATTTATATTGATAGTTTTTATTGTAGGAGATTTACCTTAATCATTGTTATTAAGATTATATTGGTGCTGATAATCATTACAAACCATAATATTTTGTAACCATTTTCCTTAATTCCCATACTGCAATAATTTTATGTAATAGACCATGAGTAGTGCATTAGTTGGCCACATAAATTACATCTCTTTAATTTACTATTCTATTAATATACTTGGAATTTTTAAATTCTATATGAATAACCAATCAACATTTAAATAACCTTGATGTTCTATTATATAATTTATGCTAATGTTTCTTTCCATGTTTTTAGCATATTGATGGATGATATTTCATTCGACTGTGTGAAATTTTAATGTATTAAAGATAATAAAGCATTCATTTACAATGATAACCATGAAAATACTGGGAATATCCCTTTCCAATTTATTCAATTAGTGTACATAAAATCATTTTTTCATATATTCTAGAGTGTCTTATATATAATCCCTTTTGACGAATTGGTTTTAAGCCAACAAAAAATTATTATTTTGTCATCCAGGGATAATGATTATGATAAAAAACTACCTTTATTATCTTATATAATTTGATTCATAACTACAAATATATTCATCATCTATTTATTGAAATAAATTATTTCATTACACATCTTGTTACATATAATATTATGGATCTATATAATCAAAAATTTCTTCATGATGTTATCCAAGAACATGGATTCCAATTTATCCCATTGAATATTTTTATAGGAAAATTTTATTATTTGGAAGTTATATCCAATAAATATATAGATAAATAATGTTTATTATGGCCCAAATTTAGTATAATAAAGAGTATGTTTTTATTAGAAAATTTACATTGATCAGAAATCAGTGGATTAGTAAATCCATAAAATAAATGTGGATATTTCAACATAAAGGACTCAAAAGGTCATTGTTTTATAATTTTCTCACCTGGGGGAACATCTAGATTCATTTATTGATAATGTTTCATATGTAAGAAATATATATATATATATATATATATATATATAGAGTTTCATTTAGTTTCTAAAGTGGACACACATTTCATTGGTAGTTAAATGTGTCATCTTCATGAAGTCTTTTGGTTCCACCCATTGACATAAACAGAAAATGAATGTGTTATCATCAATATATAATAAAAATTGTGGGGAAAAATCCTGAAATATCACTTATAGGATGTATTAATGAATACAACTTATTCAAAATATATAAAATCAAAGTTCTAACCCATTCCATACTTGGTAATTAAAAATAAAATAAAATGATAAGATACACTCAATATAATCCAAATGGATTTCAGAAATATTATTTATTTCTAATTTCCTAGGATTGACTAAAACGTTCCAATTATGAAAACCGTAGTGACCCACATATTTCAATCAGTATTATTATATCATTTTAGATGAATATTAATTACATTACACAAATTAATGTAATGACCTGATCATATATGAATAAAATCCCTTATCATTTAACTAAATGTCTTATAAATATAGAAAAAACATGCTCCTTTTTGTTTTATTATATCTGATTGTATTTTAATGACCATTAAGTATCATTTCTATTGAAATGTTGTCATTTAATAGTGATCAATTGTCTAGTATAAATATATGGTTTTAATAAATTCTATTAACATAGAGATAGGATGTGATGGAGTCAACTAATAGGATCATTGCCTATAAAGCTAATTCATTTGAGATTATTAGGGATGTTGAATTTCTATGCTATTCCCCAGACCACGAAAAACCCTAGATCCAACAAATTATTAATGATAAATAATTTTTAAGATAGAAGTTAAAGATCATGATGATCCTGACCAAAACCAATGTCACTCAAAGGTCCCTAGAAATCCCCTCCATTTCACACCATACTCATAAGGTGTATGCTGGTGTAATAATAGTATATGTAACAACACCCTAGAAATATGATAATGTGAATTACTTTTGTATATAATAATGAATATAAATCCATTCTATAATTGTTACATTGTCAATGATTTTTGATGAACAAATATTATATTTGTTAATATTCAAAATCAAATTAGAAATATATTTTTATGATCTAATGTATTTTTTATTAAGTAATATTTTATTAAAATATGATTATTAAATTAATTATATTAAATATAATTGATGGTATAATTTTTATAAAGTCATCCCAAATTTTTACTACGGATTGAAAACTTTTTTAACCCATAAATTCTCAATAATAGTAAAAGTATAATAAAAAAGTGAAAAATCACATATTTAGAAAAATATTCATAAAATTAAAATTATTTTTGGATTTAGGCTAATGGAAGTATTCAAAATTCAAATTTTCATAATTTTCTAAGACAATAATATTTTAGTGTAATAGTTAAATATAGTACCAATGTGTAATTTGTTTTATGTCATCATAATGACCCAATAGTGATGTAATAACATACAATAAAATGTATCACAAGACAAATATATGACATTATTTTAAAATATTGTTATTTCAGGTTTATATTTTATCTTTATAAAGACATAGTAAATACTCTAAGAAATATAAAATATTTTAAGACTTTAAAATCAATTCCTTGAATGTGTGACTCACCTCCACATAATAAAGTGAAATATTTTGAAATATTTTCCTCAAATCCTTATAAGATAATATATTACACTACCCTTTTCTAGAAAACATGTATAAAACCCATGGGATGAATTGTGGGAATGGATATTTTAGTGTGTAGTGTCCACAACCAAAATAATAAATAATTCCCCCATATTTCTATATAAACAAAGCCAATCATCCTTTCTACTTCACTAAATCTATTTTGAGATCCAGAAACCTATTCCCCCTAATCCCAATAATCCTCTCGAGGAACCAACAAGCTCCCATGATGCCTATCCCAAACATTTGGAGTCACACATCCATGTAAAGGATCTCCCTCTCATTTTTCTTCAAGATTATCTCTTATGACATGTCTTTTAATTTAACTTTTATTGATTTACAAACACACAATTTATTTTACATATATATGATGATATATTCCATTCAATTCTATTAATCACCCTTATGATACATCAATCCCCCTTTATTATGTGGATATTCTATAACAGATTTCTCTCTTCTAATTTTCATTCAATCATTTCATTGATATTATAAATAAATATTCCATTTCACATTTTGGGATGTTATGTTTCAGGATTAACTTTTAAAAAATCCCATGTATAACTAATTTGAGGAACTGTTTTCAATAATTGACCTAATTTTGGAAATTATTTATGACATCATTATGCTTCCAAAATTGTAAAAAAAATTTCCATGAAAGAATCAGCATATAGTGAATACAATATCCATAAATCAATTAATATTTTCACCTTTATCCACATATAATTATTGAATGGTGACATAAATTTATAAATTAATACTCTTTGATCAGGGAATAAATAATTATTTTGAATGAATCCATGTTATATGATCTATGTGGAACACTTAATCATGGTATGGAAATGTTTGTAAAGGGTGAACCCTAATATAACTATAATGTATTTGGTATGGTATTCTATCAGGATATGTCACATAGGTATATGGGTTTACCATATTAATTTAATGTAAATTTCTACACCATTTTGGTAATGTGTGTTATACGATTTTTTTATGTTAATGATGAAATTTTTTAGGTTGTTTCCAAATTTCCTTGTCAAGACACCCATGTTAGGTCTTGTCATTATGTTAATGTTTCTGTTATAGTTCATGTGTATAACTATTGCCTAAAATGTATTATATTATTCATGGTATTCCTTTTTAACTCCCTTATATGGATTTATGGATCACCCATATTTATGTATGTCCTCAGGTAACTACATGAAGTGTTAAGAATAAAGGAATGTTGTCATCATGTAAAAAGTATTAAATATACAGGTTTTATTTTATTTCATAAGTTTTCATGTAATGTTATGAATCCCAAAATAAATGGTGGAGTAGGTTTGTATTATCACTCCAAATTGATGGTCAATCTGAGAATGCTATCTATACACTGGAGAAAATATTGAGAGCTATATTAATAGACATATAAGGAAGATGGGACCAACATATTCATTTTAATGAGTTCTCTTACAACAGAAGATACACTCAATCATTCAAATGGATCATTATGAATAACATAATATGAAGTGATGTAGAACATATGTATGTCGTATGATGTTTTGGAACAACAAAATATTGGTCTGGAAATGGTCGAGGAAATTTTGGATATGATTAAGACCATCCTACAACACATAAAATCTTCCCAGAGTCGAAAAAAAATCTATGCTGACAATCATAGATGAGAATTAGAGTTTGATGTTGTGGAAATTTTACTCATCAACAAATCTATTTGGAATCTAGTAATGAGATTTTTAGATAATGGAATGCTTAGTCAATGGAACATCATCCGTTTTGAGATCCTTGTCCCCATTACAGTAGTGGCCTAACGACTAACACTCCCACCAAACCTATCTTAAACTGCCACTAAACCAGTCTCAAGTACATGATTTATTATATTTATTAATATTAAGGATTCAAATACCAGACCAATCACATATACTCAATCTGTTTGTGGATATATTGAAGAATAAACTATCATATGAAAATATTTCGATGATTCTATTTTATCATAGAGAAAAAGTTCTACAAAATCAAACAATCCCCTCATCAAATTGTTTTGGAGAAACAAAAAGTATGAACGCAGTGATCGGGGAACTTGAATAAGTGAAGTGGAAGAGTTACCATCATCTATTTTATACTGTGAATGGTAAATTTTGATGGAGAAATTTATTTAGGGGTGAAGTTTTTAACAAATAGAACATTCAGGAATAAAATTCCCTTTATTTTAATTAATGGTCTGAGGGATATAGAAAACACATGAAATCTGTAACATCCCAGTCCCGGGTGCCACGCAACAGGTTCCCCGAGCCTGGTTCGCCACAAGACCTCAAGAGAATTTCCCTAAATGTCAGAGGCTGCCGACTAGCAGCGAGGGTCCAGGTCTGATATTGGGGAAACTATGCCCTCATTTGTTAAAGTGTAGCGCAACGGAATGCCAAAATAAACATACAACAAACAACAGAAGCTGTAAACATAAACAAATGAAATAACTATAGCAGTGGATATGACCAAAAATATATAAGTGATGATGCTACATGTTTCAAGTTCTATGAAAACAGCAAGAACATGTTATACATCAATACAGTACAGTAGAAAACAGAGTACATAAAAACAAGAAAAACAGCTAGCAGCGGCATTGCAAGCCTAGGCTCGGTCCCATTCCCTCTTACTCCTCAGAAACAGTCAGGTACCTTTATAGGGACTCTTTCCCCTATCTACACTTGCAGCAACGTAATCTGTTTGGGCCAAAAAGCATGACCCAAACAGGGTGTGAGAAATATATCTCAGTAGGCACCCACCAAAGGCATGTACCCAACTGCGTGTAAGCATGCAACAACAGTGTGCAGTAGTAAAATGCAATAACGTAATCAGTACTCAAAAGTAAATAATTACCAGTTAAATTTCCATTTTATTATCCATTTAATCCATTTAAATATTAGAAACCACCATAGTGCATTTCTAAGTAAACAGTCCACATCCTCAGACAAACAAAACCTTACCCTTAGCTAAGCAGAATCCAACCCGCAGTTATAGCCCTCAGTCATAACAGAAATTTCCCTCACGCGTAGGTAATGTCACCCACAGGCACAGAATTCATGCCCTCAGGCATGAAAGGTTGCCCTCAGGAGAAATACTACATCCATCGGGCTAAATAGTGCAGTGCCCTCTGACTAATCACAACAACGCCCTCAGGATAAATACAAAAATTCCCTCAGGATAAATAGGTAACAAGTCCATGCCCAATAGGTAATCATGCAGTAACAAGAAATTCCTCTCAATGCAATTCTACAATTACTACTTTTATGGCATACCCTCAGGAATCCTGGCCAAATGGATAAACAGAGAAACACTCCCCGGTGGTGGTTCCAGATCAAGAAATGATCCCAATCGGCATTTTAACATCACAATTTAATCACCTATGCAATTCTAGGAATTAAACATAGAAACAGCCTCAGCCACACGACACCCCAACATGGTTTTGTGGCACAAAATCGCACAAAACACAGAGTAGTTGGAAAACTAAACACAAGGCCACCTACCTTATACGCTAACAAATGCTATACCCGAATGCCGACTCTAGAAACGCCCAAGACGGGCATAGATCTGACAAAGAACAAAACTCATTCTAACTTAAATAACATATTTTAGGAGTTGAATTGGAAGGAACGATACCAGGAGGGGAGAGGGCTCACCCGTGCGGTTCCAACATGATCGTCCGAAGCCAAAACCGATTCCAGACGAACGCCTAGTGGATCTTGAAAGATCCGGCCTCCTCCTTTCGCTAAATAATGGTTCAAGAGTCTCCTCTACAAAATGCGGAGGCTACTTCCTGTTTTAAGCCTAAAAATCAATGTACACGGGGTGTACTTCGAAGTACATGGTGTGTACTCCCTTCATTTAACTTTTCGAATGGCGGAAATGCCACACTGTTCATACGTCGACATGAGTACATGACATGTAATCTCGAGTACACGGCTTGTAATATCGGCCAGCTGGTGGTAATGCCACCGACTTACTTTTTAATCCTGCCGACTGACTACACGGCGTGTAAGGTACCACTACACGGCGTGTAGTAAGAACCTACACACTTCATCTCCGGTATGGATTCACGCCCCGTGTACTCATCCCAACACAGCCAAAAGTAAATGGCGTGTGGGTAAAGTACATGACATGTAGTTCTGAAAATCATGATTTTTCCCCATTTTACATATTTTCTAAAAAACACGTAAGGAAAAGGAAAGATGAAGCCCGTACCAATAAAATAAAAACCGGGTTCTTACAAGCATTCCCCCCTATATCAATTCGTCCCCGAATTTCCCTTCCAAGGGTGGTGAATAATAAACTCAGAACAAATCTAGCCACTGAGAACGTATGTCGGGCTCCCGCTCCCAGGTCTCGTACTGCACTCGGCCATACTGCCATAGCACCCGTACGAGCGGAACTGACCGGCCTCGAAGAACCTTCGTGCTCCTGTCAACGATACAGATCAGATGATCCTTAAAGGATGAATCATGCTGAAGCTCAACCTCCTCTTGTTGAAAGGTGTGAGACGGGTCTGAATGGTAGTGACGCAACTAAAACACGTGGAAGACGTTGTTCTTGGCTCAGTACCACTGTGGTAACTGCAACCGATATGCAACCATCCAAACTCTCTCTAGAATCTCAAATGGTCCCACAAACCTCGGTGAATGCTTACCCTGTCTATTGATCCATTTATGTACTAGCCTCAGTGAAACACGGAAGAAAACCTGATCTCCGACCACGAACTCCAAAGGTCGTCTCTGGCGATCAGCATAAGACTTCGGATGAGACTGCGCGGTAGCCATCTGCTTCCGAATCAACTATACATTCTCAGATGTCTCCTACACGAGTTGTGGCCCCAGTAATGCCGCCTCACCTACCTATAACCAGCACAAAGGTGATCGGCATGGACTACCATATAAAGCAGCGTATCGTTCCATCTCAATAGTTTACTAAAAAATATTGTTATTGGGAAAACTGACTAAGGGTATATGCTTCTCCCTTGAGCCCCCAAAGTCTAGGATGCATGCGCGCAGCATGTCCTCTAGCACCTGTATCATCCGCTCTGACTGGCCATCTGTCTGAGGGTGGTATGCTGTGCTCAGAAGCACTTGTGGTCCCAGTGCCCTCTGAAAACTCTTCCAGAAATGAGACGTAAAGTGGGCATCCCAATCTGAAATGATATAACAAGGGACCCCATGCAGACGTACGATCTCTCAGATATAAATAATTCTTAACTCGTCCACACCAAAGGTCTCCTTGATCAGCAAGAAGTGAGCTACCCTCGTGAGTCTGTCCACAACAACCCACACGACGGCATTGCCTTGAGGTGACCTCGATAATCCCATCACAAAATCCATTGCGACATCATCCCATTTCCACTCTAGAATGGGCAACTGCTGTAACAGCCCAGCATGTCTCTGATGTTCTGTCTTCACCTGCTGACAGGTGGAAAACCTCGTAACAAAACCAGATATCTTACATTTCATACCCGTCCACCAGTACTGATGTCTCATGTCACGTTACATCTTCGTAACCCCAGGATGAACTGCCGAAGATGAAGCATACAACTCCTGTATCAGCTCCTCACTTATATCCCCTGGAACCCATACACATCCATGGAAACGCAAAACCTCATCATCGCCTATCGTCCAACCGGGAGGAGGGTCCTCACTTTCCACCGACTCCCGTAGAACTTGGCCTTCTGAAACCGATAGCTGCCTTTACCTCACTCTGTCCAGGAGGGTAGAAGTCACAGCTAACGAAGAAAGATAAGTCTGCCCCTGACTTTCATGCACCTCCAGATGCATCTTAGAGAACAAAGCCATAAGCTTCCACTCACCACTGGCCTCCTGCTCTGCCTGTATCTGAGTCTTCCTACTCAGTGAATCGGTTACTGCATTACCTTTACCAAGTGTATAGGCAAGCTCATAATCGAAGGATTGTAAGTACTCGACCCACCTTCTCTGCCTAAGATTCAAGTAACGCTGAGTAAAGATATATTTGAGGATTTTGTGGTTGGTGAAAACCACAAAATGCTCTCCCAACAGATAATGTCTCCAACAACGCAATGCATGCACAGCTACAGCCAACTCGAGATCATGCGTCGGATAATTCCTCTCATGTGGCCTCAACTGCCGATACCCGTACGCCACAACTCGGTCTCCCTGCATCAAAATGGCTCCCTACCCAATCACTGACGAATCACAGTAAACTGTATAGCTCTTCCCTTGCTCTGGGAGTATCGGGATCAATGATGATGTCAGCCTTCCCTTCAGGTCCTGAAAAGTTATCTCTCAAGCTTCTGACCAAACTAACTTCACACCATTCTTAGTCAGACCTATCAAAGGTGTTTCTAAGTGGGAGAAGTCCTGTATAAATCACATGTAGTAACCATAAAGCCCTAAGAAACTCTATATCTCGAACACGTTCTTGGGCTTCTCCCAGGAAACTACTTCTCTCACCTTCTCTGGGTCCACTGCAACTCCTGCCTCTGAGATGATATGACCCATGAAGTGAATTTGGTCCATCCAAAAGTGTCACTTCGAGAGCGTAGAATATAGATGAAGCTCACTTAGTGTACTCAATACGATCTCAAGATGGGTGGCATGGTCTTGTCGAGAGTGAGAGTACACCAAGATGTCGTCCAAAAATAGTACCAAAAATGAATTATGATATGGATGGAACACACGATTCATCAGAGCCATGAAAACTACCAGTGCATTTGTCAGTCCGAACGGCATAACCGTATACTCATAGAGACCATACCTACTCCTAAAAGATGTGAGAGGTATATCAGGTGGTCTAACCTGCACCTGATGATATCCAGATCTCGAGTCAATATTTGAGAACACTCGTTCTCCATGAAGTTGATCATACAGTTCATCTATCCTCAGAAAGGGATATCGGTTGTTAACCATCAACTAGTTTAGCTTCCGGTAATACACACAAAGTCTGAGGGTACCATCCACCTTCTTCGCAAAAAGGACCGGAGAACCCCAAAGAGAAGTACTTGGTCTGATAAAACCCTTTGCATGTAACTCCTCTATCTTCCTCTTGAGATTCTGCAACTCAGGTGTGTTAATCCTATAAGGAGTAATGGACACCGGTGTTTCTCCTGTCACATGCTCGATAGAGAAATCAACCTCACACAGTGGAGGTAGACCTGAAAAGTCGTTCGGGAAGACATCCCTGAAACGATCAAAAACTGGAGGGAAATCCGCCTGACAAGTCCCCTGGTCATCCAGATCTAAGATCGCAATCTGGGATGTGACTCCACCTCTCCCATGAGGCTCTGGTCCGGATCGACCCGCCGGAACATCCCACTCGCCCTTGTATAGAAACTCCCCGCCCTCTGGTGACGTGAAACACACCCTGCGACGATAGCAGTCTACAAAGGCTCGAAAGGGAACCAACCAGTCCATCCCGAGAATGACGTCATAGCTTGTCATCTCTTTGACATTGAGGTCCCAAAGGAGGTGAAACCCACCAAACATAAGGGTGAACTCCTTACACTGACGCAGACCAACTGTTCAAGTCCCCAATGGAGTTTCTAGCGTTAAGATATCAGAAGAAGTATAAACACCGAGACCAAGGCTCTTCACAGCGGGTAAAAATATAAAAATATTTGTAGCACCCTTATAAAAAAGGACTGAAGACAAGACAGAAGCTACTCCGATAGTACCTCTGACTGTTGAAGGTCTGGGATCCTGCTCCTGCTGAGTCTGTTTCTCTGCATATTCCTACCCAGTGCCGCGGCTCTGTGACACAGTCTGGCTACCCGGAGCTGTACCGCCTTGCTGCCTCTGCGATATTGGTGTCTGGCTACCACGGCCACGACCACCATCTCTGCCTGCACTCCCTGACGTATTCGAGTTCCTTGACTGGTAAAAATCCACTGGTCCTGCTCCCGCACGTGGAGTCGACACAGAATGCCTCTCACTAGCCACTGGTAGAAACACCATGCAAAAGCACTGTAGATGACCCATCTTGCTGCAAGCTCGGCAATCCAATGGGTCTCGTGGACACTGCGGCCTCTTGTGCCCATCTCTACCACACTGGTAGCACCTTACCGGTCCACCTGAAGAAGGTGCATGGCTGGTACTGCCGCCCTGAGAGAAGTTCATCTGTCTCTTCCTCTTGCCAGCAGAAATAGTACCAGTAACTGGTGCTGAACAGCCCTGGCCCACCCACCTCGATTCCCGCAAGTTCCTCTCTGTAATCAACGCCTGGTTCACAATCGTGTGTACAGTACGAAACCTGAAAACATTTACCAGTGCTCGAATGTCATACCAAAGACCATCCTCAAAACGTCTGTCTCTCAACGTCTCATCACCCACCAGCACGGGTGAAAAACGCTGATGCTCCATAAAACGAGCAGAGTAGTCCATCACCGACATAGTGCCCTGCAGAAGATTCAGGAACACTCGAGCTCTATCTTCTCTCAGCGTCTCAGGAAATAAGAATTCATAGAAGCCTGGCTAAAAACCTTCCCATTCCATGTCCCTGTGATGATATGACTGGATGGTAACATCCCACCACCTCTTTGCGGAATCACGCAGCATGTAAGTCGCGAGCTTGACCCCCGCCCTAAAGGCATCTCAGGATGCTCAAAAATAGTCTGCATCGATCCTAGCCAAGACTCTGCAGACTGTGGTACACCATCCCCAAAAAACGTAGGCAGATGGTGCTGCTAAAAGATACGCGTTAGCTCGGTCATAGATGTGGTAGCCTACGGTGCTCCCTGAAAGGTCTGCATGAACCCCAATAAGCCTTCAAAGAACTACGCCTCCCCGCCTGTGTCCAGTATAACAGCTAGTGCCGCATCTAGCTCTACTGGTGGATCAACTGGTAGCCATTGGCCCTCCATCTCCGGAGTATAAGCATCACCACTCTCCTGGCGAACAACTCGCAGTCGTCTAGGCGCCATCACTCTACAAGGTCAAAAGCACGCCTCAGATTCAAAATTATTAAGACTAAAATGAAGGAACCACAAAGGAACAAGAGGAAGAAGGTGTTTCAAAATTTGAAAACAAGACTACACGGCGTGTACACTGACTACACGACATGTAATTGACTTCCTTTCCCCTTCCCGGGTCCTTATACACGGCTAAGCCACATGGCTTATGTTCAACAAAAGTACACGGCGTGTATAATATCTACATGGTGTGTATGGTGTTATTTTCCAACTGCCCGTGTCGTCTGTGACACGGATGACTACTCAGCTTAACACTCCACGGTGTGTTAGACCCATACACGGCATGTACAACACCCCGTTTCCCAGCCACACGGCTAACTCCACACGGTCTGTCCTCGGACAAGCCTACACCACGTGTCCAAACGTTACACGACATGCTCAGGGAGAGGTGACACCCGCCCGTGATGTTAGTTACACGGCCGAGTCCCCAGGTCACACTACATGGCGTGTCTATAACTGGCACGACATGTTATGTCAATGAGTTCACCGACCCGTGTTGTTAGTTACATGGCCAGACTCCAGGTCAACACTACACGGAGTGTACAAAACTACACGGTGTGTTTTACCCAAGCCCTTCCCTAACCCGTGTCGCCACCCACACGGTTTGCGACACAGGAAGAGACTACACATCGTGTACTCAGGGTACACGATGTGTACTCAAAAAGTTCGTTTTTCTCCCTGAACAGAAGAACACACACGATGTGTATGATTTCCTACACGGCATGTATTCTGGGTTTTCTAGACAGTATGCCTCAGAAACTTCTCCGGAACCCAGAAAATACTGAAAACAACACCAAAGTGTCAAATTCTGACCCGTGGGGGCCCATACACCCCACGAATAAAAGTTTGACATCTTATTTGTGTTATAACCAATAACCAGTCAATGATCCACCAAATTACGGTCAATGGGGGCCCATACTCCCCAAAAACCAAAGTATGGCATCCATTCAATAAACAAGCTCAAAAAAACACCAAATCATATGGCAGGTATTTATCAAGAAGCAATCACAATAGCATGCTTTACTAACACAACAAATTTCACAACAACATGAAAATTGTAATGCACCGACATGGCATGGAAACTATGCATGGCATGTGATATCTAGAATGTGCCTATATGATGCATGAGACGACATACCCTCATATCATCAGGTTGCAAGTAAATAGAACCCATAGATAAAATATAAACAGCACAATCCAAGTGCGTCACCCAACCGTGAAAATATATCTACCGTAAAATTGCAAGACCAAAAGAATGAAAAGCACGAGGTATATTGGATTTTCCTTGTACACGGGTTAGCTACACCCGGGCACAACTTATTACCAACTACCATTCGTCCTAACCCTTACTACAGATCCAAATAGTAAGTCAATGAAAAGAAACTCCTCTGATACCACTTTGTAACGTCCCGATCCTGGGATCCACACAACAGGTGCCCCGAGACCGGTTCACCACAAGACCTCAAGCGCATTTCCCCAAATGCCAGAGGCTGCCGACTAGCAACGAGGGCCCATGTATGATAGTGGGGAAACTATGCCCTCATTTGTCAAAGTGTAGCACAGCGGAATGCGAAAGTAAATATACAAAAAACAGTAGAAGTAGTAAACATACACAACTGAAATAACTACAGTAGTGGATATAGCCAACGGTATATAAGTGATGATACTAAATGTTTCACGTTCTATGAAAACATCCAAAACATGTTATACATCAATACAGTATAGTAGAAAACAGAGTACATAAAAACAAGAAAAGCAGCTAGTAGTGGCATTGTGAGCCTAGGCTCGGTCACATTCCCTCCTACTCCTCAGCAACTGTCAAGTACCTTTATAGGGACTCTTTCCACTATCTACACATGTAGTAACGTAATCTGTTTGGGACAAAAAGTGGGACCCCATAGGGTGTGAGAAATATATCTCAGTAGGAACCCACCAAAGGCTCGTGCCCAACTGCGTGTAAGCATGCAACAACAGTGTGAATTAGTAAAATGCAATTAAGTAAGAAGTACTCGAAAGTAACTAATTACCAGTAATATTTCGATTTTATTATCCATTTAATCCATTTAAATATTAGAAACCACCACCGCACATTTCTAAGTAAACAGTCCATGTCCTCAGACAAACAAAACCTTACCCTCAGGTGTGAAAAATCCAACCCGCTGGTATAGCCCTCAGGCGTAACAGAAATTTCCCTCAGGCATAGGAACTGTCTCCCTTAGGCACAGAAGTCAATCCCTTAGGCATGAAATTTTTCCCTCAAGCGAAATACTATAGCCCTCAGGCTAAATAGTGCATTGCCCTAAGGATAATCACAACAATTCCCTCAGGCTAAATACAAAAACACCCTCAGGATAAACAGGTAACCGGGACATTCCCAACAGGTAAACAAGAAGTAACAAGCAATTCCACTCAAGAAAATTCTACAATTACTACTTTCATGGCATACCCTCGGGTATCCTGGCCAAACGACTAAACAGAGAAACACACCCCGAGGGTGGTTCTGGATCCATGCAACGATCCCAAACAACATTTTAACATCACAATTTAATCACCAATGCAATTCTAGGCATTAAACATAGCAACGGCCTAAGCCACACGACACCCCAACATGGATTTTTGGAACAAAAACGCACAAAACACACAACAATTGGAAAACTAAAGACAAAGCCACCTACCTTATACGCCAACGAATGCTATACCCGAATGTCGACTCCAGAAATTCCCAAGAACGGCGTAGATCTGATGATGAAAAAAATTCATTCAAATGTAAATAACATACGTTAGGAGAAGAATTGGAAAGAACGGTACCAGGAAGGGGAGATGGATCACCCGTGCAGTTCCAACGAGAATGTCTGAAGTCGAAATGGATTCCAGACGAACGCCCGGTGGATCTTCAAAGATCTGGCCTCCTCCTTTGTATCCAAAATGGTTCATGAGTTTCCTCTGCCAAATGAGGAGGCTACTGCCAGTTTTAAGCCGAAAAAACAAAGTACACGGTGTTTACTTCAAAGTACACAGCGTGTACTCCCTTCATTTAACTTTTCAAATGGCGGAACCACTACACTATTCATACGTCGACATGAGTACAGGGCTTGTACACTCAATTACACGGTGTGTACTGTCACCCAGCTGGAGGCGACGCCACCGCCTTACTGTTCATGCCTACCGACTGACTACACGGCATGTAAGGTACCACTACACGGCGTGTAGTCAGTTACTACACCCTTCGTCGCATGTATGGCTACATTCCATGTGTACTCATCCCAACACGGCCATAAGTACACGGCGTGTGGATAGAGTACACGACGTGTAGTTCCAAAAATCAGGATTTTTCCCCATTTTCCATATTTTCTCAAAAACACTTAAGGAAAAGGAAAGAAAAAGCATGTACCTATAAAATAGGAAACGAGTTCTTACAAAATAATTATGTTTTATTATATACTATTGTATTTAAATGGATATTATATATCCCTATCGCTGATAATATAGTCATCGAAGACTGATCACTAGACTAGTATAAATATAGGCTATTGAGAAATCATTTTTTCATAGACCATGGATGTATTGGCCTCAACCAGTACGATCATACCCTATGGAAATCATTTATTAGATATTATTTGAGAGATAAAATTACTAGTATATTCACTAGATTAATACCTAGATGATATCCTACAAATTATGAAAGAGAGAATGTGTTTAGAGGAAAAGTTCAAAATCATTGAGATTCCGTCCAAAACAATGTTCACTGAACAACCCCAAAAAAAGGATCACCATTACACATGTTACTCATAGGGAATACTATGGTGTAATAAAGGGAAAATTTACAAGACCCTATAAATAGATTATGTGTATTATTTTTAAACAAATAATGAATATTAATTCAATCAATTATTGTTACAATGTAAATGATTTTTAATGTATAAGTAATATTTTTAATTAATATTGAAATTCCCATAAGAAATATTTTTTGATAAAATAATTGATTTTTGAAATAAATAATATATAAATAAAATAAAATTTTAATTTTAATTTTAATGAATATAAATTATCAAATAATCTTTATGATGTTAAATGTAATTTTTTTAATGTTTGAAAACTATTTTTTCCAAAAACCATAGATTTTTAATAAAAGTTGGTTTTTATTTTAGAAGTTAAAATTAAAATATCGATAATATTAATTATATAAAATAAATATTATTTTTTTAATTATGATATTGAAATTATCAAATAATTAATTTTTCATAATATTATGAGGCATTCAAATATTTCAGTAAAACATAAATTCTATATAAATATATATTGTATTTTATGATATCATAATGTTATAATAGTGATGTAATAAAATACAATAAAAATATTTCTTTTGTAATAAATGATTTTATTTTAATATAATTTAATTTCTGTTTAATTTATATTATTTTTTAATGATTTGTGAATTCTACAGGCATAAAAAATATGATATGATTTTAAAATCATTTCTTTAAATGTGTGACTCACCTCCACATAAGAAAGGAAAATAAATTAATATCATCATACGTTAGACATATAAAATAATTTATACCATTATTAACCATTTTAAAAATATTTGATGGTTTGTCATTTGGAATATTTTGTTATGTAGTGTCCAACACCAAAAAAACAAATTATTCCCCCAAATTTCTTATATAAACCTTCTAGAACACCCATTATTCTTCAAAAACGACCATGAATGATTAACCACACTCTGACCCATACGACCTTTAGTCCTCCCAAGACTCCCAAATCTCTTAATAATCCCATCACATGTCGTTAGATCAATCCTTAAATAATGGGATATCCCTCTCTCATTTTTCATCGAAACATTATTTTATGTTATTTATATTAATTTACTTATTAAAGATTTGGGATATATTATTCCATTCCACCTTAGTATAAACTAGTCATATACATGATGGGACCTTATTTTTACTCCCACTAATCCCCCTTATGATCCTTTAAAACCACATGTTACACTGCCGAAATTCTCTATGTGATTTCACTCTTCTCATTTCCAATCAGGCATTTCATTTATATTATGATTCTAAATTATATTTCGAATACTGTGATGTTATGTTTCTTGATCCCCATACATTCCATTCCAGGAATAAATAACGACTGACACACATTTCTATTATTAACTAAATTTTTTAATTTTTATATAATGTTATTATGCTATGCGAATTTCACCATGATTTTCCATACCAAAATCATCTTGTCGTGAAAATAGTACCCATTCTTATAAAAACGGAATTAAACATTATGAACACATAAATATTGAATGGTGACATACATGTATTAATTACACATTCCATGATCTTTTAATAAATGATTATGTTGATTTAATCCATGTTATAAGATCGGTGCGGCAGACTTAAGATTGAGATTGAAATGATATTAAAGTGTGTGCCGTGATAACACTCTAATGCATTGGGTAATGTTTAGAATAATTATACATATTTTTAGGACATGGGTTTACTAAATTAATTTATAATAATTTTTACCTATGTGATGGGATATGGGTTTACATGATTCTTTTAGGTTAATAAAGCAATATTTTATGTTGTTTCAACATTTCCATGTAATGGTAATCATGATATATTACGCAATTATGATCATGTTTCTCTTATGATCCATTGATATTCCTATTCAATAAAAACGAATTGTATTCATCATGTAATTTATGGTTTAATATATTTTTTGTGATTTATAGCTCACCCCATTTCTATGTATTTCATCATGTTATCCTATATTGTGATATGTATGAAAGAATGTTGTGTTCATGTAAAAGATGTTTTCAATAATGACGTTGTATTTTAGGTATTATGCTTTCGTGTAATGTTCATAATTTTGAAATACACTAGAAATATTGATATTTTTGGGGTGTATAAATTTTAAATTTATGTAATAAATGATTATTAAATATGTAATAAGGATAATTATTGTAATATGAACACACACTGAATATAAGTTTTAATGTCTTTGAACAATACATACAAAAACATACTATTAGATGAATTCTCTTCAAAATCTTCCAATAATCTATTCACATATATTACTCTTAATATGCATTCAATACCTAAACAATTGTTCATAACTAGGCTAACAGAAACATAAGAAAGGGAGACCTCAAATGCTCTGTAAAATTAAACATGGAAGATATAAAATATAGATAATATTAATGAATAAAAATTAATAAATTTATAATAATAAGAACATAAATAACAACGTTTAAACACAATTATTCAGTGATGAGAAACATGAGTCATGATATTAAAATTTATCTATTATAAATATATGAATCATAAAAGTGATAAAATAGTATATATCAATAATCAAATATAAATAAATTTCATATTCATGACATAAAAGTGTGGTCCAATCATAATAATATAAAAAAGTTCACATGATGAGGTTAACTATCGAGAATGTAAAATAATTGTGGTAGTGGAATAAATGAATTATTCCCTTCTCATAATAGATAAGGCATCATCAAATATATTCAATAGTAGATCAAACATATAAAAATAATTCCCATTGTACATCAAGAATATCATTTTGTTTCCTATAGTGGGTAAATAATGTAACACCTTAAGATTACATAGTCTGTTAGTTGTTCAAAGTAATTCAATAACCTACAATACACGCAACATCGAGTTCAAGTACACCACGACTTACAAATCATTCCTTTAAAAAGTGTTAATTAATAGTATTAATTTAATTTTGAACTTTATATAACCCTTATAATTTAAAGATCCATATAATGAGTTTATTAGACATAATATAAGGACAAATTCATTTTTTAGATAAAAGACGTATTTTTTTAAAAATGAAATTTTACAACCATTTAATGGAGAACCATTTTTAAATACAATATTTGAACCTTTTATATATTCAATTTGACAAAATATAGTTATTCTTTGATATCGGGAAAGAATAATTTAGATTCAATAAATATTTTCTGTTTTTATGATAAGTTTTATATTTGGGCGAATAGTGAAAAATAATATATTTTAACTAAAAACAACTTTTTTAATCAAAATAATTTATAATGATCAATTGTATGTATTAATCGATTGTATGTATAATTAGATTATATTTTTACCATTTAAAACAATTTTTGTCATTCGATGTAATTTTATATTGAAATAGGAAATAAACTAATGCCAATCTTTTGGTATTTATTATTTTTTAAAAATAAGCTTTTTGGTTTTGACAATTGGAATTAATTTTAAACTAATAAATTCAATTTCTATGTTTTTAATTTGGTAAAATATACATCATTATTGAATTTGGAATATCAAAATTAGCTCAGGCTGAATTTTAATTATGTTTCTGAAAACATTTATTTTTTGATTAATAGTGAAGAACACTGAGTTATAGTTTAAAAAAAATTTATTTAAATAATTATTTATAATATTTAAATTTATATAAGGTCATAATAGATATATAATACCTATATTAGTTCAATGTAATTCATTGGAGTTAGTTTGTAATAATTTTAGATATATAGAAATTTAATTGATCTTTTCACCGTCTTTTACCCACCTCCAAGGAGGATATGCAAATTCACATAAAACATTATTTTACTACTTCTGTGAATGGAATTTCAAAAATTCAAGATACCTTGTTGATATTAGTATGTAAAATGTGGTTCAATAAGGTGAAAATAATTTTTGGTTAATAATATCTTTTTACTATTATTTACCATTGTTAAAAGTAAATAGAGTAATTAAGGGTAATAATCATATTATTATTAACATAAAAAATGTCCTAGTTCAATTGCAAAAGTATAATTCGATGAAAAAAAATTAGGAATAAAATATGAACCTCTTTGGTCCACTTCGATTAGATTATGGCATTTATTATTATTTAATTCAAAGAAGAGTTAAAAGAGTTAAAATCAAAGTTTATCAAGTAAAACATTTTTAATATAGGGTTACACATAAGATGAACATGACTGTAAATATTATTAGAAATATAAAAATATTTCCCACGTAATGGTATTTTATTTATAATATTTATACATTAAATAATTTAATTTATTAATGACATAATGATGATGCAGTAATTACAAAATTAATGAAATAAAAAAACAATTTTATACTATAAATATCCAAATAAATGTAATTTGAGTATTTTTATGAATTCCAATAATTTTATAGGTTAATATAACATATTAGGGTTGTTTAGATTAATTTTTTTGAACTAATAATGTTATTATGAATTTAGAAAAATCAAAATACCAAATAGTGTTAAAATTGACAGAAAAGTGTTTTTAAAACAAATATTATATTATTAATTGATAATTTATTCTTAAAAATGTAAGGTTGAGCAAAAAGAATTATATAATGGTAGGTGTATCATTAATTAATTACTTGGGGTCCTCTTGGAAGTATATAATATGTTTATTAGACATATAATAAAAAAATATAATGAGACATGGTAAATGTCAAACTATTTAACTAAGAGTTAAATATAAAAGATAAGGTTAATATAGTAACCCAAACCTGTTTGAAAATATATTGGTGGAGTGGTTTTCGACCCATACCTACCTTATAAATTAAATAATACATTATTTAACTATTAAAAAGCTAAATTTATTTTATTATTAAATAAAATTTCTAGTTTTCCTAACGGTTCCCCTCACCCCTACTTTAAAAGGGCACTCCCCATTTCCTCAAATTTACACCATCAAAGACATTTGTATTGGCCAAACTCGGCCCAAATACCCTCTAAATTGTCCTACAATAATTCTATAGGACCTACTTTATTCATAAATCCATCATATGGATCCCTTTTGATCAAATCAAAAGGATGAACTCGAAGAAGAGGTAAATATCACATCACCTCATTCTAGTTCCTTTCTTTTTCCACTTCCTCTTTATTTGTTGTTTCCATTAATAAATAATACCTTCAGTATATTATATATATTGTGATGTTATTATGAATATGGTTTAATTAAATTCATTATTCTATCCATCCTTTGAATGACATGTCCCCATATGTGCGTATGAATGGCTAACTGTATCCACGTCATGGAGTAATTGTTATTCAATACATTATTATTTGGATGGGTATAATAATTATTTTTAATTAATCTGAATAATAAATATAAAATTATAATTATTCTGAAAATATGATATACCATCTAATTATATATTATTTTAATATCAAAAGTATGATATTGTCGCTCATGCGTACGTACAGATTACCGTCTCTACGAATGCGATAAGATTCATTCCCCATCATATCCAATCAAGACTATATTGCATAAGATGATTAAAAATAATATATAAATAAGTGATATCATTCTGTATATTAATATGATATATCCCATCCATAAAAAATATGACTCACATAACAAAGAATATAGAAGAAAATTAATACATTACCACCCGAAACGATGATAATACAGAAATATTATTACCAAAGAAAAGTTAAAAGAACATATATGATATCATATCAATGTATATGATTCCTTTATAATTTAATAAAAATTATTTAACCATTATAAAGGAGGTCAACCTACCCTCTAACAAGGAAAATGTGCAATGTAAGGGGTTTCTTATCTCACATTTAATTCTGTGATATTTCCATTGATCGCCAGTTAGTTCTTGCATGTGGTGTATTTTGTACTTCCATTTGATATATATTATCCTGATTATCTTTATATTCCTTGTATTATGTGATTCATTTTGTGGATATTTACTTTAGGCCATATGTCTCGACTGATTACAATGAAGTAAGAGTTTTCATCTCACTTCTTATTTTTGTGAGATTCATGTCATATTGTCACTATTTCCTTTGGTGTGGTGTATGTACTACACAATGATTGTATTTTTTGTGAAAGATACATTAATTTATGAGTAATTATATCTTAATTTTATGATCCATCATTTATTGGTTGTATGTTTCGTATGTTACCAAATTGGTATGGGAATTTCAAATTTCAATTTCCACTCATTCGGCATTACACCTACTTCATTGATTATTATTCTCCATGATTATGTGTGGAGTCAATATTTATTTATTGTGTATTAATTTACACTCACCTTTATGTGGATATAATTTAGATATAGATAATCACTCCATTGATAAATTTTAAAGTCATATATATGAACATGATAGGAGTAATTTTAACTCAATCTCCATTTATTGAGTTAAACATCCAATTAATTATATTTATTTTTTACAAGAATATGTGAGAATGTCCTCAGATTGATTTACACTGAATATCCAATCATATTGAGTGTATTAATATTTTTCACACATAATTAGGTTTTTGATTTATCATTAACCTACGGATACGGTCTTCATAAGAGATTTCATCTGAATTTACAATCCATTGATACTTCTTTATTGTTATAATCCAATTCACTTTTATATGGTGTATATAATATACTTTGACATAGTTTATCATGAATCCCTTTATTCTATTGTTATTATAAAGTTTTTATTACATCAACTATTTGTATTCAAGTGTCTTTTTTTTAAGAAATCTAACAAAAATATCATTTTAAATGTTTTAAATATTTATTATTATAAATCATTATCATTAATTTCCATGTTTTAAAAATGGTTTTAAGGATTTATTTATATGGATATTAATGTTTTAATCTTAAAATTAATTTTAAATGCTTCAAAGTGGTATGGGACACTTTGATTCGAAAATAATTTTTTAAACAACTTCTTGAGAAATACTGTGTCTATTAAATATTTTCAAGAAAAAGGGGGTATTTCTCTCAAATAGTTTTGATGATTATTTTCATATATGTCAATGTCCATAATTATTCTTTATTGAGAAATATTTGTTGCAATAAAATCATTCATATTGTATTGAATGTGTTTTTTTCTGTGGATGTGCTATTTCTATACCATTCATGGTTTGTGGATAATGTATTGACATTTCATATACTAGTTTTAATTAAGAATGAGTGTGTTCTGTTATAACTTTTCATATGAGTAATGCATTGGATTTATTATTTGATGGGTGGAGCCCATTTTAGATCCTCAATGCATTAGTTGTTCTAATGAGACAAACTAGTGTCTTGGCAGAAGGTCTTGCCAAAATCGTATTTGTAGTCTTGGAACAAGGCCTTGACTACGTGGTTATAAAAGTTAGTCATTATGCATTACATCATTCTGATAGTGGCTATTTTTATTGCATGTTATTTTTCGACTAGTCAAAAATCCATGTGAATAAGTAAATGGCATTATTTGATTTTATCTTTTCCATATTATGTTGAAGTATAAGATTAAAAGTCATTTGTTTTATTGATATACACTTCCACAAATATTTATTTATTAATGTTTCTTCTATAATGTTATCCTTACTAAGAATCTGAGCTCACCCCTTTATATGTTTTATTTTTCCCAGGATACAAAGAAGTATATTATGACTGACCTGCAGGGATAGTCTATGGGATCTTAGTGTTTTATATGGAAACAATGTGGTTGTAGTTTTCCATTTTATGATGTAATTTAATCCTTATGCATGTATCTAGTACTTACAAGGATACTAAACAAATAATACTTTTGACACATGATCTATTACGATCAATCCAATGATACGTAATAATGCACTGACACTGGGCATCAGGGGTCATGGTGTTACCGTTGGTATCACAAGAAGTTTAGTAAAAACCTTGGAATATAAATTTAGATAAAATATGATTAGACCACATAGCCCTAAGATAGATTTGTAGGATTTGTATAGAAGAACATCCTTAAATTTTGGTATTGTAGAGATTTTATAAGTTTTACAAGCAATACATCCATATCTGGATACAAGTAGGTAGAGGCGGCCCTGGAACAAATGTTCTTAGGGGTAAAACCCAAAAACACCTCATTGAGCTAAACTCGAATGGGAAATGGTGCACAACATTGGGCCTTGCTGCAATCTTGGTTACGACACTCCAAGGGGATATGATTAGGATAATTTACATTTCCTTTGCAACCCAAATTGAATTATTTTAATATAAGATGAGAATTAATGACATTGGTTAATCCTAAGGTGTTTCAAATAGAGTATATGGTTTCATGATATTTTCTAAAAGATTTTATGAATAATGTTACTCAATCAATGCATTATGGTTTTAGTCAATGGATGGATTCTAAGGAAGTCAAAGTAAATTTGAGAATGATGTACAAGGTGGGGGAGATGGTGGAAATGAGAATCAAAATGGATTGTTAATAGGCTTAAATGATATCATGTTCATGCCAAATAATTTTTCAAAAAATATTATCAACAACATAAATATTAACTATCTCCCGGACTCAATAATGAATAGAAAAGAGATGAATTATAAGACCTCTAGCAATGGAGACCATTGGGAAAATAATACTAAACTTCCATCATACAGTAAATGTGGACAGAGACACCTAGGAAAGTGTCTCGATGGAACAATTAAATGCTTTACATGTGAAAATGAAGGACATAAAGTAAAGAATTACTGAGAAAAAATGAAGAGTACTATGGAAAAAAAACGGTCCTAAGAATCCATTTACATTCATTTTTCATAAATGTAGGGGACCTGATCATTACCCAAGTGAATTCCCTATTCTATTGGAAATTTTCTTGGTCAAAGAGGAATCTATGTGATAATAAATGGTTAGAGAAATAATTATAAGTATTACTGCACTTTGTTGATGGGATTAGTTTGGAATAATTTTATCTTGTATTTATAACCCTGTAGTTTGTCATGTGAAAGTGATATTTGAGGAAGGATAATCTTTTCTCCTGTGGACATAGTTATAAATTTCCATTTGGTTTTATATGATCATTTGGTTTGAGGAAATTACAAGTAACTATATTTTGGGATGAGGATTCATGGTATGAGATAAAATTTTTGGTAAAATTATGTTATGGTTATTTTGAGGAATTTATCTCATTTTGGTAATGTTATAAAATATTGTTGTTGATAAAGGACAACACACAAACTGTGTGACAACCCATTGCGTCAGACACATCTGTGCCAATCAAACCGACAACCATATTGCGATTGGGATTTATTGCCTACCACTAGAATACATTATGTCCCGTGTAAGTGTGACTAATTTTTTTTACATAAATGAATTTATTGATCAATAATAAGTTGACTTGGGATCCTGTGTCTTATCATATGAATACCCATAGTATAAGAAATTGATTTCCTGAATAAGTCATAAATGTTATTTTGGAAGACATTAACTTTTTTGGGAACACAATATGCCCAAGGAAAATAAAATACTATGTGATTTCATTTGAGGACTATTGGTGGATTTTTATCTATGTTTTATTTTTTATTTATAGTGATTTTGGTTATTTGTGGAAATGGTTAACCTATAATAAGGAATATGTGATTAGGTAAACTACTTTTATTTATGTGACTTTAAGAGTAGTTGATGTCATTTAGAGATATAATTTAACATGGAAGACTATATAACCAAATTATTCTATGTTTTGGGTTTTAATATTAGTTTGGATTATATTGAAGGATTTTAAGGACAATTGTTTGTTGAATGGTATTAATTTAACATTGGGATCATGTAGGTTTAATTTTAGAAATTAAGATTAGTGTTTCTTTCTCCAAAGGGATATCTTTTTGGGGGATCATCAGATCTTGTACAAACCATTTGTTTTTGATTAATCTCTAAATACAAGGTAAATATATAGTTTATCCTTTTTGGATCACGTGATTCTGTAGAATTTTATTCTAACTCTTCCAGTGTGTGCAATACTCTTGAATAATCATCGTTTAAAAAATGAGTTAGTGGTATAAATTTATTAATGAATGAAACTCTACTTAAAAAGTTATTATATCTCTTTATTTTCTTTGTCAATATCATAAATAAGTTCCTCATATTTATGAAGTGCAACTTAAAACAATTTTTTTTTTGTTTACATTCCCTATTGGGAAACTAATGACCATTTGTCCCATCACATGTGTGTGTTTTTTTGTTAACTTTTCATGATCATGTTTTCTATCCCTCTCCATAAAAACATTAATTTTTTGTTCTCTCTTATATATCATACTTTTCCTACATGGAATCCTAGTATGGTTTTTCTTGGGGGAACTTTGTAATTATATTTATTTCCATTAATGTGATAGTTTTATTGACTCTTTTTCTGATGTGGGACATTTCATTGTATTTCGAATCCCAATTTTAATAATTACTAGGATGCAATTTATTTTTGGAGGGAATAATACAACACCCTAATATTTCATAGCACGTTAGTTCTTCGAGGTAATTCAATTACATAAACTACACACAACATCGATTTCAATCATACCACGACTTACCAAACTAGCTATTCAAAAGCAGTCATGAATAGTATTAATATATTTTTGAACATTATACAAACCTATTAATTTTAGAATCATTATTATGATTTTCTAAGAAATAATGTAAGGACAAATTCAATTTTTTCAAATAAAATAAGTATTTTTAAAAAAAATGCACTTTTACCTACTTTTAATGGAGAAACATTTTTAAATCCAATATTTGAAACTTTCATATATGAAATTTGACAAAATAATATTCTTCATTGTGAATGGGACAGAAGAATATATTTTCAATAAATATTTGGTGTTTTTTGATAACTTTCATTTTTGGGTGAATTGTGAAAAATAATATATTTTAACTGAAAACAACATTTTTAATCAAAATATTTTATAATGATCAACTATACATATGTATGGTTTGGATATATAATTAGATTATAGTTTTACCATTTAATCCAATGTTAGTCATTTGATGTATTTTCACTTTGAAATTGGACATAAACAATAGTCCATCTTTTCGTAGTTATTATTTATTAAAAATACGCTTTTTGGTTTTGACAACAGGAATTAGTTTTAAACTAATGAATTCAATTTCAATGTTTTTAATTTGGTAAAATTGAATTTTATTTTGAATTAATAATATCAAAATTATCTTAGGGTGAATTTTTGGTTTGTTTTGGAAAAGTTTTAATTTTTTATTTATAGTGAAAAACACTGAGTTATAGTTTAAAACCGATTTTTTTTTAAAAATTATTTATTTTATTTAAATGTACTTTAGGTCAAAAGAGATACATAATACCTATATATGTTCAATGTAAATCATTGGTGTCAGTTTATAATAAAAATAGATATATAAAAATTTAATTGAACTTATCACCGTCTTTTACCCACCTCCTAGGAGGATTTACAAATTCGCATAAAACATAATTTTACCACTCATGTGAATGTAATTTCAAAAATCTGAGAGAAAAAGTTGATATTAGTAAGTCAAATGTGGTTCAATAATATGAAAAGAATTTTTGGTGAATAGTATCTTTTTACTATTATTTACTACTGTTAAAAATAAATATGGTAATTAAGGGTAAATATGATATTATTATTACCCTAACACATGTCCTAATTCTATTGAATATGTATAATTAGACCAAAAACAAACATATAAATAAAATAAGAACCTCTTTGGTCCACTTGGATTAGATTAGGACATTTATTATTATTTAATATTCAAAGAAGAGTTAAAAGAGTTAAAATCAATGTTTTTTAAATAAAATCTTTTAATATAGGGATACTCATAAGATAAATTAGGCTATAAATATTAATTAGAAAGCTAAAAAGATTTAATACAGAACGGTATTTTATTTATATTTTTTAAAAATTAAATAATTTAATTTATTAATGACACAATGAAGATGCAGTAATTACATAATTAATGAAATAATAATGATTTGATACTATAAATATCCAAAAAAAATTAATTTGAGAAATTTTATAAATTCTACTAATTTTATAGGTTAATATGACATATTTTGGTTGTTTGGATGAATTTTTATTAAAGTAATAATGCTGTTATTAATTTAGAAAAAACAAAATACCAAATACTGTCCAAATTGACATAAAAGAATTTTTAAAACAAATATTATATATTTAATTGATATTCTATTCATAAAAATAAATGGATCAGCCGAAACACATATATAATGCTAGTTGTATTATTAATGAACCACTTGGGGTTCACATTAATTATATTGAATGTTTATTATCCATATAATATAAAAATATAACGAGACATTGTAAATGTCAAACTTTTTAACTAAGAGGTAAATCTAAAAGATAAGGTCAATATACTAACCCAAACCCATCTAAAATATATTGGTTGAGTTGTTTGTGAACCATAACCACCTTATAATTTATTTAAACCATAATGGAGATATTATAAATCGAAATTTATTTTATTATAAAATAATATTTCAAGTTTTTCCTAAGGTGCCCCTCACCCGTCTTATAAAAGGGCAGTCCCGCTTACCTCAAATTCACACCTTCAAATCCTTTTGGATCAGACAAAATCTGCCAAAATACCATCTAAATTGTCCTCCTATAATACTAGTGTCCCTCATTTAGTTAGAACTCCATCCCATGGATCCCTTTTGATCAAATTAAAAGGAAGAAGCCAAAGAAGAGGTAAATATCTCATCACCTATTTCAAGTTCCTTTCTTCTTACACTTCCTCTTTAATTGTTGTTTACATTCATAAATAATAACTCTAGTATCTTCTATATGCTATAATTTTATTATCAATATGTTACATTGATATTAAATATTATATCCATCCTTTGAATGACATGTCCCCACACGTACGTACGTACGACTTACTGTTTCCACGTTGTGGTGTAATTGTAAATCAATACATTATTATTTGGATGGGTATAATAATGATGTGTAATTGATGTAAATAATAAATATAACATGAAAATTATTCTTAAAATATTATATACCATATAATTATATATTATTTTAATATAAAAAAAATGACATTTTCGTTGGTACGTACGTACAGATTACCGTCTCCATGAACGTGATAAGATTCATTCCCCATCATATCCATTCAAGACTAAATTTCAATTAATGATTAAAAATAATGTATAAAAACATGATAGAATTATTTATATGAATATTATTTATCCCATCCATAACAAATATGACTCACATAACAATGATTATGATGGAAAACGAATCCGTTAACACCCAAAACGATGAAAATACTAAGATATTATTAACAAATAAATGTTAAAAGATCATATATGATATCATATAAATGTATATGATTCATGTATAATTTAATAAAAAATTATTTCACCATTATAAATGAGGTTAACCTACCCTCCTCCAAGGAAAAAGTACAATGTAAGGTGTTTCTTATCTCACATTTAATTCCATTTGATTTCCATTGTTCGCCACTTATTTATTTCATGTGGTGTGTTGTGTACTTGCATTTGATATATATTATCATGATTCTATTTATATTCATGGTATTCTATGATTAATTTGGTGGTAATTAACATTTTTCCATATGACTCTATTGATTACAATGAAGTAAGGGTTTTCATCCCACTTCCTATTTTTGTGAGATTCATGCCATATAACCAAAATTTCCTTTTGTGCGGGGAATGTGCTACCCAATGATTGTATTATTTGTGTATGATACTTTAATTTATGAGTAATGGAATCTTCATTTTATGATCCATCTTTTATGGGTTGCATGTTTTGTGAGTTATGAAATTGGTAAGGGAATTTCAAATTTCAATTTCCACTCATTCGGCTTTACTCATACTTCATTTATAATTTTACTCCGTGATTATGTTTGGAATCGGTATTTTTTTTATTAATTTACAATCCCCTTTATGTGGATATACTTTTTATACACACAATCACTCCATTGATAAATTTTCATGTCATCCATATGAACTTGATAAGAGTAATTTTAACTCAAGCTCCATTTATTGAGTTAAACATCCAATTTGTTAGTGTTGTTTTTATAGGAATATGTGTGAATGTACTCTGATTGGTTTACACTAAATATCCAATTATATTGAGCGTATTTATATTTTTCACACATAATTATGTCGTTGATGTATCCTTAACCAAAGGATACAGTCTTCATAAAAGATTTCATCTCAATTTACATTCAATTAAGACTTTATTGTTGTTATACACCAATTCACTTTTATATGGTGTATATAATGTACTATTACATAGTATATCATGAATCCCTTTATTCACATGATATTATAATGTTTTTATTATATCAATTATTTGTATTCAAGTGTCTCTCTTTTGGTAAGGAACTCTAACTAAAATATCATTTTAAATGTTTTAAATATTCATTATTCTAAATCATTATCATTAATGTCCATGTTTTAAAAATGGTTTTATGGATTAATTTATATGGACATTGTAGTTATAAACTAAAAATTCCTTTTAAAAGTTTCAATGTGGTATGGGACACTTTGATTAAAAATTTTATTTTTAAATGGAATCATGAGAAATAATGTGAATTTTAAATGTTTTCAAGAAAAAGGGGGGTATTTAACTCAAATAGTATTGATGATTATTTTCCATCTATGTAAAGATTCTTCATTATTAATTATTGTGGTTAATTTGTTACAATTCAATATTCCATATTGTATTGAATGTGTTATTTTGGACTGTGGATGTGTTATTTCTATACCATTCATGGTTTATGCATAAATGTTTGAAATTTTATATGGTAGTTTTAAATACGAATGTCTATGTTATGTTTCAAACTTTTCATATGTGTAATACATTAGAGTTAGTATGTGACGGGTAGAGCCCGCTATAGCTCATCGATGCATCAGTAGGACTCAAGAAACAAACTAGTGTCTTGGCACTAGGCCTTGAGAAAATCTTTTTTGTAGTCTTGGAACAAGGCCTTGACTACATGGTTATGAATCTCTTGAATTATGAATTCCATCATTATGATAGTGTCTATTGGTATTTCATGTGATTATTCAACTAGTATAATATCAATTTGAATAATTAAATTCCATTATATGATTTATATTTTCCATATTTTGCAGAAGCTCATGTTTAAAAGGAATCTGATTTCGTCTTATACGCTGCCTCAAATATTTATTTATGAATGTTGCCGCTATAAGGTTATCCTTACTGAGAATCTGAGCTCACCCATTTCTATGTTTTATTTTCCCCAGGATGCAATGAATTATATTATGACGGATCTACTGGGATAGTCTATGGGATCACAGTGTTTTCTATGGAAACAATGTTGTTGAATTTTTCTATTTTATGGTGTAATATATACATTATGCATGTATCTAGTACTTCATTAAATACCCATACATTTCAAGGAAATGTTTTTCTTAATTTCATTGGAATTTTACAAGAACACAGTTTTTGACGGAACCTGATTTCGAGGCCCGGTGTGCCCGGAATCAATTTCCGAAGTTTAGCTCGGGTACATTCAGTGAACGATCGAGCGGGTTTTTCTAACTTTTGAACCGGTGCTCGGAATCGAAATCCGAGGGAATCGATGAAACCGAAGTGCCAGTAATTGCTTAGGAACACATATTCCTGAGTTTCGTTTGTGCAGATGGAGAAGTTATTTTTGTGACATAAATGAGGAATGAATAAAATTGTAAAACAATTTTATTTTTAAGTCTAGGGTGGTTTTATCCTACTTGAAGAAGTTGGGGTGGCACCTAACTACCCATGTGAGGATAAATATGAGGATAAATGTGAGGTGGGTCCTACACAATCCACAACCTTTCACATTTCCATAACTCTCATAAACTCCCCCTTTAAACTTGTTAACTCCCTTTAATTAAGTAACTCTTACACTTCCTTATTTAATTTTCCAACCAACCTCTTAATTAATTAAACAACTCATGGTTTTATTAATTAAGTGAATTGGATTTAAATTTTGTAAATTTTAATGCATGGAATGGATAAATAAAATAAGGTGGTGCCTTAATTTTTTTTTTGGTTGGATTCGTTGTGTTAAGTGTAAGGGAAGAATGCTCTTGAGTTTTGAAGAACTTCTTCCTCTGAAGAATAACACTTCATCTCCTTGTTGAAGAACAGGAAGAACACCGAGGCTTCGACGAAGAATTCCCTCTCATCATGATTCTTCTCTCCACATCGAAGGAAGCGAGACACCGTATTCTTCATCAGGTGAACACTGACGACGTGCCTTATCTTCTTCATCCTCCACATGAAGGGAGGAGACACCGTCGCGGGGAACATCGCCATCGACGACGACTCTTCCTCCGACGTCAGCGGAATCAGCACCAATCGTCCGCGACATCCGATCACCGCGACGCCGGCTTCCGTGATGTCTTTTTTCTGCGACAAACCTCGATCGAAGACTCCATCGAGGTAGGGGTTAAATTTTCAAATTCGTGAATACTTCGTCGTCGTTCCTCGTTTTCTAAATAGGACGCCTGTTATCACAATTACGGGAGGAGGTCGGACCACACGAACACATCCGATTCTCCTCCCCCTTGATGTTTATGTTTGATGCAGTTCAAAGGATGGTGGCGCGGTGAAACGAAACCGCGCGGTAACATGGGAAAATGTGGGGACGATGCACGGCGTCGTCGCGCCGCACCGTTGAGGACAAACAAACCCACAAACGGAGTCGGGCCACGACGAAGGGGTGCGGCATCGTCGTGCCACGCCAGAGAACCCGAAGGTACCGCGGCGGGAGTGGGACCGCGGTGAAGGGGCGCGGCGTCATCGCGCCGCGTCCGAGAATCCGAAGGAACCGCGGACGGAGCAGGTCCATGGTGGATAGTCACGGCGCAATCGCGCGGCGCCAGACGGTCCAAGGCCGTGGCAGAATAGGGAGCGGTAGCTAGTTTCCAGCCGCCGGTGTCGGAGCAGGGGGACCGGACTGTCCGGTCCCGTCACGGCAGCATCCGGCCGGTCAGAGTGTGCCGTCCAGTCAGGGGACTAGGTGGGGGTTCGTAACCCCCGGCTGGCCGAACAGCAGCAGCCCCCATGTGGGGTTTCGCATTTAATTGAACAATGGGGCAGCCCCCCCGACCACCCAGCTCGGTTACCCCGAGCTGGCCAAGGGACCGCCAGTGCACCAGCACGCCGGGCCGGCCCACGCCGCGCCAGCCGGGCCAGGCTGTGCCCATGCGGGGCGGACCAGAACCCGATTCGGGTCATCCCTGTTCGGGCCGACCCATGGGGTCTTGGGCCGGGTCGGGCCGGGCCCAAAACCCTCACTTTCGGACCTCTTTTTGTCTTTTTCCCATAACATGGGTTGAGGACCACCGAACGACGCAACGTCAGCTGCGATATGATCCCTAGATCGAGATAGTCGTTTTGATATATTACACTCAATGTTTTAGAGTACTTTGGGTTCAGCCGGGTTGGTTCGATCACAAAACCAACCGGGCCCTCGGAGCGGAAACCCGTATATCTCGAGCACCGGACGTCCGATTGATGTGACGTCAACTTTGATGGATTCCTCTTGATGAGAAGGAACATTTATCATACTTATCCTAAGATTTAGATGCAGTTGGATAGTGGCCGGGTTGGATTGTACCCGAAATCCAACCGGGCCCCTGGAACGGAAAAACTGATAACTTTCAGACCGGACGTCTGTTTGATGAGCCGTCAGTGGAGTTGGTGATCACATTGGGAAATGGTCCCTACAGGTATACCCAATAAGAGTTTGGGGTACGGTTGAGATGCAGTCGGGTTGGTTCGTACATGAAACCAACTGGGTCCCTTGGATGAAAAGGCTAACAACCCACAGACCGGGCGTCCTATTGACGCGCCGTCTGTTGTTTGAGACCCCTATGATGAGGCGATCCTTTAAGATACTTCTTCATGGGACTTGTGATACTTGGGGTATCGACAGTGGATAGTGTAGTGGACCCTCCCGGAGACGAGATAACAGAGTACAGAGACCTAGTAGATGACTGAGACTTGACAACTGTTGATCGATCGACACAGAGTGATTCGGATAGCCCAGTGGGGTGCACTTGGTTGTAGCGGAAGACCCACAGCGGAGGTGCGCATGGTTGTAGTGGCAGACCTGCAGTACTCTACATAAGGAGTACCTATGTAGGCTATGAGGGGGTGCGCATGGTTGTTGCAGAAGACCCATGGTGGGATATGCTTGGTTGCAGTGGCAGGCCCACAGTACTCTACAGGTGGAGTACTTCAGCAGTCCAAGGTAAGTGGGATGCACTTGTTTGTAGCGGCAGACCCACTGTACTCGACAGAGGAGGAGTTCTCCTGCTACCGTGGTTTCATTTTGATGAATAAAATCCTGGTTTGAGATGAGTCTATGACCTTTGTGTTTACCTCATGATTGAGATGGGTCACTTGATAACTTAGGTATATGTATGGGCATATACCTAGGTAGTGGTTATCCGTTGATTTCATAACCTTTGTTTTTTTAATGATTGAGATGGGTTACTTGATAACTTAGGTATAAGTATGGGATTACACCTATGTAAGGGTTATCTGTTGAGATCCTTCTTTGTGGTTATCCTTGTTGGATTTAGTGAGACCAAGAGGGTCTCGGGGTCCCTACTGAGTATTGTTATACTCACCCCTGCACGGGCTATGTACGCACCTCGTTGTGCTGGTTGCAGATGACGGGCAACGCTGATAGAGGTCGAGTGTTTGAGGACTGGACAGTACTAGGAGGTGGATCTCACCGTGAGTCAGTATCCGGTGGTGGACTTCACGGCGTGACGATACTCAGAGGAGGTTGACGGGCGAGAGTGTTATAGAGGCTATCTATACCTACCCGTCAGGTAGGATCCGTGGTGGATGATCCAGGATCTGCACTATCTGTACCACCCTTCAAGTAGGATCTGTGGTGGACGATCGAGGAGCGGTGCTATCTATACCTACCCTTCAGGTAGGATCTAAGGAGGGCGACCAGGAGCGGCCTCTATTCTACCATTTGTTTGTCTTTTCTATTGTAGTTTTGTTCAGTAGTAGCTGTACTTTCATTTGGGTTTGTATTCTGGCCCATTTACTTTTCAGTACTTCCTTTTTGTTTTTAGTGTATAACTTCCTCTTTTACTCTGTGGTGTTTTGTTCTTTTATAAAGGATATTCCGTCCCAGTTATTGGGATTTACACCATTGGTGCTAGTCTCTAGCCCCTGGACTATGGAAGGCGGGCTTGGGGTAGTCACGACACGAGCCCTGAGGACGGGTTGTGAAAAATTGGTATCAGAGGAGTCGGTTCTACCGCAGAACTTATAACTCTGATATTTTATTTCTGTGAAGCGACAATGTTAAGAGTACCGAGTGTGGTTTTCAGTTCAGGGAGTCCATTGTTGGTGCGGGCGGCCGATGTATCCATACACCAGGACCTTGACGACTGATTTCTGACTTTGTGCACGAAAACACTAGTTGCGTGTGTGTTTCTAGTAGTTTTTAAAAGTCAACTCAATCCAGGTCAGCTCACCAGGTATAAATCGTTTGACCATGGGACGTTTGTTTCTTTCAGGATGCCTCCACGCAGACGACTAGCTAGAGCCCCGAGAGTTGTACGTACTGACAGCCCGCCGAGTGACGTTGCCTCAGTAGAGGGCTCTATCCCAGATGAGGCACCAACGAAGGCACCAGCGGTACTAATACCTGTTGGGACACCGATGCCCCCAGCCCCAGTAGGAGAGGGTGCACATCTCTTGAGGGCACTGCACGAGTTCCAGTGCCAGAGGCCACCCATGTTCAGGGGAGAGACGGACCCACATGCAGCTGAGGATTATCTGGAGGTTGTGGCTAGAGTCTTCAGGCTAGTGGGGATGCCAGCAGACTTCATGGTGATCCTTGCTGCCAGCCTTCTTCAGGCAGCAGCAGGAAGGTGGTGGAGCCTGATGCTCCATATGCATGATGAGGAAACACTTTTCTGGGCAGACATCGAGAGCCTATTCCGAGAAGAGTTTGTACTAGCCACCCTTCGTGCGGTGCATATACAGGAGCTGCTACATCTACAGCAGTGTAGCATGATGGTGGCGCAGTACTCAGTGAGGTTCACAGACCTCTCGCGCTACTCCACAGACATGGTACGAGACCTGTTCTTCATGGCCCGAACCTCCGAGTAGTGGCTCAGGAGAGAGATTAGATCTTTTTTTTGTATCTCACAACATCCCAACCTAGACAGGGGTGTTAGAGAGAGCCCTCTTAGTGGAGATTTTCCTTGCTGAGCAGTCTCCAGTAGCAGGACCCACCACTAGCCAACATGCAGTAGAGTCTTCTGCAGTGGGAAGTAGACAGATGATGCAGAGGTCCAAGAGGACCAGACCTACAGGTGGTAGACCGCATGACATAGGATTGTGTGTGAGAGGCACCCAGGGTGGAGAATGACTTACCATGCATGGACAATGCTACTCCTGCAGTGGGGTTGGTAACATGGATCGTGACTGTCCGACCCGCCATACTGATGACAAATAGTTAAATGAAGATCCTCTCAGGCAGAGGCAGAGGTTCGATCGAGGCAGACCGCTAGAGGCAGAAGGTTGAGGGAGGTGAGCTGGTCGTGCAGCTGGCAGTGGACGACGCTTCGAGGTGTTTCAACCACCACCACCAGGAGGTCCACCCCGACCGCAGGGTACAAGAGGACATGGGAGAGCTCAGCTTCAGGTAGTTGAAGCATACAACTACGGAGCTCCGAAAGCAGGTGGAAATGAGAGGAACTAGTGGTTTCCTTTTGTTCTTCGTACTTCTAGTTCCACGTTGTTGTTACGTTTGTGTCTTTGTACTATGAGATGCAATAATAGAATGACACTTACCTTTGAGAAATTTTCTTCCTTCCTTTTTTGTGTACTAAGAGGTTCTAGTTTAAACTATTGACTTGACCCTCACTATTAAGATTCCTACTGGTGGAGACCCAGTAACCTCACGCTGATGCTGACAGTGTGACTCGGCCCTTAGAGGCGAGAGTGATGGTTGGATCTCTTGGTAGTAATGTCAAAGCCTTACGACGTATTCCATGGAATGAATACATCATTCATGTCAAGATTGACTGTATTAGGAAAAGAACGTGGTTCATACAAGGGATGAGACCCGATTTCTCTTATCGGCAAAGAAGAAATCGTAGCAGCTATTGTGGGACTAGAGAGGTTCCAGGCCACGATAGAGAAGGTCTAGGTCATCCAAGAGTGGATGAGGACAGCTCAGAGCTAGCAGAAGCCTTATGTTAACAACAGGAAGAGACCACTAGAGTTCGAGGATGGCGGCCACATTTTCTTACGGGTCTCATCTTGATGTTTAATTACGGATATTTGGCTGTGGCGGCAAGTTATCTCCACAATTCATCGGACCCTTCAAGGACCTCAGCAGTGTAGGAAAGGTTGTTTACCACATGACCATTCCACCTCAGTTGCAGCGGGTGCATGAAATCATCCACGTACCTCAGCTGAGGAGATACATGCATCATCCTTCACACATCATCAACCTCAGGGAGTTGGACATTGATGATAGGGTGACATACACAGGATTCCAGTGGAGCTCGAGGATCGACATGAGCGGGTCCTATGAGGAAGGTAGATTCCTCTTGTGAGCTTTCATTGGCAGCACAGGAACCTACAGGTGAGCACATGGGAGCTGAAAGCTCAGATGCGTGCTCAATACCACTTTTGTTTCCCTAGGTTGTGTTAAAGCTTTATGGGGATGTAAATCCCTTAGGTGGGTGTTATTTAAAGACCTGTAAATTTCAAGGGAACTTTTTTCTTAATTTCTTTGGAATTTTACAAGAACGCAGGTTCTGACGGTGCCTGATTCTCGAGACCCAGTGTGCCCGGAATCAATTTCCGAAGTTTAGCACGGGTACGTTCAGTGAACAAAAGAGTGGATTTTTTCTAACTTCTGAACCGGTGCTCGGAATCAAAATATGAGGTCACTGATGAAACCACAATGCCGATAATTGCTTAGGAACAACTTTTCCAGAGTTGCGTTTGTGCGGGTGGAGAAGCTAATTTTGTGACTTAAATGAGGAATGATTAAAATTGTAAAAAAAATTTATTTTTAAGTCTAGGGTGGTTTTATCCTACATGGGGAAGTTGGGGTGGCACCTAACTACCCATGTGAGGATAAATTTGATGATAAATGTGTGGTGGGGCCCACACGATCCCCAACCTTTCACATTTCCATAACTCTCATAAACACTCCCTTTAAACATGTTAACTCTCTTTAATTAAGTAACTCTTCCACTTCCTTATTTAATTTTCCAAACTACCGCATAATTAATTAAACAACTCATGGTTTAATTAATTAAGTGGATTGGATTTAAATTTTGTAAATTTGAATGCAGGGCATGTGTAAATAAAATAAGGTGGAGCCTTATTTTATTTTGGATGGATTTGTTGTGTTAAGTGTAATGGAAGAGAGCTCTTGAGTTTTGATGAACATATTCCTCTAAAGAAGAATGGTTCATCTCTTTTTTGAAGAACTCGAAGAACATCAAAGCTTCGACGAACAACGCCATATCATCTTGCATATTCTCTCCACGTCAAAGGAAGCAAGACGTCGCATTCTTCATCGGGCGAACATAGAAGACGTGCCTTATCTTCTTATTCCTCCACGTCAAGGGAGGAGACACTACCGCGGGGAATGTCGCCATCGACGACGACTCTTCCTCCGACGTCAACGGAATCAGCACCGATCTTCCACAACGTCCGATCACTGCAACACCGGCTTCCGCGGCGTCTTTTTTCTACGACAAACCTCGATCGACGACTACAGAAAGGTAGGGGTTAAGTTTTCTTCTTCGTTAAAACATTGTCACTGTTCTTCGTTTTCTAAGTAGTCTTCCTGTTATCACAATTACGGGAGGAGGTCGGACTGCCCGAACACTGCCGAACCTCCTCCCCCTTGATGTTTATGTTTGATGCGGTTTGAAAGAATGCGGCGCGGTGCAACGGCACCGTGCGGCAACATGGGAAAATTTTTCGAAGATGCACGACACCATCGCGCCGTGCCGTTGAGGACAAATGAACCCGCGACCGGAGTCGGGCCACGGCGAAGGGGCGCGGTGTCGCCACGCCGCGCCGGAGAACCCGAATGCACCGTTGCCATAGCTGGGCCGTGGCGAAGAGGCACGGCGTTGTCGCACCGCACCGGAGAACTCTAAGGCACTGCGGCCAGAGTGGGGCCTTGAAAAAGGGGCGCGGTGCCATAGAGCCGTGCCGGACTGACTAAGGACGCGGCAGAGCAGGGAGCGGCGGCCGGCTTCCGGCTTCCACTGTCGAAGTAGTGGGACCGGACCAGCCGGTCCCGTGGCGGCAGCAGCCGGCCGGCCGGATCAGGCCGGCCGGTCAGGGGAGATGCCGGGGGTTTGTAACCCCCGGCTGGCCGAACAGCAACAGACCCCACGTGGGTGCCACGTTTAATTGAACAGGGGGGCAGCCACACCCCCCTCCCCCCTTGACCGCCCAACTCGGTTACAGCGAGCTGGCCAGCGGACCACCAGCGCACCAGCGCACCAATGCACCGGGTCGGGCCTGAGCGGGCCAGACCCAGTTCTGGTTCGGGTCGACCCCGTTCCGGCCGACCCAGGGGGTCTCTGGGAGGGTCGGTCCAGGCCCAAGACCCCCACTTTCGGACTTCGTTCGGTCTTCTTCCAATAACATGGGTTGCGGACCTCCGAACGATGCACCGTCAGCTGCAATGTGATCCCTAGATCGAGATGGTATTTTTGATATATTACACTCAAGGTTTCAGAGTACTTTGGGTTTGGCCTGGTTTGTTCGATCACGAAACCATCCGGGCCCTCAGAGCGGAAACACATATATCTCGAGCTCCGGTCGTCTGATTGACGTGCCTTCGACATTGTTGGATTACTCTTGATGAGACTGAACTTTTAGCATACTTCGACTGAGATTTAGATGCAGTTAGATAGTGGCCAGGTTGGATTGTACCTGAAATCCAACCGGGCCCATGGAACAGAAAAACTGATAACTTTCAGACTGGATGTCTGTTTGATGAACCATCAGTGGCGTTGGTGATCACGTTGGGAAATAGCCCTTTTGGGTATACCCTATGAGAGTTTGGGGTACGGTTGAGATGTGGCCGGGTTGGTTCGTACACGAATCCTTCCAGGCCCCTGGGACGAAAAGGCTAATAATCCACAGACCATGCGTCCGATTGTCGTGTCGTCTATTGCTTGAGACCCCTATGACAAGGCAGTTCTTTGAGATACTTCTTCATGGGACTTGTGATACTTGGAGTTTCGACGGTAGCTCGTGGAGAGGACACTCACAGATGCGAGGTAGCAGAGTTCAGAGACCTAGTAGCTGACTAAGACTAGGCGATTTATGGTCGATCGACTCGAAGTGATTTGGATAGCCCTATGGGGTGCGCTTGGTTGTAGCGGTATACCCACGACGGAGGTGCGCTTGGTTGTAGTGGTAGACCCATGATACTCGACAGAAGGAATACCTCTCTAGGCTATGAGGGGGTGCGCTTGGTTGTAGAGGCAGACCCATGGTGGGATGTGCTTGGTTGCAGCAGCAGGCCCACAATACTTGACAGGTGGAGTAACTCTGCAGTCCAAGGATAGTGGGACGTTCTTGGTTGTAGTGGCAGGCCCCCGGTACATCATAGAGGAGGAGTTCTCCAGCAGCCATGGTTTCATTTTCATTAATTAAATCTTGGTTTGAGCTGAGTCTATGACCTTTTTGTTTATCTCATGATTGAGATGGTTTACTTGATTACTTAGGTATATGTATGTGCATATACCTAGGTAGTGGTTATCCGTTTATTTCATAACCTTTGTGTTTCCTCATGATTGAGATGGGTTACTTGATAACGTAGGTATAAGTATGAGATTATACCTAAGTAAGTGTTATCTATTGAGATCCTTCTTTGTGGTTATCCTTGTTGGATTTAGTGAGACATTGAGGGTCTCCGGGTTCCTACTGAGTATCATTAAACTCACCCATGCTTGGGCTAAGCCCTCACCTCATTGTGTTGGTTGTAGATGATAGGTAGTGTTGACATAGGCTGAGTGTTCGAGGACTGGATGGTACCCAGAGGTGGATCTCACGATGAGTCAGTATTCGGAGGTAGAATTCACAGCTTGACGATACTCGGAGGAGGTTGACAGGCGAGAGCATTGTAAATTCTATTTGTACCTACCCGTCAGGTAGGATCCGTGGTGGATGATCCAGGAGCTGCGCTATCTGTACCACCCTTTAGGTAGGATCCGTGGTGGACAATCTGGGAGCTGCGCTATCTATACCTACCCTTCAGGTAGGATCCAAGAGGACGACCCATGACCTGCCTCTATTCATCCAGTTTTTTGTCTTTTCTGTTGTATTTTTGTTCATTTGTAGCTGTACTATAATTGGGGTTTGTATTCTGGCCCATTTACTTTTCATCACATTATTTTTGTTTTTAGTTTATCATTTCTTCTTGTACTCTGTGGTGTGTTGTACTTTTATAAAGGACATGCCATCCGAGTTATCGGGATTTACCCCTTCGGTGGTAGTGGTCAGCCCCTGGCCTATGGAAGGCGGGCTTGGGGTAGTCACGGAACGGGCTCTGAGGACGAGTCGTGACAACTTCAAAGGATACTAAACTTATCGGTCATTCGAGACATGATTTTTCATGATCATGCACATGATATGTAATAATGCACCAAATCTGGGCTTCTTGGTTCAGAGTGTTACATTTGGAATTAGAATGTGTTTAATACAATCCTTGGAAACATGATTTGGTAAACTCTAATTAGATCACATATCCCTAAGATAGTCTGTAGGGATTACTATAGAATAAATTCTTAAAATTTTTTTATTGTAGAGATTTTCTGAGTTTTCTAAGAAATACATCCATGTCTGGATACGATCAGGTAGAGGTGACTCTGGCACAAATGTACCTAGGGATAAACACCAAAAACAACGCATTGAGATAGACTCCAATGGGAACTAGTGCACGACAACTGTCCATGCTGCACTCTTGGTTATGACAATCCCAAGAGAAATGCTTAGGATAATTTAAATTTTCTTTACAACCAGATTTTAATTATTTTAATATAAGATGAGAATAGATAACCTTGGTTAATCCTAAGGTGTTTAAAATTGAATATATTCTATCACGATATTCTATAAATGATTTTATGAATAATTTTACTCAATCAATGCTTTCTGGTTTTAGTCAATGGTTGGATTCCAAGGAAGTCATAGTAACATTGAGAATGATGTACAAGGTGGGAACAGTGGTGGAAATGAGAAACAAAATGGAATGTCAATAGGAATAAATGATATTGTGGTCTTGCCAAATTATTTTTCCAAAAATATTATAAACAATATATATATTAACCAACTCCCGAACTCAACAAATAAGATAAAAGAGATGAATGATGAGTGCTCCATTAGTGGATACCGTGGAGAAAAGAATCCTAAATATACATCATGTAGGAAATTTGGAAGGAGACACCTTGGAACGTGTATCAATGGAACAATGAAATACTTTATGTGTGGGAAAAGGACATAATGTGAAGAATTAACAAAGAAAAATGAATAGTACTATGGAATAAAATAAAAATGGTCCCAAGAATCCATTTATAGTCATTTGCAGTAAATGTAGGGGACCTGGCCATTACCAGAGTGAATGCCCTATTATATAGGATATTTTATTGGTCAAAGAAAAGGATATATGGAAATAAATGGTTGGACAAATGTTTAAAATTATTAGTGATCCTTGTTGATGTGATTACTTGGGAAAAATTTTCTCTTGTATTTGTAACCCTGCAGTCTGTCATGTTAAACTGATATATGAGGAAGACTTATCTTTTCTCTTGTAGACATAGTTATAAATTACCATTTGGTTTTATATGATATTTTGGTTTGAGGAAATTACATGTTACTATATTTTGGGATGAAAATTCAAGGTACGAGATTACAGTTGTGGTTAAATTATGTTATGGTTATTTTGAGGAATTTATCTCATTTCAGTAATGTTATAAAACATTGTTTTTGAAAAAGGACAACACATGGACCATGTGACAACTCATCGCGTTGGAAAAAGCTGTGAGAATCGAACCCATAACCATATTGTGATTGGGATTTATTTCCTACCACTAGAATACATGATGTCCCTGGTTAGTGTGACTAATTATTTTTTGTTAAATGATTTTATTGGTCAATTATTAGTTGATTTGGGATCTTATTTATTATCAAATGAATACCCCTATTATAAAAAATGATTTGGTGATTACGTGATATATGTTATTTTGGAAGACATTCACTTTTTTGGGAACACTATATTCCCATGGAAAATAGAATACCATGGGATTTCATTGGAAGAGTAATGGTGGATTTTTATATATGTTCATATTGTGGATTTATAGTGATTTTGGTTATTTATAGAAATGATTAACCTATAATAAAGAATATGTGATTCAGTAAATTACTTTTTTGTATTTGACTTTGAGAGTAGTTTATGGCATTGAGAGATACAATTTAACGTGGAAGAGGACATAACCAAATTATTATATGTTTTGGATTTCAATATTAGTTTGGATTGTATTGAAGGATTTGAAGGACAATTTTTTTTATTGGTATTTATTTAGCTTTGGGGTTATGTTTTTCTAATTTTAGAAATTAAGAATATTATTTCTTTCTCAAAAGGGATATATTTTTAGGGGATCATCATATTTTTTACTAACCATTTTTGTTTTGATTATTTTCTAAAGACAAGGTAAATATATAGTTTATCCTTTGTGGATCACATGATTCTGTATAAGTTTATTCTAGCTCTTATTGTGCGACCATGTCTTCTTGAATACTCATTATTTAAAAATATCAGTTAGTGGTAGAAATTTATTAACAAATGAAACTATAATTAAAAAGTAAGTATATATCATTGTGTTCTTAGTCAATATCATAACACATTTCCTCATATTTATGAAATGTAACTTAAAACAAATAAAAATTTATGTTTACTTTTCCTATTGGGAATCTAATGACCATTTTTTCCATCACAAGTTTGTTGTTTTCTAGTTGTTACCATTCTCCTATTCATGTTTTCTATCCCTCTCCATCAGAACATGACCATTTGTTCTCAATTCCATATCCATGTTTTCTTTCATGGAATCCTAGTATTGGTTATCTTGGGTGACCTTTGTATTTCTCCTTCTTACTTTTAAAATAATTGTTTTATTTACACTTTTTCAGATGTGGGACTTTCATTATATTCGCAAGGGTAATTATTAAAATTCCAAGGATGCAATTTATTTAATGAGAGATGAATGTAACACCCTATGATTTCATATCATGTTAGTACTTCAAAGTAATTCAATAACCTACACTACACGCAACATCGTGTTCAATCACACCACGACATACAAAACTAGCTTTTCAAAAGAGGTCATGAATAGTATTAATATAATTTTGAACATTATATAACCTTATAGTTTTAGAATTTTTATTATGAGTTTCATATACATAATTAATGGAAAAATTAAATTTTTTCAAATAAAAGATGTATTTTTTAAAAAATGCAATTTTACAGCCTTTAAATGGAGAACGTTTTTTAAAGACAATATTTGAAAATATTAAATATTAAATTTGAAAAAATTATCTTCTTCTTTGTGATTGGGTTATAAGAATTTAGTTTCAATAAATATTTCGTGTTTTTCTGATAACTTTCATATTTGGCTGAATAGTGAAAAATAATATATTTTAACTGAAAACAACTTTCTTAATCAAAATAATTTATAATGATCAACTGTACATATTAATGGATGGATTTATAATTATATTATATTTTTACCATTTAATCCAATGTTGGTCATTTTATGTAATTTCACTTTCAAATTGGACATAAACAAATGTCAATCATTTGGTAGTTAATATTTCTTAAAAATATGCTTTTTGGTTTTGACAATGGTAGTTAATTTTAAACTAATAAATGCAATTTATATGTTTTTCATTTGGTAAAATAGACCTCATTTTTGAAATCAGAATATCAAATTTTCCTTAGGGTTATTTTTTGGTATGTTTCTGAACACTTTTAATTTCTGATGAATATTGAAAAACAATAAGTTATAGTTTAAAACTAATTTTTTTTTAAATAATAAATTATTTTATTTAAATTTTTTTAGGTCAAAATAGATACATAATACTTATATAAATTCAATGTAATTCATTGGAGTTAGTTTATAATAATTTTAGATATATAAATATTTTATTGAACTTTTCTTTGTCTTTTACCGATCTCCTAGGAGGATTTACAAATTCACATAAAACATAATTTTACTGCTTATGGGAATGAAATTTCAAAATTCTGAAAGACACGGTTGATATTAGTAATTAAAATTTGGTTCAATAAGATGAAAATAATTTTTGGTGAATAGTTACTTTTTACTATTATTTTCCACAGATAAAATTAAATAAGGTAATTAAGGGTAAGAAAAGATATTATTATTACCCTAAAACATGTCCTAATTCTATTGGATAAGTATAATTAGTCTAAAAACAAACATAGGAATAAAATATGAACCACTTTTTTCCACTTGGATTAGATGTGGACATTTTTTATTATTTAATTCATAGAAGAGTTAATAGAGTTAAAATCAAAGTTTCATAATTTTTTTTTAATATAGGGTTACACATAAGATAAACTCAAATACAAATATTAAACAGAGACTTAGAAGTATTTCCTACATAATGGTATTTTATTTATATTTTTTAGAAATTAAATAATAAAATTTATTAATGACATAACGATGATGCATTAATTACTTAATTATTGAAATATTAAACTAATTGATACTAAAAAAATCCATTAATATATTTCATTTTAGAATTTTGACGAATTCCACTAATTTTATAGCTTATTATAACATATTATCGTTGGTTATATGAATTTTTTTTTGATGTAATAATTCTGTTATGAATTTAGAAAAAACAAAATACCATATATTGTCAAAATTGACATAAAAGTGTTTTTAAAACAAATATTATATAATTAGCTGATATTTTATTCCTAAAAATCAAAGGATTGGTTAAAATACTTATATAATGATAGTTTTATCATTGAAGAACCACTTGGGGTTTTCTTGTTGGTATATAGTATGTTTATTATCCATATAATATAAAAATATAAAGAGACATTGTAAATGTCAAACTATTTAACTATGAGTTAAATATAATAGATAAGATTAATATAGTAACCCAAAACTGTCTAAAACCTATTTGTTGAGTGGTTTTTTTACCCATCGTCGTAGTAGACTTTAAATAATCCATTTTGGATCCATTAGTAACAGAAATTTATTTTATTATAAAATAATATTTCTAGTTTTTCCTAAGGTGCCCTCACCCCTCTTATAAAAGGGCACTCCCCCTTACCTCAAATTCACACCTTCAAATCCTTTTTGGAATTGCCAAACTCTTCCCAAATAACCTCTCAACTCTCTTCCATTCATCATAGAGGCCCTCTTTTATCCATAAAGCTATCCTATGGAGCCCTTTTGATCATATCAAAAGTAATAACCTGAAGAAGAGGTAAATATCTCATCACCTCTTTAAAGTTCCTTTCTTCTTCCACTTCCACTTTTTTGTTGTTTCCATTCAAAAATAATTACACAAGTATCTTATATATACTTTGATGTTATTATGAATATGTTACAACCATATTCATTATTCTATCCATCATTTTAATGACTTGTTACCCTAAGTGCATATGTACGGCTTACCGTCTCCACGTCGTGGTGTAATTGTTATTCAAAACAATATTATTTGGATGCATATAAAAATGATGTGTAATTTATTTAAATAATAAATATAACATGATAATGATTCTGAATATATGATATACCATCCAATTAAATATTATTTTAATATCAAATGAATGATATTGTCACGCGTGCATACGTACGGATTGCCATTTGCACGAACGCGATAAGATTCAATCCCCATCGTTTCCATTCAAGACTAAATTTCATTTGATGATTTAAAATAATGTTTACAAACATGATATCATTCTGGAATGTGTAAGATATATCCCATCCATTAAAAACATGACTCACATACAATACAATATATAGGAAAATGAATTTGTTCACAGCCCAATTGACGATAATACTAAGATATTATTAACAAGGAAATGCTAAAAGATCATATATGATATCACATTAATGTATCTGATTCTTTTCTAATTTAATAAAAATTATTTAACCATTATATAGGAAGTTACACTACCCTCGACCAAGGTAAATGTAAAATGTAAGGGGTTTCTTATCTCACAATTAATTTTGCGAGATTTCCATTGTTCACCACTTATTTATTGCATGTGGTGTATTGTGTAATTCAATTTGATATATATTATCATGATTATATTTATATTCATGGTATTATTTGATTCATTTGGTTGTTATTAACTTTTGTCCATATGACTCGATTGATTACAACAATGTAAGGGTTTGTATCTCCCTTCCTATTTTTGTGAGATTCATTCCATAATTCCAATATTTCATTTTCTGTGGTGTATGTACTACCCAAGGATTATATTATTTGGGTAATATACATTAATTTATGAGTAATTAAATCTTAATTTTATTATCCATATTTTATGGGATTTATGATTCATATGTTACCGAAATGGTAAGGGAATTTCAAATTTCGATTTCCACTCATCCGGCTTTACACACACTTCATTGATTATTTTAATCCATGATTATTTGTGGAATCACTGTTTATTATTTGTGTAGTAATTTACACTCCCCTTTTTGTGGATATATTTTTGAGACACATAATCAACCCATTTATAAATTTTCAATCCACCTATATGAACATGATAAGAGTAATTTTAACTAAATCTCTATTTATTGAGTTAAAGATATTATTCATTGCTGTTGTTTTTACAAGAATATGTGTGAATGTTAACAGGTTGATTTACAATGAATACCTAATCATATTGAGTGTATTTATATTTTTAACAAATAATTATGTCATTGATTTATCCTTATCCTAATGATATGCTCTTTATAAGAGATTTTATCTCTATTTACATTCCATTGAGACTTCTTTGTCGTTATACATCAATTCACTATTATATGGTTTACATAATGTACTTTGACATAGTATATCATGAATCCAATTATTCTCATTATATAATACTTTTTTAATTTACTCAATTATTTTTATTCAATTGTCTCGATTATGTTAAGGAACTCTCACTAAAATATCAATTTATATATTTTAATGATTTATTATTCCAAATCATTATCATTAATGTCCATGTTTTAAAAATGGGTTTATGGATTTATTTATATGGACATTAATTTTTTAAAATTAATAGTCCTTTTAGAAGTATCAAAGTGTTAAAGGAAACATTGATTAAAAAATATATTTTTAAATGGTTTCTTGAAAAATATTGAGACTTTTAAATGTTTTCAAGAAAAAAGGGGGATATTTGTGTCAAATATTTTTGATGATTATTTTCATCTATGTCGATATCCTTCATTATTCTTGATTGATGTTAATTTGTTACAATGAAATCATCCATATTGTATTTAATGAGTTATTTTTTACTGTGGATGTGCTCTTTCTACACAATTCATAGTTTGTGGATAAAGTATTGACATTTTGTATGGTGGTTTTAAATTCGAATGTTTACTGTATATTATTATTTTATATATATATGAAGATTATAATGAAATAAATAACATCACATGATTCCATATCTTATATAAATAGATGGAAATTCATGAAATATACTCTTACAATACTATAAAGTAATGTGATAGAGATATTTTATATCTTATATCAACGTTTATAAACTATTTGAATAGTTTTTTCATAACCGAAGTGAAAACAATTATGGTTAAACTCTATATTGATAGAAAATTTGTAATTAAAATTCAAAAAATTTTGAACTCATGATTCCAAATATGGAATCCATGTTGAATTATTATGTTATAAAACGTAGTAGAAATTTATATTATGTAAAATCATAAAATGTAGTGAAAATTAATATTCATATAAATTACTTTTTGTATATAAAATTTCTATATAATAAAATATAATATAATATTGTTTATAAAAGATATAATTGAATTATTAATAATATTTGGGATTAATTTTACATTGGATAATTTTTAAATCTATATTGTAATATTTTTTAAATATTTAGAAAATGTAGTTTTCTTGGAAATATCAGTATTTTAAACATTTCAATAGAAAATCATTCATTTCTAGAAAATAAAAATAATCAGTATATGATAATATTGATGTGATTCTTAAAATAACAATTTAATTTTTTGAAGTAAATAAATAAAATTTTTCTATAAATTAATTATAATAATCACCAAAAATTTTAATTTTAAGAATATAAGTATATTTAAATAAGAAAATTAATTCATAATAAATTTTTGATTAATTATTGAAAATAATTTTTTAATAAAATATGTTTTTATAATTCATTCTTTATATATGATGTAAATGTTATAATTATATTCAATTATATGTTTCTTTTAGACTCTTGGCATCGTGTGTTTCTTGTTATCCAATAGATACAAATTTGTAATATATCATAAAACAATACAGTGTTACATATTCCAAGAGTGTCTTTTTTGGTGCATTCGTTAATTTTTTGGTTTTATTTGAATATCAATGAGAATAATCATTTGTGAGGTATCTAATATAATGGTCTAGGACATTACAACCCACTCATTTTATTATTCATGATTGGAGTCAAATTGATAGAGCTTGGGGTTATTTTGGATGTCTAAATCTAAATTTGTGAGATTATGGGGATCCCAAAACTATGGTTCTAGTAGTAGAGGATGAAATGATTTTTATCGATTTTTACGATTGGTTTTTTAGATGACAGTTTATAAAAACTATTGAAACATCTAGGAATAGTGTTTTTGATGATGTTTGAGATGGGATATCTCCCTATTAAAAGAATGTTTCATGAAAACAACCATGGTTGGATTGGAGTTTCACATGGTTCTTTAGATGATAACCAATATATAGGGGCTGATTGAGATTACCACAATAAGGTCACATGCATAGTGTGGATAAAATTATCATTTACTCAAAGATTTTACACAGTGGATGGATGTGAAGGAAATCAAATGAGCTAAAAATTCTTAGACTATGTCATGGACAGGACTATGGTGATGATGAAAACAGTTGTCATAAATAATATAGAATTCTAGGTCAGGGTATAGGTGATTCAAGCATCTTAATTTTATAGGTAACCATTATATATTATGATTCTCTCATGCCATTTTGAATTCAAATTAAAATCATTTATAAATTGAGGTTTTTCACATCCCTAGTTTGGATTTTATTCATTCCTCTCCAACATATATAGAACATAGGCCCCCTTTGAACCCCTTAATAATCTCTTATTAGGATTGAATCTCTTTTATTCTATGCATCAAGTGAAATTAATCTAATAATACATTAGGTGGATATTCGATTTTTCAGATGGTGGATCCCTTGATTCATTTAATGCAGGAGGTTGTTTTTAGTTATGAACACATTGAATAAGGGAATTATTTGTCATTTCTTATGTCTTATTTAATTAATGATTAGGAAAAAATTGATGTGGTTGCTCCCAATTATGATTAGTTAATTCTATTAGGTGTTTTTACTATATGTGAAAAGATATAACAACTAGAATACATACCATCTAAAAATAGCTGAACATGGTAATGATGATGAACAAGGAATGGTGAGTTAGTTATACCACAATGTAACCAAATTATTGTTTCGAATTTTATAATATAGAGGTTATTGGTTATTATAGATATAGGATCTGGAAGAAGATGACATACACATGATAGAGGGTGAATAATTTTACATTTAAAGATACATATATTTTTAAAAATCCATCTAAAAATAAATTTATTATAGAGACCCATAATTTTCAAACATAAATATTAGATAATAATTTTGGATATTCAATCCACCACATTATGATTTACACTAGAACCATAACGGAATGTTTTATATGGAGGCTAGATATGTGATATTCTAATTTAATTAAAAATAGCAATCATCACACCCACTAATATTTTAACATTGTACTATTAATGAAAATACCCAAATGAAAAAAATTACTCATATCCTAGGGGAATAAAACAAATTAAAATGGAAATATCATATGCTTTTTAAAGGTAAATATGGGAGATATCTATCAATGATAAAATATGAGAATAAAATTGTAGAGTCCTAAAGCTTAACGTACAAGGACATTACATTACTTTTGCGGAATACATATTACATAACAAAAACACACACACAAGGACCGTAATAGTTTAATGTCTTTGAAAACTCGGAATGTAATCTTCTAATCATGGTGAAAGATCTTCAACATCTCCCATAAAGATCTTCCGTTTTTTTTCTTATCTAAAACAATTATTTATATCCTGGGGAAAAGAAAACATAAAAGGGTGAGCTCAAATGCTCATTAAGGGTAAACAAAAGAAATATCAATCTTATCATATTCATAAGAACATAACATTTTGGAAATCATAACCTGCAAAAGAGATCATAATATCATTACATGGGATAAATCATAGTAGTGAAATGAAATCCCAATAATCATAACATAAAATATGACATTTTTCGCATACACACATAATCATATAGAATCATATCTTATTAGTCAAGACTCATTGCCAATACTATCTTAGTGGACAAAGTCCATTTCTGAATCGAGTTCACTCCTCGTTTCAGTCCTGTTTCACTGAACCGGTGTAACCTACCATTCCAGCCATGTCTATGTCATGAGATATAAAATCTTTACCCAATGCATTGGAGGGAGATATAGGTCCCACACATCTCATAATGATACCATTCTTATGTGTGCCACAAAATCATAAATCATACATCATTGCATAACCCATGTAATAAAAATGGGAATCTTAAACATCGTGACATCATAAAAAAATTCATATAAGATAAAGGAATTCATAAAAATAAATCCATCACAACATAATCAAATCAATGTATTAATAGAGATAGAAACAGAACCCTTTATTATCTTAGATGGAAAATAATTTTGATAAAACACTTGAACTCCATTCTTGAGGAAAATATCCTTTCTACTTCAAAAACATTTTTCCTTTCTTAACATGTCATACAATTTTAAACTAAATGAAGTTGATTAAAAATAATCTTGAAATATTGTAAGGGAATCTCCTTGGAAATTATGTTTTAAAAATCCATTCATGCCGTATAAGTTAAAAGAAAGCATTCTTATTGTACTTTTATCGGAAAAGTCAAAAAGTACCTCATGCGAAAAATGACAAAAGATTCCTTTCATATATTTTACTAAAAACTCACAAAAGGTTAAAATTGGTTTTAAAAAATTTTATGTGGATGGAAATATTATTAAATATTGAGGAAACATGTATGTGGATGATAAAATACACCACAGTAAATTCTGAAGTATTAACAATCTTGAATAAAAATGAGATTGTGATATTTCCCTTACCTTAGGTCTGATTTGCTTCGTAAGTGTCCTATCCTCCGGTATAATGATTTAAATAATGATATTGACTTATTAATGAATCATAATTATTGTTATGATATCATATATTGTCATATTCTTAGCTTCTAATTAGTAATATTTCATTACTACTTGTTATTCAGATGTTTATTACTTTTTGTTCTTATGCGTGTTTTGTTGAATAAATTCTTATTCTTCTCTTTAGGTTATGGATACCTCATTTCCAAAATGGTATTAGTGTAATATATATCAAATTCATTCATTCAATTCAATTATATAATCATTATGCAATGAAGATCATGTAGAACGAGTCGCATCACATCGTGGAGACGGTATTCCGTACGTACGCACGAGTGATGATATTGTTCCTATGATCGTGGAATTGTATTGGAGTGTATGTATACTATTTAAGAATAAATATCACTTTATAATAATCATATATAGTCATTATTTATACCATTATACCCATCCAAGTAAGGTGGTGGTGGAAAATAGATTTCACCACGGCGTGGAGACGGTATTCCGTACGTACGCACGCGCGGTGATTTATCTTTCCGTAGGATGGATATATGGTGAAATAGGGTTTTTTCATAATTATAATAACATATCAGTATATGAGTGATACTGGTGTTATTACTTCATAATAAAACAACTAAATAAGAAGAAGTGGAAGTGGAAATAAAGATAAAAGAATCGGTAACGGAAATTACCACTTCTTTGAAGCGCCTCTTTGAGACCTCCTCTTAGTGCACTAAAATTGGTCTTTGATGAAGAACAAAACGTCTAGCATGTTCCTAGGGAAGTGGAGAAGAGAATTTGGTAGAGGTTGTCCGAGAATGAAGGCTCAATGTGGTGTGAGGAAGAGAGGTTAGGGGGTTCCCTTTTATAAGGGAGGAGAGAGGCACCTTTGGAATAACTAAAAATATTATTTTATTATAAAGCCAAATTCGGTTTTAAATAGCTCCAAATTGATTTATTTTGAAGTTAAGGTGGGGATGGGTCTAAATACTCTCATCAAATATAATTTATCCATGTTTAGCTTCCTATTTTAACCTTATCATTTATATTTAACTTTAAGTTAGATAATTTTACTTTTACCGTGTCTTCATGTTATCTTACACTATAAGGTTAATAAACATACTATATTAAGCCAAAAGAACCCCAAGTTGTTTATTATTAAAATATATAACCTTATCTGAGTCATTTGGCGGAGCCTTAAATTTTTAGGAATAAAATAACAATTAATAATATAATATTTGTTTTAAAAACTATTTTATGTCAATTTTGACACTATTTAGTAATTGATTTTTGTGAAACTCATAATAGACAGATTAGTTCGAAAAAAGTTAATTAAATCAATACTAACATGCCATATTAACATATAAAATTATTTTAATTCCTATAAAGTCTTAAATTACATTTATTTGGGTATTTATAACATCAATTATGTCCATATTTCATTAATAGGACAATTACTGCATCATTTTTGTGTCATAATAAATGATAATTATTTAATCCATAAAAATTCTAAATAAATTCCTATGATGTATATAATTGTATTATATTTTTGGAAACTATTCATGTTTGAAGCTACATGATGTTTATCACTAAATTAAAATTATTATACTTATAAATTTAAGAAAGTGACATGTTGTCACATTCTTTGGTTTTAATAATAATTAAATTCATTTAATGAAAAAAATTCCATTAAATGAATCTTATCCTACCCTTAGGTGATATGGGTCGACTTTTAGTCATACAATAGATTTTTGACACGTGTTATGGTATTTTTATAATATTATATTTACCCTTAATTACCAGATTTACCTTTAACTATGGTAAATAAAATTTACCGTAGTTACTATTCATAATTCTCAAAAATAAAAAGTAGATTATTAACATAATTTGGATCCACTGATTCCAAATATGGAATCTATTTTTATAAATTCAATACACAAATGTTTCAGAAAATAAATTAAAATTAATCTCTCTGTCGAAAGAAAACGAGTTTTTCTTTAAAACATTGCAAATGATTGAATTGATTTATCCTACGAATTCAAGGTAGAATCAATGATAATGTCATAAATTATATTAGATGGTAAAAATATATTGTATTTATACTTTAAAACCATTCAATATTATAATTTAAACACATAAGATATTACGATGAAAAAATTTGTTTTTAATTAAAATATAGCGTGTTTTTACTATTCATTTAAATATGAAAGTCATCAGAATAAAATGAAAAATGTATCCAAAGTAAATTTTTATTTCTTGATTCCAAAGAATAATTTTATTTTGTCAAATGGAACGTATAAAAATTTCAAAAACTATATTTAAAGTTGGTGCACCATCAGAATGCGGCAAAACTGTATTTTTTGAAAAATACTTATTTTACCCGAAAAATTTATTTTGTTCTTATATCATGTTCTAGAAAATGTGTAAGATGAATAATAATGTTATAGAAATCAAAATTTAGTTAAAACTATTTATAACGGCTAGTTCATAATAATATATCGTTGTTTAGTAACACCCGGTATTGCGTACAACACACGCTATCGAGGAAGGTTGCGATTGCGTGTAATGCAAGCAAAGTCAGGGTTGCGCGTTGTGCAAGAATCCTTCATTGTTTCGTATAACCGAATCCAACCTTATTTCATTTATACATTGAATATATATATATATACTCAATGTTGCGTAGAATAACTATTATCAAAATTGTGTGTAACACGATCCAAGAATAGTGTTGCGTATACTGCAAGCTAATACGGTGTTGCATATAAGACAAGGTAATCGTGGTGTAGCATACAACACAAGACATTAATGAAATTAAAAGAATACATTTCACAAAATCTCGTTGTGTTACATTCTACCCTCCTTAAAATTAATTTCTCCATCTAAATTCGTCGGGGTTATAAATGGTTTACTACTTGAAGGTTTGTATAATAGAAACCGACATCGTAAAAAGGAATACCAAAACATGTATTTTAAAAACTAGAGCATGAAATGTAACGGTTTCCCAAATTAACTCATCACGGGGTTTCCACATAGGAGAACATAGGTGAAAATATGGATATGGGGGAAAAATCTAACCATCAAGTTCTGATGGAGAGTGGTAGAGAACATGGCTATGAAAAAGCCCACAATCACAAAGCTATTGATTTGTAATGATCTAATGTACCATCTGATTAATCGGATATAAGGAAACTAGGACAAAATTTTTATTTTTCAAGATCATTTCCCTAAATTTTATGAATTAAAAGAAATAATTACATGATTTTGGTACAATTTCACTATTGTTTGTGCTTTGAACAATTTCCACTTCATCTCTTAAAGAAATGAAGTTGAATTTGTTATTCATGAAGTGTTAGTAGATCATTTGATTTAATGATGGGTCATTCCATCTGTTTCAAACAAAAGGTTAGCAAAAGATATCAAATATACATAAGTCCATATATGATGAGGTTAATCGTATATGATTCCAAAAATGAACTTATACTTCATATTTCATACCACATAATAAAATAAAACTAGTTTCTACTAACCAAGGACTTCCTGTAGGCCAACGGTAGCCAATAAAGGCCAGTCGCACTTCGGTTGTGGGTTCGATTCCCACGGCCTTGTCCAACGCGATGGGATTCCGCCCGTCCTGCGGGTTGTCCTTTTTATAAAACTATATAATATCAAAAGTTCTATCCTTAAATAATACTAACTTATGTCCAACATAATCCATCCCAATCATTAGGCTTATCTAAAATACTTCGGTCCAAGCTCATAATATAAAGAAAATGATTACTTGAAATGTCATCAACCAAGCATGTGAATACCATCATTTATCCCCCATATATCTTGTTGGTCACATTCCAATCATGTGAATACCTTAATCATGTATTCTCCTAAAAAATGAATACCCACTAACCCTTAGTGAAAACATGAATGCTATCAAAAGCTAACTCTTTCCACATACCAAAATCCAAAAATTCTATATACTCAAACCATGATATATCATTCTCCTTATATCAGTCATGATCTCATGAATACTATCAAACATTTAATTTTCTCCTTATCCCTTCATTATGCGCATATCATATACACTCCAAAAATATCTGAATAACCATTCATGGATACTGGTACCATTAATCATACATTTTCAAAACTCAAGGAAAGACAATAGTGTAACAATCCTTAGATTTCTCTTTATTCCATAGTACCATGAGATTATTTATACAACATTACACTTGATAAACATGTAATCATTCCACTACCTTCTTAAATAATTGACTGAGATTCAACAATTCTTTCATCTCACATATCATTTGTAGTCTCTTCATCATCATCAACATAAATACTACTCATACAGCCGTACTGATTCTCTTCATGAGACTTTCCCTTTGGGAATTGGTTTGCATAATTCCCGTACATTCCACATTTAAAACATTTAACCATTGTTGATATCGTAGCAATACCATTATCCTAATCCATGGTGTTAACTGAACCTTTTCCTTTGCACATACTGGCTTTGTGTCCTTCTTTTCCAAACCCAAATCATCTTCTAGTTCCCTTCAAACATTCTCTTTGATTCCTCTTTCGACATGATATTACATAGGGGAAATTTAACTTTCTTTCCTCTATGATCATCATGAAACTCCATCTTTCTCTTATTAGCCGAGTCACAAAACTTACCAAATTTTACTTTATTGAGCATGTTATGAGATTTCTAATTCGGCATAATAATGATGTTTGGACATCCAAATCCCATTTCATTTGGTTGCTCATCATTCCATTGTCAATCATATCCTCCATTATCGTGAATCATCTTGTTTCCAGCCATTTTCAAAAACCCAAAAAGAATAGTGTAAGAGGAAAAAATCATAATAAAGGGGAAGTAACTTCAATATCTATCATCTTTGGTTTAATCTAATATCGTTACCATTGTTCTAGGACTATATCCTATACATATACTTTTCCTTAGAGACATCCATAGACATACCTTAGAAATATCTCTAGGGATCTCACTAACGTTCTCGCATCCTAGTTTCCAAAGGTTGACTAAACCTTTCCTCTGATACCAACCGTAGAGTCCTGAAGCTTAACGTACAAGGACATTACATTACTTTTGCAGAATACTTATTACATAAAAAAACACACACACAAGGACTATAATAGTTTAGTGTCTTTGGAAACTCGGAACGCAATCTTCTAATCATGGTGAAAGATCTTTAACATCTCCCATAAAGATCTTCCCTTTTTTTCATACCTAAACCCTTTATTTATATCATGGGGAAAAGAAAACATAAAAGGGTGAGCTGAAATGCTCAGTAAGGTTAAACAAAAGAAATATCAATCACATCATATTCATAAGAACATAACATTTTAGAAATATTAACCTGCATAAGAGATCATAATATGATAACATGGGATAAATAATAGTAGTGAAATGAAATCCTAATAATTATAACATAAAACATTAAACTCTGTGGCATACACACATAATAATAGAGAATAATTTCTCATTAGTCAAGACTCATTGCCAAGACTATCTCAGTGGACAAAGTCTCTTTCTGAACCGAGTTCAATCCTCGTTTCAGTCCTCTTTCACTGAACCAGTATAACCTACCGTTCTAGGAATGTCTATCTCATGAGATAGAAAATCATTACCCAATGATTTGGAGGGAGATATAGGTCCCACGAATCTCATAATGATACCATTCTTATGTGTGCCACAAAATCATAAATCATACATCATTGCAGAACCCATGTAATAAAAATGGGAATCTTAAACAACGTGACATCATAAAAAAATTCATATAAGATAAAGGAATTCATAAAAATAATTCCATCACAACATAATCCAATCAATGTAATAATAGGGATAGAAACAGAACCCTTTTTTATCTTAGATGGAAAATAATTTTGATAAAACACATGAACTCCATTCTTGAGGAAAATATCCTTTCTACTTCAAATTTTTTTTTCCTTTCTTAACATGTCATACAATTTTAAACTAAATGATGTTCATTAAAAATAAACTTGAAAACTTGTAAGGGAAGATTCTTGGAAATAATGTTTTAAAAATCCATTCATGCTGTATAAGTTAAAAGAAAACATTCTTTTTGTACTTTTTTTCGGAAAGGTCAAAAAGTACCTCATACGATAAATGTCAAAAGATTCCTTTCACATCGTTTACTAAAAACTCGCCAAAGGGTAAAAAATGTTTTAAACAATTCTAGGTGGATGGAAATATTATTACATATTGAGGAAACATGGATGTGGATGATAAAATACACCCCAGTAAATTCTGACGTATAAACAATCCCGAATAAAAATGAGATTGTGATTTTTCCCTTACCTTTGGTCCGATTTTCTTCGTAAGTGTCCGAAACTCCTATATAATGATTTAAATAATCTTATTGACTTATTCCAGAATCATAATTATTGTTATGATATCATATATGTTCATATTATTAGCTTTTTATTAGTATTATTTCATTACTACTTGTTATTCATGTGTTTATTACTTTTTGTTCTTATGCGTGTTTTGTCGAATAAATTCTTATTCTTCTCTTTAGGTTATAGAGACCTCATTTCCAGAATTTTATTAGTGTAATATATATCATATACATTCATTCAATTCATTTATATAATCATTATGCAATGAAGATCATGTAGAACGAGTCACATCACATCGTGGAGACGGTATTCCGTATGTACGCACGAGTGATGATATCATTCTATGATCGTGGAATTTTATTGGAGTGTATAAATACTATTTCAGAGTCAATATCACTTTATAATAGTCATATATAGTCATTATTTATACCATTATACCAATCCAATTTTGTTGGTGGTGGAAAATAGATTACACTACGGCGTGGAGACGGTATTCCGTACGTACGCACGCTCGGTGATTTCTTTTTCCGTAGGATGGATAGATGGTGAAATAGGGTTGTTTAATACATATAATAACATATCAGTATATGAGTGATACTGATGTTATTACTTCTTAATGAAACAACTAAAGAAGAAGAAGTGGAAGAGGAAATAAAGATAAAAGAATCGGTAACAGAAATTACCACTTCTTTGAAGCGCCTCTTTGAGACCTCCTCTTAGGGCACTAAAATTGGTCTTTAAGGAAGAATATAACCACTAGGATGTTTCTAGGTATGTGTAGAAGAGAATTTATCAGAGGTTGGCCGATCTTGAAGGCTCAATGTGGTGTGAGGAAGAGAGGGAAGGGGGTGCCCTTTTATAAGAGAGGAGAGGGGCACCTTTGGAATAACTAAATATATTATTTTATTATAAAGCCAAATTCCGTTTTAAATAGCTCAAAATTGATTTATTTAGAAGATAAGGTGGGGAGGGGTCGAAATCCTCTCATCCAATAGAATTTATCCATGTTTAGGTTCCTATTTTAACATTATCATTTATATTTATCTTTAAGTTAGATAATTTTACTGTTACTGTGTGTTCATTTTTCTTACGCTATAAGGTTAATAAACATACTATATAAAGCAAAAAAACCCCAAGTTGTTTATTATTAATATATATAACCTTATCTGAGTCATTTGGCCGAACCATAGATTTTTTGGAATAAAATAACAATTAATAATATAATATTTTTTTTAAAAACTATTTTATGTCAATTTTGACACTATTTAGTAATTGATTTTTGTGAAACTCATAATAGATTTATTAGTTCGAAAAAAGATAATTAAATCAATTATAACATGTTATATTAACATATAAAATTAGTTTAATTCTTAAAAAGTCTTAAAGTACATTTATTTGGGTATTTATAATATCAATTATGTCAATATTTCATTAATAAGACAATTACTGCATCATCTTTGTGTCATAATAAATGATAATTATTTAATCCCTAAAAATTCTAAATAAATTCCTATGATGTCGATAATTGTATTATATTTCTGGAGACTATTCATGTTTGATGTTACATGAAGTTTATCACTAAATTAAAATTATTATACTTATAATATTTTAGAAAGTGACATGTTGTCACATTCGTTGGTTTTAATAATAATTAAATTATTTTCATGGACAAAAGTCCATTAAATGAATCTAAGCCAACCATTAGGTGATATGGGTCGACTTTTAGTCATAATATAGGATTTTTACATGTGGTAGGCTAATTTTATAATATTATATTTACCCTTAAGTACCCGATTTACCATTAACTACGGTAAATAAAATTTACCGTAGTTACTATTCATAATTCCCAAAAATAAATAGTAGCTTATTAACATAATTTGGATCCACTGATTCAAAATATGGAATCCATTTTTCCAAATTCAATACACAAAAGTTTCTGAAATTAAATTAAAATTAATCCTGTTGTCGAAAGAAAACTGGTTTTTCTTTAAAACATTGCAAAAGATTGAATTGATTTATCCTACGAATTCATGGTAGAATCAATGCTAATGACATACATTATATTAAATGGTAAAAATATATTCTATTTATAGTTTAAAACCATTAAATATTATAATTTAACCACATAAGATATTATGATGAAAAAATTTGTTTTTAATAAAAATATAGCGTGTTTTTACTATTCATTAAAATATGAAAGTCATCAGAATAAAATGAAAAATTTATCCAAAGTAAATTTTTATTTCATGATTCCAAGGAATAATTTTATTTTGTCAAATGGAACTTATAAACATTTCAAAAACTAGATTTAATTTGGGTGCGCCATAAAAAGGCGGAAAAACTGTATTTTTGGAAAAATACATATTTTACCCGAAAAATTTATTTTGTTCTTATAACATGTTCTAGAAAATGCGTAAGATGAATAATAATGTTATAAAATTTAAAATTTAGTAAAAAATATTCATAACGGCTAGTTCATAATAATATTATAATAATATATCGTAGTTTAGTAACACCCGGTATTGCGTACAACACACACTATCGAGGAAGGTCGTGATTGCGTGTAATGCAAGCCAAGTCAGGGTTGCGTGCTATGCAAGAATCCATCGTTGTTTCGTATAACCGAATACAACCATATTTTATTTATACATTGAATATATATATATATATATATACTCAATGTTTCATAGAATAACTATTATCAAAATTGTGTGTAACACGATCCAAGAATAGTGTTGTGTATACTGCAAACTAATACGGGGTTGCGTATAGCGCAAGGTAATCTTGGTGTAGCATACAACACAAGACATTTATGAAATTAAAATAATATTTTTCATAAAATCTCAGGGTGTTACAAAAATAATAATATGGGTATGAGTTCAAGAATATAATATACAATTTTTACAACCAATATATCATAGGTCATAATCATTACTCAAGTAATGAAATATTATTATTTAAAAAAAACGAATAAAATTAGTTTAAAATAATAACTATTTAATCATGAACTGCATAATAAAATTATATGATTCAGTCCCTTCTATAAATATGTGGTGGCATCATGGAAATATTTTTTTTTATATTTCAAGGAAATGATCCAAGGCTATCTCACCACAGTGCATTTGGGTTCAAAAATGATTTCTCATAACATAACATATCATGAATAATGACATAATTCTACAAGTATACCAAACACACAGACATGGTTCCAATAATAGGTAAATAAAATCTTCTTGTTTTTTATAGTTGATTGGAGAGTTTAAATTTGTTCCCATAATTATTTCATGAGATATAATTCATTACCTAATGTGTTGTAGGGAATTTTTTTGGGAACATTAATTTAATAATAGATCCCATACATATGTATTCCATGAGGTAATAATATATTTAATATTTCACTATATAATAACTAATGTAGTGGAAATGGTTATCTCAAAATTTTAATCACCATCTCATAGAATTACCCAAGTAAAATATATGTGTTATTTAAAAATATCATCATCATAATCATAAACCATTAAAATAAATGACAATGATGGTACCATTAAATCATATCCCCAATAATGAATAATTACAATTTAAATATGTTATAATAAATTAAAATTTCATCAAAATATCAGAAAATTAATTTTGGTGGATAATAGTATTTTCATTTTGAAATATGTTATTTTAAACCATATATTCAATATATATTATGGGAATTATTTTTTCTATTAATTAACTATGGAATGTTTTGAAGGAATCCTAAACACATTTATTTGACCTAACAGTGTGAAATTACCTTTTTGCAGAGTATGTTATAAATAACTATTGATTCAAATTTATTTTCTAAAAAGAAAAAAAAATACTGTTCAGAAAATAAAATAAATATTTCATTGAAACATTTTAAAGGAAACATGGAAATTAAAAGAAAATATTCTTGAAAAGTATAAAACAATGTCTATTTTTAATCAAAACATTTTACAAATAAAATTAATTAACAAGTATAGTAAAATTGAACAATTTAATAACAAATACAAGAATAAAGAATGGATAATACTAATTAATGTTATTATACATATAAATAACATAAAATATACCCAATTTAAATTCAAGCATTATAAATCACAATTAAAATTGAATTGAAACCAAAATACCCTATTGTGCTCGTAACATCTGATACCAAATCTCAGGAAAGGAAGAGTCATACATTGGTATATATATCCCTATAATTTTTATGAGAATTTTCATAAAATATATTTATGATAATTATATAAACCACATAAAAGAAATATTTTATTGAATATAGATTATATCTCATAGATATAAAGGTGAGACAAAAATTTCATACATTAATTCAATTCTTTTTGAACTTTCAATCCTGTTATATAATATAATGTGTTGACCATGATCAGTTTATATTCTACAATACTAAAACTAAAATTCCATATCATTTCCCAAATATAATTTACTATTATTTTTTAAGAGAATTAGTTCATAAAAAATATATGAACCCTAAATTATTTACAATGATTAAAATTCCAAGTTATATCCATTTTCTCCTACAATGTAAAACATGTAAGAATATTTAATGTTCATTTCTAAAAAATATCAATGTCATTAAAATGGAATTAATTTTTACTATACCAATACGTAATCCCTTTTGAAAAAATATAAAAATGATGGATAACCTCATAAATAATAGCAAGGGTCATAAAAATAGTAATCATTTAGTCTATTGAAACACATGAACAACCATGAAAACCCTAATCTTTATTAAATAAATTTATACAATAAAAAAGGAATCATAATTATTTAAAAAAGATTAATTATATTATTAATTGAAATAAAATGATTTCTGGGAAAACTATTTAGAAAACATAGGAATTTTATATAGTTTCATTAAAATATGAACATCCTAGAACCCTTACTAATCCATTAGAAATTGAAATAACTATATTGAAAACATGAAATAAAATATTCCAAATAACATAATCATTACCCATTGAATTGGAGAACTATCTAGGGATCCCATTATTCAGGATATATTGGGCTCACACATAATGTATAATAGTGCTCAATTCATTGTAAAAACCATGTTAAAAGAACATAATTGTAATGACCCGCACCTCTCCCGCCCATTCATTTGTCAAAAAGTGGGTCATGAAGTGTTCTGGACGGTAAAATGGACTTTTCCCACACTTTTCAGAATTTTTTAAATACACACCGTGTAGTTTCAGTACACGACATGTACCACCTCGCCAGGTATACCCCGTGTTGATGGCCATGTACTTACCGTGTGAAATAAATGTGTACACGCCGTGTACCCAATACTACATGTCATGTAGTCCCTCCCCGCATACACATTACCCTCAAATCATGTGTTGACCAGTCAATGGTTGTGTGCTGTGTTGGATATGTGCCCTTGCTATGTGAAAAAATGGGGTACACGCTATGTACCCAATACTGCACTTCGTTTAGTGTCTCCCCACTTATGCATTACTTTCAAACCGTGTGTTGACCAATAAATGGCAGCGTGCCACGTTGAAGGCCGTGTTGGAAGCCACGTGGTGGCTGTGTGAAATGGCCATGTACACACCATGTACCATAAAGTACACACCATGTACCATAATGTACACGCAGTTTACTTTGGTTTTTCACACCTATAAAATGAGGGGTCCCCTCCTCCTTTTCAAAATACCCCTCTCCTTTCCTTTCCTATGAGAATAGCTCTCCCAAGTGACTCGACGACTACTTTTTCTTCCATAACTTCTTCGTCCGAGCTCCGATTTATGATCCGTCAGCGGCCACAAGATCGTAATGACGAGGTAGAACTTTTGATCATGGATTTGTTGTCCTTTACTACCCATATTCCACCTGATGAGGTTTTTCCGGGTGTTTCCAGAAATGACAGACGCCGAAAAACATTTTCTAAAGTTGATACGCGGGAGCGTAGTGATCAGAACCTGTTGAGGTCGGGGTCTAACCTTCGTCTCTCTAAATTGTGCATCATGGGGGGTGGGTTTCCTCTTATTTACGTGAAACTCATTTGAAATGTATTAATAAAGATAATAAATGTCTTATATAATTGGGATGGGATGTTTTTGAATGTTGTTACATTATTTTATATCCTACGATATTATGTTGTGAATTCAATAGGCTTACGCCTACGGAAAATCAAGATCATTGGGGGACTTTGCTTATGCAACTAAATGATTCCCTATCTTTCTAGACCGTTTATGGATGGAAACATCATGGAATGTGGAATTGGATAATCACATAAAGTTGGATGATTAAATGAAAACCTGGAACCCTTGTGAGACCACCCTGGTTGAAATAAACTAAAATAATAAACATGTTGGAGTAGTTGGGGCTAAATTATATGAAGGGGGTGGTTTTGTGGGTTCTTTTGGATTGGGTGAGAAGCGGAGCTACGGTTGTCTTGGTTGTGGGTTTGTTTGAATGATAGGTTGGGGATGGTCAGTGGGGATGTAATAAATTGTATCAAGGGATGATGATGTACGGTTTGGTTGTGGTTATGGTAGTTGGCAGCGGGGCTGCAAGGATGGGTTTGAATGTGAACAAACTATGTGTTGTGTTTAATAAATAAATGTGGAAACATTAATGAATGGTGGGGAATGATAGTGGAATTGGAATAATAATTAATGGGGTTGGTTGGTTAATAAGAAGGACTTGGTTGTGTTGCTTGTGTTTTCCTAACATGATTTGTGGATGGAAGGGATATGTTTTTCAAATGATCGATGTGGTTGGTTGTGGATAGTTTCCCAGTAGTTAAGGAACTAATAAACTGATTCTGTTGCAACCTGAAAACCTAAATGGGTTTGGGGTTGTTTGTTGTATGCATGCTTCGTAGTAGCAGTGCCGAGGCACGTTCTCAGTTCTCTGATTAGAAGCCATAGGTTGGAATGAGTGTTTGATATATATATATATATCTGTATCATTGTGTTTTATCGCACACCACCCATGTTGAGAACTAAGTACCGAGCACTCCCATTTTATGGGAGAGGGTGTCTTCCCCTTAGTTACTAGCTCATTCCTGATCCTTCTTCCCTAGGTTGTGATGGTTTGAGGCGACCTTACACCCAAGACTCGTCGGGTATGTTTCGATTGGGGTGGTTTAGCCCACGACTCTTTGGGTAGGTTTTACTATTTCCCAATAACCTTCGGGATGAGGCCCTTGTGTGTGCGTGCAGGATACATGGTTGTGAGGTCCATGTGTGTGCGGGTGGGATACGTGGTTGTGAGGACCATGTGTGTGCGGGTGGGATACGAGGTTGCTAGTCCCAGGTGTGTGTGGGCAGGATACGTGGTTGTGAAGCCCATGTGTGTGTGGGCGGGAAGAGTGTGGTAGCGTCAGGATGTTCGCCGTTAGGAAGACCAGCTAACTAGTGGGGGGAAATTGTGCGGGGTTCCCAATGCTCTTCTACATATATACTACTACCTTTAGTGATTGTGTTTTGGTGAGTGTGGTTGGTGAGGTTGGGTGGATAGAATTCCTTTCTAGTTTTCTTCTATTGTTCTCACGGGTCATTAGGAAGTCTCCCCACTTGTGCACGACAACATTTGGTTTCCCTACTGAGTATACTTGTATGCTCACCCTATGTTTACTTTCAGGTTTCCAGGAGGACTACCAGGGCCACGCGAGACCCTACTAGTCGAGATAGTTGGAGATTCTGTAGTTTGTTGTACTTACTTCTTTTGGTATTGCACTTTTTGAGCTTTCTTGTAATTGTACCTTGTTTCAGAACTACTTAAACATGCATATGGTATTGGTTTGGGATTATTTCTATACACTCCGTTCTTTTCTTTTTGGTGGTTGACTTGTCCTATTTCCCGATATTGAATAATAAAAGGGTAATGCCTCCCATATTTGTGAAAACTCATACCCATGGTGCTAGTCTCCACCCTGGGGCCTACTGGAGACGAGACTCAGGGGTCATTATCTCCCTTTTTCCATTGCTAGCTCAGGAGGGGCACCTTTGGTGGAAGGGGGTCGTGAAAGGATGGTATTAGAGGTGATAGTTGAGAGATATGATGGAGTCTGGTGTTAGGAATAGCGAGGATTGCATTGGATGGTATGGAAACTGTGTTGGTTAATCTTGGTGTGTGACATAGGCCAAGGAAGACCGACTAGGACATGGGATTTTAGTCCCCCCCCCTGTGATTCGAAGCAAGGACTCTTAGCCTACTGAATGACCATGTAAGTCCACATTGATTGCAGGTTAGAGACCCTAGGGAAGGTACATGAATCATCATGATTGTGTTTTACTTGATTTGTGCATTATGGGAATGAAATTGAAATAATGTTATAAAATAAAACCTCGAGAAATTTCCTTACTACTTGGGTTTAGGAGATCCTTGTTTTCTGTATAGTTGTGGCACTTGGACGCCGACCTCTGGTGACTCAAATGGCCGAGGCCCAACAGATTCAGGCGGCCGATCAGTTGAGGATTGACTGAGAGGATGAAGATAGAAAGTGGCAGAAGACTCTCCATTCATTCCAGCGGAAAACCCTCAAGAAGTACGAGGGTATTACTTCGGATACGGAGACCGAGGGGTGGCTTGAAGAGCTGGGGATCACTTTTACCTTGATTCGTGCTCCGAGGGCATACTGGTTTCCCCTAGAAGTCAAACAGCTGAGAGGTGCGGTGCGAAAGTGGTGGACAGTCTACCTCAGAGGGAGGATAGAGGCAGAGTTTCCATGTGATGACTTTGGGAAGTAATCCCAAGAGGAATTCCTTTCTTCCATGATCAAGGCGGAAAAGTGGCCGGAGTTACTCTCCATCCAGGATGGGAGTATGTCAGTATGAGAGTTGGGGATCAAGTTCAACGATCTCTTATGCTTTTCTACAAATCCTTTTCCTGATGTGGAGTCTCAGGAGAGACATTTAGAGGAGGTGCTTCATCCTTTGCTCTAGTATGTTGTCACCCCCTTCACCCTTCCAACGTACATGGGAGTACAGATGAAGGCAGAGGTTTTTGAGAAAATGCACTCACTGGGAGGTGCACCACGTGAGGTGTTTCAGCCAGGTTCGTCGAAGGGGAAGGCAGTCAGTAGCAAGTCTCCTTCGATGGGACCTTCCACGTTCAGGCCAGTGGGGAGTAGGCCCTTGCAGTTCTAGTTCAGATCATCAGGTCCTCGTCCCTTTTCAATGAGCCCAACACCAAAGTGTTTCTCTTGTGAAGGTTTCGGGTACATTTAGAGTCGGTGCCTGACCCGAGCTCAGTACGGTGGAAGTGGGCAGGTTCAGTGCCAACCTCAGCAGCACCAGTTTCCAGCGAGGCCCTTCCACCAGCAGCATGACCATCCTCCTCTGAGGGCAGACTTTGCGGGAGGAGGCCATCCTCAGGATGATCCTCAGGGACCTCGACCAGGGCGTGGTCATAGAGGTGGAAGACATCACAGAGATAGAAAATACAGGAGTGGACAGTTGCACATAGCAGAGTTGGCAGCTCCAGTAGGACCAGAGGCGGTGCGAGGTACGAGTTGTTTGTTCAACACTCTCATTTCTGCTTTTTTCGATTCAGGAGCATCACACTACTTTGTTGCACCTGGTCTAGCCCATTCTTTGGAAGTAGACGTACAGAGACTTTCCGTACCACTGGTGCTGAGTAACCAGTTGGAGGCCAGACCAGCGTATCTTGTGTTTTCCGGGGATGTGGGATAACTTTGGGACCACATAGATCTACTAGGGACCTAATTCTATTATAGATGCAACCATACACTGTCATTCTAGGCATCAAATGTTAGTTTTCTGTTAGTGACATTATTGACTGCTTCCAGAGAAGAGTCATGTTCTCTGACGTGGATGGGCAGCGTGTAGCATTTGTTGATGAGAGGAGCTATCAAGTGGGAAGCTGGATTGTGGAGCCTCGCATTTCTATGTTAGGTGGGTTATCAGTGGTTCCAGCTGATGAATAGATGATGGATGTTCCAGAGTCTGTTGGGGAGTTCCTCAATGTTATTCCCGAGAAGGTTGTGACCCTCCCCCCCCCCCCCCCCGCGACGTGATTTTGAGTTCGGGATTGAATTACACCTTGGTGACCATCCGATTTCGATGGCCCCTTATCTGATGGCACCTTCGGAGTTGCGGGATTTGTGGATTCACATTGAAAATCGGATGGAGAAGGGTTTTGTTCGACCCAGTGTGCCGCCATGGGGTTCTCTGGTTTTGTTCATAAATTAGGAAGATGGTGGTCTCAGGCTATGCATAGACTACCGATGGATGAACCAGGTGACGGTCAAGAACTGTAACCCCCTTCTAATGATATATGATCCTTTCGACCAGCTGAGGTGAGAAGGTTTGTTTTCTACGATTGATGTACGATCGGGATATCATCAGCTGAGGGTGAAGGATAGTGGCATCTCAAAGATGTATTTCAGGTGCAGGTATGGGCACTTTGAGTTTGTAGTGATGCTGTTTGGAGTTAAGAATGCACTAGCTGTGTTCATGTGACTTACGAACTTTGTCTTCCAAGAGTTTCTGGACCGGTTCATCATTGTGTTTATCGATGACATCCGGATCTACTCAAGAACAGAGGAGGATCACGTTGAGCATCTCAGGTAAGTCTTGGAAGTCCTTCGACACCACCTGCTTTATGGTAAATTTTAGAAATGTATGTTCTTAACACAAGAAGTACACTTCCTTGAGAACGTGGTGTCTCAGCATGGAGTGTCAGTAGGCCCATCAAAAGTGGAGGCAGTTGTTTCTTGGGAAGCACCCAAGAGAATGGTATAGGTTCGTAGTTTCCTGGGGTTAGCAGGTTACTATCGGAGGTTTGTTTCAGACTTCTCTCAAGTTGCTGGTCCATTGATAACTTTGACTAGGAAGAACGAGGTCTTCCTATAGAGCGAGTTGTGCCAGAAATCATTTGACTACCTGAAGGAGATGTTGGTCACTACTCCCGTACTCAGGTTTCCATAGGAAGGGTTGTTGTATGAGGTGTTTTCTGATGCTTCTGGATTTTGTTTGGGGTGTGTAATGATGCATAAGAAAGGTGTGATTTGTTATGGGTCTAGGAAGTTGCGCCCTCACGAGCGTAACTATGCCAACCTTGACCTGGATCTTGTAGTTGTAGTTTTCGCAATGATGTTTTGGCGACAATACCTCTTTGGGGAGTGCTTTTTAGTCTTCTCAGATCACTAGAGCCTACGTTATATCTTCTCCCAGCGTGACCTGAACATGCGGCAGCAGAGATGGATCGAGTTTGTCAAAGACTATAACTTCGAGATCTATTACACTGATGGTAAGGGAAACATTGTGTCTAATGACCTGAGCAGGAAGTCATATAAGGAAGCGGTTCGGGAATCGACTGATTCATGGAAAGCGATGGGAGAGTTGGATGCCTTGAACTTGGATACAAGGGTAGAGGGTGTTAGAGGCTGTTTGTTTCAGATGATGGTGCAGTCCTCCTTGTCGCAGTAGGTGGAAGAGTCTTAGTGGGGGGAATCTGAGGTGGAAGTTATGTGGCATCTTGTCGATCAGGGAAACTCTCCAAAAGGATGGTCAGAGGACAGCCGACATCAAATGCTTTTCCATGGAAGGTTGTTTGTTCCGGAGGCGATGCATGAGGAAGTTATCCGTGAGTTACATATATCAACCTTGGAAGTACATTCGGGAGTTTCAAAAATGTACTGAGTCCTGAGTTAACAGTTTTGGTGGCCCGGGGTGAAATGGGTAGTGGCGTAGTTTGTGGCTAAATTCCTAGTGTGTCAGTAATTGAAGGCTAAACACTATGTTCCCAGTGGGTTGTTGCATCCATTAGATGCTCCTGAGTGGAAGTGGGATGACATCTCTATTGACTTTGTCAAATGACTACCCAAATCTCAGGGAGGTTAAGATGAAATCAGGGTAGTGGTGGATTGTCTGATGAAATCATCTCACTTCTTAGCAATTAAAGAGTCAGACCTGATGAGTACCTTATCACAGAGGTATGTAGACGATGAGGTGCATTTGCATGGTGTTATGAAGACTATAGTCTTAGAGTAGGATACTCGGTTTACATCACGAGTCTGGAGGGGGTTACAATATTCTTTTGGCACCCAGCTACACATTAGCACTACTTTCCACCCCTAGAACAATGGGCAGACAGAGCGGACTATCCAGTTGTTGGAGGACATATTGCGAGCATGCATTCTGGATTATGATGATCATGGGTATGATACGTAAATTTAGTAGTGTTTTCCTACAACAACAGCTTCCAATCTACTATTGGCATGGCACCATTTGAGACTTTGTATGGAAGACCATGTCGTTCACCCATTTGATGGGCATAGGTTGGTGAGATAGGTGCTCTTGGGCCAGTGGTAGTGCATAGCACCACAGAGAAAGTCCATCTTGTACGTGAGAGGATGAAAGAGGCTCAGGATGGACATAAGTCTTATGCTGATCTTCGGAGGAGGAACTTGGAGTTCGAGGTGGGAGATCATGTGTTCTTGAAAGTTTCCCCTAGACAGGGGTAGAGGTGGTTTGGGAAAGGGAGCAAGCTCTCACCTTGGTTCATCGGACCTTTTGAGGTGCTAAGGCGAGTCAGCGAGGTGGCATATCCGCTAGCCTTGCCACCTCATTTGGAGAAGGTTCATGACTTCTTCCATGTCTCCCAGTTATGACTATACATACACAACGACTCTCACATTATCGACATGGGAGTGTTAGATATTGGAGACGACGAGACCTTCGAGGAACGACCAGTTAGAATCGAGGATCGTAAAGAGAAGATGCTCTGTGGACGAACCATTACCTTGGTTCGTTTGTTGTGGAGGCATGATGGCCTCGACGAGAGCACTTTGGAGCGGGAGAGCTAGATGCATGCTCAGTACCCATAGTTTTTTTGACTTGTGTTTTTCCTTGTTCTTCTGAGCATTGTTTTGATGTTGTACTCTGTACCTTTGATATATGGAATGATTTTCTTGTTGGTTGTGAGACCACTTTGTTTCCTTGTTCTCTGTAATTGTGTGGCATGACCCGATGTGTTGGAAAATGGAAAAAAACCTGATCCATAATTGAGATGCATTAATGTAGATGCGATTGAACCCATGCAGGTGAGTTAGTGCTACCTAAAGTGGATAATATCTCGACATATGAAAAGGAATTTTCCCCAATCCACGTGTTCGGGCACTGTGTGGGTTGTGCGGTGTTGAGGGCAGTATGAGTTGAAAAATAATACTAATATATGGAAGTGGGAAGACCTGATCCTTAACCGAGATGCATTAATGAGGATGTAATTAAGCCCATGAAGGAGATAATGTGTCGCCCAATGTGGATAATATCTCGAAATAGGAGAAGGAATTCTTAACACCTATAATTAGGGTTGATAGTTGTGTTCCTGTTATAACAAGGGCGCTAAGAGGTATCTTGTTGTGTTCCTCTGGGTTGGGTTTTGAATTCTCAGGGACGAGAAATTTTTAAGAGGTATCTGATGTAATGGATCAGACCTCTCCGACCCATTCCTTTGTCAAAAATAGGTCCATGTAGTGTTCTGCAGGGTAAAAAAGACTTTTCACACACTTTTCAGAATTATTAAGTACACGCCATGTAGTGTGAGTACACATCATGTACCCCCACACTGGGTATACCCCGTTTTTAAGGTCGTGTCCTTGCCATGTGAAATAAATGGGTAAACGCCGTGTACCCAATACTACGCGCCGTGTAGTCCCTCCCCGCATACGCGTTATTCTCAACTCGTGTGTTGACCGGTCAACAGTCATGTGCCGTGTTGGAGTCGTGTCCTTACTGTGTGAAATAAATTGGTATACACTGTGTACCCAATACTACATGCCGTGTAGTGTATCCCCACATATGTGTTCCCTTCAAACCATTTATTGACCAGTCAATGGCGGCGTGCCGCGTTGAAGGCTATGTTAGAAGCAGCGCGGTGTCCATGTGAAATGGCCATGTACACAACATGTACCATAAAGTACATGTCGTGTACTTTTTTATTTCACGCCTATAAAAGGAGGGGTACCCTCTTCCTTTTCAACACACCCCTCTCCTCCCCATTCCTCTAAGCAGAGCTCTCCCAAGAGACTCCAAGGATCCTTTTTCTTCCATGACTTCTTCGTCCGAGCTCTGATTTACGATCCGTCAGCGGCCACGGGCTCATAACAACAAGGAAGAACTTCTGAGCATTGATATGTTTTCATTTCCTACCCAACAACCACCCGAGGAGATTTTTCTAGGTTTTTCCAGAAGCGACAGATGCCGACAGACGTTTTTTAATGTTGATACAAGGTAGCGTTGTGATCAGAACATGTTGAGGTAGGGGTCTTACATTCGTCTCTCTAAATTGTGCATAATGCGGGGTGATTGTCCTCTAATTTACGTGAAACAAATTTGAACCATTTTAATAATGATAATAATTGGATTATATAACAGGGATGGAATGTTGGTGAATATTGTTACATTATTTTTTATCCTGTGATATTATGTTGTGAATTGAATAGCCTTATGCCTACTGAAAATCACAGTTGTTGGGAGACTTTTCTTATGCAATTAAATAATTCCCTATATTTCTGGACGGTTTCTAGATGGAAACTTCATTGAATGTAGAATTGGTTAATCACATAATGTTGGATGATTAAATGAAAATTTGTAACCCTAGGGTGATCATCCTGGTTGAACTACACTGAAATAATAAACATGTGGGTGATGTTGTGGTTAATATATGTGATGGGGGAGTTTTTGTTGGAGGTTGTGGATCAGGTGAATTGTAGGGATGCAGTTGTATTGGTTGTGGGTTGGTGTTAATGATATGTTGGTGATTGGCAGTGGGGATGCGATAAATTGTATCAAGGGATGATGATGTACGATGTGGTTGTGGTTATGGTAGTTGGCAGCGGGGATGTCGGGATGGGTTTAAATGTGAAAGATATATGGGTTGTGTTTAATAAATAAAACTGGATGATTTAATGAATGGTGTGGCATGATAGTGGAATGGGAATAATAATTAATGGGGTTGGTTGGTTAATAAGAAGGAATTGGTTGTGTTTCCTGTGTTTTCATAACTTGATTTGTGGATGGAAGGGATATGTTTTGCAAATGATCAATTTGGTTGGTTGTGGATAGTTTCCTAGTAGTTAAGGAACTAATATACTGATTCTGTTGAAACATGAAAACCTAAATGGGTTTGGGGTTGTTTGTTGTATGCATGCTTCGTAGTAGCAGTGCCGAGGCACGTGCTCCGTTCTCTGATTAGAAACCATATTTTGGGATGAGTGCTTGATATATATAAATTTATTTATATATAACCATATCTTTGTGTTTTATCGCACCCAACCCATGTTGAGCACTTAGTTCCAAACACTCCCATTTCATGGGAGATGGTGTCTTCCCCTTAGTTACTAGCTCTTTCCTGCTCCATCTTCCGTAGGCTGTGATGGCATGAGGCGACCTTGCACCCATGACTCTTCGGGTAGGTTTCGATTGGAGTGGTTTACCCCAAGACTCTTCAGGAAGGTTTTATTATTTTCCATGAACCTTTGGGATGAGGCTCAGGTGTGTGGGGGGCGGGATACGTCGTTGTGAGGCCCAGGTGTGTGGGGGCGAGATACGTGGTTGTGAGGCCCAGGTGTGTGCGGGCGGGATACGTGGTTGAGAGTCCCAGGTGTGTGCAAGCGGGATACGTGGTTGTGAGGCCCATCTGTGTGGGGGCGGGATACATGGTTGTGAGGCCCAGGTGTGTGCGGGCGGGATACGTGGTTGTGAGTCCCAGGTGTGTGCGGGCTGGAAGAGTGTCGTATTGTCAGGATGTTCGCCGTTAGGAAGAGAATATAAATAGTGGGGGAAAATGGTGCGGGGTACCCAATGATATTGTTATTATATACTACTACCTGTTGAGATTGTGTTTTGGTGAGTGTGGCTAGTGAGGTTGTGTGGATATAATTCCTTTCTAGGTTTCTTCTGTTGTTCTCACGAGACATTATGATATCTCCCCACTTGTGCATGAGAGCTTTAGGTTTCCCTAATAAGTATACTTGTATGCTCACCCTATGTTTACTTTAAGGTTTTATGGATGACTACCAGGGCCGTGCGGAACCCTACTAGTCGGGAAAGTAGGAGTTGCTGTAGTTTTCTGTACTTCCTTCTTTTGGTATTCTACTTTTTGAGATTACTTGTACTTGTACCTTGTTTCAGAACTATTTAAACATTCATGTGGGATTGGTTTGGGTTTATTTCTATACACTCCGTTCTTTTCTTTTTGTTGGTTGACTTGTCATATTTCCTGATCTTAAATAATTAAAGGGTAATGCCTCCCATATTTGTGAAAACTCATACCCTTGGTGCTAGTCACCACCTCGGGGCCTACTGAAGGTGGGACTCGGGGGGGTCATTATCTCCCTTATTCCATTGCTAGCTCAGAAGGGGCACCTTGGGTGGAAGGGGGTCGTGACAATAACATAAATTAATTTTTTTTACTAATGAAAATTATAATTATAAAGCCCATGAAAAACATTTTAGAACTGCACTGAAATATTTTTTCTTGTATAAAATTGACCATTTTCTATTTAAAACAAATATTAACCACCAAAATATATAAAATAAATGTAATATCGGTTTTTAGTGAAAAAATATATATATTAAGATATGATAATTTTTTAATAGTGGTTGTGGTGGCAGAAACAGTAACTGCTGACGTATACATTAGAATAGAATATGTATTTTGACTTTTGTTAAGAAATTAAAACATTTAATAAGAGCGATTCATTTTTGAAAACCATATCAATAATGTGAAAATAGTATAAAAAATATTAAAATATTTTATATCCTAATAAAAATATCTAAATTTTTTTTTTCATATTATGGTCTTGGAAGACATAAATTTGAAAAATATATCATTAAAAAAATTTAAATTAGAGTCTCATACATAAAACCCTGAAAAATACATTTTTAATTTTTTTAAAAAATAAATTTAAATATGATAAAATTTATAATAATAAATCATGGAATATTTGATAATAAATTTTTTAAAACATGTATATCATCATGGATTTGGAATAAAATGATTTTCAAAACACATCATTAAATCATTAGAATTACGGGTTTAAGTTAATGTTTTTCTTATGTTGTGTGAAAATTAACTAGTATGTTCATTATCATCATGAGTAATTATAATATTTTAATTAATTAAAATTTGAATATATTTTTAGTTTTTATTATTCTATTTATTTTATCTCATACCATTCTATAAACAATTAACAAATCATTAAATTTCACTTATGGGGATAATATGTCATTCGACCAATATAACAAAAAAATGTCATTGATATGTTGACTATGGTAAAAAAATTGATTTTTTAACTTATACAGAATAATTATAATTAAATATTTTTCATTTTGATATATGTATTATATTTTTCAAAATCATTGAGATCTTAGGAAATAAGTAAGTATATGTAATGTTCAAAATTTTCAAAGGTCATTATGGAAAATATTTATGTATTATTATAACATTATATAATAAATAAAATTTTCAGATTACAATATTATTTAATTCAATATATTTTTATATATCATCTATGTTAATTTTTTTATAAAAATTGAATCACATCATTTCGTGTTGGCAATAGTCCACATTTACAAAAGAACAACAGTATCATTTTCTTCTATAATAAATAAAATTTTATATTAGTAGTCTATAAAGATTTATATGTAATTAAAATCATATTCTTTTATCACATATAAATCCATTATCATTATCCTTATAACCATTCATGAAAATCATTTATGCACAATGAATCACATCAATTTGTGGGGATGGATTTCACTGTACAAACAAGGGATATTATCATATCCCACATGTAATAGAAAATTAGAAACTATATGTGATATAATAATTATAAATGTATTCCAATTTTAAAAATATCGTCCATATATATTATAAATTTATTATTAAAAAAATATGTGATAGACTATCGTGAAAAAGGGATTACATTGGTTTAAGAATCTCTAGTCCATTATGCACACGAAAGAATGATTTTTACCAATTTGAAGGAAGATGAGATGAAATTAGGTCATGAAATTAGCATAATTTAATATTAATATGTGGTAGATAATGTTCCAATAAAATTATATTAATTTAATATGTTTTAAAGGAGGTGGAAAAAGAAATAAATGTTAAACTCTATGTTAATAATGATAGAACAACATCTGTCAATCTCTTATAGTTTATCCTATAATAATTATATGGATTTTTTGATCAAAAAATATATATAATATTGTTATGTATTAAATAATGCATTTTATAGGTATATTTCAATCCAAAAGGCTTTAAGGGTGTGAATATGAGAGGCTATTTGGAGGCATTTATATGTGAGGTGAGTGGAACACTGTTAATATTTGAAAATAAAAAGGTGTACCCGCATCTGTTCTCATTATAAAAAGATCTAATAATATAATATTTATTGAATTAGATTAGATAAATTTATAAAAATTTAAATCACATATAATTAAGAGATGTTTTTAGATCCTCGTTTCCTTTATCCTTTAAGTTCAACCTCAAGTAAATATATTTTTACCAAATCCACAGTCAAATATTTTTAATATTTTCACTCTTAATAATGAATTGAAATCATATTAATTTTTTTATAATATTATGTAATATTGTACCATCCCCACTCTGGGTGCCAATATGTTGGTGCACTACAATTGGTTGTCACGTGACCTCATGCGCACATCCCCTTTTGCTTGGGGACTCCCACTAACACCGAGGGTCTAAAAGGTCACATAGGGGCGACAATACCATCTTTACTAGATCACACACAATATATCTCACTATAAATATTAGAAACAATAGGAAACAACAAGTACCATGTATTACCAAGCATCTCACAAATTTGGTTCAATCCACAAGCAACAGTTAATATGTAATGTCAAGGTTCAATGACAAGTGAAAAAAACAAAAATAAAATAAATGTAAGAGTACAAAAATAGTCCTAAATCCATTTCTGGGACCTAATCCATGTGTATCCAATGTCCAACTCAACTGCCTACCATAGGAACCTTTCTATTTTCCTGACCTGGAAGCACCAAATCTACTCGGGCACCCAATAACGGCCCAAGTATGCTGTGAGTACAACTCAGTGGGGCACCAATAATAGTGTCTTTAAAAATCCAGTCAATCAAATAGTGAATGCATGTATATATACATAACATGAATGGGAAGAAAATTCAGATCCCCATAGGTAACCATCTCTACTTTGTTGTACTAACAAATGTTTAATTCATTATGTATTTTTCATTTCTTGTTCATCATCAATAAGAAACGTTTCATGGAATTAATTATTTGAGTAAGGGAATAAGTACGTCCCTAATTCGTTGGGGAAAACATATGAAAACCTCACAATATCTTCACCTCAAAGACTAAGTCGATGTGGAAGTCAACTGATAGGGTAATAAGGATCGATCACCTTCCGTAACCCCTTCATTATTGGTGGAGTTATATCTTTAGTCCAACCCAACCCTTGATAGGATACTTAGTTCCTTATCCCACAACTCAATCCTTGTGCAGACACTTATCCAAACAGTCCCACACATAATCATATTAAAATCAACATAAAAAAATCCATTCAACAATCACAATACATAATAGTCAACATGTTAAATCATATTGTGTCATATTCTGTTAGCACATTTTACTTTTATAATACCTATCCCATTTACCCAAATAATATTTCCACCACTGGATCACCAAGAATATTAAATAAATCTCTTATGTAAACCCATATTACATATTCATAAATCCCCCTATAAAATCCCATTCAACACACTTTCACATTTCTCATACAATTTTCAATCAAGAATATTCACCATTTCACATGAACTAACACACATAGGCCTCACCAATGTATTTTATATGACCCATATACCACTATCAATTATTCAATATTCCTTTTTGAATTACATATAACATACATACCTATTTAAAAAGGCTCTACATGATTCCAAAACACTATAGAAGTTACATAGATAATGCTCGGTCAAAAATGTATCATCTCACCCCATATATTTCCTTAACTATGTCATCTTATCCTTGATGAATCTTGTGGTGTCCATGAGGGGTTACATTCATCATTTAAAAACCGAAAAATACCAAATCAAACAATTTGTTTCAAAATCACATCAAATGGTGACAAAGAGTATAGTCAGTAATGCACAAATCTTCCAAAAAAACTATAGGATATAACTTGTAAACCACCTACCATGAATCAATTTTTGAAAAATCCGAAAATAGAAGAAGTACATCTTAATTCAGCAAATAGTTGAAGCCTCAATCTACATCTCTTCATAAAATGAATGTTTTATAGATTCACATGGAGATGATAGGGAGATTAAAATCATAATCAAGAATAATAATCAAGGATGATATTAGACATACCTAGAGCTTCGATCCATAAGAGGCGACACTCCAAATAACCTATAGTAGGGGGAGAATCACCATTGTGAGCTCATGCATGCTCTTACTAATCTCAAGGGTTGAAGGAAGATGAAAGGAAGAAATACTATGTTTCTGCTAAAAATCCTGTAATAGATTTCTTTAGATTTCACAACATTACTGGGCTACATAGCATACCCACATGGTTATCCATACCGTATACAAAAAATGTATGAGCCAATGTCCTAAAATCTACCTTTACATTCATTCTTGTGAATTCATCATGGTTAGATTAACTGTGTAGTAGCCATGCACAATCCTATGTCCATGGCTGGTCGGTTACCTAGGATGCTCGACATCATTTTCACTAACCATGCAAAAACCAATCAACATTCCTTAAAAAACTCCTTTTTCCTTCTTTAATGTGCCCTAAACTACTGGAACACCCATGATCCATCTCTTGAATTCAGGGAAACAATTATTTAACCATGAAAAATTACATAAAATGGAAATAAACATACCTTTTAAAGAATATGGGATATTATATCCTCCCCACAATAGGATGTTTTTTATTCAAGCCACTCTTCCTGATTAATATTGATATTTTAAAGTAAGAAGAGCATGCCACTAAACCCATATATCTGATTCTCAATCCCTTTTTATGTAATTTTCTATTCTATCAAAAATATAAAACTAAAGGCACAATCCTGCCCCAAAGTACATAATTACTATAATCCAAAGTACTCATAATATTCTCATAAAAGGACGCATCTACCTACAGCTCTAAATCATCGATGTTAATCAAATGAGATGGATTGTGTTGATAATGTTAATGTTTTGAATCATAAAAGACATTATGCATCCCACTACACCATTTTAAAAGAATAAATCTTTAAGCCACCAGTTCGATCATATCCACAATATCAAATGGCTCCACATACCTAGGTGTTAACAACGATGTCTTTTGAATTTGATTATGACCCAACCTTGGAGACACCCAAAGGAACACACAATAATCCACCAAAAATAGGGAGACATATGATGTCTATCTACAGACAACTTATACCTACTATTATCTATTTCAATCCACTTCTAAATAAATATTACCTTCTTATAAATAACATGCTTAAGACTAGGCCCTACGAGAATAGACTCCCTATATTCTAACCATCAACACATAGATCTATATGACCAACTATATAGTTACTCAAAAGGATCAATATGAAATTTATAATTAAAATTATTGTTGTAATAATACTCAATATGTGATATATTCATTTCCCATGGACTTCTAAAATCTAGGACACATACTCTGTACATTTCCTCCAACACAACAATTGTACACTCTCACTTCCAATCTATTCGTGGGTGATAAAACATAATCAACATCAATTGGGAACCAATATCCTTCTATAGCCCAAACTATAAGAGGGATGTGAATCACATATAACGATATGAAACTAGGGATCATTATAGTCCATGAGACCACACAATCCCTTGAAAAAATAACTCAACCAACTAGTCAACTGTATAAGATTCGTGGATCAGCATGAGCTGAGCCACATTAGTGAAAAGATCTAAAATAATCCATAGTGTATAATAATTTTGAGCAGTCCATAGAATAATCTCTATGAAGTCCATTGCTAAATCATTCTACTTACACTTTTTAATTAGAGATGGTTGCAACAACCCTCCTACATGCAGATGCTCGACCTTCACATGTTGATAGATAAGACATCACACCACGAAACCCACAACTATTTTCTTCATTTATTATCCTAAATAGAACCAAATATTATCATAATACCTTTTATGAACAAAAATACGTATTTTCCACATTGAGACAAATAAATCACCCTCAAACTCTTCACACTCACCCATCGATACTAAAACGTGGCCCTAAACACATAAGACTCCATCTTCACCAAAAACCCAATTAGTAGGTGACTCCACACCCTATAAACATTTCTACATGTACAAAAATATAGATCTTCTAGCTGACATTCCATGAACAGCTCAAATCATAAACACAACCGATATATATTTAAGCATCATTTTTTATGCCCTTCATTCCCTCTGGCTGCATCTAAGAAAACAAAGCCATCATTTTCCATTCACTATTGGATTCAAGAACCATTAGATTCAGAGTCTTCCAACTCAGAGCATCCCCAACACTATTCGCTTTCCTAGGATTATAAACCATCTCAAAATCAAAGGATTGTAGCTATGCTACCCCCTTTATCTGTATAATATTCAAATACAGTTGAAAGAATATGTACATAATAATTTTATGATCTATAAACACCATAAACCACTATAATAACAAGTTGTGCCTCTAAAACATTGAGGTATAAACCACAACATATTGTTCGAGGTCATGGGTAGGGTAAATTATTTCATGAGGCCTTAGTTGTCTTTATCCATAAGATAAAATATGATCATCCTACCTCTACAATTCCTGATACCCAACAACAAACACATCACGAAAAACGAGTTACCTTTTAAATATATTATGTAAAATAAAAAATCTGGGACATAGTCATCTACATCATTAATTATTTAAAATAAGTGTTATAAGTAATAAAACACTCATATATAAAACCAATCATGGTTAATGTTGATATTTTTTCCTCCATGTTATTGAAATCCATAATAAACATCTAGTAATAACATCCCAACCCCAGAAAACAGTGAACATCAGATACATTCTTGGGTTGATCCCAATACATCATATCCTACACTTTCAATGCATCCACCAACACACCAGATTCAAAAATGATGTATGACACAAAATTATCATATTAAATCCAGAACATACATTTTAATAGCTTGGAGTAAATACGATTATCTATTAGATTACTCCAGAGCATGTCATAATATTTGTCATGATCATCAAGAGATCGTGAGAGTTACGATGATGTAATAAAATAATAAAACCAGGAACTAATATATATATGTTTTAAGTATCTTGTTCATTATCACCATGAACACATCCATTGTATTGGTCAAGACGAATGACATTACGAAAAATTCATACAACTCATGAATAATTCAAAATGCTATCTGTGATATGCTAGAAGATCTCACTCTCAACTAATTTTATCATAATCTCAAATCCGTCATGGAGAACACTAAGGCACCCACAAGTTGGTCCAACATTTCATGACTTCATGGAAGAAGGTATTTGTTCATAACCATCATCAGATTCATGTTCTTGTAATTGAAAATTTACATCACGAACTCATCAACTTTCATAGAAACAATACAGTTGTTTCACTTGGTGAAGGATATGTTAAATGAATATGTTTTCCTCCAACTCTTCCACCTGAGCATTAGGCTTCTGATTTCACTCAATTCCAATTGAAATGGAGAAATAGAAATTGGTTCTACCCCTATTAGTAACTATATTGTGAACTCCACTAACTTTTAGTGAAGAAATATAAATAAATACCTAGGGAAAATATCCTTAAACTGATCCAAAACATGAGGAAGTACATGATTCATCACCTCTACATCATACTGATCACGTCATTCCACTTGTGAGGTGAGATCACCTAACTTCTGAAGAAATGGACCAGTAATACATGCAAGAACATCCCAATCACCATGAAGGACATATGAGTCCCCATAAAAATATGAGAAAATTATCCTACAAACCTAAAAATCAATATGGTCCTGATACAACACTAGCCAATCCATAACTATGTTATTGTAAAAAACTGCCATCTCAATGAAAAATAATTTCCATAGGAAATGATAATCACCATCCTATAATAAAAAAACTATATATTTTCTGATATCATCAACATTAACTCAGAATAGAGGATCAATTGACATTACCACGCACAAATGTGCCATTTCTAGGTCCCAGTCAAAAAAAATTATATAGAGTTAAAAGAGTGTGGGGAACTGATGTTAAATTTTTCACATTCAAGTGTGAAAGCTACAATAATCATACCTCAGAATGTGCACAATCTAGCCTCACCACCACTATGTGTAGACTAATCTATGTTAAAAGGCCCTATCCCTCTACCCTAGGATCCAACTAGAGTTCCATACACTGCACTTCCAAGATATTATGATGGTATTATCTAGTAGTTCCATGCCGACCACTACTACCATTATGCCAGTGGATCTCTAACTACAAGCCTAATATGGGATGATAAATCCACTCCCCAAAATCAATAAATTCCTATGACTCATATCCATAAAAGTATATTGAGGATTCTTGCAGAAATAATATATATATTTTAATAGTCCATAAGACAGGCAGTTGACTGGTGGTTAGGAACAATACTCTGCATCTTCACTTACCATCCACACTGATAACATAACAAATGATCTCCACCTTAAGAAGTTGACAATATCTTTTAATATTTCTACACACATTCAAATTGTTGGAACCATCCATAACAATGCGAAATACCCTATTGATCGTACTATATTTCTATCTAGTTTCCAACTCAATTCCACCTCTTAATGATCCCTTCAGGTTCAATTTTGATATAAGGTCTCGCTTTTCTACCTCTATAAACCTCTCCAGTCAGAACATGTCTACCTAGGACCTAATCTATTGTCGAATACAATACTGGAAGAATTTTTCTATTGTATCCTCATCTCTGTTATTCATTGGGATGAATCAGTGATTGTTCGTGAAACATATAGCATAATCCATCACTAACATGACTCCCTGTGTAAAACTCATAAACTCTTCAGCCTCCTCCTACATCATGGTTTTTGGATAGTAATATTCCTAAAATATTTCATTGAAATTATTCAATGTCATTCTTTCAGCATGTTTTGTTTGAACCAATATATCCAACAAAAGATTGGCCTGGAATCTTAACATATAAACCACTAACATGAATCTCTTATCAATAGGATTATCAAGATGATCAGGAATACTCTAGATATACTATATCCAAAATAATAATTCCTAGAGCCCACCCTTATTTGTTATGGTTACAGCGTTCTATGATAGAAACACCCTGGCCAGCTCGAACATACTCAACACCACCAGCCTAGGTATCATTCAATAATATTCCTAAAATGATATACATTTAAAAAATATTTTCTTACATATTTTCATAAACCATGGGATCCACTTACAACACTAATGGGGGATAATTCTCAGCAATGCCCTTAATTATCATTTAATGTTTTTCTCTCTATTTAACACATAATATTTTTTCATTAGATATTATTTTCACCACTTTTAGGAATGTCAACTGCATTATACATTCTATGTATCACACACACATCTCGTGTTTCCATACCTACTATGATTCATGTTACTTATACACATAGGTTCCTAGAATGAAGAATGAATGAAAATACATATTACATTTATTTAATAATAAAAATTTCATTAAAATGTTACATCACACCATATGTGATTCACCCAATGGGGAATTAGAATCAAATGTTACAACACATAACAAGAGCAATAATTTCCTCCTCGGCTTACATTGCTTTTCCCTACACTTGACTTAGCTACTCCCATGAACGAGCTCAATACCATGTACCAAATTTATCATAATCTCCCATATACCCTCCATAAATAGTAAAAAAGATAAATCCAACTCCACTAAATCCATTCTGTAACAACCCCGACCTGGGTTCCACTAATTTGGTGCTACAAGAGTGGTTGTCACATTACGTCAATTGCGCTACTCAATATGCTAGAGGTTTCTGACTAGAAGTGAGGTTCCATTAGGTCACATGGGGTTAATATTCCCTTATTACCTGAGTAATCAATAATATATCAAGATAAAAATAGTTAATAATGGAAACATTCAATAACATGGAAATAAATTAATCCCCAAAATGATTCAGAATGCATGTTTTGGACCTAATTCATGCATTTCCCATGTCTAACTAATATTCCAAACATAGGATCCTTTACCTTGTCCGGGTCTGCTGGAATGAAATCTACATGTGTACCCAATGGTGGCCTGAGTGTGGTGTGAGTAAAACTTAGTAGGGAACCTCCAAAAGTGACTATAAATATACAATCTAACATATAGTACATTATAGTATAAATAAATAATAGGAAAGTAAAGACAATTCATAGGCCACTAGTTAACAATCTCTACACAGCTATACTGTCAAAGGTGAAATTAATTAATTATATTTCATGACTTGTTTATTATCAATCACACAAGGTTAATAGAATTCACTATTTTCACAAAGGAATAAGTATGTACCTAATCCACTAGGTAGAATATATTACTAAATAATAATATCCCCACCTCAAATCCTTATTTAAGGTGTATATAAACCATTAGGGGAATAGAACTATGTCCCATGCCCTAACTCATGAATTGTGGTTAGGGAAATATAATTTTTCTAACTCGACCCATGGTTGCAGCCTCAGTCCAATATCCCACACGTAATGCCATGTGAACATGAATATCAATCCATTCACCACACAAAACTATATAAAAAAAACAACCAATACACACCACAATTACAATCCATAATAATTAATAAGGTAAATCATATTGTGATATATTCCATTAAAAAGTTTTCTATTTATATTACTAATACCATTTTTCAAAACCCATTTTAAAGTATAAATAACCAATAATATTCAATTACTCTTATATTTCAACCCATTATACATATTCATAAAACTCCTTATGAAATTATCTTCAATAAACATTCCCAATTCTCTTACCATTAGGAATATAGCATATTAACTGTTTCACATTAAAAAAATCACATAACCATCTATAACCTATTTTGTATGCCACATATCCCAATATCGACTATCTATAATCTATTTGGACTTCCATTTAACCTATAATCCTAACCAACAAGAATATAAATGATTGTATAAAAACCTAGAAGTTACTTATATAATTATAGGATTAAAAAATATTTGTGCACCCCAAGGATGTCATTAAATGGGAAAAATCATCCTCCATGAAACCCTTGGAGGCCATATGTGTTTTAATTAAAAATTTAAACACCCAAAAATACCAAATCATACTGAAGGTTCTAAAATAAAAAAAATGATATTGATAAATGTTTGACATGCACAAACATGAAAAAATCTATGGGATTTTACTTATAGATAACCTACATAGAATTTATTGATGAATGCTCCATCAATAGAACCCATAGATCCAAAATAAAACAAACCCTTGAATCCTTAACCTATAACTCACATGAAAATGAGGGGTTTAGAGATTTAGATGGAGATTAGAGGATGATGCAAACCCAAATCAAGAAGAAGGAGCATGCAGGATATTTGACTTACCTAGAGCATCACTCAGCAACCAAAGGCAGACATAACTACTTAGAGATGAGGGATAATCATCGATGGGATATTCTGCGAGCTATACCTCATCACTACGGTTACATGGGTGAAGAATAGAATAAATATAGACATTGGGTTAAAATCCTATAATGGAATTTTGGTAAATATCTTGACAATACATGGATGCACGGTTTATTCACACAGTTTGATAATTCTCGCAAAAACAATGTGTGATCTAGTGTCCATAAATTACCCCTTCCCACAATTTCATGGAAATTCTTCATGGTTAGCTTAACCATGTGTTAAGTGTTCTACAACCTCTGTCTACGGCTGCACAATTACCTGTGATGTTCTGCACAGTTTGCACTAACTATGCACACACTATGAAACACGAACAGAAAACACATTTTGCCTCAATTTTCATGCCCCAAATCCCCTGAAAACACCTGATTCTTCTTTTGATCTTGGGGACACACTTTTTCAACCAAGATAAAGTATATAACTGATACAATAAAAAATCATACCTATATAAGAATTAAGGATCCGAAAATTTTATTCCTAATATGGAATCTATTTTTTCAAATTCATTTCATGTAATTAAAAGATTTAAATAAAAAGTTAAAAATATAGATGTTGATGAAAAAATAGTTTTTTCAAGAAATATATTTTTCATGTATAAGAATATTTTATCCTATGACTAGTATTAAACATCGTGTGAATTTAAATTAATAATAATTAATAAATTTTATTTAAATAACATTTTATTCATTCCATTTTAGGGGTTTTTATTAATTAACTAAAAATAATAACCATTATAGCCATTAAAGTAGTTCTAAGAAAAACCCATTTATATACAAAAAAATAAAATTATTTTTAAATTTCAATAGAAATTAATTTTAAAGTAATATAATTTATTATATATAACTTAATAATATTTTTTCATTTATAAAATATTGAAAATGTAATTAGAATTTTAAATTACATAATTTACTCATAAGATTTTTTTTTAAAAAATCACTATCTCTCAAAATTGAGTGAAAAAATAATATTTTTTTAAAAAATTTAAAAAGGAAAACCTAATTTAATTTTTTTATATTTATTATGAATTAAATTAAACTTTATTTTTTTTTAAGATTCCAAAAATTAATTACAATTTTTTATATAAAAATAAATTAATAAAATTTCATATAATTTTTTTAAAAAGACAAATAATAATTGTGTAATTTATTAAAATGAGTTTATAAAATCATTTAAATACATTGTGAAATATATATGTATATATATATAATAAATGTATAATAATATTATTACCCTCTATTTTAACAACTATGTTATAATAGTCATTTATAAATATTAATATTTCATGGTTCATTTATGATTGTTGTTGGATATCTTGTATGCTATATAATATAGTTTAACTTTTATAAAACATTTTTTTTAAATATTCCTCAATGATAATGTATTTTATTCTGAAAATTTTAACGTAACCTTTTTAATAAATATTTATTACATTGAAAATACCTATCTTGAAATCCCACAACATAAAAGTGATTAATAAAACCTCCTTTTAATTATATTGAATGAAAATAAAATGGAAACCTATAATGAAATTTATAATTATTTTGATTTCAGAATAAATTAGATAGAAGTTAATTTTTTTAATTTTAATGAAGATTCATTTAGGATATAACATTACACATATTTTAGAGAGATAAAATATCATTAAATTATCAAAAGTATTTTACATTTTATTTTTATATAACATTTAAAAATATTTGGAATTCATTTATAATACAGACTAGAAAAATATGGAATTATAATTATGTTTTATGTATATGTATATTATTTAATTGTTTCCCACTAAAATATTGCCTTTTTCCTAAAAATATGGGTATTCAAGTGGTGTTTTTCATTCAAAAAACTAAAATAAACAATAAAGATTCAATAAATCATAAAACAATAACTAGTTATTCAACCTCTCATTAGGAACTATCAAAAAATGGTTAGAAATGTATTATAATTACTTACATGAATAATCCTTCAAATGATAATATAATAAATTAACCTCTAAGGCGTCAAAATAACACTAAATTTTTTTCTTAGATCAATTAATAAAATACTATATTTATAATTCTCAAAAATATTGTAAAATAATATTGAATCCCAATAATTATAAGGTAATGGTAATATATTTCATTGATATTGATTAAAATTAATACTCATACAAAACAAATAAAATTCCATATATTATACCAAAAATATTATTCCCTTAATTTTGTAACTCGATGATATTACAATCATTTCCCTACATAATTTTAATTACACACAAAACCCCCTTAAGAAGGTAATCTAATAAATATTATTCAAATATAATCCCATAATTTTCTATTTACCTAAAACATAAGAGGTTAATTTTTTTTCCTTATTCTAAAATAAAACTAATCCATGAATTAACAAATAATATTACAATACAATGGTTAACTATATGTTCCAACAAAATTTTCAAAAATAACTTAATCATTATTTTTCAAAAAAATTTAGTGAAAAATTAAATTATAATATCAAGAAATTCACACATGGAAATGTTCGGTATTACACCCATATTGCCAATCGTTGGGTTCATCCAACAATGCATTCCAAAATGTGACAGGTTATAATTTTTCTAAAATTACAGTAATTAAAATTATATAATATTTCAGGAATTATGAAGAAGATCCTAGTAAATAATATTATTCATATAATATCATAAAAAATAAAAAATGATTAAATAAATTAATACTTATGTCTAGAAAAATAAGAATTATGCTTCCTATGACATTTCCACATTTAAAAAGATTGGATACATATACTTTATATTGCTAGAAAGACCCAATGAATTCCACTTAAATTACTCCCAAAAAATTAATCATGAAAACAATATCTACTTCTATAAAATTATATACATCATTTAATCTCATGATGTATGTTGTTTAATCACTCAATGATCATCATAATCCTTCACATGTGAATTTATATCTTATAGCACAATACTTACATAAGAATACGAATCTTATGATAAGACTAATGATTTTAGAAACATTATCTAATATGTAATATATAAATTTTTTATATTATATTAATATTCTTCATATTAAATTACAATAGAATTATCCTTTTCAAGTCATTGATCTATAATTTAATTTTGAACCCATTATCGAGCTTACCCCCTGGGACATATATTTTCATAAAACTAAAAATAAAAACATTTAATAAATTCTATTGTTACATTAGGATTTTTTATTACAATTGTTTCATTTAACTAAATTCTACCATTTTTCCTTGGTATATTATTTCTTTATTCAACCCATTAACACATACAAAACATATTCATGTTTTATTAAGACATTTCTTGGGTTCAAATACCTTTTTTCTACATACATAGGTATTTGAGTATTTTTAACATTGAAATATTTATCACCTGAGAAAATATGGATTTCCATTTTTCACTTTTTTAGTTTCTTTGAAAATTCTCCTTGATATATGCTATCAATAAAAACTCATGATATCTGGTTTAGAATAAGCTTAACATTTTCAAAGAATGATCAAATTATAATAATTTTTTTATCAATAATACTTAATTAATTTACTTTAAAGAAGTTATTAATTTTATTCATACTATGTCAATCCATTTACAATAAAAATGATGAATCTTTTCTGAATAATCCATAAAAAACATATTCTATGTAGTGAAAATACTAAGATATATGTAACCATGATGTTCTATATTCAACACTTTATATTTAACAAAAGTAACTATAATTCTGAATAATATAAAAACATTTGTTGATATAATTGTTTTTAAAATAACTTTATATAACATTCTAACTTATAATGTTATAAAACTCATTTGATTGATTCAAAATATATATACCCAACCTTAACATATATATATTCTAGTGTGTTTAGTCTAAAAATAAAATAAATTTGCATAATATATTTTAGGTTTGTAGTTTTAGTAATTTTATTCATAACTCATACAAATAACCCATATATTTATAGACAATAAACATCTAACATGTATCCATTTTTTCAAATATGTAATTTTTTTTAAATAAAACAAATTTAATTTTTGTAGAAAATATTTAGAAAATTCAACAAGAAGTATTGTTGTTCTATACAGATCCTTAATATATTTGAAAATGATTTTGAAAATGTGGGATGGGGGGACAAATACTTCTAAAGTACATAAATTAAGAAATATGATATTCTAGTCAAATACATAAAAACCAATTAAAAATTATTTACTCAAAACATTCATTTTTACACAGAGTGGGAAATATATTTATTTGAAAAGGATCATTACTCTTATATTATAGAAACAGAATATTCTATATATACTAAATAGAATTCATATAAATACTATTTTTAAGTGACATGAGTCATCATATTTATTTAAAAGTTTCCAAAAGAAAAAGTATTCGAATAAACATATATCCAACATTTATTAGAATTCTCCAGTGAACATAATCATTACCCAAATCATTAGATCATTATCTAAGATCACCCACCATATAAACTATTTTGTGACCTCCAATAAGGTATAATCGTGGCCAAAACATTATATATACATTTTATTAGGATTTTAAAATGAATAAAACTATTATAAACTGGAATACATCCACCAAAAAAACAGTGAAATGTATTTGAAACATATAAAAATATTTATAAAATATTTAAAAATACGGTTTTCATAACAAAAAAAAATTCCCAATAAAAATACATCGAAAAATCGAAATATGTATTTTATTTAAATTTAATATATTTGATTATAAATGAATTTAAATATCAACTAATGATTATTGAGGAAGGAAAATTCATCATTGTTGTGTACATAAAAATATAACATTCATTTTGTCTTCCATAAATAAGCTCAAACATTCAATAAAAAGATAAATTTTTTAATTTTTCCAGAAATAATTAAAAAGGTACATCAAAAATAAATGATTAAATAATTAATTTTCATATTAAAAAATTCCTAATGTTATTTTAAAAATATGGTCATAGATTATAACAGTTTAAAGAAAATATTTCAAATAAATTTCTGTAATGAATTTTCTTCACATATAAATATAAAAAAAATTTAAAAAATTAATTCTAAAAAAAGATAATAATAGATAAAAAATAAATTTAAAAACCATTTAAGAATAAATATTTATTTTATAAAAATATTTAATACATCATGGACTTGAAATTTATTTGTTTTGAGGTAAATCATTAAATTATTTAAAATGTAGATTCTTATTAATGTGTCTCATAACATGGGTCGAAAACAGCTCATTTGTAATTTATATTACCAAATAAGAAAACATATGTTAATTATTTATTGGATTATGAACCATTTTCCAATTATATTATTTTTAATGTTTTCTCAATTTATAAGTCATACACAATTATTTAATCAATTAATTTTACTTTTAAAGATGTGAATGTATTGGTCAAATATGCCACATATGACTTCGATTGGTTAACTATGGTCAAGGTTTTAATGATTTCGACATAAGTGGAATAATAATACAGAATTAATTTAAATTTTCATAATTTTATAAAAATTATATCTATAATTATGGTAATGAAAAATGAATTATTTTATAGTCGTGGAGATGGTAAGCTCTATATAATCTTAAATAACATTTCAATTTTTTAATGATCGTTTTGTAAAGAATGTAAATATTATTTTAAATACACTTAAAGAAACTATTTTTAAAAAAATTTATAATTTTTTTTTGTACAAATATATATCATCATTGTGGTGTGGTGAGTAAAATAGTATCAAATAAATTCATTTAGGTGGTAGTCTACACCTATACCTGAAAGCCATTATAAACTTTTAACTAAATAAAAGGTAATTATATATTATCATTTAATAATAATAAATATTACACAAATATAATAATTATATTATTTTTATCAAACAAATACATTACATTATTTTTAATACATTTCATGTAAACCATTAGTGGAAAATTCAACACATCGCTTTGCGAGACGGTAGTTCACCAAACACAAAATACTTGATATAGAATCTCTTATTTTTTAAAAGACAGAATTTATATGTGATATAATATTTATATATGAAGAATACTTGATATAGAATCTCTTATTTTTTAAAAGACAGAATTTATATGTGATATAATATTTATATATGAATAATTATTTATAATATATAATTTACATGCATTAAATTCATTATTTTAAGATATAGTGATAAGTGATGATGAAAAATTAATTACATTTGTTCAAGTGGTGTTAGTCCACTGTTCAAATGGATGATGGTTTTATTTCCCATTTGATGGAAGATAGGAAATATTTATATCTTTAAATAAACATAATAGCATATACATATTTCTTATATAATGGTGTTATTATATTCGAATAAATTTAAAAATTATAATGGAGGTTGAAGGAAAATTATAAAAACAGTCAATTTGGAAAAATTCATTTTATTTTGAAACCTCTTATGATTTATATAAAATGATTTAAAAAAGGTTTTATAATATATACATGGAGTATAAGATGTGTGTATGGAATTATTCATAAAATTTACATTGGTATTGTATAAACATAAAGGTAATGAAGGTTAAAATAGTAGTAGATATGGTGTTTCATTTTACATGTGAGGGATTGACACAATTGTATGTTTTGAAATGGAAATGAGAATCCTTTTTTTAAAATAAAAAATGATCTAATATTTGAAATTATGGATCCATATATTATATATGGTTTATATATATCCAAAAAATATAATATATATGTGTTTCTATGACATTTATTTTAACCTTCTTGAAAATACTTCTTTACATTTACCATGTTAACAGTTTTTTTATAATAAATATTAACTAGGAAAATAAATTAATATGGAAAAATCATAATAAATAAATTATTATGATTCTAGATATTTAATATATTTTTAAATTTTAATTTTTATATATTGATAGTATTTAAATAAAAATTAAAACCCACTAATGCAATGAATAATTAGTTTTTGTCCGAAATTTATTTTTCAAGCATATAATGATTTAATAAGAACTGTAATAGTTCATATAAATATATTTTTATATGTAATATATATTTTTTAGTGATGTTATTAATCATTTTTTTAGCTATTTGTTAAAATAGAGATAAATTTTTTATTTAAGAAAATTTTTTAGAGAACTCCATTTAATGAAAATTAATTTATAAAAAAGAAATTTAACGAGGATTCAATAAAAATTAAGTCGATAAAATATAAATGAATAAAAAAAATTATTTCTAATCATATTAAATATATAATACGACATTTAAATTGCATAAATTTTTTATATAAATAATTTTTTAAAAAAATATGTACATTTCAATATTCTTTGGAAAGTGAATATTTTTAAAAAAATCACAATTTTATTTAAAATATGGTGATGCATTGGTGAATAGTACAAAGAAGATAAATTTAATAAATATATTGAAAAGCCATTAAATTTTAAAAATTGGAATTTTGTAGAGTAATTTTCTTGAAATTGTGTAAGATCCATTGGATGTTTATCGAACCAAATGACTCCATTGATAACTCCTTTGGTGGAAATAAAATCCTCCACCATGTTTTCTTTATAAAAAGTGTGTCTGATTACATTATTGATATGTGAGAGGTGTTAGAGACAGACCATCCATATCGTAGTGAGAGGGTATGCAAGGCGCACAATTTCAATCTAGAGGTATTTTATAATGGTTATAGAGTAACTTTATATCCATATGTGGTGCCAAATATAGTGTTTGATACAATCAACTACAATAATAACATTACATATATCATCTACAAATGTGTAAGAATAAACATAAGTAATATAATATAAACTAATGAGCTAAACAAAGTAATCTCTAAATTCCACTATACAACCTCAAGGGCCTTGGTTACCCTATTAGGCACCGTCAAAATTAATCTTCATCTTGTCACTAATGGGTTCATTATAAAAAGATTCCATCAAAACCTTCAATTACCTAAATCATAATTAGAATCCAAGATGGTGAAGAATTATACGATCTTTAATATAGTTGTGGTAGTTACTAGTTTGATCATACCCACTTCCATGATTATTGTAAATAATATAACCTCAAAATCATGCATATTTAATGTGTTGTTACACTGGGATATAAAATTTGAATCATTCAGATGAAATGCATTAGTTCAACAGTAGCAGTTATGAAAGGCTGCATAATTTACCGAAAGATAGTAAATTCATTTCATTATTGGAGATGAATTCAAATAGATTCTAAAAAGTCCTATATGAGAAAAAAAATTAAATATGAATTTATAAAGAGAAATGGAAATATGAAAAATAGGTGGTCAATATCTTCTTTATGTTGGTCATAAGGAAAACACATGGAGATGAGTTATATAACTAATAATTAAATACAAAAATCAGTTGGAAAAATATTGATGGAAACTTTATAGAATATTGTGAATATAGATAGTCAAATATAATTATTATCAATGTTACTCATCCAATAAAAATATTAAATAGAATGGAAATTATAATTATTTTTTAATATTTTGGAGTCTAAGATACCATTTTTTTTCCTATTCCCAAACTAAAAAATCATTTGTATTCACAAAAGGATAATTATTAATAATGGTGACAACATCATTGTGTAAACAAAATTCCAGAGTGCATAAACAATAATTAGAATAGGAACTCTTCTCATCCTTTTAAATCAATGTACAATCCATCTAAATGTTTGTAAAACCATTCCATTTTTCCAACCAAGTCATCAAATTCGATTCTATAATAACTAGCCATCTAGATTGAGACATAAATTTAAGAAAATATTTATAAATAAATGACATGATATAGGATTCCTCATATTTAATTTTCCCATAATATAATCTATTCAAAAACCTATGACTATAAATGCAATAGCTCTTGAATTTGGTTTTTGATGGTTCAATGTCAGACTAGACGAAATTCCATCATTAAAGAGATTAGGTTTTTTAATAACCACATCATAATTGGATTTCATATGACAACAATTATTCTAGGGAAAAGTGACAAATTTCTATCAAGAGTTCATACACTCAAATATTTTTTTTCATATAATTCCGTTAATATTTCTAATCAAACTAGTTTTCCATTTACAACCCATTATTGAGTATTCAATTTATGAAATAATAATTTATTTAATAATAAAAAACTATCAATCCATTTATAGGGATCATCAATTCCATGAATAGAGATTATTGATTATTTGATAAGTGATTTTGGAGAAGTAAGTGATATTAGGTTTTCCAAAGAAGATAGGTAGTGTGTGATACATTAAGGGGAATGATCCCTCATAAATTCAAAGATCATTCATAGTGTAATTTTTCTATATTTGTGAATCGTTTTTAAAATAAAATTTACCATTTATTATAGTTAATGTATTGCCCAGGGTCATGTTCATAGTGATTGGGTACAACATTATGTATTTGAGTTTTCTTTTTATCACCATTAATAAGAAATGTTGTCACAAGTCCACAAGAGGTGAGAGGGAATAATCAGGTTTTTAGAGGTAATAATGGGTTTTATTTTTCCTTGATAAACCATCGAGTTATATTTTTTTCAAATATAGGTATCAATAATAGTTAAATCATGGAATAAATAGGGTATCATTGAATTAAAGATTTAGTTTAATTGATATATCCATTAGGATTTCCCTTAATCAAGACAGAGATATAAGAAGATTCAATTTTTTGTTTATTTTGTTGATTAATTTGTCAATAGAAACACAATAGTTGGGAAATTTATAAATATAACTATAATTGAAATTGTTAAAACGTATCATAATACCTTATTTGTTATAAATTAAACCACATGTAGAATATTTTATTATAAGGATGTTACTTTTTGAGTTAATAGATATGAAATATGGGATGGTTCTTACATTGAGAAAACAAAAATTGTCCTATGATATGATTTTTTTAGTAATAGGGAAATGAATATTGTAAGGTATTGTAGATATAATATAATAAAATGTTTTTATAATTGAAATAGGTTGTTATATGTGAATTTCATATGAATATTCCACTTTGGGAATAAGATCGTGCACTTGAGAATTAATGCTTTGTGTGAGGGAACCATTAAAGAAGATGGATTTAACTAAATTATAGACAACCATTTGAGTTGTATCCAACTAATATTGAATTTTTTTAGTAAATCAATTTGGGAAATGAACACTCTCAAACATAATTCTAAAGATAACATCATTTATTTCATGGTCAAAAGGGACACCATAAATGGAAAAGTTATCAATACTGGCATAAATGTTATGGATTACATCAGTAAATAAATAATTGTTTTTGTTAGAAACATTAATGTTATTTGTCAAATAATATACAATATAATGAGAAATACCCTCTTCAGTGTCCAAAATAGTATTCTAATATTTAGGTGATGTGAGGGGCCTAATTTATTTTCTATTCCATTGAAGAGAATTATAAAATTTTATGTTTTATTAACTATGTTTAATTCACATTATCTTGGTGGTATTTTTTCGATGGTTATCATTGAATGTGAAAAGATAGATAGGTTTGGATGTGAAAATAAATTATGTTGAAGAGTAGTAGTGATATCCATGTTAGTGGAGGCGGTTTGAATTTGATTAATATTATTTTCATGAGAATATATTTCATTATCGATTTGGTTGGTTTTATCCTCGAACCATTCTTCTATTATTGGTTATTTGAATTTTAATTTTAATATATAGGTGTAATCATCATTGATAACACTCATCGAGTAATAATTTTATTGGACCATGATATCATATTCAATGATTTAATTCCATGCATTATTATAAATAGGGGGTTGATATGGAACCACTAGTATTGAGACATACTCAAAATGGATGATGGTATGAGTTTAATATATGCAATTTTACAATTAAGATAATTTCCCATCAATAAAGGACATGAATTTTTTGAATGCTCGAACATGTTTACTAGCTATAAATATGTTTGGTATTCCTCAATACCATGTATATTTTCCCCCTATTAGGATTACCTCAATAATATTTTTATCCTCAATATAGGAACAAAATTCCATAGTGGATATATTCTAATGAATTGTGCCCAAATTTTCACTTGGCCCAAAATTGGAATTACTATCTCTTATGATGAACTAGGGATCATGGATTCTTTTATATAGAGATGAAAAGTTGTCACAAATATTTCTCATATAATTGTATGTATTCATGGAATAAATAAATGTGAATAAAATATATGGGTTCGAAAATATAATAACATATGTTATGGATTGATCATCAATATTATATAAACTAATATTACCTATTATGGAGAGTGTAAAGATAAAGTTGAAATATAATGAGTTTTTATTGACAATGGAACTAATAATAACATATCCAAAATGATCTAGGATATTAATTTTATAAGAAGAGTTAATTTTGTGAAAAGAAATAGAAAACCATATATGTTGTTGCATTTGAATAAACTTATTTAATGTTTTTATGTCTCTTTATTTGAATTACAGATATGATTAAAATGTAAAATAATAATGTGAACATATTTTTGGGGTTGGAATCCCCCTTTTTTCCTTGAGTTATTCTTCCTCATTGAATTTCTAGTTTGAATGGCTTTCATTTCTGATGCGGTGCCATTTTTTCTACATTCTCAAAGAGGAGTTAAAAGATTCAGATGATTTTGATATACCTTCATTTAAATCCATACATATCATTGTTTTCATTTCTATTATTTGGTTGGATGCCAATATTTATATTTGATGAATAGATAATGGTGTTGAATGCATCAATCTTCACATGTTTGGGATTTATATCCGGAGTTAAAACATTATCTACATTGATTCTAGAATGGGTTTGTGCATTATCACGTGCACTAGTCTCCCTTTCATTATTGTTTCTACATTTCATATAAGTTTGGATTAGAAGATTCTATGTATTAATTAGGAAACATCTAATCACTATACCTTCAGAATCTTCCCAAGATGTAGCATCCTTTCTATTCTCTTGTGTATGGGTCTCTAGGATAGAAGGTTTTCTCTTTATTCTATATTGCGATTTTGTAGCAGAATCACTGATGGCATGCATAGATGAAGACTGAAGTTTCCTGAGATTGTCTTTAGTAGAGGAATATAAATGGTTATGAAATTCTTGAATGTGGATCTCATGTCCTTGGGTGCATTCCTTTGTAACCCCAGAGTATATGGGGCTAACTGGTTTTTCCTCATGGCGTTGTAGTTGAATAATACATTGTAATACACCCCATCCATCAAAAATGACAATTTGAGGTGAATTTGTGGTATCTAGATCATTTTATTTATCTATAAAATTTAGTGAATGATTATAAATATCTTCTTTAAATGGTATTAATGTTTCTATAACAACCTAAAAATCTATTTCAATGAGGTTCATATTTCAAATTCCATGGTTTTATTGAGTTATCCTAGCAATATTTATAAAAAATATGACAATATACTAACCTATATTTTGACCGTCAAATTTATTGAATTATTCTTCTTCCAAATCATTATAGTTCCTTATAATAGACATTGAATGGTTCCTATCTCATTTCTTTTTAACCCATCATTCATTGTGCTTTTTAAAGGGTTCAATATTCACAATTACGGGGAACTTCCATTTTCCCCCTAACATGAATCCATTATTATTCATTGGGAATAAGTACATAGTTTTGAACAAAATGAAAATTACAATTTAATTATATTAATTATAAATTATCATTCAAAATGAAATAAAAATACATTTTTGAATAAAATATATTTTTTATGAATACAAGTACATTACAAAAAAAAGAAATTATTTACTATAAATTTATCAAAACATTTTTACTATGTCCGATATATATATATATATATATCATTAATTATTGAATATATACATATGATTATATATAATTACTTGGTTATAATATGTAATTTGGATAATAATATTCTATTTTTCATCTATATTCGGTGTTACAAATCTTGTACACTTTCTAATATAAATTTTTTTCTTCTAAAATCTATCTATGTTATAGAAAATTAGTATATATATATTATAAATATAATTTATAACCATAATTGTATATATCATACCATATATTATTTACTTATATAAATTTATCTCCCATCGATTGACAATTCTTTATTAAAATCATTCGTACCATGTGATACCTACTTCAATTTTCGTAATTGAGTGAGCTTAGAAATTATGATAATAATACATTGAAATTAGTTCAAATATTCCAATAAATTTAATCATTATTAAAATTTATTACATACTCACTATTTTTATGATTTCATTCACCCATAAAGTAAGGAGTCTAAATCATGAATTACACCAATCATAGAGAAGGTGGGTAATTTATATTTCTGCACATTGTTTTCAGTATTTTACAGGTGGAATGAAAGAAATTAATTTAAATATTTACATTTATAGGATATTTTTATCCCAGGTGTATAATATATAATCTTTAAATATGTCATTATTACCATGCATGTAATGTGCAAATGTAAAATTTTATACATCGTTTCAGGGGTGTTGTTAACTACCCATATGCACGAGCAAAATTATCATTTTCTAAATGTTTGGAATGTTAAAAATGTATATTTTATATTATATTTTAATTAGAATAATTATTTTTAAAATAATATTAAAAAACGTAACTACATCATAATAACTATCAAAATAAAGTTGTGATGTAAGAAATTTGCAATGCTATGTGAAAAATATAAGTCACACATACAGATGAGCGATGTTTTTTCTATCCATAAGACGAAAAATGTAGGGTAACAGTTTTTTAAATCATAATAATATAAAAATATATTTCACATATATAATTAATTATTTTATAAATAATTCCATAGTTTAGTAGGTTATATTAGTGGAAATATAATTTAATACAATTGGTTATGTGATATATGTCTTTGTTGGGGAGCCTATTTTGGCTTACACCATAAACCAATAATGGATGATATTTCCAAAAAAAGAGTAGAGCAACTATGATTTTTACAGAATCAATGATGTTATTACAATAGGTAGTGGATAATATATAGGAATCAAATGTCTTGAGAAATATAAGATAAGAAGGATATGAATTACGATATGTTGATGTTATATTGTTCAATAAAATAAGAAAAATTTAGGTGATTTTTATCCCATATCCCCTTTTTTTTAACCCTCATAATCACTTTTAAAAGTAACCTCAATATCATAATTTTCTATGTTAAAAGTGTTCTGTATGATAACATAAGAAGAGAAATGAACCAGAAATGGCCCCCGATAGATATGATAATCCATATATCATTCAACTGTATGAATATTTATTTTAATTAATTTTAAATTATTATATAAAAAAATATCCTAAAACATCATTATAGGGATCATTGACACTATTAATTTAATGTAAATTTAAATGCATCATTGAAATGATGTAATTAAGAAATTAATCTTAAAATCATAAGTAATATTATTTAGTCATCAGTTACACTACTATAACCCAACAATTTATCTAGTTTTATTACGTTTAATAATAATAAAATAATTTATTTGAATTAACAGTTAATTTAAATAGGATTATGTTGGTTTTTAGTTATTTATTATAATTATCAATTCTGTAAAATTATAAATAATATTACATGAAAAAAATTAATTCATATTTCAAATAATATTTCTGAACAGAAATTAACATCTATTAATCCGTATTTCTATTTTGTAAATATATGTAGATTAAGAGAGCAATTCTGTAAATTTTAATTTTTATAAATAATATAATGTTCATTATAAAAATATGATGAAGGGGTTATATGTTTATTAAATTAATAGAAATGAACAAACTCCCCTCCAATAATATTATAATGTAAATTATAAATAGATTTTGAGACTTTATATCACGATTTTAACCCTGTTATACACATTTTACATTAATTGATGAGAGAAATACATAACACATATACATTTCATAATGACCAAAATTAAATGTGACTTATCTACCAAATTTAATGAAAATGTTTCCCAATATTGTATCCATTTTTGGATCATTATGTATCCAAAAATAATATCAGTTAATTTTAATATATATGTTTAAGAAGCGATAAAAACAATTTTTAGAAACAATTTGTTATTAATCATACTATTTAACACACAAAAAATGATAATATTGGTGACTAAAATGAAATTTATTATATTATTAAGAAAATTAGAGTTTTTAACATATTAAAAAATCTAAATTACATTCGGTCGTTTTAATTACATGAGTGAATCTAATGAAAATCAAGTAAACCAAAATTCAATTTTTTACTATTAAATAAAAAATAATTATTTATGAAATATAGAAACATTTAACCATATGTTAATTTTGATATAATGATTTCAAAAATTATTCTAATTTTGTAATATATAATTTATAAATGTATAATAAATTAATTATAATTTCCTTCAAAAAAATATAAAAAACACCATTAATGAAAATATTTTTTGAAGCATAAAAGGATTTAAAAAAATGAAGGATAATTTAAATAGTATTAATTAATTATTTTTATTTATTGTGAAGATTATAAATATATTTTATAATGAGTTTAGTCATATTTATAAGTTTAAATTCAATGGATACATTATAACGACCCCAATTAAATAATAATATTTTTATAATATATCTGTATTCATTTAACACTTAACGTTGTGTGATGATAATGTTACTAAGGGGATTATTATTCTAAACATAAGTTTTTTTTGTGTTACATCACCTCTAAATAAATCTTTCCCTCGAATTTTTCCCTCACATTTCAATGATTATTTATTTAAAAATATTATTTTCAAAAAAACCAAAATACATATTGATAATAAAACAATCATAAAAAATTTGAAGTTGGAAACATAATTGATACATAAAAGAAAACAAAATAAGGATCCCAAATAATGATAAAATTGTTAAAAAGTTAATATATATACACATTAGAGGACATTGTTGTCCAATGACTAATATAGAGTTATAAATAACATTTCTATTATAAATTTAATGAACATAAATACATAAATATGTAATGTGTGAAGAGACCATCGATTCATCAGAAATTAAGGTAAACATAGATTTTTTTTTAATTTATCATCTTACTCTTATTGTTGAGGTATTATATAATAGACAAGATAGTGAACCTGAGAAAATAAACCTATACGGTTTCATTCCAAATTATAATCACAATATCATCCCTTTTTATGCTTTGATAGAAGTTCACATCAAATCATATGACATTAAATGAATATTCTTGATGATGTTTTCATAACTAAATTTATAAAAATAAATTTTACATTGTCATAATATCTCTATAATAATTTAAAGATATTAATTATTTCATTAAATATTCACCAAAGGTAACTTATTTAATATAGGGTTTCTAATATGGATATGTAATATTTAATGTTCAACAAAATGATTTCTTTAAAAAGGACTCCATACAGATCCTATAAAAGTTATCTAAGAACCCAAATATCTGAAATATTTTTTGAAATATTTTTTAAGAACAATGTTTAAATTTTTCAAAATAATACATAAATTAGTTGATAATGTCACAAATAAAAATGGTAATGCGTTGACAATATATTCTATTAAAACCTAAAAATATCCTAAATAACTATAGAACCTCACTAAATACATATATTCTTCCAAAAACCATCACAATAATTATTCATCGAAACAAAATAATTTAATATTCATTATATTTTAAATTTTTTAAAATGAGGCATCATTATCAATTATTACATGAAACATATTTTCAACAAATCATATAAAATATTCATGTTTTCATATAATATCCAATTTACATTATATTTTAAAATAATGCATATATCCCAACATAACATTATTAAATCATTATCTGGTGAATATTAGGAATTATTTTTTCATAATTCATGAGTTCTCAAAAGGTATTAATGATCCACTAAACCACCTTTCTTAGTACTCATTATTATTCATCCTATGATTTCAAATACATAGTGAATAAATCTATGTAAAAAAATATAGATGTTTCCTAATTGAAATAAGAATAATACCATGAATATAATATAAATATAATATCATTCATTATACAAAATACATAAATACTTATAACAATTAACTTCAATTATTTATATAAAATATGTTATCATATGGTTCAAAATGTAAAAAATCGATTATGTAACTGTCATAGATAATTCACAGGTTCCCCATAGAGAATATATTACTCCAAAAATGGTACATTTGGATTAACTTCACACCCAACATTTAAATATTTATTTTTTATATGCACTTAAATTCAGTATTTCCTTTTCTCCGTGAATATTTTATGATCCTTTTATTCTATGAAATTTACTTTAGTAATTATTAAACAATACATTACATATATAGAGAGAATTATTTATTCATTTATTTGCATTTTGAATCTCAATCATTCTCTAAATGGTGGTACTTGTTAAATCACTCATGTTGGAAAAGTTAATCTTATATATAGATATAAAATTATTCAAAATTATAAGGATTCTTAATGAAATTCTCCTTTCTAAAGTTATATCATTGGTAAAATCATTTAATTTTACATAACATTTTGTGTCCACAATGTTTTTCATAGTAAAATCCATTTGATATAACTAAAAATCATGTTGTGATAACAAATAATCACAGTTTGAAATCACATAATCATGAAAAATATTGTATTATATTTCTAACTCATGTTACATTTTTCCAAATCAACGAATCCTTATATTTATAATTGTCTTCCTTGGTTACAATATATTGAAATCATTAATAATAGAATATAATGAAAATATGATTTTACCAATGTATATAACCTAGGAGATTCAAAGAAGGTTCCCACATAGAGAAAATTCAATTTGTGCAAGAGTGATGGTGATGTTCATTTGACCACGGAAATTTCGTTGTAATTAATCCCATATCAATCTATTCTAAAACTAAATCTATATGGAATATCAAAATAGTGAAATGTAACCATAAAAATAAAAAATATCATCCATAATAAATCATTATGGTATTATATTATAAATTGACTACTCTGTCGGGTTTTTAAAAAAATAAATAAAAATCATCAAATATTTTATAAACTCTTCATTGACCAATACTATTATCTCGCATAATTTTCCAATTTATATATATTACATATTTAATGAAAAAATTTCAATATATAACATTATTATCCTTAAAAAAGACATATAGTTTTAGAGACTATATAGAATAGATTCACAATCTTTATATATATTATAAATGATTATCCATAATGATATTTCTATATACTAATATTAATATTAATTATGTACTTAAATAATTTCATCACCTATAGGGGGAAGGAATTAAAACAACAACTATTTTATATTATCAATGAGGGTAAACATTAATGTACAAATTTAGTAACAATGAAAAGACACTAGCACTAATGGCATAGAGACACTGATCAATTTATTACATTATCAGTAGAAACATCCAATTTCATCAGAAAAAATTGAATCTTTTAGTGGTATTGGGAAACAAAAATCATAAATTCTTCATATATTAAATTTCAATAAAATAAAAAAACCTTTAGAAAGTATAAAATCAAATATACTTGAACTCATTCAATGATTTCTTATTCATAGAACATGTATATAAAATATTATAATAGTAATCTTAGATGCTGAATTAGTTTATTGTACATGTAATTTAATAATGAATTAATAATTCATAAAAAAAAGGAAACATAAATAACTAAAAACCCATTCAAATTCTAAAGAATAACAACCACAATTAATAATATTCTAAGAATAAATGATGATAAAACTATGAAATATAAATAATCAATTCTGAATAAAATGTAGCCATGGTTAGATTTTCTATTAAAATAATAAAATTCATATTCAATAATATATTTCATAATGATGGAATGAATACTCAACAGAATATTAAACATACCATTGAGGTCTGGCTCTATAAATTCTTAAATAATCTTTTATAGTCTTCTTCCATGAAATTGTATTAAGATAGATAAATAGTGCACCAAATACCGAAATTAAGACACCATCGTGAAAAATACTAATTCATTGAGTAGATAAAATGGTCCCCAAAATTCACATAAATAATATAATGAATTCATTATATGAGTATATGATAAAATATTATCATTCCAACATAATATTAAAAAATCATATAAGATGAACAAAATACTAAAGAGAAATTCTAGCCCCATTCAAACTAGACATAAACCATTAAGATAATGAATATGTATTGTATCATTAATACATATAAATAATATTGAATAAGTAAAATACATGGTTATATATTGATGAATCTAACATGATAAAAATATCATTTCAAAATTTCTTATGTAAAGTACCCTTTTCACATTGAAAATAAAATTTGAAATAAATTAATTTATAAAATATTAGAAAAACCACATTTTTTTAAAAGGTTATAGAAAATTTTGATAGATTATTCAATTATCTAATTCCCATGTTGATGGTAAATTTCAATCATGTCATATATCTTAAATAATATTCCTCTCATTTTTTTGTAAAAAGATTAAAAATACACCATTCAAAAAAATATAGAGATATTAATTTTATACCATTCTAAAAAAAGATGAAATTTGTGGAAATGATGTTAAAAATCAATCGAGATTAGTAAAAATATTTTCGAAATCATTTTAAATAACACATTATCATGGGAAAAAATGATTACAAGACAAATACAAAATGTAGATTTCTAGTTAAATAAATTTTGTTAATAATTTTAAAAAAATGTAATTATATTGTGAATAATACAAGAATATATCATAAATAACTATAATGTAGGATTTTATGTAGTATTATGTCCAAATATTTCATAATTGGAATCATATTCATCAATAGTATTTATAAATAAGAACATTGAGGCATGAAAACTGTAACATTTTCGTACATTTTCAAACATAATCCAAATGATATTTAAAATTAAAGTTGAACATTTAATCACATAATCATAATGTTATTATTGATATAAAATGAAATAAAAAAATTATATACACCAGATAATATACAATTCATTCATAATTCTGAATAAGAATTAATAGAGTGAGAATTGAGATAAAATACATTATAAAGATCATATCATTGATGTTAAAATTAATCAATGATGTGGTTATGTGTGAAATATTTACAAAAAAAATAAGAGTACATAAAAGACAATAAAATCGCAGTACATTTAAAACATAATTGTTATATAATACAGTCAAAGATATAGATTTATAACCCAATTAATGGAAATTCAGTTAAGATACACATACTCTCATGTACGAAATACTTAACATGTGAATTTAATCAACTTTATAAGAAATTTAAATATATAATAATTTTATAATATAACCATATATATTAATTTTATAAAAAAAATTCAATAATAACATTTAAATAAAATTTTTTTGATTCTTATTTATTAGAATCTTTATTTGTAAGTGTTAGTGATCATGTTTTTCATATTGATTTTCGTTTAATAGTTATATTTCTTGTACATTGATCATGATTTCATAATATCAAAACATTAATGATAATATTACCACTATATATACTCAATATATATATATATTTATACTTTGTCATCATTAGAATATAAATAAATAAATTACACCATTCTTGGAGATGGTAGGATTTACATATGCATAAACGTTGGTTTTACTTTTCCATGGATGGAATGAAATAAAGCTAAATAATAATGAAAAATTCAAAGAATATTATTATATCACATATATGTTATGTACTCATTAATTATGTCCATTTTTTCTTCTATATAATGTGTGAAAAATAAATCACCTCAGTTCGGGGAGTTGGTAGTCCATTTATAAGCACTAGTGATGTTATTGTTTTATAACAAAATATGTTGTCAAAGGTAGATATTAAACTACCAATTAAAAGTATAATAATATATAAAATATATGTTATATAATTTTTCTATATCGTAATACTGTTCCATGAAATGTGGTGATGAATTTTTTTTACATAGCTATATAGAGAAGGTATTCCATATGTACAGTAGAGAAATGTTTTTTATATTCATCAGATAAAAAATAAAGAAAATTGGATTTAAAATTAACATAACAAAATATATGGGTATTTTTTACTGTATTTTAGTTATTTTTGTATGTTTATGGTAGATATATAGGATTAATAAGATGAATAAAATGTGCAATTCTTGTAAAAATAATTATCTAATATTAAATAGACTTTATTTAGACCCTTTATTGCAGACAATTGGAATTATATTTTACAATGAATGAAATATCTATTGATTTTATTGGGTAATTTAGATGATATTTTTATTGCACTTGGTATAGATATATTGTCAAAAATGTGGTAATGAAAATATAGAATAGATGCAATTTTATAAGTACAGATAGGGGAACTCATGGAATTACTTAATGTGTTCAATTAATATAAATTAATATTTAGTATATAATTTTCAAAAGTGATATAATATTATCATAATTTGTGGATTCATCTAAATCATCTAATAATTAAAATTTGGGAAAATTAATATTTCACCCTAAAGTCATATTTTAATCTATTGTCAACAGTTTTGAGGTATATTGTGATATCAATGTTTTTTAATAATTAGTATTCAATAAAGATTCAATTATAAGATAGGTGACACAAAAATAAGACATAGATGAAAAATATTACCATAATCAATTAATTATTATGATCATAGGGGTTTTATGATTTTAAATCATTAATAAAATATTATTTGTTATAAGATATCATTAATTTCATTTTTTGATATAAATGAAATATTATTATATATTATGATTCTAACTACTATAAAATTTTCATTTAATTATATACATTCAAAGAAACTGAATATTTTTTAGTAATATAATCATTCAATAATATTTCTCCCAAAATTTATATCATTTTAAATATAACATCTTTGGTTTGATTACATGGTTTGAAAATTTTACCCACAACCATATTATTGATATATAAAATTTTAAAGTGTTTTAATTTAATAAAAAATAAAAATAAACCCATAAACGGATAATGGATGAATTTTATATCATTTATCCTTCCAATTATTCTGTTTTAAGATATTATTTATTAATAAATAACTTAATAAAATATAATTTAACATGAAATATCATTAATTACTTTTTACAGTATTTTATTACATTGAAAATAATATCAACATAAACATGATGAAATTGGACTAAACCCCATTAAAAATACACATCATGTCATATTTATCTTAAAATTTTAGGGATCTAAAAAATCAATCAATACAATAAAACATTTAATTTTTTTAACATCATTTATATTATATATCTACTAATTGAATCAATACGCTCTCATTATTTCATGAGATTATTTTGTTATTATTTATTCAATAAAAATTTTAAATAAAATAAAATAATTAAAAATTAACTATTCCATTAAATTAATATTTATAACATTACATATCCCATTATTACCATTATTTAATAATTTAAATGTTATTAATGTCAATAGAGTGAAAATTTGTATATTTTTATCTTAAAATCATTTATATTACATTTTCGATTGAAAAGGTCACAAAAGTACCATATATTAGAATTTGAGAATAATATGTTCAAATATATATCATTAATTTAAATTAAGCCATGTATTGTGTATATTTTGATACCATAAATTATCGTATTAACCCATTTTTTTCATTTTTCACATACTGAGTTCATAAATATTTACCACAATTAATATTTAAAATGAAAAAAACATAAAAGGGTTCAATTTACAAAATAAAAATATTTTGATTAAAAATATGTTATCAATTTCCCAAAATTCAATCTGTCAAAGATAGTTATAAAGACACAGAAATTCAATGTAATTTTTTAAATTAAATGGGAATTTTATGAGTCCGAAAAAATAGACTGCACGTTATTCTGAGGCCTGATGTGCCTGGAATCAACTTCGGAATTATTTTCAAGTTTGTTCAGTAAATGTAATATCGAGTTTTTATAACTTTTGAATCAGTGCTCAGAATTGAAAACTAAGATCACCATTGAACTTGCAGCACCGATAATTTCTTAAGAATACATTAACCTCAATGGCATTTGGAAGAGAATAAAAGTTATTTTTTTGGTGTTTTTGGTAAATTAATTAATTACTAGTAATGTAGTGTAGCTTTATTTTTATTTTTTGGTTAAAACCACCACTTGGAATTTGGAAGTATGAGGTGGGGACCACCACACTATTACCTACCATGAGAAGTTATGGTGGTAGGGCCCACCCAAACCTAACCTTCCCTTCATGTTAATTGAAGTGGGGAACACCTAGGTTTAATCCCCCTTGAAACTCCACATTAATGGGGAGAAACCCAAAATTTTTCTGTTATGTGTAGAGCAGCCTCTTCAACTCCCCTGACACTTAATGTGCCGAATACTTCTCAATTAATTATTCGACACATTTTGAATTTTGTGACCACAATTAAATAATAGAAAAACATAATCTATTATTTTTTTTGGGATTTGACTTTGGCGGAACATTGGAATGAGAGAGAGATTAGGGTGAAAATCCCTGACCAATGAAGAATGAAGAATGTATTCTTCTGATGATGAATGCCTTCCAATATGAATAAATATCTCCTTCAACCTCCATCCACGAACTCATGCTGATGTGGGATGTCTTCGAATGACCTTCCTTCCCTCCTCATCGTCATCAACGAACCGATGCATGAGCTAGGGATATGAAGTCTGCGGAGGATTCAATGATCGACGAAAACACAATATTCTTCCCCATGACTCCGTCAGCGAACAACGATCAATGGTAGGGTTTCAAACTTTGTTAATTGTTTTGTGTTATTCATTTACCGTCAAGGATTAAGAATCAAAGTAGCATGTTATCACTGTAACACGGAGGGAGCATGCGAAACAAGCACAACCCGAACCCCCCACCTTAAATTGTGTATTTAAACAGTAATTGTGGAACAACCCTGGGGCGAGTGATTCTGGTCAATGATGGTTGAGGATTGAAGGAGATGTCTTGTGTAATTCTTAACAACATCTTGATCATGAAACAAGCCATTGGAACTCGTCAGGTGGCCCAGAGAAGGTTCTCCAGGTTGTCTGAATTGGAAAACGTCATCAGAGACAATGGGAAGGGTGGATGTAACTCCGGCCAACCACGTGGACGACGCCGACACAACTATGTTTCTGTAGGAGTAAGTCGTAGCCGACGGGCCACGGCGTGGCCATGATGGGGTATGCAAGGCTGGTCTCAAGAAGAATTGGATGCCCGTGCCGCCCGAATGTCAGGGAAGGTGTGGTGCAGTGCACACTGCGCTGTGGACCAAGTGTCTGCGGCCTTAGCCACAACAGTGTAGGACAGGTGGCCGGGTTTTCCAGTCGTTAGAAGAGGTGAGACACAACCACACCGCACGTGAGGTGGTCATCTGCTGATCAATCTGGGAGGAGCGGGACCAGCCATGTGGGTCCCATGTGACACTGACCAGTGCCACGAGATGCCTTTTTTAAACAACCCAAACGGCTTAGCCATTCAGGATTGTAGGGGGCACAACCTCTCCCCTAGACATGGCTAGGGCAGACCCCATGGGCCGCAATACTCGGGTCGGGCACAGGCTGAGACCAGTGCGGGCCGGACCCAAAGCAGGCCAGACCCAGCATGGGACCGGCCGCCCCAATAGACTAGGTCGGACCCCTGTCCATACTTGGGATAGGTTGGGTCGGGCCAGGTCAGTACGACAGGGATGGACAAGACCTGGACCTGATTGACCTATTTCAACTCTTTTTCACGTAACATGAGTTACATGCATCCTATTGACTACTATTCTTGGATCATGTGTGGGTTCTCCATTTCTAACTAATGTTCTTGGATCTTGTGTGGGTTCCACAGCTCTAACTACTGTTCCTGGATCCTGTGTGGGTTCGACAGCCCTAACTACTATTCCAGGATCCAATGTGTGTTCGACAGAGTATATGAATTTGTAGGTACATCTAATCATCTCTATCTCTCAACATATATTTTATACCGTGGTCAGATAAGTTAGGCTGATTTGTGTTTTAATCATGATTGATATGGATTATTTGATAATTTAGGTATATGATTGGGAATGTATCTATGTCGGGGTATATGTTGATTTCATACTTTTTTTTATCCTTGTTGGAATTTGTGAGACCATGAGGGTCTTGGGGTTCCCAATGTGTATCATTATACTCACCACTACAAGTGAATTTCCCACATATCATTATGTTGGATGTAGACGATGGAAAACACTGACCAAGGCTAAGATTACCATTACTGGATGTTACTTAGAGGTGGACCATATGGCAAGACAGTACATGGAGCAGACGGACAGACCTGGAATGCTGTAGAAGCTATCTATACCTACCCTTCAGGTAGGAATCCCAGGGGAGGACCCAACAACTATTTTTTCCCCAGTTCCTTGTACTTTACTGGTGGGCTTGTATTTCAGGCCCTTTTTACTTCCAACAATGTTTTGTTATACTGCTTACTTGGTGTTTTATCCAGCTATATGTTTGTGTGTGTGTGTCTATATGATATAAAGGACATGACTTCCCATTAATAAAGAATTACACCTTTGTTTCTAGTCTCTAGCCCCTAGAATATGGATGGAGGGCTTGGGATTGTCACGACATCGGCCCCAAGGGACGGTTCATGACAAATTGGTATCATAGTGGTTGGTTCTACCACAGATCATTGGACTCTGATCATTATTTTTAATATAAATAGTGTTAAGTGTAATGAGTGTGGTTATTAGTTTAGGGAATCATGTGTTGGTGAGGAGGACGATGTATCCATACACCAGGACCCTAACTTCTGATTTCTAACTCAGTGCAAGAAACACTGATTTCATGTGTTTTTTCAAGATTCTTCTTTGTGAAATCATTGAGTCAGCTCACCATATAATTTTTTTTACCATGGAACACCCGTTCCTTTTCAGGATACATCCACGTAGATAGCCAACTAGGGTTCTAAAATTTGTACGCAGAGATAGCCCACTGAGCGATGAGTTCTGGATGTAGAGACCCTTTCCAGAGGAGGGACTAGTGGTACCACTCCCCATTGGGCTACCGATGCCACCAGCCCCAGCAACCAAGAGTTCACACCACCTGAGCACGTTTTACGAGTTCTAGAACCATAGGCCGCCCATGTTCAGGGGTTATATGGACTTAAAAGAAGGTGATGATTGGATGGAGGTTTTGTTAAAGTCTTCAGAATTGGAGTTACACTATCCGAACTTATAAAGATCATTGTCGTGAGTCTCCTACTAGAAGAAGCAGGAAAATGGTGGGGCCTGATGCTCTAGGTGGATGATGAGGTGAATCTAAATAGGGAATATTTTAAGATCCTTTTTCGACCAGAGTTTTTCCCATCCACACTACGTGCAATGTAGATACTGGAGATACATTATCATTATTAGGGTAGTATGTCTATGTCATAGTACTCAACGAAGTTCACCGACCTCTCGTGCTACTCCAATGATATTACACGAGACCCATTATTTTGGTCCCATACATTCGCGTAGGGTCTTAAGAAAGAGTTAAGTGCTTTGATGATCTACCTCAGCATCCTGACGCAGGAGGGGGTGTTGGAGAGAGACTTATCAGTGGAGAGTTTCCTTGTTGAGTAGTCACCACCCGCGAGACCCACCACTGGGTGTCACTTAATGGAGTCTTCTGCTGCTGGCCGTAGACAGATGTCGCAATGATCTATGTGGACCAGACCATCCCGTGGATAACCTTTTGACACAAGTTCAGTTGAGCTAAGCACACGAGACTAAAAAAATCATACGAGGAACATGAAATGTTTCACATGAGGCGTGTAGGTTCACATGACTCGTAGCTGTCTGACCCGCCATTCAAATTATCAACATATAGTCAACAGACTACCCAGGAATAGACATAGATACGATTGTGGAAACCTGTAGGGTGTAATCAGATGAGGTAGAGGATCTGTTCACGTAGCTAGAAGTGGACACCTTTTCGAGGTTTTTACCAACACTACCACCAGAAGGTCTACCCTGACCACATGGTGTTGGTGGACAGGGGTGAGCTCAGCACCAGGAAGCAAAGGCCTACGATCACGATGCTCCGGATATGATACAAGGTATGGTATGTGTCTATTTTACCTCTGATGTAGTTCTTATAGACACAGGTTCTAGTCACTCTTTCATTACCATAGTCACCGATCATAGCTCGGAGATTTGAACGAAGTCGTTGGCTCGATCCTTACTGCTAGAGACTCCTACTGGGGTAGATTCAATGATTACACACTAGTGTTGGCATTGTGAGAAAACTCTAGAATGTAAGAGCATCAGCTAGGATCTCCTATTAGAGGCGTTGAGGCCTTATGAATTCATCATGGGTATGGACAGGTTATAAATAGTCCATGCTCAGATAGGCTGTATTGGGAAAAAAGTGTGGTGTGTCCGCATTGATGGGACCAGGTTTACCTTCAACGAGAGAAGAGATCCTTTGAAACATAGGATGAACATACCAAGAAGAGGATGCTACTGATCACTCATAAATTGTCCTACCATACCCTCGGAGTAGTTGATGTGGAGAGTCTGGTCTATCCTATAGTGGTGGACCAGTACGAGGAATTTTTCCTTGATGATGTCCCATGTGTACCGCCTCGTAGAGCGTTGTACTTGTACATTGAATTATACCCCAAGATGGAACTGGTATCAACACCAACGTATCAGAAAGATCATGTGGGGCTTTGCGAGCAGTGTTTATAGCTTATGGACTTGCAGGGGTAGGGATTTATTTGGCCTAGTGTTTATACCTGGGCAGCCCCTTTTTTATTTCCATGAAGGAAGATGGGATATTGGGTCTTTTTGTTGACTACCGGCAGGTGAACTAGGTGACCGTGAAGAACAAGTACCCACTAATGAGGATTGAATACCTCTTTGATCAATTGAAGGGATCATAGTGGTTTTTGAAGATATACCTCAGATCAAGCTATCACCAACTTATAGTTCGAGATTAGGATGTTTAGAAGACCACATTCAGATGTCAGTACAACCCCTGTGTGTTATTGGTTATTCCATTCGGCGTAACCAATGCTACAATAGTTTTCATGGGAATCATAAACATGATCATTAAGCCCTTCCTTGATCTCTTTCTCGTAGCATTCATTGAAATCATTCTGGTCTACTCGACTATTGCCGATGAGTATGCCTACCATTTGAAGGTAGTACTGGACACACTCTAAGAGCCCTGACATTATGGTAAGCTCTTGATGTTCTGGTTCATGATCTGAGAGGTTCACTTTCTTGGGAATTTCATATTGGAGGCTAGAGTTTTAGTGGATCCTATGATGATTGAGGCGATACTTGCTGGGAAGCCACCCAGGAGTGTGATGGAAGTATGGGGTTTCTTGGTTTTTTCTGGTTATTTCTGGAGGTTCATACCAAACATCCCCAGAGTTATAGCACCACTATCAGCCCTAAAAAAGAAGGGTGAACCCTTCATGTGGGCGTAGAGATTCCACCAAAGCATTTATGAGATGAAGAAGAGGCTGACTAGTGCCCCCCAAATTGAGGCTTCCACTGTAAGGCGTTGGATATGTTGTCTATTGTGACGCATCAGGGACCTGAATCAGATGTGTCTTGATTCATTAGGGAACAATGATAACTCATGGTTCACAATTACTATTTCAACATGAGCAGAAATATGCTACCCATGTCCTTGAGTTAGTAGTAGTGGCCAATGCCTTGACGATGTGGTGACACTATCTGATGGACCAGCGTTTTACCATTTACTCTGATCACAAGAGTCTCAGGTATATCTTCATTCAGAAGGACCTAAACCTATGACAATGATGTTGGCATGAGTTCTTTTGGGACTATGACTTCGAGATATTCCATACACATTAGAAGGGGAACATTATTGCACATGCAATCATCAGAATATCTGGTATACAACTGCTAGGTGAGGCGACAGAGCAGCATGATACTTTATTGATATCCTTTGTGGATAGTGATGGAGAAGATTTTTTTTTCAGCCTCTTTTGGTCACTCCTCTGCTTCATCAGCGTGTTAGGGGGGCACACCATGGGGACACTAACTGTGAGACATGATTCACTCAGATATCTATATTGTAGGAACATGATGAATTTTCCGAAGGTGTGGATAATGTCATCGTCAGTAGAATTTGTACCATTGTACCAGATTTACTTCTGGAGGATGTGTTGTGGGAGTTTCATGACTTACCTCTAGAGATTCATGTATGAGTGGTGAAGATGTACTAGTAACTCTAACGACAACACTGGTGGCCGGGAATGAAGAAGGAATTTGAAGAGTTTGACTCACAATGCATCATTTTTTAGCATGTGACGGTGGAGAAACAGGTACAAACTGTCTTGGTTCATCCATTAAGGGTTCCAAAGTGGAACTAGGATGTGATATCCATGTATTTTGTGACAAGACATCCACATATTTCTATAGTTAATTACTCTATTTTGGTAATAGATGACTGACTCACTGTGTCGGCCCACATCCTACTGATTAGAGAGAAGGGTTCAATAGAGTGCTTTGGATGCCTCAATGAGAAGTAGATTATGTGGCTACAAAGAGTAACTTCTTCTATTGTCTATGCATGTGATGCATGATTTACATCCAAACTATGGAAGGGGTTGTAGAAGGCTTTTGGGACACAGATTCATCTGAGCACCAACTTCCACACTCGGACAGATCGTCTGACCAAGCGGACCATTCAAACCCTCGAGGACATGCTGTGAGCTTGTGTCCTCATCCTCGATCGTATATGAGAGGACCACCTACCTTTGGTGCAGTTTTTATAAAACAATAGCTATCACTCCACCATTGGGATTGCACCTTCTATGGCGTTATATGGGAAACATTGCAAATCATCTCTGTGCGGGACAGACCTAGGGGAGTCAACACTCATGGAACCAAAAATGATACAGGAAAGCACAGAGAAGGTGCAGATCATCCAAGAGAGGATGACGACTGCTCAGTGCATGCAGAAGTCATATGATGACAAGAGACAGGGACCTCTGTATGTTGAGGATGGTTGCCATATATTTCTATGGGTCTCACGTCGATGTGGTTTACATAGAATTGGCCAAGGTGACATGTTTTCTTTGAGATTTATCAGATCATTTCAAGTCCTTAGTATAGTTGGCGAGGGGGAATTCTGCATAGCACATCCACCACAGTATACTTGGTCCAAGAAGTCTTACACGTATCCTAGATGAGGAGATATGTGCATGACCCTTCTCTCAACATCATCCATGGTTCTCTTAACATCGACGATGGGGAGACTTTTACATAGGTTTAAGTAGAGAATGAGGATCAACATGAGGGGGTCCTATGAGGACGTTAGATACCTCTAGAGTGTGTTCACTGGTAGTATGGGAACCTCCAGGAGAACACATGGGTGTGGGAGGCTCAGATGCATGATGAGAACCCCAACTTGGTCCCTTAGTTAAGAGTTGTGTCTTATGGGGACATAGAGCCCTGAGGTGGTGAGAATTTGAAGAACCAAAATTTACATATAAATTTTGTAAATTAAATTGGAATTTTACAAGTCCACGAAAATTGACAGCGTGTGATTCTGAGGATAGGTGGGATCAGAATCAATTTCTGAAGTTTTGTTTGGGTACGTTCAGTAAACGTACAAGTAGTTTTTTTAAAATTTTGAACCACTGATCGGAATTGAAATCACAGGGAACCATTGAACATTCAACACCGATATTCACATAATAAGACCTTCACCTCGATGGATGTTGGGGAAGAATAAAAGTTAGTTTTTGCATTTTTAGTGAATTAATTAAATAAAAATTAAGTAGTGTAGCTTTATTTTTGTTTGTTGGCTAAATAAATCACATGGTATTTGGAATTCAGAGGTGGGGACAACCAAAAGTTAATCTCCCATGAGAGGTTATATTGGGGGGCACCCGAACCTATCCTTCTATTCAGGTTAATTAAGGTGGGGACCACCCATGTTTCAACCCCATAGAAACTCCCCAATATTGGGGAGAAACCCTCATTTTTTTGATTAAGTTTAGGTGAGCCTCATCAACTCCCCTAACACTTAATGTGCTGAATCCTTCTCAATTAAATAATCCACTCATTTTAATGTTTTTTTCCAACAATAAAATAATAGATTAACATAATATATTATTTTAGTTGGCATTTGTCTTTGGTGGAACTTAGTAGAAGAGAGAGAGCTTAGGGATAAAAGATCTCTCAAATAAAGAACGATGAATGTGTTCTTCTAATGATGAATTCAATCAAATACATAAAATGATCTCCTTAGACCACCATCCATGGAATCCTACCGACGAGGGACATCTTTCACCGAAATTCCCTCATTATAGTCATCAATGAACCGAAGCAAGAGCTCTGGTTATGATTTGTGCGGTGGATGCAACGAATAACGACAACACCGTCTTCTTCCCTGTGAATCCATCGACGAAAAACGATCAAAGGTAGGGGTTCGATCACTATTAATTGTATCAAATTCTTCATTTCCCATCAATTATTATTAATAGAAGTCGCATGCTATCACTCTAACACAGACGGTGTGGGCAGAACGAACACGATCTGACCCCCTACGCCATATTTTTTGGATTTAGATGCTAATCACATTACGAGTTCGGGTTGAGAAAGTTTTGTCAATGGTAGTTGAGGATTGAAGGCGAAATACCACGTAGTGTGAAGCAACTTCAGGATCAAGAATCGGGCCACCAGAACTCGTCTGGTGACCCGTGGATAGTTCGTCGGTGGTCAGAACTGGCGAACATCACCAGCGATGAAGCGAATGGAGGCCAACACTACTGTCGACTGCATGGATGGGGGTGGTGCAACTGCTCCACCGAAGGAGTAGGTCGCGGAAAATGGGTCACGGCAGTGCAAAAGTGGCTGGCGAAGGCCGGTCGTGAGAAGAACTGGCAGCCCGAGCTGTCAGGCTACTAGGGAAGGCGTAGTGCAGCGCATGCCGTACAGTGGACCAAGGGGCGGCGGCCTTGGCCGTGGTAGCCTGAGATGAGTGACCGACTCTGCCAGTCACCAGAGGTGGCACTGAACAAACACACCGTACAGGAGGCTGGCCACTTGTCCAACCAGGAGGAGAACATCTCATTAGAAAGGTCCCACATAACACGGACCAACGCCACATGGCGTCATTTTAAAACCCCTGACCCCCATGAATGACTAAGACGTTCAGGATTCCAGGGGGCACTGCATCCCCCATTGACACAGTTAGGGTGGACCCTATAGGCCGCCATCAGGGGGCCTCATGTTGGCCGAGACACCCCCGCATACCAGGACGGACCCCATTTTGGACCTGGGTTGGGTGAGGTCAGGACTGGTCGGTCCGACGGGGCGGGACCGGATCTGGACCCACATGACCTATTTCTACTCATTTCCACGTAACATTGCTCCATGTGTCTGATTTATGTACCGTCTATGGGGATGAAAACCATGTAGGGGGAGGTTCCATTTAATCTACCCCACTTGAGGTTTGGACATATTTGCGGTATGTCTAGTGTGGATCGAATGTAAATCCAACTGGGCCCTCGGAAGGGAAATGCATATAACCCTCAGACTGGACATCCAATTGACGCACCATCTATCACGTTGGGTTATTTTTGTGAAGACGAATAATTTGAATACATCATCATGGGACTTCATGGTAATTTATGTATAGTCACTTGGCCTGAGGATCAAACCCTCACAGAACAATCATGATTTATAAGGAACCATGTGGCTGGATGCATTCTGCCTATTATTCCTAGATCCTGTGTGGGTTCGACAGCTCAGACTACTATTCCTAGATATTGTGTGGGATCAACAGCTCTAACTACTGTTCTTGGATATTGTGTGGGTTCGATAGATCTGAATACTATTTTTGGATCCTGAGTGGGTTTGAAATCTTTGACTTCTATTCTTGGATCCTGTGTGGGTTTGACTGATCTGACTATTGTTCCGGGATCTTTTGTGGGTTAGACAACATCAACTACTATCGTGGGATCCTACGTGGGTTTGAAATATTAAATGATTTAGTTGATACATCTAATCATCTCTAAATATATACATAATTTGTATACCTATGTGAGTTGATTCAGAAACATTTGTGTTTTACTCATGATTGACATGGATTACTTGATAACTTAGGTATATGTATAGGCATATACCAAATAAGGTTATCTGTTGATTTAATACTTTATGTTTTATCATTTTTGTATTTTGTGAGACCTTGAGGGTCTCAGGGTCCTTACTGAGTAGCGTTATACTCACACCTGCACAGGCTATGCCCGCACCTCATTTTGTTGGAAGCAGACAACAAACAACCCTCACCGAGGCAGAGGGTACTACGACAGGACGATACCTGAACGTGGACAATACGATGAGATGATACATGGAGGAGATAAATGGATGTGGAGTGATGCGGATGTTACATTAACCTACTAGTCATGTAGGAAATCTAGATAATGACCACACAACTATTTTTATTTTCTATAGTTCCTTCTACTTTACAGTTGGGCTTGTATTTTCAACCATTTTTACTTCCATCACTCCTTTGTTATACAGTTTACATGGTGTTTCGTCCAGCTTTATGGATGCGTGTGGGTGTGTATATTGGTTCTAATGGAAATTATTTCCCAGTAATAGAGAATTACGCCTTTGGTGCTAGTCGCCAGCCCCTGTCATATGGATGGCAGTCTTTGGGTAGTAATGACACGGGCCCCGCAGGACGGGTCGTGACATTAGTGACATCAATTTCATGTAAATTCATAAAACATAATAAATAATTGGACCAAAATTCATTTTAATCATATCATTTAACATATATCATAATATTGTATATTAATAATTTAAATAGAAGAAATATGATTATTATAGATAAAATATATCTCATTTAAATCTATAAAAAAATAAAAAATTAATGTTACAAATAAAACACATTATTTTTTGATAAAAATTATTATTATTTGAAAAAATCTATATTTTGTTTAATATTAATTGGAAAATAACTCATTTTAGAATGTTTAAAAACATTCACTATAAGAAACATTTTATTATATGGATTCATAAATTTTATTATCAAATTTTTTTTTTATATGATATAAAAATTAATAATAATATTCACTCATATAAAATATCAAAACCCATTTTTTAAGAAAATATATTGAATTAGAAAATGGAAATATTAATATTGATTATGTATTTATTAAACAATAATCAATGTATTTTATATAAAACCATTATAAATATGACTAATAATAATGTAATTATTATTAATACAACAAATTTTGATGCCCATTTTATAAAAAACATTTAAATAATAATAATTTAATAGTGTATCATGGTTCATTTAAACTTTTGGTCTGGTGTATCATAATCTATCATTGAAATTTAATTAATATATAGTTATATTTAATTTATAATTTTAGGTTCTTCCATTATTAAATATTAAATAAATATATCCCTCATAATTCTTTTCAGTCGCTAAATGTCCAATATATTAATTTTACTTTAATAAAAAGCCACATCCAAGAGTGGGATAATAAAACAACCTTTAAAAAGGGAAAGTTGGAAACAATGCATTTACACAGAATATATTGATTAGAAGTCCCAAGATACCGAGAACATTATTAAAATGTATGAATACATACAATGAATCAATGGATAAATTCCCATAATAATATAGAATGTTATACAACATGGTAATGATATAGTTAACCACCAAATAATCATATATCAGCAAGGGGTGAAAAGATAATCAAATAATCGTAAATGATTGAAAAATAAAAATATATCCATTTGAATATTCTTTTTCTAGTGGTGACAAATACATTTTCAATCTGGATAAAAACATAATGTAATATACATAGTTTACATGCAAATTTTTTTCTATTAATATATTTTTACACAATAACATTTTTTTTCTCCAAATAATGAGCATTGATGACAATATTATCTATAATAAGGAAGTAAACAGAATTTATAATTAATTAAATTATTCTACAAAAGGATATTAAGAATTAGATAAATGTTGTTATTTTAATGTAAGATAATTTATATATTAAATAAATCACCTTATTTGTTTATAAATAAACATTTTAAATTAAACCAGTCTAAAAATAAATAACCCTACATCCCAAATAACGATGACATTAGGGAATATTTTATCTTCAAAGGATATATAGTACCCTTCATCTCACCTTATGATAAATAGAACTATGTTTTTCTCAAATAACCTCTTAGGTGAAATTTCATGTTAATCCTCTTTGTTCATATACTTCAACCCAATGAAATCTCACACATAATATCATCATTCAATATGATAAATAATTACCTAATCATATAATGTGGTAATATGTTATAAAATTACCTGAATCAAATTTATTTATTTAAATAAAATTTATTAGTTTTCCTAACTATACATATCTCTTTTCCAATGGATAATTTTTAATCCATTATGTTGATTTATTTAAAACTATTTAGTAGACCATAATTGTACAATATAAAAATCAAATATTAAGACATGAAGGTTTATTTAACCCTCAATATTTTTTTTCAAGAACATAGTGGTTTTTTATGTGACATCAAGATCTAACCACATAAAACATTTACATGTGTATTTATGAATTTTAATTATTGATCAAATATATATAAAAAACTAATGATGGTATATATAACATGAAATTTATAATCATATTAAAACATCATAATAATGTTGTTATTCATAGGGTTTTTTTTCATAGACAATTTTTTCCTAAATCTAGTTCTCATGGGTTTCACAAAATATCCTTTGAAACCAAAATTGGAGACCATAACACTAGGAGTCCAGATGTATTGGTTACACTATTATATTTTTAAAAGTTATAACCCAACACTTCACAATATAATTTAATATTTTATTAGTATTGGTTAACTTGATATATACCCCATTCTGATTCAATCTTTTTTATAATATCAAATAGAATACTGCAAGTAAAAAAAATTCATCATATAAATCAATCAAGGATTAATTCTTCAAATACTTCTAAAAAGAACCAAAATATGAGTCAGTTTAGATTACCAATGATTGTTATATTATATTTAATATATCATTTATAAGTATGAAATAATAAATATGTAATGATAAATAATAAAAAATTTATTTTATAAAAAATCTAAGAATGAATAATAACATGATATGAATAAATAATGATCAAATAATGACATAAAAGTTTTCTTGACCCCATCCCAACAATTTATACCCCTCTTAGGCTATTATTGGGAGAAGAGATATATTGACACCCCCTCAGTCCTGCCTCTATTAGGCCATGGTATACTGATAAGCACTGAGTGTATAATAAAATAGAATATCCCTCTAAGATCATATCATATCATAAGCATTTGTTACACATAACGAGATCATATGGATCTATATCACATGTCAATTATCCATTAAAAGAAAATGAGAAACACATTCCCTATAACAGATAATATATTACCATAGAACCAGGTCTTATTCCATCATTACATAACTAATTTATTTTCATAGCTTATAGCTACGGGTAACCTAAGAAACACGCTACCACATAAATCACATATTAATTAAAAAATTAATTTATCATTCCTTAAATTCATTTACCATCATGAAATCTTCATGATTTAGGTACATTTATCAATTAAATTGAAAATTCACCCCTACATCAATTTTATTATTATCAAATTATAACATTACACATATTCAAAATACATTCCACTTTATCATTTAGCTAATAAATTATCAATTAATACAAGTTTTATAAAAATTACCAATTTCCTCTAACAAACCGTTCTAAACCATTCATGTCATAGATATCACACTATCTAGGATATCGAGAGTCAAACCATTATCATAGTACAAAGCATCAACATCGCTATAAGAAAAATTAGAATTCATTAAATAGATTTAATAAATTTATAGATTAATTACAGTATTATCCAAGGGTATAAATAATTTTATCTCTATGGATTAGTTATATAAATAGATAAGTAACAAATATCCTACCTCAAAAGTTCATCAACAGTCTTCTCATGAGAATAGAACACATAAAAAATCTCTGATCACCCCTCCCACACGAACTTCTTCCATATGAGTTTGATGTGGAACCAACTCATCAAAAAGAACTGATAGAATCATAATTACATAGATGGGTAATAAAATGACATAGAACAAGGATAAAAATATTAAAAAATTAGACCAATTTGGGATAAAATTCTGGAAAATATAAGAAAAAACACTCCTTGGTTTAGGCTGGGTCACCACGAATCGATTATGGAATCCTGAGATCGATTCCCATAGAAGAGATCTATAGAATACCGAGATGGGGACTTCAGGGTCCCCTATGATGAGAGATAGGGAATCTATAGCCATACAGTCTGAGAACCTATGTAGCTGAAAAACACATAAAATTAGTTCTGGGGAGAATTATATTATGTGTAATTTCATTTCATGTCCTATGATCCTTAGGGTTTATTTGTCAGTGAAAAACATGTATCCACTTTATTTTATTTTTAGGATTTAATCCCTCATGCATTACTAGGTGATAAACAATCATTCATATTGAATTACTATTTAACAAAGAGTAAAATCCAACATCAATGTCATGAATGTTCCTTATTCCATGTTATTAGTATATGATTCTTTCCAGACTCCCTCTGATCCTCCTTTGAGCTTTGCATTAATGAGGAACATGAAAAGAGACGATTCCTGTGGATCTAGTCACTTACAAAAGATACCTATCCAAATAATTTCATAATTAAGAATCAAATACAAACCTAGAGAGAAAATAGAAATGGGCCATTTGAATTTCCACCCCACGAGATACCTCTCATTGATCACATCATTGTTGGAGCTCATCCACTTCCCATGATGAACTACAATAAAAACATAACACATCATATCCAACTCCTATACACACTCTCAAGATTGATACCTATCAAAATATAGTAAGGAATAATTCTGAGTTTGAGTTATCACTATAACAACTAGAAAAGGTCTATAAAAAACAAAAAATGGTACATGAGAAGATATAATCACCAAACAATGTAGGGTACATACTGTGTATCTATGAATCGTGTTTCAAGGTACTCTCATCCACACCATCATGTCCGGAAACGAGATGAAAAAATGGATAAAAGTAACATAAAAAATTTCTACTTTCAGTATTGGATATATACATTCCAGTATTCAATGGATAGAACATAATCAACATCAATATTTCCACAATCGATGCAATTGTAGCCATCATGAAGATAACAATGGATAGGCGAGACTTGAAAATAAAAATCCATCCTTGTGATCTACGGGGGAAAAAGTATCTATCATGCCACAACTCCAACATGATCGACAAAAAAAGGCATAATACTTAGGGATAAATCATACCCTCACATCGAAACCATCACATCACATAATGGGGAGTCATCTTTATGAACACATGTTCCATAAAATCGAACACTAGAGGTCCCCTCCTGTGATTGAAAAATTATTTCTAACGATCATGCTCTTCTTCCATCCTCTTGTGAATCACCTAAACAAACCCTATAAAATTATATAGTATTTTTAGACCATAATTCACTAAATCTCTAACCCCAGTCCCATGAATTTCTAGGTCCACCACATAAGGCTTCAAAGGCACCAATCCTATGGTGGGGTGAAAAATATTTTTGTAAGATAAATATTATAAAGTATGCATCCTTATATATAAACCTCTAATATATTGTCCATTAGAGGGAAATGTTTCTTCAAGAGTTTGTATGTTCCTCAATATCTAACCATGAATATGTGAATGAAAAGTAGTGATAAATAAAATAAAAGGGAAAAAATCATGGTAGAGACCTTTTACCACCCCAGAGGTAAAATTTAGTTCTCAATCAGATTTGATCATACATAGGACTCTATTGAACCTAACCACATCATCAAAATATTTCATTGAAAAATCCTCCTTTGATATTTAATCCTTTTTCTAAATAAATTTGGAAATTTTATTCATACAGTCCACTACCACCTATATAGAATCCTAGACACCCTAACATTGAGGTAAACCAATATGAAAGACCATCAATATGTCATCCCAGTTCAGATGAGGAATATCTAATGGGTGAAGAAACCCACCATGAACACAGTGCATTAACATAACCTTCTATTAGACCTAATATTGAGACATAAACACTGACACTCCATTCTTCACTCCTAGCATGTAAAACTAACCTCTCAATGTCTGTAAAATCATTTTCATGTGAGGATGTACCACAATAGGTGAGATATGGAAGTTTCTAATTACTTTCTCTAACATATCCAAAGGATCAAAATTCATGACCATTAATAAAACTATATATTGTATATCATCAAACCCATAATCTGGGGATCACCAAAAAACTCATTCTCTCTGAACACCTACCACCGGATCACCTAAATGGGATTCCTCCACCAACTACACTAGAGATAATTGCACCATCATCTTAAAAACATGATCTCTCCCCTGATCATCAACCATAGATAAATGAAATGTCGAAAATTATTACATAACTCCGTAGGAATATCAAGATTCCCACAATGTATAACATCATGTCTTCTTTACTATCACATCAGCCACAACATTTTCATTTACAAGTGTATATGAAATATCAGTGTAGATATATTGTATGAACTCAATCCACCAAATCTGGATCATGTTAATAATACATTGGGAGAAAAATAACCATTTTATCTTATGAAAGGAGAACATAAAAATGTACTCAACGGTGAGGTAATGTCTCTAAAACAATAGGTTAAATACCACCATAGTAAGCTCAATATCAAGGGTGTAATATTTACGCTCATGGGGTGATAACAGCCCTGACCCATATGAAACTATTTATATTTCTCCATCAGAAAACAACCCATAAAAAGTGGTAGACCATGAAATTAAACATAAAAATATACCAGTTATATTAGATGAAAAATAACTGATGCATTGAACAACTTCATCATCAGATATTGAAAATATATTTGAAACTGATCCCTCTACATGAATTCCTAATATTTATGGACAATGTGATGAGAGAATTTTCATCATTATAAGAATTAGATATGTACATCATATAATAGCCCTCAAGAAAAATAATTCACAAATCATCCACTGTCATTGGGGAATCCCAGGAAAAAAATCAATCTACCTCTAAATGATATAAAGGTAATCCTAAATAGGATACATAATTACTAAATAAAAAGAACAATCATGCCCAAAACTCACACTTTAAGAAATTCCCAAACAACATATCAAGATGAAGAACTGAAGAAATGGAACAATGAACAAATGTGTGATCCTCCCAAGGTGTGGAGTAAACTAGGGTGCCATCAATGAATACCACCACAAACCTATCCGTGATATCATATAAAAATACATTAATTATTCCCATGAAAATAGGTGGAGAATTTTTTACACCGAACGACATCACATGAATCTAATAATTCCCACTATGATAATAGAATGTATTATTTGGGATATCATCATCATTTACAAGAATATAATGATATCATACCCACAAAATAATCTTTGAGAACCAATATTCACCCTTATGTTGATTAAATAAATCATAATTATAGGGAAGCAGATATATGTTTGTCACGTTCAACTGATTCAAGATATTATAATGGATACACAACTACGAAAACTAATGACTCTTATGGAAACAAAAATTTGTGTACCTCATAGAGATAGATTCAGTAGAGCAAGACCACACTAAAATAGGCCAGCATGTTGTTTATGTATAACTCACAACATAGTAGGATACATCTTATATAGATACCGCAATATAATAGATATGATTAAATGTAGTTCAATCATAATATCGATCAATCATCGAGGGGGTAACACTACAATATTCTCAAGAAAGACAACAGGGTACTTATCTAAGACCTTGGTAAATTCGGACAAATAAAACCCTGATGAAATCTGAATTATCATATATCTCAATGGAAAAAATGTAGAACATGACATTGAACATTATAAATTTCTTCCTCACCAACTGTCATTGTTTCTGGTCTATCAACATCGATGAACACAACCTGACTTCTTCATAAATTTGTGATATGTTTTACAAAATACACACAATCTATGTTGATGATTATATCATATGGTTGATTCCATAATCAAAAGTAATCTCCCAAATAGTGGAGATTCCCCAACACTAGCTCATAGTCTATATGCAACTAAAACAATTTATCTCATCCTCCAACTGGAATATTCAATTCCTATAGAGCTCTATGTATCTCTACTTCACATCTTTTATCCTAGGAAATGGATGATAATATGATTTAATATGTTAGTCCAATAAGAGTGGATTCCTGAATCCAAATAGAAAATAAGAAATGGTGAACTTCAACGATGTTTGGATCGCCATGAGTAGGTGATGAAAAAGCATGATGCTATCCAAGAAAAGATTCATGACCTCTATTTACATGATGATGACCACATTTGTGGATGTGATCTGCTCTATGAGGATGGTGTGTGTCCAATGGTTGTTCTATGCATTCCCCATATACTATCTACTGAACCCAAAAAAGAGAAAACTATTGTTTCTTTATTGAATGGTGCTGCCTCTATGGAAGAACCTAATGCGGAACAATTGCTGCATAGTGATATATCCTTATGAGCACAAACTATCACTACATATGACCTCATAGTTTATAAAAAATCATACATATCAAACCATGGAATAGTTTTGAGAGTCACTACCCCCAGAGAACAAATATATTGAGGGCATGGAGGTACCCCCATCAGATCAGAATCTATTATATCCTATCAACTGGTGACCATGATAACAACTCTACTTCATGAGGAATCTAGAAGACTACCCTCTCATGATGTTCTAGTTATACCAACCTTATTATCAATGACCTCTTTACTAACTAACACCTCAAGATACATATTCAATATAAATGATGTGATTTGGAACTCAATATCTAGATGAAAATACACATCAAAATTCCATTCCCTAGCCTCCACACAATGAAATAGTTCGGAATAATATCATAAAAGGTTTTTAAAATAGGTCTTGAACACTATCAATATAGATCACGAATAATTAATGGTAATTAACTCTTGAATACTTAATTCATTCGTAGTTGAAAAAATAAACTCAGCTCAAAACTATTATTGGTACTCGTCAAATATGACTAATAACTCTTCAAGATCACTGATGAACAAGAACCACCACTTCCTTTTTTCCCCATGATCTATCGTTATCTCCAATAATACCCAGTGAAAATATAAAGATTGAACCAAATTAAAGACTATCTCAAACTCATTCAATCAATCTTCAGTGACATTATTTGAAACATAGCCATCATTCCATTGTAGAGTATTGCGCTGAATCATTGGGAGAGTCCTACTCAATTTGTTGTTGTGGTCTACCCCTACAGTACACCGATCTGCTGGTGAATATTTCAGATCATCTTCTACATGATCCGAATGATGAGGTCGACCTGGTTCCATTCCTGTAATAGGAAAAAACATGTTGAGATCCTATCCGTGAATATGGATGACATTAAAATAAATTTAATTTTTTCTTTTTTTATTTTTAGTTTAACCTCTAAAATGTTATAACCATTAAAACCCACACATAAAGTATAATGATATGTGATTCTCTCCTAGGGATATACCCTACAACCAGTATCACATCCATTAGTATATGTTTAAACCATAAAATTTCATCCATTTGATCAAATGAGGCCCAATATACCTATTTCTATGATGGTATCCCTTGTTTATATTGTTTTTTAAACCTAGTTGACATCACTTCCCAATCATCCCATGAATCCTCACCTATGCATAATTAAAAACACCATAATATCCCTCAACTATCCTCTTATACCACTCTGGAATAACCCCCACCCCGAAAAGGGTACCCCTTCGGGTCCATAAATGGGAGAAGATAGATAATGAGTTGTGAGTCCGGACCCCAATAGGCCTCGTGTTCGTGACTGGAACCAATAGTATAATAAAAATCCACATGGGAGGAGCTTCCCTAGGATAGAATAACTTGAAAAAGTGGGATATAAGAAAAACACAAAACATCTCATTTTCACAATATAATATAAAAGAAAACCCAATTACACATATGTAATTTCATGCAGGATCCAATATAACTAAAAGGAAAAACTACATGTACACTGAGAATGTATAGGAGGTAGTGACCATGAAGTTCATATAGCTTCTAAAAAACACAAGAAAGTGTTAACAACCTTGAGTTAAACCTTCTCTAACTAACCTAAAAAATGATTATATATACAAAAGGACTGTAAAATAGTATATATTGTAAGATACTCCTAAAATCATTTCATGAAAATATAAATAATGAGTGAAAAAAAATAATTAACAATAATTGAAAATAACTTATCATCTAAAAAATCATTATAAAAACCTAGCCTCACCAAGGATACCATAACCAAGTACCGTATATAATAGCCTAAAATATATTAAGTAATATTAGGGGTACCATGAGTCTACTTCCAAAACAACTTCCTTATTTTCCTCAATGTTTCATGGCATGAGCATCTCTCACTAATACAAGTTCCTAGAAACACCTGACGAAATCACCACAACATCCACGTCATTAAACACACCACCACGTCCACATAACCAAAAGTATCCAAGTAGATTCTAGGTTCCAACATGTGTCACATATTTTTTATCATCCATAAATAATTATACATAAATACATCAAAACCCATAAACAATGTAAGGATCTAAAATCCATCATAGCCTATATATGTTATACCCATAGTATTCCATTGGAAACTATTTCCAAAATACATCTGTGTAAAATATCCATAAGGAATTACATTTCACTAGACACATATATATTGATAACTAACCACTATTCATACTATCATAAGAAACAACCAATATAGTAGAGTACCTCCCATGGGTGTATTAATTCATCAATCCTCCCAATAAGATGATTGGGAAACCCCACTCAAGGATTAGAATTGTAGAGGAGTCATTTTCACTACATGATACTATGGAGTATAATATAAAAGAAATAAAATAACCTAATATAATATTGCTCAAAACCATAATATGGGAATACCCTATTCTGAGACACTAAAGTAGATAAGATCTCTCAAACTTCAGGATTCTATGGCTACTACTAGATATTTGAAAAAATAGAACAATTCAAGGGCTACATTAAGTAACATTATTTATTTTCTCATCAATTTAAATTTTTGTTATTTATTTATTTATGAATTAACTATCCATTATCAATTTCCACTTTACATTTCAATTTTATTCCATCAAATATAAATTCCCAATATGTTTAAACAACCCGAGTCCATGACTTCATAGAATTACGACATCAACATTGCATCTCGACATACTATAACCCCTTAGGATCGACACTTATTCATTTATAAAGAAAAATCATTTTACATATTACTTGGAATTGTAAGAATTAATTCTTATCAACCAAATACAAGGGGTTCAATATAATGTGTACGTGAACTACCCGTCAAGTCTTTCCCACCTATTGTAAGAGAGTAAATTTTTCCAACCACATGTTTTTAAACAAATAAGGCTCGGGGAATACGCTGCACAACATCTCCAATCATGGAAGGACAGTATCCAAGTACATATTCCTAAAGCATTAGGGAAAGGAAAACATTTTTACAAGAACATGGTTGTAGGATGAACAAATAATTACAAAAATCATTTAGAAATTATATCCATTGGTAATCCCTGCTTCAATCTATCCATCTACTCTAGTGCCCTACCTGACACCAACAAGTAAATAATGATTCATATCACAATTCTAGGCATCAACTACTACAAAAAAATCCAGCCCTACCCTCCCCCAATATCAAAATATCCCTCTATGTTCAGCCATCCCAGTATCATGTCATATCTATGCCTCCCATACCAATAGAATACAAGAGCCCTCTAGGATCACATCATATAAAAAAATAACATGAAACAAAAATTTTAGTGGGATCCCATCCCCAAAGCAAGGAATACAACATTCTCAAAAAACAATATCTCATAACTTTATAGAAAAAGACATTTGAAATTTTTTTAAAATTGGAAAATCAATCCCTTAAATTCATTAACTTTTATCACAAAACTAGTTAGTATTCAATCTTGAATTATCTGATTCATTATCATAGGTACCAACTATAGAAAACCTAATAATCTAGATATAAATAATTAAAAATATTTATTAAAAAATTTATTGAAAATTTCTTTGATTCTATTATAATCAATTATAATCATGCTTGATGTTTATGATCAAAATCAATTCAAAATGCATAAATTCTTCAATTTTTTAATAAAAAAATTATAACAACTAATACTAGTCATTAAAAATTCTTCATTATCGTTTAGAAAATTATTTTTAAATTTATTCTCATATTATGTTCCTTACCAGTTTCAATTAAGAATAATATTGATAAAACCTGTATGGAATATATGTTACACTATAAATAAAATCTAGATGCAATCTAATATAATTTTATTAAGTATAAACATCGTAATGTGATCGATATTAATTTTATAATTTAGTTATAATAATAACAAGGTTAATTCCATTATGATCCAAATGGATAAATAATGTTGACTCTACAACTGCATGTAAATAAATTGAGAATCAATGAATCCCTTTTCCTCAAATTTTTTTTATGTTCCTCATATTATAATAGACCACGTAATAGATCTTAGGTCTCCCATCCAAAAAGAACTACATCATTCCAAGGACTCCATAGAAAAACACAAAAAAAGCCTTATTAAGTAGAATGTGTATGAAAATGAAATAGCACAATGAGAATAATGAGGAAAAACGTGATAAATCCATCATAATCTTCTAGAAAAATAATAAAAAATAGACCATGGACAATGATGAGTCACCACAGGTCGAATATTGAATCTATAAATTGATTTATGTGGAAGGGATCTCCAAAACCCCAAGAAGGGTATTACTGGGTCACCTAGGAAGAAACAGAGGGAATCTATTGCTGACGTTTTTGGAAACATATGAAATGAAAAATCTAATAAAACATTGATAATGTGTATTTCAATTTCATTTCATGTATTCCCCAGGGAAGATTTGTCACCACAAAACATGTTACCACTATAATTTATTTTATTTTTAAAATTGTCACATTCACAACATGTAATGTTTTTGCATGTTGTGAAACACACATTCGTATCATGAAAGATCCATGATCCCAGCTCTTAGCACCAGAGCCCATTTAGAATTCATCTCACTCTCCTTTGATATCATCAATCCTCAGGAACATGAAATATTTCAATCCACATGGATCTAGTACATTAAAAAATTAATAAAATGTTCATTAAATGTATCAATAGATATTATAACTATTTAGAAATACACACATAAATCAATAACAAATATCATAATTATGGGATACATAATTTCAAAAATCTTAATCATAAAATCAATGGATAGAACTATGACATAATTATAAACACCCATCCAAAACTCAATACATTATAATATTTTTTTAAAAGGAATTTTCACTAAATTATCGTTTTAGTATATATGATTATAAAATTTGGAACAAATGATACAGTGTAAAGCACACTTTACCTTGGAACTCTTTTTCTAAATATCCATATTTTCTTCTAATGAAAACCCTTTTAAAAAATAATTTCATTTGGAGACACATGTTCACATATTTTATATTTACATGTTATTTTAATTTAAAAATCATAAGACCTTAAAAAATTAGACAAGGAATGTTGTAAAAAATATCCATAACTGACATAAATAAACAAAATTTCTAGTAGAGTGAAAACATAATAACCCAATGAAATCATTTTCAGAAATACTCTTTATAAAATTGAGAAAAACTATATTGGTGACTTGGGAAGTAATTACCATATCACTCATACATTAACACATTAAAAAGTAATAACCACAAGACTGACTTCCATCACCATAGTATGTCTTGCATTAGATAGCAATAATGGGGAAGACTTTTCAAAATAAGCTATATCAGGACAACCCCACTATCATTAGATATTATAGGGATAAACTATTATTATAAGCAATATAGGGATCCCCCATGAGATATATTAGTGATAAATCATTATTATATAATTCTCTACGATCTAATCAAGAGTAAAACCCTCGAATACTATTTTAAACCAATGTATAAAACCCTTTGAGAAATCAAAATACCCTTGTCATATAAATATCACATTTAAAATATAAAAAAATCTAAAATAATAAAAAACATCTTAGGGTAAGGGAGATGAAATATTAGAAATGGAAAAAGGAATAAATAATGAATTATAAAAATAATTAATTCAATTCATACAATATATGTTAAAAATATTACATGTTATAGATATCATCAATTATCTTTTAAAACCATTTTAATTAATTTTTGTGAAGATAATTTTGAATCCAATTGTCTAATAAAACATAGGAATTTTTTACATAAATGATAAAATTTACTTTTTAAAACACTAATTTATATATAAATAAATACACAATAACATTTTTAAGAAAATTACATTAATGATAATTATTTATAATAATTAAACTATTACACATTTAAAATAATGTTATAGGTGAAGTGTCTTTTACGTTGAGCCTTAATCAACATGTAAAATCCTAATATTTATGAATATTTATCCTATTTAAATCATATAAATGGTTGAGTCCATTTTATTCATGTTTATTATTCATTTTATTTCCCTAATTTCCTTGAAAAAATAGTAAATTTATATTCAATTCAGATGATATAAAAAAATCATTACATGATTCCAATATAACTTCGGAAAGTGGAATACAGTAAAAGTGGTCAGTATTATATCATATTTATAATATTATATATTAAATTACTATCATTTATATATATTAATGTTACATACAAGGAAATCCATTAAGGATGGTTATCAAAAAATAATTTCACTTTTATAATGGAGATGGTAAGTAGTACATATAGAAGAGAAATGTTTACACCATTCAATGATCCTTATGAAAATAGCATTATATAAATATAATAATATCACTAATAACATATTGATAATAAAAATATAATGATATAGATAATTATTATGATTTGATGATAAAAAATGAATCACAATGCCTTAGGGAGGTAATAATTCACACATTTAGATGAACAATGTTTTAAATTTTATGTTCATGAAAGGTAAAAATTTAACGATATGTTATTCATTAATAATGATAAATATTTCATTAAGATAATATATATAAACATATTCTATAAATATATATATTATATAAATATGATAATGGATAATGAATTTCATATATTCATGGATGCAATAGTTCGCACGTAAAAACAAATGATTAAATATATACACATTTGATTGAAGTGGGGATTATTTATTAAATGATATTTAAATAATGTCATATTAGTATTTTTAGGATACTGGATTTATTATTTCATAATTGGTTATGTATAATTTAAGGAATTAAAATATGAATTAAAATTGAAACACTTAATTAAAAATGATATATTTTTTTGAGTAACATATTATTTTTATAACCATAAATACTATAAATATTATGTTATTCAAAAAAATGACCTGTATATTATGGGGATTTAATTTGGTATTGTATTTTGGAATATCATAGAAAACATTGTATAATAGGAGTTAAAAATTTGAGTAATGAGTGCCCTTTTATAGAAAAGTGGATGGGTGCTCATGGAATTAAACAAAATTGGAAATTAGTATAAATTAATTTCCCAGAAAAAATAGTTAGAAATTGTGTTATATAGAATTTAATATTATTATTTTTCAAATTTCAATTATCAAATTAAAATTAGATTGTTTTTTATTATTTTTTAATCCTTAAATTATTGAACTCGTATTTTACTATTTTAAATATAACCTTGTAATCTTGTAATTTATATATTCATGTATAATATAATTAATATAATATGACAAAATACCAATAAATTAGTAATTTGGTATATATTTTCACATATTGTAGATATCTAATCGAAGTGTATAATTTTTTGAATTTTAATTCATATAATGAAATATTTTATTTTAATATCATCATGGTATATTTTGAAATTAATTATTTTTTAATATTATAAAAATAACAAAAAAAATATTTATCTTAGTAGATATAATATTAAAATATCCCTATAATATAATATTCAACCAAAAAATTCATGTATGGAATCAATTAAGTAAACTTATATTTATTTTAATATTTATAATATTAGTTATTTAATTTTTTGATTAATGAATAAATTGATTAATCGACATCGTGTATCCATTTATTTTGATAATTTACTTCATTAATATTTTAAATATAAAAAATTATGCATGTTAAAAATTTATATTTATAAATTATACTTTTATTCAAACAAATCTTTTATATATCTCTATATAAAAAATATTTTACTTCTAAAAAATAATAGTGTGACAATATTGAAATTTCATGAAATTTATTACTATGACTATCATAATATCTTGAATGTGAATCCCAGAGCTCTAATAATGGTCCCAATTATGATCTTTGTCAAAAAAACTCAGCCAATAAAATTTCATAAAAAATGATTAATTTTCTAATTACTTATATTTTTATTTTTCCTTAAATTACAACTTTTACTCTTTAACATGGTAAACAAATAACAATAAATAGTAACTAGTGAATTTATCCTAAAATGAAAGGGGTGATTTACAATATGTTTACAAAATTATTCCAAAAGTGTAAAAATTTTATATATTTTCTATACACAATAGAATATAAAAATAATTTATAAATAAGTACGTTAGAATATCGATAATACATGTTTTTAAAGTAAAAAAAATTCAATAGTTTATAATGTTTGTATATTCAATTTCAACTTTTAATTGAGTAAAATGACCTAAATATTATTAAATAATAAATGATATTTAACTATACATTAAAACTATTAAAACATAAAATTTAATAGTATAAATAATTTTGATAAAAAATTATTTTTCAATTAAAATAATGTTTTTTCATTATCATTCACATAATGAATCTTATCCAGAAAACAGATAATGTTAAACCCAAGTAAGTCTTAATACTCCAATTTCAAATATTATGTTTATTTTTTAAAATATAATTAATGTGTGTGTTAGAATCATGATTTATAACAATTACACAATCGAAATGTAGGAAAACTACCTTTTTGATAAATTATTATTTTATTTGATAAATTGGTGTCATACTAATATCATGTATAGAAATCATATAATTTTAATGATAAGGATTATATTTAATATATTCTAAATATATTTATTTAATAAAATCCAATAAGTGTGATTTTGTTATTTTATAATCACAGTGGTTTGCACATAAATTGTTTTAAAAAAACATTTTGTTTTTTTATAAAAAGGTTATTCGTTTAAATTTTAATTAATTAGTAAATAAATAATTAAATATATATATATATGTCATAACCATATTTTCATAATATAGATAACCTTATCAATTTATACCATTTAAATGATGTTGTGATGACTACCATATTAAATAACAATATTTAGTTGTTAAGTGAAACTTAATATAATGAATCATGTACACTATTAATAAAATGTTTCACATTAAAAACACAGGATGTTAAATTATACCACCATTAATAAATATTATCCTTCCAATTTGAATTTGGGATCAAAATATAAGGTTTTAATTTTCAAAATACCATTAATTGAAATCCCACAATTAAAAAAGTGTTAATGAAAGGTCTTCTTTTAAAATAATGAAAGTGTAGTATGAAGTCCACATAAGATAACAAAAGCTAGGTATCGATGTAGGAAAAAATGTATATGTAAAAGAAAACTAACCATCATGTTTTGATGAAGATTGATAGAAAACATAATTATGAGAATGTTGGTAATCAAGAAACCATAAATTAAATATGGTTTGAAAGGACATTGTATTAATTAAAAGTCAAGTAAAATGTTAATGATTTTGTTTAAAAATTATTTTCATATTTTTGATGAAGTATATTTCTAAAAGGATTCAGAATATAAGTAATCAAACATACTTGAAAAGTATATTTTTATTCGTTATTCAATTTATTCCATAAAGGCTTATTTTTCTCTAAATGGTGTGCAATAAAGATAAATTTTCAAAAACATCAAGAAATAGAATCAATATCTAAAGTCATAAAAAATCCCTAGAAGAGAAAATATCATTTTCAATATCTTGAATCATCAATAATTTTTAAAATTTTAAGATGTGAAAAGATAATTTTCCAAAAAAATAATTCATTATATCATAGTAAACTAGGTCATTCTCAAAAAATCAATAGTATAGAGAAAATTTCAATATAGACCATTCTAAAAACAAATACAATTAAAATTATTTATAATCAGTTTTTCTAAGATTGAATAGCCAAAAATATTAGATAACATAGAACTCCACAAATGATTTTATGAATTGTCTCTAAATGAAGTCAATTACTCTTGACGACTCATATCAAAATGTAATCTACCTAATAATATACATGATATGTTAATAAATTTCATATATAACCAAAAACACTATTAGTGGATAATAATATCATATATGCCAACAAAATATAATTAAATAATCACATAACAAAAAAAATTCTATAGTTTATCTGTTTAACATGATCATATAGGGTTCCCAAAATAGTGAATATTTACTAAAATTAAATTCATCACATAATCCCCCTAATCATTATAACAATTAAATAAAAATGTTGTTCCAAAAATAAATTTATTATTATTTCATCAATACATTTAAATAAATATAAATTTTCATACTAACTCGAGTCTTTAGGCAGGATATTGGTAGGTGATGCAATATTTTTTCCCTTCAACTATGGGATCAAAACTCACAACATTTCCAGACGTGATGGGTTATCACCTGTCCAATGAGATATCCTTTTTTTAAACAGTATAATTCTTATAAAATTAAAAAAATATTAGAATATCATCATGAATAAACATAATATGTGTTATCCTATAAATGTATCTGATGAATTTTATTTTTCATATTAAAATAATAATAATTACCTTTTATTACATGAAAAAATTGTCTCCCAAAATATAATTATTCACCTCTCATTTTCTTAACATTAATCCTAAAAAAGATTTTATAGGATGATGATGTTATTATAATCCATATACAAATAATCCTATGATGATATCCCAATATATTACGATGAAATCCAAATATATAGTGTTTTCTAAACCAACATATTATACCATGTATAGGGACTCCTCCTTAAATAGAATATATTATAGTGTTTTTTTGACAATAGGTCACGTCTGTGGATCTTTTTTGTTCATAATTTTATTGGATTGGGTAAAATTCTTTCAAAATAAACACATATATTATATGTTGACACTTATTATTTGTATCCATTCAACCAATGGAATCCCTTTTAAGATAAAACATGATTTCCATTAAAGAAAAATATTCAAATAATTCAACATGTCATCTTTTTTTCATTAAAAATCATAAGACCAATGATTTATTTTCCAAACCTAGGATGAGATAAAAATCAAATAAGTGATTTAATGAAAAAAATTGTTATTTTGGTGAAACCATGAAAACCCAATAAAAAATGATTTCATAAAAACTAATTTGTACACATAGAAAATTCACATATGTTCAATGGGAAACCATTAAAATATAATCCCCAAATTCACCCTTAAAAATCGAATAATCATATGATTAACATCCATATCCAGATAAACATGTGTATTTAAGATCCTTAATGAGGATCATCCTTCTTATATGCTATATCAGTATCACCCTCCTTTTAGGAACTATAATTTGGATCAACCAATCATATAAGATATATCAGGATCACCCATAATCCATAATGGGGCTCATACCAATGTATATAATACCCAAGTACATAATTATTAATGCAACATTAAATTACTTTTAATCCCATGGGTAAAACACTTATAGATAACAAAATACAAATTACATATAAAAATCACTTCTAAAATGTCAAAACAACACACATAATAAAAATTCAATTCCCCTAGAATTAATGGTGATAATGTATAATGGAAAAATTAAAATATTAAATAATATTTAATACATGAAATTACATTCATGTTATATATGTTAAATATACTCCATGATATTTAAATAATAAATAAAATTTCCAAAGACTGTTAAAACATTAAAAAATATATATTTCTGAATCAAAGTGTCTGATAAAATGTTGATTTTTTTTAAATATAATAGATAAATAAAAATCCAAGGCATAAGTTTCCACATATATAAAGCTATAAAACCATTTTTATTGTATGCCCATAAATTTTAAATAATTATATTTTAAAATCCTAAAAACATTTAAAATGATGTTTTAGTTTAACATGTTATAGGACACAGTTAGTCCTGTACCATGTGTCAGACTCACCACGTACATTAAATATATTCATAAATATTCAAGTTATATTAATAATTTAAAATTATGATATCCTTTTATCATGATTATTATTCATTTTAATTCCTTATTATAATGTAATAACAATTAATTGAAGTTCACATCAACTGTATTGAATAAATTCACTACATGAGTCTAAAATGAATTTAGTAAGTCGAATAGGGATAAAAGGGTACATAATCCATCATATCTTGAATAATATTCAGGAAATTATTTTCATTTAATACAAAAAGTATAATTTTTAATCAATCCATTATTTATTGTTATGAAAAATGAAATACATTATAATAATGTAGATATTTTGTTGTATATATTAATGAGTAATATTTCAATTTTCCAATGATACTTCTGAAAATATGTTATGTATTATTTTATATTTAAATAATGATCATGATATAATTAATATAATACTAATAATTTAAATATTATTATATATAATATACTTTTTATTTGGTGATTAAAAATTAATCGCGTTTCTTCGTGGAGGTGGCTGCTCACATGTATGCACGGACGAGGTTATCATTTTCATGAGCATGGAACGAAATAATTTATATTATAAATTATTATTTAATGATGATAAATATGCTATTAATATAATATAAAAAAAATATTTACATAATTATAGTAATTATTGAGAGATGTTAAACAATATAAATTATATCAGTTTATGAAGGGGACAATTCACACATACGCTCAAATGATTAATTATTTTCTCATTTCATTGAAGTTGAGATGGATATAGGTGATGATATTACTATAAAATCATTTAATTTTTTATATTCATGTTTATTTATTATTTCATTATGGATGAAAAATATTTCATGGAATTGGAAGAATAAATAAAATAGAAATACTCGATTTAAACAGATAACTCTTCTCCGGGTGGTTTCCTATGATTATCACTCTAATACAAATAATAATGGTGTTATTCCTAATATATGTAATCTAAATGATGCAATTTAAACTTTGAATGTATTTATGTAAATATTTTCCCATCGAAATAATATTTTATCTATTACTAACAGAGAAAAATTGGATCCCTTTTATAGGATAGAGGAGTGTCACTCTTGAAATTCATTAAAATATCACATTTATATAAATTAATTTTCTAATAAAAATAAAACTATATTGATTCTATTAAATAAAGGCAGATTATGGGTAAAAATATATTCATCCAATTAAAATTATATTGGATGTTATTATTTTATTAATCTTTATCTTTTTGTAACCCTTATTTTACCCTTTTATCTCTTATTATGTTATCATATTATTTAACTGTTGAGGATGAATATAATTACAATAATGTAAATAAAAAACAACAAAATATTTTGTTATAATATATCTGGTCAGAGCCAAATTACTTTTCCTATGGATATAGTTTTTAGAAATTTAGATCATTTAAAAATTATTAATAATTTTAAAATATCATTAATGTCAATATTGAAACTATACATCATTTTTATTTTTTGAAAATATTTCAACGACATGATTTATTTGAAAGAAAATGTCTAAAATAATCCAATACATGTAAATTTAACCCTATAAATATATTTTAAATATCTATTAAATGAAACATCATATATTTTAAAATTTATAATTTCATTCATTTGATTCTTCTACAAATTATGAAATTAATTCATCATTAATGGGTCACCATTATAATTAATAATTTGTTTCATAATGATTATAAATAAATTACAATGATGTAAGTAAATAATATATATTTTAATACTATGCATTTTTGAACATATCTTTTATATATCTTCATATATAAAATATTTTACTTATTAAAACAAGATTGTGATAAAATTTCCTTTTATTTGAATAAAATACTTTATAAGTATTAAATTCATTCATGGAGATCCAAAAGCTGAGAACATAATCTCTTGGATTTTTTTGGGTCCAAAATAATTCATAAAATGATATTTTTAGATGTTTTAGGAATATGATAAAATATTTTATAATATTAGTTTTATTCTAAATGGCATGATTTAACTATAATTTCCTTAATAAATAAAATTTCTCAAGTTAGAATTCATTTTTTAAAAAAATTAAAGGGACCAATTTAATAATCTGTGAATTATTTATTCCAAATGTTGGAAAATATTTTAGAATTCAATACACATAACTAGTAAAAAATTAATTAAAATTTAATCTGTTAGAGAATCAAGAAAATGTTGTTTTAATGAAAAAATGATAAAACATTAAAAAAGATTTTATATCCAATTTTAATATGGAAATTATTATAACAACTTAAAATTTATCATCTGATAAATATTTATTTAGTTATAAATTAAGTAAATTAAAATATATAATTTAACACTATAAATATATTTGATGAAAAATAGTTGTTAATTAAAATGCAGTATTGTATTATTATTTATCAAAAAAGCATTAATAAAATGAATATTTAAATAATTAGAAAAAAGTGAAATTGAACCATCCTAGTTCAAATAATAAGATTATTTTTCATATATAATTATTAAAATTTAGAAAAAAAATTAAAACAATTGTTCCATTAAAATGTGAAAATGTGCATTTTTTGAAAAATACATCGTTCATTATAAAATTGTATTTTCTTATTATTTCATATATATAAAAAATAAATGATGAATGTGATGAATTATATTGAATATTATATATATACATATATTTCATTAATATTATATAACAATGTTGATTTTATTATAATATTAACACACATTTTCACACATAAATACTTTTTTAGAAAATCAATTCCTTTATTTTAAAAACTGTTTTATATTCTGGTATAATTAATTTGTCAAAAATTAATTAATTATATATACATGTGAAACAGATTTTTTTATAATTAATTTAATCATATTAATTCCAAAAATTCTAATGATAATTCGACAACAATCATATTAATGTTTAATATATAGATGTCTGTTAATGATCAATGTGGCCTATTATGTTTATCATCGAACATAGATTTACCTTTTAAAAGGAAGATATATCACAATAATAAAAATAACATCAATGAATCAGGACAAGGCATAATACATAAATAGGTATAGAATACACCAAATAAAAATACTAACATTTCACAGTTTGTATAATGATGCATATACTATCAATAAAAATCCTCAAAATTCATTTAATAATTCAAATCCATTTATCAGATGAATAAAAATACAACATAATTATAATGCCTTAATAATAAAAAAACCTTCAATATAGGAGGAACTTGCATATGGAATGTCATTAAATTCCTCAATCAAAATTATTAAAACCATATTGATGATGAACACAATTCATATCATTACAACATACTCCAAATGGTAAAAATATAAAATAATGTGATTTTTCATTGATGAATATAGATATTTTAATGATATCATTAAAACAAAATACCCTTTTAACTATTAAAATATGTTTTAAAAACAAACAAATTTCTACTATATTAAAAAAAATATTTCCATTTAATTAAACACGTATACTTGGAATGTAATAATCAAAGTATTGATTTGTTAATACGAATCGAAATTCCCTTCATGTGATGTGGGATAAAAAATAATTCAATTAATTTTTTTTTTGAAAAAAATACCTCATTGAATGAATAAAAATAACAATGCTTTTATTCCTTAAAAAAACACCAAGTGTAAAAATAAATTAAGATAATAATTTGATATTAGAATAAAAATATTTTCAAATATTTTAAAGTCAGGGTAATGGAAGAAAAATGTTCAATTTAATGGTCGAAATGTTGTCTAATTTTCTTAAAAAATATTTATATCACTAATAATAAAAACTATTGAAAGGAAAATTGTATTATCAAATAAAAATTACATGAATAAAAATTTTAGAATATAATTAATTGTATTTTCGAGAGGTTTATCATGATATTTTATCATTAGAAACTATATCATAAACAATCCAAATAAACAATGATATTGTATCATGAAACCCTTACAACATTAGTAAGTACTGATTAAAAATCTCCATGAAATAATTAAATTATAAAAATATATAATATTCAGAATGAGTTAAAAAATATAATAGTTAAATTTTCCACATATAAATCTGATAGGAGTAAATAGGTTTATATTACCAAATATGTATCAATGTAGAGAAAAATTATATGAAGTCCCATAAAATATCATATAATTCAAGTAAAAAAATTAATCATTGATGTTATTATATGTCACAAAAAAACAAAAATAATGGAAATGATAAAATATATCAACCAATTTTTTTAATACATATCAACTATATAACATAGATAATGAAACAATGGTGTAACCCAATTAATGTAAACTCTGCTAAGAAATCCCTTATTTCTTATCCAACATGATTCATATTTTATTTTGATCTCATGAATTATAAATTTAATGTTTTTTATAATTATATTGTAGAAACATATAATAAATTATTATACCATATTTGATCAAATTGTCACAATTCATTCCCAATGGATTAATACATATTTATTAAAATAGTATTCTCCATGTGTTAACTATCTTATTTTTCATATAGATTTTTGTATAATTGTTGTGTTCATTTTTTTATATTAACCCAAAAATATATAAATATTAATAATTATACAATTAGAGAATATATCCAATACATATAATTGAGTTCTGGAATAAATCATATAAAAAATAATAACACCATTTGTGGATATGGCATGTCATACATTTGTGTGAACCAAATTTTAACTGTTCAACAGATTAAAAAAATGAAAATAATCATTAATAATCACATGATTATTTAAATACCAAAAATATATATATATATATATATTATATATCTTCATTATATATATGATTATTACACACCATTTATTGTGGAAATTAAAAAATAACCACTCTTCTTGATGGTGGTAGTCCATATTCAAGCTAGAGGGACATTGCCTTGTTTCTACAACATTGGATGAAAACAAGGAATATATTATCTATCATTTATATAAGATGAATTGTTTAAAAAATATCATATATATTTAGTAGTTATAAATTTATTAAAATCCATGAAAATTTGTGAAGAAAAATGAATTACATGACAATATATTGACAGTAATCTATACATTCCCACAATCAATGTTTATTTCATTTAATCATATAAACAATACAAAGAAAATATGTTTTACTATAATCATAAAAATATTTATGTTAAATTGTTACTCATTATTTCTTTGGTTATATTAAATTTATATGATGTATAAACATAAGTAAATTAAAAAAACTTGTAAAAAAATTACATCTTCATTGAATGATACCCCAAGAATCAGTAACTATGTACCCGTGGAATTTTATATAAGTGAAAATATATCCCTATTTTGTGTATATGGAATATGATAAGATGATGGTTAGTTTTTAAATGAACTATAAGGATGAATATTATGTATTTAAAATAGTGAATGTGATTCATTTTATATGCTCTGGGAGGGGAACACATGGAATTACATTAAAAATTAAATTAATATCAATTCATATTCAAATAAAATAGATCCAAATTTATAATATCATATGATAATAAACGTCTGAATAAATATCTTCTCATCCAATTATTTTTGATCAGGTTATATTCACCCATCAATAATTATTTTTTTTATAACAACCATTAATTCTTTTGGGAAATATTCGAATGTAAATGTTTTTTTCCAAATTTGGGTTTTGGAAATATAAAAAACATTAAATGTGACTTCTAAACTTAAAAAAAATATTTTTTTAGAAATATCCCATTATTATAGATATTGGTATTATTTTATTAAATTTATGTTAATTTAAAGACCTTTTATTTATTATATGATATCATAAATTGAAATTTTGTAAATATATAAAATTTTATTATATAATCAGTTTCTAGCTTAGGTAAAATGGTTAAATGATGTCATGGATTCAAATATAAATAAATCATTTTCACAGTTTATTCATCTAATAAAAAATTTTATGGTTTAGATGTCATTTTATGGAGTATATTTATTTCTCAATCCCTTAATTAATATTTTTTATCCATAATTATTGTAATGATTTTTTCAATTTGAAAGGTTTATATTTTTAACATATAAAGAGAATAGTAGATCTTATGTGGAACAAAGATGATATTTTAAACAAATTATGAATCCAACTTTTATCTTTTCGTTTTTCATAATTTTTAAATAATTTAATAAAATATTACTCAAAATAAAATAAAATTAAGGTAATATTTATACACATTCTTTTAATTTGAAATTAATTAATGATTGAATAATATATAATTAAAATATAATGTTGTAACATATCTATGATATGCCATATTAATCAATTAGAATCTCAGAACAGAATAATTCATCTAAATTGTGAAAAATAACATATTTTAAAAATAATTTATTTATTTTTTGTTCTAAAATAACAATTATTATGTCATTGTTTCATTGGCATAAAATTTAATACATTTTCCACAAAAAAAATTAAATTTTACAAATTTTTTAAATATTATAAAAATAATATATATATTTAAAAATATCATCTGTTATTTTTATGACATGTATTTATGATCTAAAATTAAAGAGAGTAATATTTTTATATATACATAAAAATATCTAAATATCCATATTGAGGAGGAAGTCCTCAGTTGAATTTATTCCATAATCTTAAATTAATGAATTATTAGGTTGATTATGAAATTATTATTATATTTACATATTTTATACTCATATTATTATTATGAAAGTAATAAATAATCACCACGTTTTATATTAATAAGTACAAAAAATAAAAAAGAGATATTTAAAACAAAATAATATAAAAAATATATGAAATTGTATTCATTTTTCAATATTAAATATATAAAAGTGTCCATAATTAATTTCAATATAAATAAATAAACAATTACTAATTTTTTTTTAGGAAATTGTGTTTTTTATATTTAAATTATCGTATATCAATGTCATGAATAGTTCTAATTCAAACAGAATCAATTAATATATTATAAATAATATAGCTCATAATTATATTTAATAGTAAATTAAAAAATAGAGTTTTACATTTAAAATAGTTTTTAAAGAAAAAATTAATATTATTTTATAAATATATACTTTTCAATATTCATAAAAATGATAACTATAAGGACCCAACCTTAAAACATTACATAATCATGAATAAAATGAATAATTCACATAGATGAACTTTCCATGTTTAGTGTTTAGATAATTAGGAAATAACTATTACATCTCAAAAGATTACAATGTAGACACTTGTACTATGTTTCCATAAAAAAACTCATAAAAAATATGTCTAGATCCATGTTTTAGATAACATGTCTTTCCTTGATCCAATCCTTGACCCTATTCATCTTGAAGTCCTGTGGAAAACATTTCAAAAACATGGGATGAGGATAAAAAGTTCAGTAATCGATACACAAAGAAGGAAAACTGTTAGATTTTCAAAACAACATGTAAACCATGAATACTTTAACAAAGTAATACTTTTCACCATTATGAAGTAGTAAAAACGCTTCACTGAATAAAAGATCACTACATACCCATTGTAACCAAAAGATTACCATAAAGCCCATATAAATAACACATAACATATAAAGGTAACTTGGGACATAAACATACATAAATGGAATAACCATGCGGTCAACATCCACACATATCACTACATGGAATAGTCATACGACCGACTTCCATACCCAAGGAATTAAAGGTTATAACGTAACCACCCATCCTGGTATTCACATCACCACCCGTCATATGGTTTATCATGTAACCACCCGTCAAATTTCTAAGTACCATTACAAAATCATAATACATTAACACATAAAATGGAAAGAAAACATTTACACATTTCAATCACAATATATAACTTCAATATATTTACAGAATAAATCCATTATAAAAACCATTTTCAAAACCATTGAAAACATTTAATAATGAGAATTTGAATCATAGTTTCCCATACCAAATTGATGTTTTCAAAATTTTAAACCATTAATATCCATATAAAAAATCATTAACACCATTTTGAAAACATCAATATTAATGACAAATATTTATAAGAATAAATCATTAAAATATTTAAAACGATATTTTAGTGAAAGAGTTTTTAACAAAATTTGAGACACTTGAATAGAAATAATTGATGAATAAAATTTAATTAGTGCTTTATAATATCATGAGTATAAAGGGATTAATGATATAATATTCCAAATGACAGTATATACACCATATAAGGGTGAATTTGTGCATAAAAACAATGAATTCACAATAGAAATGTAAAATGAGATGAAATCCCTTATAAAGAAGGTATCTTTAAATTAAGGATAAATCAATATCATAATTATGTATGACAAATATAAATACACCAAATATAACTGTATATTATGTGTAAAACAATCAGAGGGCATTCACACATATTCATAGGATGACATATTCATTAACTACAAGATGAACCCAATGAAATCGAAATTGGGTTAAGAAGTTCCCTTGTAAAAATTTGACAGCCTAACGATATCACTTTAATATTCATAAAATGAGTTGATTAGAAACAAATTCATCTGATCACTTTTAAATAACTTCTACATCAATAAGGATATATAAAAACATATCCCTACATAATAAGATGTAAATTAAAAGACAAAAAAAGAAGTCTTTTAAAAAGAGGAGGCTGAAAGGTTCCCTTACCGATTTGGGAAACTTTCGAAATGTACACCCCATGAAAGAAGGACTATAAATCATTGATGTAAATACTCAAAAATGAAAGTATATTACACAAAGATTAGGATAATGGTAAGTAGGTACACCAATCAATGGAAATGGTGGCAAATGTAGCATAAATCTCACGGGAATAACAGTTAGATGAAAAAACCCATACGAAAACATAGCAGCCTAAAGGTTCCACTTAATAGATCAAAAAATGGATTTATGAGATCAAATAGGGTCTCTCATAATATGAAAATAAAATTTACAGAATGAGGAATATAAAATAACATCCCAAAACATAACAAAGATTAGCTTAAAATAAATGACATGAAAGAGAGTACTTAAAAGAAAGAGAGAGGTAGGATCCCTTACATCAAGTTCGACTTCTCTTGTTCGTTTCTTTATATTCCCTAATAATAAATATTGGTCAATTTATAATTTCTTAAGGACCTCATTTAAAGTTTATTATTCAATTTTTATCACATATTATAATGTTATAATAATTAGTTAATTATGGGAGTTCATATCGGCTGTTTTTGTCGATGTTTGGAACATGAGTTAAAAATGAACTTGTTTGAAAATGATTGTCCATTTAGTTATAAGTAAATCATCTCCAGAATAGTATTAATGATTTAAATATCATATAAATCCAGTATATATTATGTTATACTATTCCATATCATTTTTAGATAAAAATGAATGAAATGCACCGTTCATGGAGACATTAGGTCGTACGTACACATGAACGCTACTTTCATTTCTTTGTCATATTAATGGAATTAAAAATAAATGAGAGATATATATATGAAGATTGTAGTATAATATATATGTTATATAGGTAACATATTTTCATCAATTTCATTCTTTGTACATTCAATGAATTGAATGAACGAGTCACATCACTTGAGGGGGCAGCAGTCCACACTTCCTCAAATAAAATTATCCCATTTTCACAACATGAAAAGCATAAAGGAATGTATTAAATATTAAATACTGAAGAATATAGAGGAAATAAATATAATATATATCATAAATAAATATATTTCTATCATAATGGACACCATGTGAGGTGGTAAGAGAAGATAGAATAGTCATCGTTTCGTGAGGCAGTAATTCTCCATCCACAGAAACAACATGATCTCTAACCATTAGACGGAGGTGTGTGTATGTGTAGCTCAAATACATCTCATAAAACATCCTAGGATATTTATATACTTGTTTTGTTCCAAAATAAATGAATAAAAATATTTTAGGGGGTTGGAGTAGTAAAATAAAATAAAAGAACATTACGGAATACTTTACCTTTAAATCGAGTAACTCCTATTGGTTTGAACCATAATGGTTTCATGAAGAGATTTCGGCATAAGACAAGGCTTATAAGATTAATAGAGGGATGTGGAGAGATAAAATGATTTGAGTTTTGTTGATCAAAAGGCTTGAGAGGTGTGGGTAACGAGGTAGAGTTGGGGGCCTTTTATAAGAGGGAGGAGGGGAACTCTTAGAAAGTCTTGATAAGTAACATTATTATAAAATGATTTTCGTATATCAAAGGTCCGAAAATTATATATTTCGTCTGAATGGTGATAAGGGTTCAAAATATACCCATCCAATAAGTTTTTGACATGTTTAAGTCTTATATTTTACCTTATCTTTTCATTTTACGTAAATCATTCATTAATGAGGTAATCACTGCATCATCATGGTTTCATAAATAAATTAATTTATTTAATGTATAAAAATTATAAAAAAGACACTATGATTTATGAAATATTATTATTTTTCTAATGAATATTTATGGTCCAAAATATGACTTTTATAACCCCATGTACAAATTGTTTTAGTAAAACAATACATGTTTGTGACATTTTTATGTTAACTTTAAATAAAAAGTTATTAATGTCATTTTTTACCCAAGTGGGTCCATGGGGTCCCCATGATGACCCATGGAGTTTCTTTGTCAGCAATGACACATCATATAATGGTAGGACATGTTTCATTGTCATTTCAAATTATTAAAACATTATATTTACCTTAAATTACACTAAATACCTCTAATCGCGATTAATAAAACAGAAAAGATAATATTCAACAAAAAATTAGTTTAATCCCAATTAACCACATTTTACATACTAATGACAACCATGTATGTCAGATTTTTGAAATTCAAATAACAGATGTGGTAAAATTTCATTTAATAAAAATCAGTTTTTTTAACTACCACTTAGTGGTTTCACTATTCAAAAAAAATTGAAGTTTTTCATAAAAAAACCAATAATTCACCCTAAGAAATATTTGATATTCTGAATTCAAAAATGATATATATTTTAAAAAAATATAAACATTTAAGTTTCATTAATTAATTTAATAATTATTTCTTGTTGTCAAAACAAATTGCACGATTTTATGAAACAATATATATCAAAAGATTGACACTATTTTAAGTCCAATTTTAAAGTGAAAATAATATCAATGACCACTATTGGATTAAATGGTAAAAATATATTATAATTGGACTTTAAAAACAATTAAAAAGATAATATAATCAGATAAATAAATTAGATTAAAAAAATATTTGAATTAAAATACAACATTTTTCACTATTCATTTTAAAAATAACTTTATCGGAAAAATACAAAAAAAACTCACAAAGTAAATTTTGATGTCCTGATTCTAAAAAAGAATTTTATTTGTTCCAACGAATGTATAAGAGTGATAAAAACTATATTTAAATAGGGTTCTCCATCAAAAGGCGATAAGTCGACCATTTAGTGAATTTTAGAGTATATATGCCTAAAATTTAATTCTTTTCTTATTTTAAGCCCTTATCTTTTATTAGATAAAAGTAAAAATATTTGACAAACATATATAATAATTTTCTAGTTTGTTAGATTCATTACCTCCATTACAACGGCTAGGCATTAACTACCATTTAAATTAATATTATTTTATTATTAGAGTGCAACATAAAATTTCAAAGGAACTCGTTGTTGCGTATTGGGTACGCCATCGAGCATAGAATTACCTTTAAAGTAATATTAATATTTTATTCACAAATATTAATAAATATGAAAAATTAATATTATTTATTTACCTGAGATGTTACATCCTTCCCCACTTTTGGGAATTGCGTCCTCACAATTTTAAAATTGGGATTGGAAATTTCAAGGAAAGTTCCAAATCGGAAAAAGAGTCAGTAAAACAATCACTTTAAAATAAATGAAGAGAAGTACAAAGTTCACCCGAGTTATCCCATACTATGATTCCATATAGGAAAACATGGACATGGAATAAAAACCAAAGCGTCATGTTCTTATGGAGAGTGATAGAAAACATGATTAGGAGAAAGTTAACCTCCAGAAAATCACAAACTTGTGATGGGTTAAACAGTATTTTATTCCCCAGTAGGAAAAGTTTACGTAAATTTTTTTTGTTTTATCTAAAATTTAATTGAGGAATTAATTAATGAGATTAACTAAATCGCAATGAAAAATACTTTCTTATCATTTATACTTTCATCTCTTATGAGATTTCTTAAACAAAATTATTTTTTCCTACAAAAGACAAGTATTTAGGATGAGTTTTTTCACATTAAGAGCGCTATAATCAAAATCTAGAGAATCAAATAATCCGAAAAAGAGATATATATATTTCCCATGTATTTAGAAAAAAACCAAAACCAAAGTTGCTAGTATGAGATCAGATAATACCCAAAAAGGATAATCCTTTATAAAAAGAAAATCTATTCTTAATCTCCAAAATTTGTCCAACAAACCCCAAAGTTCTACAAAGACCATTCGATAAACAATTTTTCAATAAAATTATTTAAAGAAATCCAAACTATGTTTGAAACCCAAATATTTTAATGATTTAATCATATAGTTGTCCAAGGTAAAAAATAACATTTATCACCAAATAACATCAGTTGCTCTTAAAGTCTCATATTGAAAAGTAATTAACCTAATCATATATCCTCCATGATAGGTAAATATTTTCCTAGATAAACCAAAATCAACTTATTATTGATCCATAAAATCATTTAAATAAAAATAATAAGTCATACTAACCTGGGACTTCACGTAGTCCAGTGGTAGTCGATAAATACCTGTCGCACATTAGTAGTGGGTACAACTCCCACAGCTTCACCCGACGTGACAGATTGTCACACGGTCTACATGATGTCCTTTTTCCAAAATTACTTAATTCGTATAACATTCCCCAAAAAATGATAAAATATTCACAAATAACCATTACATAATTTAACCTCAAGTTTATCTCATTCCTTTCAATTTCCATCATAACATATATTAACCCATAATTACCTCAAAAGTAAGGATCATATAAACCGAAATGGTTCTTTATAACTTTGTCAACAATAAAATATTTAATTATTCCTTGAATAAAATTTTCATATATCAAACATCAGGGTTACACATACTATAAAAAGTCTTCTTATGTTAACCCATCACCTGAAGAGACAAAATACTTTAAAGAATTCACAATCCTAAAATCTACCATAACTCTTGAATCCCTTATATGTTGACTTCTTACAGAATAAACATTCTTCATTATCCATTAAACATTCCTTTCCAACTTATTCTGATATACTTCTTTCCTACAAATAATATCATGAATCATATCCTAGGATTCAAAAATATTATAAAATAAGTTAAGAAATAATCTACACCTTTGATTAGTCATTATCAGTTTCTTCATCCTCAATTAGAATGGAATTTGGTATTGGTAAATGAATATTTGTACGATATTGGTGATATCATTCCTGAAACTTCTTTGTAGGGAATGTGTTTTCATAATGACCATGCATACCACATTTAAAACATTCAATTGATCCCTTAGAAAGGACTTCTTTCCCTTTCCTCGAGTCGACTGGATGCTTCTATTTTCCATGGAAGGTTCTCGCTTTATGACCTTCATTTCCACATCTATAGCATATTTCTACCCATTTGAAACATTTTCCTAGGTGTTTCTTTCCACATATTTGACACCTAGGTTTTCGAATACACATACCTTTATGATTATTACCTGAACATCCATAGGGACTTGCTTCTCCCATATATGATTCCTTATAAAAATCACCAAGGATTAGGTATTCAATCATGACTCTAGATAGTTGGTTGAGGATAAACACACGAGTTCTCATTGTAGCCCCCATATCATTCAGTTACTCACTCAGAAAACTGTCACAGTTTCCTTCACATCCACTGTTACTTTGGTGCCTGCTAGATCCATCCATTTACTAAGGCCAAAAATTTCAGTGTGAGTATATCAATAAATTTTCATGTACTAATGAGGAATATAAAGACTAAGATATACTTACTCATTCAATTTATCTAAAACTATGACTCTATCTGAAATCTTAACCATTATGGTAATGTCACTTATGCATAAAGAATACCCGAACCTCTATAGTTATCTAAACCTAACTCTGATACCAACTATAAGGACCCAGCCTTAAAGAATTACATAATCATGAATTAAATGAATAATTCAAATAGAGGAAATTTTCAGGTTTAGAGTTTTAGAAAATGAGGACATAAATATTACATATCAAAAGATTACAATGTAGACACTTTTACTATGTTTCCATAAAATAAAAACTCATAAAACGAAACATGTCTAGTTCCATGATTTAAATAGCATGTCTTTCCTTGATCCCATCCTTGACCCTATTCTTCTTTAAGTCCTGTGGAAAACATTTCAAAAAATTGGGATGAGCATAATAAGCTCAGTAAAGGATGCACAAAGAAGGAAAAATGTTAGTTTTTCAAAAGAACATGTAAACCATGATTACTTTATCAAATTAATACTTTTCACCTTTATGAAGTAGTAAAAACTCTTCACTAAATAAAAGATCACTACTTACGATTTGTAACCAAAATATTACCATTAATCCCATATAAAAAACACATAATATATAAAGGTAACTTGGGACATAAACATACATAAATGGAATAACCATACGGTTGAGTTCCACACATATCACTACATGGAAAATCCATACGCCCGACTTCCATACCCAAGGCATTGGTGGTTATAACGTAACCACCCGACCTAGTATTCACGTCACCACCTGCCATATGGTTTATCAGGTAACCACCCGTCAAATGTCCACGTAACATTACAAAATAATAATAAATAAAACAAATCTAATGGAAATAAAACATTTCCACATTTCAATCACAATATATAAATTAAATATAATGACATAACCAATCCATTATCAAAACTATTTTCAAAACCATATAAAACTTTTAACAAAGAATTTTTTGAATCAAAGTTTCCCATAACACATTGATAATTTCAACATTTTAAACCATTAATATCCATATAAAATAATAATTAAATCCTTTTTGAAAACATGGAAATTAATGAGAAATAATTATAAGAATAAATCATTAAAACATTTAAAATGATATTTTAGTTAAAGAGTTTTTAACAAAATGAGAGATACTTGAATAAAAATAATTGAGGAATAACATTTAGTCCGAGCATTATAATATCGTGAGAATAAATTGATTCATGATATAATATGCCAATGGAAAGTATATACACCATATAAGAGTGAATTGGTTCATAACAACAATGAAGTCTCAGTGGAAATGTAAAATGAGATGAAATCCCTTATAAAGTAGGTATCTTTAAATTAAGGATAAATAAATCTCACAATTATGTGTGTAAAATATAAATACACAAAATATAAGTGTATATTAAGTATAAAACAATCATATTTCATTCACACATATTCATAGGATGACATATTCAATAAGTACATGTTGAACCCAATGAAATCGAAATTGGGTTATGAAGTTCCCTTGTAAAAAGTTGAGAGCCTAACGACGTCACATTAAAATTCATAAAATTAGTTGATGAGAAAAAAATGGTATCTCATCACTTGTAAATAAATTCTACCTGAATAACGATATGTAATAACATATCCCTATATAATAATATGTAAATTATAAGACATAACAAAAGTAGTCTTTTAAAAAGATGAGGGTTAAAGGATCCCTTACAGATTTGGGTAACTTTCGAAACGTACACCGATGAAAGAAGGATTATAAAACATTTATTTAAATAATAATAAACTAAATTATATTTCACAAACAGTAGAATAATGGGCAGTACATACACCACTCAAAAGAAATGGTGGAAAATGTAGCATAAATATCATTGGAATAAAAGTGAGATGAAAAATCCCTTACGAAAACTCGGCAGCCTAACGGTGCCACATAAAACTTCCAAAAATGGATTTATGAGATCAAATAGGGTCTCTCATAATATGAACATAAAATTTACAGAATGATGAATATAAAAGAAAATCCCCAAACATAATAAACATGAGCATAAAAGAAATGACATGAAAGAGAGTACTTAAATGAAAGAGAGAGGTAGGATCCCTTACATAAAGTCTGACTTCTGTTGTTCATTTCATTATATTACTGAATAATAATATTTGCCAAATTTATAATTTCTTTTGGACCTAATTTAATGATTACTATTAAATTCATATCACATATTATTATGTTATAATAATTAGTTAATTATGCGAGTTCATATCAGCTGTTTTTGTCGATGATTGGTAAATGATTAAAAAATGAACTTGATTGAAAATAATTGTCCATGTAGTTATAAGTATATCATATCCAGAATAGTATTAATGATTTAAATATCATATATATCCATTAAATATTCATTTTATACTATTCCATAACATTTGGATATAATATGAAATGAAATGCACTGTTCATGGAGACAGTAGGCCATACGTACGCATGAATGCTACATTCATTTCTTTGTCATATTAATGGAATTAAAAATAAATCAGAGATATATATATTATAATTCCATTATAATATATATGTTATATAGGTAAAATATGTTTATCAATTTCATTCTTTATACATTACATGTATTGCATGAACGAGGCACATCACTTGAGGGGCGATAGTCCACACTTCCTCAAAAGAAATTATCGCATTTTCACAAAATGAAAAGCATAATGTTATTTATTAAATATAAAATACAGAAAATTAAAGAGGAAATAAATATAATATATATCATAAATAAATATAGTTCCATCAAAATGGCCACCATGATAGGTGGTAGGAGAAGATAGAACAATCATCATTTTATGAGGCATTAATTCACCTTCCACGGAAACAATATGTTTTTTAACCATTAGACGGAGGTGTGCATACGTGTAGCTCAAATCCTTGTCATAAAAATATCCTAGTATATTTAAGATACTATATTTGTTTCAAAATAAATTAATAAAGAGTGTTTAGTGGGTTGGAGAAGAAAAATAAAACAAAAGAACATTAGGGAAGACATTACCTTTAAATCGGGTAACTCCTTTTGGTTTGAACTAAAAGGGTTTCTTCAAGAGCATTCTGACTAAGGTAAGGCTTCTAAGATGAAAATAGGTATGTGGATAGATACAATTATCAGATTTCGGTTGAGGAAAATGTTTGAGTGGTGTGGGTAAGGAGTTAGTGGTGGGGGCCTTTTATAAGAGGGAGGAGGGGCAATCTTGGAAAGCCTTGAAAAGTAACATTATTATAAAATGATTTTCCGATATCAAAGGTCCCAAAATTATATATTTCGAGTTTAAGGTGATTATGGTTATAAATACTCCCATACAATAGGTTTTTTACAAGTTCATGTCTTATATTTTACCTTATCGTCTCATTTTATTTAAATCGTTCATTAATGAGGTAATCGTTGCATCATCATGGTTTCATAAATAAATTAATTTATTTAATGTATAAAAATTATAAAATAGATACTATGATGTAGGAAAACTTTTTATATTTATAATTAATATTTATAGTCAAAAATATGACTTGTATAACCCCAGCTAAAATTTTTTTTAGTAAAACAATACAAGTTTGTGACATTTTTATTTTAACTTTAAATAAAAAGTTATTAATGTTATTTTCTTACCCATGTAGATCCATGGGGTCTCCAAGTTGTCCCATGGATTTTAGTGGTCTTACATGACAAGTCAAATAAGGGTAGGAAATGTTTCAAGGTCATTTCATATTATTAAAAAACTATTTTTACCTTAAATTACACTATTTACCTTTAATAGCGATTAATAATACTTAAAAGTTACTATTCAACAAAAAAATATTTTAATCCCAATGAACCAAATTTGACATCATAATGTCAAAAATGTATGTAGGATTTTTGAAATTCAAATAACAGCGGTGGTAAAATTTCATTTAAACGAAAAATCAGTTATTTTAACTACAACTTTGTGGTTTCACTATTTATCAAAAATTGAAGTTTTTCATAAAAATACAAAAAATTCACCCTATGAAATATTTGATATTCTGAATTAAAAAATGATTTAAATTTAAAAAATTCAAAACATAAAATTTTCATTAATTAATTTAATAATTTATTCTTGTTGTCAAAACAAATACCGTGTTTTTATTATACAATATATATCAAAAGATTGACACTAGTTTAAATCCAATTTAAAGTGAAATTAATTCCATGACCTATATTGGATTAAATGGTAAAAATATATTCTAATTGAACTTTAATATCAATTTAAAAGATAAAATAATCATATAAATAAATTAGATTAAAACTAGGTTTTGAATTAAAATACAACATTATTTACTATTCATTAAAAAATTGAACTTTATCGGAATAATACCAAAAATTTACACAAAGTAAATTTTGATGTCCCTATTCTAAAGTAGAATTTTATTTGGTCCAAAGGAGGTATAAGAGTGACCAAAACTATATTTAAATAGGGTTCCCCATCAAAAGGCGATAAGTCAACCATTTAGAGAATATTAGAGTATTTATGCATAAAATTTAATTCTTTTCTTATTTTAAGCCTTTATATTTTTTTGGATAAAACTAAAAAAAAATTCCAAACATATATAATCATTCTTAGTTAGTTCTGTTCATTCCCTCTATTAAAATGGTAATGCGTTAACTACCATTTAAAATAATATTATTTTATTATTATAGTGCAAAGTAAGATTTAAAAAAACTCATTGTTGCGTATAAGGTACGCCATCGAGAATAGTGTTCCCATTAAAGTAATATTAATATTTTATTCACAAATATTAATAAATATGAAAATTACTATACTTTATTTACATGTGATGTTACATCATGCCCCACTTTTGGTATTGCATCCTCGTAATTTTAAGATTGGGATTGGAAATTTCATTGAAAGTCCCACAGCGGAAAAAGAGTCAGTAAAACTATCACTTTAAATTAAATAAAGAGAAGTAAAAAGGTCCCCCGAGTTGACCCATACTAGGATTACATGTAGGAAAACATGGAAATGGAAGAAAAAACAATGGGTTAAGTTCTGGTGGAGAGTGATAGAAAACATTATTAGAAGAATGTTAACCCCCATAAAATCACAAACTTGTGATGGGTTAAATGGTATTTGATTCCCCAGCAGGAAAAGTTAACATACAAAATTTTTGTTTTAAGTTACATTTCATTTGGAAATTTATTTATGATCTTAACTAAATCACAAGGAAACATACTTTCTTGTATTTTATACTTTCATCTCTTACTATATTGCTTACACAAACTCCTTTTTTCCCTCCAAAAGAGGAGTATTTAGGATGACGTGTTCACATTAAGAGCGCTATAATCAACATCTAGATAAATATTAAATCCGCAAAAGAAATCTATATATTTTCCATGACTTTAGACAATAACCAATACCAATTCTGTTATTATGAGATCAAATAATACCCAAAAAGGATTATCCTTTATAAAAAGAAAATCTATTCATAATCTCCAAAATTTTTCCAACAAAACACAGTGTTCTACAAAGACCATTCAATAAACAATTTGTCCATAAAATTATTCGAAATAATCAAAAATAAGAATGAAACCAAAATATTTGATTGATTTAATCACATAGACTTCCAAGGTAAAAATTAACATTTATCTCCAAATAACATCAGTTCCTCTTAAAGTCTCATATTAAAAAGTAATTAACTTATTCATATATCCTTCATGAAAGGTCAATATTTTCCTGGATAATCCAAAATCAACTTATTCTTTATTAATTAAATCATATAACTAAAAATAAAAAATCATACAAACCGTGGAATTCACTTAGTCCAGTGGTTGGCGATAAATACCAGTCGAACTTTGGTTGTGGGTTTGATTCCCGTAGCTTCATCCGACGAGACATTTTGTCAAACGGTCTATGTGTTGTCTTATTCCCAAAACAACCTAATTCATATAACATTCCCCAAAAGTGATAAAATCTTCACAAATAACCATTACATAATTTAACCTCAAGTTTATCCCATGCCTTTCATTTTCCATCATAACATATAGTAACCCATAATTACCTCAAAAGTAAGGATCATATAAAACCAAATGGTTCTTTATAACTATGTCCACAAAAGAACAAAAAACTATTCCTTGAATAAAATTTTCATATATCAAACATCAGGGTTACACATACTATAAAAATTCTTCTAATGTAACCCCATCATCAAAAGAGACAAAATACATTAATGAATTTCACAATCATAAAATCTATCATAACTCTTGAATCACTTATATGATGACTTCTTACTCATTCAACATTCTTCATTATCAATTAACCATTCCCTTCAAACCAATTTTGAAATAATTATTTCCTACAAAAAAAATCATGAATCATATCCTAAGATTCCAAAATAAAAAAAAAATAATATAAGAAATAATCCATACCTTTGATTGCTCATTGAAAGTTTCTTCAACCTCAATCAGAATGACATTAGGTATTGGAAAATGAATATCTGTACGATCATGGTGATCCCATTCCTGAAACTTCTTCGTATGGAATGTGTTTGAATAATTACCATGCATAACACATTTAAAACTTTCAATTGATCCCTCAGAAAGAACTTTATTCCCTTTCCTCTAGTCGACATGATGCTTCCTTTTTTGCATGGCAGGTTATCGCTTTATGGCCTTCATTCCCACATTTATAGAATATTACTACCCCTTTGAAACATTTTACTAGGTGTTTCTTTCCACATCATTGAAACATAGGTTTTTGAACACACATACCTTTATGGTTATTACCTGAACTTCCTTAGGGATTTGTTTCTCGCATATATGATGTCGTATAAAAATTACCAAGGTTTATGTGGTCAATCATGACTCCAGATAGTTGGTTGAGGATAAACACAAGAGTTCTCATTGTATCTCACATATAATTCAGTTTCTCACTCAGAAAACTATCACAGTTTCCTTCACATCAACTGTTACTTTGGTGCCTGCTAGATCCATCAATTTACTAAAACCAAAAATTTCAGTGTGAGTATATCAACAAACTTATCATGTACTAATGAGGAATATAAACACTACGATATACATACTCATTCACTTTATCTAAAATTATGACTCTATATAAAATCCTAACCATTATGGTAATGTCACTTATGTTTAAAGAATACCCTATTCTCTAAAGTTATCTAAACCGACCTCTGATACCAACTATAAGGACCCAACCTTAAAACATTACATAATCACTTATTAAATGAATAATTCAAAAATAGGATCTTATAAAGTTTAGAGTTTTAGAATATTAGGACATAACTAGTACATCCCAAATTATTAAAAGGTACACACTTGTACTATGTTTCTATAAAATATAAACTCTTAAAAATAAACATGTATAGTTCCATGTTTTAGATATAATGTCTTTCCTTGATCCCATCCTTGACCCTATTCATCTTTATGTCATGTGGAAAACATTTAAAAAACTTGGGATGAGCATAAAAATCTCAGTAAAGGATAAACAAAGAAGGAAAACTGTTACTTTTTCAAAACAACAATTAAACCATGAATACTTTATCAAAGTAATACTTTTCCCCTATATGATGTAGTAAAAACTATTCACAAAATGAAAGATCACTACTAACCCTTTATAATCATAAGATTACCATTAGAACAATATAAAAAACACATAACATATAAAGGTATCTTGGGACATAAACATACTTAAATGGAATAATCATACGGTTGACTTCCTCACATATCACTACATGGAATATCCATATGGGTGACTTCCATACCCAATGCATTGGAGGTTATAGCGTAACCACCCGTCCCGGTATTCACGACACCACCCGTCATATGGTTTATCACGTAACCACCCGTCAAATGTCCATGTACCATTACAAAACCACAATACATAAAAAAAATATAATGGAAAGAAAACATTTCCATATTTCAATCACAATATATAACTTAAATATATTGAAATAACAAATCCATTATTAAAACTATTTTCAAACCCATTTAAAATATTTAATAAAAATATTTTTAAATCAATGTGTCCCATACCACTTTGAAGATTTAAACTTTTTAAAACATTAATATCAATATAAAGAAATCACTAAAACCATTTTGAAAACATGGATATTAATGATAAATATTTCTAAGAATAAATCATTAAAACATTTAAAATGATATTTTAGTTAAAGAGATTTTAACAAAATGAGAGACACTTGAATACAAATAATTAAGAAATATCATTTAATTAGATCTTTATAATATCATGAGAAATAGGGGATTCATGATATAATATTCCAAAGGATAGTATATGTAAAGACCCGTATCTTGACATACATGGACATTACATTACTTTTGCGGAATACTTAATACATAACAAAAATATACACACAAGGATCGTAATAGTTTAGTGTCTTTGGAAACTCGGAACGTAATCTTCTAATCCTGGTGAAAGATCTTCAAAATCTCCCACAAAGATCTTCCTTTTTTTTACCTAAAACCTTTCTTTATATCATGGGGAAAAGAAAACATAAAAGGCTGAGCTCAAATGCTCAGTAAGGGTAAACAAAAGAAATATCAATCACATAATTTTCATAAGAACATAACATTTTTGGAAATCTTAACCTGCAAAAGAGAGCATAATTTTATAACATGGGATAAATCATAGTAGTGAAAATGAAACCCTTACATAAAACATTACTCATTGTGGCATACACACATAATCATAGAGAATCATTTCTTGTTAGTCAAGACTCATTGCCAAGACTATCTTAGTGGACAAAGTCCCTTTCTGAATCGAGTAATCCTCGTTTCAGTCCTGTTTCACTGAACCGGTATAACCTACCATTCCAGCCATGTCTATCTCATGAGATATGAAATCTTTACCCAATGCATTGGAGGGAGATATAGGTCCCACCCATCTTATAATGAATCCTTTCTTATGTGTGCCACATAATCATAAAACATACATCATCGCATAACACATGAAACAAAAATGGGATTCTTGAAACATCATGACATCATAAATCAATTCATATAAGATAAAGGAATTCATAAAAATAATTCCATCACAACATGATCAAATCAATGTAATAATAGGGATAAAAACATAACCCTTTATTATCTTAGATGGAAAATAATTTTGAAAATCACTTGAACTCCATTCTTGAGGAAAATATCCTTTCTTCTTCAAAAACATTTTTCCTTTCATAACATGTCATACAAATTTAAAATAAAAGAAGTTGATTAAAAATAAACTTGAAAACTTGTAAAGGAAGCTTCTTGGAAACAATGTTTTAAAAATCCATTCATGCCGTATAAGTTAAGAAAACATTCTTCGTACTTTTGTCGAAAAAGTCAAAAAGTACCTCGTACGGAAAAAAGACAAAAGTTTCCTTTCATATTCTTTAATAAAAACTCACCTAAGGGTAAAATTGGATTTAAACAATTGTAGGTGGATGGAAATAATATTACATATTGAGGGAACATGGATGTGGATGATAAAATACACCCCAGTAAATACATACAAATAAACAATCTCGGATAAAAATGAGATTGTGATATTTCCCTTACATTTGGTCCAATTTGCTTCGTATGTGTCCGAACCTCCTGTATAATGATTTAAATAATGTCATTGACTTATTACAGAATCATATTCATTGTTATGATATCATATATGGTTCACTTATGACATTATATTACCCGTTCTTTTGTAAATTCCATGTTAAAGAAGCGTTTTGGGTAAAATCGTTTCATTTATCGTAGGTGTTTTGACTTGTTGTTCTTGACATCATTATTACTTATATCATGATTTACTTACTTCCAGAATATAAAATATGATTTATATATCATATATATTCAGTATATATATATATATAATAGATAGATAAATAAAATGAAAAACACCGTTCATGGAGACGGTAGTCCGTACGTACGCATGAACGCTGTTTTTCTTTCCTTATTGTCTTGAAATGGAAGTAAGTAGATGACATACATATGTATATATATATATAAATCCAGTAGCTTTATAATGTCATATATTTCATTATTATTTCTTATATATACATTATAATCATCCTTAAATGGTTAACATGGAGAATGAATCTCATCGCGTCGTGGAGACGGTAGTCCGTACGTACGCACGAGCGATGATATCATTTCTATACATATTGAATTGAATTGGAGTGGATTATACAATATATCAGAATCAATATGATGTTTTAATAACTGTGTATAGTTATTCTTTACACCATTATACCCATCCATGTAAGGTGGTGGTGGAAAATACATTACACCACGGCGTGGAGACGGTATTCCGTACGTACGCACGCGCAGTGATTTCTTTTTCCGTAGGATGGATAGATGGTGAAATAGGGTTGTTTCATACTTATAATAACATATCAGTATATGAGTGATACTGATGTTATTACTTCATAATGAAACAACCTAAGAAGAAGAAGTGGAAGAAGAAATAAAGATGAAAGAATTGGTAACGGTAATTACCTCTTCTTTGAAGTGCCTCATTGAGACCTCCTCTTAGGGCACTAGAATTTGTCTTTGAGGAAGACCAGAACCTCTAGGATGTTTCTAGGGAAGTGGAGAAGAGATTTTTGCAGGGGTTGGCCGAGCTTGAGTGCTCAAATTGGTGTGAGGAGAAGGGGGAGGAGGTGTCCTTTTATAAGGGAGGAGAGGGGCACCTTAGGAATTCTTAAAAATATTAATTTATAATAAATCTAACGCCACTTAAAAACCTCCAAAAATGACTCATATTCGAAGCTTAGATGAGATAGGGTTGTAATCTCATCAACCAATCAAATTTAGACATGTTTGGATCTTATTTCAAACCTTATCAATTAGATTTAACTCTAAGTTAAATAATTTAACTTTTACCGTGTCTTTTTGTATTCTTTCACTATATGGTTAATACACTTACTATAACATGCCAAACGAACCCCAAATTGTTTATTATTAATATATATATCCTTATCTAAGTCATTTGGCCGAACCTTAGATTTTTAGGAATACAATAAAAATTAATAATATAATATTTGATTTAAAAACTATTTTGTGTCAATTTTGACACTATTTGATATATGATTTTTGTGAAAGTCATAACAGAATTAAATGTTCGAACCAAGTTGATTAAATCAACATTAATATATCATAGTAACCTAGAAAATTAGGGGAATTCATAAAAAATCTCAAATTACATTTATTTTGGTGTTTATAACATCAATTATGTCAATATTTCATTAATAAGATAATTACTGCATCATCGTTGTGTCATAAATAAATTAAATTATTTTATGTCTAAAAATTACAAATAAAATACCATCATGTAGGAAATCTTTTTAGCTTTCTAATGAATATTTACAATCGAATTTATCTTATGTATAACCCCATATTAAAAATGATTTACTTATTAATCATTGATTTTAACTATTTTAACCCTTCTTTAAATAAATTAATAATAAATGTCCTAATCTAATCCAAGTGGGCCTAAATGATCATATTTTATTCCTAAGTTTGTTTTTGGTCGAATTACACTTGTCCAATAGAATTAGGACATGTGTTAGGGTAATATTAATATCATATTTACCCTTAGTTACCCTATTTACTATTAACCGCGGTAAAAAAAGTAAAAAGTTACTATTCACCAAAAAATTATTTTCATCTCATTGAACCACATTTTAGTCCTTGATATTAACCGTGTCTCTCGGATTTTCGAAATTCCAATCACAGAAGCGGTAAAATTAAGTTTTATGCAAAATTCAGTTTTTAACCTACCACTTAGTGGTTTCACTATTCATCAAAAATTGAAAGTTTTCAGAAAAATACCAAAATTTCACCCTAGGCTAATTTCGATATTCTGAGTCCAAAAATGAAGTCCATTTTGAAAAATAAAATTTATAAAATTCCAAAAAGTGGTTATTACTATTCATAACGGCTAGTTTTAATAATATTTTATTAGCACATCGTTGTTTAGTGAAACTCGGTATTGCGTATTACACACGCTATCGAGGAAGGTCGCGATTGCGTGTAATGCAAGGCAAGACAAGGATGCGTGTTGTGAAAGATCCTTTTGGTGTAGCATACAACACAAGACATTAATAAAATTAAAAAGAATATTTTTTATAAAATCTTGGGCTGTTACATTCTACCCCCCTTAAAATGAATTTCGCCCTCGAAATTCCTCGGGGTTATAAATGGTTTACTATTCGAAAGTTTCTTTAATATAAACCCACATCGTAAAAAGGAATATCAAAACCAATCTTTAAAAACAAAAGTATGAAACGTAACGGTTACCCAAATAAACTAATCATTGGGTTTCCACATAGGTGAAAATATGGATATGGAAGAGAAATCTAACCATCATGTTCTGATGGAGAGTGGTAGAGAACATGGCTATGGAAAAGCCAGTAATCACAAATCCATAGATATGTGATGATATAAGGTACCATCTGATTCATCAGGTATAAGATCACTAGGACAACATTTTTGGTTTTCAAGATCATTTCCCCTAAAGTTGAAAATTTTGTATTAGAAGAAATACTTACTTGATTTTGGTACAATCTAACTGTTGTTCGTGAATTTAACAATTTCCACTTCATCCCTTAAAGAAATGAAGTTGAATTTGTTATTCGTGATGTGTTAGTAGATCATGTGATAGAATGATGGGTTATTCCATCTCTTTCAAACAAAATGTTAGCAAAAGTTATAAGTCCATCTTGTGGTTAGATTAATCGTATATAGTTCCAAAAATGAACTTATACTTCATATATCATACCGCTTAATAAAATAAAACTAGTTTATACTAACCAGGGACTTCCTGTAGGCCAGTGGTAGGTGATAAATGCCAGTCGCACTTCGGTTGTGGGTTCGATTCCCACAGCCTTGTCCGACGCGATGGGCTGTCGCCCGTCCTGCAGGTTGTCCTTTTTCTAAAACTACATTACTATAACATCCCATCAATAACATCGAAAAAAAACTTATATCCTTAAACAATACTCACTTATGTCCAACATAATCCATTTCAATCTTTAGGCTTATCCATAATACTGCAGTCCACTCTCATAACATAGTGAAAATGATTACCAGAGATTTAATACCATCGTTGATCCCCATATATCATAAGATATGTTTTGTTGGACACATTCCAAACATTCAATGTCCTTAATCATGAATTCTCTTGAAAACCTTAGTGAAAACATGAATGCAGTTAAAATTTAACAGTTTCCACATACCAAAATCCTCAAATTTCTATATACTCAAACAATGATATCACTTAGTCCTTATATCAATCATGAGCTCATGAATACAATCAAACATCTCATTATATTCTTATCCTTTTATTATGCACTTTTCATCTACTTTCCAAATGTATCTGAATAACCTTTCATGGTTACTGGTACCATTCATCATACACTTTCAAAACTCAAGGAAAGACAACTGTGTAACAATCCTTAGATGTCTCTTTATTCCATAGTACCATGAGATTTCTTATACAACATTACACATGATAAACATGTAATCATTCCACTACATTCTTAAACCATTGACCGAGCTTCAACAATTCTTTCATCTCACATATCATTTGTAGTCTCTTCATCATCATCAACATAAATACTTCCCATACGACCATACTGATTATCTTCATGAGACTTTCCCTTAGGGCATTGGTTTGCATAATGCCTGTACATTCCACATTTAAAGCATTTAACCATTGTTGATGTCGTAGCAATACCATTATCCTCATCCATGATGTTAACTGAACCCTTTCCTTTGCACTTACTTGCTTTATGTCCTTCTTTTCCACACCCAAAGCATCTTCCAGTTCCTTTGAAACATTCTCCTTGATGCCTCTTCCCACATGATTTACATAGGGGAAATTGAACTTTCTTTCCTCTATGATCATCATGGAACTCCATCTTTCTCTTATTAGTCGAGTCAGGAAACTTACCAAATTTTACTTTATTGATCATGTTGTGAGATTGCTGATTCGGCATAATAATGATGTTTGGACATCCAAATCCCATTTCATTTGGTTGCTCATGAAGAATATCATTCCATTGTCCATCATATCCTCCATTATTGTGAATCATCTTGTTTCCAGCCATTTTCTAAATCCCAAACAGAATAGTGTTAGATGCAAAAATCATGCTAGGGAAAACAACATAATAAAGGGGGAGTACCTTCAATATCCAACATCTTAGGTTTAATTCTATGATCGTTAGCGTAATTCTATTACTATAACCTATACGTATACTTAACCTTAGGGACATACCTAGACATACCTTAGAAATATCTCTAGGAATCTCACTAACGTTTTCGCATCCTAGTTTCCAAAGGTTGACTAAACCTTTCCTCTGATACCAACTGTAAAGACCCGTATCTTGACATACATGGACATTACATTACTTTTGCGGAATACTTAATACATAACAAAAATATACACACAAGGATCGTAATAGTTTAGTGTCTTTGGAAACTCGGAATGTAATCTTCTAATCTTGGTGAAAGATCTTCAAAATCTCCCACAAAGATCTTCCTTTTTTTTACCTAAAACCTTTATTTATATCCTGGGGAAAAGAAAACATAAAAGGGTGAGCTCAAATGCTCAGTAAGGGTAAACAAAAGAAATATCAATCACATAATTTTCATAAGAACATAACATTTTTGGAAATCTTAACCTGCAAAAGAGAGCATAATTTTATAACATGGGATAAATCATAGTAGTGAAAATGAAACCCTTACATAAACATTACTCATTGTGGCATACACACATAATCATAGAGAATCATTTCTTGTTAGTCAAGACTCATTGCCAAGACTATCTTAGTGGACAAAGTCCCTTTCTGAATCGAGTAATCCTCATTTCAGTCCTGTTTCACTGAACCGGTATAACCTACCATTCCAGCCATGTCTATCTCATGAGATATGAAATCTTTACCCAATGCATTGGAGGGAGATATAGGTCCCACCCATCTTATAATGAATCCTTTCTTATGTGTGCCACATAATCATAAAACATACATCATCACATAACACATGAAACAAAAATGGGATTCTTGAAACATCATGACATCATAAATCAATTCATATAAGATAAAGGAATTCATAAAAATAATTCCATCACAACATGATCAAATCAATGTAATAATAGGGATAAAAACAGCACCCTTTATTATCTTAGATGGAAAATAATTTTGAAAATCACTTGAACTCCATTCTTGAGGAAAATATCCTTTCTTCTTCAAAAACATTTTTCCTTTCATAACATGTCATACAAATTTAAAATAAAAGAAGTTGATTAAAAATAAACTTGAAAACTTGTAAAGGAAGCTTCTTGGAAACAATGTTTTAAAAATCCATTCATGCCGTATAAGTTAAAAAAACATTCTTCTTACTTTTGTCGGAAAAGTCAAAAAGTACCTCATACGGAAAAACGACAAAAGATTCCTTTCATATTCTTTACTAAAACTCACCTAAGGGTAAAATTGGATTTAAACAATTGTAGGTGGATGGAAATAATATTACATATTGAGGGAACATGGATGTGGATGATAAAATACACCCCAGTAAATACATACAAATAAACAATCTCAGATAAAAATGAGATTGTGATATTTCCCTTACCTTTGGTCCAATTTGCTTCGTATGTGTCCGAACCTCCTGTATAATGATTTAAATAATGTCATTGACTTATTACAGAATCATATTCATTGTTATGATATCATATATGGTTCACTTATGACATTATATTACCCGTTCTTTTGTAAATTCCATGTTAAAGAAGCGTTTTGGGTAAAATCGTTTCATTTATCGTAGGTGTTTTGACTTGTTGTTCTTGACATCATTATTACTTATATCATGATTTACTTACTTCCAGAATATAAAATATGATTTATATATCATATATATTCAGTATATATATATATATAATAGATAGATAAATAAAATGAAAAACACCGTTCATGGAGACGGTAGTCCGTACGTACGCATGAACGCTGTTTTTCTTTCCTTATTGTCTTGAAATGGAAGTAAGTAGATGACATACATATGTATATATATATATAAATCCAGTAGCTTTATAATGTCATATATTTCATTATTATTTCTTATATATACATTATAATCATCCTTAAATGGTTAACATGGAGAATGAATCTCATCGCGTCGTGGAGACGGTAGTCCGTACGTACGCACGAGCGATGATATCATTTCTATACATATTGAATTGAATTGGAGTGGATTATACAATATATCAGAATCAATATGATGTTTTAATAACTGTGTATAGTTATTCTTTACACCATTATACCCATCCATGTAAGGTGGTGGTGGAAAATAAATTACACCACGGCGTGGAGACGGTATTCCGTACGTACGCACGCGCAGTGATTTCTTTTTCCGTAGGATGGATAGATGGTGAAATAGGGTTGTTTCATACTTATAATAACATATCAGTATATGAGTGATACTGATGTTATTACTTCATAATGAAACAACCTAAGAAGAAGAAGTGGAAGAAGAAATAAAGATGAAAGAATTGGTAACGGTAATTACCTCTTCTTTGAAGTGCCTCATTGAGACCTCCTCTTAGGGCACTAGAATTTGTCTTTGAGGAAGACCAGAACCTCTAGGATGTTTCTAGGGAAGTGGAGAAGAGATTTTTGCAGGGGTTGGCCGAGCTTGAGTGCTCAAATTGGTGTGAGGAGAAGGGGGAGGAGGTGTCCTTTTATAAGGGAGGAGAGGGGCACCTTAGGAATTCTTAAAAATATTAATTTATAATAAATCTAACGCCACTTAAAAACCTCCAAAAATGACTCATATTCGAAGCTTAGATGAGATAGGGTTGTAATCTCATCAACCAATCAAATTTAGACATGTTTGGATCTTATTTTAAACCTTATCAATTAGATTTAACTCTAAGTTAAATAATTTAACTTTTACCGTGTCTTTTTGTATTCTTTCACTATATGGTTAATACACTTACTATAACATGCCAAACGAACCCCAAATTGTTTATTGTTAATATATATATCCTTATCTAAGTCATTTGGCCGAACCTTAGATTTTTAGGAATACAATAAAAATTAATAATATAATATTTGATTTAAAAACTATTTTGTGTCAATTTTGACACTATTTGATATATGATTTTTGTGAAAGTCATAACAGAATTAAATGTTCGAACCAAGTTGATTAAATCAACATTAATATATCATAGTAACCTAGAAAATTAGGGGAATTCATAAAAAATCTCAAATTACATTTATTTTGGTGTTTATAACATCAATTATGTCAATATTTCATTAATAAGATAATTACTGCATCATCGTTGTGTCATAAATAAATTAAATTATTTTATGTCTAAAAATTACAAATAAAATACCATCATGTAGGAAATCTTTTTAGCTTTCTAATGAATATTTACAATCGAATTTATCTTATTTATAACCCCATATTAAAAATGATTTACTTATTAAACATTGATTTTAACTATTTTAACCCTTCTTTAAATAAATTAATAATAAATGTCCTAATCTAATCCAAGTGGGCCTAAATGATCATATTTTATTCCTAAGTTTGTTTTTGGTCGAATTACACTTGTCCAATAGAATTAGGACATGTGTTAGGGTAATATTAATATCATATTTACCCTTAGTTACCCTATTTACTATTAACCGCGGTAAAAAAAGTAAAAAGTTACTATTCACCAAAAAATTATTTTCATCTCATTGAACCACATTTTAGTCCTTGATATTAACCGTGTCTCTCGGATTTTCGAAATTCCAATCACAGAAGCGGTAAAATTAAGTTTTATGCAAAATTCAGTTTTTAACCTACCACTTAGTGGTTTCACTATTCATCAAAAATTGAAAGTTTTCAGAAAAATACCAAAATTTCACCCTAGGCTAATTTCGATATTCTGAGTCCAAAAATGAGGTCCATTTTGAAAAATAAAATTTATAAAATTCCAAAAAGTGGTTATTACTATTCATAACGGCTAGTTTTAATAATATTTTAATAGCACATCGTTGTTTAGTGAAACTCGGTATTGCGTATTACACACGCTATCGAGGAAGGTCGCGATTGCGTGTAATGCAAGGCAAGACAAGGATGCGTGTTGTGCAAGATCCTTTTGGTGTAGCGTACAACACAAGACATTAATAAAATTAAAAAAAATATTTTTTATAAAATCTTGGGCTGTTACAGTATATACACCATATAAGATTGAATTGGTGAATAACATCAATGATGTCTCAATAGAAATGTAAAATGAGATGAAGTCCCTTATATAGTATGTATCTTTAAATTAAGGGAAAATAAATCTCATAATTATGTGTGGAAAATATAAATACACCCAATATAAGTGTCTATTTTGTTTAAATCAATCAGAGGACATTAAAACATATTCATAGGATGACATATTCAATAAATAGAAGTTGAACCCAAATAAATCAATATTGGTTTAAGAAGATCCCTTGTAAAAATTTGACAGCCTAACGACATCACATTAAAATTCATAAAAATAGTTGATGAGAAAAAAAAGGTTATCTCATCACTTGTCAATAAATTCTACATCAATAAGGATATATAAGAAAATATCCCTATATAATAATATGTAAATTAAAAGACATAACAAAATAAGTATTTTAAGAAGAAGACGGTGAAAGGTTCCCTTAGCGATTTGGGTAACTTTCAAAACGTACAACCCATTAAAGAAGGACTATACAACATTGATTTAAATAATAATAAACGAAATTATATTAAACACAGAGTAGAATAATGGGAATTACATAAACCACTCAAAAGAAATGGTGCAAACGTAGCATAAATATCACCGGAATAAATGTGAGATGAAAAATCCCTTACGAAAACATGGCAACCTAACGGTGCCACTTAAAACTTCCAAAAACGGATTTATGAGATCAAATAGGTTCTCTCATAATATAAACATAAAAATTTCATAATGATTAATATAAAATAACATCCCCAAATATAATAAAGATGATCTTAAAAGAAATGACATGAAAGAGAGAACTTAAAAGAAATAGAGAGGTAGGATCCCCTACCTCAAGTCTAACTTCTCTTGTTTGTCTATTTATAAACCAGAATAATAATGTTTTTTCAATTTATAATTTCTTAAAGAAATAATTTAAAGTTTATTATTAAATTCATATCACATATTATAATGATATAATAATTAGTTAAATATGCGAGTTCATATCAGCTGTTTTTGTCGATGTTTGGTACATGCGACAAAAATGAACTTGTTTGAAAATGATTGTCCATGTAGTTATAAGTAAATAATCTCCAGAACAGTATTAATGATTTAAATATCATATATATCCAGTACATATTCATTTCATACTATTCCATAACATTTGGAGATAAAAAGAAATGAAATGCACTGTTCATGGAGAAGGTAGGCCGTACGTACGCATGAACGCTACTTTTATTTCATTGTTATATTAATGGAATTAAAAATAAATGAGAGATATATATATATATATATTATAATTATAGTGTAATATATATTTTATATAGGTCAAATAATTTCATCAATTTAATTCCTTATACATTCCATGTATTGCATGAACGAGTCACATCACTTTAGGTGGCGGTAGTCCACACTTCCTCAAATGAAATTATCGCATTTGCACAACATGAAAAGCATAATGGTATGTATTAAATGTAAAATAAATAAGCATAGATAAAAAATAAATATAATATATTTCATAAATAAATATATTTCCATCATAATGGACCCCACGAGAGGTGGTAGGAGAGGATAGAACACTCATCATTTCGTGAGGCAGTAATTCACTATCCACGGAAACAATATGTTCATTAACCATTAGACGGAGGTGTGTGTATGTGTACCTCGAATAGTTCTCATAAAAAAATCCTAGTATATGGAAGATACTGGTTTTTTTACAAATGAAATGAATAAAAAGAGTTTAGGGGGTTGTAGAAGAAAGTAAAACAATGGAACATTAGGGATGACTTTACCTTTAAATCGGGTAACTCCTCTTGGTTTGAACCAAAATGGTTTCTTGAAGAGATTTATGCATAAGGGAAGGCTTCTAGGATGAATAGAGGGATGTGGATAGATAAAATGATCAGAGTTTGGTCGATCCAAATGCTTGAGAGGTGTTGGTAATCGGGTAGAGGTGGGGGCATTTTATAAGAGGGAGGAGGGTCACTCTTGGAAATTCTTCAAAAGTAACTTTATTATAAAATTGTTTTCGGATATCAAAGGTCCAAAAAATATATATTTCGAGGGTAAGGTGATAAGGTTTGTAAATAAACCCATCCAATAGGTTTTTTAAAAGTGTATTTCTTATATTTTACTTTATCTTATCATTTTATTTAAATCTTTCATTAATGAGGTAATCGATGCATCATCATGGTTTCATATATAAATTAATGAAATTAATTTATAAAAATTATAAAAAAGTTATATGATGTAGGAAATATTTTATATTTATAATGAATATTCATAGTCAAAAATATTAAATTTCATAACCCCATGTAAAAATTGTTTTAGTAAAACAATACACATTTGTGACATTTTTCTTTTAACTTTAAATAAAATGTTATTAATGTCATTTTATTACCCAAGTGGATCCCTGTGGTCCCCAAGATTACCCATTGATTTTATTGGTCGGCCATGACACATCCAATAAGGGTAGGACATGTGTCAAGGCTATTTTATAGTATTAAAACATTATTTTTACCTTAGATTACACTAATTGCCTCTAATCGCGATTAATAAAACTTAATAATTATGATTCATAAAAAACTTATTTTAATTATATTGAACAACATGTGACATCCTAATTACAACCATGTATGTCAGATTTTTGAAATTAAAATCACAGAGATGGTAAAATTTTATTTAAATGAAAAATCAGTTTTTCAACAACCACTTAGTGGTTTCACCATTCATCAAAAATTGATGTTTTCTAGAAAAATACAAAAAATTCACCCTTTTCTATATTTGATACTCAAAATTCAAAAATAATTTATATTTGACAAAATTAAAAACCTATAATTCTGATTAAATAATTTAATAATTAATTTTTTTGTTAAAACAAATAGCATGTTTTTAGGAAACAATATATATCAACATATTGACAGTAGTTTAAGTGCAATTTCAAAGTGAAATTAACTCCAATGACCACTATTGGATTAAATAGTAAAAATATATTTTAATTTTACTTTAAAATAAATTCAAAATATAATATAATAATATAAATAAATTAGATTAAAAAGTGGTTTTGAATTAAAATACAACAATTTTCACTATTCATTAAAAAATGATCTTTATTGGAAAAATACAAAAAATTTACAGAAAGTAATTTTTGATTTTCTTATTCTAACGAAGAATATTATTTGGTCCAAAGAAGGTATAAGAGTGACCAAAACTATATTTAATGATGTTTCTCCGTCAAAAGGCGATAAGTCAACCTTTTCGTGAATATTAGAGTATATATGCCAAAAATTGAATTCTTTTCTTATTTAATGAAATTATCTTTTATTGGATAAAAGTAAAAATATTTGACAAACCTATTAATAATTTTGTAGTTAGTTATGTTCATTCCCACCAATATAATGGCTAGGAGTTAACTACCACTTAAAATAATATTATTTTATTATTAGAGTGCTATGTATGATTTCAAAGGAACTCGTTGTTGCGTACTGGGTATGCCATCGAGCATAGCATTCCCATTAAAGTAATATTAATATTTTATTTAGAAAATATTAATAAATATTAAAAAGTAATATTCTTTATTTACCAGGGATGTTAAAATAACCCTTAATGAAAAATCAGAACATTTATCCCTATGATAATTTTGATATCCCGATTTAATAAATGATAAACGTTAAATCTATTTAATATGAAACATATGAAATAAATTAATAATAATACTCAGAAACAAAAAAAATAAAACAATTTTTGATTAGATTATTTTTAAGAAAATAATTTATTAAATAAAAAAGTTGACCATATTTATTATATTTTAATTAAATAATTTAATATAAAATTATTATACCTATGATTACTAATGTGTTTATTCATATTAATGTAATCGATTTTATTGTATAGGTTAAAACATCCATTTTAAATTACAATTTTTAATTGTATATCATAGTTAATTTATACTCTATGTTGCGTGTAACACTTGATATGAAGTAAATTAAGTTTATTTATATATAATTATATTCTAAAATATCAAGGCATTATATATAATATAAAAATAATGGTACTAGTTCATGATCATAACAAACAATGATATTACAAAATTTTTTATTCAATAAAATCAGGAGTCAATGTATTAGAATTCAAAATTTCAAAACATGAATCTTAAGTGTGATAAATCAAAACAAATAAATTAGGAATAATGGTCTAAAATAATATTTTAATAGTATTTTATTAAATGTGTGGAACCATCATGTTATAAAAACTATCTCACATATAGAGGATAACTACCAACTCCATCTAATAATAATGGATATGGCATCAAAAAAAATTTACAGTATCATAATAGATATTGCACCATCACATGTTTCCAATAATTGATCAGAAATATAGAATTTTTTACATAATTAGAAGATTAAATTAAAATTTTTCACATAACTATAACATTATGATTAAATAATTTTCCAATTTAGTGTTTTTTACATAAATTTGGGCTCAAAAACAAATGATGGAAAACATACATATATGTTCCACAAGGGTAAAACAATTATCATATCAACCTATAATAAATAATTAAAATATAATGGCCAATGTTATCATTTAATAAATTCATTATAGAACTTCTATTGGTGGATAAATGGGTTGGTTAAGAATATTGTAATCATAATAAAAAATCATCAACATAAATAACATGGATGATATCATTGGATCATATCCCCTTTATTGTATAATTTACATCAAATTATATTATATTATATATTAATTCATTTATAAGGTCACATTATTATTTCATACAAAATAAATTTTTTAGGATTAATAGCTTTAAATTTAAATATTTCTAAAATATTAAGGGAAATAGTTTTTTCATAATGATAAATTAAATCTTGCAACTAAAGCCTCAAAACATATTGTCGTCATTAGGATTGGAAATTATATTGTACCCAGGTATGTTAAAATTATGGTTTACATCCAAATATATGGTAATAATTAATATTCATATGGATTATAAATTCAATATAATATTCCTTTTATTCATTTGAATGGAAACATTGAAATGGATGAAAAATATTTATGGCCAAAGAATAAATAATGACTATTATTTATAAATTCATTTTTGCAATAATATTAAGTAATGTTGAGTGGAAAATGACAATATTATATGAAAATTTATTTAATAGGCATTCAATAATATAAATAAGTTTTTTTATAAAATATTTTTCATATAATTTTCATAAGGGATTTTCAAGAATAATCAATATCGAATATATATGATTGAAAAAATTACACTACAGACATTATAACATTTGATTAAACAATATTAAAAATTGAAACATACATAGATACATTTCTAAAAAATTTTCATGATAAAAAACATGAAATATATTCATTTTTAGTATAAAAACCAAATAAAATAAAAAAACTCATTAATATGGCATGTTTTTTTACACATATAAAAATGTAATAATATTATTTTACCTCAAGTCTCTGCAATCAATAATGTAATTAAACCACCTATAAATTTATTATATATTTATTATAAAGTTATTATAAAAAAATTATTATATATATAATTCCATATATTATTTAATGTTAATATTGTATTACCCTTTTATTATTTATTATTTATTTATATATCTTTTTTCAAGTAAAGTCCACTTCATTTATCATACATAATTTAGTTCGAAAATCCTGATAAAAATTATTTAGTAGTAGCTTAGTTATTTTAGTAATAAAAATAATTAATTAAAAAAAAATAAATACTCATTATAATTATATTAATATTGAACTGTATAATATCTGAATTTAAAAATGAATTACACTATTTATGGAGAGAGTTGGGTGTACATTTTCTTGAAATATGTTTTTATTTTCAGAACGATAAAATGAAATTATAATTCCACATTATAAGATCATTTTATATAACATATATCATATCTATTAATTAAACATAACATTTTTACCAACCATTCATATCTATAGTAAAAATGAATCACATCGCTTCGTGTAGGTGGTCGTCCAGATGTACGCACAATATACATTATTGTTTTCCAATGGATTGAAAAAATTTATATAATATAATAATTTCATAAGAATAATTATTTCTCAAATATAATGTTTAAAAATTAAATAAATCACAAAAACCATCCAAGTAACGTGGACATGAAAACCAGTTAAACTAAACCACAAATATGGTAAATCATAAGTATTCTTGGGCAAGCTTCTCTTGGTTTCTGTGGGACTAGAATATGGTGATTAATGGATGTTATATAAAATTTATTAATATTAAATATATTAAATATTCCAAAATCATTGTTTTATAATTGATTCCATGTATTAATAAGAGGTAGTAGTTGAAATAAAACTGCAAATTATTGGTCAAGAGTTATAACTCATCATTAAGAATCCCCTTTTCGGTTACAAATTAATCATTGAAAATATTTTATCATTGATAAAATATCTATTATGTAGTGAATAATGGTAAGATGGTATTATAGAGTTGAATAATTAATAAATTAGTATCAAAAGGGTCGAGATTTATAGGAGAATAGGTTTCCATATTTAATTGAGTGGAGGGGAACTCATGGAGATAGAAAAATAATTAATCTAACATATATTAATTTTCATAATTATGATAAAAAAATCTAATTATATATATTATTTGATTAGTAAAAATATAAATAAATTAATAATTTTTTTTGAATTTTATGTGATTTTAAACATTTATCTCTTAATGTTAACCCCTCATTAACCCTTCTGATGATTACCACTATAAAAATGATGTTAAGGTTTTTTTGGTTCATGAATATTTCTATAAAAGGATAAGTGACTCATAAAGGGGGAATTGATTATATTTCAAACCATATACAATTCATCTTAAAAAGAACAATATTTTAATGAATATAATATAATTTATTCATATGTTATTTCCAAATTATATAATAAGTGACATTTTTGAATCTATTCAACAAATTTGATTTTAATGGAATTAATAATAATATAGAATTAGTATATAAACTTTTAAAAAATATAATATGATATATTAATCTAATAATTTTAAAAATTATCATAAATTATCAAATATTCATTAATTTTAATGTTTTTTACAATCCATTATTTTATTTTTTAATTAATATAATAAAATATATTTTTATTGGTCCAAATAGTTTAATATTAAATATTCTGTAAATAAAAATTTAAAATAAATAGATTATTATAAATATTAATCTTTATTTAATAAAATAACATAGATCAAATATTAATATATTTTTATACTTAGGTTAAAATTTTAGATATATTAATGTCAATAGAGTAATATTTTGGATTTATTTTTTTTATCAAAATAAAATAAGGGCGATATTAAAAAAATGAAACTGAGTGGAAATATGTTCAAGAGCTATATTTAAATTGCAAGACTGAACTCATCGAATATGATTGTATATCTTTTTAGGTTTATTTTAAGACATTATATCAGGTTTTTAACTACGTTTTACACATTTACACATAACGATTTGAAAACTATATAATATAGTAACTATTCCTAAGTATTGAATACAAAAGGGACATATTTAGAAACAATGACCCTCATAATTAAAAGTAAATATTTTTTTCTTCTATTTTTAAATTCAATAAGTGAAAGGAATAATATTGACATAAATATTTAAAACCTAAGGGAAAATATTTTCCTTCTAAATTTGATTTTAGAAAAAAAAATCAATGATATCAAATTCTAAAATATTCACGACTAGATTTGAATAAATTTGATTATTATAAATCATATAAAAATATTAAAAATTATTTAAATATCAATGATATAATGGTCTATTTATATAAAATTATTTAATGAAAATTAATGATATTATTTCAAAAATTCATTATAAACTATTCATTTGGAAATATTATAGTTTTAAAAAATTGATTAATTTAACCAAAATATAACTTTGAGATTATTATTTAAAAAATGATAATAAATATGTTAAATATAATTTATAAAATTTACATTAATAAATTATTATTTTAATACACAAAATTTAATATAAATTACATTATAATAAAATGAATATTTAAACCAAAAAAGGACATCAGTGAAAATATTTGTGAATTTCCACTATTTTCATAAATAATATTTCCTTGAACTAAGAAATTATATCATTATTTATTTACTTATTTAAAATTATTCATACCTTATAATGAAAAACTCTTATCTAATGGTCACATTTATATAATAAAATTTTATTTATTATATATATTTGTTCCCTTACTGATCTTTATTGCATATTAATAATGCAATCAAAATACATACTATTTTTAACTTAAATACTCTATATGGTACATGTATATTCTATTTTTATATTAATGTCAAGTAATTATGAATGTAAATAAATAATAAAAAGTGGGTTACCTATTGATGGGTGTTAATGCGTGGGTAATATACCTAATTCAACACAACTAATACTCACTCTATGAGATTTGAAATTTTTACAATGAATGTCATCTTATACATGTATCAAAATAACTAAGTGAATGTTGTTAATATCATATAATAATGACTTTTTAGGGTCATTAAATTCATTTATATGGATCCTTAAAAATTACCACTTATTATGAGAGGTTGACACACTATATGATAACATATGCGATATAGATTTTTATAATAGATTTACTGAATATTTACACTTGAAAAAGACATATGCATTGATCATCAATCATGTAAAACTGAATGAAAATTTATTAATGTAGAACAATATTATAAATAAAATAATAATATAATTTTAATAAACAATTCTTAACATACTTCTTCTTGTATAAACATCACCTGTAATATAATATCATCTAATAAATATTTTTTTTAGATAAATAGTTTTTCATATTTCTTTAGAATCATATAGAACAATAATTATATATAAATAATAATAAGAGTACTTATAACACCTCCACTATAATAATGAAATAATAATTAATATAGTTTTGGGAATTCCTAAATATATCCATGAATATTGTATCACTGTAACATTATACCCTCTATAAAAACCATTAAATTAGACACATTAAAATATATTTAAACAAAGTAGATATTTTAAAACCATAGTTTAATAATAATCATAAAAATAATAATTAAATTAACATTTACATATTTCATTAAATTTCTTAAATTATACATGATATCATATAACAATATCCATAATAAAATGAAAATATTCCCCCTATATCTATGAATAATGACATTAAAATACTTGGTCATTTTCCTTTTAAATTATACACCTTCACTTTCACATATAAATATATCACCGATGTATAATTTCATGGGAATTTTTTGACCTCCTAAAAAATAATATTAATCCAATTAAAATGAAGTAATATTAAATTATTAAAAAATAAGGTATTTTTTCTTCATAAATATCCAATATATTAATATTGCAACCCATACATTATTTCTACATTTTTAGTCACGAAAAGTTACATTACTATAAATTATTATAATATTCAAAAGCATCAGAATTTCAATTCTGTAACATATTTAATAAGATTGGATTATTATAAGTAGAAAATATACACATCATAATCATTAATAATACCACTCATTATATAAATATATCCCCTCTAGCAATTTTGTATAAATAATTCAATAATACATTACATATAACCCAATATTATATGATAAATTAATTCATAATAATATTATAGCACCAAAATTCATTATATCCCATCATCTACATAATGTGACACAAAGGATGATATCTCTAGTAAAGATATTCCTTATGTACATTGTATTAAGACATATTATACTTCACCAATAAAACATATTGAAATCCAAAAATACAAAATTAGGATCTTCTTTTCACTTGTTTAATATCCTTGTTCATGAGGCCTTTTGTGAACCAATATGTTTTGAGCTCCCGCAAAGTGATATGATTCCGTTTGATATTGGGGTGTATAGTTGACATGAACTATGTTTGAGAACATAAAACATGAATTCAAAATGGTCATTTTAATGTAAATAATAATTGAACATTTACATATACTATGTTTTCTTTCATCATATTATTGTATTTATTGATTTCATCAATTGAAATATCATTCATGTAATCCAACTCCAATTCATTTTATTTCATAAGGACATCAATATCAGTCTATTTATTTATATAATTTTCTATAATTCATAAGGTATTCAATATAATTAGGTAATCCATTAGTATTAAATATGTATTACATTTCATCATCATTAAAAACCTAATATGCACTACGAAAGATGTTCCATACATGTTAGTAGCATGAGGTTCAACTTGATAAATGTGGAAATTGTTTCATTGTAATTTTGGGATGAATACTAATGTGGGAATCATTAATGTTGGGTTTTACTGTTTAATTTTTTTTTCAATTCACTAATTATTAGATAAACCACATAACATAGTGAACATCATGTGGTTAAAATGTAATGGTAACCATCAATTTATTTTGTTTGGAAACAATAATTCATAAATGTATAAAAAAGTGATATAAGTGAATAAATAGAGTATAATCTTGTATGTGGACCAGATAAAATCATTTAAGCGTAATAACAAAATCATTTATTGGTCATTATACATTATAAAAATATAAATTTTAACAAAAAATAATTAATATAAATATGAATATGAATATGTATATGATTATGAATAAATCATTTATAATTTAAAAATAATGAAAAATAAATTCATTATTTTCATTATTATTAAAGAAATGTATATTTATTAAAATAATATAAAACAATTTGTTGAAGAATCAACTCCAAAAATATCTCCATTTTTTTATTTACAATGAAATTAACTATTTTAAATTGTATCCCATGTTTTTGAATTTATTGGAAAGATCTATTTTTTTAAAAAAAAAAATTAATCGCACACATTGATATTTCAAAAATAATTTAATGAAAAAATTATAAAAATTGTTATACATTATAAATTAAAGTAGTAATACAAACATTGAAATAATTCATTATTCCTTTATATAAAATTTAATACTGAATGAGACATCATAAAATAAAAATAAATTTCAACTTATTATTAAAGATATCAATTGAATTAAAATAATTATCAAAAAAATTCAATCATTCCACAATAAGAAAAAAAATTCAATCCTGTTATCATTTAAAAATATGTTCTTAATAGACTGTGTATAAATTAAAATTATATTCAAAAAAATTAAATAATATATTTTGAAATAATTGTAATATAAATTAATTTTTATTATAATTAATGGTGAGAAAATTCCAATGTAATAATGAAATGATTTATTACATACATCCATTGATAAATGTAATACATGAATCTAATTTTAATAGTAATACATTAAACATGTTATTTAATTGAATATTCCCTTTATTAAATTAATTCATTCAAATATAAATTTTTTAATATGATTAAAGATGGTCCAAATATTATAAAATAATTCATGTAACTCATTAATCAAATTAAATATTATATTAAAAAATTATTTAACCATTAGTGGTTGGGAATAACCAAATAAAGTGAATAAAAAATTAAAAAAAATTATTACCCTTTCCCCGTGTATAAAAGTGATATTAAATTAAAATAAAATTGAAAATTTTCCCACATTTTAAAATTTCTGTCTATTCGAAGCCTTTCATTGTAATAACAATCCACATCAATAATAGACAATAATTGAAAATTTAATATTAATTTATTCAGAATAATGAGAAAATAAAAAATGCTAAAAATATCTGTATGTTCAAAATTCCACAAGGTTAGATAACTATAATTTATTATATAATAACCATATAAAATTTCATATATAGGTCTTCATTACCAATATAAATTTGGTTTTGTAGTGTTTGATATGAATGAAATAAGTAAACAAATATATTTATTTAGAAGATATTCCATATTATGATATATGAACTACAATTAATTTATAATCAATTCTAAATAAAACAATTGAGGATTTTCAAATAGAATTCAATAGTATAATGTCCATTAAGAACATAATGAAATCATCATATTTTAGAAAGTCATTTTTATAGAAATATTTATATAACATTTCCCATTAAATTTTGGAATTTCACTATTACTGCCAATATTGTGCATCCCATTATTAATTCTACTTTTACCAATAATGTTATTTAGATAAATCACTCCCTTTTTTAATGTACTCACTATTTTTATTGAATAATTATGTTCAGCCTACAATTCAATGATTTTATTTTAAAGAAAATTATAGTACTTTTGGGATGAATTAGATCATAAATAAAAAATATACTTACTCTAAATCTATTTATCAGTAGAAATAAAATGAACATATTTTTAGAGTTATGTATTCTATTTATTATTGGCATAAATTTTATTGGTAATATCATATAAATATTAGTTATGTTTAATAAATGAAATATTTTTTGTAATAGAAAATTTAAGGAATAATTATTATACCTCAATATATTGAGAAATAGGATATAGTTTTATCGATGTTTATTGTCTAATTTATAATTAATGTATATTCACCAAATAAATCATTATATTCTCTCTATTTTATTATATAATATTATTCTATTATCTCAAATAATTTTCTTTCTTTTGAGCTTAATTTTCTGGCTAGTGAGTCCTCAAATGAACTTTCAATATACATAAATATATTATGAATTCCATAAATCTATTATAATAAATTTTCCAGTATATATATATATATCTAACTAAATTCCTTTTTTGGATCAATAAGTCATCAAATAAACACAAATAACAATAAACTAAATTATAATATTCATCATTCATGGAATGAAGTACAACATTTTCCTTTTTAATAAAAATAGTAATTTCATCTTAATAATGTTTGTTATCTTTGTAAACCATTATGGTTTTGATCAATTAATTTATTTTTAAATCAATTACCTTGTTTTGGTTTCATTATAGTAGAGGTAATTAAATTCCAATTACAAGGGAAAACCCAAAGTACATTAAATTCCTGATATAGTTCTCGAATTGGAGTTACAAAGGAAGAAACATTGTTGAAATATTATATTAATTGAAATTTAATCTGAGTTATTCATTAATCATCTTATATCATTTTTGTATCAAATTTATTTTTTTCATTTTCTTACTTAATTTGTATATAATTATTAGTTCTTTCATTTCTAACATCAATTGCCTCTAACATTTCATAATCTAAAGTACAATGAGAAACATGATTAAATTCATGACTTTATAAACCAAAAATAATATTATTCTTTCCCCCTCAAATGAATTCAGTATCCGCAACATGATATTCAATAAATTTTTTAGTTTTATTGTGAGTAATCTTATATAGCTTCACAATATAAAAATATAGATCCAATGCATTATTGTTACTATTAATATTCATGAGATCTTCTCAACAACCATAATATTAACTATGTAAATATAATTTAATGAATATAATAATACATTCTCTATTATTATACATTAAAATTAGTGTTAATGTGAATCACTGATATATGAAATTTAATGTTATTTGAAAACTTCTGTATTTTTTGAAACATTATATCCTATGAAACCCCTTGTTTTTATCATATATAAATAACATTTGAACATAAAATATTTCTATAAAGGGAGATTTCATATTTACACAACGTATATATTTCATATAAATTTACCAACTATATTCAAGTTGGAATCTTAATAGATAAGAAGAAACATATCCAAAAGAATCTATACTCTCATACCGCATAATGGATAGGTAAGACAATGATTAAAACCTAATAGGGTATTGGATTATGTACCTTTGAAAAATGTTTTAAAATTTAAAACTTAAATTTTTTAATAATGTGATCATGTACATTTATATTAATATAGTGAAATATAGTTGAATTTAAATAATGAAATGATCCATAAATAATAATGTATAGTGATTCATGAAAAGAAGAATCTAATTCAGTCCAATAACTCTATTCATGGGAGCATGATGATTATTCATAAAAAAATCCATGCATCTGAAGACATATACAATAAATTTCTACCAGTTTACATAATAAACCAATAATTTATCTTTAATTATTATTCCTTTATTGGTATCCTCAAATATTAAAGCATAATATAATTATATTGGCTTATATAAGAACAAAAATGATATGTGTATTGTTGAAACCTCATGCGAACAAAATATGGTATAAAATATTCAATGTCACATAATATTCCATAATAAAATAACAACAATATTAATATATTGACCATAGTTTAAAAATATTCATTATTAAATATGAAAAATAAAATAAAAAGTGTCCTTTAAGCCTTATTCTGGTTTATACTAAGAGTGAATAATTAATTACTAAGACCCCTTTTATATCAACATAAAATTTCTTACAAAGATATTATATCTGTCAAAAAAATTATTTTCAGTAGTGGATTTTTTATCACAAGTAATATATAAAAAATCCTATAAAATATTATTTTATAACGATTAATTATATCAATAATTTATAATGGAAAATATTTTTTTTAAATTAAATATATTATTAGTCATGTAATTTAATAAGTATCTCATGGTATATTACATATATATTTTATTTGTTTCTTATAAAAATGATATATTTAAAAAACTATGCGAAATAATATTGATTTTTTTCCCATTTTCCTTCATCGTTGAATAACTATACTTCAATAAAAAAATTTCAAAATCGAATTCATATATTACATATCATATAACAAAAATAAACATTGAAATTTTAGACAACATGTGTATAGAAATATAAATAATACTTTGACTATGATGAATAACTATATTAAAGTAAACTAATTATTTCTTTGTATCATTTCTACACAAATAACATTAGAAACATTATATGCACCATCATTTTATTTTTAAACTTTTTTTTACTAATAAACCATAAAAAATAATCCATATAAAAATAAATTAGTTAAAAATTTCAGAAAATATAGTACTATCTCATTTGAAATAATATATATAAGTACCATTTGTCTTCAATTATGTCAAATATTTTGATAATAAAATTATTTATTATTCCTAAATTATTAAATATTGAAACACCTGATGTTATTTAGTCCATGATTTATTCATTATGTATGGATTTATCAAATCATTGATTCTTTTTATCATAATATTAAAGAACACCACAATTATTTTGGAAATTATCATAAGCTGATTTATTATCTAAAGTGATATATTATATTTTTGGTCTCCTAGTTGTTTTTGAACATTATAATCCCCATAATGCCATGATACTGATATAACAAATAGCTCATAATGTTATTCATGTGACTTATAGAATGAAATATTAATCTAATATTCTCATTTTTTCCAATTTATACATATTTTCCATTTTTAAATTATACAATTAAATGTTTTTAATAAATAATAAAATAGCATGTTCTAATTATCATTTTATCTTAGTAGTTCATGACGACTTATGTGAATCAATCAATGTTGAGCTCCAGCAAGGTTAGATACTTAAAATTGAAATTTTGGTGTATAATAGAATTTATTAAGGTTCAACAACTCCAAGAATAAATTAATTAAGGACTTATAAATCAATAATGATGATTTCATGTACATTTCCCAATTTTACACACAACATACTATACTATCAAAAAAATATCATGGAAGATCCATTCATTTTCTGTATCTCTTATTTATATTCTTACTTAAAATCAATGATATAAAAAAAGTATTTTGTTATTTAATGACAATATATTGTTTATTATAGTTATTAATGGAAACCACTTTGTCTCACAAACAAATACATTTCGTTATCATCAACATTATGACATGATTAACATGAATTGATCAAACAATTTAGTATCATGACATTCATTATATTAAATGGGGGGGTTATTTTATTCTATTGTAGCTATCATTTAAAGTGAAGGATTAATCAATTATGGGTTTCCATAAAAATAATAAGAGGTTCTCTCAACCAAAGTGGGAATAACCAACCGAATATAGAGATTAATGTGTTGATTTACATAATGGTTAACTACATTTTTCATGATTATAGGAAACATGATTAATAATAGTATAAACTATTTTAATAAGGGTAAAAAAGGTTGTGTAATGGTATTGAGTAAAAACATGTGAGTATAAAAGAAATAGCATAATAATAATTTTAGAGTTTAAAAAAAATATTCTCTCATAAAATTTTAAAATTTTAAAAATCTTAATAATATTAATATAAATAAATAAAAAATATTTTTCAATTGAATGAAATTATTATTTTAATTAAATATAAATATTATATAACAATAACAGTAAATAAATTATGTGGTTTTAGAATCAAATACTACTATGGATTATTTTAAATAATAACATTGTAAACCATGTTGTCCTAATGAGTATATTAATTATTTTAAAAAGGTATAGGGGAACATAAATCATATACAAAACATATAATTTATTTTGTTAGATTATTTGATGGTAAATATCATGTTATCAGTAGTTTATAATTTTCCAATCTACGATGGTAATAGGAATCAAATTTAATATTCAATTTAATGGTGGGGGGAAAACAGTAAATGAAATTGAATAAAAAATATGGCTGTGGTGATATTTTTATTACGTGGACACATATTTTACTATGTGTCAGTTTTGATTTTGATGGATTTTTTCTCCCAAATGAATTTCTTGATACATATTGTTATTATTGCATGATTTTAATGGTTTTCTGGGTAATGGAATATACAGTGAAGCCTATAATTATGTGATGTAATTGGCCATAGTGTTCATTTATTTTCATTAATCTATAGAGGATTGAGGAAGGAATATAATCATGAAAAATGATTGTATGATTTTATATAGAAATATGGGTAATGATAAATGTCAGGATAAACTCATTGATAGTGGGGATCAGGCATCATAATGGGAGATTAAGGAGGTTTATTCTCTATAGGTTCATGATACCCATTAATAGAGAATTTCACCGTGTTGGTGGTGATTTACAAGGAAGGTAGGAGATATGTGTTTTATGATTATTGTGTTTACATAATCCAATAGATGGATAGATGTGGTGTGGTGAATTTTTTTTATTTTAGCATATAGTGTTTTTCATTTTTGTTATTTTGGGGAGGTAGATACCTAATGATGTTGTGATATAGTTTCTATGGTACTCAATGAGGGTCAAAGATATGTTTTTTAGATAGTTTCATAATCAGATTTATTTTATTTGTAATATGATGAAATTATTATATCATAATTCGTATGAGGGGGTGAACCCTTGAGTTGACAGAATTTAGCTAGGATGGATATATGTTTTTGTCTAATAATGATTATAGATGTTATAAATCTATTAGTGGATGTTTTGTTTTTAATATTATCCTTTACAACATATGATATATAAGTAATTTATGGTCTTGGATGTTTGATGATGGTGATTTTGATGGGTCATGTTTGTTATTATTTTATTATTATTATTTTTATTAATGTTGTATTATGTAATGGCCAGTAATTTTCAAGGAAAATTTTTGTCTTAAATTCGTTGGGATTTTACGAGTACGCAGTTTCTGATGACACCTGATTCTGAGGCTAGTGTACCCTGAATCTATTTTCTAAGTTTATCTCAGGTACATTCAGTAAACGAACGAGTGGGTTTTTCTATCTTTTGAATCGGTGCTCAGAATCGAAATCCGAAGGCATCGATGAAATAATGTGGTGATATTTTCTAAATAGGACCTTTTCTTAAGGTGCATTTTCTAGGGAGGAGTTGTTAAAAATTGATGATTAAATGAGAAGTAAATAAAATTTGTGGAACAAATTTTACTTCTAGACTAAGTGGTTTTATCCTATGTATGGGAGTTGGGGTGGGACCCACTAGACCCAAACTCCTCTTATTAGGATATTTGTGAGGTGTGGCCCACACGAACCCCACCCCTTTAAATTATTTTAACTCCTATAACCCCTCTTAATGTTGGAAACTCCCCATTAATTTGAAACTCTCCCCTCTCTCCTCTTTAACCATTCCAACACACTTAATCAATTAAGTGAGTAATGTGTTTAAATTTTAAAATTGAAATGCTTGGAATGATATAGTAAAATAAGAGTTAGTCTTATTTTATTTGGGGGTTTTATACGATTGTTCTGTGGAGACATTGGGGGAGAAAGCTCTCTTGTCTGAAAGAACTTCATCTTCTACATCGAAGAATGCCAAGAACGCCAGTGCCAACCTCAGCTTCTTTCATCTCAACGTTGACGAAGCGATGTTTCCTTTCCACAATATCATCAATGGAACAACGAAAGCATCTTCATCCTCCATTATGAGATCAACCTTCTTGAATTAAGTTAGGGGTGTTTTATAAATTAGAAACGTTATTTTCCATTACATGTTATTGGTTATCTCTAAACCTTTTTCTATCAATCTAATGTATAAGGAACGAGAACAAATTAACACAGTCTGATTCCTCCGCCATTCTTATTGTATGGTGTTCTCTAACTGTTCTTGAGCAGTGAGTCAATGGAAGTTTTCGAAGCCGATCGGATGCGCGAAAAAATTGGAAACGACCTCGGAACATCGGGATGACCTAGGAACGAGGGTTTTGTAGAAATCAGATCAACAGAATATAGGATGGATGCCTCAGGAGGCCTGCTAGCCAGAGGCATCATTTCTGGAAAATTCCAGAATACACGACATGTACATTTAAAGCACACATTGTGTAGTACAAGCGCTCATCGATAGAAGTAACCGACATCAGAAGAAGTGACACATGGAGTGTGACACCGGTCACATGGAGTGTACTGTCCACACAATTTTATAGAGAAGAATTCGATAGACATGGCGTGTATTCAATGGAAATACACGGACAAGGCTAGAAATACACGGCCACAAGGCACGACGTGTATTATCTTCATTGAAAGGCAGAAGCAGCTTCGTGAGGCTCGGGGTGTAATCCGGTAGATACACGGACACGGGAAGAACCACACGACCATGAGTCATGGTGTGTACAACCTTCACCTTGGAAGAAGCAGCTTCATGATGACTCGGAGTGTATTCTGGGAATACACGGAAACGGGGTTGGTACACGGGTAGATACTCCACCACACAGCTAGGAATGGCCAACATACACGGAGCCGTCCCCAGATGTTTAGACATGGTGTGTAACCATACCACACGCCATGTAATTACTTTTTACACAAACAGCCCTTCGACAAGGGTTGTGGTACACGGAAAGTACCCGAGGACTGAAGACACGACGTGTAACTATACCACACACCGCGACCATACCCATTAAATGGGTTGTTTCACACGGGCAGTACCTGGTGTCTGATGAAACGGTGTGTATCGCTTACCTACACAACATGTACATTAGGAAAATGGATTGGTTATCTTGTTCTCTGTAAAATGGGAACATTTTGGTTGGTTTTCCCCTATGACGTGGGATGGAACTACGGGATACATTGACTCTAGTCTTCAAGACTGTTGATGCATCCACCCCTTTTTTACTCGAGGAGCAGACCCTCCCAGAATCGAGTGTGTTGTGTGTGGGATCCCTAGAGCGAGCTATAACAGTGACGACAATGGACATTGTACATGGATGCGACGTGGGTTCGGTAGGGAGGAATACTGTAATTGGATCCTCCGTGGGTATGCAAGCGATGACAACAATACTTGGATCCTACGTGGGTTCAGCAGTGAAGGTTACTGTACTAGGATCCTACGTGGGTTTGGCAGGGATGACTTCTGTATTTGGATCCTACATGGGATTGGCAGGGGATATGATTAAAAGGATACATCTATGATCTCCACCCCTCTTTGTGAATAGTATACCTATGTGAGATGATTCATGACATTCAATCATTATCGTCGATATGATTGACTTGATTTCCTGTGTGTATTGGGTTGTGCCTTCCTCTGTGGATTGGGTTGTAATTTCCTATGTGGATTGGGTTGAACATGGGCTCGTGAGTTAGAGTATAATTGGAATTGATGACATAGGTATATGTATGGGTATATTCCTAAGTAGAGTTGGTTGAAACTTTATGTTTGTATCATTCTTTTGTGGTTTATCCTATGTGGATACTAGGAGTCCTTCGGAGGTCTCAGGGTCCCTACTGAGTATCGTATAATCACCCCTTCACAGGCTATGCCCGCCTTACGTTGTGCTGGTTGAAGACGACGGACAACACTGATCATGGTTGACGCTTGTGGGTTTAGGACAGTACCCGGAGGTGGACTATTAGGATGGACGTACACGGAGCAAACAACCAGACCCGAGGATCTGAGGAGACCATCTGTACCCACCATTTAGGTGGATTATCCAGAGGACGACTTGGTGGTTGCTAATTTACATTACTGATGTTGTACATTCATTTAAGTTGTACTGTACTTTCAGTTGGGTTTGTATTCTAGCCCATTTAATTTTCAGAACGTACTTTTGTACTCAGTTTACATAGTGATTACTTCATCTTGCGTACTCTGTTGTGTTTCTTTACTTATATAATGGAAATGTATTCCCATTTATTGGGATTTATGCCTTTGGTTCTAGTTTCCAGCCCCTGGCCTATAGAAGGCGGGCATGGGGTAGTCACGACATGGGCCCCGAGGACAGGTCGTGACAAATTGGTATCAGATGAGTCGACTCTATAGAAGAACATAGGACTATGATAATTTCTTCTATGTGAAGAAGTATTCTTTTGGATATTGATTGTTGTTATCAGTCTAGGGAGTCCAGTGTTGGTGCGGTGGCTAACATATCCATACACAAAGACCCTGACTTCTGATTTTCGACTAAATGCATGAAAATATTGTTTGAATTTGTGTTTCAATGTTTTTTTTGTGATTACATTGAGTCAGCACACCAGGTATACTATATTAACCGTGGCACACATGTTTCTATTCAGGATGGACCCACGATGGTATCCAGCTAGGGTTACGAGTTTTTTGCGAGATAGAATCCCTTTGAGTGGAGAGGCCTCGGTGTAGGGCCCCATTAGAATGGAGGCACTGACAGTACCTCTACCAGACGAGCCACCGATGCCAGTAGCCCTATTAGCTAATGTTCCATGTCACTTGAGTGCACTTCACGTGTATCAGCATCAGAGACCGCCCAGGTTCCGGGGGGAAGATGGACCCTCAGGCAACCGAGGACTGGCTGGAGGCTATCGTTCGAGTCTTCAGGTTGGTAGGGACACCATCAGATCTCATGGTGATCCTTGAGGCGAGTCTGCTGCACGCGGAAGTAGGTAGATGGTGGATCCTAATGCTCCAGGTGAACTACGAGGTATCTCTCATTTGGTCGGACATCGAGAGCTTTTTCCGCTCAGAGTTCATTCCAGCCACCCTCTGTGCGGTACACATCCAGGAGTTACTATAAATATGGCAGGTCAGCATGTCAGAAGCCCGGTAGTCAGGGAGATTTACTGATCTCTCGCACTACTCCACGGACATGGTATGTGACTCATTCTTCCGGGCATGAACCTTCGAACATGGATTGAGGCATGAGATCAGGGCATCGATGATCACCCTCAGAATTACGATGCAGGTAGAAGTACGGGAGCGAGCACTTCTTATGGAGAGCTTTCATGATGAGCCTTCACCAGCAGCGAGACCTACCGCGAGGCGGCACATAGCAGAGTCTTCTGTAGCCAGTAGAAGACAAATGTCGCAGATGTCCAAGAGGACTAGACCATCAGGTGTACATCCTAAAGATACTAGTTCGGAGGTGCGAGACACACGCAACATATCCTGTCATTCGAGAGGTAGACATTGCTATGCATGCAGCATGCATGGCCACTTGGCTCGTGACTGCCTGACCCGCCATGAAGAGGAGAAGTAGATGATTGAGGGACCACCCAGGCAGAGGAATAGGTTCAACTGTGGCGGTCTGTAGGGAGGATCTAGACGAGGCAGAGGAGGTGGCTAAACAGTGGGTGGTGGGCGACGCTTTGAGGCTGTACCACCACCACAACCAGGAGGTCTACCCTGACCACATGGAGCTGGAAGATAGAGGAAGGCTCATCTTCAGGCAGTGGAGGCCTATGACCATGGCGCACCTGAGATGATTCTAGGTACAATCTGTGTATTCTCCACCTTTTCTTCAGTTCTTATAGACATATGAGAGAGTTTTTCTTTCATTTCCGGTACACTTTTTTGGAGCTCGGAGATTCCGACGGAGCAGTTGGCTCGATCCTTACCGCTAGAGACTCCTATGGGAGAAGACACAATGATTATGGACAGGTGACGGTAGTGTGATCTTACTCCAGGAGGCGAGGGCTTCGGCCGGTATCTTCTTGTAGTGGCGTCAGGGCATTACGAGGTCATCTTGGACATGGATTGGTTATCTACGGTCCATGATCAGATCGACTGTATTAGGCGCAAGGTGCGATGTGTTCACACTGATGGGAACTGGTTCACCTTCACCCGTGAGAAGGGAGACTATGCAACACAGGATGGACTTACACAATGAAGTGGAAATCTGATTACTAATCAATTGGAAAGTCTTATCCTACGAGATGTTGATGTGAGGAGTCTGAGTATTCCTGTAGTGGTGGATCAGTATGCGGACGTTTTTCCTGACGACGTTCTAGGACTACCTCATCAGAGAGAGGTAAACTTCTATATTGACCTATACCCCGAGACAACCTGATATCTAATCCAGAATATCATATTTCCTCCACCGTTCTTTGAGAGCTACGGGTATAGCTGGAGGACTGGCAAGGAAATGGAATTATTTGACAAAAATGATTCACCCTGGGCATCCTCGATTTTGTTCTCCAAGAAGGAAGACGAGAGCTTGTGACTGTGTGTCAACTACCGTCGCCTGAACCTGGTGACTGTGAAAAACATGTATCCACATCCGAGGATAGATTACCTCTTCAATCAACTCAATGGAGCGTTCTGTTTCTCAAAGATAGACCTCAAGTCGGGCTATCATTAGGTCAGAGTTTGAGATGAGGATGTGCAGAAGACAATCTTCAGGTGTCGGTATGGCAACTATGAGTTCTTGGTTATGGAACTCGGCGTAACCTACTCTCCAACGGTGTTCATGATTCTCATTAATTGGATTTTCCAACCTTACCTCGATCGATTTGTCATAGTCTTCATTGATGACATATTGATTTACTCGACCACTAAGGAGGATCACACCTATCATTTGTGTATTGTACTGGATACACTCCAAGAGCACCAGCTTAATGGTAAGCTCTCGAAGTGTCAGTTGTGTATTATAGAGGTCCACTTCATGGAACACTTTATCTCTGAGGTGGGAGTTGTGGTGGACCCTGCGAAGATTGAGGAAGTACTAGCATGAGAGCCACCCAGGAGCGTGATGGAGGTGCAGAGTTTTCTAAGTCTGGCTGGGTACTATCAGAAATTTGTTCCAGACTTCTCCAGTGTTGCAGCACCACTTACAGCTTTGAAGAAGAAGGGGAATCCCTTCATGTGGTAAGATAGATATCAGAAAAGCTTCCAGGAGCTGAGATAGAGATTGACCAGGGCACCCATCTTGAGGATACCGGAGGAGGGCGTAGGGTACGTCGTTTACTGCGATGTGTCAGGGACCAGACTCAGGTGTGTCCTGATGTTGGAGTGGGCAGCGGTCACTTACGATTCATGACAGTTGAGGTAGTATGAGTAGAACAACGCTACCCATGACTTGGAGTTGGTGGCAGTGGTCTCCACCTTGAAGATGTTGTGGCACTATCTGATGGGCGACCACATTACATTCTACTATGACCACCGGAGTCTCAGGTAAATCATCACGTAGAAGGACCTAATCCTGAGATAGTGGCGATGGATCGAGTTCCTCCAGGACTATGACTTTGAGATTGTATGTACTCCTAGGAAGGGGAATGTAGTATCTGATGCTCTCAGTAGGAGGTCAGGCATCCAACTACATGGAGAGGAGACAGAGCAGCTAGCCACGTTGCATATATCCTTCATGGATTGAGATGGAGAAAACATTCTATAGTATCTCACAGTCACTCCTCTACTACTTCAGCGAGTCAGAGGGGCACAACATGGGAACGTTGAATGTGAGAGGTGACGTGCACAGATATCCACATGACAGGTACCTGATGGATTTTCTTTAGGAGGAGAGCATTTCATCCTTTTCAGAGGACGTAAAATGGTAATATTTTAATTACGAGAGGAGGTGATGAGGGAGTTTCACAGTTCCCCTATAGCGGTATATCCTAGAGTAGCAAAGATGTACCATGACCTCAGACGACATCAATGGTGGCCAGGCATGAAGAAACTTGTGGTAGAGTTTGTTTCACGATGCTTCACCTGCCAGCAGGTGAAGGCGGAGAACCAGGTACCAGCAAGCCTGGTACAACCCTTAGAGGTCCCGGAGTGGAAGTGGGACGGGATATCTATGGATTTCGTGATGGGACTTCCACGTACTTCCAGAGGACACGACGCCATCTAGGCGATCGTAGACCGACACACCATGTCGGCCCACTTAGTACCTATCAGAGAGAGGGGCATAGTGGAGAGCTTGGGATCCCTCTACAATCAGGAGATTGTATGGATTCATGGTGTTCCATCGTCTATCATCTCTGATTGACACGCTCTCTTTACTTCCCACCTTTGGAATGGGTTGCAGGAGGCATTTAATACATTGCTACACCTGAGCACCACCTTTCACCCACAGACGGATGGTCAGACGGAGAGGACCATTCAGACTCTCGAGGACATCCTCTGTGCATGAACCCTTGACTTTGGTCATATTTGGGAGGATCACCTACCTTTGGTTTAGTTTGCGTAAAAAAATAGCTACAACTCCACCATCGGGATGGCACCTTATGAGGAATTGTACGACCAACCTTGAAGATCACCTCTGTGTTGGACAGACCCTGGGGAGTCAACACATGTAGGACAAGAGATTTTGCCGGCCACAACGGAGAAGGTACAGATCATCCAGGACTAGATGAGGACTTCCTAGAGCCGACAGAAGTCTTATGATAATAGAAGGCGAGGACCACTAGAGTTTGAGGATGGAGACCACGTTATCTTACGGGTCTCACCACGTTGTGGATTACGGTGATTTGGCCAGAGCGACAAGTTATCTCTGTGCTTCATCATACCATTCCAGGTTCACAATAGGATAGGTGTGGTGGCTTATCTCCTGGCTCTTCCACTTCAGTTGCACCGAGTGCAAGACGTCTTAAACGTATCTCAGTTGAGGAGATACGTGAACGACCTGACGCATATCATCGATCATGGAGAGCTGGACATCGATGACGGGGTGAATTTTCCGGAGGTCCCAGTGGAGATTGATGATCGACAGGAGTGGGTCCTATGTTGAAGTTTTATTCCTCCAGTGTGCATCAGGTGGCAGCACGGGAACCTCCAGGAGAGGACATGGGAGCGGGAGGCTTAGATGCATTCTCAGTACCCTCATTTGTTCCCTTGTTTATGATGTATCTTTACGGGGACGTAAATACCTAAAATGGGAGTAATATAAAGACCCATAAATGTAAAGAATGTTTTTTGTTAAATTCATTGGGATTTTACGAGTACGGAGTTCCTGACGACACCAAATTCCGAGGCCCGGTGTGCTTGGAATCAATTTCCAATGTTTTTGCTTGGGTACGTTCAGTTAATGAATGAGCGGGTTTTTCATTCTTTTGAACCGGTGCATGGAATCGAAATTCGAGGGAACCAATGAAACCACATCAGCGGTATTTTCTAAATAGTACCTTTTCCGAAGATGCATCTGCTCGAGAGGAGTTGTTAAAAATTTGGGATTAAATGAGATGTAAATAAAAGTTTTGGAACAAAATTTACTTCTAACCTAAGTAGTTTTATCCTAAGTATGGGAGTTGATGTGGGACCCACTAGATCCAAACACCAATTGTTAAGATATTTATTATGTGGGGCCCACATGATACCCACCCCTTCATATTCCATTAACTCCTCTAACCCCTCTTAATGTTGAAAATTCCTCATTAATATGTAACTCTCTCGTCTCTCCTCTTTAATAATTCCTACATAATTATTCAATTAAGTGAGTTATGTGTTTAAATTTTAAAATTGAAATTCATGGCATTATATAATAAAATTAGAGTAAGCCTTAATTTATTTGGGGTTTGTATAGGATTTTTGTGTAGAGACATTGGGGGAGAGAGCTCTTTTCTCTGGAAGAACTTCATCTTACTCATCGAAGAAGGCCAAGAACATCGGTGCCAACCTCAGCTTCTTTCTTCTCGACGTTGATGAAGCGACACTGTCTTTTCATGACAACATCAATGGAAAAACAAAAACATCTCCATACTCTGTCAAGAAATCAACCTTCTTGAATTAATGAAGTGGTGTGTTATGAATGAGAAATGTTGTTTTCCCTTCCATGTTCTTGGTTCTCTCTAAACCTTTTACTATCAAACTAATGCGGAAGGAACCAGACCAAACTAACATGGTCTGATTCCTCTCATGTTCTGGTTGTATGGTGTTATCAAACATTTCTTGATCGGTGAATCAATGAATGTTTTCGGAGCCGATCAGAGGCCCAAAAATATCAGAAACGGCCTCAGAACATCAGGACAACCTAGGAACGAGAGTATTGTAGCAATCAGATCAACGGAACAAAGGACGGAAGCCTCATGTGGTGTGTTGGCCGGAGGCGTGATTTATGGAAAATTCATAAACACACAGCGTGTCCTTCCAAAGCACACACCGTGTAGTAAAAGCGTTAAACAGAAGAAGTAACGGAAATCAGAAGAAGTGACACACATCGTGTGACACCGGGCACACGACATGTACTATCCACACAGTTTGAAAAAGGAGACTTCAATGGAAATGGCTTGTATTCAAGGGAAATACACAGACACTGACAAAAATACACAACCACAAGGTAGAACATGTATTATCTTTATTGAAAGGTAGAAGCGTATTTATGAGGATCGGTGTGTAATCCAATAGATACACAAACACGGGAAGAACCACACGACAATGACGCACGACATGTACAACCTTCACCGCGGTAGAAGAGACTTCGTGATGACTCGGCATGTATTCAGAGAATACACGGACACGCGGTTGGTACACAAGCAGTTACTCCACCACACGACCAATCATGGCCAATGTACACGGAGCTGACCCCATAAGTTCTGACACAGCATGTAACCATACCACACGCCGTGTACATACTTTTTACATGAACAACCCCTCCACACGGGTTGTGGTACATGGAAAGTATGAAGGGACTGAAGAAACGGCGTGCAACCATACAACTCTCCATATACTTACTTTTTACATAACCAACCCCATGACCTGGTCCGTTTCACACAGTATGTACCCGGTGTCTGATGACATGATGTGAATCGCTTTCCTAAATGTCGTGTACTTTAGGAAAATGGATTGGTTGTCTTGTTCTCCATGAAATGGGAATGTTTTTCTTGGTTTTCCTCTATGATGTGGGACAGAACTACGTGATACATTAACTCTAGTCTTCGTGACAATTGATGTATCCACCAATTTTTTACTAGAGGAGCAGAACCTTCGGGAATTGAGTGTGATGTGTGTGGGAACCCTAGAGATGGCTGCATTTGTGACGATGATGGCGATTGTACATGGATCCTACATGGGTTCTCCACTGAGGACGACTATACATGGATCCTCCATGGGTTCGGCAGTGATGATGACTTTACATTGATCCTACGTGGGTTCAGCAGCAATGGTTATTGTACTAGGTTACATTGTGGGTTCAGTAGAGATGACTTCTATATTTGGATCCTAGGTGGGTTCAGCAGGAGATATGATTCAGAGGGTACATCTATCATATCCACACCTCCTCATCAGTAGTATACCTGTGTGAGATGAGTCTTGAATTTCAATCATTATCTTCGATATGATTGACTTGCTTTCATGTGTGGATTGGGTTGTGCATTCCTGTGTGGATTGGTTTGTACTTTCTTGTGTGGACTGGGTTGATCTTGGGCTCGTGAGTTGGATAAGAACTGATATTGATGAATTAGGTATATGTATGGGAATATACCTAATTAGATTTGGTTGATACCTCATGTTTGTATCCTTACTTTGTGGTTTATGCTTTGTGGATACTAGGAGACTTTCGGTGGTCTCAGGGTCCCTACTGAGTATCATATACTCAACCCTGCATGGGCTATGTCCACACTACTTCGTGTTGGTTGAAGATGATAGTCATCACAGATTTTAGTTGAGGCTTGTCAAGCGGGATGGTACCGGAAGGTGGAGTATCAAGCGGGATGTACCCAAAGGGAATGACCGGACTCGAGGAGCTGAGGAGACCATCTGTACCCACCCTTCAGGTGGAATATCCAGAGGATGACTCAGTGGATGCTAATTTACATTACTGATGAAGTACTTTCTTTTCAGTTGTATTGTAATTTTAGTTGGGTTTGTATTATGGCTCATTTAATGTTTATCACTTACTTTTGTACTCATTTTAGATAGGGTTTACTTCAGCCTTCATATTCTGTTGTGTTTCTCTACTTATATAAAGGCAATCCCTTCCCTTTTATCGAGATTTACGCCTTTGGTGCTAGTCGCCAACACCTGGCCTATGGAAAGTGGTCTTGGGGTAGTCACTGCACGATCCTCGAGGACGGGATGTGACAGATTATTTAAATGGTTTTTATTCATTTATTTTTTATTTCATTCTGTGTTATCTTGTAAATTTATTTCACATGATCATTGTTATGTTTAGAGGGATGATCCTCGTTAGTAACCCATTTTTTTAACATAACAATTTTTTCTACTTATGGTATGATATATAACCAATTTTGGGAGATTCGTTTTTGGTAGAAACCTCTCAAGATGGGTTTTTATTGAATTATTTTGAATTTATTTTATTTATTTAATGTACTCTAATTTCAATTATTGAACGAATGATGATTTTTTTGGTTTTTTTCATGTGGAGTTGGTTTTGTGGTTGTTTTCATCCACTTTTCTATGAACTATGAGTATAATGAATCATATTTTAAAGAAATTATATACCATTGGTTATAGCCTCTATAATTCTCATTCTAAATGTAGGATAAATGGTTCATTATATTTTTTCCATAAATATTTGTCGTAAAGGGTTACAACTGGTGGGAGGGGTAAGAAATAAACACAAAGGGGGTGTAGTTATAGGGTAAAGATAGGTAATGGGGATGATTAAGGCTTAATAATAGAAATAAAATCTAATCATGTAATTTGAGACACATTTTTTATATTGTATTTATTAAATATATTTACCAGTATGTTGGGAATCATATTACCCTTGTGGTGAGTCTATTCATTAAGATGATTTGAAATTCAAGGTAGTGATCCCCCATTTATCACTCATTTTATGAACCAAGTTGAAATATGTTGACTACAAACATTGCCTACACCATGGTATGGTGTGAAACCCGTTTTTTCCCGAACCACTATATTTATAAAAAAGAGATACATATGGTTATTCCTTCATCCCAATTTCCAATAGGGAAATGATCAACATCTCCATCAACACCATAGACAACACCATGAAATCGTTCTCCTGTATATTTATCATAAGGTAAATCAAAAGACAAAAAACATTAACTAATTAATATACATTTTTGTTTGATTACTATGGTCTAACACATCATATAATCGGCATCACCATGAACATAACCATGCCATGTTTACCCTATAAATGGATAAAACGACCTCTATAATTTAGAACACCTCCAAGATCTTTCATAGGACCACCAACAACAAAAAAAAATTTAATTATATGTTTGTATACATATACACCATCACATTGTAGTCCATATGTGACATATGGATCCTTTGACTAGTTTTAGTTTATTCGTGATGTAAATTCCTCATTTTCTAATGGGGGAATATGGTGATAAATAACCAATATAACAACTCTAATTTGGGATGATTTTTATGGGAACTAATTGTAGTTAAATAATCACACTTCAAACAATTATTTTTATAATCCTCATTCAGATATTGTATTCTAAATCGTGGGTTGAGAAATATTATGGAATTGATTGAAGCGAGGTCACTATATGAATGTGCGGATAACAAATTTTAATTAAATAGGAATACATGTAGGAGAAATCATGGGATGAAATTATAATCAATCTATGTTACATGGGAGATATATTTAAGGAAATACCTCCTAGAAATGGTCTTGTAATCTTCACAAATTCATGTCATGTTATTCACAAAACAATTCTGGAGGTTAAATATGATTTTCCATTTCCATATCAACATTGTCCGTAATTTTTCCCAAGGGAAACATCTATATAGAATTAAAATCATAAATAATGTTATAATTTCATCATTATTTTTGGTATTGAAAAAATATATGAAAATATATATGAAACACATTATAGATCCAAATTTTGAAAAAATATTGAATTTTATTATTTTCACTATTAATTAGATGACTAGGTATTGGCTATATAAAAATAAATATTCCAAAATCTACTAGACACTAATTTTTTGGTTAAGGATAAAATAATTACACATTTATTATTAATTACTAGGAAATATATCATTTAAATTTAGGTATATATAGTTTTCCATGATTTGATATAAAATTATTTATTTCTAGTTGAAATAAATGACTCATGGGTATATTTATAGAGGTTAAAATGTGTGAAATATATTGAAAAAAATAACAATGTTGTTCTATAAAGAGATGAATCAATGGATAATTAATGAATAGAAACTATCAATGTGGTGGAGGAAATGTTTCTCTATTGAGCATATAATTTAGGTTATATAATAAAATTACCTTGAAAATTTACTCTAAAATGTCATACAAGGTAATATAGATAGAATAAATGTGAATAAGAAATATGATTTACTTAGTGGGTGGAGGATATTTTTTCTCTATCTATGGATAAGTATTTTAAGAACACAATCCATTAATATACAATTGATACTTCTCACCAAACATTGAACTACCGATTATATATGGATGATTGGTTATTATTATATATCTATTAACTTAATTAAAATTTCTCATGATGGTTTTAGACAACACTGATGTAAATTACTATGGTCTCTATTAAAATCATTTCATAATATATCATTATCATGAAGGGGGCATCAATTAGTGGATTATCAAAATATATTTAATTAATTAAAGAAAAAAATATACTTTTATAAACTTATTACCCATATTTATATTCTAAATATCATTTTATACTAATTTATGAAACAATGGATAAAAATAAAAATAATATAATACGTGAATTGAATAATAAAGTTAAAATTGGAAAATCATATCACTGTCCCAAAAAAACATGTTTTAGAATTTTTTTTTCTGGCCATTGTTCCAAAATAGTTCTAGGTATACAAACCATCACCATATAATAGATATTTCAATTTAAATGTTGATGAATTCTAATTATAAATTGTTCACGTATTAATATAGGTTTTGGTTCCATCACTACTCTCTGAATTTGGTCTATTTAGGTGTGGATGACCTCCACCTTTTGGAGTATCACATGGGGTATTGTTATATATTCAATACCATAGACTATAATTAGGTGATTTCGATATTGTTTTTTCCCCTATGTGTGGATTGAATCTGTTTAATGGTACTAGATATATCATCAGATACAAGAGTAAATCTATCTATATGGTGATGATAAACAATTTTTCATGGATGATAAATTATAATGGACTTATTTTTTATCTGAGTAAAAAAATGGTGTTCCACTCTGATGTAAAAGATTTACATAGGAGGTTGGATTATGTATCGGTATAGGTAAAATTTCCATCTCCATATACTAGATTTAGGAAATAAGGATGTGCATGACTGACATAAAAATTATGTTGATCATAAAATGGAAATTTTGAATGATTATTTAAATGATTAATGCGTTTTAAGAATCTAAAATATACATTAGATTTCATTTCATATTATAATATGAATTTATATGTAAAAATAATGATATACCATTAAAATAGTATAAGTTACCTATTGATAATATAAAAATAATTTTTGTTCTATATGGTGGACCCTAAATTATATAATTTTGTTTATTTAATAGTCCTTCCCATTTAAGAAAAATTTTAACTGTTATTTCTTTTAGAAAACCTAGAGGGTTCAAACATACATTATTTATTGGACATCATTCCTAGGTCTTCAAATCCACTCGTTTTCAATCCTATCATTTTTAAATGTATAATTAATTGTTGGATAAATATGACACATCTATTTAGAAGTGATATTAAAAAAATTCCCTAGGACAACTTCGTTGGGATTTTATATAGGCGATTTTCAAGCCTCCTCCATTGGGAATTTTAGGTCCTTAAATCTATTATGATGTAACTAATTATTATGTATGGTTGTCATTGTCTATTATTCAAGGAAATATGGTTTACTAAAACCCAATGTGAATGGAGAGTCAAAATCTTTGAATGTATATGACCACAAATAATGGCACCAATAGTTTATTATTATAGTACATTTATAGAGAACATTGATATATTAGTTTGAAAAAAAATTACAAAAAATTACAAAAATATATAATTTCATAATATTTTACAACATGGGAGTGGGAGGAAAATCATATGTGGAATGGTATAATGGAAAATAGAGATGAAAAGAGATTCCATTACCATTTCTTATTTCAATTTAAAGAGGGTCATTAAATTTCAAATCATGAAGGTCATAATACATTACAATGTTTATATTATAATAGATTAATGATTAATTTAGTCCCAAAATGATATGTCACCTACATTACATGATGATTAAATTTACCCTTTAATTTTTACGTCAAGGGTATTGAATCCAATTAAGTGGTGGGATTAAGGGATGTACAAATCAGAACCCATGGAGTTCCAATCATGTAAAATATTATGGGTAAAGTATGTTGAGGATAGACAGAATACATATTCCAATGAAACTTCATCATTAACATTTTTAGAGATTATATAGATTATATTAATATTTTCTCAGGGTGGAAAACAAGAAACTAGTCATAATTATATATATGGAATGTGTATATAGATCATCATTTAATGCATGTATACATAACCAAATTGAGGTTTTCTTTCGAGATGGATACAATAATTATATATTATAAAATAATTTTTTGATGATTGATAAACACATTAAACTAATCTGGCTTATATAATATAGGGAATCCAATGAGGTTTATGGTACCCTAAATGCTACACAATCATGTATTTAACACATAATCAAGGATATAATATATAATATCCCACTCATATTTCTTCTTCTTGAACCAATGGGTCCATGGAGAATGCCATATTTTTATCAAAAGATATATGGTCAGTCTAAAATATATTATGTAGAATTAATAAATTTTATATTGTATCATAATCACTTACTGTTGAAATTTTATTTAATAGGGACTAGAATAATTTGTAGGCCTTCCTTTATAGGTTTTTAACCTAAATTTTTTATCTATCTTCCACATTTAGTAAAAATGATTAGTATTTGAAAACCAGAATGAAAGAATTTTAGTTCTTACATATATGAAAAATCCATGGTTAATATATGGTCCAAAAACATTGTACATGTTAAACATAGTTTTTATAATAGTGTTAGGACCATAGTGTGAAATAGCCTATCTAACAAGTATATGATAAAACCCAGTATAAATGAAGTTCCAAATGAAAAATATGACACATATAAAATTTTTGTAATCAAATTTTAATTTTATAGCACTTATAAAATTTCATTAATGGTTAATTTAAATCAATATCTTGATTGGATGTTATGGTAAATAAAGGTTGAAACATGATTTGAATAAGGAATGATCATGTTTTAAATAATGTCCTATATTTTTCAACTAAAGGATAATGATAGGGAATATATTTTAAATTTATTAAAATGAACTATATATGAATGTTATGATATTTTTTGAGGTTTTCTCATAATATAGATAATATAATATCCTTTTATTATTAGGTAAAAAATACATTTGTTAGCATGACATTTTAGGGGTGTATATGTAGATCCATATTTGAAACATGCTTAAATATGAAAATAATTGTAGTATAACCTAGTTAATTTGAATAATTGAAATATTTCACATCTTATTAATGTTAAATAATATATTTTATGTATCCATATATACTATTATATATTTATATGATTCTTCATTTTGAATTGAATTAGTTTTACTGTAACTGATTTTTTTCCATGAAATATTTTAAATTATATGAAAAATAAATTTATGTATATTATATTATGAAATTTATAAAAATATAATCATTTATGGTGGAGTTATATCCGAGTTATATTATGGTGATTTTTTTCAATTTTTCTGAAAATACTGAATTTTTATTCAATAGTGGAAAATGCCAATTTATATATGAAAATTATTTTCAATAAATGAAAATAAGAATGAAAAATTTATTTTTGGTTTTAATGTAAAATAAGTAAATTTATAATAAAATTAATAAAAATAAATATTTATTAAATAAAATTATATTTCATTTTAGTATAAAATCCATATTATAATTAGAATATAATTTTTTCTACAAATGTGTTTTGTTTTTTTTCCTGGGGTGAAATTGATTTTTAGGAATTAAATTAATTTAATCATGAATAATATTTTTCATATTTAAAATTAATAGGTTCAAATTTTTAAATGTAATAAATTTTATTTTTTTCATAATGGATTGTTACCATGATATAAAATTATCACTTTGTAATGGAAAAAGGATTTTCATGTGTTAAACAGAGATATAAGGAATCAAACAACTATAAAAATTTATATATTTATATCCATTGACTCTATGTGTAATATGACATATATGTTACTAAAAATTGAAATAAATTATATCCACATCCCTTGATAGGTACATTTAAATTAGTTTAATTTTTTATGTATTTATAAAAAAGATAACTCTTACCACATAGAAAAGAAAATATATATTCCACACCATTAAATCCATTAATGGAACTTATAACAATTGATACTCACCATGAAACCTTTATAACAATCCTAACCAAATCCTATAGAAATATAAAATCTAGAAACACAAAACATTCAATTTTATGGTGTATGAGGAATGGATATGTGTGATGTTATGGTATAAGTACCAACCAATGAATTTTATATTTATTTATTATTACAAATCATTCAAATTTATAACAAAACATTATTAAATAATGAAATATGTATCATATCAATAAAATAATATTATTAAGTTTATAGTAAAACACAATTATATCTCATTTCCATCATATGTGACATTATAACATTGTTTCTATGCACATTTGGAAAAAATCATCTATACATAAATTTGTTTTGTATTCAGTCAATGTCTCCCATAGTGGGTTGTAAATATGGAATTGAAAAATAAATAATTTCATTATGAAATTATTATTAATTTTTTAATTTAATATTTTACTTCCTTTACCACCCTTTTTGTTTGTTCTACATTGATAAAATCAATTATCAGTACGATATTAATAACCCCTCAATAAGGGATGTGATTGTTTTTTCATTAATACCAATCATGGTTCATGATAGAGAAAAAATAGTTAAATAATATGATATATAGGCCACAAATAACAATCAATTATTTTAATGAATTACATATCATATTTATTTCCCATTTTTTAGAAAAATCGAATCATCACAAATGAGTACAAATATTATATCACCGCCATTGTAGGAAATATGTTTTTTATCATGTCCTCCATCCATGTATAGTTATAGGAATGGATTTAAATGAAAAAACTAATATTTTTTTCTTGACTAAATTTAAATAGATAATGGATCCATTATCCCATTAGCCATTGTCAGTATACAAATTCCATTTTGGGCTTATTAATAAGACATACAGTACGAACATGACCATCATAATAAGTAAAAAACATTTTAGAAAAATTAAATAATGATAATAAAATTAAAATGATATGGGCTCCAAACTATATATAAAATGAAAATTATTTTAATACATAAGAGGGTATACATAAGGTAGAATTGATACAAGACTAAATATTGGGGAATTAAGTTTACTAATAATGTTCATATTCATTCCATCAAACATTTTTTATCATTATTAAGATTAATTTTTTGTGATATTATTTATGATTCAAAATTTAATAAATAACATTATTTAAAATTTTAAATTTCATTACAATAAAACAATTATTCAATTCAAAATATTCCATATAATTTATAATTTAATTTATTTATAAATGGGATAAAAATTGATTTTGTATAATGATTATAGAATAATGCATTTTATTGTTATCATGAATGTTATTTTCATTGAAGTTTCATATAGATGACTCGTATATATTAAAATAAAATTCCTCTACTTATTAATTGGATTTTCTTAAAAAACTCTTTTTATGGTAATGGGATTATATTATTATATATATCTGTATATATATTAAATTTTAAATTGTTATAAAATATGGGTTTTATTTAAAATTTAAATATGTTTTATTATGAAAGAGAAATATATATTTGTATTATTCTTGTTAAGATTGTTGGTAAAATATTAAGTATAAGGGGAGGTAAAAAAATTACTCCAAAGATGGTTATCTTTATATATTTTTAATGATAGATGATCATGAAATGTTTTTCTAATGAAATAGGTAATGTTACATAGATTTCCATTATGTTGTTACTTCTAATAAATTTTATAATTATTCAATTGGGATATTCTACAATAAGTCCTATTTTAATAGTGAATGTATGGCTAATTTCACAACACACTATTTTGATATTCTTTGAATAGATTAAAAAAATATTTTGATTTCAAATGTCTGGAAAATTATAATATATTTTTAAGAAAAGATTATTAAATTTTTAAATAGGGATTATTGGTTTTTTAATAAATGTTATTAATCATTTTTCTTAATTTCCTTTAAAAACATGTTATTATGAATTATCCATTATGATTTCGTCTATTTTTTTATAAATGATATTATGAATACAAATAATTAATATTTTATTAATAATTTAGGCCTAAATAATTTTTTTGATCAAAGAAAACTCTATTATGGATTTTTTAGTTTTATAAATTTACTAACGGGGTTATTTTATTTTATGTCATTTATTTTTCTTTTATTTCCTCCACCCACATGTATAAAAAATTTATAGGTCTAAGTGATGATTATGAATGTTAATAAAACTATATTCATGTTATGAGAGTATCGTTGAATGAGATAAGTGTTTCTTTATATGTAACACAATTTTTGGAAGAAATAACACTGTGCAAATATTTAAACATATTTATATAAGGGATTTCATTATTCAATAATAATATTCATTGTAGATAGATGTTATGATATTATTGATAAAATATGATCCATAAATGATTAATATTACATGCCAGTTATGTGTGTTCTGTAATATTTGGTTTAATATAGAGGGTAAATAAAGAATAAGAGGTTATGATAATGTTTAATTATACTATAATGATATAATGATTTAATTTTATATTTCCATGAGATATATTTTTATTATTTCATTATTTACTTATAGAATGTATTTTTTTATAATTTAACTCTATAGAGAAAATATCTAATCTATTGTTAAAATTCATAATAATGGTAATACCATTCTGAACCAAAAACCTATAATGAATTGAAGAAGAAAAAATTAGGATTTATAAGTGATAAAATAGTTGGAATTTTTTTTAGGAAATAATGTAATTGAGTGATGAAATTAGTCACATAAGAATATTCTAATGGTATATCATTTTTTGAATCATCAACCCATGAATTTTTTTGGAGCGTAACAACTAATGTATAAGGATGACAAACCAATTATCTGGATTATATATTTCAAATAATAGGATGCTCATAATATTTTAAGGTTATCAATATAATATCATATTATAAAGGTGATGTTTATCAATGATAAATTTTTATTAAGGATGTTAACGAAAAGGATCAATTAATTTTAGGTAATAGATAGTATATAATAATATTTTCCAGGAAAATTATTTTCATATATTTATATGAATTATAATTGAAATATAATTCATAGTGTTGAAATTTTATCTATATTACTTATTTTCTGAAAATGTATATAATATTACTAGAATGTAATGTTATTAACCAAAATTTAATTCTGTAACTTGGTAGTAATATTGATATTATTAACACATTATGGAATCAATGATTCTGAATGGTTATAGTTACATTTTAGTCTGAAATATATATATATTTTTTCATAATTACATGGATTTTCTATACGATATTTATTTAATTTTATAAATTTTTAGATATGTAATGTTTTATGAAAAATTTAGTGAGTAATAATTTATAAGACAAATCTAAATATAAAAAGAATTTAATTACACTATTGAAATTAATTTTATTAGAATAATTTTTTTGTAATTTAATTTGAGAGATTGGAACTATTATCAATTTGGAAAGACGATACATATGGCTACAGAATTCAAAAAAATTTACTATAATGCTGAAATGAGAATTGATATGAAGATAGTTAAATGTTGTAATTATAATATAATATTCCATTTGGATACATCATTTATAAAGAAAATATAATGGATAAATATTTTAATGACTGTGAGAATAATTGTTCTGAATAGTTATTTTCTATTTTGGGGCCACCAAATAATATTGTGGTACATAAATTAATTATTTAATCTATATATTATGATATCATGTTTAATTTAGGATTTAAATATCCACTTATTTCAATAATATTTTTAATAAAAATTATATTATATTATATATGAATAAATAATATAATATTAACAATAACCCATGGTTTATGTGTTATAAAAATTGGGATATAAGGGATCGTACCAATCATCTTATTTGGAGTGGTGTTTCTTGCAGACATCATTATCTAAAATTAGTGGAGTTTTTTGTTTTCTTATGCATGGAATTATTATTTGTGCATCCTGGAAATATATATTACACTTCTAAAGATGTCATATTATAATAAATGTGATAATTTGTATTTATATATATGAATGAATTAATAAAATTTAGATCATATCAAGATATTGATTAACTAATTAATGATTAGAGTAAATTATTTCTTACACATATTTATAAGAAGAAAAAACATTTATTAATTATATATGTTCTAGTTTTAAATAATTAAGTAAATTTAATTATTAATTAAGTTCCATGTATTATTATTGATAGAGAGGTAATGATTAATATTGAATTAGTTTTAGACGATAAACAGAATTCAAAACTTTTATATTGAATGGTTTTAGATCAGATGTTAGGATTGTAATGTTAATTTCGATAATTTATTGATACGTGATTCATCTACAAGAACACATCGCCGTGGATTTAAAATGTAGTATATTTTAAAAATAATTATATTTCTCTATAAAATTTAATTTATTATATACCCCTTAATAATATTATTTTTAAGAAATATTATCATTTTCTACATATTGGTGAATTATTCAATCAGAGACATTGAGAAATGTAATTTTTATAGATTAATATCAAGTCTAAGTATAAAAAAAATGACTATGATGTGTTTATTACTAGGATGGAGTTTATAACTAGTTATGTCCATTATGAGTTTTTGGTAATTAAATTCTAGATATTAAATTTAGCTGCAATTATTATTTAAAATAAAAAACATTTAAAAAATTTTATGGTTAATAATTTTATTAGGCTTTTGGATGATATTATAGTCTACTAAAACAAATTTAAACATCATTAAAAACATCTATGAAATTTTTTATAAAATTTAATATAATGTTTTTTATAGAAAATTTGGTAAATGTGACTTTTGATAATAAAAAATATCATTCCATTGATATGTTGTTTCTAATGATCGAATAATTGTTAATCATAGAAATAATAATGTGGTGGAATAATTTCAAAAAATATACATATGTTTTGAGGATTCAATATTTTTATGTCCTATTAAGAGACTAAAAAAATGTTATGAAACAATTATCAATTAGAAATCCCTTAAATCATGTTATCCTAAAATTAAGAAGAATTCCTATTTAGAATAGAATGTCTCTAATAGTTTTATTAATCAATAACAAGAATGGTTAATTTTCATGTATCATCTCTATCATATATAAAATTCATGATTTTTATTAATAGTTATACATCATTATAGAGCCTTGTTTATGTCATAATTTTTCATGATCAGATTATAAGATACAAATATCATCATTTAATAACATCTAGAACAAATTATCCTACTCATGATCTTATTCTAGATGTAGTATTCTTAGATTTAAAAATATAAATATATTAATTTTTTTGAGAATAGTAAAATATATACAGATCAGAAATGGATATTCTATATATTCACACATTAAATATTTGAACATGACACTATATATATTAATAGATCTTAATAGTATATATAAATGAAAATATCACTATCATATTTGTAAATAAAATATATAAGTTTATGGATTTGATAAAAAACCTATTAATTCATTAGCTACAGATCTTTTATATGTTGTTCATTTACCAAATGATTTAATTAACGATGGCTTTGAAATATTATATGCTAAAAATCCATCCATTTTTAATATTGCATCAATATAGACATCATTGTCATAAATAATATTGGTTGATAAAAAAATATTGTTTTTCATGAATGATTATAAATGGATAAAATGGGTAATTTTTACAATAATATTGATAAAGAAGGTGTTATCAAATATATAAAGAGTTTATGTTTTTGAAGTGATTCTATGTTGAAAATTATTTTACATGTGAATCTCATATATCCCAATTTTCTATATATCTGGGCGTCCCTAATTTTTACATTGAACCTTATGAATATATATTTTGGGATGTTTTGATGAAGGATATATTTCATTCTACCATAATTGTTTTGACATTTCAAAATGATATCTCTAATCATCAACATTCAAGGGGGGTCCTTCAACCATATTGGTTGCCAAAATGTAAACTAGAGAAAATATTCTAAGATTTTATGGTTAGAATACCTATGAATTATATAGTAAATAACGAAATGTGGGTAATTATTGATCATTTGAAAAAATATATTAAATTTTTAGATCATAATTATAATATGAAATTTGTGTAGCTTTATAAAAAATATAATATGAATAAATTAATTTTTCATGGGTTTACACTATCCATTATATCTAATTGTGATCCCATATTTTTATATTCTTTTTGAATGAGAATAAGAGGTGGAGGGTTACTGAATTAAATTGTAGTAAATATTTTCAACCCCAATATAATGTGAAATATCAGTCTAAAATTTTTATTTTAGTGGTTTTGATTTTAAATAACTTAAATATTAACCATGATATTTGGATCAAATACATACTACAATTTAATTATATTATAATTCCATTATTTATTCTAGTATATATGTGATTCATTTTGACACATTTTATATGAAGATATATCATATTCATTTGTTTTCAAAAATATATATATCCGAAGAAATTAATGGAACTATAATATATATAAGAGTTGTTTTGGAATTTAAGAATGATTCAACAACACATTATTGTATCATAGAATATAAGAAACATTTATGTTGATAACTGGAGTAATTTTCATTCATTTTTTGTTTGTAACCATGTCATTCATAAAATATATCCATAGAAAGGTGTATTTCACTTTGGAAAAAATGGATTTGTTCCCATTGTTCATTAGTACATATGAAATATTATAGAATGTGAGATAAATATTATACAAATCATACATTCCTGTGACTTTATATCTAGTACATTATTTGAATCATTTTTATTTCTAATGAGTTTCATACATCATGGAACTTAAATTTTATGCCATGAAGTGGAACTTTTTTTAGGTAATCCCTTATTTGAGGAATGTTTATTAACAGTGTTTTATTATATAGAATATGTACTATGAAATAATTTAAATATCCATGTTGATGATTTGTTAAATAATTAAATAATTGAGTAAGTATCATATGGTTATGATAAATCACTAAGGGATAAATTCCATTACTTTTTTAGGTAATGAATACAATATGATGTGCCATATTTCTAAAGGATTGGGGGATAATTTTCAATCATATTTAATGATAATAATAAAAAATTATTCTCTATTATTATTTATAATGTATATTTTTAGGGTTTTTTAATCAATTTGGTAATTTTGTAGAATTTTTTAGTTGAAAAAGAAATGGTTATATTCAATATGAATTGTTTTATAGAAATATAATTTTTTTGAAATATATAATTCTAAATAACATATTAATAAGTTTAGATACTGGATATCATTTTTTATTCAACATATCAAATATATCCGAGGATTATGTATTATTAAATTTCATAAAATATTGTTTTTTTCATTAAATAGTGATAAATGAATTTTTTTTTAAAACTATCATTTTTTATGTTATTAAAAGTTAAATTTTTTATTGTTACATAATAATTATATATCCCATATTAATATTAATAATAAATATAATTTCAACTGAATTATTATTATCATTTTTCTAATTCATTTTTATGCAATAAAATATTTTTTTCAAAAATCTATTTCTAATTTATTTTTTTGCACTTCTATTGAAAATATTATTTTGAACATCTGTAAAATGAATCCTGAAAAATTAACTCATTATTTTGAATTTATGAGTTCATTTTGTTGTTTCATTTATAGTAACAATTAATTTTAACAATATAAAAATAGTGACACTATTATGAAGGGATAATTAGTTGTTCGGGATGGGATAAAATAATCTATGTGATAATGAATAAAATATTTATTATATGTTGATAATTGATATTGGTTAAATGGGGTTTTCTTAAAACCTTCTTAGAGAGAAAACATTTACTAGGCACATGTAACACCATAAATTTTTAATCTATGATTTCAATTTAATATTGTAATATGTTTGATAGCATACACAAGATACAATACCTAACTAAAAATATCTCATGATATGTTTTGATCATTTAAACCAAGACATTGAATTAAATGGAAGATAGAGGATTGAACACATTGTGATATAATTATGGAATGATAAAATTTATAATTTTAATATGAATCTTATTATATGGGTATCTATTAAATTAGTAATACGATCAATTTTTACTAAGAAATATATTTTAGAAAATATAGAATAATCTTGCGGTATAAATTTATATTTACTGGAACTTGTGATTTATTATAATAAAATATATTTTATATTAAAAATTAATTATATGATATTTAATTATAAAATAATAGAAATAATTTATGAGAATGGTTAATATTCTAATATATTTAAAAAAAATTATTAATTTTTTTTAGTAAATATCACCATTTTACTAAAATTTTAAATTTATAAAAGTATAATTTAAATTTTGAAGAAATATTTTGGGTATTGATCGGGAATTTTTATAGAAGAATATATTAAGGCAAACAATTAAAAATACAGGTTTTAAAAGTAACATCACATTAATTACATTGTTAGTGAATAACTAATTATATTAAACCAATAAAATGATTATCTGTGCCAAAATATGTATTTTATATGTTACATTAACATTTTAAAAATATTTTTATTTATAAATGAATATTTTCTTTCTTAGAATTTTAGTAATATTAACTCTATAGTAGTTTTTAATACTATATAAATTTTAGCACTAGTTGACATTTTATCAAATTAATAAAATTAATAAAAATAAATTGATTGAAAATTTATAATAATAGTTTTAAAATTATCATATAATGAACAATTTTTTATATATTCAACTTTAAATTTACCTTCGTAATGTACTACAATTCACAAAATAAATTGAATAAAAAAATTAATAATTCAATGGGTAAATGGATTGAAACAACATAAAGAAATTCTTGAAAATGATTATATGATGTTTTTATAGAACATATATCCTAAAAAATCCATTATTTATATATTTAATAATCATGGGACATGTTTAACATCTTATCCCATTATATTAAGGTGAAATATTTTCAAAAGAAAATTTTCACCACCTATAAAAAGGGCTACTCGACCACCAAACATGGTACTTATAAAATCATTGGTTACTCTTTAAATAATATATTTTTCCTTCCCATATTATACTATTTCACTATAATGTTATTTTTTATCAGCTTATTAACATATTCCACCTATTTTGAAGAGATATTTAGATGAAATCTCAAATTTCTCAATGCCAGTCATCATTTTAACATAACCTATTTATATTTTATTTTCTTTTCAAATTATATTTGTAAAGTATTTTTTAAATGAAATATTTTTTTACATATTATGTATATTACTATGATAATAAAATAATAACCAATTTTTTTCATAATGATTTGGTTTGGAAAACTAAAATTAAAATTCTTATGTTGAATGAAATACAACCACCTCAACATTACTAGTTTCATCTTCATTCACTACCATATTAGTTTTTTTTATTCCAAATGTAAACAATTATTATGATATTTATATCCTTTTAATTTTTTCTTAATTAGTAAACAATTTTTATCAATTATCCTTCCTCTTTGAAAATTGATATCATCTAGCGCGTTATATGTTAACTATCTCCTCTATAGAAGGACTGATTTTTTGTATTTTTATACACAACCACATTACACGGAAACTAATTACTAGGGATTTCAATAAATAATATTACTATTATTAAATAATCATGGGGTCCTGATGTTATTTTGGCTAACCTGTTAATGAAATAATTAAAAAAACAACTATTAGTAAATAAATCTATTAAAAGAAGAGAACTTGAAGGATAATGATCACTTCATTCTATGTAATATCTTAATATAAAATATACTTTATTTATTATTCATACCATTTTATATATATAATTTTAATTATGTTATAATGGTAGCATTTTTCATCTTTTATAATCATAAATTATGTTGTCTTTATTATTCATTTATATAATGAATGATCATTACAAATTATTTCTTCATATAATGAGATGTAAAAATGTAATTAATGTTATTTTATTCATTATGATAATGTTATATACAAATTTTACTCACAAATTTTGGAATATGATTTTGTTCATTAGGAATAATATAAACATGGTCATTTTGTTATTTAAACCTCCAAGATCAAAGAAAGAAAACCCATGAAAATAATTTATATATTTATAAAAAATCATGGAAAATATTTTCTATTACCATTTATTATCTAAGATTTATTTTCAATGGAATAATTTTGGATACCAATACATATTTTACAAAACAAGTATAAATTGATAAATATTTCGTAGACCCATGTTTTAAAATTGATAAAAATTATAAAACACATATATGTATGGATTGAGGATAAATTTTGAATATATGATGGTATATTAATCAATATTATTAATGAATATTTAATTTATAAACTTAATTTAATTTATCATGAGTTATAGTGAATGTATCCAATAATTATGTACTGAGGATTGGGTTTTATCTAAAATTAATCTCATTGAAATGTGTTTTTTATTATAAACCTATTTAAATATATATAGTTTATAGTAATATTATATTAGATAATATTTCATGAATTATTTTTTAGTAATATTTTAAATTTCAATCGAAATACATATTTATATTAGTTTTCACTCTGATGATACTCTATCCACAATGTTTTATTAGTATAATGTTTAAATTTCATTATAGAGGTTTCATTTATAAACCTTGATTTTCTATTTTTTTGTTAATTCACTACACATGGATGTATATCAATCTAATATATTTCATATTCATGATAAATAAAAAGATAAATAAGTTATTTTTCATCAAATGGAATTTACCGAATGGTAAGAAATGTTGTAATGTTTTATGTTAAAAAATTATAATACAATTATTTATGATCATTCTCTTGAAATTAAAATTTATGTATATTTAAAAACTTATTACATTATATTTTATTTTCATTATTGTCTTTGATACCTCAGAAATTACCCATTTCAAATATATCTCAAATTAATGAAAAAATTATTACGATTCCATAAGGAACATTTTTTTAATGTTTTGATTATATGGTTCTCTATGATATTATAACATCTATGGATAATTAAAGTTAATAAGAGATCTAGCATAAATGTAAATAATCTTAATAACTGTTAAAAAGGTGGAGTTGGTAAAAACTCAATTTTCATCTTTTTCACAACATATATGCATAAATTCACACATGGTTACACACAAATGGGTGATATGATTTTTTGATACAAAGTATATTTTTAAACAATTATGAATTATTTTAACATGTTTAAGTTAAAAAATGTAATAAAAATGGGACCCTGGATATCGTATAATCAAATATAGTGATTTATAAGTTATGGTATATATTAAATTATATGATATTTATTTGATAAATGTTAATTTGGATTTTACGTTCACATATTTAGTTGATTATCGGGTTTGGTATATTTTATGAATGGAAATTGGAATTTTGGATCTATATTTTGATGATTATGAGAGGAACAATATAGCAAACAAAATCCATGTGACCTTTTTTTGAAATAACAATGATTTAGTTTAAACATATATTTATATACGATGAATCAAGTCTAATAAATGTTCAGTTTTGAGAAAGATATGCAAACATGGCAGTTTAATATTGTGTTATACGTAAAGGGTACATTTTCTGACGGTTACATATAATAATTCTCATATAATGAACATTATTCAGGATACCTCTTCCTAATTAAATAATATCTGATTTATGAATGTTCCATTTTGACAATGGGTTTATTGGACAAACTAGTAGATGTCAAATTGGAACCTAATAGGATAAGGGGAAAATTAATAAATATTTTGATTATTCTAAACTAATGTTAAATAATTTTAATTAACAAAATCATTATAGTCGAAATAACACAATGACTCCAAATAAGAGATTCCTGGAATATAATATAAATTTATGTGGAAAATATGTTGAAGGGAATTAGATTAAATTTCATAAAAATTAACAATCTGTGAAGACATAAGGAAGAACATTAATTAAATTGATAGGGAATTTTTATATGTTTTGTGCTGATGGCCATTATTTTCCCCTATTTTAGGGATATATTAATTACAAATTAAATCTATTGAATCAATTTCTATAGAGTTGGGTATTATGTGTCATAATGTCTCAATCCATGTCAAAATGGGGGAAAATATCACAAAAAACCATGAAAATAATGAATATCCTACATAACCATTTCTAATATAATAAATATAGTGTTTTCTTATGATAATTTTTGGTTTAGTATTTCATTAATTATATAAAAAATTACATGATATTGAGTTTTATATAAAATCATCCAAGTATATGGTTATAATATAAATAATTATCAATGGTTTAGGGGATGTTGTTCATTATGGGATAAAATATTCAATCCTTTGTATAATTATTTTTGAAATTTGGAATTGGTTATCACATTTTATTATGATCATATAACAATATAATATATATAAATATCATTCCACAACACAATTAACCATGATATTCTAGTGCAATATGTTTAATTATGACTTTATTAGGGAAATTAACATGATTATGTGATTCAAATAGCGAAGGTGGTATTTAATAATTGGAGGGATCATTGAACCCTTAAATAGTAATATATGATTACCTTTGTAATTTTTCATATGTGTGATGAAATTCTGAAAATGTAACAGTAAACATAAAATTAACCATGAAATTTGTTCACCAGGAAATAATTTTTCTAAACTAGTAATACTAATTCGGTGTATCCACATTATGAATTATTTATTGAAATAAAAAAATTGATATATTTAAAAATAATTAATGTAACTTATTATATATCAATAATTTGAAAGAATACAATATTACACATAGAAATGTTTTTTCTCATAATATTACCTTTTTATACAATACGCATTTATATATATAAAAATAATGATTACTGATGATAATGTATATTTTATATGAATAATGAGTTTTTACAAATTTATTTAGGGATTAATAAAAATAAAAAATTTGAATGGATAATATTCAAAAAAATTAACTTCCAATAAAAATATGTTTCACTATATCACAATTTCATTGGAGAAAATTAAATTTAGAAATTGAATTTTCAATAAAGTATATTCTTTTTTGATACAATGTATTAAAATTATCTTATGTTGAATTGTTCAATTTCACATAATGTAATTGGTTTTAGGTGAAAGGTAAAATAATATTTTAACAAATAACATTACATTTATAACATCATTAGTTTATTAGTTTGAATTTATAAAAAATTAAAAAAATTTATAAGACAAAATGTATATTTTTTATATTAGATTTTAAATAAAAAACTCATATTAATAATCTCAGTTTTTATAATGTAGAATATTAATTGAATTTTTTCATAATAAATCATTAATATATTATACATATAAAATTAAAATTAAATCATGGAACATCATTAAATTGAACGAATTAAAATTAATTTAAATGTTATATTCGTTGGATGCGAATTTTCTAATAAAGGACAAATTATTTTGAAGAATAATCCTAATATAATTAAAGGTAAAAACATGTTACCAGAGTAATATAAAAAAGATTAAAATCATTAATTCAAGAGGAAAATATATTGAAACGTGATATATACATGAATAATACTGATTAGATATGGTGTTTTTCTACCTTATCTCTTTAGAACACTATTATTTCCATATTTTATAGACCCATGAAATGTTTAACATGTTCTCCATTTATATTTTGTTGAAAGAGTTAAAAAATTCAATTATCACAACTTATATTGGATTAATCCCACAATGTCATAATGAATCCCCTAAAATTTATATTTTATCAGGAAACATATCATTTTTCTATCATGTAGTATTCTATTCAAATCACTTGGAAATCTTTTTAGAAGTTATTGACCCATGCAATCCTTTCCAAAGGAACATTACCTCAAAATAAAAATGGTTGTAATGAGCGTTATAATTTTTACATAACATCTTACTTTTCAATATTTGTTTCCCAATTATTATTTTAAAATAACTGTTTAATCAAATCATTATTGGTTATATACTAAACTTTATTACTCTATGGGAATTATAATTACTTATTCTTTCCCTTATTACTTTTCAATAATATATTGAAATTCTTACATTATGTGGATTACAACCTCTAGGACATAATAAATTTTGATTTTATTAAACACTATTCAAATTAGTTTCATATAATAATAAAATGGAGATATATGAAATATAGTATCGAATGTTTATTATTACTAATCCACTCATTTGAAATTATAATAAAATAGGAATATGACCACTTCTTTATATGTAATGACATTTTATAAATTATATTCTCTTTCATCATCATAAGTGATTATTTATATCATATTATGAAATAATAAATAAGATCAGTATTCTTTTGATATAATTATATTACAACTAAACCATTTTATAATCATCCATTAATCATAATAGAATAATGATTTTTCCAGTTTAATCCCATATATAAACAATACAGTGTATTTATATAATAGATGAATAGAAAATGATATATACTAGTATAATTTTTAAATAATTATTAAATAATTTTTTTCTTATAAGTATTTTTTTCCATTTAATATTTTAAATATGAAATCATACTATTTTAATTGATAATTTCTGAAATATGATTATCTCTAGATCCAACCTTACATATCATGGCCAAAATATTGATGTAATGAAATTTTGGATTTGCAAACTATCATGGAACTTCTATTACTGTATTTTTAATGATCTAAGAGTTTTTAATTGGAAAAAATAATAGATCCCAAAACCCCATTTCTTAATATATATTTAAACAATATTGATTACATACAACTGATGATGAAAATAGGTTAAAAAATTATATTCTAAATTAACATAAACAATGAGTATCAAATGATATTATCAGGGATCATGTCCTAGTGTATGTATTATTTGAGTCATATCTTCTATTTTAGGATATTTAAATGAAGTTTAGAATTAATCTAGACATATATAAGGGTTTTTATATCATAATTATTCCATTTGAGACATTGTTACTTTAATGAACAAATATTAATTAATATATTATATATACTCCAAATTTGATATATCATATAATTAATAATATTTTAACCTTACTATTCCAATTTAAAAAAAATACCTCCCCTTCCATCAAATAATATTGTAATTTTTATGAATATATATGGGTTTTTGAATCAGAATGAAATTAAAGGAGACATATTTATCTTATACACTATGTTTACCATTTAATGGTTTACTAAAAACAAATAGAAATATTGTAAAAATATATATATTAGTTATTTATATTAAATACTGATCCAAATCATTTCCACATCATTATATTGAGTTTAACACACTATTACCTTGTAATAATGATTTTGGTAACCAAAATTTTCATTCATTAACTTATCATCATCCTGTTAGACATAATTTTTAGACCACTAAAAAATATATTATTTTATTATATATTAATATTTCATATTTATAACACATAAATATACCTTTTTAAATATTATTGAAGTGACATGTTGTTTTCAGGTAATAGATATTGATAACCCATGTCTACTTTTATTGACATATATTGTATGGTTATGAAATTATTTATTCTGTTCTCAGGATATCACATGAAATTATTTGATTATATGATATTTTCAATATCTTAGTGGAAACTGTAATTTGTGAAAAACAATTATATACATTTAACAATGATATTAATGAAAAATTTATATTTAAATATATTGAAAATTGGGTTTTATTTCAAATTCATATTATTTGTCTTACACTTTTTATTTAACAATAGAATCATTGTTCCATTCATGAAACTATTATTGATGTAACCTCTAAGAAGGTATGGTTCCCAATTATTTTCCTCTTCACATTTTGGAAAAAATAATTTTAAATTTAAATATAACATACCCATATACATTAAAATTAAAAATTATTTCTAAAGGATTATTTATATAATCCTTTACAATTATGCCAATACATAAAAATAAATATACCATATGTTGGATTATCTCTCCCTATTTATACTATAATATAAATTCATATTTTATTGGTATTATGTATAGGTAACAAAACATGTACCTAATTCATTATTTTTTGGTATTGATCAAGAAATCATTTTTATGTATTTTCTTCATCTATTTATCACATTTATAGTATTCCATAATTACAAAGAGGATATATTTATTTGATACCATCCACCATCAAAAGTATTTTTATAAATATATTATAATTCCATTTTTCACATTGTTGTATAATTATTTTCATACATTGTTCCAAAAATATTTTACAGAATTAATATTTCAGGATGTTGACAAAGAAAAAATGTTGTTCATTATCATAGGGAAAACTATTACCATTAAATTTTTTTAATTATAATAATAAAAAAGATTATAAAATGGAAATTCATTTTTTAGTATCCAAATTATTTCTCTATATGTGTTTCGAATAGTATACCACTTTTATTAACATTTGGAAAAGTATTTAAATTTTATTAATTATTTTATTACTAATAATAATTGATTCATTATTAAAATTATTTATCCATAATTGAATGGATATTAGTTTTTTATATCTTCCAATTCATTAGGGATGGAATTGGTTTTCTTTTAATCTTATACTTATTTTATTTAACCTAAACATGTGTGGGATAGGTCTTGGAATATTATAGCCTATCGATGCATCAACAAGTCTCATGAGGCCAAACAATATGGGCATTTTATTCTTATCCCCACAGTAGTGTATTAACATATAAAAATTCAATAATGACATGATTTGGATGTTCAGAATTTGTAATTTCATCAATATGAGCCCAATATTATTTATATATATGTTTTTATTAATTTCAATTTATATTGAATTCACTATTTTATTATTACAGAATTATTTATATTATTTATTTCTTCAACATTCTTTATTCTATTATAATTTTTTGGTAAATATTGGATATGTGTTTCCCCTTTATATAATTGTATATCACCCTTTATTATGTTTCTCTTCCTTATGATATTATAAAAGTAATACCTAAGATATGATCATAAGGACTTCATGTGGGGAATATTTGTTTGTGGGTATTGAAAACTCAATATATATTATTTATTTTAGTATATAGTGTGGAAAATATCCATTAGAATAAAAATAAATGGGATTTATTACTATATGATGCCCAATAATTATTTAATTCTTTGTAACAAAATATCCTTTTCAATATATGTAATGAAATAATTTCAATGAGTGTTAGAACTATTGGATTGTTATGTCTAGTAATATAAAACTATTACCATTTCCCGTAAATAATGCATGTGTTTGTGACACTAGAACACAATGTATGGGTTGAGGAAAATAAAATTCGACTCACATGACTTTTGAAAGACATTTACATTAATTTAATGTTATCAATATTTACTAGAATGTGTATCCAATAAAATAAAAATGCGATATCCTCTCCTCACAAATTAATTTATAGATAATGTGTTTGGGTATGATTTATATTTCAGATAATGATTTCTTACATTGAGTTCTAGGTGTTTCGGGTAGCATCTTATATATGTATCTGGGTATTACACAAATTGTAAAAGGTGTCTTTTCAAGGTGGTGTCTTCTAAATCATGGATTGTGATTTATGTGGTGGGAAATAATTATGTCACTCTTGTGTACGATAAACTACCACCTCTCAAAGTGGTGTTATTTTTTTGTTATGAATTATGATGAAGGTATTAGATTTTTTTAAGAATATAGGTTATAATTATTTCCTACCGAAACAATTAATGAATAATAACACATCTAATGACTAACATTGAATCAATTGGAAAATAATATCATCACACGTGCTTATATTTGGACTACCGCCTACATGTAGCAATATGAAACAATTTATTATTTTATTTTACATGGATGGTAATATGGATTTATTTTATTAAAATAAATGATATATATAAAAATAAAAATGGAATTTATATATTAATTTACATTTTTTTATTTTCATTTCATCTGTCAACAAAAATGGAAACATCATTTATATGTACGAATCACTAACCATATACATAGAAGATTCAATTAATTATATATGTATAAATTTTAAAGATTACTTATATTAAATATATAATGAATATATATTATATTATAATTATGGTTAAAATTTTATATATGTTGGAAACATGTCTACAGAAAAATTAATAATATTACCAACCCTAAAGATATATGAAAAACAATGAAATTATCACATGAAAAATTGATTTAAAAATGAAATATTAATAACCGTGGGAAATAAAAATTTAAATAAATCATATATGGAATTAAATATAGGATTTGTTTTATTTAATAGATATATAAGAAATTATATATTTTTTACATTGTGCTCAAACATGTACAATAGAAATCAAATTAGAAGAAATGGATTTCTCATCCCTTTTAACATCCATGAGTCATACGCCATATTCGCTGATTATTCCTTTGGGGGTTATATATACAATGCCAATTATTATGTTATATAATGAATCTATTTTTATTAATTTGTTTAAATTATCATTTTATATTTTTTCTTTCAAATACAAACAATTAAAAAGTCTCCAAAGTGGAAAGTGTTTATTTTATAATCTCTATATTATTCGGGATAACTAATGTTTATTTGTCTATTTTGGGAATAGTTTTTTATTTATATAATAAAATAAAAATATTTCATTATAATTTTTACATTAATGATCTTATTAATGAAATAGTATAATTTCACCACCCATTTTTACTTCAAATAATAGAGATTATGTTTTTACAAATATCTAACATTATTCATACCTTTGGTTGAAAATTTTTTCATCCATCAAAAAATATGCTATATAAAAATACCTTGGAATATTTTTAAAAATATATAAAATAATTATTAATTAATTTGTTACCCATTATTTATTTTTGCAAAAATATTTAGGGTGTATTATTCATGTCATTTTCCAAAAAAAATCATATTTAGTATTGTCAAAAAAATTGAAATCTATAATTATTTTTATCTCATATTAAAAATAGAAAATTTATTCCATAATGAGAACAAAATGTTATAAACAATACATATTAAATTTATTTATTTATTTCAAAATAAATTTATGTTAATAATATATTTTTTATATTATAGTTTAACTATAATGATCTTGAATTTCCATGTAATTTTTTTTATATTTTTTGAATTTACGAATACGCAAAGATTGTCGGTGCCTGATTCTATGTCCCAGAGTTCCTGGTATGAATTTCTAAAAATTATTTTGGGTTTGTTCAAAAAACGTGCAAGCATATTTTTCTATATTTGTAATTGGTTCTCAGAATTGAAATCTATGGTCACTGTTGACCTATCAGTGCCAATATTTTCTTAAGGATACCTTCACCTCGACCAAAGTAGGTAAAGGGTGAATTATAGAATTTTGTTTTTCGTTATAGAATAAAATAAAATAAAATTCTGTAACATTTTATTTTCGTAGGAACTCATATGTGGATGTTAAGAGGGGGATTGTCACATAAATAGATTATTTTAAATTTATTTTTATTTTAATTTCCATTAATTATTTGTTTTGGGGGGTTTCCAAAGTTTTTATGGAGAATAGGTGAGTTTTCATGAATTGGGCCTAACCGTGAGCCCAATTCCAGATTTAAAAATAAATTTTGTTTCTTTTATAACATATTACTTTTTTAATATTTTTCACTAATTCCAACTCCTAAATGTCCTCCCCTAATATATTAACACCACAATTAAAATCTGGATCCTTTGGAAACCCATAACCAAGGTGTATATGGGTTTTTATTTAAGGGATTGGGTCTGCCCGAAAGCCCAATTCCAGTTTTAAAAATAAAATTTGTTTAGTTAATAACATATTCATTTTTAAGGGGTTTTCGGTGATTCCAAGCCCCAAACACGCCCCTTGAACCCAGACGCGCGTCCAATATCCTCGCACACTCGTTTCAGATCATTTTCATTTCGTTTTAGGTCGACAGTTCTTAAGAACTCAAATTTCGGGTAGATTTATAAAGGTAATTTGTTTCCTTCATAACTCCTTCGATCCTTACTCTTTTTCCCCCACTCAAATTCCTTAATGATCTACCTATTCTTGTTCGAACCGAACATGAAGGTTTGAGTATTTGTGAAATCAGCTACTGGTATTTTGGGGGGCGATTTCTACAAGATATTTTAAGTAAGTTGTTCTCCTCCTTTCTTCTTTCAATTTGTTTAGGGTTACATCCAATTTAGTTAGGGTTTCTTCCATTATAATTGAGATTCCTAATGTCCAGGAAGTAGGGTTTAAAATTTAAGGTTTTATATTGTGTTTTATGGTCTGAAATTCTGTTTTTAGGTCTGGTTTATCTTTCTTGAGGTGCGGCGGTGGTGCGTTTGAGTTTTCGCACAAAGGATTCAAGGGTTTCCTTGGTTTTGGTAGGTGATTCACTTGTGTATGAAATCTTTGTGAATTGGCTACAGTTTTTATGGTATTTTCATGCTTATTAAATTTTATTATTTCTGAAAAATATAGTTTTAGTGGTGTTTGTATTTAAAATGAATCCTAAAGGCCAATTTCATGTGAAATTGGGGGTTTTTCATAGAAATGTATTATTAGTTTAATTGGGGCTACCCTATAAGTAAGTAGTTGATGTTATTGAAGTATAATAGGGATAAAAATACTGTTTTTAATGATTGTACTTTGTGTTTGTTGCTTAGAAATCTGGTTTCAATGGTGTTTGTGAACCACATGAAATTCTAAGAGTTTTGTTGTGTAAAAATGGAGACTTTGCAATTATGTCGTTTCTTGAACTATATAGGGTTTCCCTAAAAATGATTTTGTGTTTTAACTGAAATGTAGTGGGATCTCCTTTGTGTTTTGGAAACTTAAATATGTGCACATAGTATGCAAGTGAGGTTTATAAGGTGTTTTGTGTCTGAAACACTACGAGATTTTGAGGAATTGTTTTATGAAAAATCTAAGTGTTTTGCTGCGTGTTTTAAGTGGTATAAAATGTGATAGCTACAGTATTGGTTGTGATTGACCAGTAATAGTGTTTTATATGAATATTTATTTATGTTGCATGCTGAAATTGATTGAGCACAAAAGGGGAAGCCCGGGTACCTAGGTGGGGCGGATTTGTACTAGTACGGCTAGTGGACCGGATGTGTTTTGTCCCTGTTTCATGTAGAATTTGGATAACGACAACTCTAACTAAACTATGTGGATTATTATTGGGGACCACTAGGTTATGTGTGTGTTCCCTACTAGTGGCTCGTTCACGAGAAAGGATTTTTCTATGGTTACTTTACACAGAGGTACGAGGTACATAGGGCCCAAGACAACCTAGTGCCTAGGGGTGTTCCCAATGTTGTTGCTCATTGGATTTGTAGTATCTACCCATGTCTTAGGGTGTGTTTGGAAGTAAATTACAGTATCTAACATTTCTATTTTAATGTGTTAGTATTCGAAAAATTTTGGATTGAAAACTATTTTCAATTAGAGGTTTCATTTCTTGAAATTTGAACACTACTTTTCCTTGCATTTGAAAACTGCTTGGTTTTTCACATTGTATTTCTTACTCATTGGAATTATTGGGTGGTATCGTACTGGGCTTAGGCTCACACCCTACTTACACCCCTTGGGTGTAAGTAGACTTGGTTATGTTTGATTCAGGTAAAGGAAAGGCTAAGGGTGATGGCGGTTCATGGTGTTAATTCCCATTCTTGGTGCGGAGTTGTGGAGATAGCTTAGGGGCGATGACCCCTAGTCGTGTGGAGTCCTTGGGGCTGTCTTAATGCTATAATTATTTTTATTTGGACCACTTGTATAATCTTTAAACCAATGTACTCAGTTTTGGATTTCACTTAAGTCTTGTTTGGCTCAAAAATTTCAGATTTATATTATGGATTGTTTTTAATGTTTTGTCCTTTCATACTCGGGTAAGTCGTTCCCAAACCTATATTGATGTTACCCGGGCACTTGTGCCAGCCCGTGCGGATAGGGAACGCCCTTTGGGTCATGTCACGGGCTGGGTTTGGTGCCAGTTTTGGCGGTGACCAGATTCGGTTCGTGACAAAATGGTATCAGAGGAGGTTCGCTCCTTGGGTCATGTTATTTGGGGAAGAGTCAGCATAGTCTGGAGCTAGGATTTTTGGGACATGAAATTTTAGTCATGGGTAGTGTGCCTGGCCAGCACACCTCATGAAGGGATTCAAGTCACCATGTTAAGTATGGATTTATCTGAGTGCTTTGGTTTTCATGGTTTAATGATGACTATGGGAAATGAAAAGAGAGTTGGGAGAATAATCTCAGTGAGCTCGCAGGGACTGGCAAGCCATGTGGAGCCATGGATATTTCCCTAGAATACTTTCTGTGACGGAGAATTGATTGGAATATGGCTTCCAACCATATGTCCAAGTCACCCACCAAAACTAGTTTCCTCTTGCATTGTTTTGTGCTTTAGTTTTGAAATCTTAGCACTTTGGTTTTAAGGTGACTTGGTTTTAAGAAGCGTAACGTTTCTATGAAATGATTTTCAAATAAAGAGGGAATGGTTTGGTTTATTAAATGGTGGAACTGAATTTTCAGAATTGTTTTGAAATGTAAAATGGAGTGCTTACACCTCTTTGAAAGCATGAACTATATTGAATTTGTTTTTTTAAGCGTTTCCGATAGAGTTTTCTAAACAATTAGAGTGTGTTTTAATGGGATGATATGTTTCGAAATTGATGTGAATAACTTGAAAGTGAGTTCATTTATAAATGGTTGTGTCCTTATGAAATGTCTTGTAAGATGTGAATTGGGATTTCGATCTCATTGTTAGCAGTTTTGAGAAAAAGGTTGGGTTGGTTGACCATTTTTTTTTTGAAAAGTGGAAGGAAGTTTTGTTTTACCCTTTGGTATTTCCATTAGTGACCACATGCATGGGGTTATATGGGATGATGGATGGTTGATGGCACGATTGGATGAGTGCTGGGATGGATATGATGAGGGTGCCCGGTGTGGCACAAAAACATGCATGTGTGAGGCCCATGGGGTACCATTGGTGGATAAGCTTAGTGCTAAACCGTTTGTTTTCAAAGAATTGGTTTCAAAGAAAAACATGATGTCTTGATGAATAGTTTGGTATGGTTTGTATTATGGGTTTTTAAAAATGTTGATGTTGTGGGAGGTTTTGAGTTCAAGAACCCCTTCTGTTTGAACTGTGTTTTGGGTTTGTGTTTGGTCGGTAAGCTGTGTTGTAGGGACGATTAGTGGTCTCTTTTGAAAAAAAAATTTGGGATGCCTTTACGGTGGTTCCCTCAATGTGTTTGGATCTGGTTTGTGGCATGTTTTGACCAATGGACCAGCTTGGTTGGGTCCTTGGGTTCTCTCATTGGATAGGGTACGCCCCCATTAAGGGTTAATGAAAAACTGAAGTGCAACCCGTTTTGTTTCGCCATTGTAAAATCCTCCAGTTGATCAATATAAAGAATATTTTATCGAACATTTCTTTTATTGAGTCTACACCCATTAATTTCGCTGATTTGTGGATCCTCTTGTAGTTGGATTGTGTTTGTGGAAGGTTGAAAGAGACCTTAGTTTCTTAAGTTTCCTGATTCATCAAAGGTTGGAGTGTTCTTTCGTTGTTAGTACAGATGAGGGTCTTGATGGAGTCTAAGAGGGCCTTTGGGTTATTTATAGTTTCTTTGAAGAAAGAGTTATTATTAAACAACCAATTTTGAGATTTAGGTCATGATATGATATTGTGTCCACTTTTTGGACTTATCTATTGTTTAGGGACTTTGAATATGGTCACGTTCCATGTATTGTTACTATCAATCGTCAGGGTCATGTTCGGTGAAGCATTGTGATGTTGTGTGCTCTTTTGACCATAAAGGTGAAGGTCACACAATCCGTTATGGTTCTATGTTATGTTGGGATTGTGTCTCCCTTGGGAAAAACATCAAATCCTCTATCTTAGAGGAAGGTGTTTATATGTGTCTTTCCCTTCTATTGTTTCCCACCCAAAGAAACAAGGTGCGATGTGTGTGCATCTTCTGATCCCTTGTTTCAATGAAATGTCTGGTTTTGGTAAAGTGGGTTATGGAGTGTGTTATTTCTTGATAAACCCATCAGGGTATGCAGTTTAGTTTTTTGTGGCATCGAAAGAAGAAGTTCCACATAGGGGTTTCAACAGCCTAACTGCGTGGTCGAAGATGCTTTAATATTTTGAGCTCCCGCCATAGGTCCCGGAGAGAAGCTGGCGCGTAGTCAGGGGAAACACCAGTGTCGTTTAAACACTTGTACAAAGTCATATCCTCAGTATGAAAGATAGGAACAGTTTAAACCTATGGTTTCATCATCTTCCTTCTGTTGTTCTCGTTCGGTGGAAATAGGTAGAGGGCCTTGTACCCATGTCATCGCCTAATGTTTTTCCCTCCCATGTTGGTTTCCATTGAGTCATTGGAGAATGGTTGGAAATTTGGCTAGAAAGTTTGAGCACACATTTTGTGCATGATTAGTAGTGTCAGTGTTCTAAGAAGCCACGTTCAAATAATGATCAGCATAGTTAGTGCATGGTTTCCCAAACCGTGCAGACTGACCTTGCACCCTTTCCAAATAATAAAAAATAGGGTATTTTTGTGTCGGCCCATACTGGTCAGTTAAGATGGTTGGTTCTTGTGGTGGGAAGACCCAGTGTCGGTATCATGTATATTATTTTGTAAATTTCTAATTTATGTATACCCCTTGTACTAGGGAGTCTGTTTGGGCCTCCCCCTATTAGTGTCTTGATTCTGTCTCGGGAAAAAAAATTTAAGTTGTCTCTTATGGTGGGGAGCCCATTTGTGTCTCTTCATACGAGTAACTCATATTTTTCCTTGGTTTTGTATGGGTAGTAGGTATTATCATTTGGAGATATCTAACTACCTACATATTTATTTGGTAAAAATTGATATTGGAGAGTGACCAATGGTTTAGTTGTAGTAGGGAAAGTGTAACCATGTTCGATGTTGTCGTTTATTTGGGTAAATTGATTGAGTGTTGTTCAGATTGTGTTAGACGAGTTTTCATTTGGGATAAAGCTTGAATGTGATTTATTCGTTCAGTAAAGTGGTGTATGTCAGGTTTGTGAGAGTATTCCTTCCTTCATTGATCACTGGAGGTTTTATGGACTTTGGGGGAGAAACCTGGCAAGAGAGTACCTCTTGGTTTCTCAGTTGGGTTTAGTTGTTGCTTTGGCCTTACTGTGACTTTCCGGGGCGGAAAGTTTTTATGGTGGGGAGAATTGTCACATACATAGATTATTTTAAATGTATTTTTATTTTAATTTCCATTAATTCTTTGTTTTGGCGGGTTTCCAAAGTTTTTATGGAGAATAGGTGAGTTTTCATTAATTGGGCCAAACCGTGAGCCCAATTCCAGATTTAAAAATATATTTTGTTTCTTTTATAACATATTCATTTTTTAATATTTTTCACTCATTCAAACTCCTAAATGTCCTACCCTAATATATTAACAGCACAATTAAAATTTGGAGCCTTCGTAAATCTAAAACCAAGGTGTATATGGGTTTTTAATTAAGGGATTGGGCCTGCCCGAAAGCCCAATTCCAGTTTTAAGAATAAATTTTGTTTAGTTAATAACTTATTCATTTTTAAGGGGTTTCTGGTGATTCCAAGCCCCAAACACGCCCCATTAACCCAGACGCGCGTCCAATATCCTCCCACACTCGTTTCAGCTCATGTTAATTGCGGTTTAGGTCGAATGTTCTTAAGAACTCAAATTTCGGGCAGATTTATAAAGGTAATTTTTTTCCTTCATAACTCCTTCGATCCTTACTCTTTTTCCCCCATTCAAATTCCTAAATGATCTACCTATTCTTGTTAGAACCTACCTTGAAGGTTTGAGTATTTGTGAAATCAGCTACTGGTATTTTGGGGGGCGATTTCTACAAGATATTTTAAGTAAATTGTTCTCCTCCTTTCTTCTTTCAATTTGTTTAGGGTTACATCCAATTTAGTTAGGGTTTCATCCATTATAATTGCGGTTCCTAATGTCCAGGAAGTAGTGTTTAGAATTTAAGGTTTTATATTGTGTTTTATGGTCTGAAATTCTGGTTTTAGGTCTGGTTTAGCTTTCTTGAGGTGCGGCGGTGGTGCGTTTGAGTTTTCGCACAAAGGATTCAAGGGTTTCCTTGGTTTTGGAAGGTGATTACATTGTGTATGAAATCTTTGTGAATTGGATACTGTTTTTATGGTATTTTCATGCTTATTAAATTTTATTATTTCTGAAAAATATAGTTTTAGTGGTGTTTGTATTTAAAATGAATCCAAAAGGCCAATTTCATGTGAAATTGGGGGTTTTTCATAGAAATGTATTATTAGTTTAATTGGGGCTACCCTATAAGTAACTAGTTGATTTTATTGAAGTATAATATGGGATAAAAATACTGTTTTTAATGATTGTCCCTTGTGTTTTTTGCTTAAAAATCTGGTTTTAATGGTGTTTGTGAACCACATGTAATTCTAAGAGTTTTGTTGTGTAAAAAATGGAGACTTTGCAATGATGTCGTTTCTTGAACTATATAGGGTTTCCCTAAAAATGATTTTGTGTTTTAACTGAAATGTAGTGGGATCTCCTTTATGTTTTGGAAACTTCAATATGTTCACATAGTATGCAAGTGAGGTTTATAAGGTGTTTTGTGTCTGAAACACTACGAGATTTTGAGGAATTGTTTTATGAAAAATCTAAGTGTTTCGTTGCGTGTTTTAAGTGGTATAAAATGTGATAGCTACTGTATTGGTTGTGATTGACCAGTAATAGTGTTTTATATGAATATTTATTTATGTTGCATGCTGAAATTGATTGAGCACAAAAGGGGAAGCCCGGGTACCTAGGTGAGGCGAATTTGTACTAGTACGGCTAGTGGACCGGATGGGTTTTGTCCATGTTTCACTTAGCATTTGGATAACGAAAACTCTAACTAAACTATGTGGATGATTATTGGGGACCAATAGGTTATGAGTGTGTTCCCTACTAGTGGCTCGTGCACGAGAAATGATTTTTATATGGTTACTTCACACCGAGGTACGAGGTACATAGGGCCCAAGACAACCTAGTGCCTAGGGGTGTTCCCAATGTTGTTGCTCATTGGATTTTTAGTATCTACCCATGTCGTAGGGTGTGTTTGGAAGTAAATTACAGTATCTAACATTTCTATTTTAATGTGTTAGTATTCGAAAAATTTTGGATTGAAAACTATTTTCAATTAGAGGTTTCATTTCTTGAAATATGAACACTACTTTTCCTTGCGTTTGAAAACTGCTTGCTTTTTCACATTGTATTTCTTACTCATTGGAATCATTGGGTGGTATCCTACTGGGATTAGGATCACACCCTACTTACACCCCTTGGGTGTAAGTAGACTTGGTTATGTTTGATTCAGGTAAAGGAAAGGCTAAGGGTGATGGCGGTTCATGGTGTTAGTTCCCATTCTTGGTGCGGAGTTGTGGAGATAGCTTAGGGGCGATGACCACTAGTCATGTGGAGTCCTTGGGGCTGTCTTAATGCTATAATTATTTTTATTTGGACCACTTGTATAATCTTTAAACCAATATAATCAGTTTTGGATTTCACTTAAGTCTTGTTTGGCTCAAAAATATCAGATTTATATTATGGATTGTTTTTAATGTTTTATGCTTTCATACTCGGGTAAATCGTTCCCAAACCTATATTGATGTTACCCGGGCACTTGTGCCAGCCCATGGGGATAGGGAACGCCCTTCGGGTCATGTCATGGGCTGGGTTTGGTGCCGGTTTTGGCAGTGACCAGATTCGGTTCGTGACAGGGATACCACAAGAACTAAACCTCCCACGTGATGTTATATAGGTAGGGACCACCAAAACTAAACCTCCCACGTGTGGTTATGGTGGTATTGACAACCAGAGACTAATTCCCCCTTGAACCCCTCTTAATGTGAGAAAACCCATGGACTCCCTCTAACATTGATTTTTTCCAATACCATTCATTAATATTTCCAATTAATTATCCCAATGTGCCAACATAATTGAAATAATTAATTTAATTATATTGGCACCTATTTTTTTGAGAGGAATTTTGGTTGGAATATAAGTTCCTTGGTGGGAGAATGTTCTCCAAAGAAGAACACCATCGAAGAACGTTCATCATGAATTTATGGAAGAGGATGATGTTCGATCCCATAATCGATGATTGGTTTCGAATGCAATGATCATTGCCACCCCCTCCATCATTGTAGACTTCTTTCTCACACCAAATTCAATGAATCATCAAGGTATGGGTGTGTTTTAATTTTGATTAATGTTAATTTCTATCTCACAATGAATCATCTTCCTTGAGTCATATGCTACTACCATAACACGAAGGGTACGGGCCAATCAAACATAGAAAACCCGTAAGCAAATCTTGAGGATATTTTTTCTGATCGTCGTGATGGTGTCAGCTTACAGTGCTAGAGGTTAGCACCGGTGGATCTCAAGAACCACGACGATGGTGGCGAACGAAGGGCGGGTGGTCAAGTCAGCCACCGGAACGGCACGGTGCTCCGCGCCCCGCGACCTCTGCACCCTGCGGTGCTCCGCCACTCCACATCCCTCCACACTGCCCTGGGAATCCCCCCACCGCCCGCGTCACCACATGAGGCCCAGCTGCCTTGCCGCCAACGGCCTCTCTCCCTCACTACCACGCTGCCCCGCGACACCTTGCATCACCCCGTGGCCTAGCCGCCCCACGGCACCCCACGCCCCCACGACCCCCCCTCTGGCACACTATGTCACCCTGCGACCCTGCATCCCAGTGTCCCTATGCAGCCCCCACGTCCTTCAACGCACTGTGGCCTTGTTGTCCTATGGCCTCATGGCCCTCGTGGCCTGGCAGCCTCTGCGGGATTGCCACCCTCACGGGCAGGCCGGACATAGGGGGTCGAGCTGGACCTAGCCGGCCGACCCATACACAGTGGGCCAGGTCGACCCAAATCATGTTGTGACGGCCCAGGCTGGGTCAGATGGGTTGGTCCGACCAGGTCAGACCAGACCGAGGCCATCTTTAAACATTACACTCTTTTGGCCATAACATTGGCATCAGACGTCCGTTTGACGATTCATCAGCGACAATAGAATTAATGGAGAAGTAGGATCTGGTTGAGTATTCCCCATTGGGGTTTTGGATAATGTTGGAGTATGTTCATGTTGGATCAAGCATGAATCAAACTGGGCCATCTGGACTAAAAGGCTAATAACTAATATACCGTGTGTCTAATTGATGCGACATCTATTGCATTGAGAGCCCAATTACATTCAGGTCTTTAGAGACACATCGTCATGGGAATTTTTGTTCAGTATAAGTATAGACATGTGGTTTGGGGAGAATACCCTCCCCGAGGCAAGCGAGCATAGTGAGGGAACCACATAGATGGCTTTGACGTGAAGATGTACTAGTATCATGTGTGGTTCTGGCGACATAATGGTGATGTACTAGGAGCCTGTGTGGGTTTGAAAATGTAACAGATCATGTACTGACCGATCCTATGTGGGTCATCACATAACGACCATGTATGGGTCAGCACCGAGAGATCTGATGTGGGTCAGCACAGACGGATCCTATGTGGGTAACCCCCAAGAGAACCTATGTGGGTAATCCCTGAGCGATCTTATGTGGGTCAAAACCTAGAGACACTATGTGGGTCTGCACCGAGCAATCATGTGTGTGCAGCACTGAGTGATCCTATGTTGGCCAGTACTGAGCGATCTTGTGTGGGTCAGTAGCAGTGCCTCTTAAAAGAGTAAGACGATTTAGTATTAACATCTAATATTCTATACAGTTTTACAGATGTTATATCTAGTGTGAGTTGAGTCTGAACTTCGTCGTACTTTCCTTCATGGTAATACCATTTTGGTATTATTCTTTATGGTGTTCATGTGTTGTACATACCCTCATGGTATTCCTTCCCTTTTGGAACAATTGAGAATTGGGAATTTGGGTTGGAACCTGGGTTTCCTCAGACCTTGGATGGGTATAATTGATAACTCTTGTATTTGTATGGGAATATACGTAATTAGTGTTGATAGTTGACTTCTTGCTTCGTGGTTTATCCTTTGTGGATTTTGTGAGTTCATGGGGGTCTCGGGGTCCTTACTAAGTATCATTATACTCACCTCTGCATGGGATACATCCACACCCTGTTTTGTTGAGAGTAGACTACAGATAACACTAAATGTGGACGAGAGTACCAAGGCTGTAGGTTGATCAGAGAGGGACGTCTAATGATGTGAACCACAGAGTTGGCCGTTCATGATATATAAATAACCTTCAGGTAGGGTTCGTGGTGGATGATCTAGGATCCACTGTTCACCTGTCAGTCGCCTTGTAGAATACATTTTTCCTTGTACTTTCTAGTTGGGCTTGTATTCTATCCCCATTTACATACAGTACTCACTCTATTTACTATTCAATTTACTTGAGATCGTATCTTTTTTTGTGCATGGATTTTTGTGTCACTGGTTAAAAAGGAAATTCCTTCCCAGTTTTAGGAAATACGACTTTGGGGCTAAACTCCATCCCCAAGACTATGGATGTCAGGCATGGAGAATTCACGAAACGGGCCCTGGGGGATTGTTCGGGACCAATTGGTATCAGAGGATTCGGTTCTACCATAGAACAAAAGACTCTGTTTTTAATTTTTACTGATAATAGTTTTAAGTGTATCAAATGTGGTTATTTGTTTAGGTAATCTAGTGTTGGTGCTGCGGTCGATGTATCAATACACAAGGGCATTGTCATCTGATTTCTACCTCAGTTCATGAAAACATTGATTGTGTGTGTGTTTACAAGAGTATTCATTGTTATATCATTGAGTGAACTCACCAGGTATATGTTTTTTAGCATGTCACACATGTTTTTTTTTCAGGATGCCTCCACAAAAATAGCCTTCTAGTGTTCTGAGAGTAGTACGCACTGATAGCCCACTGAGTGACGAGGCCTCGGTGTAGGTCCCTCTTCTTATAGAGGCACTAGTGGAGGCACCATTGGTACCATCACCCGTTGGGCCACCGATGCCACCAGCCCAAATAGTATAGGGTGCACACTGCATGAGCATATTTCACGAGTTATAGTTCCAGAAGACACCTAGTTTTAGGAGAGAGATGGACCCACAAGTGACTCAAAATTGGTTGGAGGCCATGGTAAGAGTATTCAGAGTAGCAGGGACACCATATGATCTCATGGTGATCCATGTCGCCAGCCTTATAGAGGAAGCAGTAGGTAGATAGTGGAGGTTGATGCTCTAGGCTCATGAAGATGTTATGCTTCCTTGGGAAGACTTTGAGAGCCTGTTTTAGGCAGAGTTTTTATGTCAACTCTTCGCACAGTGCGCATTCAAGAGATACTTCATCTGTAGCATGGGATCATTAATATCGATTGGTACTCAGTGAGGATCGTTGTACTCTCATGCTACTCCATATATATGCTGCATGACCCATTCTTCAAGGCATGTAAATTAGTTCTAGGAATCAGGTGGGCGATCATGGCTTCAATGATCTCACTCAGCATCCCTACGTAGGTGGGGGTGTATGAGAGAGCCCTTTTAGTATAGAGTTTTCTTGTTGAGCAGTCACTAACAGCGAGACCCACCACCGGTCGTCATGTAGAGGTGTCTTCTATAGCTGGAAGTAAACAGATGTTATAGTGGTCCAAGAGGAGAAGACCCAGAGGATGATGACTAAATGATTCAGGGTCGGTAGTGCGAGACACCCTAGTAGATCCAGTGATGCCAGTAGCAGGCATTGTTACTCATGTGACAGGAAGGTTCACATGGCTCATGACTGTCTGGCCCACAATATGGATGATCATAAAATATCCAATGGACATCCTAGTCAGAGAAAGAGGTTTGATCGAGCTGGTCTGTAGGGAGTAGGCGGACGTTGTAGAGGAGCTGGTCTTACAACTGTTGGTGGGAGAAAATTAAAGATGTTACTTCCACCACCACAAGGTGGTCCACCCCAACAGTAGGTAGTAAGAGGAAATGGGTGATCTCAGTTCTTTTATATAAGTCTTATGACCATAGCGCTCTAGGTATGATACGAGGTATGATCTGTGCCTACTCCTCCTTAGTTGCGGTACTTATAGACACATGTTCTTGTCATTGTTTTATTTCCACTACCCTCGTTCAGGGATTGTAGATTCTGAAAGATCCATTGGCATGATCCTTACGGCTAGATACTCCTATGGGAGCATATTTGATGATTAATCACTGGTGACAGTAGTGTGAGCTTACACTATGAGGTGAGAGATTTGCATGGGATCTCCTAGTAGCAGCGTCGAGGCCTTACGATGTCATCTTAGGTATGGATTTGTTATCTACAGCCCATACTCAGATTTTAAGTATTTAGTGCCATGTGTGGTTTTTCCGCACGGATGGGACCAAGTTTACCTTCACCGACAAGAAGGGATCCTTTACAGATCATGATGGACTTACCTGGAAAAGGGTGCAACAGATCACTCAAAATTTGTCTATCCAAAACCATGGAACGGTTGATGTTGAGAGTCTGAGTTATCAAATAGTGGTCGTCCAGTAAGTGAATTTCTTCCATGATGATGTTTCGGGTCAACCACCTCGAAGAGAGGTGGACTTTTACATTGACTTGTACACCGGGACGGCACTGATATCCACACCAGCATATCAGATGGCTCCCACAGAACGTAATTAGCTACGGGTATTTCTATAGGACTCACAAGGGAAGGGATTAATTCACCCTAGTGTTTCTCCTTGGTCATCCTCGTTTGTTTTCTCCAAGAAGGAAGATGAGATCTTGAGGCTTTACGTTTACTATCAGCGCCTGAATCAGGTGACCGTGAAGAACAAGTACCCACTCCTGATGATTGACGACCTATTTGATAAGATGACGAGATCATGGTGGTTCACGAAGATAGACCACATATTAGTCTATCACCATCTCAGAGTATGAGAAAAAGTTGTTCATAATTCAATTTTTAGATATCGATATGACCATTATGATATCATGGTTATTCCATTTTTGGTGACTAATTCCCAAGTATAGTTCATGGGACTCATGAACGAGATCTTTTAGTCATACCTTGATCACTTTTTATTAGTCTTCATCGATGACATTCTGATCTACACAGCTGATGGGGAGGAGCATGACTACCATTTGTATGTAGTGTTGGTCACACTTTGAGAGCGCCATATTTATGGTAATCTCTCTAAGTTCCTGTTTTGGATCTGAGATTTTCAAATTCTGTGACATGTGATATCAGAGGATAGAGATGTAGTAGATCCAGTGACGATTGAGGTGGTACTTTCTTGGGATCCACCTAGGAGTGTGACAGATGTACGGAGTTTCCTTGGTTTTCCCAGATACAACTGGAGACTTGTTCCGATTTCTCAAGAGTGGAAAAATTACTATCAGCATTGATGAAGAAGGGGAAATCATCCATGTGGATTGGGATATTCCAGTATAGTTTCTAGGAGCTGAGATAGAGGATGACTAGTCCCCTCCATCTTGTGGCTTCCATAGGAGGACGTTTGGTATGTATTCTACGACAACGTATCAGCGACTGGGCTCAGATGTGTCTTGACACAGGAACGAGCCGTGACTGTATATGGTTCTCAATAGCTGAGAAATAATGAGAAAAATTAGAATACCCATGAATCGGTGTTAGCAGCAGTGGTCTACACCTTGACGATGTGGTGACACTATCTGATGGGAGAACGTTTTATAGTCTACTTATATCAAAAGAGTCTCAGGTATATCTTCCCTTTAAAGGACCTGAACCTGAGAAAAAGACGTTTTCTTGAGTTCCTCCAGTACTATGACATCAAGATAGTATATACTCCTGGGATGCGGAACGTTGTAGAAGATTCACTCAGGAGAATATCTGGTATACACCTTCTAGGTGAGAATAGGGAGCCATTGGCCTCTTTACAAATATCATTTTTGGAACGTAATGGAGAAGATTTCATTTAGTCTCTTACAGTCACTCCCCCACTTCTTCAGTGAGTCTAAGACACACAAACATGGGACACTAAATTCGAGGCTCGACATGCTCAGATATCTACTGGGAAGGCACTTGATGGATTTTCTGTAGGTGGGGATCACATCATCCTATTCAGATGACATACCATGGTACTACTTGTAATTTCAGGAGGAAGTGTTGAGGGAGTTCCAAATATCCCCTCTAGAGGTACATATAAAAGTAGAGAAGATATACCAGGACCTCCAATTACAGCACTGGTGGCCGAGAATGAAGAAATAAGTAGTATAATTTGTCTCTCGGTGCTTCACTTGTCAGCAATTGAAGGGAGAGAATTAGGTACCAACAAGCTTAGTTCATCCCTTAGAGTTCACAGAGTGGAAATGGGATGGGATATCCATGTACTTTGTGATATGATATCCACTTAAATTCATGAGTCATGACTCAATCTGGGTGATCATTGAATAACTCACCAAGTCGGCCCACTTCTGAATGATCAGAGAGCAGGGTCCAGCAGAGATCATATGACACCTCTATGTGTAGGATATTGTGAAGGTACATATTGTTTCCTCGACTATTTTTTCTGACTATGATGAACTTTCTACTTATCGACAATGGAAGGGGTTGCATGAGGCTTTCAGGACACAGCTTTGTTTGAGCACCTCCTTCCATCTTTAGACAGATGATTAGACTGAGAAGACTATTCCGACCCTCAAGGACATGCAGTGTACTTGTGTCCTCCACATCAGTCACATCTGGGAGGATAACAAAACATTTTTTGTGTTTTCACACAACAACTGTCACTCCACCATTTAGATGTCTCCTTTTGAGGAATTGTACGGGTGTCCTTGCAGATTACCTTTACACTGGACTGACCTAGGGGAGTAAGAACTGGTGGGACCAGAGATGGTATGGGATATAACTGAGAAAGTGCAGATGATCCAAGAGAAGATAAAGACTTCACAAAGCAAGAAAAGTCCATATTTTGACAGGAGATGAAGACCTATATAGTTCTAGGATGGTGACAACGTCTTTATATGGGTCTCACCCTGAGGGGGATTATGAAGATTTGGCCAAGGTGGCTTGTAATCTTAGAGGAAAATTAGCCCCTTCCAGGTCCACAACTGAGTTGGCAATGTGGATTAATGCTTAACACTTCCAGATCAGTTGCACCGGGTGCACGAAGCCTTTAATATATCCCAGCTGAGGAAATACGTGCCCAACCCACAACATGTCATCAACCACGGAGAGTTGGACATTGATGATGGGGAGACATTTACGGGGGTTCCAGCTGAGATTGAATATTGGCATGATTGATTCCTTTTTGGGTGGCCAATACCACTGGTGCACATTCGTTGGTAGCACATGAACCACTAGGAGATCTCATGGGAGCGGGAGGCTCAGATTCGCGCTCATTATCCCCACTTTTTTACCTAGTTTTGGGATGTGTCATTTGGGGATGTGATGAACTGATTATGGAGAGAATAAAAATACATGTAATTTAAATGAATTTTTTTAATATATGAGTGTTTAATGAGTCCACTAAAATTAACGACACATGATTCTGATGCCCGGAGTGCCCGAAATGAATTTCTAAACTTTATTTCGGGTATGTTCAGTAATAGTGCAAGTGGGGTTTTCTAACATTGGAACTGGTGCTCAAAATTGAAATATGAGAGCACAGTTGAACTCACAGTGCTTATATTCTCAAAATGAGTCCTCCACCTCAAATGTAGTTGGTTGAGGGTGAATTATATAATGTGGGTTTTCGTGAAAGAATTAAATAAAATATAATTTTGTGACATTTCTTTGCTTTGGATCACTCTTGTGGATGTTGGGCGGTAGAGAGCACCAGAACTAAACCTCTGATGTGAGGTTATGGAGGTGGGGACTAAAATAACAAAACCTCCCATTTGAGGTTATTGTGGTAGGGACCACCGATGACTAAAACCCCCTTGATCTCTCTCTTAATGAGAGATAAACCATAGACTCCCTCCAACATTGAATTCATCCAACACAATTCATTAATTGTGCCAATTAATAAATCAAATGTCCCAATGTAATTAATCAATTTAATATAAATATATTAGAACCTCTTTGATTGGGGAAAATTTTGGTTAGCAAAGATGTTCCATGGGGTGAGAACATCCTCCAATGAAGAATGTCGTCGAAGAATATTGATCATAAGTCAAGGAAAAGGATGATGTTTGATCCCATCATCAAATTTCTGATTCTGATGCAATGATCGTTGGAACCCCATTGCGTTCTTCGATATATTTCTCATCCCAACATCAATAATTGATCTAGTTAGGGGTGTGTTTTAATTTTGATCAATATTAATTTCCATCCGACATTCAAACCTATTCATTGAGTCGTATGCTTACACCATAACGCGAAGGGTACATGCAAATAAAAAATGCCTCATCTACTCCAAAAATAATTTGGATGTGTTGTGTGATCATCGCAATGGTTTCGTCGATCGGTGCTAGCGGTCAGCACTGGAGGAACTCGATAACAATGATGAAGGTGACAAACGAAGGTCGGCCAGTCAAGTCGGCTACCGAAAAATTCACAATGCTCCACACCCTACGGATCTTCTCCACTTGCATCCTTCGCTGCCCCATGACCCTCTGCACCGCACCGCGTCACCCCTTTCCACCTGTGGCACCCTGCACCACCCTGCGCCACCCCACGTCGACTCGCGACACCCTGCCCCACCCCACCGTCCAGCGGCCCCCTGCGGCCTTCGCTGCCCAGCGGCTCCTCACATGCATGCCATTTGGTGGCCTGGCAGCCCCTGAGGCCTCGTTGCCCCCAGTTCCTCGCTGCCCTCCGGGCCGGGCCCAACATGCCAGACCAAACCCAGGACAACATCAAACTTTTTGCTATTTTTCAAATAATTATGTCATTGAACTTTTGTTTGATGAATCGTCAGTGGCACCAAGAAACTTGGAGTGAGAAAGTCCCTTTTTGTAAACCCCACTAGGGTTTTGATAATGTTTGAGTACATTTGGGTTGTATATGGAACAAATCCAACCGAGACCACTGGACTAAAAGTCTAATAACAAATAGACCTGGCCTCTGATTTGCACACCATTTACTGTGTGAGTCCCCAATGATGTGGTGGTCCATTGAAATAATTATTCGTGGGACTTGATGTTAGTTGTAGTATTGACAACTTGGTTGTGGAGTGGACCCTCCTAAAGACAATAGAGTGTAATACGGGAACCCAGTAGTTGGTTGTGATGTGAGGATGAAGAGGGATCCTGTGTGGTTCTGAGGAAAAACTAGAGATGTACTAGGATCATGTGTGGTTCTGATGACTTACTGGCGATGTAATTGGATCTTCTGTGTGTCTGAAGATGTAATAGAGATGTTCTAGGATCCTGTGTGGGTCTAAGGATGTTCTAGAGCTTGTACCGAGTGATCCTGTGTGGGTTAGCACCTAGTGATTTTTTGTGGGTCATCCCTGAGTGATTCTATGTGGGTCAACACCGAGCTATCATGTATGGTTCAGCACCGAGCGATCATGTGTGGGTCATCACCTTGCGATCCTGTGTGCTTCAACACTAAGAAATCTTTTGTGTGTCAGCACCGAGAGATGTTGTGTGTGTAAGCACCGAGAGATCTTGTGTGGGTAATCAGTAGAGCCTCTTAATAGAGTAAAATGATTCAGTAGTCACATATGATCATTTCTACTAATGTACATAAGTTATACCTAGTGTGAGATGAGTTTGAACCATGTGGTAGTTTTATTCATTGTAATACCATGTTGGTATACTTCTATGTGGAATTCAGGTGTGGTACTCACATTTGTGAAATTCCATCCATTGTGGAATAGTTTACCTTGGGGTTTTTGGAATGATCATTGTCTTTCACCATGAATGATATGGTTATACATTATAACTTAGGTATATGAATGGGCATATATCTATGTAGGGTTGACAGCTGACTTCATTCATTTTTGGTTTATCCTTTGTGGATTTTGTGACACCTTCAGGGTCTCGGTGTCCATACTGAGTATCATTATACTAACTCATACATGGGCTATTCCCTCACCTTGTTGTGTTTGGATCAGATGATGGATAATGCTGATGGAGGATGAGAGTACCAGGATTGAAGGTAGCTCAGAGGTGGATGTTATATGAGGCGAACCGCATAGACGGACGTTCATGAGTTGTACCTCCCCTTTAGGTAGGATTTCTGTTGGATGACTCCGAGGGTGATTTTCACCTATTTTTCTTCTTGTACATTCAATTTTTCCGTTCACTTTTTCGTAGGGATTTCATTCTATCCCCTTTTAATTATTGTACACACTCTATTCACTATTCATATTACATGAGTTCGTATCTTGTTGTGTGATTATTTGTCTGTGTTATAGGTTATAAAGGCAATGAATTCCTAGTTTTAGCTAATACGCCTTCGGTACTAGTCGTCATCCCCTGGCCTATGGAAGGCGATATTGGGGTAGTCACGACACTGGCCTAGGGGAAAGGTTGAGACATTAATATATATTTTCACAGGGAATATGTCATTTACATTAAATATTATTATTTTGGATTTTTTAGGTAAATTGTATTTATAAAAGACATAAAACATTTATTTAAATTTTGATCTATCTGTGATATATTTTACTAATATCATCCTTATTAATTATTTTACTTTTAATGACTATTTTATGAGTTTTTTTATACTAATTTCCATTTTAATATGAGTGGTTTTTTATAAAGGCTCAAACATATTATATTACATAATCTTAAATGAAATAAAAAATTCAAATTTATGATCATCTTAGGTTTATAGTTCTAAAGAATTAGGCCCCAACTATTACATATCAACATGAATATTACACGTAGACACTACTACACAGTATGAACTTTTTCATAAATTAAAAACTCATTAAAATAAACATGTCTAGTCTAATGTTTTAGGAACCATGACTTTTCCATTATCCCATTATTAACCCTATTCATATTTATGTATTGTGGAAAACATTTCAACACATATGGATGAGCATAAAAATCTTAATACGGGTTATCAAATAATGAATGTAAACATTATCCCATTAGTAAATAAAATTCAATGAAACGATACATTTCAAACAAAATATTACTTATGAAATCATATTCTTTATGAATAACCCACAGAAATCATAAATCATAATGGAATCTTATTTCATACATATCATACATACGTTGTAGATATCATATATATGTGGGGAGTTCTTTTTGGAATTCCCATCATAATATATTATCTAATTCTCTCTCGAGAAACATTAACTTTTTCCTCCTTCACATAACCCTATGAATTAGGGAGCTATTTCGGGCTCACCCACTCTAGGATAACCATGGAACTACCCATATACATAAAAAATTATGAATAAACCATAACACAATCATAGCATATAAAACAAGCATAAAGGAATGATAAAATTTACACATTACAATCACAATATATTGTTTCAAGATATTAACATAATCAATTCATTATCAAAACATTTTCAAAAACCATTTATAACACTTAATAATGATATTTTTTAATCCATGCCTCTCATAACACATAGAAAAATATAAATAAAGCTAAATTTTAAGACATTAATATAAATCTAAATAAATCCTAAAATCTATTCTGAAAACATAACCATTAATGAGAAATATTTAAAATAACAAATCATTAAAACAATATTTTTGTATAGGAGTTCTTAACTAAAGGAGATATGATTGAATACAAAAAATTGTAAAAAGATATTTAATTAAAACATTATAATATAATTAAAATAAAGTGATTCACAGTATAATATGCCAAAAGACAGTATATGTACTATAAAAAAGTGATTTGGTTTTTAACAACAATGAAGTCTCAAAAGATTGTAAAGTGATACGAAATCACTTATAAATAATTGATCCTTAGATTATGTATAAATCAATTAGATTATAATGTGTGACAAATATAAATAGACAAAATATGATTGGATATCCATTGTAAATCAATAAATGAACATTCATATATATTTTTGTGAAAACTACATCAATCACATGGATGTTTAACTCAATGAATTGAAATTGAGCTAAAATAACATTTATCATGTTCATATAGATGACTTGATAATTTATCAATGGTGTGATTATATGTATCAATAGTAAACCACAAAATGGGGAGCCTATGATACATTATAAATAAATAAACAGTGATTCCACACATAATCATAGCATGACATAAATATTAATTAGAAGATTAACCCAAGGAATGATAATTAGGTTAAAAAGTTACCTTAATGATTTGGTAAATTAATAAATATAGAAAAATTTAAAGAAGGAACATAAAATGAAGATGTAAATAGCCATAAATAAATTAATATTACAAAATGAATACAATCGTGGTATGTACATATTCCTCACTAAAGCAAGTAGTGTGAATCAATGCATGATTGTCATGAGAATAAAAAGTGTGATTAAAATCCCTTACCATGTTGTAATCAATCTAGTTGTATGACCAAGAGTTAATAACCACCAAATGAATATTTTAATATCATGAATTTGATTATAATTGTGATAATATATATTAAATGGCAGAATAAAACACACCAGATGCAATAAATATGTGGCGAACAATGGAAATCTCAGGAAATTAAAAGTGAGATAAAAAACCCCTTACCACATTGTAATCAATCATGTCGTATTACAATGAGTTAATAGTAATTAAATTAATCATAGAATACCATGAATATAAATATATTAATGATATTATATATCAAATGTTAGTATAAATATAACATATACAAGAAATAAGTTGTGAACAATGGAAATCTCACAGAATTAAAATTGAGATGAGAAAAACTTTATCTCTTCTCTGACATGACAGATTCCTTCTTTAATCTTCTGAATAATATAATGAATATAATTTATACTTTCTTAAGAACATTTTTCAAGTTTATTATTAATTCTATAATAGTTATTACACTGTTATAAACATTATGAAATAATTTAAGGTAATATTGGTCGTTTTGTTGATATTTGGTACTTGTGTCAAAAATGAACTTCATATAAGTACATGTTGTTCATGTGGACAAAATTCCATTATATCAAGAATTTTTTTCATTATTTATATATCATATCTTTCATATATATCCAGTATATGTATGTATTTAAATTATTATATAGAATTGGGAGATTAGAAAGGAAGTGCATCATTCATGGAGACGGTTAACTGTACGTATTCTTGAACGCTACTTCATTTTCCTTTTCATATATAATAAAATGAAAGCATAATGGTAAATAGGTATATTATAATTCCATTATAAAATAATATGATATATATGTTACATGATTTCATTAATTACATATTTTTTATTTAACATGTATGTCATGATCGAATAATATCACCTTGATGTGGAGATAGTACGTACTACCTCATATGAAATTACGGTATTTACACATATTAGAAAGAATAATGGTTTTTTTAATAAGAATTAACAAACCATAGATAAAACAAAAAAATAGTATATATCATATATAAATATACTGCTGTCAAAATGTTCACCGTGAGTTGTGGTAGGAGATAATTGAATAATCATCATTTGTTGAGGCAGTAGTTCACCGTCCACAAAAATAGTATATTCTTTAACCATTAAATTGAGTTTTGTGTAAGTCTAGTTTGAATAATTATCATAAAAACAACATAGTATATATAGGATATAGTTTTTTTTATAAAATAATGGAATAAGAAGAATTTAGGGGGATGGAGAAGTAAAATAAATCAAAAGAACTTAAGAGAATATGTTACATTTCAACATTGTAACTCCCTTTAGTTTGAACCAAATGGTTTACTTGGTGTGCCTTATGCCTATGGTAAGTCTTCTAGGATGAAAATAGAAATATATGAAGAATAATTTGGTATAGAAAGGACCATACAAGGGGCATTAGATGTGTGAGTAATGGGATAGAAGTGAGGTATTTTTATTAGGTGGAGGATGGGCTCTTTATGAATGATAGAAAATATTGTTTTATTATATAATGAGTTTAAAAATCTAATTATCCAAATCATATAAAATTATAATTTAAAATGAATCATTTTTGAAATAAAATCATTCAATAATAACGAGATAGTTTTTGGATATTGTTTTAATCATTATAATCTTAGTTATTTATATCATTCGTTAATGAGGTAAACACTACATCATTATTGTGTCCAAAAAAAATTTATTTATTATATATATAAAAATTATAAAATAAATATCATGATGTAGTGAATCTTATTATAATTCAATTTAATATTTATAGTCTCATATATTACTTATATAAACCCATGTAAAAATTTATTTACTTAAAAATTCATGTTTATTTCATTTTTATCATTACATTAAATTAATTTATATAAAGTGAATTTTATCTCCCATGTTTCTCCATGGTGTCCCAAAATCGACCCAAGGATTCCCATGGTTGGAAAATGTATCATAGAATAGTATTAGGACACATGTAAGGGTAATTTAATATTATTATAATTTTAATTTTTTACCCTTATTTCCCAGATATACCCTTTAACCATGGGAAATAAAATAATTACAGAAATAAATATTCTAAAAGTATAAAAATAAAATATACCTATTTACAAAATTTATTACTCCTAATTCCAAATTTAGATTCCATCATTCAAAATTCTAAACGTAGAAGTTGAATAAATTAATTTAAAATTTATTTCCACTGTCAAAAAAAAATGTGGGTTTTTAAGAAATAATAACTATCAAATGATTTGCACTTATGTATGACCAATTTCAATGTGAAATTACTTCAAATTTCCAAAAATAGATTAAATACTAAAATCATAATATAATTATAGATTAAATTTAATTAAAAATATAATATATTCTATCAAAATAAATTATATTAAAATGCAGTTTTGAATTAGAATACAACATTTATCACTTACCAATAAAAATGAATTTTATCAGAAAAATACCAAAAATTTACCCAATGTATATCGTGATAACCTATTATAAAGAAGAATATTATTTTCTCAAATGAAACCCATAACGGATAAAAAAAACTCATATTATAGAAGGTTCTCAATCAAAAGGCGTTAAATCAAACTTTTAATAAATAGTAGAGTATTTATACTAAAAATCAGATTCATTTTATATTAAGGCTCTTAAATTTATTGGATAAATGTAAAAACATTCAAGAAACATATTTAATCATATTATGGTAGTTTTTTTTAATTCCCACTAATACAATTTCTATGAGTAAACTACCATTTAAAATAATAATATTAGATTGTTATTTTTTAGTATAATTGAACATTGTGGGAAACATATGTTTTCAATGAAACTAGTTGTTATGTATTAGGTATTATATCAAACATATAAACCACTTCATGGGAAAATTAATATTTAATTTCAATTTTATAATACATATAAAAACATAATATTATTTACTTACCTGGGATGTTTCATCCTTCCACCCATTTGGGTATTCCGTCCTCCCAGTTTGAAAATTATTCTTTGAAAATTCATTTAATGTTCCACATCAGAAAGAGAGTGAACAAAAATATAAAACTAAAAGAATGAAATAGAAATAAAAAGTTCACCTGAGAGAGTCTATATAAAGATTCTATTTAGGAAAAAATGGATATGGAATAAAAACAAACTATTAAAGATTGATGGAGAGCGGTATAATACATGATTTGGATAATGTTAACCAAATGACAACCACAGTCATGTGATGGGTTAAATGGACTTGGGTTCCCCAGTGGGAAAAATTAAATGACCATGTTTCAGTTTTATGTTACTTTTAATAATGTTGAGGAATTTATTTATATGTGTAATTAAATACATAAGGGAACATACTTACTTATCATGTAGACATTCATCCTATAATAAATTTCTACCAAAAACTCATAATTTCTCAAAACTATTAGTATTAAAAATTAATTGGTCACATTAAAATAACTAGAATCAACATATAAATTATCATTTAATCCATAAAAGGAGAATTATATATTTAAATTCTCTTTATTCATTAATTGTAAACAATAAATTTAGAACAATACTAGATAATACCCAAATGATAATATTTTGTAATAAGAAATACTAACCTTAATTTCCAAAAGTCAACAAAAAAACCAATGTTCAAGAAATTCCATTCCATATAAAATTGTACTTAGAATTATTCAATTTAATCCTATCAAATATTAAAACCCAAAACCCCTATGGATTTAATCACATAGTCTTCTACAATAAATATTAACATTTATTACAAAAAACATCTACTACTCTTAATGTCTCCTACATAATATTATTAACCAAACCACATATTCATTTTGAAAGGATAATCATTTCCATAAATAAACAAAATCATCATATGTCCCCAATAAAAACATATATTCATCCGAAATAAAATTTTAACTATTAATCCACATATGAGATCCCATTGTATTATCTTTCCATTAAAAATATAATGTTTCAAAAAGAGAAAACATTTTCCAAAATAACCATTATCATTTAATCACAAAACCATTTTTGTGTATTAAGTATATCCTTTTGATAAAACATAAATTTCTAAAATCTAATTATTGTTGATACATAAAATCATTTGAATTAACAGAATAAGTCTTCATAACTAGGGACGTCACGTAAGACATGTGTGGGTGATGCGCCCTTGTCAACGTTAGGTTGTGGGATTGATTCATACGGCCTTTCCGGAAGTGACATGTTGTCACTAATATAAAAGGTTATCCTTTTTATAAAACAAAAAAAATAACCCAAACATTTTTTAACTTCAATGGATTTCTTATAATTTTAATCATCATACCAATACATTATGACCTAAACTTATTATTTATTGTCATTTATTCACCTCATTATGTTAAAATAAAACAATACCTAATATAAATAACACCATACCTTGATAAAACTGTTCATATGGTTTAATCATCATCTTGTTCACTTGTGTAGTAGGTCCATACATTCCAAATTTGATTTAGAGATCCTTCAAAATCATTTTCTTTTCGTCATCCAAAAATACCATGTGAAACTTGGTTAATATGGGTTTTTGAATAAAAATAGTTGCCAAATATAATCATGTATGACAGATAATTTCAAAACATCTGATAAAACATTATTTTTATAAAACAGTCAGACCGAGTTTGAGTTGAAACATTCAATCAATGGTCGTTTTCACATACTGTATGTTTGTCTTGAGAGACCATATTATAAAATCATATATAATTAGTTTTTTAATGTGTTTCCTTCCTCAAAAACTTTTTCAAAATGATAATATTTATCAAAATCATTTGATTAGGTAAAATATATGAAAATACTTTCATAATATTTACCTAACATAAAAATAAGACAATACAGTTAAAATATGGTATGATTAAAAATAACCCATGATCCATGATGATATTGAGGTATAGTGTAGGTGTTTCATATCTCAAAAAACATATTTCAGTTTAATTGGATTCTAATAAATGTTTCACAATCATCTAACCATGACTTTTCAAAAATTATTGCAAGCGTGTCATGAGGAAGAGATACGAATGTCATTTAAGACCCTCATCCATCCATTTGAATCAGACTTTCCTTGATTCTAAAAATTTATAAAACAAGGATTTAAGTGAAATAATATTCATAGGGACAAACTATGTGTGTAAAGAAAACTATTCATTCCTAATATTTTCTAAACTGACCACTAATGGAATCTATAAAGACCTGACCATAAAACCTTACATAATCGTGAATTAAATGATTAATTTACATTGAGGAAATTTTCAAGATTAGTGTTTTAGGAAATTATGCCATAACATTTACATTTCAATTTAAATATTACATTAAAACGCTACTACTCAGTATCAATTTTTCCATAAAATAAACTCTTAAAAAGAAACATTATTAGTTATATGTTTTAGACAACATGAATTTTATTTGAACCCATCCTTGTACCTATAAATCATTATGTCATGTGGAGATCATTTAAAAAACATGGGATGGACATAAAATTCTCACTAATGGTTATAAAATACATAAAGGTGAAATTATTCCATTAATAAATAAAATTCAATGAAACCATACTTTTCAATCAGATTAAACCGTATGAAATCATAATATGTATGAGTAACACAATGAAATCATAAACCATAAAGGTAGCGTACGACATACATAAATTAATTACATTAGATATTTAAAATATATGTAAGGATTTACATTTTCATACCCATAACAGTATATTCCCTAAATCTCTTATGATAAACATTAACGTTTACCTCTGTCACATTACACAATGCATTGGATAGCTATCTCGGCCTCACCCACCCTAGGATTAGAATGGAACCAACAGTATAAGTAAAAAATACTAAAGAAAAATAACTTAGTCATAACATATAAAACATTGAAATTGGAAAGAATTCATTTCTCCAATGCTATCACAATATATTATTTCAAGATATTGACATAATCAATTATTTATCATACTATTTTTAAAAAGAAATTTAAAAAATATAACAAAGAGATTTTTAATTCAAAGTGTCCTATACCTTCTTAAAAAATTTAAAGAAACTAAAATTTTAAAACATTAATGTCCATCTAAATAAATCCTTAAAATCTATTTGAAAACATTCAAAATTATGAGAAATGTTTAGAAGAATAAACCATTAAAAAAATGTTTTAGTTAAGGAGTTCTTAACCAAATGAGATATGAATGAATAAAAATTATTATGCAATGAATTTGGATCAAAAAAATTATAATATCATGGAAATAAAGGTATTCATGATATTATAGGATAAATGATAGTATATATAATGTATAAAAGTGAATTGGTGCATAACAGAAATAAAGTCTGAATAGAATATAAATTGAGATGAAATCTGTTATACAAACAGATTCCTAATATTAACGATAAATCAAATAACTAATTACGCATAAAAAATATAAATACACTCAATATATTTTTTTATTCAGTGTAAATCAATCAGTGAACATTGACACATATTTTTTAAAAATCAAAACCAATGACTAGGATGTTTAACATAACGAATGGAAATTGAGTTTAAATTACTCTTATCAGGTTCATATCGATGATTGAGAACATATCGATGGAGTGATTTTGTATATCAATAGTATATCCACACAAATTGGATGAGAAATTACATCATTAATAAATTTATTCCATAAATAATGATACAATGTCATAAGTATGAATTTGATGATTAACCCAAGGAATATAAATTGGGTTATAAAGTTCCCTTAATAATTTGGTAACATACGAAATATACACCACATGAAAGAAGGATAATAAAATAAATATTTAAATACCCATTAATTAAAGTATACTACACAAATAATAAAAACATGGGTTGTATATATACAACATAATATGAAATAGTGGTAATTGTAGCATGAATCTCATGGGAATAAAAAGTGAGATGAAAACTCCTTACTATGTTGTAATCAATCGAGTCAATTGACAATGAACTAATAAAAAAAATTAATCACATGATAACAAGAATATATAAATATTCATTATAATACATATCAAATAGAATTACAAAATACACAACATTCATTAAATAAGTGGTGAATGATGAAATCTCATGAAATTAAAAGGGAGAGAAGAAACACCTTACCACATTGTAATCAATCAATTCTTATTACCTACATTTAATAATCACTAAATTAATCATATAATACCATGAATGTAAAAATAATAACAATATTATATATCATGTGGTAGTAGGAATATTCTATAATGAAATGTAATTTCCATGTTAATTTTTTAATATAAGGAAAAATTACGAGTCCATGAAAATTGACAGCGCGCGATTCCAAGGTCCGGAATGCCATGAATGAATTTCTAAACTTTATGACTTGTACGTTCGGTAAAAATGAAAGTTGATTTTTCTAAACTTTGAACCGGTTCCTGTAATTGAAATCATAGGGCACTGTTGAACTCGTAGCAACTGTATTCGCTTAATGAGACTTTTACCTCGATGAAAGCTGGTCGACGGTGGAAGTTAGTTTTTGGGTTTTTCGTGAACGAATAAAATAAAATAAATTTTTTTAACTTTTTATATTATTTGTTCAAACCACCGACATGTGGATGTTGAGAAGTGGGTACCACCATACATAAACCTCCCATGAGTGGTTATGGATGTGGGGACTACCGAGCCTAACCTCCCAGGAGAGGTTATGGTGGTGGGGACCATTTGAGGTTTAAAACCTCTTGAACACCTTTGAAATTCATCATAATGGGGGGGCTCTCAAATCCATCCTTAATGTGGAGGAGCCTCTTGACATCCTCAAAATTAAATAACCCAACCCTCCCGTTTAAATAATTGAGCCATCACTTCAACTAATTAATTAAATTATTTGAATTTATACCAAAAAACAAAATATAACACTTAATCTATTATTTTGGGCTACAAATTTTTGTGGTGGAAATGGGGAGAGGAGGAAAATGGGAGAAATATCTCCAACTAAGAAAAATCCACTGAAGAAAAACACAAACTTTCACTTCTTCCATGGGACACAATTCAAAGAGAAACTTTTTAGACTATGATGAACCGAAACTTGAGCCTGGGATTTGAGGATTGTGGAGGACGGGGTGACCATCGACAACTTCACGTTCATCCCTCCTCATCGACGACAATGAATCATCCAAGGTAGGGGTGTGTTTAGAAATTGATAAATTTCATTTTCCACATGCATTGAATAATTTTATGATGTGCTTCTTGCTACAGCTCTAACGTGGATGGTGCGGGGCAATCAAACATGGCCCGACCTTTTCACAATTCTTGTGGTGTTCTTCACAATGGAGGAAGATGGAAACCATCCATGGTTGTGGCATGACAACTATAGAGACCCAAATCTTGACGCACATGGACATTAACATACTTTTGTGGAATACATAATACATGAAAAAAATAGACACCCAATGTACGTATTAGTTTTTTGTGTTTGGAAAATCAGAACATAATATTCTAATCATGGTGAAATATCTTCAACATCACCCATAAAGATATCCCCCTTCTGTTTCTTACCTAAAACCGTTCTTTTAAATCATAGGTAAAAGAAAACATATAAAGGGTGATCTCAAATTCTCAGTAAGGGTAAGCGTGGAGAAAATAAAACAAATCATATGCATTTTAACTTAAAAAACATTAACATAATGATTAAACATAAATATATTGAAAATAAATTTTTACAGTATAGAAGGCATAGATCATAAAGGAATATTAATCATGATAAAATAGAATGGGAATAAAACATGTAATTGTGGAAAACCATTAATCACCTGATATGATTTCCATAGTAGCCAAGTCATTACTACCAAAACCATATTAGTGAAAAAGACCCTAACTAAATTGAATTCATTCCTCATTCCAGTCCTGTATCACTGAACCCCATTAACATACAGTTCCTTCCATGTCTATCTAATGAGATATAAATCTTTTCCCATTGCATTGGCGAGAGATATATGTCCCACCCATCTCATAATGAAATCATTCTTACGTGTGACAAAATATAAACATAAATCATTCATCATAATCCGAAAAATAAAATGAGTTTCATAAACATCATCCCATCATAACATAATCTATATAAAACAAATGGATATCATATCCCCATAAGAATAGTGAAAACATGTAAATCATAGAGACATTATTCATGAATTATACACATATTTAATAATGTCATCTTAGATGGAAAATGGTTTTGATAAAACACTTGAAATGAATTCTTGAGGAAAATATCCATTCTTCTTTCAAATGGTTTTCTTTTTACAAAATACCATGAAATTTTAAAAATTAAGGATTTTTTTGAAAATATTCAGGAAATCATGTAGAGTAATATTCATGAAAATAAAGAGTTATAAAATAGTAAAATTATATTCATGCCGTATAAGTTACAAAAACATTTTTGTCATACATTAAATGGAAAAGTCAAAAAGTACCATGTGTGGTAAACAAAAGCAAGATTCCTTCCATAACACAAAGTAAAAGTAATGAGGGGTAAACATGACATTAAACATAATGGATGAATATTAAACTCTTTATGAAAAAATTTTATGGACATGGATGAAAAAAATATAAACCCATTAAATACTTTTGTATAATAAATCTCAGATAAAAATGATATTGGCAAAATTATCCCTTACCATAGGTACAATTTCTTCTATACGTCTATGAATCTCCTCTTCCTTGACATGCCTCTTTTAAACATTATCTTATGGCACTAGAGTTTGTCATTTGAGAAGAACAAAACCTCTATGATATAACAAGAGATTTTGAGAAAAGAAATGGGTAGGGTTTGTCCGAGCATGAAGGCTGACAATTTAGTGAAGAGGAGAGGGAAGGAGGTGCCCTTATATAGGAGAGGAGAGTGACACTTTTGGAAACCTTAAAAATATTAAATAATAATAAAATGAAAACCCATGTAAAAACATCCAAAAATGACTCAATTTGATGTTCATATGACATATGGTTATAATATAATCAACCAATATGATTTAGACATGTTTTATGTTTTTTTTAAACCTTATCAACTTGATTTACCATTATTTAATCTATTTAATTTAATTTTTGGTAATAAACACCTAAATTTCAAATTTTTATAAACACATACTAAAATGTTTTCAATTTACCATAATCAGATACTTTATAATCTTTTTGACCATATAATTTTCAATTTATAGTTTTTAATTTTTTTTCATATTTTAAAATTTTAGTAATATGTAATTTTTATAAAATGTCAATACTGTCAATTTTAAAACTATTAATTATTTGAATTTAAATAAAAACCACACCGAAGATATTTTTGAACCGAAATATATAATATATTCCTAACATGTCATATTCATCAAAAACAATTCATGGGGAACATTAATTATTTAATATATTGTTTATTTTAATATTTTTAAAACCCTTTAATTGATATCTCTTAAAAAATTAATTACTACAACATTTTTGTATAATTATTTAATATAATTATTTTTTCCGTAAAAATTAAAAATAAAATGATACGATGAATATAAATATAACACCTTTCGTAATAATATTTTTACATTAATTTATCATCTTAAAATCACAACATTTTAATTGTAATATTTATTATATTATGAAGGTGAAATCTTTGACATCATTTAAAAATAAATAATATAAATGCCCTAATCGGGTTTTTAAGCATCCAAATGGCCACCAATCGACCATTGGATTACTAAGGTATAGATATACTCGACCAATAATGTTTGTTTAATATTCTGGTTCTTTTGATAGGTATTATTATTTTAATAAAAACTATATTATTAATTTTTCACTAAATAAATTATTTCGACGTCAATAATGTATACACTATTATTGTAATTAACGAATTTTTAAAAATTAAAAATAAATTACCATGATAAATAAAAACATTTTAGGTTTAAAATGAGTATTTATAATCTAATTTATATTCTGTATATCCTTATATTAAAAATAATCTAATTATTAATGTTTGAGTGGGAAATATTTCACTTTCATTTAAATAAAATAATTAATAGGTCTTAATCAAATAAAAGTGAGTTCCATTAGATTCCATTTATACACAAGTATTATTTAGGGAAAAATATAATCATCCAATTATACAAAGACAACTGTTAGGGTAATTTTATAATATTATATTTACCCTTAATTAACGAATTTACCTTAACTATGTTAAATAAAATATACCATAGTTAATATTCATAAGGCATACAAATAAAAAGAATATTATTATAATAATTTGTACCTACTGGTTCCAAATAAGAATCCATTTTTCCATATTCTAAACCCAAAAGTTGCAGTATTTAATTTAAAATTAATACCGCTATTGAGAAAATGGGTTTTCAAAGTTACAAAGTTGCAAAAGATTAAATGTATTTACTTATGAATTCAATGTAAAATTAATGCTAATGAATTATATTATATTAAATGATAAAAATTTATCTTATTTATTCATTGAAACCATTCAATATTATAATATAACTATATAAATTATCTCGAATTAAAAATTTGTTTTTAATTAAAATTTTGCATATTTTTTCCATTCATCCAAATAAGAAACATATCCGAAAAAAACATATCGAAAGAATATATTATATCATAATTCAACAGAAAAAATTTATTTTGTCAAATTGAACATATATATATGTCAAAAACTATATTTAATGTGGGTGCATCATCAAAAGGTTGCAAAACTGCATTTTTTTAAAAACACTTATTTTACCTGAAAATTTTATATTGTTCTCATACCATGTTATATGAAATGTTTAAGATGAATTATAATTTAATAAAATGAAAAAAATACTAATATTCATAAAGTATAGTTCATTATAATATTATAACAATATATCGTTGTTTATTGAAATTCAGTATTGCGTACAACACACACTATCGAGGAATGTTGCTCTTGCGTGCAACACAAACCAAAAATAGTGTTTGCATATACAAAAAGATAGTACGGTGTTACATATAGCGTATTCTAATCATGGTGTAGAGTACAACACAAGATATCAAAGAAATTAAAATGAATCTTTCTCATAAAATTTTGGGGTGTTACATTCAAACCCCTTAAAATGAATTTCAGCCTCGAAATTCATCGGTGCTATAAATGGTTTACTACTTGACTGTTTCTTTATTATAAACCCATATTGTAAAAAGGAATACCAAAACATAACTGTAAGAAAATTTGAAAGGTAACTGTTACCCAAATTAACTAATCATTGGGTTTCCACATTGGAGATCATAGGTGAAAATATGGATATTGAAGTGAAATCTAACCAAAAAGTTCTAATGGAGTGTGGTAGAGAACATGGCTATGAAAAATCCAATAATCAAAATTCCATAAATTTCTGATGAACTAAAGTACCATCAGATTGATCAGATATGAGGGAAATATGACAAAATTTTTGGTTTTCAAGATCATTTCCCGAATGTTGAAAAAAAATCATAAGGAGAAATACATACTTGATTTTAGTGTAATATCATAGTTTGTCATTCCATGAACAATTTCCACTTCATCCCTTATTAAAGAAATTATGTTTAATTTTTTATTCTTGAGGTGTTAGTAGATCATGTGATAGGTTATTCCATCTATCTAAAAAAGTTAGAAAAAATTATTAAATATACATAAATCCATTTAATGGTGAGATAAATCATATATGGTTCCAAAAATGGACTTATACTTCATCTATCATATCTCTTAATTAAATAAAACTAGTTTCTACTAACCAGGGACGTCCTGTAGGCTAGTGATTGGTAATAAAGGCATGTTAAACTTTGGTTGTGGGTTCGATTCCTACAACCTTGTCCGACGCGACAAGTTGTTGTCCATCCTGCGGGTTGTCCTTTTTCTAAAACTACACTATTAAAAAATTATAGATATAATATTGAAAAAAGGTCTATCCTTAATCAATGATATGTGATGTTTAACTTAATCCATTCCAATCTTTAGTATTATCCAAAATACTTTTTTCCAATCTCATAGTATAAATAAAAATATTACTAGAGAGGTCATCTACAAATAATGTGACTACCATCATAAGATATATCTTGTTGTTGATCTTATTCCAAACATATGAATATGTAAATAATGTATTCTCTTTGAAAAAAATATAATACTCATTGAACCTTAGTGAAAAACATGAATACTATCAAAAGATAACTCTTTCCACATATAAAATTCCCAAAACTTCAATACACTCAAACCATGATGTCACAATGTCCTTTTATCAGTCATGATCTCATGAATACTATCAAACATATAATTTTAAACTTATACCTTCATTCAACGCATATCATCTTCTTTCCAAAACTATTTCAATCACTTTTAATGGTTACTGGTATCATACAATTTTTTAAAACCTCAATAAACCAATACATGGTTATTTCAATATTCCACGATACTAAAATGACATTCCACACTATTATTTTGGAATCCCATTACACAAACACATAATCATTCCACCACATCGTTCTCATACTCAACATCTCCAGTAGTGATCACATGTGACTTCCCTTTGTATTTTTCCTTAAGTGGTTGTTGAGTTCGATCATCATTAAACCTTTGATTAGGGAATTGGTTACCATAATCCCCCATTTCATTTCACTTGTAGAATTGAAGTGTTGGTGGAGCATTCTCTATCGTCTTTTCTATATTCACATCATTAGAAACCATTTTCCCATTAATTCGGCACTCAGCTCCTTGATGTTCATATTTTCCACACATGAAACATTTTTTAGTACCTTTTAGACAATCTCAACCATGCTTCTTTACACACATTGATCATACTGAAACATCCACCTTCTTTTCACCACTGTTCTGATGTTTTTCCATGAACTCCATCATTCTGTTCTTGTCAAAACCATGAGATGGATATGTAACTCCAGATTCTAGTTTTACCTTGTCAGCACAATGCACAATTTCTTCATATCTATTAAAGTCTCTTATAGCTAATTTCCTTAGAAGACTTGGTTTTACGACACTAAATAATCTATCAAATTTAATTTCAGGTTGGATGATAATACCAGATTCATACCTTTTAAGCCTTTTACAATTCTCTTGATATATACCAACAGATTCATCATACTTTTTCATAAGCTCAAGGAACATATTTTCCATCATTGTTTGAAGAATACAAGGGTAGTAATTATAAAAATGATGTTCTGGAACTCATCCCATCCCATGGATTCAATTTTATCTTGGGGCTTTGTATTCATAATTAGAGTCCAGCACTGTTCTGCTTCACCTCTTAACTGGTAAACAGCCAAATTTTTTTTTTCATGTTCTACACAACTATGTATGGAAAATATATTTTCAATGGAACTGATCCTTTGTTCAGTAACAAGAGGATCATAAGACCCACTGAAAGAAGGTGGTCGTTGCCTCATGAACGAATCAAAAGAATATTGTTCCTTTCTCTTCTCATTCAGAAGTCTAGAATGATTCATAACATGTGTCAGTATATTATTAAGATTTGCACTCCATCTCCCATAACATTGATTTGTTCAGGAGGACAATCATTTCATTGTCCATTAAATTGATCGACATGGTTCCTTCGGGTTCCATCCACTGTCTAAAACCCAAAAAGAATATTGTGAGAGGGAAAAATCATAATCAGGGAGGGTACCATCAATATCTAACATCGTTGGTTAAATTTTAAGATCGTTACCATAATTCTAGGACTATAACCTATACTTATATGTTACCTTAGGTACATCCCTAGACATACCATAGAAATCTCTTTTTGGGATGTCACTAAATTTTTCACATACTAGTTTTCAAGGGTTATCTAAACCTTCTCTCTGATACCAAATTCAGTGACAAAAAGCTTGACATACATAGATATTACAATAAATTTTTGGAATACTTAATACATGACAAAAATAGAAGCCCAAAGTCCATATTATTTTAGTGTCTTTGGAAACTCGGAACATAATATTCTAATCAAGGTGAATGATCTTCACCATCTCCCATTAAGATATTCAACTTTTGTGTTCTTACCTAAAACCATTATTTAAATCTTGGGAAAAAGAAAACATATAAACGGTGAGCTCAAATGCTCAGTAAGGGTATGTATTAAGAAAATAAAACAAATCATATACATTTGAACTTAAAAAATCATGAACATAATGTTTAAAAATCAAAATCTTGAGAAATAAAACATTGCAGTACATAAGGCATAGATATTAATGGAACATTATTCATGATAAAATAGCATTGGAATAAAACATGAAATTGTGGAAAACCATTAACCACGTGCTATGATTTCCATAGTATCCAAGGCATTTCTTCCAAGACCATATTAGTGGAAAATGTCCATTACTGAATCAAGTTCACTCCTCGTTCTAGTCCTGTATCATTGAACTATATTAACTTACCATTCCAGCCATGTCTATCTAATGAGATATAAATATTTACCCAATGCATTGGAGGGAGATCTAGGTCCCACTCATATAATAATGAAATCATCCGTACATGTTCCATAACATAAACATATATCATTCATCATAACCCAATGAATAAAATGGGTTTCATAAACATCATCCCATTATAACATAATCCACATAAAACAAATGGATATCATTTCATCATAAGAAAATAGAAACCATGTAAATCTTTGTTACATTATATTTGAAACATACACATATGAAATAATGTGATATTAGATGGAAAATGGTTTTGATAAAACACTTGAAATGAATTATTGAGGATAATATCATTTCTTCTACAAAATCATTTTCTTTTCATAAAATGCCATGCAATTTTAATATAAAAGGATTTTGATGAAAATAGTCATGAAATCTTGTAGTGTAAGCTTAATGAAAATAAGGCATTATAAAACCGGAAAAATATTTTTATTTAGTATATGTTCTAAAAAATATTATCCTCATACTTTTAATAGAATGGTCAAAAAGTACCACATATGGTAAAAAAATCGAGATTCCTTCCATAACACAAAGTAAAAGTCAAGAGGGGTAAACATGACTTTAAACATACATGGAATAATATTAAACACTTGATGAAAATATTATTATGGACATGAATGAAAAAAATATAACCCTAGTAAAAACATACGTATAATAAATCTCGGATAAAAATGACATTTGCAAAATTATCCCCTAACTTTGGTCCAATTTTTTTTGTACATGTCTGAAACTCATCTTCCTCGATGTGCCACCTCTAAACTTCTTCTTAGGTCACCAGAGCTGGTCTTCTGAGAAGACCAGAACCTCTATGATATTACTAGAGTTGCAGAGAAGAGAAATGGTTAGGGTTTTGCAATTCATGGAGGCTCAAAATTGTGTTAAGAGGAGGGGGAAGGAGGTGCCCTTATACAATGAGTAGAGGGACACTTTTGGAATCCTTAAAAATATTAATTAATAATAAAATGAATCCCCATATCAAAACCTTCGAAAATTACTAAATTAGAATTTGATATGAGATATGGTCTTAATAAGATCATACAAAACAATTTAAACATGTTTTATGTTAATTTTAAACCTTATCAACTTGATTTTTCATTATTTTAGTTATTTTATTTTATTTGTTATATTGAACTACTAAATTTTAAATTATTATAAATACATACCTAAATGTTGTAAATTTTTCATAATTGGATACTATATATTATTTTTGACCATATAATTTTCAATTTGTAGTTTTTAAATATTTTTGTGATTTTTAAATAATATAATAATATTTTAATTTTATAAAATATCAATAGTGTCAATTTTGACTCTATACATTATTTGAATTTAAACAAAAACCCTACAAAATAAATGTTCGAAAAAAATATATAATAGACTCAAAAAATATCATATTCATCAAAAAAAATCACGGGGCACATTAATTTGGTAAAAAATAATTTATTTTACCATTTTTAAAACAATTTATTTAGTATATCTCTTAATAAAATAAATAATATAACATTTTTGTATAATTATTTAACATAATTATTTTGTTTCCTAAAACCTAAAAATAAAATCCTATGATAATGATAAATATAATACCTTTCATAATAATAGTTTTACTCGAATTTATAATCTTAAAATCTTAACATTTAAATTGTTATATTTATAAACTTGTGAAGGTGGCATCTTTGACATCATTTAAAATCAAATAATATAAATGTCCTAATCGGTTTTATAAGGCTCAAAATAGTCCAGAAATAAACTCTTGGATGCTTAGGCTATATATATACTCGACCAATAATGTTTGGTCATGTTCTGGTCCTTTTGATGGGTATTTTTATTTTATTAAAAACTATATTATTAATTTTTCAATAAATAATTAATTTATACATCATTAATGTATAAGATATTAATTTAATTAAATATTTCTTGAAAATTATAAATAAATTACCATGATAAATAAAAAAAATATCATTGAAATGAGTATTTATAATCTAATTTATATTATGTATAACAATACATTAAAAATAATCTAATTATTAAAGTTTTAGTGAGACATTTTTCACTTTCCTTTAAATAAAATACATTAAAGGACTTAATCAAATACAAGTGGGTTCAAATAGATTTCATTTAGACCAAATTATGTTTTAGGGGAAAATATAATCATTCAATTAGATTAATAGAAGTTTTAGTGTAATTTTATAATAATATATTTACCCTTAATTACCCTAATAACCTTTAACTATGGTAAATAAAATTTACCGTACTTACTATTGTTAATGCCTAAAAATAAAAATTATCTTATTGAAATAATTTGGACCTACTTATTTCAAATATGGAATCCATTTTTCCAAATTCAATACAAAAAAGTTTTAGTATTTAATTTAAAATTAATTGTGATGTTGAGAAAACAGTTTTTTAAAGTTAAAACGTTGCAAAAGATTGAAATGTTTTTACTTATGAATTCAGTGTAAAAGTAATTCTAATGAATTAAATTATATTAAATGGTAAAAATATATCCAATTTAAACATTAAACCCATTAAATATTATTATTTAACCATATACATTATCTTGATGAAAAATTATGTTTTTAATTAAAATTTAGCGTATTTTTACTATTCATCAAAATAAGAAACTTATCAGAAAAATTTAAAAAATTTATCGAAACAATATTATTATACACTGATTCAAAAGAATAATAATATTCTGTAAAATTGAACTTATAAACATGTCAAAATTGAAATTTTATGTGGGTGTGCAATCAAAAGGCCGCAAAACTGCATTTTTTCAAAAATACTTATTTTACCCGAAAATTATATTTTTTTCTAATAAGATGTTCTATAAAATGTGTATGATGAATTATATTGTCATAAAATTAAAAATTTATTTACTAATATTAATAATGGATAGTTCATAATAATATTATAATAATATATCGTTGTTTAGTGAAATTTAGTATTGCATACAACACACGCTATCGAGAAAGGTCACTCTTGAATGCAACACAAGCCAAGAATAGTGTTTGTGTATACTAAAATTTAGAACGGTGATGCATATAGCACAATATAATTATAGTGAAGGATACAACATACGACATCAAAGAAATAAAAAAGGACATTTATCATAAAATTTTATAGTGTTACAAGAATGGTGTCCAACACCATCGTCGGCTACAACAATGCCGACGGTGTAACGGTGCCGCCTCGCGACCTCCGCGCTGGACGAACCTAACGCCGTCTGCAGCTCCACACTATCGAACTACGGCTGGACCACCGCCCCACAGCCAGACCTCCCTCCCATGGCCGGACCGCCCTCTGTAGGCGGACCACTGCCCCACTGCTGGACAGTTGCTTCCTTGTGGTCGGACCCCCCCACAGCCTTCACGGCCGAGCCTAGCCGCCTCGCGACCTTTGTGGCTAGAGCGTCCCTCACGACATACCGAACCCAATAGGCCAGACCTAATGGGTGAGGCCATGTCGACCTGAACCGGGTCGCCGAGGCCTGGTCAGGCTGAGTTGGTCTGACTGGGTTGGACCAGAGATGGGCCCAGTACGACCCAATTGCATTCTTTTGGCCATTACATTGTCACTAGACGTCCGTTAGATGAACTGTCAGTGGTTTTGGGAACCTTGGAGTTAGTCATTCCATTTGAGTGACACATCACTTTGTTTTGTATCAATATGAGGAACATTAATGTTGGATAGGGAACGAATCCAACTGGGCCCCCAAGACTAAATGGCTAATAACTCACCCATCTTGCATATGATTGACATGGCGTCTATACATAGATACCCCATGACTTGGAGGACCTTGAGATACCTATTCGTGGGACTTCATGGTAGTTGGAGTGTCGACCAGTATCTTTTGAAGAAGATCCTCCCAGAGATAAGCAGCATAGTGAGAAAACCTAGTGGCTGGCTGAAAGGCCCATTGGAGAGGACCTAGGTGACGCATTAGACCCTTGTTACATGACATGAGGAGTACCTAAGTAGGCCATGGGGGGGAGCACCATGGTGACATGGAATATTCAAGGTGTGGAGAACCTTGGTGATGCAACAGACCAATAGTACTCGACAGTAGAGGTACCTCTGCACTACATGATTAGTGGGTTGTGCCTCTTTGTGACATGGTAGACCCACAGTACTCAATAGAGGAGGAGTACTCTTGTAGCCCAGGTGTTCAAAAATGTGAATAGGGACATTAAATGATACTACCCCTATAATAAATCCTTGTGTGAGATGAGTCAGTACCTTTGTGTTTTCCTCATGATTGAGATGAATTAGTTGATAACATAGGTATATGAATAGGCATATGCCTTTGCAGGGTTATCTAATGATATAATAATTTTTGGTTTATCCTGGTTGGATTTTGTTAGACCTTGAGGGTCTCGGGGTCCCTACTGATTATCATTATACTCACCTTTTCAAGAGATATGACTTCACCTTGTTGTGTTAGATGAAGACAACAGACAACGCTGACTGAGGATGTGAGTACCTCAACTAAATGGTGCTCGGAGGTAGTCCATATGATGTGTCGATACGCGGAAGAGATAGACTGAAATGGTGTGCTAATGAGGATATATGTACCTACCCTTCATGTAGGATCCTTGGAGAATGACCAAGTAGCTGATATTCCCATTTCATCAGTTGTATTGTATCACTATTGTACATGTACTTTATAGTTTGGCTTGTATTATATCCCCTTTTACTTAATCCACTAACTCTGTTTAATGTTCAATTTACATGCAATCATATCTTGTTGTGGGATGGGATACATGTGCTTACAGGTTATAAAGGAAATACCTTCCCAGATTTAGGAAATATGCCTCTGGTGCTGGTCACTAGCCCCAGGTCTATGGAAATCTGACATGGGGTAGTCATGAAACGGGACCTAGGGGATGGGTCATGACAAATTGGTATCAGAGGATTCAGTTCTACTGCAAAACATAGGACTCTGATCATTGTTTTTAACATAAATTGTGTTAATTGTAGGGAGTGTGGTTATCAGTTTTGGGAAACCAGTGTTTGTATGGCGGTCGACATATCCATACACGGAGACCCTAATTTCTGATTTCCGACTCAACGCACGAAAATATTTATAGCATGTGTGTTTTCAAGAGTATTTTTTATCTCTTGGGTCAACTCACTAGGTATAACTTATTTTTTGTGGCACACCTATTTATTTTCAGGATTCTTACATTCAGATTTCTAGCTAGGGTTCTGAGAGTTCTATACAGTGATAGCCCACCGAGTGATGGGGCCTTATGGAAGGTCCCATTTCTAGTAAAGGCACAAATGGAGTCACAAACGGTACAACTTCCCATTGGGCAACGGATGCCACTAGCCCTAGTAGAAGATGGTCCATGCTACATGAGTGCATTGTATGAGTTCCAATGCCATAGGACACCTAGGATTAGGGGAATGACGGTCCCAAAAGAGGCCGAGGATTCGATGGAGGCTCTTGTGAGAATATTCGGACTCGTAAGGACACCAGCTGATCTCATGTGGATCATTTATGATATCCTTCTATAAGAAGAAGTAGAATGATGGTGGATCATGATCTTCAGGTTTCACGATGAGGTGACGCTTCTCTAGGAAGACATCGAGAGCCTTTTTTTGGTAGAGTTTTTCCCAACTGAATCTCCACGCAGTGTGCATACTGGAGCTTCTTCATCAGTAGAAGGGAAACATAACTATGGTTCATTAGCCAGTGAGGTTCACAGACCTCTCACGCTACTCCACAGATATGGTGCGAGATGCACTCTTCAGTGCTCGATCCCTCGAACAAGGACTCATGTGGGAGATCACAGCTTCGATGATCTCACTCAGCATACCAACACAGGTAGGTGTGATAGACATATCCCCTTGGTAGAGAGTTTTCTTTATGATAAGTCACCAGAAGAGGGACCACTACAAGTCATCATGTATAGGAGTCGTCTACATTTGGCAGTAGACAAATGTCCCAGTTGACCAAGAGGACCATACCTACAGGTGGGGGACCTCATGACTCTAGATCGACTGTGTAGTGTTTCGGTGACATCCCTGTTTCGGGTGCCACTAAACGGGTTCCCCGAACCCGGTTCTCCACATGACCTCAAGCACATTTCTCCAAATACTAGAGGTTGCCGACTAGCAGCGAGGGACCAGGTCTGATAGTGGGGAAACTATGCCCTCATTTGTCAAAGTGTAGCACAGTGGAATATAATAAAAACACACAACAATAGTGGATGTAATAAACCATACACATAACAGGAATAAACAACTGTAGTTGGTATAACCAACCGGTATATAAATGTCAATGAAACATGCCACAAGTTCTAAGAAAACAGTCAGAACATGTTACATAGCAGAGGAATACAATACCATACAGAGTACAGAAAAACGAAACAAAATAGCTGGCAGCATCGCGAGCCTATTATTGGTCCCATTCCCTTATACTCCTCAGCAACAATAAAGTTCCTGTATTAGGACTCTTTCCCCTATCCACACCTGCAAGAACGTAATCTTTTTGGGCTGAAAAGCATGACCCAAACAGGGTGTGATAAATATATCTCAGTACGCACCCAACACAGGCTCGTGCTCAAATATGTGTAAAACATGCAATACATTTGAGGTAGTAAGAATGAAATAATCTAAGCAGTACTAAAATGTAAATAAATTACAAGTTATATTTCCATTTAATTATTAATTTAATCCACTAAATATTTAGAAACCACCATGGTGAATTTCTAAATAATCAGTCAGCATCCTCCGACATGTAAAATATCACACTCAGGTAATCAGATTCTCACCATCAGGCATAATAGAATCTCACCCTCAGGCATACGAAGTGTCACCCTCAGGCACAGAAGTCAAAACCTCAGGCACGAATGGATGCCCTCATGTGAAGTAGGACATTGCGCTCAGGCTAATACAGTCACGCCCACATGCAATATAAAAACACCTCCCTTAGGAATAAGTAACTAGGACATGACGAACATATAAACAGGAAATTTGAATACAATTTCTCTCAAGGAAAAAGTAATGCATAATTTAATGATGGAATACCCTCAGGTATCCTGGCCAAAATGATAAACAGAGGAACGCACCCCTCGGAATGGTACTGGATATATGAAATGATCCCAACCAACATTTTATTATCATAATTAATCACCTATCCAATTATAGGTGTTTAATATAGCAATGGACTTATCCACAAGACACCCCAACATGGGTTCATGGCACAAAACATACAAGACACACGACAGTTGAAAAAATTAACACCATGCCACCGACCATTAACTCCAACGAACGTTATACGTGAACGTCAGTTCCAGAAACACCCAAGAACTATGTAGATCTGACTAAAAGGAAAACCAAATCAAACATAAATAACTTTCCCTCAATAAAGAATTGGTATGAACGGCTTAAGGAGAGCGGAGGGCTTACCCGTGTGGTTCTAACGAGATCGTCTGAGGCGGAAACAGATTCCAGACGAACACTAGGTGGACCATCCAATGTTTGGTCATCCTCTCCCGAGCTCTCTTCCTATTCTAAGACTTCTCTTGTGAATAGGGGAGGCTACTACCCATTTTACGCGAAAAAAAGTACACAGCGTGTACTTCCATATACACGGCGTGTAATTCCTTCATTTAACTATTCTTATGGCGGAACCACCATACTGCTCATCTGTCGACATGAGTACATGACATGTACTCCCGACTACACTTCGTGTACTGTTGTCCAGCTGGCGGCTGCTCCACCGCCATACTATTTTGTATTGCGAATAACTACAGGCATGTAAAGTACCACTACACGGTGTGAAATCAGTTCCTACACCCTTCATCCCCAGCATTTCCACATGCCACATGTACCCATCCTACGTGACAAAAAGTACATGGCATGTAGACAATGTTCATGGCGTGTACTTTCCAAAATTTTGGGTTTTTCCCAATTTTCCATATTTTCTCAAAAAACACTTATGGAAAAGAGAAAAGAAGTAGCATGTACCTCAAAATAAGAACTTGGTTTTTACAAACTTCCCCCCATATAGCAATTTTTCCCCGAGTTGACCATCCAAGGGTGGTGAAGATATATATGTGAACAACTCCAACCACTGAGCATGTACGTCGGTCTCATGCTACCAGGTAATGTTCTGCACTCGGCCATGCTGCCATAGCACTCGTACGAGAGGAACTGACCATCCTCAGAGAACCTTCGTGCTCCTATCAACCATACAAACCAGATTCTCCTCAAAGGACACATTCATCTGAAGCTCAAAATCCTAAGGATGAAAATTGTGAGACAGGTCTGAAAGATAGCGGCGCAACTAAGGTACATCGAAGACGTCGTGCATGGCCCGATACCTCAATGGTAACTGCAGCCGATATGCTACCTGCTCGACTATCTACAGAATCTCAAATGGCCCCACATACCTTGGTGATAGTTTACCCTGTCTCCTGATACATCTATGTCCCAACCTCGGTGAAACACAAAAGAAAACCTGATCCCCGACCACGAACTCCAAATGCCATCTCCAATGATTAGCATAAAATTTCTGACGAGGATTCATGGTATCCATCTACTTCTGAATCAACTGGACCTGCTCGGATGTCTTATAAACGAGACATGGTCCCAGTAAAGCTGCCCCACCTGTCTCTAACCAGCACAAGGGTGATCGGCATGAACAACCATATAAAGCCTCGTATGGTGCCATGTCAATAGTCGTCTGAAAGCTGATGTTATAGGAAAACTCAACTAAGGGCATATTCTTCTCCCAAGAGCCCCCAGTGTATAGGATGCATGCACACAACATGTCCTCTAGCACCTATATCGTACGCTCTAACTGGCCATTTTTCTGGGGTTGGTATGCTGTGTTCAGAAGCACCTGTGTACCCAGTGCCCTCTGAAAACTATGCTAGAAACAACACGTAAAGTGGGTGTCCCTATCTGAAACAATAGAATGAGGGACCCCATGAAGATGCATGATCTCTCGAATATACATCCCCCTGAGCTCGTCAACACCGAAGGTCTCCTTTATCGACATGATATAAGCTACTTTCGTGATTCTGTCCACATCAACCCACACAGAGCCATTTCCCTAAGGTGAACTTGGAAATCAAGTCACAAAATACATCGCGACATCATCTCATTTCTACTCCGGAATGTGTAAATGATGTAACAGTCCAGGTGGTCTCTGATGCTATGCCTTCACCTTCTAAGAGGTGGAACATCTCCTAACATAACCAGCTACATCTCTCTTCATACCCAACCACCAGTACTGACCTCTCAAGTCTAGGTACATCTTGGTAACCCCGGGATGAACTGCCCAAGATGAAGCATGAAAATCCCTCATCAGCTCCTCACGTATAACCCATGGAACCCAAACGCATTCATGGAAATGTATAACTTCAACATCGCCCATCATCCAACCAGGAGGAGTGTCCTCACTTGCCACCGACTCCCATAGAACTAGGCCTTCTGAATCAGATAGTTGTCTCATCCTCACTCTGTCTAGGAAGGTAGATGTCACAGGTAACGAGAAAAGATAAGTCTTCCATTGATTGTCATGCACCTCCAGATTCATCTTCATGAACAATGTCATAAGCTGCCACTCAATACTAGCTTCCGACACTGGTTGTATCTGAGTCTTCCTTCTAAGTGTATCTCCTACATCATTACCTTTACCATGTGTATAGCCAATCTCAAAATCGAAGTACTGTAGGTACTCGAAACCTTCTCTGCCTCAGATTCAGGTCACGATGAGTAAATATATAATTGAGGATTTTGTGATTTCTGAAGACCTCAAAATCCTCTCCCAATAGATAATGTCTCCAACAGCACAACACATGCACAGCTGCATCAAACTTGAGATCATACGTCGGGTAATTCCTCTAATGCGACCTCCACTGCCGAGATCCGTACACAACAACTCGATCATCCTGCATCAACACTGCTCCCATCCCAATACATGATGTGTCACAATAAACTATATATCTCTTCCCCTGCTCTGGGAGTATCAAGATAGGAGATGATGTCAACCATCCTTTCAGGTCTTGAATTGTTGTCTCGCAGACTTATGAGCAAACAAACTACAATCCCTTCTTAGTATGACCTTTCAACGTTGCTGCTAAATGGGAGATGTCCTGTATGAATCATCTGTAGTAACCAGCCACCCCTAAGAAACTTTGTATCTCAAACACGTTCCTCAGATTCTCCTAGGAAACTAATGATCTCCCATTATTTGGGTCTACTAATACTTCTACCTCCAAGATGATATGACCAAGGATGTGAATCTAGTGCATCCAAAAGTGGATCTTTGAGAGCATAGCATACAACTGATGATCTCTCAGCGTCCTCAATACAATCTCAATATCATTGGAATGGTCGTGTCGAGTGTGAGAGTAAACCAAGATGTCATCTACAAATACTACCACAAAAGAATCCAGATACAGATGGAACACCTGATTCACCAGAGCCATGAAAATTGCTGGCATGTTCGTGAGTCCAAACGGCATAACCGTATACTCGTATAGACCATACCTGCTTTTGAAAGATGTGAGTGATATATCAAATGATATATTGCGTAGCTGATGATATCCAGACCTCAAGTAAATCATTGAGAACACTCGTGATCCATGAAGTTGATCATAAAGGTCATCAATCCTTTGTAAGTGTATCGATTCTTAACCGTAAACTACTTCAACATACGATAATCCACACAGAGTCTGACGGCAATGTCCGCCTTCTTTACAAAAAGGACATGAGAACCCCAAGGAGAAGTACTGGGTTGGATAGAACCATTTTACTGTAAATCCTCTAACTCCCTCTTGATCTCCTGCAACTCAGGTGTGGCTATACTACAAGGAGGAATAGACACCGGTAATGGTCTCGGCATAAGCTCAATAGATAAATCCACCTCTCGCTCCAGAGGTCGACCTGAAAAGTCGTCTGGGAAGACATCTTTGAAACGATCAACCAATAGAAAGAAATACTTCTGACAAGTCCCCTGATCATCCATATATATGCCTACAATCTGGGCTGGGACTCCACCTCACCCATGATTCTCTGGTCCAGCTCAACTCACCTGAACATCCCACTCACCCTTGTATAGAAACTCTCTCCCATTCGGTGACGTGAAACGCACCCTACGACGATGGCAGTATACAAAGGCTCGAAAGGGAACAAACCAGTCCATCCGGAGAATGACATCATAACTCATCATCTCTAAGACATAGAGGTCCCAATTGAAGTGACACCCTCCAACTTCAAGGGGGAACTCCTTGTACTGACACACACCAGCTGTTCTCGTCCCCAATGGCATGTCTAGCATCATCAAATCAGAAGATGTAGAAATAAAAAGCACAAGGCTCTCCACAATGGGTACAGATATGATACTATGTGTAGTACCCATATCGAAAAGTAGTGAAGATGATACAGAAGATACTAGAATAGTACCTATGACTTTAGATGATCCAGGATCTGGCTCCTACTGGGTCTGTTGCACTGCATATGCCTGCACAGTGTTGCGGCCCTACGACACAGCCTGAAAACCCTGAACTGTCTCGCCCTGCTACCTCTAAGATCCTATTGTCTGGCTACCACGGCTATGACCACCATCTCTTCCTCCACGCTCTGATGTATTCTAGTTTCTTGACTGGTAAGAAGCCACTAGTCCTACTCTCATACACAGAGTCTTCACAGAACCCCTCTCACTATGCACTAATAGAAATGCCATTCAAAAGCGCTATAGATGACCCATCATGCCGCAAGCTCGACACTCCACTGGATCACGTGGACACTATAGTCTCTTGTGCCCCTCTCTTCCACACTGGTAGAAACTGGTCATGCCACCTGATGAAAATGCCTGGCTGGTACTGCCACCCCGAGAGAAATCCATCTGTCTCTTCCTCGTGCCAGTATAAATAGTACCAGTAACTGGTGTTGAACCTCTCTGGCACACACCACTATCTTCCCGTAGGTTCCTCTCTATAATCAGTACTTGGTTCACAATATCATATAAAGTAGGCAACCTGATGACATTCACCAGCGCTCAAATGTCATACTGAAGACCATCCTAAAAACATTTAAATCTAACAGTGTAATCACCCACCAGCACAGGTGAAAAATGATGAAGCTCAATGAAGCGAGCAGAATAGTCTATAACTGACATGGCACCCTGTTGCAGATTCATGAACTCTCGAGCTCTGTCTTCCCGTAGCTTCTTAGGAAAGATGATGTCATAGAAGGATTTCTGAAAATCCTCCCTCACCTTGACTTTGTGATGCTCTGACTGGGTGGTGACATCCCACCACCTCTTGGTGATATCACAGAACATGTATGTCGCGATATTGACCCTCCACCCTTGAGGTGTCTCCAAATGCTCGAAAATAGTCTGCATCGATCCTAGCCAAGACTCCACAGCCTTTGGTCCGTCATCCCTTGAAAAAGTAGGAGGATGCTGCTTCTGGAAGATACAAGTAAGCTCAGCCATAGATGAGGCAGCTGGCGGTGCTCCCTAAAAGGTCTACATGAACCACATAGAGCCATCACATAGCTATGCCTCCGAACCTATGTCTGGTATAACAACTGGCGCCACATCTGACTCTAGTGGAGGGTATACTGGTAACCCATGCCCACTATCTCTAGTGTATACTCATTGCCTCTCTCCTGGTGAACAACGCACGGTCGTCTCAACGACATGACACTACAAGGTCAAATGCATGCCATAGAACATGTTTTATCAAATACAGAAAGAGAAGGAATAACAAATAGAATAATAGGAAGAATGCATTTCAATATTTTCAAAACAAGACTATACGACGTGTATACTAACTACATGCCATGTACATGACTTCCTTTCCCTTCCTGGGTCCTTCTGTACGACTAAGACACACGACTCCTTTTTGAGAAAAAACTACACGGCATGTATATAATCCACACGGCATGTATGGTGTTATTTTAAGACATCCCGTGTCGTTTGTGACACGGCCGATTACTCAACATGACACTACCCATCGTGTTACACCCGCACACGGAGTGTAAAAAACCCTGTATTCTAGTCACACAGCTAACTCCACACGGTCTGTCCTCAGACAAGACTACAAAGCACTTCCTATAGGTACACAACGTGTTCAAGGAGAGGTGACACCGACCCATGTTGTTATTTACATGGTAGAGTCCCCAGGTCACACTACACGACTTGTTTAGAATTGACACGATGTGTTCTGTAAAGGAGTTTCTCCAACCCATGTGGTTAGTCACACGGCCGGACTATGGGTCAATACTACACGGCGTGCACATTCGTACACGGCATGTGTTCCGCAAACCTTTCCCTACCTCGTGTCGCCGCCCACATGATTTGTGACACGGGAAGATACTACACGACGTGTACTTAGAGTACACAGCGTGTACTTAAAAAGTTTATTTTTTTTCTTCCCGAACAGAAGGCCATACACGGTGTGTGTAAAGATACTACATGGCGTGTATACTAGGTTTCTGGATAGTATGACTCAAAAACTTCCCCAGAACCCATAAAATTCCAAAAAACCACACCTAAGTGTCAAATTCCGACCTGTGAGGGCCCATGCTCCCCACGAATTAAATTTTGACATCTTATCTGTGTTATAAGTAAATAACCATCCAACGATCCACCGAATTCCAATCAGTGAGGGACCATATTCCCCAAAACCAATGGTTGGTTTTCATTCTATAGACATGCTCAAATAAAATTACCCTATCACACAACATGTATTTAATCAAAGAAGCTATCACAACAACATGCTTTTCTAGCACAACAAATAACACAGCAACATGCGAAATTCTAATGCACCTACATGGCATGGAAACGATGCATGGAATGTGATTTCTATCATGTCCCTATATGATTCATGAGATGGAATACCCTCATCTCACCGGGTTTCAATGAAATAGAACCCTCAGATAAAATATAAACAGCACAATCCATGTGTGTCACCCAACAGTGAAATCAAATCAACTGTAAAATTTGCAAAATCAGTATGATTGCAACATACGAGATAGACTGGCTTTTACCATTACACGGGTTAGCTACGCATGTGCATAGATTATTACCACCTAACTTTTCCGCCCTATCCCTGGCTATGACTCCAAATAGTAAGTCAAGGAAAAGAACTCCTCTGATACAACTTTGTAACATCCCGGTTCTGGGTGCCACTCAATGGGTGCCCCGAACCCGGTTCGCCACATGAACTCAAGCGCATTTTCCCAAATGCCAGAGGTTGCTGAGTAGTAGTGAGGTCCCAGGTCTGATAGTGGGGAAACTATGCCCTCATTTGTCAATTTGTAGTGCAGAAAAATTTAATAAAAACATACAACAATAGAGGAAGTAATAAACTATACACATAACTAGAATAAACAACTGCAGTAGGTATAACCAACGAGTATATAAATTTTGTTGCAACTTTCCACAAGTTCTATGAAATCAGTCAGAACATGTTACGTAGTAGACTAATACAATACAACACGGAGTACATCAAAACAATATAAAACAGCTGGCAGCATCGCGAGCCCAGGCTCAGTCCCATTCCCACAAACTCCTCAGCAATAGTCAAGTACCTGTATAGGGACTCATTCCCCTATCCACACATGCAGAAAAAAAGTCTGTTTCGGCCAAAAAGAATTACCCAAATAGGGTGTGAGTGCATATCTCCGTAGGCACCCACCAACGTCCCGTGCTCAACTATTCGTAAAACATGCAACAAGTGTGATGTAGTAAAAATGCAATAAGCTAAGAATTACTAATAAGTATATAACATACAAATAATATTGCCATTTAATTATTCATTTAATAAACATAATATTTAGAAACCACCATTGTGAATTTCTAATGAATCAGTCAGCATCCTCAGACATGTAAATTCTCACCCTCAGGTAATCAGAATATTGCCCTTAGGAATAACAGAATCTATCCATTAGGCATAATAAGTTTCACCCTCAGTCATAGAAGTCAAGCCCGAGAACGAATGGTTGCCCTCAGGAGAAATAGGACGTTGCGCTCTGGCTAATACAGTCACGCCCTCAGGATATAGCAAAACACCACCCTCAGGAATAACTAATCGGGACTTGCCCAATATATAAACATGCAATTTTAATACAATTCCTCTCAAGGCAAATGTAATGCATAATTTAAAGAAGGCATACCCACGGGTGTCCTGGCCAATTGGCTAAACAGAGGAACACACCCCTCGTGATGGTCCTATATCCAAGCAATGATCCCAACCGCCATTTTATTATCATAATTATTCACCTATCCAATTATAGGGGTTTAATATAGAAATGGTCCTAGCCACATGACACCCCAACATGGGTTTGTGGAAAAAAACTCACAAAACACATGACAATTGGAAAAATTAACACCATGCCACCGCCATTAATGCCAACGAATGTTATACGTGAACGTCGGTTCCAGAAATTCCCATCAACGAAGTATATATGACGAAGTAGAAAACCCATTCAAATGTAAATAACATTACCTTGGGAAATAATTGGTTAGAACAGGTTAAGGATAGCAGAGGGATTACCCATGCGGTTTCAACGAGATCGTTCGAGGCGAAAAAAGATTCTAGATGAACACTCAGTGGATCTCCAATGGTTCGTCCATCCTCCCCCGAGCTATATTCCCGTTTTAGGCCTTCCCCTGTGAACATGGGAGGCCACTTCCCATTTTAAGTGAAAAACACATAGTACACGGCGTTGCACCTCCTTGTACACGACGTTTACTTCCTTCATTTAACTATTCTTCTGGATGCACTGCCACACTATTCATATGTCGACATGAGTACACGACATGTACTCTCGAATACACGTCGTGTACTGTCGTCTAGCAGGCGGCTGCTCCACCGCCTTACTGTTTTGGCCTTCCGACTCACTACATGATGTATAAAGGACCAATACATGGAGTTTAGTCGGTTCCTACACCCATCATCCCCAGCATGGCCACACGCCCTGTGTACCCATCCCACATGGCCAAAAGTACACGACGTTTGGAGAAAGTACACAGCGTGTACTTTCCAAAATTTAGTATTTTTCCCCATTTTCCATATTTTCTCAAAAAAATTTATGGAAAAGAGAAAATAAGTACCCCATAATTCAAAATAAGAACCAGGTTCTTACAGTTTCCCATGCAGCGGGCTGGGTAACAAGGTTCCTGACTGTCTGACCTCTTGTACAGATGATTGGAAGATGGTTAAATGACCTCCCTTGCAGAGACAGCTGTTCAACCAGAGTGTACCGTAGGGAGAAGGTAGATGTGGCATGGGAGCTGGTCGTGCAGCTGAAGTAAGATGATGTTATGCGATGTTACTGCTACCACCCCTAGGAGGTCCACCCCGGCCGTAAGGAGCAGGTGTAGAAGAGAGGTTTAAGCTCGAGGAAGTTGTGGCCAATGATAACGACACACCATAGATGATAAGAGTTACGATCAGTGTCTACTCCACCATAGATCTAGTAATTATAGACACAAGTGCCAGTAATTTTTTTATTGGGATGATCCTCATTCGGAGCTCGAAGAATATGACAGAGATGTTGGCTCGATCATTACTTCTAGAGACTCATGCGGGATTGTATTCAACGATTTCGCACTGATGCTAGTGGTGTGAGCATACTCTAGGAGGAAAGGGTCCCGGTTGGGATCTCCTAGTAGAAGCATTGATCCCTTATGACGTCATCTATTGTATGGACTTATTATATATATTCAATGATCAGATTGACTATAAGAGGAATAAGGTTTGGTCTGTCCGCACAAATGGGACCAATTTTACCTTCACCGACGAGAAGGGAACCATTGCACTACGAGTTGGACTTACCCGGAGGATAGTACAGCATATCACTTATAAGTTCGCTAGCCTTTCCCTTTTGGATGTTGATGTGGAGAGTCTGATATATCATGTAGTGGTGGTCCAGTATGTGGATGTTATCCCTGATGATGTTTCAGGTCTACCTTATTGCAGAGAAGTTAACTTTTACATTGATGTGTACCATGGGATGATACTGTTATCTACACCAGCATATAGGATGGCTCACACAGTGCATCGTGAGCTGCGGGGACAGTTAGAGGACATGCAGGGGAACAGATTCATCTGACCCAGTGTTTCCTGTTGTGCATCCATGATTTTTTTCGTCAAGAAGGTAGATGGGATCTTGAGGCTTTGTGTTTACTCTCGGCACCTAAACCAGGTGACCATGAGGAACCAGTACCCACTCCCAAGGATTGAAGACCACATTGATTGGATGAATGAATCACGGTGGTTCTCAAAGATAGACCTCAAATCAGGATATCATGAGCTTAATGTACGAGATGAGAATGTGCATAAGAGGCCCTTAAGGTGTCGGTATGGCCATAACAAGTTCATGGTTATTCCATTCGGTGTGAAAAATGCTCTAGTAGTGTTCATGGGACTCATGAACATGATATTTTATCCACACCTTTATCATTTTTAGTGGTCATCATCAATGAAATTATGATCAACTCGACTACTCAGGAGGATCATGCCTATCATTTGCAGGTAGTACTTGACACACTCCGAGTGCACCAACATTATGGTAAGCCATCAAAGTACTAGTTCTAGATCATAGAGGTCCACATTACAGGTAATGACATATTAGAGGTTAGATTTTCAGTTGATCTAACAAATATTGAGGTGTTACTTGTTTGGGAGACACCCTAGAGTGTGAAGGAGGTATGAAGTTATCTTGGATTGGACGAATACTATCGGAGATTTGTACCAGATTTCCCTAGTGTTGCAGCACCACAATCAGCATTGATGAAGAGGGGGAAATCCTTCATGTTTTTGGAGAGATTCCAGTAGTGTTTTCAGGTGCTGAGGCAGAGGATGACTATTTCTCCCATCTTGAGGCTTCCAGAGGAGTGTGATGGGTACGTAGTCTACTACGATGCATCAGGGACTGGAATTAGATGTGTCCTGATGTAGAAGCATGAAATGATTGCATATGGTTTCGACAGTTGAGACAACATGACCGGATCTACGGTACCCATGACCTTGAGTTAGCAGAATTGGTCTTCGCCATGAAGATGTGGTGACACTATCTGATTGGTGATCACTTTACTGTGTACTGTGATCAAAAGTGTCTTAGTTATATCTTTTCTCAGATGGACCTGCACCTGAGACAACGACATTGGATTATGTTTTTCTAGGACTAAGACATTGAGATAGTCTATACCCCTAGGATGGGGAATGTTGTTGTATATGCACTCAGTAGGAGTTCTAGTATATAGCTACTAGGTGAGGTGATGTAGAAGTTTTCTACTTTACATATATCCTTTGTCGATAGAGATAGATTATCTTTTCTCTGGTCTCCTACAGTCAGTCCAACACTTATTTATTTAGTTAGGGACGCGAAACATGGGGAGACTGACTGCAAGGCACAACATGCTCATATATCCATAGGACATGGACCAGATGGACTTTCTGAAAGTGGGGAGCACGTCATCCTCTTTAGAGGACATACATGGAACCAGTGACAATTCGGGACGTAGTGTTGTGGGAGTTTCACACATCCCCTATAGTGGTACATTCAATAGTGCCAATGATGTACCCTGATCTCTGATGATAGCACTAGTGGCTGAGAAAGAAGAAAGCAGTCGTAGAGTTTTTCTGTCAATTCCTTACTTGTTATCAAGTGAATGCAGAGCATCATTTACTTGATGGATTGTTTTAAAACATAGAGGTCCAGAGTGGATTTTTTATGGTAAATACATGGACATTATGATAGGAATTCCACATAAATCCTGAGGAAATGAATCATTTGGGGTGATCATCGACCGACTCACCATGTCATCCCATTTCCTGGTGATCAGATAGAAGGGTTTGGTAGAGATCATGGGACGCCTCTATGTGTAGATGATTTTGGTGTTACATGGAGTACCCTTGAAAATTGTCTCCAATCATGAATAATGTTTTAATTAATATATGTGGAAGAGTTTGTAGGAGGATTTTGGGACACAACATAATTTGAGCACCACCTTCCATCCTTATATGGATGGTCAGACTGAGCATACCATTCAGACCCTCTAAGACACGTTGTGTTCTTCTGTCCTTGAATTCATATGCAACTGGGCGTATTACATAACTTTGGTGATGTTTTCGTACAAAAATATCTATCACTCAACCATTGAGATGGCACCACTTGAGGTGTTTTACGAGGTATCTTATAGATCACCCTTGTGCTAGACTGGCCCAAGGAAGTTGTCACTAGTGGGACCAAGGACGTTACAGTCTACCACAGTGAAATTGTAGATCATCCAAGAGCGGATGAAGACTGAACATAGTAGGCACAAGTCTTATGCAGACATGGGATGAAGACCTGTAGTGTTCGAGGATGGTGACTACGTCTTTCTACGGTTCATACCTCGATGACGTTTACGAAGATTTGTCTGAGGTGGCATGTTACCTCTAATGTTCATATGTCTTTTTCGGGTCCTCAGCAGTGTTGTCTAGGTGGAATATCGCTTAGCTCTTCCACCTCAGTTGCATCGGTTGCACAACGTCTTCCACGTATCCCAGCTGAAAAGATACTTGAATGACCCTTCTCACATCATTGACCATGGAGAACAAGAGGTTGACGATGGGGATAATTTTACAGACGTTCCCATAGAGATTAAGAAACGATATGAGTGGGTCCTTCTGGGATGGTTGATACATCTTGTGTGTGTGCGTTGGCAGCATGAGAACCTCCAGGAGAGCACATGGGAGCTGGAGGCCCAGATCCGTGCTTAGTACCCCCACTTGTTCCCTTAGTTTGAGTTGTAGCTTATTGGTACCTAAAGACCTAAGGTGTTGAGAATGTAAAGACCATATATTTTCATCTAAATTGTTTTTAATATAAGGGAATTTTATGTGTCCATGAAAACTGATGGCGCATGATTCTGAGAACCGAAGTGCCAATAATGAATATCTGAACATTATTTCAGGTACCTATAGTAAATGTTAAGGCATGATTCTCTTTATTTTGAACCAGTTCTACGAATTGAAATCCCAGGTCACTGTTGAACTCAAAATGATAGTTTTCTTTTAAAGTGACATTCACCTTGACGACAGTTGGTCAATGGTTGAATTATGTTTTCAGTTTTTCTATGAAAGAATAAAATAAAATATAATTTTTGTATATTATTATTTTATCGAAAAAAACTTCCCACATGCGGATGTTTAGAAGTGGGTACCACCAGACATAAATCTCTTCTAGAGGATAAGGACGTGGGGACCACTTAACCTCCAATGAGAGGTTAAGGTGGTGGGGACCACCTGAGGTTTAAAACCCCTTGAACCCCTTTGAACATACCGATAATGGGGATCAAAAACTCTCAACTCCATTCATAATGTATAGGAGCCTCTTGACTTCCTCCAAATTATTTATGACAACCCCCCCCCCCCTTAATTAATTTAGCCAACATATAAATTAATTAATTAAACTATTAGAATTTATTCCAACAAAAAAAATAGAAAACATAATCTATTATTTTGGCCAATGATTTGTTTCGGTGGAATTTGGGAGTGATGAAAATTTGGAGAATGATCTCCAAAGAAGAACACTCCACTGATGAAGAACGCCGACTTCGACTTCTTACATAGGACACCTTTGAAGGAAAAATGTCATTGACATCAAAACACTGACGCATGATCCCGAGATTATAAGTGTGTGGAGGACTAGATGAACATTGACAACATCACTTCATCCATCCTCGTCGACGTCAATGAACCATCCAAGGTAGGGGTGTTTATAAAAATTGATCAATGTAAATTTTCTCTTGCATTGAATCATTTTATGATGAGTCATTTTCTTCTGCAAAAAAACAGAGAGTGCTGGAGAAACAATCATGGCCCAACTCATTGGAAAATAATGTGGTGTTCTTCACGATGTAGGGGACAACAACAATATCTGGTTGTGGCATGAGAATGACGGACGACACCACCACCGACCGCGAAGAAGGTGATGATGCAACAATGCCACCCTGTGGCTTCCTCTTTCTCCCTACAGCCTACATGGTGATTGTGGCCACCACCGCCGTCTGCGGGTCCACACGACCTCCCCCTGGCTAGAGTGCCGCCCCGCGGCCGGACTGCCCCCCATGCTGCTGGACCACAACCCCCCAGCTGGACCACCGCCCCGCGGACGGAACGTCGCCCCACTGCCGGACCACATCCCCATGGCTAGAATGCCGCCCCATGGCCATACTGCCGCCCCCCGACTGGACTGCCACACAGGTGGCAGATCACTGCCGGACCGTAGCCCTGTGGCCGGACCGCCCTCCCAAGAATGGACAGCTGACCCCCACCCCCTCCAACAGCTGAGGGGAGCTGTCTTGCAGCTACCATGGACCTAGCGGCCTACCGAACCCAATGGGCCGAACCGAGTGGGTCAGGCCCGATCTGTAACGAACCAATGTTTTTCAATGGAAATTTCCTTCATATAAATTTGTCATAAATTCACATGAATACAAAACATGAACTACTATTTATTAAGTGACCTCTAAACATAAGTTTTTTACTTCTGTATTGTGAATTTTGGGAATATGAACTACACAGTTGTGTTCAAGATGGTTTTTGGAGTCTAATAAAACAAAATTAATTTTTAGTTAATAGTAATATACCCTTATTAATAGTAACATACCATTATGAAGAGTAATATGACCCTTATGAATAGTAAATCATTCAATATAGGAGTATCCTTACCAATTAAAATTAAATAAAATGTATACATATTATAAAGTGACAATTTGACCTTAGTAAAAATTATGGTATTTTGTAAGTGATAAATAATTAGTTATAATTAATTAATTTAAAAAAAATTATTATCTTAAAATGTGTTTATTAATTATCAAATCAATGTCTTATAGTTTTTAGATAATTTTATAAGAACCTACGTAAATTTTGAAGGCACTATAAAATCAGTTTTAATTTTTAAAAAATCATTTTCTTAAGTAAATTATGATATTAATTAAATATTAAATTAATAATATTTAAAAAATTATTTATGAAAAATGAAAATAATTTTTTGATTTTTTATGTCTATAAATTATAGGGGTAAATTTTTGGTATTTTTCTGAGATACATGAATTTTTTATGAATACTGAAAAAACCATAATTTACAAAATAATCTAAATAAGCTAATTTTATAGTCTTGTGTGATGTTCTTTTGATGTAAGATGACATAGTTCGGGATCACATGGTATAATTACAATTCATGGTCTGTGAAGAATCACTATTTCTCTTCTTAGGGGAAATTAATAAACTAATGATTTTTATATTAAGGAAACCACTCTCCCCTCCACTATAAAAATCACCCTTCACACCCTCAATTCCTCACACTTTAAGGATCCATGTATTCTCTAAAGTCTACTAAAACATCTTCCCTAGCCCCTATCCCACGTTCAGGATCATCTGGTCTCATCAAATGTCCAAGCCTATCTTCATTAAGGAAGATCTCAAGAGTAAGATTTAGGAGGACATTAATGAGAAGGAAGCATTCAGATAAAAGGTTAGGGGAAATTCTCGAACCGAACATTCATCTTTCTGGTTCTCCCTATTTAAATCTATTTTTCTGATATAGTTATTCCTTAATGATAATTTTTTCATCATTGTATTTCTATTAGTATGATATACATGTTTGTCACTGGATTTTATGTCAACCAAAATGTTTTTCAAAATAACAATTCTTTTAATAACACAACTTTTACTTCTCTCTCAAAGTGGATGGTTCTTGAAACATGTTTGTAATTCCATCATTCTTTTGGTAACCCAATGTTTATGAATGTATTATTATGATATGTAACCCATTACTTTCCATGAGTTATTTGTGTTCACATTTGATATATGTTCCATGTGGCAAGCATGATAATGATAATGTTATAATGTGACAGGTGCACCCAGAATTATACAGCGCTCCAATGCATTGGGTAAAATGATGAATCTCAAGAGTAAATGTGAAATGATTTATTGAAAATATTATATCTTGGTTCACAATTATTTGTGGTAGTTAACCTTTAAGACATGAGGTTTCATTTTTATGCATCGCCACATTTCATTATTTTATTTATGCTCCTCTCATGTTCATGATCTTTTGCCTATGTCATGATTATGCTCACCCCACACTATATTCTTCTTATCTATCCTCTTACTGGGCTTTTAGCTCACCAAAGTTTTATGTATATCCTCTAGTGGATACATGTAATAAGGAGTAGAAAACTTCCAATGAGAAGCTAGAGAAGATGAAATTAAATAAATTATTATGCTTGATGTTGTGATTGTTATGTACATTCCTTGTTTTCCCAAGACATTAATCCTTTGAGTCATCTATGTGTCATACTATTATGTTTTCTATCTTTAAAATGATGTAATATTAATGTAGGAAAAGGATGGGTCTCTATAGTTTCTATTAGTGGGAAGGTATAGTTAATTTGGGAATTAGGATTTGGGAACCCAATAGAAAACCTATAGCATGAGATTATGTACAAATATGCAGACAAGAAGCTTTACATAGGGATCCCATATGTCATGCTTTTATAATAATTATTCAAATAAAGATGTTATTTATTCCTTAATTGATGCCTTATGATTTGTTCTAACCATTTCTATTTTATAAAATGGTCGTAACGAGGAGAAATCAGGCCAACAAATCTTGAGTGGGCCAATGCAATGATTTCACGAACGAAATCCCCAATGATTTGGGAGGTAGAGTTCAAAACATTATGGCGATGATTAACCAATTATCTTAGGTTATTTACATTAACTATAATAATGGGGATCACCCTCCTTCACCAAAGAGGGAGAAAATGGATATCGAAGGATTTATGCGGCAATGACCATCGAGGATTAATGGATCTTCTGATCCACTAGCTGGGAACAGTGGGTCAACTCTAAGAAGAAGATCTTTTTTTTTCTTCGATGTTCTAAGATTGAGAGGGTGACCATATCCATTTATCACCTAGATGGAGAAGCTGATCAATGAAGGGATTTGATTTAGAACACCAAGCCATGGAAATAAATTGAAGAGATGGAATGGGAAGACATTAAGATAATGTTTCTTAACAAGTATTTCACAAGAACTCTTCACATGAAGAGGGAGAGATAATTCATAGAGCTCATGAAAAAAGAAGGATAATATGTAACAAACAACAAAGATAATATCAAAAGTCTCGCAAGGTACGGTTTGGGTTTTGTTATCAACAATGATAGAAAAATTGGTAGATTCTTTAGCGGATTAAAACCACACCTTCGTAAGGCTCTTGCAATTTGAGATATTGGGAGTTATGAATAAGTTGTTCGGTGTTCTGTCAAAGTGGATATGGAGTTTTAAGAATGATCCAATGGCTATAGTGATATGAAACGTAAGATGGAGTTTCATGCGGGTGGATCTAATGATAATGGTGGGATGAAAACTCAACGACCCACATGCCAAAAATGTGGAAAGTTTAACCATGGGAACTTCCTCAAAGGGGTAGGGAAATGCATCAAGTGTGGGAAAGAAGGAAATCATTCCCAAGAGTTTCAAAAAGACACAAAATGAATGAAAATGCAGCCGATTAAAGGATATAACCACTCATGGTTCAATGATTCAACTTTAGGGAGAAAGGGAACTATGCAAACCAGGGCACTGAACCTCGAGTTATCGAGGATAATCAGTGTTATCACCCAATGAATATAAAGGAACAAGTGAAGGCTTATGCCATCACGACTGTGGAAATGGGGAAATATAATGATGTCGTAAAAGGTACACTTCTAAATCACTCACGAATGTAAATAGTCGTATTTGATTCTAGTTATACACATTTCTTTATATCTTGCAAGTTTAATAGAACTATATAATCGAATCCCTGAACCATTGATGTAGAGATATCTGTAAAAACACCAAGTGGTGAAATCATTGCAACAAAAGCGTTTTATTCTCCTCTTCTTGGCTTATGTGGGAATATTCTTCCCAAAAATATCGTAATATTTCCCTTAGAGTAATTAGATGATATAATGGGAATGTATTGGCTATTGTTATATAGAGCACATATCATGTTCCAGGAAAAAGAAATATCTTTTCATATTTCTAACCATTCTATACTGCTCTACAAATTCAAGGAAGATCATGAATATCCTTATAAAAATTATTCAAAGGTTTGGTTATTGATTTGCTATAAATTAGCATACCTTGACTAAATGGTTTTTTTAAAAGAAAGTGTCAACCATGATGAAATTCCCATCCCGAGGTAATATATCGATGTATTTCTAGATGATTTACCTGATATTACCTTGGATCATGAGGTATATTTCTCAATTGAACTCATAAATGAATCTACTACTATCTCGAATTTTCCATATAGGATGGCTCCTATCAAACTAGATGTGCTAAAGAAGCTTCTTCAAGTGCATCTGGACAACGGGTTCATACGCACTACTGCATCCCCTTGGGGTGTGCCTGTGCTGTTTGGGAAAAATAAGGATTGAACAATGCTGTTGTGTATCGATTATCAGTAACTCAACAAGATCATCATAAAGAACAAGTATCCTCTCCCTAGGAATGATGACTTGTTCGATCAGTTTAGAGGACATCAATTCTTCTCAATTGTGGATCATTGTTCTGGATATCATTAGGTAATGGTTAAAAAGGAATATTTTCAGAAGACTACATTCCGTACAAGGTATGGGCACTATGAGTTTTTAGGTGATGACCATCGGGCTTACTAATTCTCCTGTAATCTTCATGGATTTGATTAATAGATTCTGTAGACATTACCACGACAAATTTTTTGTAGTGTTTGTTGATGATATTCTCATCTTCTACAAGATAAAGGGGAAACATGAAGAACATCTAAGACATGTTTTGGAGACATTAATAAAAGATAATTTGTACTCCAAGTTCATCAACTGTGACTTTTGGATGAATAAAGTCGCATTATTGGGGCATGTGATCACAAGTGAGGGAATTTTTATGGATACATCAAATATAAAGGAAATTGAAGAGAGGACCGTTCCCTATTGTGTCACTAAAATCTGTTGTTTTCATGGATTAGTTGGGTACTATCTATGTTTTGTGAGAAAATTCTCACGATTTTCAAGCTCGCTAAATAAGTTAACATGGAAAGGGTTAATGTATGTCTGGATGAAAGAATTTGAGGGAAGCATCAAGGAGATAAAGAAAAGGCTAATCACTGCACCTGTACTCTCACTACAAAAAAGTGGATTATTTTTTGTGATAAACATAAATTTATCAAAAAAAAATCATGGGTTGTGTAATCTTGAAAAATGATAATCTGATAGATTATGCATCACGACAGTTGATGATTCATGAGCAGAACTACCTGACGCATGATCTAGAGCTGTGAGCCATGATATTTTCCTTGAAAATCTAATGGAAATACCATTATGGAGAGATGTGTGACATATAAACCCACCCCAAGAGACTAATGTATATATCCACACAAAAGGAGGTCATCATTCATCAAAAGAGGTGGTTAGAGATAATCTATGATTATTATGTCTCTATTCACTATCATCCTAGAAAGGAGAACAAGGTAGATGATGGACTATGTATAAAAGAACCTGCTACTCTATCCATGTTGGGGATTGGGAAATAACCTATATTCTTGGATATGCAATGAATGGATTTGGAAGTCATAAGGGTAGGGGATATATCCTAACATTCCCAAATGATTGTGCAACATTCTATCTAATAGAAGATTAAGGAAGTACAAAGGGGTGGTGTGGAGATACAAAAGAGGGTGAACGCAATAAAGGAAGGGAATACATAGGAGTTATATATCAACGATGATGGTGTGATTCAATTTAAAACTTGGAATTTTGTGCCTTCATCACCCAGGATAAAGAATGAGCTATTGGGAAATGCACATAGCTCAACATTCTCTATCCATCATAGGCGTACATTGATATACCGTGATCTTCGAGAACACTTCTGTTGGGATAAAATGAAGACGAAGATTGTGGAATAGATATCATGGTTCTTGGTATGTCAGCAAGTTAAATATGAGTGACAAAAGTCCAATGGTATGATGTAGTTATTGCCTATACCAATGTGGAAATAAGAAAATGTTACTATGGACTTTGTCACAGGTCTCTCAAAGATGTCAAATGGAAATAATGCGATACAGGTTTTGGATGACAGACTCACCAGGACTTCCCATTTTATAGCTTTCCGGGAAAGATCTATCAATTCAACAACTTGAAAAGATATATCGGAAGGAAGTGGTGAGGCTGCATGGAGTTCAACACTAGATTTTCTCTGACCATGATCCATGGTTCACATCTAAAATTTGGAGAAGTCTTCAACATGCATTGAGTACTCAATTAAATTTCCGCCCAGCCTATCACCAAAATACTGATGGCTAGTCTGAAAGGACTATTCAGATGCTTGAAGTTATGCTAATATCCTGCTCTCTAGATTTCAAAGGTGGATGGGATCAGAATCTCCCATTGGTTGAGTTCTCATATAACAATAGCTTCCAATCGAGTATTCATATGGCTCCATATAATGCTTCACATGTAAAGTGGAGTAGATCTCCAACCAGATGGGATGAAGTTGGAGAATGAAAGCTACATGGACTTGATCTTGTGAAAGATATGAAAAAGAAGGTTCACATCATCCACAAACATATAAATGCTACTAAGAGTTGGAAAAAAGAGATATGTTGACCACCTTATACGGTACTTGGAGTTAGAAGTTGGAGATAAAGTCTTCATTGAATAGAGTCATCTGATTTTGGAAGAAAGGAGAGTTATGCCAAAGGTACATTAGCCCCATTTGAGATCCTTGAACGCATAAGAGCCATGGCCAATCAACATTAACTTCTACTAAATATGGATTAATTTTATGATGTGTTTCGTGAATCACTCCTGAGGATGTACATACCGGACCCCTCACATGTACTAAACTCAGAGGTTGTACAACTAGAAGATGATCTCTCTTTTGAGGAACAACTAGTAGAGAATCAAGATCATAGAGATAAGGTACTACATAACAAGAAAACCCACCTTTTAAATGTCTTGTGGAGGAACTAGATGTTTGGAGTAGCCACATGGGAACCAGAGGAGGTGATGAAAATGAATTACACTCACCTGTTTGTGTAATGTGAAATTTCGGGGGTGAAATTTCTTAAGTGGGTAAGAATGTAACGACTCAATGTTTTTAAATGGAAATTCCCTTTTTATAATTATGTCATAAAATCACATGAAAACACATCATAATGAAATAATATGTGTTAAGTGACCTATAAACATAAGTTTGTCACTTCTGTATTGGGAATATTGAGAATCTGACATACACGGTTGTGTTCAAGAAGATTTTTGAGTCTAATAAAAAACTTCATTTTGTTGAATAGTAACATAACCTTATGAATAGTAACATACCCTTATGAATAATAATACGAACCTTAAGAATAGTAAATTATCCAATATAAGAGTAACCTTACCCATGAATAATTAAATAAAATTTAGGCATCTTAGAAATTGACAATTTGACTTCAGTAAATGTTTTGGTATTTTGTAAGCCATAAATAATTAATTATAATTAATTAATTAATTTAAAAGAAAAACTATTTTCTTAAGATGTGTTCATTAATTATCAAATCAATGTCTTGTAGTTTTTAGATAATTCTATAATACCCTACGTAATTTTTGAATTCACTGTAAAATCAGTTTTAATTTTAGAAAATTGTTTTTTAGTAAATTATGAATTTAGTAAATTTTTACATTAATAATATTTAGATATATATTTTTGAAAAATTTACTGCATTTTTTTATTCTACTTTTCAAAAAATGGTAGGGGTAAATTTTTGGGTTTTTTTCTGAGATACTTGAATTTTTGATGAATAATGAAATACCATAATTTACAAAATAAGATAAATAAGCTAATTAGAGAGTCATGTGTGATGTTCTACTGATGTAATCCCACATGTTCGAGATCACATGATAAAATTTTTATTCTTTTTCATTGAAGACTCACTATTCCTTGTCTTAGGGGAAATTAATAAACTACTTAATTTTTTATTAAGGAAACCCCTCTCCCCTCCTCTATAAAAATAACACTTCATACACTCATGTCCCCAGACCTCTCAAGATCCAAGCCTTCTATAAAATCTGCCAAAACATCCTCCCTATCCTCTATCCCATGTTCAAGAGATACTAGTGTCTTAAAAGTCCAATACTAGCTTCCTAAAGGAGGATCTGAAGGGGAAGATTTAAAAGGACATTAAAGAGAAGCAAGCATTCAGATACAAGTTAAGGGGAAATTCTCGAACCCAACTTTTATCCTTCAGGTTCTACCTCTTTTAATCCATTTTTAGATATGGTAACTCTATAAAGATCATTTTATCATCATTTTATTTACTTATATAGGATATACATGTTTTCACTGGTTTTTATGTCCAACAAAATGTTTTTCCAAAGAACTATTCTATTAAGAACAATCCTTTTACTTCTCTCTCAAATTGAACAGTTCATGAAACATGTATGTTTTTCCCTCTTTAATTTGGGAACACAATTTTTTTGAATATATTATTATGAGATGTAACCCATTCCTTTCTATGTGATAATTATGTACACTTTTGAAAAATGTTCTTTGTAGGAAGCATGATAATGATAATGTTATGATGTGACGGGTGCGCCTAGAATAATATAGTGCAATTTGAATGTTTGAATGTGATGGGTGCACACAGAATTATATAACGCTACAATGCGTTGGGTAAATTTATGAATCTCATTACTAAATGTGAAATAATGTGTGAACAAGATGATTTCGGGGTTCACAAGTACGTGTGGTAGTTAACCACTAAGACATGATTTTCATTTTTATGCATTGCCACATTTCATGTCTTTTATTTATGCTCCTCTCATGTTCATGATCTTTGCCTATGTCGTGATTATGCTCACCCCGTACTATATTATTCTAAATAATCCTCTTACTGGTCATTTAGATCATCACTTTTGATGTATATCCTTAGGTGGTTACACGTACTACAGAGAGGACAAGTGCCAATGAGATCCTAGAGAACATGAAATTAAATAAATGTTTATGTTTGATGTTGTAATTGTTATTTAAAGTCCTAGTTTTCCCAAGACACTAGTACTTTGGATCCTATATATGTAATATTATAATGTTGTCTATATTTAAAATTATTTAATAATAATTTAGAAAATGGTTGGGTCGCTGTATGGTCGACCCAAACCAGGTCGACCCAGGCCTGGTTAGGCCGAGTCGGTCCAACTGGGTCAGACCGGACCCAAGACCACTATGACCCAATTAAATTTTTTAGCCATAACAATGGAAATGAAAGTCCATTATAGAAACCATCAGCAGCGTTGGGAATCTTGGAGAAAGTTGGTCCCTTTGAGTGATACCCCACTGTGTTTTGGATTAAGATGGAGAAAAGATAGGTTAGATCTAGAATGAATCCAACCGGGCCCCCGAGACTAATATACTAATAACTCACAGACTGGGCATTTGATTGATTATACTTCTGTTACGTTGAGACCCCTATGACATAGATTATCTTGATATACATTTTAATGAATCTTTATGGTAGTTGTAGTGTCGACCAGTAAGTAGTTGAGCAGATCCTCCTGGAGACGAGTGAGCATAGGGATGTTACCCAGTGGCTGGCAGAGACATGATGACTGCTGATCATTTTGATTAATTGTTACTTAACATTACTAGTATGAAGCACCTTGGAGATGTGGAAACCCCATGGTGGGGAGCGCCTTGGTGACGCAGCACACCCATTGTACTCGACAAGAGGGGTACACTAACATTCCATGAGGGGGATCTCATTGGTGACGCGGCAGACCCACAGTTGGGAGCACATTAGTGACACGGAAAACCCATATTACTCGAAAGGAGGAGTACCTCATGATACCATGTTTAGTGATAAGTGGATCTGTGTTACGTGGTAGGCCCAAAATACATTATTGAGGAGGATTTTTCTAGCAGCTGATGTATTTGACGATGTGACTGGGGACGTTACATGATACTACCGATAAAATAAATCGTGCTGTGATCTGAGTCAGAACCAAAGTGTTTTTCTCACGATTGAGATAGATAACTTATTAACATAGGTATATGTATGGGAATATAAATAATTTCCTTTTTCTTTTTATTTCATACTTATCGGTTTATCCTAGGTGGATTTTGTGAGACCTTGAGGGTCTCAGGGTCCATACAGAATCGTTATACTCAACCCGGAATCGGATATGCCCACACGCTTTTGTGTTGGATGCTGAAGATAGAAATCACTGATGAGGATGTGAGTACCAAGACTGGAAGGTGCCTAGTGGTGGACCATATGGCATGTCGATACTCAGATGATACAGATGGATGTGATGTGTTGAGGAGGCGATCTATACCTACCTTTCAAGTAGGATCCTCGGAGGATTACCCCGCAACAGACTTTCCCCATTATTTAGTTTTATTGTCTCACAGTTGTACTTATACATTCTAGTTGGACTTGAATTCTCGCCCCTTTTACAGACTGCACTCACTCTGTTTAAAGTTCATTTTAGTTTTGATCATATATATTTGGGTGTCTGGTTACGTGTTCTTATAGGTTATAATGGCCATGTATTTCCATTTTTAGGGAATACACATTCAGTGCTAGTCGCCATCCCCTAGTCTATGGAAGTCGAGCATGGGGTAGTCGTGGAACAGCCCCAGGGGACATGTCATAACATATACTACATACAAGAAATATGTGTGAACAATGGAAATCTCACAGAATTAAACGTGAGATGTGAAACCCCTTACCTAGTGTCTGATAAGACCAGTTCGTTCATTAATCTCATATATAATATAAAAATGTTAATTAATACATGAATAGGAATATTTTTAAGGTTATTAGTCTTTTTATATCACTTATTACCATGTTATAATCATTATTCAATCTTATAAGTTAATAATGGTTCTTTTTTCTATATTTGGTACTTGAATGAAATTGAACTTCTTATAATTACATGTTGTTTTGGTGGTAAAAAATTAGATTATCTCCATAATTATGTTCATGATTTACATATCATATATATCATATATATCCAATATATGTATTAATTTTTAATATTATATATCATTTGGAGATAATAAATGAAATTCATTGTTCATGGAGATGGTAAGTTGGACATATTCATGAACACTACTTTTATTTCTATTTCATATTTAATGGAATTAAAACATAATGATACATAGATATATTATAATTATATAATAATATAATATGATATACATGTTACATTATTTACCTAACAAAATCCTGTATGCATTCTATGTATGTCAGGAACGAATCATATCACCCCGAGGGTGAAGTAGTCCACACTTCCCCAAATGAAATTATCGTATTTACACATAATGGAAAAAATAAAGGTATGTGTGTAAATACAAATTACAGAATCATAGTGAAAACATAAACATTATATAAGTCATATATAAATGCATTTCCATCATAATTTCCTCCCTGAGAGGTGGTAGGATATAATTGAACAATCATCGTTTCGTGATTCAATAGCTCATCGTCCAGAGAAACAGTATATTCATTAACCATTAGATAGAGGTGTGTGTAAATTCAGTTTGAATACTTCACATAACGACAACCTATTTTATATAGGATAATGTTTATGTTATAAAATAATGCAATATAATGTTTTTAGGGGGTTGGATAAGTAATATAAATCAAAAGAACTTAAGAGAAGACATTACCTTTAAATTGTGTAACTCGCATTGGATTGATAAAAAATGTTTACTTGAGTTACCTTCAACATAATCTAAGTCTTACAGAAGGATGATTGAGATGTAGGAAGATTAATTGGGTATAGGTTGGATGATTAATGGGGAATTATCTGTGTTATAAATGGGATAGAATTAAATGATATTTATAAGGGGGGATGGGGTTTTTTTGAATGTTTAAAAATATATTATTATTCTATAATTATGTTCAGTTTCTAAAGGACCAAAAATTAATAAAGTCAATCATATGATGACTCATGTTCAAAATAAAATCATCCAATAAGAATTTCTTGGGTTTTAGATAATTTATTATTCATTATAATGTCATTTATTTAAATCATTCATTAATGTGGAAAACACATCATCATTATTGTGTCATAATAATTATTTTGTATGATGAATAAAAATTAAAAAAAAACAATATTTATGCAAGAAATTATTTTATCTTTCAAAAAATAATTAATAGTAAAAGATATAATTTATTTAACTTCATGTAAATTGTTATTTACTAAAAGATATATTTTTATGTTATTTTCGTCATTACATTAAATTATTTAATAAGAACTATCATTTTGAATCTCAACTGGAACTATTGGGTCCCAAAATCGACCAAAGGATTTCCATGGTTGGAAATGTATCAAAAAATATGATTAATACACATGTTAGGGGAATTTAAAATATTTATAATTTTATTTTGTTACACTTATTTACTATATTTACCCTTAAACCATGGCAAATAAAATAAATATTGAAGTAAATATTAATAACGTATAAAAATAAAAGTTACCTATTTACACAATTTGCACCCCCTGATTCCAAATATGGAATCCATTTTCAAATTCTAGAACACAAAAGTGGATGAAATTTTTTGGATTAAATAGAAAAAAAATATTTACAATTTAAATAAATTAAATATATAATATTTATTTATAAATAATATATATTAAAAGGATGTTTTGTACTAAAATATAGTATATTTTACTATTCATTAAAATTGCATTTTATTAGAAAAATAACAAAAAATAACCCCTTGTAAATTTTGATGTCCCGATTCTAAAGAAGAATATTATTTTGTCAAGTAAAACATATAAATGTTCCCAAAACTAGATATAATGATTGTTCTCCAACAAAATGAGGTAAATTGACATTTTGATGAATATTATTGTATTTATGCTTAAAATCATATTCTTTCTTATTTTATACATCTAAATAATATTGGATAAATGTATAAACATTTAGGAAACATATTTAATAATAATATGTTTAGTTTTTTCATTAACACCAATATAATGACTATTCATTAACTTCCATTTAAAATAATAAAATTATTTTAATAATTTCAGTATAACTTAACATTTTGTGCAAAGTAATTTTTCAGTCAACCCTACTGTTACATAACAGGTATGTCATCGAACATAACATCCCCTTTAATTTAAAATGAAAATTTAATTCGATATTTTTAATAAATATAAAAATGATATATTCATTATTTACTTGGGACATTATATTTATAATTATGTTTTTTAATTGGCACATATATTAACATTTGATAGTTTTGATTTCAAATATTTAATGTTTACGTTGATTAAATTTTACAAATTAAAAATTTAATATCCTTTTAATTATTTATGTATTGTTGAGGAACATAATTACAAAGGACCTCAATGCATCAGTACTTCTGTAGAGATAATGTATTTGGAAAAATTAAATGTGATTTGACCAATAAATTTAATCTATGATGAGAATGATTATAATAGTATAATTTATATGTTTCAATATATGGATTCCATAATTATGATATTATTAATTCATAGAAAAATTAATTTAAAATTAGTAGAAATATCTATGGAATAGTTTCAGGATCATGTAACTCTATTAGTGTAACCATTTAATCATGATTTATTCCTTCCATAGTCTGCTCTAGATATTATAGAGATGAAAAAATTTGTAGTTATTTAATTATCCAAATTTATTTTTGTTTATTTATTCATATCACACATTATAATAATACCCTTACTAAACATTTTAAATCATCCATTTCATTTATTTTATTTTCCCTAGGATTCTATGATCTATTTTGTGACTGATATGAAGTGATATTCTAAGGGTAAATAGAAAATTTTCTAAGAAAATAGATTTTATACATTATGTATTCAATTTTAATATGAATTTTATATATGTATTTAGTTTATCCAGATTAATAAAATATTTGTACTATTGAGATGTTATTTCTTATATCATATTTAAATGAAAAATTGTATCATCCGAATCAAGGCTATACGGGTCATGTTCATTATATTTGATAGCAATGCAAGTATAGTTAAAAAACTAGAACTATTTATTGAAACATATATATATTGGTACATTACCCATTGATATACACTGATGATAAGTATATAAAAAAATAATTATATATATTTTATGGTATAGATTATGTGGATTTTTCCTATTAATATATCTCTAATCGGATTGTACAGGTGGGAATGGTGACCGAATTTATTTACTTTTGAGCAATAGTTCCAAGAGTGTCACATTTGGATTGAATCAAGCGTATGGTCGTAAATGAAAATTTTTTAATTTCAAACCGGGATTTAAAATATATTTTTATATTATAACAACGATTCATATATTCATTATGAATAATTATAATGTGTTTCAAAATATTTGTATGATATTAAACCTTTCCAAATGTAATATTGATTATTATTATGAGATAATACATGCATAAAATTATCAATTATTTATATGTGTTTGAATAGTTTTGTTAATATAATTTCTTTCATTACTATTGAGATCTATCATAGTTTATTATATAATATTTTAAAATGGATCATACTATGATAAATTTTAATCGTTTCAGTTCACACATTCCTAAGAGTAAGAATGATGCATTCATATATTAGATTACATCAATCATTCAATTTAAAGGATTATCCCTGAAATTCTCATCATAAAAGTAGATATGTCATGTTTCATTGAGAATGTGATATAATTATCCTTTTATTATAGTTTGTATGGGAATAATTGTAATAATAGGATGGAATATCCATGATAGGACAACGGGGAGAAAGGAAAAAAATATTTTCATACTTGTAATAGTTGTCTAAAGAAATCACTTTATTACAGTTTTGAAAGGAATGAGTGTTTTATAAATTATTATAGAGAAAAGATACCATAGCCATTATTTATATGTAAAAACATAATCCTTTAATGCTTAATGCTTCAATTATAATGATATAAGAACTATGTTAATGAATTCACTATGTGTTAGGGGAATAATATATAGAAGAACATATGGGATGAAAGTCCATGATATGATATTTATAAAAATGAATTTTAATGATTATTTTTATTCCATTTGAATCAAATTATTATGTTATCACAATGTTTTATAAATTATATAATAGTTATAATTGATATGTAATTATAAAGTTTTTTTTGTAGTATATTTTCATTATGGATTTGGAAGCATATTACTAATGGTATTAATGAGAATGAAAATTCATAATGTGATAAGTTGATATCTATAGAAAATAAAATACATAGAGAAGATAACCCTTAATATGTTATTTATTTTCATATAATAACAAAAAGTATGATTTAAATATATATGATTATTGAAATTGATAATTTTTAGTGATATGATGGTTTATATAGGGTATTACTACATTCCTAGATTTGTGGAATATTTTCCACAATAAAATATATTATACTTAGAAGAATTAATTTTATATGGTTTTATGGAGATCATGGTGTTAAAATAATTATATTGTGACATTAAGATCAACTTAAAATTGTTTGGGAAATATAATGATAATTTATAAACTTCATTTCAAATTTTTGGACATTAAATTTTGTTTGGAATAATTTTAGTGATTATTAAGGATATCAATGATAAAAATATATTATGATAATTTTTGTTCTATTAATACTGAGTTATTATTGATTAATTTATTATAATTGATCAATTTTTTAAAACATTTATTATTATTAAAGATATTATAAATAGTTTGTAATTGTTTTATAAATGTTATGATTTGTTAAAAGATAATTTTCATCCCTCATGTACTAAAGATTTATATTTTATATTCATTTCATTTAGAAATAGGATATGTGGAAAATGATAAAATTCAAAAAAGGGATAAATTTTTCATATGAAAGTGAAATATTTAATGTAATCATATTTACATATACACATAGTGAGTAAAATTGTTTCTATACTCTATGGGAAAGTTCTTCAAACTAAAATATTTTCCTAATGAAATCATTTCTAATAAACCATTGGAATTTTTACCCAATATTGATTTATGGTTCTGTATTATTTAACATACATTAGAACATAAATTTTTTTCTGATCAAATAATTTAATTAATTTTCACAATTATGTATTATTTTTAAATTTTTTATATTTATTTTTTCTTTATGGTCCCATACATGGAAACATAGTTATGTGTTATAACATTTCATCTTCATATTTCAACATCTCTATTATCAAGATGATGTTTTATTAAAAAAATTCAAGTGGATTCCCGTAAAAAGAATTTTTGAATATCCAATCATTAACTCCCAATATAATGATTAAATTCTGTGGATTCTATTTATTATTCGATTTAGAATGTTATACCTATAGATTTTAATAGTTAAATGTCATATTAGATAATATATATGATAATAGACACAAATAATACAAAAAATACATAACAAGACATTATGGTATATTTATTATTAAGTAATTTCAAACACATTGGTTGTTTATGAGGTATTCTATAATAGTTTAAAAAAATGATACTATATTAAAATACCATTATTTAAATAATACAATTATAATGATGATTTTATGTTTGTGGGTATTAATAAAATGTAAAAAATTGCCAACATTATATGACTTTAATAGTATCAAATAATAGTAATTTTTATTTTTTGATTAAAAAATAAATTAGAATCCATCAAAAGAAAAATATATTTTCTTTATTAAATATTTAATTTTCTATATACTGGTTTCATAATAATATTAAAATGTAATTTAAAATATTTTTATACATATTTTTGAAAAAATATTTCAAATATTGAAATCATAATTTCAAAATAATCATTGAGTGATTTTTTGTGGATTTTTCTTAATAGGAATAATGTTTATATATAGTTAATAAAATAGATTTATTGAAAAAAAACATTTTCGAATAATTTTTATATAATATTATAAGGATGTCTTGGTTTTTTTATTTGGAAGAAAACATTTTCGATGCATCCACGTGTTTTATTAGTAATTGATTTTGAAAAATTATGATAATATAATTTTTAAAATGTGATTACATATTTTTTGTAACATAATATATATTATATATTTTGTTCATTTTTATTTTTAATCCTAATTAATATTGAATACAGTAAAAATTAACTATTTTTGTTAAGGTAAAAATCGATTTATATGGGGTTAGACATAGATGATAAGGGTCAAAATAAGATAAAAATGTAAATACAAATAACAAGAATTTTTTCCCCTAAACAATATATTTAATGATAATTACAAATTTAAAAGGATTTTTAAAGAAGAATAGCAATTTTTTCTCTTTATCTTTTCAAAATTTCCATGTGTGTCCTCACAATTATAAAAGTCCTACCAATATTTTCCCTTCATCACAATCGAATACCATATAGATCAGATAATACCTAGACCAATCCTATTCTTATATCCATAAATGCATGCTCAAGGAATTTTTATCCCCCATAGTATTTCTTTAGGTGTTTTCCTAATAATTCAATTTGAAGAAGAGGTAAAATTATTAAACAAATAATTTTTCTTTTTTATTCTTCCACCAAATTAAAATAATGTTTATATATGGTTATATAGAAACTATAACATCACATAAATACTATGATGTTATTATTTTAATGAAATTACTTAGATCCATCTAGACTTCAGTTAAATAGGAAATAAAACATTTTATTGTGTTTACGGTGGACTAGTGCCTCACAAATTGATGTAATTTGTTTCCAACACAATCATTAAAGTCTGGATAAAATTACATATTGAATATAATAACAGTATATTTATATTATTTTTTTATACTTATTTAAATTTTATTTCATATTTACCTTATTAATTTCCATTTCATTGTCGTATATTATAATATAACTCATCTTTATGGTGGACTACCACCATAAGAAGTGATGTGATTTGTTTATAACATAAACATTTAATGGATAATATTTATGACAATGTTAATGAATATTTTTTTAACATAACAATAGTTCTTAAATAAAATTATTTCATTAACATTATTACACACATATATGATGGAAAATAATTATTTCACTCATGTAAAGGTGTAGACTACAACCTCCAAAAATCAATGCTAAATCTTTTTCATTATACAATTACATGGATGGAAAAATAGATGCATATGATTATAATATATATATATATATATTATAATAATGATTATATAAAGGAAAATTGAATTTTTTTATATCATTCCATCCATCGAGATAAATGAAAATGACATTCATTTGTATATATAGATTACCGTCTCCACGAACGATGTAATACATTATATATCTCAATATTTTATATATTATTATAATTACATATATGTTGAAAAAATATTATATTTAAAAATCAGATAAAATTATTTAAATTATTTAACCACGATCAAATAAAATGGGCAGAAATTAAAAGCCTAGATATTATTCAAAAAATTTAGCAATTATCACTAGGATCCATGATTTTTACAATGAATTGGTAATAAATGGGAAGAGAATGAATATAAGTAAATCAAATATTGCATGAAATTTATTAGTAGTTACATATAATAGGTTTTTAATAAGACTATAATTATGAAAAATGTGCATCGGGCATGGTCAAATGAAACCGGACCTGAGGCATGCATTTTCACATCTCATATTTTCTACCTTAAGTCATAATCTATATTCAAATGTAATTTTGTGTTATGGTGTATATTATGGATTATTTTAAATTTTAAATAATTAATATATTTTAGATAATCATATTTAATTATTCATTTTATATTATTTCATTCATGGGGCTTATCACTCAAAATTCACAAATGTGGTTTGGGTTTATTTTACAATATAATCATATATTGGATTGTATATATTAATGTATCCCTTATGAGAATTATATGATATTTATATATTAAATTCAATACAATTTCTTCTCCAATAAATTGTAATATATTTTTATTGTAATAGTAATACTGTTTTCTATTTTTATAATAAATTAATCAGAATTTGTTTTTAACAAATTGGAATTTATTTCAATATTCAGTCAAATATTATTTTTTTGGAGAATTTATTTTATAAATATGTTTTGATTTTTTATAACATTATCGAACTATTATTTAAAATTAATTTTTACCCATAATTTTATTCTAACAATATTTTTTATGGAATATTAATATTCTATTCCAATAGAGGACCATTTTACTTTTACTAAACATATAAATGGAAACATTTTTGTAACAAGAATAACAGGTAAGAAATTTCCACCATCATAGCCAATAAATTTTAAAAAAAATGCATCATATATTATAAAGGATATTATTAAAAAAATTATTTATAAATATATTTTTAAAAAAAATTCTAAAATTTTTAAATAGAAATGATTTTTATCCTAGATAAATTTTTATTTTAATTTTTATGCTATTTATATTTATTAAAATCATCAATTTTTTTTAAAAAATATAATATTTTTTTTTATTTTTTTTATTAACATAAGAATGATTATTTTTTGTATGTTTTATGATCAGTTTTAATAATATATACTATTTTTATATAACTACCCTTATTACTCTGATTGGTTAATGAGTATGTTTATTTCTATGTGTATGTGTTAAAATATCATAGGTTAGTTTTTTAATTTTAATTTTTATGTCTATTATATTTCAAACATTCATATGAGGAATGAATTTGTATTATTATTTGTTGGTTTTGGAAATAAATTACTTATCCCATTGAAACATTGTTAGGTCTCATAAGACAAATCAGTTAGATAAATTAAATGTGTACATACACAGAGATTTATACATTCATATTAAAGGTATTGATAGTTTCCTTCAGATGTTCAGAAAAATTCATTCTCTCATTATTATATTAATCAATAATTTACATGTTCCCATTTAGTTAGTCATAATATACATTGAAAATATTAAATTTCATGCGATTATGAGTATTTAATTATTTGATTGTTATTTATTAAAATCACATTATTCTCATGATATTGATTAAATGAAATGTTATTCAAGTATTCACCATTTTATTTTGAATAGGATTTATTTATTCATTGATTTTACTACAGTCATTCCATTATAGGGTATTTAATTTACCACTTTATTATGTTTACATTTCCTTAGATCACTAGGTGGAGTTGCATTATTGATATGAATTGATATGTAAAGGGTAATATGGTGTTTACAATGATTTTTTATGTTATGTTTTCAATTTTCAATACAATTTTAAGAATGTATAAAATGTACCAATACTAATTAACTATTCATTCCTTTAGGATGTGATTCTTTATATCATATAAAATGTAATAAAGTAACAAATGAATTTAGGCTACTATGGTTGAATTATTTATATCATTGATTATATTGATGATAAAACCAAGGTCCCTTTGACCATAATCTTTTTACTAATTTTTTAGGACTTATAATGAATCATCAATGAAATATTCCATGTGGCCATAATCAATTTAATAAAAAAAAACTATTGGAAAATAAAATAATGAAATATGGTAAAAAAAATAATATAAATAATTTTAGTAATAATGTAGAAAACTAGATTAATTTTATTAGTAATTAATAATAAATTAAAAAAATAATTGTTTGGAGTCAAATTAAATAAAATTATTAGGAAAATATAGTTTTACGAATTTCATTAAAACTATTTATCTTCTATATCATGTATCATTTAAATATTTTCATGATTTTTATTATTTAATATTCAATGATCAATAAAGGTCATGTTATAATATTTAGGATATTTTATAAGGACAATATATTAATACTTTATTGGTTTTCTAAATAAATCCTTTTTAACTATCATCATCAATGTGTGAAAATAATTATTTTTTTTAATATTTAGAAAATTAGAATATAATACCACATTACTGAACATTATTGTATTTTAAGCTTCACTCATAATATACCATGGTTGATTTAAAAATAATTTATTTTCTTATTATTTAATGAATGCTCAGATTAAAAAATTAACAAAATTGAATTTTATTTAAATTTATATTAGATATATGAAAGAGTTTTTTTATAGGTTTAATTTCCAATTAAAGTTATTTTATTTATAAATTCAAATCTAAATTTTCTGTATTTTTATATGTTTATTAGAAATTATTTTGGGATTAAAACTATTCATGATATGAAAAAAATTAGTATCCTGATAAATTATACCATTAATAGGAAACATCTAATAGTTATGGTAACTATTTAGTTAGGGGATTCATTTATAAGTGTTCTTGTAATGGATAAGTCCATTATTATTTTCCAAGGTGCATATATGATATACATTAAATGGATAATAACATAAATATTTAGTATTTATAGTGTCTAAAAGTGATATTATGATATTTATGAAGGTTAATAAAATTATTTAAATATTTGGAATGATTAATTAGCAAAAAAATATAATCATGAGTTTAAAAAAGTTTCTATAAATTCTTGTTATAATAGATTTTATATAAGTTTTTAATATAAAATTTTTTATGAAATATACTAATAATTGATGTTTTTCAAGGAAAAATATAAACTTAGTTGATATCCAATTTTAATTATGAAAAGAAAAACATTCTAATGGATTTTTTAATTTTTAAATAAACACCATGTTAAATTTATTTTATATACAAGTTGAGAATTATATTTCCCAACCAAAATTTTAAAAATATTTTAATCATTAAAATGCATGAGTATAAATTAAAATTAATTTGTATTTCCAATTATGGGATTTATCATGATCTAAAGAGAGTTTTATTTAAAAATTATATATTTTTTCAGAAATATAGACAGTATATGGAAATGTGAACATTGTAATGTTATAAATTATATTATTATATAAACATATTATCTTCAAATGGTATTTGGGATATACATGATTAAATATATCTCATAAATCATTTAATTTACAGTACTGATATATGATGGTTATTAAAAGTTGTATCAATTACAGCTAGATGAACTCATTTTCGATATCTATGAAAGGTTGATGGAAATTCTAGACTCATATTAATTTATGTGAAATTCCAGGAAAGAGGTATCAAGAAGATTAAAATGTTTTTATTATTATGTTATCCATGGTTAGGTATTTTTATATTATTAGGATGACTGAGAATTGTTGATGGTGTGTTGCTGAGTTGAGAATATTTATTCTAGAAATTGGTATATTTCATGGAATTATAATAATGTAGTTGTGGATATTGTTTATGAATTTTTTTTTTCACTACCATATGGATCTAGTAATCCTATGGGGTAATAATGTATCATTAAAAAATGTTACTATTTTTGGTTTATTTTTACACTGGATAGACCATATGTATTGAAATTTAACGTCATTTGGGGATGAAATAGGTGTTTTTTAAATTAAAAATATGTGATAAATACATAGGATTCATATACATTCATATCATATTATAAGGACATTGGATTTATTAATATTAACATTATTAAATAATGAATTATGATTAATATAGTATACTATCATGTGAAAATGCTTTACATGTCATGCATTTTAGTTCAATATGATAATGACATATACCAAATAAAATAACATAATTTTAAAAGGAATGTAAATCAAATAAAATTCACATAGATACATCTTATATGAAAAACCTTATATACACATCAGATTTTTTTGGGTATTTTTTCTAAAAATTAAAAAAATGGAAACAACTATGTCGGGAGATTCTAGTTTTTAATTCAATTAAAAAATTGGAATACTATTCAAAAATAGTAAAAAAGTGGGAAAACCTAATGAAAATGAACAGAATAATAATTTTTTATTAGAAAACATGATTAGAGAAATGATAAGAGATAATAAAGTCACTATACAGAATATAATGATAATAAAAAAGACCCAAATATTTCTTATAAAACAATTATATTAACATATAAAATTTTAAAAGAAGAAAGGTTCTGTGGATTTCTATTCCATCATTTGATTGTTAAAAACCCATAATGGTTATGAAGATACCTAATGGCTTAATATTGAACAATGATATTTTTTTATTGGTGCATATATAATAGATTTATTCATCAATATATATCTAATGATGAAATTATCCAATATTCACAATGTTATCATTTGTGGGGACCTTTTTTATATACCCTAAGATCAGGAATTCTATTGAGAACATTACTATAATGATTTTTATAATATATTGAAGAGGAAATTTTTTTTAATAGAATTAGTGTATTATCCTATTACAATGTATAAATGCACCACTACATATCACATAACAATAGAAATTTTTCAACAAATAATTCATGATGGAAATTAAATTATACTAACATGGATTATATATTTAAATATCTATCCAGAAAATATACATTCACACTAGAAGGGGGGATTTAATATAAGACACAATTTGAGGTTGGGTACAAGATTTACAATCCAAAAATAACGAGATATCATGTAGAGATAGGAATCGAGCCACCCATTTTACATTGAAATGAAATTTTTCTTGAATATAGATTAATACACCAGGAATATCATATATATATATATATATCCTATTAATATAAATGGGAATAACTAAAAATACATGTCATTTTTTCTGAGCATTAATCTATAAAATTCAATATGTCATGGAGTATAAAATAGTATGACTACGATTGGATTCCATTATTTTTAATATATTCGACCATAATCATGATAATTTGAAATTTTTTAAAGGACTCATTATTTATAATGAGATGTGATCAATGTGAGAAATAAATTTAAACTAAAAGACCAAAAAAAATTTAATAGTGCCTAAAAGGGGGAAAATGGTGATTATATTCATAGTAAAGAATTCACGACAAAGTATATTAAAATATATCAAATCTGGAAATACAAGGCTAGGAGGGTTGGCTATTTGTGGTTAGAATTAGGATAGTTGATATAGGAATAACTAGATACTACTGATAAATATGAAATAAGCCACATATTGAAAATATATTATATAATTTTTTACCATAGTGCTGGATGGTTTGATTTAAAGAAGAATCAACAAGTCATATTACATAGATATGTAAATAATGTAATGGAGAAAAATATACACAGAATCCAATCATTGTATATATATGTTTTATATGAGACTACAACATGCCATGAAATCTATTATAATGTATATATGAAAAAAGAAGTACTTTTATTCTTAAATCAGTCTTCAAAAGAATGATCAACCACGCATTAGGTCTCTAACATATAACATTATTTCATGTGCATAATTTTTTTAAGATGCAATATTAAGGGTAGTTCATAATAATATAGGGTTTTCTTAACTGTTTGTTGTTTAATGTCATTTAATAATCATGTTGTAGTAAATTGGTTACATCTTATGACACATAATTTGGTGAAATGAATTTTAATTTCAAATATACTATAACTATACCATGTAGTTTAATTATATGAATAAGGGATGGTTATTTTAAAATATAAAATCATATAGTGCAGAGGAACAATTGATGTGGTGGTTATAAAAAGTATGTGTTCAGAAATCATTAATTTTCACGTTTTTGTATTCACCAATTATCCACAATGTTTATGGTGAAAAATATATTAGCATAAAACTTATTTATGTTGTGTCCTCCCTACAATAATATTTCACATTTCAATGGGTAATTCCATGGTGTTGTGCGATTTATGAGTCCATAACAAACTATTCATTAAAGAATTATCATGGATAATAAAAACTTTTAATGTATTTATTAACAAATTTTTTATGGAATTATGAGTTATATAATTTGTATATAATTTTTACATCTACTTGTTTAATATCATCAGAAAGCATTGGTACTTCTCATTTCTTGATAACCATTGATATATTGAAATATGAATATAATGTGACTAGAATTAAATGTGTTAATTATTTCTACCTAATAGATAATAATATATTTAGTTTCGTACATTGGAGTTTGAGTTATAGTTTGGTTGGATCAAAATTCATATAGTTGTCTTACCAAAGATGAATTTTTTCCCTTACAACACATCTTCGAGAGAGTGTTAAATATAGTCATGTTGAAAGAATATATCAAACAATTTTTAAATATATGATATAATGGTTAGTCATTGAAATAGATGTTGTATTCCTTACACAATAATTCAAAATCAAAAAATTTGAAATTGCTACAATTTTTAGACAATATATTGTGTCAAATAACAAATATGGAGATGATTTTCAATTTTTCAATAGGGATAACTGATATTTTTATGAACGTCCTTAAGTTGTATAACCTCATCCAATTTTTGGAAGAATAAAATTTTAGTATATCATTTGTATAAGTACCAATATATATGGGATAGTGCCTCCTTCCATTCATTATGTATATGATATATTTCAAATAATATTTCATGTAGATGAGATGTTTTGAATGCTAATGAATGATTATATACTTCATCATGAAGAAATGGAACATTCTAATGATCATCTAGCTTTTCATCATTAGTGAAAACCAATTGCACCTAAGCCTCTTGATTTTATCCTACATTTATTTACTAATTGATGTGTGGTCAAAGGACCCATGTTAAATTATTTTATAAAGATGGTGGTTTCCCCTTTTTCAAATGTATTTGTGTAAAAGTCCAAAAAATAATCATTTATAGGAGGAATTATATTATTTTTTTCACTATAAATTATTGAGTTTACTATTTTAGTGTGGATATATTCACTGAAATAATTAACACATAAAAGGATTATAATAAGAAGATAATCCACTATGGGATACATATATCTATCTATTTAATATATGAATTGTTATATTAGATAATTATGTTCTAGGTAAATATTGATTTAATTGATTTCCAACATGTACTGATGAATGAGATAGAATACCACTCTACAATTTCTAATGTGTGTAATTGTCTTATCCTATTTTGTATATGATCGAAAAATAAATGAATTCTACAATGGATCAATGTGACTATTTTTTAAATGTAGAATCTATGTAAATGTTGAATATTATAGCAATCATATAATAAATATAAATTCATAATCACTAAAAGTCATCATGTTTTCATTCATAATAGAATATTCAGAAAAGTTTTTTTCATTGATTAATTTTGTGTATTGTTTTATTATAAGGAATAAATAGTTTTTATATATCCAATAATGAAATTTGAAATGATTTTCTTGTATTCCAACTAATTTTTTCAGCCTTTTTTAGAGTATAACTATAATATGAAACTGTGTTTTTTTTTGTTTTGATGAGAATTGTCTATAATAAATCACTATTAAGCTTTGGATTTTCCATTCTAATTCTAATATTGATTTTTAAGGAATATTAAAAATATATCTTCCATATCATTTGAGTTTCATGGATGAATATGAAATATAATTGTAATGACATTGATTTCTACCACTTTGGTTTTTAGATATAGATATATTTTATCTAAATTATGTAGTTCATTAAATTTATTTAACAAATGGGGTGCAGTGTAAACATCAGTCATTTATAAGATCATCTCCCACCATTCGAAACATCATGTTTGTATTAGATAATGGAGGATTTTCTTGAGTGGTTAAAACTAATAGACATAATGAATATTGTAATTCTCTATCTATTAATTAACTTCTATAGTGTGAATATTAATGTAGGGAAATTCTTTTCTATATTATAGTATCGGGTCCCAATATCTGATTAATAATATCTGAGATAGTGAATACTGCATTCATATCCCACAACATAAGTATATATAATAGGAGGGTAATGTGATCAGTCTTGTATCTCCAAATAGAATATGATTATTTATCATTATAATAGTGAAATTAATAATAGTGTGATAATGTCGTTTTTCATGATATTTCTAGATAATTCCATAAAAAACATGTACCATTTATAAGTGACACATTATTTTCATTAATTTATTTATTTTTATGAACATTCTATTTGTTTTAATTATGAATAATATAATATAATTAATGATTATCTAAGTCCCTCATAACTCAAAAAAATTTCCACGAGGTAGCATGTTTTTGATTTCATAAGTCTTTTTTGGGTAAACATTGATATTGTGATATATTACAATGATGTTGTCACATATTGAAAATTTCACCCTAAAACACTTTTTATTAATTACATTTAAAACTAATAAATATTAGTTTTGTTAAACCTTTTACTGATTTGATTGGTAATGGAAATATTCTTTTCACTTCACTACAAAATGAAAATAAAATATTCATTCATCATTCTTCAAGAGAGGATTAATTAGGTGATTCATATGGTGTTGATATGTGGTATATTTATTTTTCATTCAACATGATTTCAAAAAATATAATACCCTTTTAGGTTATACAAACTATTTTTACTACACATCATCATTGGATAAAGAGATCTGGTTATCCCTATGGTATTCATACATGAATAAGGGATCTTGTTAGTATGTTATTTCATATGTTAGTAAATTTTTGATCAAAACTATGAATTCATAGTTTTTTACAAATCTTCTTTATTTCCCTAACATTGATATAATCCTAAATATTCAAATGATTATCTTCAACTAGGATGATATTGCTGATCAATGTGGGATATTGAATAGCATAAATAATGTTTTTCGTGATATGAAAATCTTGACAATCAACCTTATCATCATTTGTTTGATTAATTATTTATGGGGCATGATTATAAGGAATGTGTTTTATTGAAATGAATTTTTTAGGAATCTTTGTCATTGTGTAATACCACTATAATTGTATAGTTCAAGTAAAACACATATCAATGTTGTCTGAGTAAGGATAATGCTCTATCACATTCTTATATATTCATGGCATCAAAAATAAATATTTCGTATTATTTATAATATGTTTGAAAATCCTCATCTCTAGAATCATTAAATGAGATTGAGAAACCATACTCTAATAAGGGTGGGGTCTATGAGGTACTATCATATCTCATATTGTCCTTTCAGTTCAACATTAATTGGGATTATAGAGGTGGGGATGTCATTCTATTACGAATAAAATACTAGGATATTTATATCTCATTTAAATAATATGTAATTGTTTCTAAAATCGAAATTTTTGATATAAGTACATAACATTAAACAGAAAAATGGAACATTATCCACCCCACTTTTATCCTCAATAAAGTAATATATAAGAAACAATCAATACATAGGACAATATGTGTTGAAATTACTATATACTATTTCTGAAATATAGTTTATTGATTACACTAAATCCTCTAGTGGCTCTAGTGATAATAGTGGATATGTTTTACATCATGTGCCTTTGATTAATTCATTTGATATCATAATAATAAGGTTTATGATTCTAAAAAATAATAATTTCTCCGATCATGACGTTTGATGTTTATTTCATTGAATAACCATAGTTTCATGTCCAAAATATTCATAAAACCAATTCCCTTATCGAGGTACAATGGAAGTCAAATTGAGTGTCACTCTAAATAGGGTTGGATGTATTATCATTTTTTATAAGAAAAAAATAATATTAAATATGTTATTTGAAATTATTAGTGACATTATCTATTTATGGTTATGTTATTTTATTTGACCAATGACATGTATCATTAGATTATTCCTCTATTTATCACTCTTGTAGAATTATACATATATATACTGGAATTCACATGTCTCGAACGTGGATCTATGAACACAAAACAACCCTAAATGACCATTGAAAAACTTTAATGGATTTTTTTAAAATAATGGGACAACTATACGAATATATATCCACATAAAACCTACCAAAATACAAAATGTTTTGTTTGTGTAAAAAAAACCATAAATCGAGAGGGAATTGAAATGTATATTATCTTTTTAATATTATGTATCCTTCAAAGAGTTTTCTTTTTTACACTTTTTATATTACTTAATTATTTTGTTTCATGGGAACATATTAGATTGACCATATCCATATCATCATACTTTCCATAGTTACATGATATTTATACCAAAATTACTATCAAGGTATTCATGATAATAATAAATAACATTCAGTTTTAAACAGATGTACTATGGTTTGATGTTATAATTTATGGATATCTCATGATATTGTTTATTAAAAGAGATAACAATATCAAATTAATTCAAATTGTTCTTTAAATTGGTCTAATTAATCTCAAGGACCTAAAGCTCTTCTACATGTGAGATTAGAATAGATGTAATGATCGCCACCTAAATTTTCCTTTGGAGATGAAGGGAATAAATAATTGAGATAATAAATACGATTGGGAGAGATAAAAAAATATTTAATATTTTTGGTTCGGGGTACTATTATTCATATCATGGGGATGTCCCAATAATTAGAGTATGAAGGTTGATTTGGATTAGTTTTGGGTTTCCCTTCATAAATGTAAATACCATGAACCTAGTAGGTCATAGTCCAATGTTACATTATTATAATTTTATATGACACCATAAATAACATCTTCAATGGAAAAAATGTTTAGTAGTATTGTTTATGTAAATAAATATTTGAATTTTATATTAAAATTGATTTACTAAAATTAAACTCTGTATTTTCTCTATGTACCCCATTTATCCCTTTAAAATTTTCATGCCTATCTACCATAAAAATTCCTATCATACAAGGGAGAGTAATCATAAGAAGTTTGTGAGATATAATACTAAATAAGTGTTTTCATATAGGGGAATATTTAATAAATATAAATTTTTTATCAATATATAATGGTAAATTAATGAATCAAATTTCCATCCATCATTTACATGAACTTTATATGGCATAAATTAACGATGATCATCAATCCCCATATTAATAATCCAATGAAATTGAAACAATGACACATATATTACTAAAAATAATGTAGTCAAATTGATAATCAATAAATACACATGTATTAATGGAATTTATAATGATATACAATATAACCATACCTCCAAGACCTTAATCCACATTATCATACATAAATGGGATATGCCACTACTAAAACTATTACTAATTTTCCTGATGAGAAATAATGATGAAACCATTTTCTATAACTGTCCCCTCTAATAACATGATATTTATAATACATTCCACAAATTAAAGGGGTCAAATTTAGTTAATGAAGATTTATTTTGATAAACTATCCCAAAAAATGTTAATACATTCCGAATTTAATATAAATAATCAGAAACCATCGAATTTAATATGACATGTACTATAAATACAGTACTTACAGAATCAAAATGATCATGAAACAACCTAAAAAATAATAACTATATAACCATTATAACATATTACATTTTTATAATTTTTAAAATGCATGATTTTTTCCTTGATGTATATAAATGAAATAAAATTCCATTAAAAATTTCTTGAGAAAATTAGTATTTCCACATTCAAATCATTTTCCTAAAACAATAAATTTCATGATATTATGAAAAAATAATTTAAATTAGAAGCAACCTTATAAATATATGATAAATTATTCAATTTAATTTTTCATCACGATGATAGAAAAATTATTATATGCCAAGTATGTTAGACCAACTATTTCATTCACATTTATCGCATAAAGTCACTAAATTAATATAAAAAATATGGTATAATGATTACTTTTAATGAATGTTTTAAAACAATCAGGTCTAAAAATTTCGTAAAATAAATATTTGGGACAATTAAAATAATTATATAAGTTTTTTAAACCATGTAATACGAGGTAATAAATAATTTCAACTAAATTCAAAAATAGAGGTACATTTCATAAAATCTCAATTTTTAATCAATTTAATAACCATTTAGAGTAAAATTGTAATATTACCTAAAAAGAGTTTTAATAAACATATAATAATTAAATTCATGAAAATATTGATTGATATATCTTAATATTTCATCATAAAAAATTTACTCATATACAATCATTGTAAACGATCTGATTGAATAATAAACCATTACAACATTGGTAATATTTATATCTTATTATACATAAATTAAATTACATAAAATTAATCCTATAATTCCATAATTATAAATGGATTCCTGATATCACATATAATATTTAAATTAATGAACATGAAAAAAGATAACTGTCATAAATATGGCATACACATCCCAAAAGTTAATGCAAGATGAGAAAGCCTTGATTTAGATATGTTTTCTGTAAGAACCCAGTTCATATTCTTGAGGTACAAGTTTCTTATATTCTATTTTCCTTTAGTGTTTTTGAGAAATAAGGTAAATAAAAAAAATCATAAATTGAGTTTGTACACACCATGTACTTTTTCACACGCCCTGTACTTTGTCCGTGTGGGATGAGAACATAGGGTGCATATCCATGTTGGTGATAAAATGTTTAAAAACCGACTACATGCCGTGTAGTTTGTATTTACACATCGGGTAGTCAGTCGACATGAAAACAGTAAGGCGGTGGCCAGCTGAGCGACAGTACAGTCCGTGTACTCAGGTATTACATGACGTGTACTCTTGTCGATAGATGAAAAGTGCCACGCTGGGATGAAGCCTCCGAAGTAACAGTTAAAAATGAATACTAAATTCCATGTACCTAATAGTACACACCGTGTAGTCTATTTTTTTTCTTAAAATTGGTAGTAGCCACCACTATTCACAGGGAAGGATTAGAATTAGAGGAGAGCTCGGGAGGATGGTAGGAGCTTCAGAGATCAGCTGATCATGCACCATGAATCCGTTTCTGCTTCTGCCAATCATGTTGGAACCGCACGGGTAATACTTATCTTCTCCTAGAGCTATTATTGATAATTATTTTTTGAGGTAGATTTATTTATGTTTTATTTGGAATTATTTTACCTCAGATCTACGTCGTTCTTAGGCATTTCTAGGAGTTGCGTTTGCATATACTAATCATGGGTGATCGAGGTAGGTGGTCTAGGTTTTATTTCTAACTATTGTGGTGAATTTTTCTACCATTGTGATATGCGCCCATGAATGGGGTGGCATATGGATGAGGACTTGTATAATTAAATACCTATAATTGCATAGGTAGTTAAATGAAAATGATTAACTGTTGTTTGGGATCGCTTCTTGGATCTAGGACCACCCCTATGGTGCGTTCCCTTGTTTAGACATTTGGACAGGTTACAGAAGGTTATAACGTGATTTTAGCATGTCTAAAATTTCCTTGAGAGAAGTTGTATATAAATTTCTTATTATTATGTTGGGCATGTCCCAGTTACTTGTTTAGCCTGAGGGCATTATTTTGTTTAGCCTGTGGGCAGTGCTCTGTTCAGCCTGAGGGAAACATATTTCGTGCTAGTGGGCAGAATATTCGGTGCATGTGGGCGACACCTATTATGTCTCTGGGAATTGCTTGATATTCCTATGGGTAGATTCCTATGGGTTTATATTCTCTTTACTTGAGGGTAAGGGTTTATGTTCCTGATGACTCTGATTGTTTACATATAAATACAATGTGGTGTTTTCCTGCTATTGAACGATTAAATGAATATTAAAATGTCAATATAAATGGTAATGTTAGTCACTTTTGAGTACTGCTTAGTTTATAGAATTTACTATTGCACACTGATGTTGCACATTTATAGTTACAGTTGGGCACAAATCGTTGGTGTGTGCCTACTGGGATTCATTTCTCACACCATGTTTGGGTCATGTATTTTTCCCAAACAGTCTATATTTCTGTAGGTACAGATAAAGGAAAGTGTCCCTATACAGGTACATGATTATTGCTGAGGTGTAGGTGAGCATGGGACCGAGCTCAGGCTCGAGATGCTGCCTGCTGTTCTATTTTATTGTTGAACCTATACAATCCATTTTATCATATTGTACTGCTGGGAAACATTTTCTGGCTGTTTTCATAGAATATTGACATGCTTCATCTAGAAATACATATATATATATATGACTACTGGTTCTTTCTTACTTCATTTGTTCATTTTAGTTATGTATAATTTACTTCTTCCACTGTTATTGTATGTTTTATCTTGTATTCCACTGTGATACACCTTTACAAATGAAGGCATAGTTTCCCCACTATCATACATGGGCCCCCACTGTTAGTCGGTAGCCTTTGACGTTTGGGGAAATGTGTTTGAGGTCATATGACCAACTCGTTTCGGGTCACCCATGGTGTGGTACCCGGATCTCGGATGTTACAAAGTAGTATCAAAGGCATTTTTTTACTTACAATTTGGATACTTAGTGAGGGATAGGACAGAAATGGTAGTTCGTAATAAGATGTGTTCGGGAGTAGTTAACCCTTTCATAGGGAAAAACCAATTTAACTAGTATTGCAATTTTATTAATTTTTCAATTTATAGTTGATCTGATTTTCACTGTTGGGTGACGCACTTGGGATTGTGCTGTTTATATGTTATACATAGGTTCTATTTAGTTACAACCCGATTAGATGATGGTATTCCATATCATGCATTATTTAGGCACATGCTAGAAATCACATTCCATGCATAGTTCCATGCCATGTAGGTGCATTAGAAATTGCATGTTGTTGTGATAGTCGTTGTGCTAGAAAAGCATGCTATTGTGATAGCTGCTTTGATAAATACATGTTATGTGATAGAGTATTTTTGTGTGAGCTTGTTGATAGGAAGGATGCAAAAAATTGGTTTTTGGGGAGTATGGGCCCTCAAGAACCTGAATTTGGTGGATCATTGATTTTTTTACTTGAGTTTAACATGTATGAGCTGTCAAACATTGATTCATGGGAAGTGTGGGCCCTCACATATCTGAATTTGGAACGTAGGTGTTGTTTTTCAGTATTTTATAGTATGAAGAGTAGTTTTAGAGCCCTATAGTCTGGAAAACCCTAGATACATGCGTTGTAGTTCCTCGGACACATGTCATGTGTTCTTCTATTTGGGAAGAAATGAAAAAAATTTAAGTACACACCGTGTACCCTCAGTACATGTCATGTAGTCTTATCTTGTTTCATTGACTGTGTGAGAAGGGACACAGGGTAGGGAATGGCTTGGGAAAAACATTTCATGTACCAGATGTACACATCGTGTAGAGTTGACCAAGAGTCGACCTATGTAACTATCAACACAGACAAAGGAGACATTGAGACTAACACGTCATGTCCACCTTAGAACACGCTGTGTAGACTGACATGGGGACCCGACTGTGTAGCTAACAAACACGGGTCAGTGTTACCTCTTCATGAACATGACATTTACCTAAGGGACACGCCATGTAGTCCTTACCAGTGGAAAACCATGTGGACATGGCCCTGTGTATGGGAAACATGGTGGTGTACAGGCTGTGTTCGGGTGTCACGCGTCGTGTGGTTTCATCCATGTAGTCTACCATGTCAAGAACGACACACGCAGTTGGAAATTAAACCATACACGCTGTGTAATTTCCATACACACAATGTAGTCTTGTTCGAGTGAGTTGTTTGGCTTAGCCATGTAGAAGGACATTGGTATGGAAGGAGGATTCAGGTACCCGCCATGTATTTAAAAGGAACGTCGTGTGTTTGGGGTGTTACACAACCAGTTTGAGCTGGGGTACACGCCCATGTGAATTCCTTCGAGAACATGTAGTGTAGTTTTGTACACGTCATGTAGTCATGATTTTTAAATGTTAAAGACTTTCGTTCTACATCTCCTTCTTTTCAGTCTTTGGCAATCATGATCTACTGTGTGCTTTTGACCTTCTAGAGTCATGCCGCTGAGATGAACATGCATTGTTCGCCAAAAGAGCGGCACTGATTATACTCCAGAGATGGTAGGCCATAGGATACCAGTGGATACTGCAGCAGAGACAGATGTAGCACCCACTATTATACCGGGCACAAGCGTGGATGCACAGTTCCGTGAAGGCTTCATGCGGTTCATGTAGACCTTCCAGGGAGCACTGCATTCTGCCACATCTATGTCCGAGCTAACTCGTATTTTCCAGTAGTAGCATCCACCTAATTTCTCAGGGGATGATGAACCACAGGCTGAGGAGTCTTGGATGGGATCTATGATGTCTATTTTCGAGCATTTTGAGATGCCACTAGGGAGGAGGGTTAAGCTCGCGACGTATATGCTGGATAATTCAACGAAGAGGTGGTGGAACGTTACCACCCAATCAGAGCATCACAAAGACATGGTGTGGGATTATTTTCAGATAGCTTTCTATGAATTCTTCTTCCCAGAGACATTGAGGGCAGATAGAGCTTGATAGTTCTTGAATATGAACCAGGGGGAAATTTCGGTGATGGATTATTATGGTCTTTTCACCTAGATTCAACATTTTTCACCCATTTTGGTGGGTGATGTGACGTTGGGGGCCTGGTGGTGTAAGGATGATATTCTATATGACATCTTCACACTGGTTAATGTTTTTAGGTTAGCTATTGTACATGTTATTTTAAACCAGGAACTAAGTACTAAGTGAAATCTATGGAAAGGTAGTGGTGTGGTCCAGGGCGTTTCAACACAAGTTTCTGGTACTATTTCCACTTGCAAGAGGAAGCGACACATGGACTTCTCTCACAGTGGAAGTACCAGCTAGAAGAATGTTTCTGGTGGCCATGTCATGTGCTACCAGTGTGTCAAGAAGGGGCACAAGAGAATATAGTGTCCACGTGACCCAGTGGAATGCTGAGCTTGCGGCTGGTTGGGTCATCAGTTGTGCTTTTGCTGGGTGTTTCCACCACTGGCTAGTGAGAGGGGTTCTGTGCAGACTCTGCATGTGGGAGCAGGACCAACAGCTTTTTAACAGTCGGGAAATTGGAATACGTCAGGGCGTGCAGGCAGGGTTAGTGGTCATGGTCGTGGAAGCCAGACGCTATGATATTAGAGGCAACAGGGTGGGACTGCTCAGGGTAGCCCGACTATGTCGTAGGGCTGTTTCACTAGGAAGGCATATACAGTGAAATAGACCCAACTAGAGTATGATCTCGGACCCTCTACTCTCAGAGGTACTATTCTAGTAGCCACTGTCTTATCTTCAGTACTTTTCGATATAGGATCCACAAATTTCTTTGTATCTGTGGTTGATTTTTAGAGCCATGGAATCCATGTTTCTTCTTCTTCTGAGGTTATGATGTTAGACACTTTGTTGAGAACTAGAACGGCTGGTCTGTGTCGGTGTAAGGAGTTCCCCCTTGAGGTTGGTGGGTGTCACTTCCTTTGGGACCTCTATGTCTTAGATATGACACACTATGATGTCATTCTCGGGATGTACATGTTGGTTCCCTTTCGAGCCTTTGTAGACTGCTATCGTCAAATTGTAAGTTTCACATCACCAAAGGGGAGAGAGTTTCTATACAAATAATAAAGGAATGTTCAGGCGAGCTGAGCTGGACTAGAGCATCGTGGGAGAGGTGGGGTCACAACCCAGATTTAGAGTTTATATCTGGATGATCAGGGGACTTCTCAAAACGACTTTCCTTCGGTGGTTGATCATTTCAGGGATGTATTCCCGGACAACTTTTCAGGTATACCTCTAGAGCGTGAGGTGGATTTCACTGTTGAGATTTAGCTAGGAGTAGAATCAGTATCCATTCCTCATTATAGGATGGCTACACCTGAGTTACAGGAGCACATGCGACAGTTAGAGGAGTTACATTCAAGGGGTTTTATCTGACCCAGTACTTTTCTTGGGGGTTCTCCAGTCCTTTTTGCGAAGAAGGGGAATGGCACCCTCAGACAATGTGTGGAATATTGGAAGCTGAACTGGATTATGGTCATGATCCAATATCCCTTACTGATTTTTGATGATCATTTTAATAAACTTCCTGGTGCATGAGTGTTCTCAAATATTGAAATGAGATTCAGATATCATCAGTTTCACGTTACACCATCTGATATACCTCTCATTCCCTTCATGAGTACGTATGGTCTATATGGGTACATGGTTATGCCGTTCGGACTCACGAACGCACTAGCAGTTTCCATGGAACTCATGAATCGTGTGTTCCATCTTTATCAATATTCTTTTGTGGTAGTATTCATCGACGATATCTTGTTGTACTATCACAGTCAACATTACCATGCCACCCATCTTGATATCATATTGAGTACACTGAGGGATAATTGGCTATATGCTAAACTCTCAATGTGCCACTTTTGGATGGACATGATTCACTTCCTGGGTCATATCATCTCAGAGGAAGGAGTTGTAGTAGGCCCCGAGAAGGCGAGATTAGTATTTTCTTGGCAACAGTCTAACGACGTGTTTGAGATACAGAGTTTCTTGGGGCTGGCTGGTTATTACAGGAATTTTATATATGACTTATATTGCTTAGCAGTTCCATTGATGGGTTTTACTAAGATGGGAGTGATGTTCTTTTGGTCTGAATCTTGCGAGACAATCTTTCAAGAGATGAAGGTAAATTTGACATCATCACCAATCCTGATACTCCCATAGCTTGGAATAATCTATATAGTATATTGGGATGCATTAGGTATTGGGTTTGGATCTATGTTGATGTAGGGCGATTGAGTTGTTGCATATGGGTCTTTGTAGTTGAGGCCAAATGAGAAGAATTACATGACACATGACCTCGAGTTGGCTTCATTCATTCATGTGTTACACTGTTGAAGACATTATCTCTAGGGAGAGTATTTTCTGATTTTCACCAACCACAAAATTCTCTAGTATATCTTTACTCAGCATGACATGAATTTGAGACAAAGAAGGTGGGATGAATACATTCAGTCCTTCGATTTTGAGCTTCCCTACACACCTTGTAAGGTTAATTTAGTTGATGATTCACTAACCAGGAAGACGTAGACACAGGTGGTTCATGAGGCCAGTGGGGAATGGCAACTTAAGGCTTTGTTCTCTGAGATGCATTTGGAGGTGCACGATTATCAGGTGGAGACCTATATTTCTTCTTTTTCTATAACTTCTACCCTCCTATATAGAGTGAGGATGAGTCAAAAATCTGATTCAGAAGGCCTACTTCTATGGTAGTCTGGTGAAAGGGATGTCCCTCCTCCTTATTGGACAATAGGAGACGATAAAATTATGTGTATCCAAGGATGAGTATGGGTTTCAGGGGATATACGTGAGGGGTTGATTTTGGAGTTTCATGATTTATCTTGGGAAGTTCATCCCGGTGTTCCCAATATGTACTGTGACTTGAGATGTTAGTACTGGTGGCCGGGTATGAAGAGAGAAGTAGCTTGTTTTGTTACGAGGTGTTCCACCTGTCATCATGTGAAGGCAGAGCATCAGAGGCAAGTCGATCTTTTACACCAGTTACCCATTCCGGAGTGGAAATGGGATGATGTCACGATGGAATTCCTAACCGAGTATCCAATGTCACCTCGAGGCAATGATGTCATGTTGGTCATTGTGGATAGACTTACGATGGTAGCTCAATTTTTTCCGATCAAGGAGACCTTCAGTGTTTACGATCTCGGAAAGCTATATATCAGAGAGGTTCTAGGTAGTCATGGGGTTCCTCGTTCTATCATTTCAGATTGGAACTACCTTAATACTTCTTGTTTCTGGCAGAGTTTTCAGAGGGAACTTGGTACACAGGTGCTTCTGAGCATAACATACCACCCCTAGACTAATGGCAGTCAAAGCGTACGATACAGGTTCTAGAGGATATGATTCGTGAATGCGTCCTGGACTATGGGATCTCTTGGGAGTAAAATGTAACCCTGGTCGAGTTTGACTATAATAATAGTTTTCAAGAAACTATTGAGATTTCATATTACAAGGATTTATATGGTAGTCCATGCAGATCAACTTTGGTCTGGATGGATGCAGATGAGGTAGATTTACTGGAACCACAACTCTTACATGAGACTTCTGAGATGGTCCAATTGATTCAAAAGCCAATGGCTGCTACACAGTCTCGTCAAAAATCATTTGTTTATTACCGCAGATGACCCTTGGAGTTCGTGGTTGAGGATCAGGTTTTCATGTATGTTTCACCGAGTTTGGGATATAGGTGGATTATAAGACAGGGGAAACTTTTACCGAGGTATGTGGGTCCATTATATATTCTTGAGAGAGTTAGGGTGGTTGCCTATCAGTTGCAGTTACTATAGAGGTACCGGGCCATTCACGTCATCTTACATGCATCTTAGTTGGGCCGTTATCATTCAGAACCATCTCATGTATTTCATGTAGTGTTGGTTGAGCTTTAGATATATGCATCCGTTGAGGATCATTCAATTCGTATTTATGATAGGACCACGAAGGTTCTCTGAGGCTGGTCAGTTTCTCTCATACGGTTGTTATAGAAGCATGGCCGAGTGCAAAATAAAACATGGGAGCGGGAGACCGACGTACGTGCTCAGATGCCAGAGTTGTTCAGATCTTTATCTTCTCCACCCTTAGAAGGACAATTCGGTGATGCAATTCTTTAAGGGGGCGTGTTTGTAAGAACCCTGTTCATATTCTTGAGGTAAGAGTTTTTTCATTTCATTTTTCCATAAGTGTTTTTGAGAAATATGGAAAACACGGAATGATCATAAATTTTGTGGGTACGCGTCATGTATTTTTTCACACGCCATGTAATTTGGCCGTGTGGGATGACAACACAGGGTGTGTAGCCATGCTGGTAATAAAAGGTGTTAAAACAAACTACAAAATGTGTAGTTCGTATTTACATTCCGTGTAGTCAGTCGACAGGAAAACAGTAAGGCGGTGGCTAGCTGATCGACAGTACAAGCTGTGTACTCAGGTATTACACACCTTGAACTCATGTCAACAGATGATCAGTGCCATGCTGGTGAGAAGCCACTGAAGGAACAGTTAAAAAATGAAAACTACACGCCGTGTACCCAACAGTACACACCGTGTAGTCTGTTTTGTTAGCTTAAAATGAGCAGTAGCCACCCCTGTACACAGGGATGGCTTTGAATTGGAGGAGATCTCGGGAGGAAGTCCAGAGCTTCGGAGATCAGCTAATAGCGCACCAGGAATCTGTTTCCACTTCTGCTGATCACATTTGAACCTAATGGTAAGCCATCTGTTATCCTGACGTTGTTCATGCCAATTATTTCCCGAGGGAGAGTTATTTACATTTGAACAGTAATTATATTACCTCAGATCTACGTCATTCTATGGCATTTTGAGGAGCATTGTTCATGTATACTGATCTGGGGCGATCGAGGTAGGCAGTCTAGTGTTTATTTCAAACTGATGTGCTGAATTTTTGTACCATTGTGATGCGCGCCCATTAATGGGGTGTCGTATGGCCTAGGAATTGAGTAAATAAATACCAAGAATTGAATAGGTAGTTAAATGAACATGTATAAATGTTGTTTGAGATCGATTCTTGGATCCAGGACCACCCTAGTGGTGTGTAACTCTGTTTAGCCATTTGTCCAGGTTACCCGAGTGTATACTGTGATTTTAGCATGACATAAATTGTCTTGAGAAGAATTTTATATAAATTGCTTGTTATTATGTTGGGAATGGCCCAGTTACTTGTTTAGCCTGAGGGAAGTGTTGTGTTTAGCCTATGGGCAGTGCTCTGTTCAGCCTGAGGGAAACTTCTTTCGTGCTTGTGGGTAGTAGATTCTGTGCATGTGGGAGACACCTAGTATGCATTGGAAATTGTTCTATATTCTTATGGGTAGATTCTCGTGGGTTTATATTCCCTCTATCCAAGGGTAAGGGTTTACATACTTGAGGACACTGATTGTTTACTTATAAAAACATGGGGTGTTTTCCTGCTATTGAATTATTAAATGAATATTAAAATGGAAATATAACTGGTAAAGTTATTTACTTATGACTACTACTTCGTTTATTACATTTACTCATGCAAACTTCTTTGCACATTTACACTAATAGTTGGGAACATATATTTGGTGGGTGCCTACTGAGATTTATTTCTCACACCCTGTTCGGGTCATGTTTTCGGCCCAAACAGACTATATTTCTACAGGTATGGATAAGTGCAATGGTCCCTATATAGGTACTTGATTGTTGCGGAGGTGTTGGGGAGCATGAGACCAAGCTTAGGCTCGTGATGTTGTTGGCTATTCAGATTTGTTTTTTTGTACATGTACCTTCCATTTTATCGTATTGTTTCACAATGTAACATGTTCTAGCTATTTTTATAGAATAGTGACCTGATGCATCTAGACATACATATATATATGACCGGTGGTTCTTTTTTACATTATTTGTTCATTTTAGTAATATATGTCTTACCTTTTCTACTATTGTTGTATGTTTTAACTTGTATTCTGATGCGCTAAACATTAACAAATGAGCGCATGGTTTCCCCACAATCAGACCTGGGCTCTCTCTTCTAGTCGGCAGCCTCTGGCATTTGGGGAAATGCGCTTTAGGTCATGTGACCAACCGGGTTTGGGGCACCCGTGGAGTGGTACCCGGATCTGGGACGTTACAGTGTCCTTCGTATGTGTATGCTCATCATCTATAAAAAATATTGATTTATTATAAATATATTTTAGAACCATGGTAATGTATTTTAATCCACATATTATTTATTTATATTAAATTATGACATACTTATTAACAATTTATTTTTTCAAATAACTTTATTAGCTTTTGATGGCTTCATCTTACATTTAATTTTTTGGGGTAAGGTTGTTCCTTTTAAATTGATCATTTTTTTCATGAAAAAATTATATTAATATAATATATATTCATTATCTAGGTATTTATAGTAATTCTAAATCATTAATGATCCAAATTAATTACACTATTTGTGGAGACAATTGGTAATATGTAAATATGAAAACCATTTTTTCATTATGGATGGAACAAATTGAATGAAATTATATATTCATATTTAAATTATAATTATTATTTTATATATAGAATATATTTAAATAAAATACATATCCATTTTAATCAATTTAAATAAAAAATAAAATTAAACTCACATCACTATGTGGATAATGTTGCCGAGACACACACATAAGAGATGTAATTGTTTTATAATTGATTTGTAGGTAAAAAGTTATATGTGATATTAAATTTGCAAAAGAATATTTTTATAATATATATATCATATATTTTATTACCATTATCCATTATAACTTCTTTGATTTTTTGGGAAAATCAATTCCATTGATTCATGATGCAGTAGTATATTGTATAGATGAGTTCGATTAATGTATCCCTGTACAAAATGGAATGTAAGAAGAAACTGGCGATATAATAATTCAATAATATTAAAAATGTTAAAAATTAAATAATAAATATACAAAATACATATTTATTTCCATTCCTAAATAGTGGTTGTGGAAAATGAATTATATTAGTTTCTGATGTGGTAGTCCACCATAGGCATGATCAATAGTATAATTTAATATTTGATAGATATAGAGGTGAATATAGAGTATTAGATTATTAAATACAACAATTTATAGAAGATAATGGTTGTATTATTTTATAATTATGAATATGATTTTATGGATGTCGATGAATAAATTAAAAATAAACACATGTATGATAAGTTTATCTCTTCTTCCACTACTAAAAAACTATATACCAGTGCTTTGGAACAATTGGTATATGTCTCCCAAACATTGGTATAGACAATATGAACTGTTTGAAGGGGCGTGGGCTTTTATGATGTTGTTATAAACATATAATTTTTTTTAAAAAACCATAATTATATAACTGTAACAATATTTTTTTAATATTGATGATGTAATTCATATGAAAAACTAATATAAATGGTTTTTGAAAAACATTGTTATAGGTAACATAAAAAATAAATATGAGATTGGTTTCAATCACAACAACTCCCATTTATAATCGAATGACCTATGAACTAAACTAATATTACTTTCATATAAATATAATTATAAATATATATATGCATAATTATAATCATATTAACTATTTATGTATTTAATGTTATTTCAAAAAAAAATAATCCAAAAAAATATGGGTACTTATACAAATGATTCTCAAAACCATGTTAATAGGTATATATATATATTTTTCTATAATAATAGTTTTGGAAAAACCATTGGTATATGGTCATCATAATCGACCAATTCGATCTTTTTTTTCAAAAACATTAGATATAGATCTATATAAGTGACATATACCACGAGTTTAGTTGAAATCGTTGGCATATTGTTTATACAAGCGATTTATAAAAATGATTTTGGCCATGACCATTGGTTTAAGTGAAAACTATGGTATATATAACAAATATTTAAGTACAAACTACTGTTATTTGTATCCTATGACAATGGTCTTTCCAAACCCTTGGTATATGCCCATTTTTTAGCTCTAATTTCGAGTAGTGTTCAATGAGCCTCCTTAGGATTCAACCTAAATCCATCGTAAGAGGGTTTCTTATCAAACAATGCTATATAATATCCTGTTATGTAAGAATATAAGGTATTTTATGAATATATTTTCCAATATAAGTTATTTTTTATTTTTTCATAATGGATAAGACTTGAGTCGCAATTTATAAATGGACATAAGAAAGACACCGAATTTTTTTGAAGCTAAATTGTATCCCATGATTTCTCATTCAAAAAAAACATAAAAACAGATCATTCAAGAATCATATAGTTTATTATTTTCAAATATTACAATAATATAATAATTAGTAATTTTTTTGTCATATTTTACACTTATATTCTTTTTTACCCTTGGTTAACTCCTCCTTTTCATCGTTGTGATATTGAATTTTTTTTATTTTTTCAATTAACTATTGGAAGAATTAGTTCCAAAAATTAGATGTTATAATATATTATAATTAAAATTAGGTGAATATATTTCTGAATTTCAATTCACAAAATTAGAATAATTCAAATTAATATTAATTTATAAAATGTGCCTGAAAAATAGTTTTTACAAGGAGTAGTTTCAAATGTGTATATTTTGTTTTATTATAATTCCATATAAAATTTATTCAAATAACAATAACTAGATAAAATTTAAAATTTTTGAACTAATTATTCTTAAAAATATATTATAAAATTAATTTAACATTTAAATAATTTAAATGATAAGACTATTTTAAATATAACAAATAATTTTTTACAATTCATTAATAAAATCAAGAATTTGTTTAAAAATATAAAAAAAATCACCCATAGATAATTTTTAGATATTTTCTTCCAATAAAAATTCAAATTTTTGAAATAAAATTTCTAATTTTATTAAAAAATTATTTAATTATGTTTTTAAAGTATGAGTAGTCCATATTTTAGGGAAAATATTTATAAAAAATTTGGTTTTCCGTCATATTTTTGTTATATTATCTAATATCAATGGATAATCATTGAATTTGATTTATAAATGTGTAAAAAATTTAATATTGATAATTTTTTTAGTCATATTTCGTTATTCATTATGGATGGTGTATAATAGACACATTTAAATAATAATATTTTAATTGACTTTTGGGTTTCTCTAAATAGGGTATCATGTCCATCTCAATCTATCAGTGTGATTAAATTTAATGAAATATTATTAGTACGTATTTTCTACTAATTGTTTTATACAATGTACACCATAAATAATGTTATTATTTTAATGTCAATAAGTGATACGTTATACTCTCTTAAATAAAATAGGCCTTCAAAATTCATTTTTGGTCATCATTGATCTATCCATTGATGAAAAACCAAATCATGAATCGTGTTAATGAATTTTTATATTGTCAATATTGATTATTATGTTTGATATACATCTATAATAACACATAAATATTATTCAATATAGGAAAACCTTAATAGGATTTGAAAATAAACAGGAGAAAGATAATCCTAAATACAAGTGAAGTGGGATAGAAATCATTATTCCAAATAATGTAAATTATAATGATAAAGATATAATTTTTAAAGGGATAAATATTTTAAAAAAGTCAAAATAATACAATTACATTTTCATTTAAAATTCATTATTCCAACATTTAATGAATTATTTAAATATATAGTCTAAGAATATATTTATATATAATTACTATATTTATTTCCATTTCATATTCACATTTTCCACTCTTGGTTTTTGATTTATAAATTTATAACCTATTTATTATTCCATGAATATATAATCCAAGAATAATTTTATTAGCCTCATTAAAATGATAAATTTCAATAGGTTATAATATACCCACAATAGAGAAAAATAATTTAATATGTTTATCGATATTTTATAAAACCAAAATGTTTAGAACAACTCATCTAATATAATTAATGAATATATAATCCTTAAAATTAACAGTCAATTACCATCATAATCCATAACATATTTTTTATCCACAAAATAATTTAAGAAGGCATTGTTGACAAAATAGTTATTTACACTAGTGTTAAGCGGTTCATCATTATCACCCTTAGATTGTTCGTTTATATCCCATGTCCTTTATTTATATGATATGCCAGGACCCAATACATATGTTTCTATGTTTTTCTAAAATGATATTTATAAAATTAATTAAATGTAACCAATTATAATGAATAGCATGAAAAATTACATTTTTCACAAAATCATACTTCATTTACAATGTTTAAAATATACGTATTATGTAAAATCCATTAACAAACTAATACAGTAATATCCATATATGATTAATTATTTTTTTTACCAAAATACAATTCGTGAATATAAATCTATGAAAAAATTATTGAATCATATTTCACCTTTAATTTAGTCTTTCCTTTAGTGATATATTAATAATATAACTTGGACCTCGATCCCATATCATCATTTGGGTTTTATTCCATTGATTATTGGGAAAATCATTTCTGGGGTTCCCTAGTTATTATAGTTGAATAATTGATATTTTTCATACTATTTATTTTAATATAAATCTATATCATGTATAAATTTTTCTACACACTTGTATAAATATCACATTAAATTCAATCATGTAAAAAGGTAGTCCATTCAACAAATATCACATGGGGGAATCCATCAATCCATTCTTTACTTTATCAATATTGTTTCTAGTATCCACCTTTTCTATTTCTTCTTATATAATGAGTAATATGTGCAAGGTTCATTATTTTACTTTATACATCATGATATTAATACTTATATACTGGGAAGATTTTGGAAATTACTTCCTCATGAGGAATTGTTTTTATCCAATAATAGTTATAGGGAATCATTCTATTTAGATCATATATAAAGTTCATTTTATATATTTTTAGTCATGTAATTTCTGATTCATACATTGAAACATAATTATAAACATTTTCTCTTGACCCATGAATTATCTCACTAAATCTATTCATACTCATGAGGAAAATAATTTTCTATGAAAATTACATTAATTTATTTCCATTCAATGTAATTTATTTCTTATTGATACTGAATGTTCTAAAATATGTACCACCATTATTTTAAATCTCCCAATAGGCAAAAACAACTAACAATATAACATTTATCCATTAAGTTTTGACAAATATATAAATATATTATATTAGTAACATACTCCTTTAACATATTAAAATGTATTTTATTTTCATATTAAATAATTTAGGTTTCTTATTTAGAATGAATAGTAACATTGTTAGACCATGTTTTATATCAGTATAATTCAAAACACATGAAGTTGATTTCTCATAATAAGAGTATGCTTAAAATATATTTTAATACAATAACAAGATATTGAATTAGATCCAACCCAAGCAACGTTTTCATTCACATATTGGAAATTACTACACTTGGAACATGAATAGATACTGTTTCCATTATTTCTTCTATGTTTCATTTATAAATAATGGTATACAATATATTATACCATTTAGTTGTTAAACAGAATGTCTAATAGGAATAATAACAAAACACATAAAAATAGGAAAATTTATACTTAGTTAATCTCATATTAGTAAAAATGGTTTCACTATGAATGTATTGAAATAATAAACACAATTTCAATTCCATCATAATTTTTTTCAGTGGAAATTTTAATTAATCAATAAATATAACAAATGATTTTCACATAATGAGATTAATATTAAACACTATTGTGTATGAGGTAATTATTGATTAAATCTAGATATTCATTTCTTATATTTATTTTCCCTAGGTACATTTATGCATGAACCATAAAAAATTATATTATTTAGACATCAATGTATTTCTAGAAAAACCACAATATATCTACCCTAGAAAAACAATAATATTTTATCTAATACAATGAAATTTCAATAAATAAATTCATAGGGTTGTATTACTGAATTTTTTCTATATTCTAGTTCCAAATGTATCTTCTAAAAATGATTTGATTCCAACTATAAACAACATTACCATTGTAACATAAAATTGATGTTTAAATTATAAAATGTTTTTAAGATATAAGAAATTTTCCCCAAAATAAAAAAATGCTTTTCAATAATTTATAAAATGAAAACTATTTGATTTTTATATTGTAACTGAAAAAACACAATATTTTATTTTATTTGAGATCACCATTATTATTCATCGAATATCATAACATATAAATATTAGAACACTTAATATAATACATGGTATACGAAACATATGAATTTGTTCAGATCTATTTCATGTTATGTTAATTAATACAAGGGAATATATCATGAATAAATAATAATAATCACTATGGAGTGGTGGACAACTAAAGCACATTCAATTCCAAATATTATATGATGATAATATAGAAATAATAAATTGTCATATAAAATTATTTATATATAATCATGTGATCCTGAAACAAAAAGATACATATTGTTAAATATTTAATAATGAAAAAGAAAATAAATAAATAATCTCATATTGAGATAATTAATAATTTCTCAAATCATAGAAATGTCGTTAAGGGATAATGATAAGACATAAAATATATATTTTAAAGGGCATGAGAAAAAAAATGATAATTTGTCTTATTAGACCTACCAATTCATCAATGGGATATATTGGATCCTTATTAACAATTATTATATCTAATTCATTCATAATATACAGGGGTGAAACATAATCTAAACTAATAATCATAATAAAAAACTAGTAAAAAATTGTAAATAGTTTCCAAAATCAAAATAAATAATCACTATCCATATTAATTACTATGATAAATTGAATAAAAATAGATCTCCTCATGTAAAACAGATCATAATCCATCCAGATGAATATGAAGGATGTTAATTTAAAGAAATATTTATAGTGGAACACAATTAAAAAAAGGGATTTTTTTGTTGAGGAATATAATACCATATAAATTTCATTCAAAATTTCTTGAGGAAAATATAATTTTTCCTTTGAAAATCTCTTTTACAAACATAATATTTCCCTAAATATAGGGTAAACAATTTCTTTGAAAACAATTTTAAAAACATATATTGTTTGATTAATTGTAATGATTTTCTATATTGGGTTGAAATTGGCAATAGGTATAGTGTGTTAAAAAATTATTTCATTCATATTTTTTGATAAAAAAAAATATCATCATTCATTAAAAAATAAGAATATTACTTTTAAATATTTATTTATAAATAATATCATTGGTGAAAAATGAAATAGTACATAATTTTTATAATTAATCAAAAATTATTAAAACATAATGATAAATAATAGACATGGAAGAGAAAAATATTTGTTTTAAAAGGGAAATACTATTTTCACCTCCTAGAATAAATATTTTCTAAAATAATAAAACAGGGTAAAATTTTAATATTAAATAAAATTTCAATTAATAACGACATTTTTGTAAAACTAATGATATTCATGGATAATATATCATATTATTTCTCTAATATATACTTAATATTAATCATTATAGGAAAATGATGAGATTGTAAAATAAAATTTTACCACATTTACAAATTTTAAATTATAAGACCCATTGATGAAATTAAATAACAATAAATAATATATTAAATTTGGATATTGTGATTAATGATATAAAATATACATGGTTATTATATTCACTTCACTAGTAAACTTATTGATGAATATATCATGCATCTCAAAGAAGTAAAATATGATAAAACCTTACCTTCGATTTATCTTCCTTTATAATTGTAAATACATTGTGTGTGATAAATATTAATTTATTACAAATATTTAATAATAAAATAGTCATGTATTTAATTCCATATATGATTTATATATTTTATTTTATGAACCATTTATTAAATGTTATTGTAAAAATCATTGTTTCATGTTATAAATGTTTTTCCATTCATGTGTTTTTTTGGTAGGTAATTCCATTCCATATAAATTGATATTTGTTAAATAATATATATAATTTATAAAAATTAATAAATATATTATATGTTGGTAATGTATTTCTTTAATGTAATATATAAAATTAAAAGACAAATAATATAATATGTTGTTCTTGTAGATGATAGGTTCTTCATACAAATGGACTGTGTTTCCATTTCATAAAAGGATATAAAAAATAATAATAAATACTAATTTATCATTAATAATTCATTATAATGTTAAATATACATATTTTTTTTAAATTTAATCCAATCATATTACCTTCCATGTAAAAAATGAATAAAATTAAAAATTCTACAAGGAGGATATAGTCTATACGTACACATGATCTTTATTATTTTTTTCCAATGATATAACCAGTAATAATTTATATTTAATATTATATATCAATAGGATTGGTTATATAATTAATAATATATATATATATATATGAATAACATTATACATTATACCTTCTATGGAATAATAATTAATAAACGGTTTCATATAACTTTTTGATAATGTAATTTTTTGTATACATAATAACACAATCTTATCCCCCCGTGAAATGGAAATAAATAAGTTAAATGTTATATAATATTTTCACAAGTATAATAATTTAATAAATTTAATATATATAATAAATCATTCAATATATCTATATTTGAATGACGGTTATTGGAAATGAAGTACATCATTTCACGGGGTCGTAGTTCATTGTAGAATAGATCAACGGGTTTGTTCGTAATTTTATAGATGTGGATATGGATATAGATTGTAAAAATTAAAATAATAACAATTAAATATATTATAAATTCTATTATTATTATTTTATAAAATATATATACCAATTTAAATAAGAGAAAGAAGATATAAAACATGAACATAAGTTTAATAATTTTACATCCTCTTCAAACTCCCTCATATGGATTATACCTAAGGAATTTATTAGAGGGTTTCACAGTATAATTAATCACGATAGTATTTTGGGAGGAATTCATAGAATATATTCATGTAGTAATTTTACAAGAATGATTTTTTATTTTTTAATAAGTGGGAAGAGACGGTGGCTATTTCAATCTAATGGATACGACACACATGGAATGTTTGGAACGAAAACATGATTCTGATGCCATTATAATTAAAAATATCAAAAAAATTGGGAATTTATTGAACCATATAATTTATAATTACTAAATATCTTTTTATAATTGTAATTTAAAATGTTTTATGTCATTTATAACCTGTATCTTTTTATTTTTACCCTTGATAAACATTTTAATACTACAACTACAATAACTAATTGTAATATTTTTTCCCATTCAGAATTACCATAAATAATGTTTATCTAATTAAAAAGTATATATAATGATTATTGACATTATTTAAACAGTATCTCTAAATTCATTTCAACATATTTTTAGGATTAAATTTAAAATTAACATATATATGTGTAGACAAAATATAGTTTTTCAAATGAAATATTTCAATATAATAAAATTATTTTATAGGATAATTCAATCTGAACATACTACTATTGAAAGAATTATTTAAATTTTTAATTTTTTTTTCAAATATTACATTAATAAAATAATATTTTATATGATTTTTTATCTAATTTATTTGAGCGGGTAGTTTTCAAAAAAATCAATTATTTTTCAGTATTCATAAAAAAGTAATCTTTTTAGAAAATCATTCAAAAATAGCCCAAAAAGAATTTTTAAATATTTGTATAATAAATAAATCTAATTTTATACAAAAATCCTAATATTTTTTATATATAATTTAATATATATGTGAAAGGTATTATTAAATGACTTTTAATAAAAATATCGGCCTTCTAAATAAAAAATAATTTTTTTCTTCAAAATGGTTCTTATGTTACATTTAATCAATATAATCATTTTGATTTAGTTTTATACATGTTTAAACGGTATAAGTTTCATATTTTTGTTATTACTATTACCAAAAACATAACATATATGCTATAAAGGTCATGTTTAAATAATTATGCATTAATATAGTACTGTGTACCATTTAAACTCAAGGATAAATGAATAACATGCTACAAATGTGGATAGATTTAATGAAATCTATTTCAAATTTCATTTAATCACGATTAAACAACTCAAATACACTATAAATCCCTATTGTCTTATTCAATAAAATAATGTGTTAAACCTACCTTGTATTCATGAATATTTAACACATTATTTATTGAATACATTTTTCATTCCGACTATCTGATCATAGAAATAAAAATTGTCATATAAATCATTCAATATGATTACAGAAGAAAAATAACATGACGATTACATTTTGGAATTATTTGCTGCATAATTATTTTAGATTACATTTCTTCTTGTCTATATGTAATAGATGTATCCACATAATACACTGTTTTTATATCGAGGTCAAATCTTGTATTGTCTTCCCTTTCCTCCCAAAACACCATGACCCCATACAATGTTATGGGTGAGAATTTAATTCTAATATAAATTTTTTCAAATAATGGTTTCATAAGGTTAATAATATATAAATAATTATATTGTTACTCCCCGTGTTATGGAAATATTTTTTTTTGGTATGATGATAGTGATCATTATTTTTATGATGGTGAATGTATTCTAAGGATTGGTGACCTAATATCATAGATACTATAAGTATGAATGCATACATGAGAATCCTAATTACATGAAATCATCTTAATTTGGATATATTTTAGTAGTATGTTTCAAATGATGTGATTGATTTTTAGAATAGATTTTTTAGTCTATATTGTTCTAGAACACGATTAATTGGTTATTTGATAAATAAAACATGTGCTTGGGTGATTGAGTTTTATATAATGTAGTAATAAAAGTGTTGTGTATATTTCTTTTGGAATCTATATCAGGCAACCATATCTTCAGGTATACTGTATGAACTATAATCCACATCTGTTGTTGTCTTATTCCAATATTAAATAATATAAGTGACTGTTTTTATGAAAATCACAATTAAAGAAAATATGATGGTTTTTTTGTGATGACATCCAATGGTAGTATAATTAGTTTAAATAAATTTAAAGTTCAGTCCGAAGGTGGGTTATAGGGTATATAAATTTGAAAACATTATTATTAGATGAAGAGATGAGATAATTTAAAGATTGGTCATTTCTAAAAAATTATATTATTATTTCAATCCAAAATTATTTGATGATATTATCCCATAATTCCCTCATGTTGGGAAGATATTATTTTTATTGTATATTATGAATAAAAAAAATGTTAGATTAGGTAGTTCATGGGGATAGAGTATGGAATAATGCAGAAATGAGTAGAAAAAATCACTACGTCATAGAGTATATTATTTACTTGAGATGATATTTTGGAATTATATTTTCACCTATTACATGAGATATAAATTAAATTGCACTATAAATATAAAGTGAACTCTTGGAATACTCCAAGTAAATTTTATGATATGATGAATTTACAAATCATTCAAAATTATCTATTTAAATCATTAATCACTGCCCTTTATGATGTTTCAAAATCATTAAATATTCTGATAAATATAATCTAGTAATAGATACATAGAACCTCAAATTATCATAATTGATTAAAATTTAGTGCTTTAATATCATAATTTTTTCTAATATGGTAATTAAATTAATATTCAGGCTTCGAATGGAGATCCCCCAAACCAATTTCAAACTAGAAAATATATTGTTATACTAGATTGACATTGGAACTTTTAGACTTTTATTCTTTTTATATTATCTAGGAATCTTATTCTATTTTTTTACTATTCCCATATTGTAGAAACACAATTATATAACATGCATTAGATTTTTTATAGGTATCTTGTTTCATTATAGATTAGTGATATTAGATTTTCAGTGTTTGGAATAGTATAATTTTCATATATTGACTATATATATAGATTCTAATCATGTTTAATTGGTTCCTAATATCATTTCACGGTATCCATTTAAGAGGCAGTCTGATAAAAATTATAATAGTTATTTTTACATTGTTCTACAATTATACACAGTCATATAATTAATAGGTGGATTCTGATATAGTCGGACATCCCCTGTTTGTAATGGTCATTTCATTCCAAATTGGTATATGATATGTTACAAAACACAACTATAGATTACACAATAATTGAAGAAATCATTATTAGCATTATAATATTATTATAAAATAAAACATCATCACATACCAAGAGAAAACTCAATGACTAGACTCTAGTCATATTTACTAATAAGTATTTCATTTCACAGAATTCCATGAAGGGGAATCAAGTACATTTACATTTGAGTATTACACTATAGGAATATTTCCCCAATGTAACCCATAAATATGTTTCATTAACTCATTTAAATATTATTATGTAAGGAAATTTTATCCAAAAATAATATAAAATTAGTTTATTTTTTTTTGCTTTGGGATGTCCTTATACTCTTACAATTTTCATTGGACGAAGCTCCAAAAGTGGGAGGTAGATATAAATATATGGGAAAATCCTTATTTTATATTTTCCACTGATTAAGGGTAAAAACACATTATAAATGTTTATTAGTGTGGAAATTATATTAGGTGAAGGATATCATCATAATTATCTTTAACTTCAACATCGTGCTTTGAGTTAATTTTTGGGGAGAAATTCATGACATTTAATAATGTTTAATATTCATTATGGATCATATTTTATCCCCTACTAATAAGATATCCATCTTCTGTTAGGTATTTTTTGAGAAAAAAATATTTCTTTTAGTTTATTTGAATTTCTTTATGGGTTTCTAATAATTATAAATTCTATTAGTCCCAACCATTTATTTTTGTTACTCTCCAAAAACTAACTTTTAATGTTTGATCCTAAGAGACTCTATGATTAGAATCATTGAACACATTTATAATGTGGGGGTTGGATCTCTCAATTAGAGAAACATTAAATACATACCATATGATTTTTCTTCATAGTATAAACATGTCCAATAACCATGGTTAGTGATCACATGGTGATATAATACCATGATCCCAGGGTTCTATAGTGACATGATTCTTCCATCATTTACTCTATATATGATGGGGTGTTAAGATCCCTTTTATTGTGGTGGATAATGAAGAGATGAAATTGACCTAACCCTAAGGGTTGGGTAGCACCAGTGGAAAACTAAACATTTCATAAAAAATTTTACATATATTTTTTCAAGAATATTTAATTCATATGATTAATCAACAATATATCCATATAATTAAATTTATTTTCATAAAAAAATACATATAAAATAGTTCATGAAATTCTACATGTTCTCTCACTCAGTTAATCAAATTTATTACCCTGCATATTATAATGTAATTAAAAAATATGTTTATACCATGATATAGAAACCTAAAATATCATAAATTGAAATTACATATTCTTAGTTGAATAATAATATCATTATAAGATCACATGCCTAAGGATATAATTGATTAGTTTCTTAATAATAATGGAACAAAATTGTCATAATTCATGAAAAATATCCAATTTCTCTAATAAAGATAGTCCCATTTACTTCTCATGACAATCTTACCAAAATTATAACATTTATACAAAACACTGGTTAAGGTAAAATAAAAAATAGTTAATATAGACACTCATTAAAAATAAAAAAAAGATAAACATATGAATAATGAGAACATAGGTTTATGAGAACATGATAATAACATTTTAAAATCATACACTACAATTCAAATATCAAAATATTGATTTATGAAATAATTATTATTTGTTCATAAGATAGAAATAATGAGGGGATCAATGTATATTATCTATGAGAGAATAACATTATCACATTTAATACATATTTGGATTAAAAAATGAATATAAAATCACGTGTTAATGATACAAACCATTCCATTTATAACTTTTAGGATTTGATAAACATAGGTCAATCAACATTGATCTTTGAGATGACGTCCCATGTACGCTATTTTAGAATTGGGATTTTTTATATGTAAATTTTGTGCTAATATAACATCAATAATTTCCCAATTTATTGGATGGATATATTAGTACACACATTAAATAAAAAAACATATTTATGTGTGAAAAAATATAACAAAAAATTAATCATAAAATATCCAATGAAATGAATTAGTATTCATAATCATTTCATTATATAATCTAATATGTAAATTTGATATGTTTAAAAATCATTTCCACATTTCAACATAACATAACCCTTAGAAAAATATGTATGTTTCTTAATAATTATATCATTGTATTGTCCATGGAAGATAAATATATTTGATGAATATAAATTCATAAATAATAATTTATTGAGTAATGTTAATTGTATCCTTTGTTCAAATCACCATCAATTCATATTTTACCTAATGTGATATAATCTTATATGAAGAATGGGTTTGAATAAATGATTAGTTGAAACATTCATTGATGAAGATAAATTTTCCTTGATATTAAAATATTAAAAAAATCAGAAAATGTTTTGGAAGTATATTTCAAATAAAATCACCTAGAAAAAAAATAAAAAATTAAGAAACATTTAAAAACAATTATTTTCAATAATAAACAATAAATTTTGTGAAAAATTTCAAAAAACTAATTCAAAATAAATGTATTACATTCAAACCATTAAAATAAAGATTAAAATGTCCCATGTATTAACGAAAAATATATATATTAAAATAACAATTAATTTATTTATGGGAATATTAAAATTTTGGATATGTTATGATAATTAGAAATATTGTTAATTCTATGCATGATAGAAATAATGATTTTTTTCAATTTTAGTTGATGACAAAAAGTCATTGGTTATAAGGTGGAATGGAAAGTCATTTTTTTTAAAATATACTATTTAATGTAAATAATGGTTGAAATTTATTTTTAATAATCATAGGAAATTAGTAATACAATTTTGAAATCAATTTTTAAAAACATGATTTTTGATGAAATATCTTTACCAACTGAAGAGAGAAATGAAATATATTTTGTTCAAAACTATGTTCTTTTGATCTTATGATTGAATTAAGATAGGAATATGAAGAGAAAATATTTATTATCAAGATAACAATAGATAAGAAAAATATTTAGGATTTTATTTAGAGTTGGATCATAGGATTTCATTATCGATTTCATAATCATAAATATTCCTGACAAAAATTGAGATATTAACATAAAATTCTTATTAAATATTTGGAATTGAATATAATAACCCATTAAAGAATAAAATTTAATAAAACATAATATTTCATTACAATAACAAAATTAATTATGTTAAATTTTAAATGGGTTGTATATATAAGTACAAAAAGAATATAGGTTCACAACATAACATTTTTATCTACAAAATAAAAAAAATCTATGAGAACATTAGTAAAATTTGAACTTTAAACCCCATGAAATAGATATAATAAAATTCAAATGAAATAAAAATATGTTCAATTATATGTATTATAAAATAAATTCATAAGTAGTATAGAAATAACAGAAAAATCACATGTCTATAAAATGGAATTTATCTCAATGAAAACATCATTGTGTATAAAATTCATTACCACTATTGAAATATTTTGAATAATAATACCAAAAAATGAATAACATAAAATAAAATGTAAAATATCTAGAAATGTCAAATATTACATATGTAAAATTTTAATGTGGAAGAATATACAACAAACAAAAAAAATTGAAATTTTTTTACATCTCCTAAAATTACAAGATAAAATCAAAATCTCATACCTTATGTATCAACATCCTTCGTACTCTTGTAAAATTCATTTTTAATAAATATAATTTTTTTATTGATATATTATAAATTAATATATATATATATATATATATCATATATAAAATTATTTAAATATGTCATTTTTTATTATATACTGAAAATTCCAAGTTAAAGTCACATTCCATGTAATAAGAACTATGTTTTCCATATATGTTTTATTTTGTTAGTTTTATTCATCATAGATTGATCATGGTTATATAAAAACAATAATAATTATATGGACATAATTAATATTGTAGTTCTTTAATTATACTTTTTAAAAAATTATGAAATATATTTTTTTACAGAGACATACGTTATTACAATGGAGACTATAAGTCATACGTATTAATGGGTAATGGAATAGTTTTACGATTATTATAACAGAAGAAGTTATATAGTATTTTAAAATACCATATTTTTCATAATTACATAAATACTATGTTATTTCATTAAATATAAATATACAAATCATTCAGGTGGTGTGGTGATGAAAAGTGTGTCACAATGCTTTGTCAAGACAATAGTACATTGATACACGAATGAAGCAATCAACAGTAATTGAATAAAAGGGATTTAAATATGATATAATATATTTCAAAAGTGATAAATATGTCAATTATATTATTATTATGTTAATAATTTAAAATTCTTTATTATATTTATTATCTTCGTTTCAAAGCTCTAGTAAAAAATGTATAAAATTTCATTGTGAGGTGGTACTCCCCCATACAAATTAGTGACGTTATTGAATCACATACAAAAGGGATTGTAAAAATGATATATATGATAAAATTGATCATGTTTTATAATTATTTCTTAATAATAATATATAATTTACTTAAATCATTGTTTCCAAACATGAAACGTTGTAATGTATAAATGAATGACCTTAGATTACAAGGCAATTGTCCCTTGAGCACATAGATAATGATTTCAAAACCCATTCGATCGAATTTGAGATGGATTGAGTTCATTTATATGACATAAAAAACATTTATTTATATTTAATAATAATTGGTTATTATATCATCATTTTTTCAAAATTATTAAATTTTTGGGAGGAATAAATTAAATAAAAATACCTCATTTAAAACTAGTACATCTTCTCTAAGATAAATCCATATGTTTGCTCAAAAAGTCATTAAATTATTGTATTTATTCAAAAACGTGGTCTTGTAGTACTAGATGAGTAATTTTTGGATGTTTTTTTGAATATAATGGACAATTAAAATGGTTTTGAAGTTGTAAAAAGTGTATAAAGTTGTGGCCTTCAATAATTATGTTTCCTGGGAAACATGTAATGATTTGAAAATAAAATGGTTTACCCACGTGTTTATCCCAGAAAAAATATCAATATATTATTATTGACACATATTTATATATTATTTATTTTAAATATGGACCTTAAATGTTTTGTAGATATGTTTACAGGTCAGTATAACCCATATCATTTTAAATAAACCCCAAGTAGTCCATTTTATCATTAACCAGGATAATTAATAAAATCCTTTTGACTATTAATTTGTGACAAAAACTATTTTTAAAATAATATATATTATTTTAATCTAAATCAATATATATATTAATTATTTAAAACATCCCTTCACATAAGTCTAAAATTTAATTTAAAATTAATCCCACAAATAAGATTAGAAAGTAATTTTTTTACATAGAGAATTTTTAAAAGTATACTTTGTTTTTTGTAAACAATTTATATGAAAAACATTCAAATTAACTAAATTCTAACAATGGAAATATTATTTAATGAATTTTAACTTAAAAAAAATTAATTGAAATTTAGTATTATAAATATTTTAAATTAAAAGGTACTTTATAATTCAAATATAATATTTGACATGACTCATATAAAATTAAGAATTTCAAAAATGTTTAATAAAATAATAATTATATAAAAATAATATGATTCATTATAAAATTAAAATAATTTCATTAAATAAATGATTTACATTTAAATGTTTTTATTTAATAAATCAAAGATAAGTGAAAACTACTTTTTAGAAAAATAACATGTTTACGCATAAAATTTTATTTATTTATATATATATTCTTGAAAAAACACAATAAGTATATCAAATATTTTATTGAAAATAAAATATATAAATTTCAGTAAATGTATTCTATAAAATTATTTTGATTCATTTATTGTATTAAAACGTTTTTAATTTCATAATAACTTTATTTCAAGAATTAGTTTATTTTATTCAAATTATTTATTATAAATATTATTTAATTAGTCAAAAATTTGTTACATTTAGAAAAAAAAATTAATAAATATTTTTAAAAAATAATTTTATTCCCATTAAATTTCATTAATCCTACATCAAGTTTCTAACTATCACATAATAATATTTTCAAAATATGAAATGTTTTTTAAACTCATGGATGTGTGAATACAAACCAAAATAAATGTTACATGTAATGAAAAACATCAAATATATTAAATTAACGACAAAACGTCTCCCAAAATCCCATGGTGTTACATATGGGGTATATAAAAAAATGGGTGATCTTAAATTCTCATTAAGGGTATAAATTTGATATATCAATCAATGTACACTTGTATCCTAACATTAGTATGGGGATGTGATATCATGATAATAACAATATAAAATAATTTACTACAATTTATTTATAATATTTAGTAGTCATGATGATAATCTTGATAGTTATTTATACATAAATCATATGAGAAATTAAATTCATTATCTAATAAAATAGATAATAAGAATGTGATCATGTCATAAGATACTGAAATAATGTGTGTCATATTCATAATAATTTAATACATATGTAATGGATCACAAAAAATATATTAATTTCCATGTACAAATAATCCCATTAAAAAATACTACTCAATCATTTAAAGGATTAAATTTTTTATTAAATCTAACCTAGTTAGCTTCATCATCATTACCCAATGCATTATAGGGATGTATTATTCTTGGGCCAAAAATAACCTAACCATTTTGGATTAATATGTATTAATATTATAAAAAACATTTACCATGTAATAATGTAATGAACCATGAAAAGTGAACACGTTTTTAACATCTCATCTTCATTATCATAACTGAATTTATTGTGGCTTAATTGAATTATTGAGAAAAAATTGGATTCAGGTCGACCTATCATCATTATAAAAAATCTATATAATGGATATAGATGTTATTATAAGAACATATACCTATTGGAGTATAATAAAAATAAAATCATACTTACATAGATATGAAATTCATTTAAAATAAATAGAAATTATTTTATTCCAAAAACAAACTGAATATGATTTATTTTGACATCATTAAAAATAAAAGAACCCCAAATATTGATAAATTGGTTTTAAAAAAATAAAAATTGATATATATAATATAAACATTAAATAAAATAATGGTTATAAATGTGGTGAAATTAAGAAATGATTCTATGTTAACAAAGTATTATTTTCATAATTTATAAACAATTATATAATTTCATCATTAAAAAAAATAAATAATAAATGTATTAATTTTATTAAAAACTATAACATATATAAAAATAAATTTAAAAAAATTGGATAGAGAATAAATATCAATAAATGAATTTCATAAATGTGGACATGTAATAAATAATTCCCCTACCCAATGATAAATAATTTGTAATTTCAAATAATGATTATTTTTGTTTTCATTAAGTACCAAATATTGTAAAATTGGATGAAAAAATGATGAAGTCATAATTAGACAATGTAGATGAAAATAATAATTCATTTAGTAGAGTACTAGCATACAATTCCACTAATGTAAAATTAATCATAAACAATCCAAATTCAAATAATGACTTAATGAGTAACCCTTACTCATTTTATGACACTTTAATGTTAAGACCCATACAATAATAAATCCAAATTTAATATTTAACATATTTATAATATGAAATTTCATAATAAAAATGTTTAAATGGGGATTTAGTATGACCACATAAAATAAGATATGATCAAAACATAATATATTACCCATAGAAGATTATTTGGAGACAATAAATCTATAGAACTCTTGTAGCTTTTGGTGAAAACCCCATGGATGAAATAACCTAAATTATATCATTAAAGAACATATATTATTATTTACCATTGGTATAATATGTAAAATTGAAATTATATAAACAACATAAATATAAATATTTTTAAAATATAAAACATTACTTGATGAAATAATATTAGGAAAAATATCCCTTATAACTTTTGTAATATTTTAATCATGTCATCAAGAATGAAATAACCCTATTTGGATTATTATATCCCCAATAATTTCATGAAAATCAATATAAATTAAATTAAACAGTATTATATACTCAAAATAAATTCGATAATTTGTGAATACTTTAACACTATGATATTATAGAATATATTTATCTTTATTAAATATTAATATTTCAATAGTATGTATGTAATCAAAAAAATATCATAAAAATAATTACAATATACTATAACCTAGGAATTAAAATTATAGGCATTAATTTTTAATAATAAAATAAATGTTGAATATGTTTTAATGCTTTATATAACTATCAAAGATGGATAAATTTATTGAAATACCTACTCATATTTTGGTAATGACGTTTTATTCATCAATAAAATATGATTTCATTATAAATGCATTTATTGTATTTTTTTAAAGACATAACTATTCATTTTAAAATTGTCAAAAAATCGATTTTTTCAAAATAATTATTTTTAATTATCATTTTGTTATTATATTTTGTTTAAATTTTTTGAAATTTATTAAATGATTAATATTTAAGTTAGAATTGAAAATATCGATTTTCCAAAAATTGTCATTATTTTCAATACATTAGGTAATTATAATGTAACAATACATTTTTATCTTTCCTTAAGGTGAAATATCATGATTTTTTTTAAAATCTAATTAATTCCTTGGGAATCATCTGTATTAATGACTATGATATAAGAGACTTCTTTTGGTATAATTTTTTTTTTAATTTTTTTCAATATGTTTTATGAATATATATTAAACATAATTATTCCAATTAATATTATTAAATGTAAAAAAATATATAATTATATAAACTTGAGTGGTTAATATTTTTTAAATTGGGATTATTTATTTTGTAACATAAAAAATATAAACCATGGTAATAATTTTCTAACTATTATTGTAATATGGTTAAACTAGGGTTAATACTATGAGATAAGACCCCAAATTTTTAAATATACATTTTTTAAATATATTATATTCGTTTTTATCCAAAATATTCTAGTATTATTTTTATTGATATATTTTGAGATTCTTCATTGAATAAGACTTATATATTATATTATTTCATTAAAAATAAAAAATATCACAGTCATATCTTTTTTTCTAAATTTTTTTTTCATTTTGATAAAAAAGGTATTTGGTAGGTTATTAATGATTATTTTAAATATTATTGTTTTATATGATAGTTATTTTTTTTATTTTATATTTTGGTATATTTATCCCTAACTCTTACATAATGTCCACATAGTATATTTAGAAGTAGTAAAAAATTTAGATTCAAATGTTTAAGAAAAATAAAATGATGAATTTTGGATTAATTATGGTCTCAAAAATTATTTAACATTATATAAAATTTATAATTTTTTGTTAAAGATAATATATTTAAAAGTCATTGTTTTATTCCAAACAATACTATAAAAAATAATGAATAGTTTCAATGAATTCAATTTCTAATATTTTATGTTACGTAATATTTTATTAAATGAATTAAAAATCATATAAATCATGAAACTATTTTTAGGGGAAGGGAAATGTTAATAGTTACCACCCCTTTAATAATTTTAATTAATTTTTATTTTTTAGAAGGGAATTCGTTTCATTTAATATATGAAAAAATTTTTATCACAATTATAGGTAAAAATGGTAAATATTCATTAAAATAAGGATATATGGGTCAATATGAAATAAAAACAAAATTATATACTATTTTATGAATTTATAAAGAACTTATATCATATTTATGGTTCAACTAGGCTTATTTTGAACCAATATTCCCTGAATGTGATATTATAATTGTATATTGTTTTGGTGAATTACAATATTTCCTCTTTCTTCCAAAAAAACCGACACATCTTCTCTAAAATGTTGTTATTACATTAATTCAATAAGCTAAACCAAACAAAACCCTGTTATATTATAAACATACATAGTAAAAATGCGAGCCTCGAGTATTAAAAAAAAATTAAATGGACTTTAATAACAAATATAAAGGATGTCTTTTTTAGATGTGGTACCTAAAATATATTTTATATTTAAATTTATATATTTTTATATAGAATCAAAATATATATTATTCATTATAATATAATTAATTTAGTTTTATCAGAATACTAAAATGTTATTATGATCATTAAAAAATCATTATCCACCCTCTATAAAAACTGTTAAATTAATGTTTCTTTTGGGAGTATATGTGTGAAATCCGCCTCAGTATAATGAAATTATTTGTTATCAATTAACAATACAATCCATTTCACATATTATATATAAAAAAATTATCCTAATGAAATTTATTCTTTCAATATAAATAACAAATAAAAAAATTATCTCCCAAACACTTTATTTTCCAATAAAATACCCCCTTAACACTAAATCATATTTCTATTTTATCATTAACATTTATTATATTCTTATATATACATATACGAAATACTATAATACAATATTTTGGTGTTTCATTATTCTTATATCTATAATAATATTCATAATATAATTCTAAAATATTATTCATTGAACCCAATACATAAACACTTATATCATTCATCATCAATTATTGGTATTTTATAAGACCTTCTTTAGTTTATGAGTTAACCATTAGATTTAGAAATTATATCAGATAATTAATAACCCATTGAAATATAATACGTTTTCAATTAAATTATAACTTTTGGTTCATAATATTTATCTCTATTCTACTCAAAATATTTTTTCCGGGATTTTTTTTATTTTTTACCCTAGATAAAACATATTATTGATCATTTTATAATTTACAATGTGTGATTCTTCCCCATTATTTATTTATTGTAAAATTAATTTTAATTTCATCATCGTATTTATCAATATAACAGCCTAAAAACTCCCTTTATCGATTTATATATGTGTTATAAAACTCACCCATACTATTATTTTCAATCATAATGTATGATAATTGAGAATGTTAAATGACGAGGTTTCGTATTCCATCACTAGTTTCATTTTGGTTATAATGATAATAATCATTCCATTATTAATTTTAGATAGTTTATCCATGATTCCTCCAATAAAAAGTCATTAAATGAACCAATAAAACCTAAGATGAAAAATAGTCATTTTGAAATAATCATATAATCTGGAAAAATAATTCCTAGGATTTATAAATCATCAGATATTATTTTTAATATATGAAACCTTATGTTTAATATAGATTTTCCATGTTCGTTATATTTTGATATCATTCATGAAATATTATAATGAAAATTATAATTAACAAAATCATACCCATTTGATGTGTCCAACATTGTTCAATATCTTAATTCAACTCATTTTGCACCAATATTGCTGAAAAATTGAGGGTCAATCCCCCTTTACTAAACATCAACATAGATAACACATTTTGGAACTGAGAAATGGAAAACACATTCCATGAAAAAGATAAAAAATACAAAGAAATGACATAATATCCAAATCTATTTCCCAATTGAACAATATGAAATAAAAATCAGGAAAATTTCCATCCAAATGTCTTATGGCCCCATGTCCAACAAAGTAATTATTATTTCCATTATAGATGATGTCCCCACCTAAATTTAACTATATAAATACACACAACATGGGCGATAACAATTTTATACCTTACTAATATGTGAGAGAATGACTAGATAATGGGAACCAACACACCCATCTCTCTTATTATCCACCAACCCCACAGATCATGTGAGTTAATAACTCATAATAAACCTGATGTGCCAAAAAATTAGATATAATAACCATGAAAATTAAAATCCATAGTTCCCTTACATCCACCACAAATAAGGATATATGGTTGAATAATGATATTAAACTAACCAATCACTAATTTTCGGCCACCCATCTGATGTGACATAAAGTTATAAAATCTACTAACCAAATAAAACAGAAAAAATCCAATTCATGAAATTATATGTTCACCTCCATTATCAAAGAATACCCAAATAAAAATATAACCAAAAAAATTATATAACTATATAAATTATACATAAACTAAAATAAACTAGAATCAATAGATACAACGACCGAACACCATTCATAGATGTTTTCACTACGAGTCGTGTAAGGGTTCCCCCTCATCCCTTGAAAGAGGTTTATCAAAAATAAATAAAAATGAAGTAATTCAGGCCATTCGGCCATATGATGTCCCTATAACCAACTCTACCATTTTCTCCACCAATACCACACCGACATCAATGTCAGAAGAGAGTGAAACCCATAGTAACATACCCAAAACAATAAAAATCCCCCATCCTAGTTTTACATCACTCTATCCCATACTAACCCCTACAATTCCAAATAATCATTGACGTCACCTCCTAAATATAATGAATCCTGAAATAAAAACCCTTAGCCTCACAACCTTTAATGAGCTCTGGCCGACCAATCACAACTGAATAGAATATTCATCGCTTATGTTATATCAAGAGAGGAGACAAAATACTATTTATAATTTATGACATAAAAAATATAGGATAATGTTTTTCTAGATATATTGTTTTGAGTTTTATATGTGAACATACTCATTCGATATCTTCATGATGATGTAGTGACCGAGTGAAAAATTGGCTGATGTGTTGAAATTAACCTTATGAATGTGACCAAAATAATCCAATGACCACAGATCCTCCATTGATTATCATGTTATTAGCCAATTAAATAATTCATATACTATTACCATACATGTTTTTATATTCTATAATAGAATCCACTTTTATAATCTAGACCAGGTGCCTCTTTCTAAGAAAATAAAACTCCAATATTTACCATAACATAAGTTTTTATCTTATACATATCCTTATGATAGTGGATCAAAATAATGAATCCTCTTCATAGATTAAAAAATAACTAAACCAAACTATAATATGAACTTATGAAAACAAATCATTAAATATATAAATATTACATATAATTATATTAATATTAAATACTTCTCATTACTATCCAATCTAGGATTGTATACATTTTTTCATGGGAAAACATATGAAATGGAGATATCAAATTATTTTTAAGATTAAACATATGAGAGACTATATAATATTCATTTTTTCTATGAACATGTGAATAAATATATGGGAACAAGATAATGAAAATAAATAATCATAACTAATATGTTATAGTTGATAATCAGGAGTCATGTCAAAAATACTGATAATTCCTATGCAATGAATCATATGAGGATCAAAATTCATGAACTATTTTAACATATCAGAAACATAATACTACGTCATAATATAGTGGAATAAAATATTTCATTATAATAATAAATTATATTAAAATTATTACTACACTATAAACACATACTTTCTTAGTGGGAATAATCTTATTATAACAAATCTTATCTAGTCAATTACTATACTCACATAAGAGAGCCATCAACATTGTTAACTGATTAATTATTACCCAATAAACTAGAGGATTATATAATTAATAGACAACCCAATATATAATCATAGTACACTAATTTTCATCCACTATATCAAATAAAATCCATCACATCATCATAACTAACACATGTAAAATTAATATGTTCCATAAGAATCATATACTCAAAATAATAAAAACATTCAGTAATGTTTTTTAAGAAATGAAAAGAAATAAATTCAAATAACATCATAAACAATCAAAATAATTAAATAGATTTAATAATCATAAAATATCCCTTGTGAATCATAAGAAATGATATAGTTTATTTAATTAGAACAAATACCATTGAAATAATATATAAACAAATAATTTTAGAAACATTGAAAAAATCCATTGCATTTGAAATAATAAATACTAGAAAACACAAAAATAATAGTTAAATTTTATTCTTTTAAAAACCTGATAAAACATATCAAAACCAGTAAAAAATAATAATCATAAATGTCGGAAAATTTTATCATGACATGTATATCTATAATTGTTTTGTTAAAAAAAATTTAACAAATAAATATATAGTATTTCAGAAAAAAAAAATTATTTTATATATTTTATTTAATTTCTAATAATTAATAAAAGTTAATTGAAAAAATACCTAGAACAAAAAAAATTAAATTATTTTAAACATGTTAAAATATATGTATATTGATAAAAATGATTCCCAACTATAGGGTGAAATAAGGTATCTTTTCCTTGAGAACATTATATTCATTCCCAATTATTACTAGACTTAGGAAAAAGAGATGAAAACAAAAAAACTACATAATTAAATCGAGGAATATTAAACTAATCACCTTTCAAGGGATTTAAATCATTCAATTCCACTAATATAAAATAAATATTGAATGATTCTAATTAAATATCATATTAATAATGTAACCCTTATTATTTTTTTAGCATTTGAATCATTATTCCAATGAAATAATAACATTAAGAGATCATAAATATCATAATTAATGTTATATTCATTGTATAAGAAGTCTATGATGTAGTAAATTTACAATATAAAATAATACAGGTGAATACCATAGATTATGTCCCAATATTGGTTTTTTGAGGCAATAAATCCTTACCGCATTAGTCACATCCAGAGTTAGACATCTAGGATTAAATAATGTAAATTTTCACATCAAATACACTGAATTAGTAATTATCAATGTAATAACAAAAAAGGGGGAGTATATACACCTAATATATATAATTAATTAAATAGGAAAATATATTTCAATGAACAAACTTTGAGATGATGAACCCTTCAACACATTTAATCACTAATTCAGAACTTCATGAAATGGAAAAATGAAAATGGGTTTGTAAATTAACATAAATTATGTGAAAAAATCACAATGAACAATTTTCATTTAATAAAAAAACAAAATGTATACATGTTGTGAATATGTCTTAAATAACAAAAATAGTTGTAGTATAATAAACCTTTACATAATATCAAATGTTCAGTATATGATATCGAAAATCAGGTACAATAAAAATAATTTTACAAAAATTTTAAATCCTAGCTTTATATATACATATATTATCATATATTATCCAATTATAACATTTCAATACACTTGATTTCATATTTATTTATTAAAAAAATTATTTAATAGTGGTAAATTTTTTGTTTTTAAGTATGATTTAGTTAGGTAGTTATGATATTTTTATAATGATTATAGTTACATAAATTAATTATTTTTATTCATTTAGTGAGTAGATTTTCAAATAATTATATAAAAATTTATAAATAATCTGAAAACATGTTGAAAAAAAATTATGATATGACATTGTAGTGACCATAACCCATTTTTATACGCACCAATGTTTCAATATTATGATGGGTAGAAAAAAAGAATGTAATATAATAAATCATTTATTTATAAATAATACCATCATATCTAAAATATATTATTATTATATAAATAATTAAAATATCCATGTTAAGTGATTTTTTATAACTAATCCTATTGGGATTTTGAGGTATTAATACACACATACACTCATGTGTTACATTATTTTACATTTTCCTTATAAAAGTATATTAATAATGTAATTACATTATCATAATAACATCTAATTGTATATGAGATAATTAATTTGTTAAATGTTAATACATAAATCAAGATTTATGGAAGTACAAGATGATGTAAAATGAAAATGATTAGTTAACATGCTTTCCTTCTCTTGGTGTAGCCTCCTATGGATCTATAATTATGGACACTAGGGAGAAATTTTTATACTTAAAACATCAATAAATTATTGATAATTAAGTTAGTATGTTTTTCTGGATTCTTTAGGTTTAGGTAAGTGTAAAAAAATGTTTTAGGATTAGAGGATAGGTGGTATCTATATAGAAGTAATGAGAGATGCACCATTAGATTTAGTTATATAATTAAATTAAAATTTTGTCATGTTCAATAATCTGAAAATTCACATATATATAATCTATGATGAATATATGTTTACCAAATATGATATATTAATTTTTATATATTTTGAAAATATCATAGTTTTAAAAACCCATTAACCCTTTGGATGATTACTATATTATTAATGTTTTTAATCATAAAAGGTAACGATTGGTACTATTCAAATAATAATGACCCGTTAGAAGATAATGTTTTTATTTTAAACCAATTCACAATATGATATTTTATATAGTATTTGTATCAAAATTAAATTATTTAATAAAATATTTTTCAACATACGATAAAATTAAGGTCATTTTTGAGATTATTCGCATAGGTAATTTTTATAAAAATATACATATCAATTTTATTTGAGTATAATTTTTTAAAACATCATTAATAAAGTATATTTATTCAAATAATTCATTTATCAACATAAATATCCAAATCAATTTTACTTTATGTGCTTTAAAATTCAATAACTGTATATTTCCACAACTAACATGGGAAATATGATAGTATTGAGTAAACATTGTATATAATTAATCAATAAATAAAAAATAAAATCTAAAAACATTATAGAAATACTCATTCGTATGTTCATAATAGAATATAGGTTCCCAAATAACCCCTAGAAAAACATATTAAGAAATTCAGATAATAAATGTAACTGATTGATATTTTATTTATTCTTAAATTAAATTAATATTAAGATAATTATAAATGATTAATGGAACAATATTTCCATATCATCAAAAAATTTATTATAATGGTTAAAAAACATCCAATATGAATAATAATTAAGGTAAATACATTTTTAAAATGATATCATATTTTTTTATACATAACAAGTTGCCCTTCATATACATTGGTGACAAATACTAACCATGATTCTAATTCTATTGGGTAAAAATAAATCATATAATATTTTTAAATTTAAAAATTATGATTCACAATATAGAATATATTTTATTAAATTCCACCCCTATAAGTGTTATAAATAACATTTAAAAATAATCCAAAAAATGCATGAAATGGTGTTTTGTAGAAAAAATGCCCCTTTATGTATAAAAATTTATTCATACCAAATGTAATCATAAAATAAATTATCAATAAAATGACAATACTTCAGTATTCACTATAAATAATTATTTTCTAAACAGTAAAAATAATTCATAAAATATTATATTTTTATTTTATTTTTATTGTGATAATTTTTTTATAATATAATATTTACAAAAGTGGATGAAATTCATAATACAATTCTCCAACCAGAACAAAAAAACCATTTTTTATGAACATTTATTTAATGTAGGATGAAATCAAATTATTGAATATTCATTGGTTATTTATTAATAATTATTTAATATATTTTTTTTGAGTAATATATTTATAAATATATTTCATAATGTAGTTACTGTTAATAATACACACAAATTCTAAGACATGATAATTACAGAAATATTCCAAAATTAAAATTTTTATATTATATGCAATTTTTTTATTTTTTTGTCACATTTTAAGAGTATTTTAAACATTATTATTCTCATAGATAATTTATTTTAGATTCATATATCTCATTTTGAAATATTATTAGCTATAATAGGTTCCCATTTTATATATCATTTTGAAATATTATTAACATTTTAAGAGTATTTTATGATTGGGTTCATGAAAGAGCCCGATATAATTTTTTTTCTTTGTATGAGATACACACTATTGAGTGAATGATTATATTCAAAGATAATACCTTTCATTTTGTGGTAAAAAATTCAAAATTTATGGAGGCATGATGTACAAGAATTTATAAGGCCTTATCTTATAGTTATTATCATTATATATCCTTTAAGATGATGGAATCATGTTGGATATAACATCTTTCTTGTGTAGATCATTACAGTAAGATATATCCTTTGAGAAATATAGTGCATGATGAATTTCTTTGTTTTAGTATTTCTAATATGCAGTGGTATAAATTTAATCACTCCATTTTAACACAAAAGTAAAATATTAACATCAAAAGGGTCATTAACGATTATATAGAATAGATATATCAATGTGGGGAGGTACTCATTATGGATATCCTTTCCCTATATTCATGTTTATTGATGTCATGTAGATGAAGGGAAATCCACATAAATTAAGATGAATATATATATATATATATATATATTGAATTTATAAGTATATTACTTATATATAAATTATTAACCACATATTATAGATTATTTTACCTATGTTCATAGGATGATAATGAACACAACCATAATGAAATTTTAATGAAATATATTACTCAGAGGTGGGTAGGAAAAATAAAACTAGTATATTTTCATTGTCTATTTATTTCAAAATAACCATGTAATTATATAATTATTATTAAATATATTCTTCAACATAATATAAACAAGGTTTTTGTTTATCGGTTTTCTTACTGAGAAGAGTAGGATTTTTTGGAATCTCATGTAGAAAATTAACGAATATATAATTTGATTATAGCTTAACAGATTAATATTTAAATAGGAACAAATTTTATAAATGAATAATATCATCAATTAAATAAAGGGATCATTTTGTGGTTGTTCCCAATTTATAATTTCTCTCTTAGTATGAATGGATTATTTAAGGACCGTAGATAAATAGATGACTATCTAACAAATTAAAATTCAATCCATGCATAGGATTTTCATAGTTCTCATCATAAGAATATTTTCAATAATACTAATTATTTTTATATATGGATGTCCTACATGGTTTATATTCTATCTACTGTCAAAGTAGTTTCTTATAATGTTGACTGGGGGATAAAATTGAGAATCACCACAACCTTATACTTATGAGGAAAAATAAGATTTTTCTAGGGCTACTATCAATATATATTTATGTACCCAATAATATAATCATATGTTGTAGTAGGAATAAATTCATTTTTATGGCTTATGGATTTCCACTAATGGGAACATCATAATCTCAATGTTCTAGTGACTGAGGCTAAGACCATATCCCTGATGGGGTTCTTCAATATGATGATCAAAATCAATGTATAAAAACCATCATATGTAACCCCAAACATTTTATGTGAATTTACTAATCAAAATCATGAGTAGATACCTGGTAATGTAAACACAATTATATGTAGTTGAAGGACCATATTTATAAGTTCGATTCTAAATATTATTTACTAAAAAGATATTCCACCAGTCCTTTTGTCTAGTTTTTTTAATATGATATTACATATTGGTGGGTTCCCCATAGTTATAATGATTGGATCCAGACAGGGGGGAATAAGTATGGGCCAAAAAAATTCACTTTTACAATGTTGGTTTTTAATCCCCTCTAGTGATTGTAGGGATAAAAAAATCAATAGAGTGATTTATAAAATATATTGATGAATGGTTTGGCTGTTGGTAGAACTATGATATTTCCCAAAAGCATTTCCAAATAAAATTAATTGATGGATGTCTGAAGTAATTAAAAATCCACATGTAGAGCTACAATATTTTAGTTTTATATGGTTCACACTATAGTCTGGTCTATATAGAATACGCCAAAACTGTGTCAATCATACCTAAATTCAGTACGCTTCACTAGTTATTTTGGAATAAAGAACATAATAATTATTAACTATATTCTATGAAAACATCATCTATAAAAAAATTAGGGATAGAACACTACCATCATTGGTATACTTCTGTTGATTCCCCAAATATCAATTCCATAGGAAAATTATTATATAGTTTAACGAAAAGAATTTTGTTTTATTAGATTTGAAATTTAAAACATTAACACTCATTAGAATAGGAAGACACATGTACCATAGTCCTATATTGAAGAAATTATATACATTGATCAATAAAAACTTATATTAGAATCATTCTTGTAGTAAAAACTCTATACATGTTAACAATATTATATCTCAGGTGATTATTTTTATTTTCATGTGTAAGTCAATATTTCATGAAAACTATTCCGGAAACACACTTGGTCTTGATAGAACAAATGAAAATTATACATGAATGTAGCTATCATTGAAATATATGTAACCCAATTTTGGTGCATAGTATATTAACTAGATATCCAATAAAAATGTTTCATAAAATGAAGGATGTAGCTCCCTCTTTCAAAATATGGATGAACCTATATAAAATATCATTTTGTGCCTTCTACTATTAAAAAAACTGCCTCCATGCGCCTAACATTTCATTTTTATGTATTCTATAACATGAAAACATAAAATCTATTTTTTGGAATGTTACAATCCTCTTATATTGTGAAACACATAATTTTTTGCATGTTTTGATCTTCTATACAAATATATCCATTGATGATTTTTATCCAATTATTATGAAACATCACTTTTGAGAAACTTTTCAACACAATTTCATCCTTATGTGCAACCATTTTCATTATATTGAAAATCAGTCCATTTCCAAAAAAAATGTTTTATCCATCCTCCAAATTTTGGACCAAATTTTTTTTGAACACAGTGTACCATAAAAAAAACTCTACACCGTTTCTATATACACAGTGAAGAAGCAGTTATTAGAACCTCATTATTAATCCCATGATGGATTGATAAACGAAACAACAACACACTATCTCCAATGGTGAAGACATATGGTTACAAAAATATCCCACTATTGGATTGATAGAAATAACTATATAACTTTAATAAATAAGAAATATAAAAAAAATAACTGGATAGATGTGAAATAAACCATCTATAACTAAAATTCTAAATGAGTAAATATCAATATAGAAAATAGGGTGAATGAAGATAATTTATTTCCCCCATAAAACACCTCTAAACCTATAAACATACAATAATGGTATTTTACATACCTCCCTCACATGAATTAATCCCAATGAACTAATATCTTTTCTATTAGTCCTCATAAAATATGCTACCTATAACACATATCACCGATTAAACTACATCAATTCCAAAAAATAGATTATAATAATAAAATTGGGAGAAGGGATAAACCATAACCACATTCAGAACATGGAGGATACTGAACACTGATGTTCCACCAAGGATTCTTAAAAATTTGGGCCACCAAATGATAATTCATAAATTTATCCACTTGGTAATAAATTTCAACATGATCCATTTTTATCACACATTGTTCAATTTTTTTCATGATGTCACATCTGATCCTAATATATTTTCAATAGTGTGCTGAATTGGATTTTTTTTTTAAAATTTTAACACTATATTATTGTGTCAATAAATCTCCACCACATATTTCACGAAATCACATATACTAGTTAGTTGTTTCTTCATCCCAAATAGTTGAGCACATGCCATTTTAAAAGTTATATAATCTACATCATCTATAATAATAGAATTTCTTTACTATTTAATTCTCAACCATCCCATACATTTGATTCGCATTAATAAAGTACCACCACTCTTATATTCTATATACACCACATCTCATATCCAATTCAAATCATAACATGATGATAATTTAATATCAATTATTATTGAAAAGAATAATTCAAATGATATTTCATCATAATTCACTAAAACCGGTATGCTAAGAATGTTTTAAAGGAAATATATTACCATGTTGAAGAGATGTATATTAATTATTTAATGATATTACTATATGTAGTGGGATCAATAGATATCACATCCTCTTGTTATCTATGTTTTCTTTGAACTGAAATTAGTGTTGACATTTGATTTGATCTAGGTTTGTAAAATTTCATTAGAATATCTCATGAATATTTTATGTCATAAATAACGGTTTAATCCTTTTTTTGAATCACCTATAGATTTATGAATTATGTGAGTTAACCGATGAACGAAAACTAAAAACTTGATATATTGTGATAAATAAATTCTTGTAATGACTCATTCATGCTTATTTTAAAAATAAAATCACCATTATAAAAACAAACTATATAATTAAATATACAATAATTATTTAAACAATGGTTATGGTTGTAACTGTCTCATTTCAATTAATTCCTTATTATATAATAATTAAAAAATGTGCACCACTCTCATGTATCCTTCTTCAAATCATGTAGATAATTATTTAATCTATAACCATTAATAAATTCATTTCTTATCAGAAAGAACATTGGATGGTAAATATAGGATTATTATTAAATAAATCCATTAATGAATGTTTTTTTGATATCCATTTGAATAACATTATAACTTGTTGCATTTTCAGAGGCATGAAAAAAATCATAATTGACCCCATTCAAGACAATGGATTAAATGGTTCATGATGATCAACACATTCAATCATGGCATTAACATTAGACAATAATAATTCCATGTATCAAATCCCATTTCTATGATCATTGATTTATTTAAATATATTCATTACTATAATTACATTGTGATTTTATAGAATCATTTTTAGTCTTATATTGTCCCACATTCATGGAATTTTCTAATGAATCATCCTTCTCCAATTCTTCAAATGAGGATGCTTCCAAATTTTTTTGGATGGTATAATGTGCATCATTAATTATTATCCTTGTCTTTATAGGTGATATAAAATACACATCATGGTATGATTATACATTTTTTATTCTTCAATTTCTTCAGTGTGGTTAGGATGATGTTTCTTTATCAATGGTTTCATGTTTTGAATCTTATTAAAATCATCATTATTTTTTCCAATATTTTTTCATAGATTTAACTATTTCTACCTTTAATTATATCGCTTCTCAATATTCTTCATCATCCTCAATAATATCATCATATAATATCATAAATGTATTTATGGTTTTCTCACCAATTATCATGACATCATTGTTTTTAGCAATATTTTCATGGTGAATACTGTATATTTTTTAGCCCTTACCATTCAGATAATATCCAAAGAATATTCCTTCATTGAAAACATCAATATATTTTTATTAATTTCCATCATTGTTTTTGATGAATCAATTATGTCAAAAAAAACACAGAAATAATTAATAGATAAATTCATAAAATAATATATATCATATTGTGTATTGGATTATAATATAAAAAGTCTTGTTTTATTTTGAGTGTACAATTATACATGAACTAACACTTTCCTATAATTATGATAAACAAAAATATCAACTAGTATAGTTTTATCCATAATGTTATCTTATAGTTATTTGGGTCCAAAAAGTCCATTTTTTTATGGATTCACAGTATAAACCCTCTATTTTTTTATTACGTGTTTTTTAGGTAATTTAAAAATTCAAAGGATGTGTTTGGTCCTCCATTTTTAGATCTTATAATCTTATTTGTACAACCAATCTAATTCTTATGACATTGAACAATACTCTTAATGATATAAATAACATTACATTTCATCTAGATAGAAATGAAACAATCGATTCTACTATAACCATCAATAGAGAAAATTATTTACCTCTCTCCATATGTTCCTACAACATTCCCTAGACCAAAATGTGACCAAGAAAATTTCATCCCTTTATTTGTTGGATGGGTCACACCCCGACCCGATGCTTTATATTAATATAATTATTTTGGGTCTCGTTTTTGAACTGCGTTTTGAGCCGGTTTAAAATAAAAAGAAAATCTCGTTTTTATACGAATATGTGATCGTATGCGCGCCCCTGCACAGTTCCTAATTTTTGTTAAGGGGTTGTTTGTTATCGAATGTGTTGTTTTTGGGACACGCAACCATGTGCGCGACCCCGCGCGTGAGACAGTGCGCGATGTTCGCTCTCAGTTAATAATTTTATTATTATTATTTTAGTTAATATTTTAATTATCCTTAGAATATTAAATTATTTACATATTTATAAAATTGTTAACATTATTATTATTAATATTATTATTTGTTAATGTTTAATTTAATTCAATCTAATTTATTTTATTTTATTTTTCATTTCTTTATTATTTTCCCCCACTTTTCTTTTCCCTCCCTCTTTCTCCCTTTCCTCCCCATGTCACGCAGGCCCTTCATCCTCCCAATTGGGTCGCGCACCCCCCTCCCCCCCCATCGCGTCAGATCCCTCCTCCCTAAACCATAACTGTCAGCTCTCCCCTCTAACCGCGCATTTTTTACAGCCCTCCTCCGATAAACCGAGCGGCCACCGACGTCGCTCTTCTCATCCGGACTCGCCTCGCACCAACCAGACCCCAGCCGCCTCCCTCCCTTCTAACGTGACTGCCCGCCGGCTTGCCATCGTCGGCCTCCTCCGGTGACCGCGACCCTGCACGCCATCCCGCCACATCATGATCTTCATTTAGGTAAAACTTCTTCAACATTCATTAGGGTTTGGGTTTTCCGTGTTAGGGTTTTGTGTTTCCTTGTTTCGATTTTGATTATAAATAGTTTCATGATTTTATTTTAGGTTTTATTTGAGTTGTTTTGACTGTTATTGAGGTGCAGTGGACTTTGCGCACCAAATTGGTGAAGCTGGCCTACACCGAGGTAGGTGGTTTTACATATAATTATTATTTGATGAATTATATTTAATGTTTGATTAATTTAGAATATTATTCAGTTAATTTATGTGGTGAAAATTTAGTTTTCATTGAATTTTGATATGTGTTTAATTATTTGGTAGCATTTTTATATGTTATAATTGTGTTCTTTCTAAAAACTAACATTTAATCTGCTATTAGTGATTTAATAAATGTCACAGTCAGCTTATTAATATGTGCAGGTGGTGCAGAGTGTATTTTTATATGGAGTCGTGTGTGTTGGATTTCAAACAAAATTATTTTAGTGTAGTTATTTGTTAAAACATTGAAACACACCTTGAAAATGTTTTAGTAAGTGTTTCTTTAATTTATTTAAATTGTTTATGATGAGAAAAAAAGCAAAAAATAGTTTTAGGACAATTTATTATACGGTTGATTTTAAAGTGATATCAAAATATGAGATATGATGTGGTTTTGAGGAAAACCCATATTATATCACTAAATAGTTCTTTTTTAAATCATGCAATGGGTTTATTAAGTTATGTATGAGGTGAAAATCATGTTTTGGTATGGTTGGTGTGCGGTTGGTTTTTAACGATGGTTTTGAATGCATTTTGGTAAAAAGATTTGGAGTGTTATTGAAATATTTTTATAAACTTTTTAAATGGTTTATTCAATTATAAAGAAAGGTGTGACCATTTTTTGAAAATGTTTTAATGTGTGTTTGATGTAAAAGGGATGAATTTGAGTATGTTTGGAGGGTAAATCCTTGTCGTGAAACATGGAAATGTTTTACAGATGGATTAAGTGTTGAAATTATTTTTATTAAATTATATGTGTAGTGTGTTGGGCCTCACTACGATGGTCTGGGGCCGCAGGTTCGAGGTATCCTACATGAACATGCACAGGGTTAGGAATATATATATATGCCCTCTTTGTACATATTCCATCATGGTGTGGGGAATATGTGCAATGCAGGTAGGGGTATAGATATATATATGTATAAATGCATGTGCGTGTATGTGTCAAACGTGGGTTTGAGTGGTCGTCGAAAAATAACGACATGTTTGAGGTCGGTCCTCTACGCCTATGCCTTTAATTTGAGATTCATAATTTCATTCTTGTTTTAAAAATATGTTTTACATTTATGCTATATAAACATGCTATGAAATCAGGTTATGGTTGCTAGAAATGATTATGCATTTTTTTTAAAAAATTGATGTGTATTTAAAATGCTATTGGCTTTAAGTGACCTTTTCTTGAAAAATTGATCCCCTAAGTGGTTTTTAATTGGTAATGTGTATTTCCAAAGGTGTTTGGCCTTTTTTTCCGGTTAATTGTAAAAAGTATTCCCATTATGTAATAAATCCCATTCGGAACCTTAAGAATGTTTTATGAAAAAGAAAAACCTCTTTTGAGGCACTCCCCCCTTGGTTTTAGAAAATTATTTGTATGTTGAATGTGTTATCATGTGCCTAATTTGATGCTTATGCATTGTGTGACGTGAAAGAGGGGGAATACACTCAAGGAGGGAGAGATGTGGTGAGATGTTGACTAAGTTTTAGAAAAATAATGTGTTATGTACATATATGATTGCTTGATAAAGAAAACTCATCACCACTTGAAATAGATCATAATGGGAAACCTGGGTATCTAGACGGGTGACTAGGACTAGTACGCTAGATGACACAGTAGCGGTTCGTCCCGGATTATCTACCAGGATTGACGCAACAACAGTAACTAAACTTATGAATTTCTGAGGGTCGTGGTCTTCTAAGCCACGTTTTCTGTGGGGTGTGTCCTTCTATGCCATGTTTTCTGTGAGTCGTGGTATTTTAATATATGTTTCACTGAGGTACGATGTCTCTAGGTTCCCACTTGTTCTAACTACCTATAGGGATTAACCATGGTGGTAATTTTGTGTCATGATGCTAACAATGTGACTTTTTTTTCAGTTGTTTCATACTTGATGTCTTGTTTGTGAAAACCTTATTTTAATCCAAACTGGATTTTTTCCATTTTGAAATGTTAATGCATGTTTGAAACCTGTTTTGATAATGAAGTGGGAGTAAACTGCTTTACCTGAAAATGAAAACTCGTTACTTGAATTTGAAAAGGAGAAATATTATTTTATTATATCTAATTTTCAAACTGGAATTATTGGATTTCTTACTAAAGGTGAGGTCATAAGACGTAGTTATATTATGACAATTCTATTGAGGATCTCGGTGCTCATGCCTACTCTACTATTCAGTTGAAGGTTTTAACTTTGGGTCGCTGTTGGGATCGAGTGTGGTTTACGCTCCATGTTGACCCACGAGGTCACTTGAGGTATGTCACGTCGCTTCCTTAATTTCCTTTCTCCACTGCCAAGTTGTTCAGTTTATTTTTTTCCTTTATTAATATTCTTGTTCAGTTTATGTTTATTTATCTTGTTATGAGAAAAACCATTCCCAAATAGTTTATTTTGATGCCTGGCACTAGTTTCCAGCCCGTGGGGATCAGGAAGGCCCTTCGTGCCATGTCGCGGACCGGGTCGGGGGCTGCGTCAGATGACGCACTGGTCTGGTTCGTGATTAAATGGTATCAGTGGTTCCCTTGTTATTTTCAGTGTTATGTAGCTTGGTGATTAGGTGTGTCGGGACTCGAGAGGTAGGTGTGGGAAGGACTTCGTGAACCCTTGCGCGTCCCAAGACTCGAGCTTCCAGGTGTAGTCTGGGATTTGAATTTTCTACATTGGATTGGTATGTGTGGATGAGGGATGACCAAGTAAGTGAGCCAGTGTTACGCATCGGACTTGCATGGAGTAGTGACCCATGTACAACTTGAGTGCACGGTTCATGATACTTCCTGTGGTGGATTCCCGCTCGGAGCATGGTCTGCTAAGCCATGTTACCGGGTTGGCATAGCCACTAGCACCTTATTCTTGGAATGTTTTATGTGAGTTATGTTTGACCTTCATTTTTGATAATGTGAGTAGATCTCAAAAATGAAAATGGATTTTTGTGATGGTGGTTTCAAATGGTAATGTGGTGTTAGAGTGGAAAAGTGGTTTTGAAATAGAAATTGTTTTCTTTTAACGAATGTGTGGCTTCAAAAGGGAAAATGGGAGGTGTTTTGGAAGTTGATTTTGAATCTCAGTAACACTTTTTGGAATGTGAATTGGAAAATGTTTTTGAAATTTGAAATGTATTACTTTGATGATAAGTTACTTTTTCAAATTGGTTGGGAATTTTTGCTTTATGTTGAATGATCTATTTTGAAAATGATAAGTCTCTTGAACTGACCCTTGGTATTCATATGAGTGATCACACACATTGAGGTGTGCATGTGGCAAGTGGAGAAATTGGTGATGTGAGTGGATGAGTGCTTGAGCTAGAACATGGATATGTATATGTGAGACTTCATGTGATACCAATGGTGGATATTTAAGTTATTTTTTTTGCTGAAAAATGGTTTTCAAAAAGGTTTTTTCAAATGTTTATAAAAGCGAGTGAGAAATTGTTTAGCGTTCTCTTTTCGTGTTGGGTATTCTATTTCGTGATTTCTTGGTTTTGACGTACTATATTTTGGTTGGAATAGTTATTTGATTTTGAGATTTCGTTCATGATTGAGGTGTGGAATTTTGATTTATGATGAGTTTTGATTCTAATTTATGGTTCTTGTTTTTTGAGTATGGTTCCAAAAAAAATCCCAGATGTTTTTAGTGAGCCTATTCTAGTTGTTGGTTCTACCTAGACCCTTAGCGGGGTGGTGGAATTTAATTATTTTCAGTCATTGATTATCTTCTGTGGCGATCATGATCTATTGAAGGTAGCAAACTAGATTGGTGAAGTAGTTGGTGTTTTCAGGTTATTGGGAACCCCTAAAGCTAAGAGATTCTGTGTTGGTTCAGGTCCGTTTGAAGGTGCATCTTGGGATTGGTGGAGGAGATAATCCCAGCATCGTTGCATGATGGTATGTCTTGGAAGGTGTTTAGGACCACACTCATTTGATGGTTTATATTTGTGGAAGCGAAGGTGATGGAAGCGACAAGGCTCGTGAGTGTCCAGCAATGCCAATGAATAGTCAAGGCCTACGTTGGGCATCTCAAGAATTTGGTTCCCTTTTCTCCAAAGATTATGTCGCAGAATCAGATAATGTTTCTATTGTGTGGGGTCTTCGTCTATTATTCCAGGACCGATTCCCTTTGGTGTTTGGGATGGTTCCCCATTCTATGAGAGCGAGCCGGAGGAACCCATCTAAGACAAGTTTTCTTGTCAATTCCATCTTCTATTAGTCGGGCCACTCTCTTGTTCGCTTCTTATGTGGCTGGTTTGGTTACTTTAAGTTGCCTCATCATCATCCATTGAAGACTTCCTGTCGATGTGGTTGTTTGGGGAACTTATAGAGGTTCTGCTAGCGGTAACGTCAGAAAGAGTCGAGACTGACAGATGTTAGCTCCTGACTGTGGGGAAGTAGATGCTTCAAGAAATCAGAGCTCCAGCCACAGGTCTCAGAGTGAAGCCTTTCACACAGCCACGAATTGTTGGGTGTGGGCCACATTGGTCTAACTTTTGTCCCCAGTTCTAAAATAGGGATAGTTTAAATTTCATGGTTCATGCTTCCCCATCTTTAATGGTTCTGTTTTTCTATAAGAGGCGCACATGTCTCTTTTTCTCGTTGTGTTCTTTGTTCTTTGAATACCCCAATGTTGTTGTAAAAAGGCATGGTGATCTTGATTTCTTGTAATTCCAGTAGATGCGCCTCCTCAATTGTGACCCTTTTTGTTTTAGTACATGCTCGTTTTGGAGATGCTCATCTCTTGTGGAAATGATGATTCATGGTTTAGTTCATTATTTGGTAGAATTCTTCTATGGGTTTTATCATGTTGTAGTGGTTTCTGGTTGGGGTTGGAAGTTCTCATGTCGGTTTATACTGGTTGGTTTAAGCTATTCGGTTCTTAAATTGTGGGGAGACTCACCATGAATCTTGTAGTGCCTTTTTCAAGGTTTGGTCAATGTGGAGGTTCCCTCTTGGATCAAGTTAGGAGTTCCAATGTTAGTTCATGCTAAGAGTCTCAATGTCAGTTGTGCTAGTCGGGTTCTTGTGGTGGGGAGAACCCTCCTCTTTTCCTGATGGTTCTTCTCTTCTCAGTTTCCCTCAGAGTTGGTCGGGTGTGACTGATGGAGTGAAAAGTCATATCAAGTTCGTGATTTTGTTGGACTCGTTCAATTTCAAACTCGAGTGTGATTCCTTGTTTGGCTGGGTGACTTTCTGGGGGTAGAGAGTTTTTATGGTCGGGATAATTGTCACACCCCAACCCGTTGCCTTATTTTATTTTAATTATTTTGGGTCTCGTTTTGGAACTGCATTTTGAACCGGTTTTAAATTAAAATAAAATATCATTTTTGTACTAACGTGCGAGTGTATGCACGCCCTGCACAGTTCCAAATTATTGTTAAGGGATTTTTTCTATCGAATGTGTTGTTTTTGAGACATGCAACCATGTGCGCGACCCCGCGCATGAGACCGTGTGAGGTGTCTTCTCCTAGTTAATAATTTTACTATTATTATTTTAGTTAATCTTTTAATTAGGCTTAGAATATTTAATTATTGACATATTCATAAAATAGTTAACATTATTATTATTATTATTATTATTTGTTAAAGTTTTATTTAATTCAATCTAATTTATTTTATTTTGTTTTTCATTTCATTATTTTTTCCCCACTTTTTTCCCCTCCCTCTTTCACCCTTTCCTCCACACGTCACGCAACCCCTTCTGCCCCCACTTTGGGTCAGTCAACCCCCCCCATCGCATTAGATCCCTCCTCCCCTAACCCTAACCGCCGACTCTCCCCTCTACCTACACACATTGCCGTTGCCCTCCTCTGACACACGGAGCCACCTCCGACGTCCATCCTCCCTTCCGACCTCACCTCGCACCAACCAGACCCCATCCGCCTCCCTCCCTTCAGACGCGACGGCCTTCTGCCTTGATATCTTCGGCCTCCTCCGGTGACTACGACCCCGCACGCCGTCCCTCCATCTCACGCTCTTCGTCTAGGTACAATTTCTTCAACATTCATTAGGGTTTGGCTTTTCCGGGTTTGGGTTTTGTGTTTCCTTATTTCTAATTTCATTATAAATAGTTTCATGATTTTATTTTAGGGTTTATTTGAGTTGTTTTGAGTGTGATTGAGGTGCGGTGGACTTTGCGCACAAAATTGGTGAAGCTGGCCTACACCGAGGTAGGTGGTTTCACATATAATTATTATTTAATAAATTAAATTTAATGTTTGATTAATTTAGCATATTATTCAGTTAATTTATGTGGTGAGAATTTAGTATTCATTGAAGTTTAATATGTGTTTAATTGTTTGGTAGCATGTTTATATGTTATATGTGTGTTCTTGCTAAAAACTAACATTTAATTTGCTGTTAGTGATTTAATAAATGTCACAGTTAGCTTATTAATATGTGCAGGTGGTGCAGAGTGTATTTTTATATGGAGTCATGTGCGTTGGATTTCAAACAAAATTATTTTAGTGTATTATTGTGGTAAAACATTGAAACACACCTTGAAAATGTTTTAGTAAGTGTTTCTTTAATTTATTTAAATTGTTTATGTGGTGAAAAAAAAGAAAAAAATAGTTTTAGGAGAATTTAGTATACAGTTGATTTTAAAGTGATATCTTAATATGAGATATGATGTGTTTTTTAGGAAAACCCATATTATATCACTAAATAGTGCTTTTTCAAATCACGCAATGGGTTTATTATGTTATGTATGAGGTGAAAATCATATTTTGGTATGGTTGGTGTGTGGTTGGTTTTTAACAGTGGATTTGAATGCATTTTGGTGAAAATATTTGGAGTGTTATTGAAATCATTTTATAAACTTTTTAAATGGTTTATTCAATTATAAAAAATAGATGTGACCATGTTTTCAAAATGTTTTAATGTGTGTTTTATGATAATGGGAGGAATTTGAGTATGTTTGGGCGGTAAATCCTTATTGGGAAACTTGTAAATGTTTTATAGATGGTTTAGGTGTTGAAATTGTTTTTATTAAATTATTTGTGTAGTGCATTGGGTCTCGCTAAGATGGTTTGGGGCCGCGGGTTCAAGGTATCCTACATGTACATGCACAAGGTAAGTAATATATATATATATTCCCTCTTTGTACATATTACCTCATGGTGCGGGGAATATGTGCATTGTAGATAGGGGTATAGATATATATATATATGTATGTATAAATGCATGTGCGTGTATGCGTCAAACATGAGTTCGAGTGGTTGTCGACAAATAACGACATGTTTGAGGTAGGTCCTCTATGACTATGCCTTTAATTTGAGATCCATAATTGCTTTCTGGTTTTGAAAATATGTTTTACATTTACACAATATACACATGCTATGAAATCAGGTTACGGTTACTAGAAATGATTATGCATTTGTTTTGAAAATTGAAGAGCATTTCAAATGCTATCGGTCATAAGTGACATTTTCTTGAAAAATTGATTCCCTAAGTGGTTTTTAATTTGTAATATGTATTTCCAAGGGTGTTTGGCCTTTTTGTCTGGTTAATTGTAATAAGTATTCCCATTATGTAATAATTCTCGTTTGGATCCTTAAGAATGTTTTATGAAAAAGAAAAACCTCTCTTGAGGCACGCCCCCTTGGTTTTAGAAAATGATTTCTATGTTGATTATTTTATCATGTGCTTAATTTGATGCTTATGCATTGTGTGATGTGAAAGAGGGGGAATTCACTCAAGGAGGGAGAGACGTGGTGAGATGTTGAATGTGTTTTAGAAAAAGAAATTGTTATGTACATATATGTTTTCTTGATAAAGAAAACTCACCACCACTTAAAATAGAGCACAATGGGAAACCTGGATATCTAGATGGGTGACCAGGACTAGTATGCTAGATGAAACGGTAGCAGTTCATCCCAGTTTATCTAGCAGGATTGACGCAACAAAACTAACTAAACGTATGAATTTTTGAGGGTCGTGGTCTTCTAAGCCACGTTTTCTGAGGGTCGTGGCCTTTTAAGCCATGTTTCCTGAGGGTCGTGGTCTTATAAGCCACGTTTCACTGGGATACAAGGTCTCTAGGTTCCCAATTGTTCAACCTACCAATAGGGATTACACATGCTGCTCATTTTGTGTCATGATGCTAATAATGTTACTTTCTTTTTAGTTGTTTCATACTTGATGTCTTGTTTGTGAAAACCATATTTTAATCCAAACTGGTTTCATTTAATTTTGAAATGTTAATGCTTGTTTGAAACCTATTTTGAAAGTGAAGTGGGATTAAAATGCATTACCTGAAAATGAAAACTCATTACTTGAATTTGAAAAGGATAAATATTATTTTATTATATCTTATTTTCAAACTGGCATTATTTAATTTCTTACTAAAGGCGAGGGCATAGGACGTGGTTATATTCTGGAATTTCTACTGAGCATCTCGGTGCTCATGCCTACTCTACTTTTCAGTTGCAGTTTTTATCTTTGGGTCTCTGTTGGAAGCGTGTGTGGTTTATGCTCTGCGTTGACCCACAAGGACACTTGAGGTATGTCACGTCGCTTCCTTAATTTCCTTTCTATGCTGCCATGTTGTTCAGTTTTTTTACTTTATTTATATTCCTGCTCATTTTATGTTTATTTATCTTATTATGGGCCGAAAAATTCCCAACTGGTTTTTTTGATGCCCGACACTAGTTTCCAGCTCGTGGGGATCTGGAATGCGCTTCGGGCCATGTCGCGGACCGGGTTGGGTGCCGGGTCAGATGACGCACCGGCCTGGTTTGTGACTGGATGATATTAAATCTTAAATATCATTCATCTTAGGAATATATCACACGTATTATCTTGATCAATCTTTAGATAAGGAATGTCCATAATTACATTAATAATAGTTATCAGTTTGAAGCGATGATGGGTAATGTGACCAAACCACTAGGGCTACATGTTTTTTACATATTCAACTATTAAGTAACATGTTTTATCTTTATTATGAAAGTGGTATCAATTTCCATTTATTAAACTTCAATTAATAATAAAATTAAATATACTTACTTTTTTATTTCACACATTCTTATTTAATGTCACTATCAGTTTTGAGTATCATATTTGATTTATGAATAAAAGGCTTTGATGTAGACCTTATATGTAAAGAACATGACACTTCCTCAACTCGTCATTTAACTGTTCCGTATTTCAAATTCCATTGATATTTCAGGAACACTCATTGTTGAATATATCTCTTCTTTCACCATTTTGTGAAAAAATTTCAACATTTCATCATTTCTTGTCATGTTCGATAAGTATATACTATGTATGTTCGAGTTTTTTCTATTATTTATATCTTTATGTGTTATTAATAAAATATTATACTTCTCTATTTTCTTCTTTTTCTTACATGAGAATCATTGTTTTCTGAATTACAAAGATGAGATTTTTAGTGTCTATTAAATATTCATGGGATCATAAAAATATTTTTTATTTTAATGACTGCCATGATAGGATGTAAAGGCAAAATGAAGAATAATTATTTATAAATGTGGTAGTTCACTATATACATAAATATTATGTCCATTACACATAAAATAGATTTTTTCGTTTTAAAAGACCAATAAATTTCAATGAAATGTTTTTCATAATTTTCTTTGGAATTTTACAAGAACGCGGTTTTTGACAGCACCTGATTCTGAGGCCCGGTGTGCCCGAAATCATTTTCCAATGTTTGGCTCGGGTACGTTCAGTGAACGAACGATTGGATTTTTATAACTTTTGAACCGGTGATCAGAATCAAATTCTGAGGGAACCAATGGAATCATAGCGCCGATATTTGAATAGAAACGCCTCTTCTGGAGTTGCGTTTGCTTGGGTGTGGTTTTTAAATTTTTGGGTTTAAGTTACGAAATAAAATAATGAGTGCCACAATTGTATTTTTATTTCACTTAATGCCACTTAAAAGACACTTAAAGCTGCTTAAGCTGAGTTGAAGCGGATAGGGTGAAATTCGAAATATCCTACCCTCTGGGTAAGATATTTGTGAGGTGGGCCCGCACAAGCCCCACCATTGTTTTCCACTAAGTAACACACCCGCGAAAACCACTATTAAATTAAAGTCAACTGACGCGTTTTCTAAATTCTTAACGCCCCTATTAATTGGGAAGTTAGTTTCGTTGCAATTAATTCTATGAATTAATTGTTCGTTACTTATCTTTTTTTTGTTTGTTGGAATGTAATGAAATAAGACCAACACATGACTTCTTGAGGGTTGTTCGTTGAGAGGATTTGACAGAAACCTTAAAGTATTCCGTCCTCCTTCGCGAAGAACGTGAATAATGTGAAGAACGTGAAGAACACGAAGAATGTGAAGAATGCCAACCTTCGACGAAAGGCGGTGAAGAACTCCGAACCCTTGGGGATCGACGACGCGAGGCCGTGTACCGCGACGCCGACGATTCATCTCCCGCGACGTTCTTCTACGATGTTCCTTCTTCCACGAAAAATCTTCAATCGTCCGTTGAGATCGTCAACGTGAAGACCTTCCACGACGATGCGACACCCTTCCGCGACGCGGCGGTCCTCTTCTTCCGCGACGGTCAATCCCGTGAAGAACGCACATTCGACGAGTATGACGAGGTAGGGGTCATTTTGAAAATGATTTTACCTATGTTTGTTTTTCCTCCAAGTCAAGAACGCAGATCAACCAATTAACAATTTGGTCCGTGGATTATCATTGCGGGATGTGGTTGATCAATTGATGGGATTTATAGTCTTGTTTCAAACCACTAACGTGGTGGGTGTGGACCAAAGAACAAGTCCGAACCCTCCGCCCTTTTGTTCTTGGTGTGCGGAACGGCGGAGGATGAAAAAACGGGCCGCAGTGACGATTTTTTGATTCTATAGTGATGAACGGGACCCGAGTTGAGCTACGGCGTAGACAGAAATGGAATCGGACCACCAGAGAATCTCTGGTGGCCCGCGGACTCCACCGGCGGTGCGGGTCGCCAGCACGGCGGCGCCGGTCGACAGACCCGCGACCGCGCAGGTCCGGTGAGACACGGGAGGCGGCCTTGCCGCGTCTGCTGACCAAGGGCGGCCCCACGCGGGGCCGCGGTGTTCTCACACGGGTGCCGCACGCCCCCCACGTCGCACAACCGTAACTGGCCGAGCCGACCCCAGCGGTCGGGCCGCGCCCGCGCCGGCCGGGCCGGGTCGCGCCCAGGCCAGGCCAGGCCACCCCGGCCGGGCCGGGCCGCGCCTGCCGGGTCGGACCCGGACCATGATCATGTCGACCCGGTTCGGGCCAACCCAGGGGGGGTTGGGCCGGGTCGGTCCAGGCCCAGACCCCCCGTTTTTGGACCTTTTCGGTCTTTTGCTCATAACATGAGCTACGAGCCTCCGAATGACGCCCCGCCAGCGGTGATGCGATCCTTGGATCGAGACGGTCGTTTCGGTATATCACACTCAAGGTTTCAGAATACATTGGCGTCCGATCCTTGGATCGAGACGGTCTTTTGGCTTACTCCGCCCAAGGTTTGGACGCAGGTGGAGTATGGTCGGGTTGATTTTTCCTTAAAAACCAACCGGGCCCCTAGGACGAAAGAGCCAATAACTCTCAGACCGGGCGTCCGATTGACCCGTCGTCTACGACGTTGAGTTCCTTTTGACGATGAAAACTTTTGGATACATCAACTATGGACTATGTGTCATTTGATGTATCAGACTCTCGGCTCGTGGAGCGGACCCTCCTGATCGAGATTTCTGTGTGCGGGAACCCTAGAGCTGGCTACAACTGCTACTGTGACGACGACCACTGTACGGAGATCCTTAGTGGATTCGACAGTGACGACTACAGCACTCACCGATCCTCTGTGGGTCAGTGCTACCGATCCTATGTGGGTCTGATCCTGTGTGGGTGAGCGCTCAGCGGTCCTGTGTGGGTCATTGCGGGGGTTAGTTACCTATCGATCTTTTGTGGGTCCGATCCTGTGTGGGACATTGCGGGGGTTAGATACCTATCGTTCCTTTATGGGTCAGATCCTTTGTGGGTCATTGCGGGGGTTAGTTATCTATCTATCCTATGTGGGTCAACTCCTTTATGGGTCATTGCGGGGGTTAGTACCTATCGATCCTTTGTGGGTCTGACGACTTATATAAATCAGTGGCAATACCTGATCATCTCTATCGTCATACAAGAAGTATTCCTGTGTGAGCTGAATCCTATTTTACATTCCTTTGTGGATTGTGTTATGATATCCTGTGTGGATTTACATTTTTCTTTCCTTTTTGGACTGGGTTTTACTTGAGCTCCGATGTTGGAGCCGAGCAAGATTTGATAACTTAGGTATATGTATGGGCATATTCCTAAGACGTGTCGGATGTTACTTCGTGATTGTATATTTCCTTTTTGGTTTATCCTTTGTGGATTCTGGGAGACCTTTGGGGGTCTCGGGGACCCTACATAGTAGCTTATACTCACCATGCACGGGTTACACCCGCACTACGTTGTGTTGGTTGCAGATGACAGACAACACTGATCGTGGTGGAGGCTAGTGGAGTAGGACAGTACCTGGAGGTGGAGCACTGGGTGGGACGTACTCGCAGCGGTCGGCTGGAATCGAGGATCAGTGGAGGCTATCTGTACCCACCCTTCAGGTGGGACATCCTGTGGACGACGCGACATTGCAGATTTACTTTTCAGTTTTTGTTTTCCCCTTTCGAGTTGTACTTTACATTCAGTTTGGGTTTGTATTCTGGCCCACTTACATTCCACACTTACTGTTGTACGAGTTTTTACTTAGTGTTTACTTATTACTGCTTACTCTGTGGTGTTTGTTTGTTACTTTACAAAGGCAATGCCTTCCCTTTTTCTGGGATTTACCCCATGGTTCTAGTCACCAGCCCCTGGCCTATGGAGGCTGGGCATGGGGTAGTCACGGCATGGGCCCCGAGGACGGGTCGTGAAAAATTGGTGTCAAAGGAGTTTGGTTCTACCGAGACTCTGATTTTCTTCTATGTGAATCAGTAGTGTTAGCCGTATTGAGTGTGGTTATCAGTCCAGGGAGCCCAGTGTTGGTGCGGCGGCCGACATATCCGTACACCAGGAACCTGACTTCTGATTTCTGACTTAATGCATGAAAACACTGATTGCATGTGTGTTTCACGTTTTCTTTACGATTAATTTGTATCAGCTCACCATGTATATTTTTCTGACCGTGGAGCACCTGTTTCCTTTTCAGGATGGCCCCACGATGGCAGCCATCTAGGGTTCCGAGAGTTGTACATGACGACAGACCGTCGAGCGATGAGGCCTCTGTACAGGGCCCTTTGATAGCAGAGGCACCGGAGATACCTTTACCTGCCGAGCCACTGATGCTCCCATCCCTAGCCGCTGACGATGCATGTCGCCTTAGTGCACTGCATGAGTTCCAGCGCCAGCGACTGCCCAGGTTCCGCGGGGAGACGGACCCCCAGGCAGCTGAGGACTGGCTGTTGGCAGTGGTGCGAGTTTTCCGGTTAGTGAGGACACTAGCAGACCTCATGGTGATCCTTGTAGCAAGCCTACTGCACGTAGCTGCAGGCTGATGGTGGAGCTTGATGCTCCAGGTGCACGATGAGGCATCTATTCTCTAGACGAAATTTGAGAGCCTCTTCCGCTCAAAGTTATTCCCATCCACCCTCTGTGCGGTGCGCATCCAAGAGCATCTTCAGCTGCGGCAGGGCAGCTTGACAGTCACCCAGTACTCGGCAAGATTTACCGATCTCTCGCACTACTCAACTGACATGGTACGAGACCCATTCTTCCGGGCCAGGACCTTTGAGCAGGGATTGAGTAACGAGATCAGGGCATCGCTGATCTCCCTCAGCATTTCGACTCAGGCAGGAGTATTAGAGCGATCACTTTTGATCGAGAGATTCCTTGATGAGCCTTCATTAGTAGTGAGACCTATCGCAGGTTGACACGTAGCAGAGTCTTCTGCGGTAGGCAGTCGACAGATGAATCAGGAGTCCAGGCAGTCCAGACCCTCACGCAGATGACCTCAGGACACTGGATCACCAATGCGGGGCATGCAGCATGGAGCTTGTCTTTTGAGAGGCATGCAGTGCTACACATGCAGCGGGAAGGGCCACATGGCTCGTGACTGCCTGACCCACCGTGCCAACGAGCAGCAGACGGTTGAGGGGCCACCCAGGCAGAGGCAGAGGGTCGACAATGGCGGTCCGGAGGGAGGAGGCGGACGAGGCAGAGGAGCTGGACGAGCAGCGGGTGGTGTGCGACGCTTTGAGGCTCTACCACCACCAACAGTAGGAGGTCCACCCTGACCACAGGGAGCTGGCGGGCAGAGACAGGCACACCTCCAGGGAGCGGAGGCATACGACCACGATGCGCCAGAGATGATTCGAGGTACGATCTGTGACTATTCCACCCTTGTTTCAGTTCTTATAGGCACATGAGCGAGTCACTATTTCATAGCTTCTTCCCTTGTTCGGATCTCAGAGATTCCGACAGATCCGTTCGCTCGATCCATACAGCTAGAGAGTGTTACGGGAGAAAACTCGACGATTACACACTGGTGCCGGCAGTGTGAGATTACTCTTGGTGGAGAGAGATTCGGCTGGGATCTTCTTGTAGCAGCGTCGAGGCCTTACGACGTCATCTTGGGCATTGATTGGTTATCTACAGTCCATGCTCAGATCGACTTTATTAGGTTCAAGGTGCGATGTGTACGCACCGACAGGAGCAGGTTCACCTTCACCGGCGAGATGGGAGCCTTCGCAGCACATGATAGAATTCTGCAGTGGAGAGGACAACCCATCACTCATCAGTTGGCTAGCCTCATCCTAGGAGCAGTTGACGTGCGAAGTCCTAGTTTTCCTGTAGTGGCGGATCAGTATGCAGACGTCTTTCTCGACGACGTTCCAGGGCTACCTCATCGCAGAGAGGTAGACTTCTATATTGACTTGTACCCCAGGGCATCCCCGATATCGACTCTAGTGTATCGGATGGCCCCCACCGAGCATTGAGAGCTGTGGGTACAGTTGGAGGACTTGCAGGGAAAGGGGTTCATCCAACCCAGTGTTTCACCCTGGGTTTCCCCGATTTTGTTCGCCAAGAAGGCGGACGGGAGCTTGCGACATTATGTCGACTATCATCGCCTGAACCAGTTGACAGTGCGGAACAAGTATCCGCTACTGAGGATTGATGACCTCTTCGATCAGCTCAAGGGAGCATGGGGGTTCTCAAATATAGACCTCAGGTCATGCTATTATCCGCTCAGAGTACGAGACGAGGATGTGCAGAAGACGGCCTTCAGATGTCGGTATGGCCACTATGAGTTCTTTGTTTTTCCATTAGGCAAAACCAATGCTCCAGAAGTGTTCATGGGTCTCATGAACAGGATCATTCATCCATACCTCGATCGATTTGTCGTGGTCTTCATCGACGACATTTTGATTTACTCGACGACTGAGGAGGAGCACGCCTACCACTTACGGATTGTACTAGACACACTCTGAGAGCACCAGCTTTATGGAAAGATCTCGAAGTGCATGTTCTGGTTACGTGAGGTCCACTTCTTGGGACATGTCATCTCTGAGGCGGGATTTGTAGTGGATCCTACGAAGATGGAGGCAGTGCTAGCTTGGGAGCCACCCAAGAGCGTGATAGAGGTGGGGAGTTTCTTGGGACTAGCTGGATACTATCAGAGATTTGTGCCAGACTTCTCCAGAGTTGCGGCACCACTCTCAGCTTTGACGAAGAATGGGAAACCCTTTGTGTGGTCAGACAGATGTCAGCAGAGCTTCGAGGAGCTGAGACAGCGATTGACCAGCGCACCTATCTTAAGGTTTCATGAGGAGGGAGTAGGGTACGTAGTCTACTGCGATGCATCGGGACCAGACTCGGATGTGTCCTGATGTATGAGCGGGCAATGATCACCTATGGATAACTTCAGTTGAGGCCACACGAGCAAAAAAACACTACCCATGACCTGGAGTTAGCAGTAGTGGTATTCTCTCTAAAGACATGGTGACACTATCTGATGGGCGAGCGCTTTACAGTCTTTTCTGACCATCAAAGTCTCAGGTACATCTTCTCTCAGAATGACCTGATCCTGAGATAGCGGCGATGGCTCGAGTTCCTCCAAAACTATGACTTTGAGATAGTCTATACTCCTGGGAAGGGGAATGTAGTAGCCGATGCTCTCAGCAGGAGGACGTGCATTCAAATAATCGAGGAGGCGATAGTGAAGCTAGACACTTTGTTGATATCCTATGTGGATAGAGATGGAGTAGCCTTCCTTCAGTATCTCACAGTCACCCTTCCACTACTACAGCGAGTCAGATATGCACAGCGTGGGGACACTGACTCTGAGACACGGCATGCGCAGATATCCTCAGGACATGCACCTGATGCTTTCTTCTTTGGAGCAGAGCACGAAATCCTTTTTAGAGGACGTACCTTGGTACCAGTCGCTTTACGGGAGGAGGTGCTGAGAGAGTTTCACACTTCTCCATTGGCGGTACATCCCGGAGTGGCGAAGATGTACCCGGATCTTAGACGATAGAACTAGTGGCCGGGCATGAAGAGGGTTGTGGCAGAGTTCGTTTCACGATGCCTCACTTGCCAGTAGGTGAAGGCAGAGCATCAGGTACCACCAGGCTTGGTACAGCCCTTGGAGGTCCCAGGGTGGATGTGGGACGGGATATCTATGGACTTCGTGACTGGACATCCACGCACTTCCAGAGGTAACGACTCCATCTGGGTGATTGTCGACCGACTCACCAAGTCAGCTCACTTCTTACCCATTAGAGAGAAGGGCTCAGTTGAGAGCTTGGGGAGTCTCTACGTTCAGGAGATTGTACGGCTTCACTGTGTTCCATCATCTATCGTCTCTGATAGAGATGCTCGCTTTACTTCCCGACATTGGAAGGGGTTGCAGGAGGCGTTCGGGACGCAGCTATGTCTGAGGACAGCCTTTCACCCTCAAACGGATGGTCAGACGGAGAGGACCAGTCAGACTCTCATGGACATGCTCTGTGCATGTGTCCTCGACTTTGGTCGCAACTAGGAGGACCACCTACCCTTGGTGGAGTTCGCGTAAAACAAAAACTACCACTCCACCATCGGGAGGGCACCATAAAAGGCGTTGCTCGGAAGACCTTGCAGATCTCCATTGTGCTGGACAGACCTTGGGGAGTCAGCACTTGTGGGACCAGAGATAGTCTGAGCCAAGATTGATAAGGTCCGGTCATCCAGGAGCGGATGAGTACAGCTCAGAGCCGGTATAAGTCTTATGCTGACAGGAGGCGGAGGCCACTAGATTTCGAGGATGGAGACCACGTCTTCTTGGGTGTCTCACCTCGACGTGGATTGTGGTGATTTGGCCGAGGAGGCAAGTTTTCTCCACGCTTCATCGGAGCTTTCCAGGTCCTTAGCAAGATCGGTGAGATAGATTATCTCATGGATCTACCACCTTTGTTGCACTGAGTTCACGACGTCTTCCACGTATCTCAACTGAGGAGATATGTGCACGATCTGAAACACATCATTGACCATGGGGAGGTGGACGTTGATGATGGGGTGACTTTTGCGGAGGTCTCGTTGGAGATCGAGGATCGACAGGAGCGGGTCCTACGTGGACGATCGATTCCTCTTGTGTGCATCAGATTGCAGCACGGGATCCTCCAGGAGAGCACTTGGGAGCGGGAGGCTCAGATGTGTGCTCAGTACACACATTTGTTACCCTAGTTTTTTATGTATCATTACGGGGACGTAAATACCTGAGGTTGGAGTGATGTAAAGACCCGTAAATTTCATGGAAATGTTTTTCTTAATTTTCATTGGAATTTTACAAGAACGCAGTTTCTGACGGCACCTAATTCCGAGCCCCGGTGTGCCCGAAATCATTTTCCGAAGATTGGCTCCGGTACGCTCAGTGAACGAACGAGTGGTTTTTTCTAAATTTTGAACAGGTTCTCAGAATAAAATTCCTAGGGCATCGATGGAATCTCGGTGACGGTATTTTCTTTGAAACGCCTATTCCAGAGTTGTGTTTTCTCGGGTGTGGTTTATATATTTTTGGGGTTAAGTTAAGAAATAAAATAAAGTGTGCGAAAACTTTATTTTTATTTCATATAAAGCCACTTAAAAGCCACTTAAAGCTTCTTAAGATGAGTTGAAGTGGATAGGGTGCAATTCGAAATATCCTACCCTCTAGGTAGGATATTTGTGAGGTGGGGCCCACACGAGTCATGCCGTTTCTTTTCCTCTAAGAAACAAACCCGCGAAAACCCCTTTTAAATAAAAGTAAACTGACATGTTTTCTAAATTCTTAATGCCCCTATTAATTGGGTAGTTAGTTTCATTGAAATTAATTCTATGAATTAATTGTTCGTTACTTATCTTATTTTCGTTTGTTGGCATGTAATGAAACAAGACCAACACATGACTTATTGAGGGTTGTTCGTTGAGAGGATTTGATAGAAAACTTAATGTCATTCGTCCTCCTTCACAAAGAACGTAAAGAACGAGAAGAACAAGAAGAATGACAGACTTCGATGAAAGGTGACGAAAAAACACCGAACCCTTGGGGATCGACAATGTGATGCCATGTACTGCGACACCGACTATTATTCTCCCGCGACGTTCTTCTGTGATGTTCCTTCTTTCACGACAAATCTTCGATCGTCTGTTGAGATCATCGACGCGACGCCCTTCCGCGACGCGCCGATCCTCTTCTTCCACGACGGTAAATCCCGTCAAGAACGCACTTTCGACGACTAGGATGACGTAGGGGTCGTTTTGAAAATTATTTTACCTATTTTTATTTTTCCTCCATGGAAAGAATGCGGATCAACCAATTAACATGTTGGTCCGCAGATTATTATTGCGGGATGTGGTTTATCAATTGCTGGGATTTATGGTCTTGATTCAAATCGCTAACGCAGTGGGTGCGGACCAACGAACAAGTCCGAACCCACCACCCTTTTTTTCTTGGTGTACGGAACGGTGGAGGACGACAAAACAGGCCGTAGTGACGATTTGCTGATTCCATAGTGATGAACGGGACCCGGGTTGAGCTACGGCGCATACAAAAATGGAATCGGACCACCGGAGCAACTCCGATGGCCCGCGGACTCCACCGGCGGTGCAGGGTGCTGACACAGCGGCGGTCGACAGACCCGCAACCGCGTGGGTCTGGCAAGGCACGGGACGCGGCCTTGCCGTGTCCGCTGACCAAGGGAGGCCCCACGCGGGGCCGTGGTGTTCTCACGCGGGGCATCACGCCCCCCGCGCCCCTCGGCCGTAACCGGCGGAGCCAACCCCGGTGGCCGGGCTGGGTCACGCCCAGGCCGGGCCAGGCCACCCCGGTCAGGCCGGGCCGCGCCTGCCGGGTCGGACCCGGACCCGGGTCGGGTCGATCCGGTTCCGGCCGACCCAGGGGGGGTTGGGCCGGGTCGGTCCGGGCCCAGACCCCCTGTTTTCGTACTTTTTCTATCTTTTGCTCATAACTTGAGCTACGGGCCTCCGAACGATGCGCCTTCAGCGGCGATGTGATCCTTGGATCGAGTCGGTCGTTTCAGTATATCACACTCAAATTTTCAAAATACTTTGGGTCCTGCCGGGTTGGTTCGTACACGAAACCAACCGGGCCCTCAGAGCGGAAACGCTCATACCTTGAGTTTCGGACGTCCGTTTGATGTGCCGTCAACATTGATGTTTTCCTCTAAGTGAGACAGATCTTTTGGCTTACTCTGCCCGAGGTTTGGACACAGGTGCAGTACGGTCAGGTTGGTTTTTCCTTAAAAACCAACCGCGTCCCTGGGAGGAAAAAGCCAATAAATCTCAGACCGGGCGTCCGATTGACGCGCCGTCTACGACGTTGAGTTCCTGTTGATGATACAGAACATTTGGATACATAAACTACGGACTATGTGTCCGTTGATGTATCAGCCTCCCGGCTCATGGAGCGGACCCTCCCGAACGAGCTTGCTGTGTGCGGGAACCATAGAGCTGGCTGTGACTGCTACTGTGACGACGATGACTGTCCGGAGATCCTAAGTGGATTTGATGGTGACGACTACAACACATAGTGATCCTTTGTGGGTCAGTGCTACCGATCCTGTGTGGGTCCGACCCTATGTGGGTCCGATCCTGTGTGGTTCAGCGATCAGCGGTCCTGTGTGGGCCAGCGCCTACATATCCTGTGTGGGTCTAATCCTGTGTGGGTCTTTGCGGTGGTTAGTTACCTATCGATCCTTTGTGGATCTAATCCTGTGTGGGACCTTGCAGGTGGTTAGTTACCTATCGAACTTTTGTGGGTTAGATCATTTGTGGGTCATTGCAGGGGTTAGTTACCTATCGATCATGTGTGGGTCAGATCCTTTGTGGGTCATTATGGGGGTTAGTACATATCGATCCTTTGTTGGTCCGATGACTTAGATGAATCAGTGGCAATATCTGATCATCTCTATCGTCATACAAGAAGTATTCCTGTGTGAGCTGAATCCTGTTTTACTTTCCTTTGTGGATTGTGTTGTGCTATCCTGTGTGGATTTACGTTTTTCTTTCCTTTGTGGAATGGGTTGTACTTGATCTCGGATGTTGGATCCGAGCAAGATTTGATGACTTAGGTATATATATGGGCATATACCTAACCTGTGTCGGATGTTACTTCGTGATTGTATCTTTCCTTTATGGTTTATCCTTTGTGGATTCTGGGAGAACTTCGGGGGTCTCGGGGTCCCTACTGAGTAGCTTATACTCACCCCTGCACGGGCTATGCCCGCACTACGTTGTGTTGGTTGCAGACGACGAACAGCGCTGATCGTGGTGGAGGCTTGCGGAGCAGGACGATACCTGGATGTGGACCACCGGGTGGGACGTACTCGGAGCGGTCGACTAGACCCGAGGAGCAGTGGAGTCTATCTGTACCCACCCATCAGGTGGGACATGCAGTGGACGGATCGACATTGCATCTTTACTTTTATGTTGTTGTTTTCCCCTTTCGAGTTTTACTTTAATTTCAGTTTGGGTTTGTATTATGGCGCACTTAATTTTCGCACATACAGTTGTACCAGTTTTTTACTTAGTGTTTACTTATGCATGCTTACTCTGTGGTGTTTGTTGGTTACATTACAATGGAAATGCCTTCCCTTTTTCTGAGATTTATGCCTTGGTGCTAGTCGCCAGCCCCTGGCCTATGGAAGGCGGGCATGGGGTAGTCATGGCATGGGCCCCGATGACGGGTCGTGACATCGTTCGTGTATGTATAAAAATTATAAAAAAATCGATTATATTGATGATAATATTGTTTTTTAAAACTCATGGAAGAAAGATTTTATTTTTTGGAGAAAGAAAACAAATGATAGAACTTGATAGGAGACATTACCTCTTAATAGGGTAACTCTTTTTTGTTTGTGATGAAAGGGTTGCATGGATTTATTTATTCATAATACAATAATTCTAAGTGGAAGGTAGGATTTTGTAATATATATTGGGAATTGTTTTTCTAGGACTATGTGGCTTTTGATTTTTTATAAACTGGATGAAGTGGAATCCTTTAATTGTTATGGGAAAGGAAAATGTTGTCAATTTTTATATCATGTTAGTCGAACTAAAAATTTTAGGAAAAAATAAATAAAACCCCTAAAAAACTCACAATTGGATGGTACATTTCAGAATAATTTCAAGATAATAGGTGAAAAAAAATTTCAAAGTCCATTTGTATCTTAATGTTTTGGATTAGTGTTTAGTTGCGATTAATTTTATCTAATTGATGTTATTAATTTAAATTAAATTGACTAATATTTTGGACAAAAACGTACTGAACATTACTGGAAATTTTACATGATTATATATAAAAAAAATTCATTCCATGTTTAAAATTTCTAATAATAAATGTACAAGGAATTATTTTAAAATTACTATATAGTCGGGTGGACATGGTGTGGTTTTAATGTAAAAAATATCCAATGTATGATATGTTTATTATGAAATATTTTATTGTGAAATTGGTTCTGATAACTTATATTGAATTAAATGAAAAAATATAATCTAAAAATTTTTAATCAAATTTATTATTATAAATAAACCTTATAAAAAATATAGTTGAAAATTAGTCTTAAATTAAAATCTGTTATTATTTACTACTCATAAAAAATGACTTTTATTGTTAACATCCCAAAAAAATAACCCTAAGATATTTTCAAAATTCTATATTAAAGAATGTAGTTTATTTTATAATTTTTTTTATTAATGATTCATAAATTAATTTTTCTATTATTCTTAAAAGGACTTTAAAAGAAGAGAATTCGTGAAAACCATATTTCTAAACATAGAAGGACATCGTGAAAAAATCATATAAAAGTTTATAATTTATATATGACAATTATCCATTACAGTTCATAATATTATGTTAATGTTTAATGTTATAATTATCAGATTTAAATAATTACAACCACAGAATGATTATTAATTGAAACATATGTTTTCAGTGTAATTTATGCTAAGTTAGTGCACCATGTATCATTTGTCGACTTCATTCCGAGTAACTTAATCAATGTTTTTTCAATAGGAATCTAATGTTTTCATTAGCTCATTAATAGGCATAATTAAAAGGAATTTTTTTTCAAAAAAAATTTCGTTCATCACTCTCTGTGTTAAAAAAATATTTCCTTAATCATTATATCATATTATAAAAAGATTTATTATAATCCCATATGGTTCATTTATAACTTGCGGATCTCACTATATAGACAATATATATATCTTTATGGAATAACATTCATATAAAACTCGGTATCCTAGGGTGGATAGTTTTTTTATGTTAGTATTGAACTTCATTATTGGATATATGTAAAATTATAATTTATAATATAGAAACAATTGGGTAGTTTTTTTTTCAATGAATCACACTATATAAAAATCTACAATTTCCTGGTTAAATAATCAATATTGATTCATCAAAAAATATTATACTTTGTTAGCCACAAATATTATATAAAATTGTGTTTTATTCAAGAAATTACATTTAGTATATTTTCATGTCTACTGCTTTTGAGAAATTGGTGATAAATATTACATTAACACTAATATTTCTAGAATGTGAATAAAAATAAAATAGTGTCCATTTCTTCTACAAAATAATCCTTTTATAAATAATTATGATTTCCTTAAATTGTGAAATTATTCTTGAATTATACCAGTATCCTACTCATACATATACAATGTGAATGATATTTTAAGAATATGGTATAGATATAAAAAAGATGGTTAGTAATATAAAATAAATAATAGAAATATTAGTTACCTAATATTTTAATCCCATGAAATCATTTTCACAAAATCATACTTTTACCCATAAAATATTAAATTTTTTATTGAACTTACAGAAGTCAAAATATTCTCTAAAAAAATATTATAAATTATTAATAATAAAATGAAACTTGAGGAATACATAATATATTTTCATTGTGTCTTTCACAGCTACATAGGGGGTAACCTTCATTTTTTCATTTGGAATACTCATCATAGTATTATTACTGAATAAATTAGGGGAAGCTTTATCGTTTACCAACACAAAGTATTCCAATGAATTGGTGATATATCATTGGATTCCCCATCCTAGAATTATCACGATACCACCCATGTACTTAAATATTTACCATGAACCATAAAAACTAATAACACATGATATATGCATAAAAGAAGAATAAAATTTCCACTTTGAGTTCACATTTCTTCTTCACAATCTTCCCACTCAGCAAAAGAAAACGTATTTTAAATTATAATTGTAAACATTTAAAGTAAACATCAATACATATTACAGATATAAAAGAATGAAATTATATTCATGACTTATATGTTAAAACAATCCATGTTATTGAAATAATGAAAAAATGATTAAAACACATTTAAAAATTTCTAAAATAATACATTTGAATCAAATTGTACCATTAAACATTGAATATTTCAAAGGAATTGATATTTTAAAACATTAAGTTCCATATATTTAAAAACATTTAATTTTTTTTTTAAAACATTAACATTAGAGAGAATTATTTATATGAAAAAATCTTTCAAACATGTAAAATGTTTTTTAGTTATAGAGTTTATTACAATTTTGAACATTTAATTTATAAACAAAATGAAATTATAAAATTATAAAAGACATTAAATAACATGAGTATAAAAATAATATGTATATATAATGTCAATGGGGTTTTATATAAAACTTATTAAAGAATAATAATGAATATAATCAAGAAATGTCTCAATAAAAGGCGATTGAGAGTAAATCCATTAAAAATTGGTATTATTAGATTAACGATTTATTTATGGAATAATTGAGTGTAAAAAATATAAATAAAACCAATATAAATTAATATTCAGTTAAAAATAATCATAGGTAATTCACATATATTCTTGGGAAAATAAAAGCAATGACAAGGATATTTATCTCAATAAGTTGAAATTGTGTTAATATTTCCCTTATATTATGATCAATTCATTAAGAATTGTTCATCTTATAACTAAATTTTTAAATTTGTATAATTTATAATTTCATGAAAAAAATTTACCTATTTTTTATTAATTATTACCATTTTATAATAATTACATAATTGTTAATGTTTACATCATTTTTTTTGTCGATACTTGGTACTCGAGTTAAAAATGAACATAATATAATGTCAATATTCCATAGGGTCATAAGACCTTATAAAATAGAATAATATTCATGATATGATCATCACTTTTATGAATTAATCAGACTTTTTAAATCAAACAATTAATCATGGTTATGAAAAATGAACAATATTAAATTAATAGAGATGGTAGGTCAAACGAATGCATGGGTAATGTTTTCATTTATCACTCATCATAATGAAAATAAAGTAATTATTATTTTTCCATTACAGAATTATAATAATAATATAGTAATAATAATCACTTTAATATATTTATATATATCATACAAGTGATTTGGTGAATAAAAATGATTCACACCACTTCATGGAGGTGATAATTTACACATACTCATGTACGAAATTAATTTTTTATGTGGTTGGAAGGTAAGAACATAATAGAAAAATGATTACTTTAACATTATAAATATTTCATTAATATCACATATTATGATTATTCCCTTTATTCTAACTAGTGATGAGATATGGTAATGGAATATTAATTATAACGGTTTGTATAGGTGATAGTTCGCATGTACAGACGAACGATTTATTTCATTCATTTTTAATGGAAATATAGATGGATTCATGTGATGATATTAACATAATAACATATATTTTTATTATGTATATTGTATTTATTATCACATCATTTTGTAGGACACTTTAAGGATGTGGAAGGAGTAATAATATAGAAAAACATAAAGAAAATGATCCTTCTTCATCTGTTGATTACCTTTGATCAACACATTAACACATCTAAAGAAGCATGTTATGCCCAAAATAAGTAAATAATAATGTTGTTATTAATTATAGGATGTCTATTGTATTGATATTGTATATACAAAAAGTCATTGGAATTTTGAATAAATGAGAAGGATATGTTCCCATTTATTGGAGCGACGAGTGGCACTATAGGAATGTCTACAAATATTAATTTTTTATAAATCGATTTTTTATTTCAAATGGTCCAAACTAATTTATTTAACTTATAAGTTGAATTTTTGTTATATCCCAATAAACAAATTTAAATTAAAAAAGTGTCATTTATTTTTTTAATTCTTGTTTTTTTGGTTTATCACGTATTTTACATTTTTTAATATTACCATGATAACAGTTAATTTACTCATTATGTGTAAATATAATAACCATAACATTTCAAAGGGATAAAATCTAAATTTTGTGAAATATTTCGACTTATACAAATCGTTTTTTTAATTTTATATTTTTATAAATTTTATATCATTTAATAAAACATTTTATATATTATGTCATTAATTATGACAATTTTTTACACTATGTATACAAGATTTTTTCAATAATTTATTAAAACATGATTCCTTCAAAAAAAAAATACATTAAATAAAGCATAATATGTAATAAAAAACCATACATTTCTTGTATGACATTAAATATTTGAATATATATTTATTGAAACATTTATAATGTAATTTATTTTAATCTTTTATTAATATAGTAATCAGTCTATCATCATTTTTTAATAATTAAATTTATTTATTTAATGTATAGAACCTATATATAAAATACCAATATGTAGGAAATATTTTTATATCTCTAATTTATATTTATAGCACAATTAATCAATTATATAAACCCGTATTAAATTTTTTTCTATGTAGATTCATGTTTATAACATACTTTATTTTACATTAAATTAAAGGTTTTTTGTTTCATAATCACAGCCAAGTGGATTACAAATACCAAATTCAAATCACAAGGGTTTTAGTGGTCATCTATATTTCATCTAACAAAAATCTAACACATTTTATTGTAGTTTTATATTATTATAAAATTTTTTTACCTTTATTTTCTCAATTTACATTTAATTGTGTTAAATAAAAATAATTTCTAATGTTACTATTCATAATGTCCAAAAAAAGGGACCTATTTAAATAATTTTTACAATATTTATCCAAATATGGGATAAATTAATAGAAATTATACACAAATATTTTTTACTGATTAAATTAATATTAACAACCATTGTCAAAACAAGAAAATGGGGTTTTGAAAAGCACAAAATCATCAAAACATTCACGTGAATTTATATCTAATTTCAATCTGAAATTACATCCAATGGTAATAATTGGATTAATTTATTAAAATAAAATCCAATTAAACATTAAAAACAATTAAATAGATTATATATCAATATAAATAACATATAAAAAAAAGGTTGGAATTAAAATACAATATTTACATTATTCATTAAAGTATTAATTTTATCAAAAAAATACAAAAAATTAATATAATATAAATTTTGATGTCCCTAATTCAAATAAGACATTTTTATATTCAAATAGAAGTTATAAAAGTCTCAAAAACTATATCTAAAATTTGTTCTCCATCAAAAAGAGCTAATAATGCCTTTGGAAAAATACTTATTTTATAATTAATATTTTTTTATCTTATATAATTTATAGAAAAGCGATAATATGAATTTTAGAAAACATATTATGTTTAAATTTCATTAATATACTCCAAAAATATAGATATGATTTTATAAACATGACTACTCTTATTTAAATTTGTTTTTATAAAAACACATCCTTTTTATTCAATTGTGTTTTATTTTAATTTTTAATAATTTTTTTTTCCAATGAATTATTATATAAACATGTGTATACCATATTATTGTGATTCATTTAATACTATTCATTCCCATAATTCCAACAACTAAGTTATAATAGTATAATTTAAATAATACAATTTAGTTGTTTGTTTAAGATTCATATAGTATGTCTTGTATGCTATTGATCATTGTGTTTAATTCTTATATCCTGGGATGTTAATTATCTCCTCTTAAATTCATCATAATATTATTCACATTACATTTTAGGAATGAAAATAACCCCTTTACATGTATGAATAATTAATGGGTCATTTATTCATGGAATTTTTTAAATGAATCATTGATAATACAATACCCAACAAATGAAAATACATACCTTTGTTATGTTCAATGTTGTGATACCTTTTGTGAGTTTATTTTTCATCTATAAAATGAGATTCCAGTCATGTAGACAATATGGCCAAAGAATTATATTATTGATTCACAAAACAACACTTTTTAAACGTTCCATATAACTATTTTATTCTTTGATTCTCAAAATTAATCCTTATGTGATTCTTATTCTCCTCATATAATTTAGAATAAACCAATATATCATCAAGGAATACTACAAAAAATCATAATTATATTTATTTAATAATCAACTAAAAAGATCAATTTCATTGAACAATTTATTGGAATAATGCTGGTGAAGCACTAGTTATGGGGCCCAATATGGTGATGGATACCTCCAAGAGAGTGTCAAAAATTTATTAGAGGTTGATCATATCTCAATGAATGAATATATATTATGTCTATATAAGGGTATATAATTATTATTTTCTACAGGAAAAATGATATTTATTATTGTCATTTATTTTTTTGTCCTCTTTTTTTTAAAGAAGGAATGGTAATATACACATAAATTATGATTGAACCTATTTATGTCACTATGTTGTTTTGAACAATATCATATAATTTGGATTTATACTCACATTAATGTTATTTTTAGGTCTTTTTTGTTTTCCATCTCCAGCTTATGAGGAATGGTTGATGATAATTATTAATCATCACGTGGAATTAATTTGAGAGAATGTGAAACCACTTTTTCATATTCAAAGAAAATATGGAGTATTAATTGAGGATACATCAGAGTGAGGTAGATTTTTGTACTCACCTACCAGTGTTCCTCACGAATTATTATTTGTGATGATTTTTGATGATGAGATTTCCTTAGAGGGGTGTAATGTATTGTCATATATGTTTTCATGCCTCAAAATATAATTAAATACAAATATAATGTTTTTATTTATAAATTGTATGGACTAAGATCTAGTTTTATTTGTTTGTTTTCATGGGGATTTATATGCATTTTTAATGACCAATATTTTACATGAATTTCTCAGACCATGTGAATTACCAATGAATACAAAAAAACTGGATGTTATTGTTATAGGGGTAGAAAATGGTTATGTTTAATGGTTATAATAACAATATAAACTCAACATAATAATTAAATATAAATATATACTATAAAACATCATGGTTGGCTCATGGTTTACAAAATTATATGGCCTTTCGAGATTTCATTTATGGAACATAATTAGAATATAATTTTCCCAACTATGAGTTAAAATTTAACTTGCATGAAATTAATTTCCCATATATTATTTTATAATCTAATTATAGTTATTTTACCAATTAATTATATCTTTATACACCCCTCTTAAATTTTGTGTATTCTATTTAATTCCAAAAAAAATCGTCTTCTGTAAATATTGATTACGTTGAATCAGAGTGGTGATGATTATTTATAAATGATGAATTTGAGAATAAACCCTCTATTTTTCTTTTTTATTCTGTATATTCCTCATTTCTATTGATTATAACCATACATTATTTTAATCTTATTATATATGGATATCAATTCAACATAATGACAAATTCACAAATTGTCACAAGAATGGTGGTGGATTCAACATTTAAAGAACATCCCCCAAGAATGGAAGTTGATTTCATTGTCTATATTGGATTTATCTAATTATTATGTCATAAATCAATAATTTTGTGGGATTATCCTCTGGGAACGTAATATTTGATCTATTTTCAATTGAAAATTTAATAATTGGTCGATTATCATTGTCATGATATGAAGTTTTCTTCTAAAATTGATTACTGATTAACAGTCAATTTCTTAATCATCTATAAAGTCAATTATTTGACATCTTATTATTCTAATAACAATGGAATTGGTTCTATTAGTGGTCTCATCATGATATGTGTCATCAAATAACCATATTTTAGTGTGTAATCATTTTCATTCACATTTCTATTCAGCATTCCTAGTGAACAAAAACTGCTAATCGATATCCTTCATGTGTGAGACAATACACTCTAGGTGTGTTTCATGGTTCAGAATTTGATCAATTTTAAAGACATTTAATTATTAGTAAAAATTCATGATATTGGATTTTACATTCCTTTTTCTTCAAATGTATAATTTATTCTTCAACTTTTATAAGGGGATTTTATAGGATATTGTTCATGTTTGATTATGATCCCAAGTTGTGATTTTAACACATGGGAACCATTTATAATTTATGATTCAGCTATTATACTAATGTATCATGTTTCTATGAACTAATTTGATAATATGTATATTTATCGGGCTACATTTCTATGAATTTCATCTAATTATTTTCTCTATTATGCTTTAATTTGTTTGGAATAATTATATTGATTTTTTGCACTGTTTCCGATGGTATTTGAAAAGACTCTTATAGTGAACCAAAAATTTTATAAATAGATATACCATATTATTAAACTAATATTAATTTAATAAAATAATGACCAAAATTTAATAAGATTGGTAAATTTCAGTTGTAATTTTTTTTGAATCCTCAGTATTTTGAATGTGTTATTATGTTGATTAATATAAACCATTGAGATTGTTGGTAGGTCCAACAATTATCAGGATCATTGGAATGTCATTCCAAGAGATATATTGACCTAAAACCATTTTTATTCTATTTATTATGTTTCATTGGATGAACTAAGTGTTTGGATGATCACTAAAGAAAGAACAAGGGTTCTCAGAAGATAAAAATACATTCAATTTTCCTTTCACATTGGCTAAATCATTTATCCAACGTTTAAGGGGATCATGGTGCCTAGATAGTAGATTCATGATGTTCACTTCATGGGGGGATTACCCATTGAAATACTCACCATTTAGTAGATACATATATTCATTGTTTTGGGATGTGCTTTTCAAATAACTCGTATGAGGATTGACCCCATCATTTCGACAGGCATAATGGAAACAATGTCGAACTAATACACCTTTCCTCCCCCCATTAAAATATATTTTTTCCATTATACAACAACAAGGATCCAATATATGATCCAATGGTAGCTATAGATTCATCTTGTAATGGCCTTCGATCTACTAGCATTTTTTTCCTTTTCATCTCCCTATGGTGTGTTATATATCTATGATCCATTTTATCCAATTTTTAATGAATTTATATAGAACATTGATTTATTATTATTTATATCGAGTTAGAGGTTTATATCCTAATAAAAAAACTATGAGTATATTATTTTTGGTGACTTTATTTCTCCATGATTTTATGGGTGTTTTGAGGGTGTACAATACATATATCATGGGGCTAGTTTATAGGAGGATATTAATTATTTAATTCAATTTTTAATATTAGTTATATGATTAAATAGAATAAAATTTGGTATTTATGACACAAATTTTCATGTTTATCCATGTGAGAGGATTAATCCCCCTTGGGCCATGTAGGTCGAGTCATTTATTTAAATAAAATTGATGTATATATATAATTGTTTTATTATATTGTATCATGATGGGAATGACCAAAACATTGAGTTACAACTAGCCTAAATGATTGAGGAGACAAATACATAAAGTATGGAATGAGAAAAGATACATGGGTGATGTTGATCACTGGTTTTGTCGACGAGGTAATCAGATTGGGGATATTTGATCATCAAGATGTTGTCTTGGATCATGGTTCATGTTTTGGTGATGAAGATCATGTTATTGATTTACAATTGTAGGGGAATGAGGTTCTTAATGAATATTCTTATGTACTTTTTATGTGATTTACACTATTATTTTTTTTGTAAAAAAACCCATTAGTATTTTTCACCGAGATAAGACTTAGATAAATGGGTTGTTTACCCATCATGCAGGTGGAGTACCTTGTAGACTATTTTTCATATGTAATGTTGTGGACCATTGGACATTTCTATGGTTTCACAACATTTAAATCCATGTGGATGGGGGAATACGATTAATTTATAGTGATGATATGGTAGAATGGGATAAATTATAGATATTACACAAGGGGCTAATGTTTCAAGTTAATGGATGAAGGATATGATCATTCCTCACCACATTGACTATTACGCTAACAATGCAGTTTATGTAGAGGGAATACGTCATTTTTCTAGGGACAACGGGATTTGTGCCAAATTGGGCTTATAGTTTTGGGTCTAAAGGATTAGGTATCTATTTTTTGTTGATTTTCTTGGACGTTGTGTAGTCTGATTGATGGATCACGATTTTTGGTGATGTGATTATGGGTGGTACCTATAGGTTCATCTAGGATTATTTTTTTATGATATTCATTTGGAATATTTCCATGGATCCTCACCACTATAGATATATATTGTAATAATGATTTTTCATGGCATATATATCACTAAGGGCACTTATTATGATATTCCTAGTGATGAACAATGAATTTTACAACATTTTTTCAATTTTGGAGCATAAGGAATGTGTTTTTTATCATATAGGTCTATGTGTATATTTTTATTATGTATACTAATTATTATGCTAGATTTATTTTAAGAATGCATTGGTGGTGACCTACTATGATCTATTCATAATCCTGACTCGTGTCCTTAAGGATTAATGTATACATTTTGACTATTAGTGATGTTAGGGGAACCAGCTCATCAGATGGACCTTCGAGGTTGAGTTGGACATTTTTTATGCGATCGATGGTGAAGAACCATGGACGTTATTTTATTATATATATTGTTTTGTTAAGCTTAAATTTTTTTCATGTTTCTTATTATATGTATGATTCATGGGTTAGCCACATGTGACCCTACTTCTTATGTACAATTTTTTTAACCTATTATGACACGATCTTGTTGTCTATATATAGTACAATTTTTGTTATTCCCATGATATATTATTGTGTTTCATTTTGAATATTTTGATTCAACTATTTTTATTTTCATTTCACTATGATTGTTTTTTTCCACTAATATGTTTTTTTCTATAAACCATCATGTTTATTATTATCACATAAATAAATATAGTATTCACACTATCACCTTTTTACAACCTCATTCCTTGACGACAACATTGTTGTATGGGAATGGAAACATATGTTATATTGGTAAAACATCCCCCAAAACCATTTAAATGTTCATCAAATATGGGGTGATACAAATCCTATCATAGGACTTTTATTTGCTGGGATTAGGTAGTAGAATTCCACAGAAAACTAATTGTATCTAATGATTTCATCTGTTTTTTTAATATGACTATTTTGGTTGTGGAGGATGAGAGACTATGATTTATTTGGAACTGGTACATTAATAATGTTTTGTTTTCTGTATCCTCGTGAATAGTGGAGTTACGATGTTTCTAGGGAAACAAAATTAATTGATTATAGTGTTCTTTTATAGTTGATTCAAATTCAACCATGATTGGAGAACTTGGGTATGATGATATTAGATTATATGGTTTTTGACCCTTGTCCACGTACGGAAGGAGATATTTTATTTTATTTATATTAGAAACATAGGGTGTTTTGATATATATTTTTTCATAAATTTTATTTTCCATTGGAAAATATATTAGGATTTGAGGGGTTTGATTATTTGAATTGTTAGAAAAATAATCTATATCCTATTTTCATTCCATGAATCTCTTCGTTTTTTTTAAATTAGTGATCTGGGAATTTAGATCTAATGAAATCATTGTGAGAATATGTGATTTTTGATATACATGTTATATATGGGTTGGAATCATGTAATGTAAGTTAGGGATGATGATAGGGGTGAGTTGTTAAAATTAAAAATAAATAATCTAACAAATGTTTTCATGGGTAGTCTCTGGGTTGTAATTAAACTCAGCAGCGTCATCTTATATGTGATTACTGAGTCTATTGTTGGAACTAATAGGGCAATGGGACTAGATGAAATAAGATTCGTGACTCAAATGTTTATTAGAAGTAGGCCATGAGTCTATGCAACATTTGATACCTTACCCTGATATGGGTTGGTATGGAGCCTTGAGGGAATATTTCATAGGACATGGTGTAGTTCAGTAGTGTATGGGCAGGGAGTTGTTCTACATATTAAATATTTCTTTAATTTAAATATTATATATATATATATATTCTATTATGGTTCATTTACTATTTTAATGGTATTCAGCATGATTCCTCATGAACTAGCGGAGCATCAGGTGTGTGGTTGTAAAGACCCCTAGTATAGTATCTCAAATTCAGTTCCGTAATTTATCACATAAATATAGGAGAAAATGAAATTAAATCCTAAGGTACCAAATTGTTAAGTAGTTTAGAAAATAATCTTACTAACAAAACATTTACATTTCAACATTAAATTAAAAACAAAACATATATACTCCATTCGAAACATACCAATTCTCCTAGATTATCAATGCTTTTAAATAATTACATAACTCTTAGCATCATAGGGAAAACAAAACATAATAAATTGGTGATTTTATATTCTCATTAAGGGTAATATTACATTGAAATTATTCATAAATAAAATGGTGAATAACTCAAAACACAAGTAATTAAAAAGTTAACCTAATCATAATATGGAATGAGTCAAATCATTAAAAATAATTCCATATAAATAATCACATGGTTTAGAAACATAACCAAGGATATTATATTAGTTGAATAATCACATTAAATATAAATAACTTCTATCGTAATGTGAGAATCCTTAATTTGTGGCATCATAATCAAATAATGATGGCATCAACCACGAATTTTATATAAATGGGTAGGGCCTCGACCAAATATCATTCTAGTTTGTCTCATCATACATGTCAAAGTATCTAGGGGATACAATATTGCCCCAAAAACTATTACTAATACCGATTCATTCTACATTTAGAAGGGATGATTTATAATCAAAATATTAGTTAATATCCATAGTATCCTATTAAATGTAAATAATTTCACTAATTTGAAAACATAATCATAATATATTATGACTAATATAGAGAATGATCTCAATATAGTACATACCTAGTCAAAATAATCATAAAACATCCTCTAAAATATATTAGATTGTATTATAAGTGATAAACCTTAACTTTGCATAAGATTAATCAAACAAATTTAAATTAGATAAATAATCTAAAAAATCATTGAACTTTTATTGAAGTAAATATCATTTTTTACTTTGGAATTATTTATTTAAAAATAGACATAATTAAAAATAGATAGATTTATTTTTAAAATGGGATTATAAACATGTAAAGGAGAACTCTAAGAATTAATTCTTTATGTAATCACAAAGTTATGAAAATTTTATATAATGGTTAAAAATATTTCTTTATTCATTGAAAAACATTTTTTTAAATGACTACTTTTAAATGAATGTGTGATCTTCATATATTCCAAGAAATAAATAATTATCAAATTGAAGAATAAGTTCTATGAAGAAAATCGATCTGATGATATTATATATTAAAGAGACATAAAAAGACACCACAAACATTGAATATGTCATCAATAATTTATATCTCACTGAAAAAAAAGATATTGGAGAAAACCATTACCTAATGATCCAAATCATTTTTCACATTTACTTAATGACATAGATAATAAAAGTATATTTAATAATTACATAATATATAACCACATGAAAATATTTTTTATTTTTTATAATTCTATTAACTTTAGTTATGTCCCATTAGATGAGTTATAATGATACATTTTTATGTTTAATTATTGTTCTATTAAGTATTTTATGGATGGTTTCATCATGTATATTTATGTGTGTTCTTCTAAAATGGGAATAAATTACACGTATGTAAAATTATTTGGAATGAATTAATTTTACAATGTTTATATAATATCATATTTTTTTATATATATCTCATGGGGACGATTCAATTGATAAAATATTGATGAAAGTGCGTTAATTTATTTTGATATTTTTTATGATAAAAATGATCTTGATTCATTTAATTTAATATTATATTTATGTATTAGTTACATGAAATTAAGTAATTTTTTATTCAAAAGTTATAATCAGTTATAAAATAAAATGCTTTTATTACCATCCATGAAGGTGGTAATAAAAAATATCATTCTCCATCAAGGCGTTAAATCGACCCATAATAGATGATGATTTAATTTTTAAAATAAAATGAGAATTGATGATAATTGTTGATGGATATTCAATCAACCTAAAAACATTAAATTACATATATGATACCATAGTTACTGTTACAATTTTTTAAGGGGAGGTGAGGGAAAGAGAGGAAAAAATAAAAAATAATACAGAAATATGAGGGTTTTATGAATTTAGTGGTACTTCTTTGAGAACATCCTATTTGAATAATAAAATGGTATTCTAGTGATATTAGAAATAACACAAATGATAAAGAGATCATGGAGATATATTAAGTAAAATATTATAATTAATTAAATTTTAAAAGGGGTGAGAATATGGTGTAGTGAGGGTGGTATTTATAGTGCAGAAGAGGGGTGTATTTGGATGGTTTTATTCATTAATTTCATATAATGGCTCCAAAACATAAATAGTGTTGATTAATTTGACAATGTATTGTAACTACTAGATATTATTTCAAACTAATAGTTCTAATAGCATCCAACAAAACCAAAACTCAAAAATTTCATGTATATTTCTTATAATTTTAAATACCATAAATTTCCATATCCCATTATTCCTAAAAACTTTTATTTTAAAAAAAATTCAAAAATTCCCCTAACCATTTTTCATCATTCCTCATTGATGTATTTGGTATCCAAAAGATAAAAAATATATTAATTTCATCATGTTTCTATATAATAATATGTAGAGGAATAATTTAAAATCAAGGATGTTGTATTTTATACGTAACATGTTGAAAATAAGACATCTTGATACATAATGGGTAATTTTTCAGTTCATATTATCCCCCCAAAATATACCTTAAAACTGATGTAAATTTTAGTGCTACAAGGGTGTATATTGATATTTGATCTATGAAAGTCACCTAATATTCATTTTTTAGAACGAGTATATAGGGACCTAAAAGGCTCTCCCAAATTTCCAAATTCCAACTTCATATTCGAAATCTACCAATTTCCCATAATTCAATTTTTTTATTTTATTTGGAAAATTATAATCATTATACTACGAATTTTTTTCCCATTACAATACAAATGTATTATTAACAATTTTAAAATATACGGATGTTTCACCTTAATTGATAATTCACATATCAATATTTTATAGATAAAAGTACATAAGATCCCTATCAATACCTTTTGTTTACAACTCTTTGATTTCTCCTCCTCAATTCATTTTCATCATAATATTACTTCCTAGGTTTTATTTTATTGGAAAATTACAATCATTGAGTATCAAAATCAATCAACTTCTCCTTCATTGTGTGTTCATTCTAGGAGAAGACAAATTTCAAACTATTGTGATCTATATATGTTCTCACATCATTCAATATATTGATATTGTATTTATATCATCGATGAAAATATTATAGCTTTAAACTCTTGATCATGGTTTGGATTTTATCTTTTCATGATTTTTAACTATTTTGAAGAGTAATAAATATGTCAATCATTTTTCATAATAAATCAACCAAGTACTTTCATCGATGGATCACAATAAATTTCAAATTTTCTATTTCACATTACTAGATTCATGATAATAGCATTCACTATTCTCCTCATAATTTATAAAATTCATTCCTCAACTTCATTTTTCTAAATAAACCTGACACAATTATGAGTATTCATGAATTACTTGTTATATGATAGAGAAAATTTTGAGAACAAAACCCTGATAGTAACCTGTAAATCCTTCAAAACTATATACATCAATTATGTTCATTATTGTAGGTCATCCATGATTTGCCTTTATCTTTACAAGTTAAACATAGATTATATTCATATGGAAAATATTTCAAGGAAAAACCATTTGAATCTAGAAATCATTGTAACTAAAAATACAATAAAACACAATTCTTCTAATAGTCTCAAAAAAAGATTCATGTGGATCTTGTAGTCCTAATTGAATTTAGAGTATATCATGCTATCCTTAATTAATACAACAAAATATACAATGATATTTTTTCAATACTCTATTCGTTAGTCTTTAAAATTATATAATGAATTTTTTACTAAAAATGACATTACTGTAAACTCATAATGTCCATAAATTTTTTGAAATTCTATATTTCAAATATCATCCTTCTTCATACACAAATGATAATATCCATCACTAATATCAATATTTGAAAATTATTGAGCTGCTTTAAATTTCGAAAATAATTCATCATTGTGATGAATCAGATACAAGTGAATTATCACAATAAAAATGATCTCCATATAGTCAATTCATATGCTCATAGATCCATACTTCCTATTAAACAAAATAACTAGAGATCCCCATAGGGAAACCCTATGGAATGTAAATAACATATCACTAAATTCAATTTGTGGTTTTTTAACAATATTAACTCTATAATTTCCATTCTATAGGGATTATATGATATATGCATTAAATTAGGGATTGAATAAATATGAAACCCATCTTCCCTCAAAAGTGGATTCCTAGAAAATTACTATGGATATGCATCAGTACATTCTTCTACAATTTATACATCCATAATTTGAATATGTCAATTTTCACCAGAAGGATATGTCTTTTCTTATACACAAATAATCTCATTTAGAATATCTACAAGAGGCTGATCAATAATTGAATTTAATGATATATTCTCACCTCTAATGATAATAAATTCTATATCTTCATCCCAAATCACAATTTTCTTGTATTTTTAATTATTTGTTGAATTTTATTTTTAAATATAGTAGATTACATGAATTATAAAAAAATATAAATTATATTTAATAATAAAAAAATTAGTACATTTATGTGTCATAACAGTAATTGATTAACAAATATATGTGGAAATATGGTTTCCATTCGGAGTTCTTAGTTACAACAATATTGTTAATATTATAAGGAAATATCTATTTTTAATATAAAACTAAAAAGATAAAAAGAATGATATTATTTGGCATCAATTAAATCAAAAGAGAAATTTGGGGTGATGATTAAAATACCTAAGACAACATCATTAGGAACTTCAACATCATATATTATGAATTCATAGGCATAAATTTATTTAATTGTCCATTTTATGGGTAATATTACTTGAAGTATAGGAAATTAATAAGCATTGAGACACATATAATTTGATATAACACATTTTACATTGTTTATATCATTCTTTTCTATGAATTTATGGGCATAAGAGAATTTTTCATCACACTATCCACAAACTCCCATTCGTAATAATAATTATCCATGATTTTTATTTCCAAATTTATTTAAAATTATATATACTATTGTCGCATTGTTCCATATTGCCTTATTTTATTTTATTGAGTACTCATCATCAATATTTTTTCACTCTTCTACTCAAAGTCATATTTCAGAAGAAAAATAAATCTTTTCTTGATTTCAAATGAAACTATATAATTATATGATTATAATGTTTCCGATAATACTTATAAATTAATAATATGTTTAATTCCATCAATAAAATATTTAATCATCCTCCTTAGATTGCATATATTTTCTGAATAGTTCCTTTATAAACACATAATTCTTTTTCGTAAATTTTAAATGTTTTCATCTAAATTTTTTTCTCAATCTCAATATACGAATCTATATATCTCCATGATGTTCATGATGGAAAAATTTTTCCATGAAAGTTTATTGAAATTAATAAACATTATTTCCTTGGGAATATACTCAATATTTATTATAGAGTTATATTTCACATATATATGTTTTATCAAAATGATTTTCCAATGATTCTAATTAACATTCTTTAACAGAAACTATAAAGAGTATAGCCCTAGAATCAAAGAGTCAGTTATATGAATTACAAAATTTTTATTCTAAATAATGAAATCATATCTTGAGGGACCTAATAGTTTATTATATTTTGAATCCAGATTAAAATATAAGCTTTAAATTACTTCTTGAAATGGATAACAAGATATAAACATCATTTAAAGGATCCCTATTATCCATTTCTATCCAATCTTGTTTATAATGATACACATATTGGCATCCATAGGAAAAATAATTCATATTAAATGTGTTACATTAGATACTATGTAATAATATATATAAAACACATGATATAATAAATAAACATAAATAATTATTTAAGGTAAATAAATATAAACACATTCAATTAAAACAAAAACTTCAGCATAATATGGAAGGAATAAATGATAATAAAAAAATTCCATATAATAGTCAGATGAGTATAAAAATAAAACATTTATATTCTAGTAGTCAGATAATCACATGGAATATAAATAAAAAAATTTGATAATAAGGGAATTCATAATAGGGTTCATCAAAAACATAAAATCAAACAAAATTGCTAGCGGGATTGTTTTACCTCATGAGTGTCATCTCCTTGGGAACATATTTAAGGAACATGGAAATTATATATTGGTGATACCTATTTGTCTAGAATGTAGGAAAAAGTATTGGAAAGAGAATAGGGTAGAATATGAAAATTTATAAAATGTTAGGAGAAGGGGTGTTGATGTCTCGTATTTATAGTGTATGTGGGGAGTGATTTTTGAGTATTTGGTTCATGTGTTTATTATTTTAGAGAAAGAATATCAATAAGAATGATTCATTTGACTATATACTGATTCAATTTTCTCATTAGAAATATTTGTTCATCCCTCATTTATACAAGATGATTGAATCTGAATCTAATGTTTTTGGCTTATAATTTTAAATACCATAAATTAATGTAATTAACTATTTTAAAAAATTCAACTATTTTCGAAATATTACAATAAATTACGTTAAAAATGGAGTCTGATTTATTTAAAAAATTTATATCTATCATAAATATAATTTCAAATTAATTATCAATTACTTTTAGAAATACTAATTTGCTTATTCTTAAAAATTTTCAGATGGTATAAAAACTACTTTTTGGATCATATAATTATCTTATAATTAGAAGGAAAAATATTATTTCTAAATCTATTTTATAATAATAAATTTTCCCTCAAATCGTAATTTTGATTATAATATTTCAAATTAATAAAATATATTGGGGAAAAATTAAATATTTAATTTAATATTTCTAAAACATTTATTCACTTATTCGATGAATAAATATTTCATATTATTAAAATTAAGATACATAAAGTTTATATAGACTTTAAAAAATGATTTTACCATTATATATTTCAGATTTATACTTTTATGTTTCATATTCACATTTAATGGTATATTATTGTTTTAAACATGGTGTTGCATGCAACATAAGATATAGTAGAAGTTAAATATAAAAGAGTCAAACAATAAAGTATTGGGAAGTTATAGTATTTATATTGTAATGCCTTATCCCTACCTCATTGAATTGAAAAGTCAGTGAGGGATACTTGGCCTAAAGCGACGTTCCCAAGATTCCAATGGCTAGAAATAAATGTCGAGGGCTTCAAGATCAAGATGGTGAATGATTTTCCCTTACTACAAAACCAACCAATCCATCCACTAACAGCCAATATAAGATGCATGTCAAATAAATTACCTAACCATGAATTCCCAAAAGACAACCATGTTTTTCCACAACACAACTCAAACCAATACAACCAGACATGTCCACACAACATCAGAGTACACAATTGAAACTAATAAACCAAAAAACAAAAGCCAGGACACCACCACAGCTCCACACCAAGCTCCATGCTCCAAGATCTACCATGGGATCACAATGCTCCACTAAAGGAGGGTGATTCTGTACCTTTTCCCACGTCACGATACACGTCATCTGCAAAGACACCAATGTACCAAAGTAGGGGTGAGTAGTAGAACTCATTTGGATTACCCAAATGTCTTCCCTACACATGCCCTAGGATAAAACCATTATCACATTTTTATCAATCAGTTTATATAAAATAAATCACAAGTGAAACTATTTTCTTAAGCCAAACATGACCTTACCAAACCATCACACCCAAACCAAGAAATAAAGGGAATGCCAACCAATCATTCCACAAGTAATTTCATCATTTTACATTATCACCAAAACATCCATCATGCAATGAAATTCACAAAAAAATAGCAAAAAACCCAAATGATGGAGCTTCTGTCCAACCGGTTCACCCATTAACACTTTAGTGGAACTTCCCATCTACTTCCCAATGATGGTGGCCCTTCAATCCAAAATCAGTCCCCTTTTTATAGTGGTATTACTCGCCACTTCCACACATCATTTAAACAACCCAATTCCAAGCATATTACACACTAAGGTCACAACCACATGCAATGAACCATTTCCATTTCATATCAATCCAATTCAATAAATCACTCGTTTGTTGAAAATGATTTTCCATGCCAAACAAAATTTCAATAAAACAATCCTTTTATTGAAAACCATTTCATCAATCATTTTCTCAAATCAGGAATAGCATCCCACTTTAAAATCTCCATTTTAAAATCCATAACAATAGAATTTCACCCCAATACCCTATTTTTTCCAAAATTCCCCAAAACATCACCCAAGGGATTTCTAAAAAACTTCCCACTTCAGGACACGATTAATTTCAAGAACATCAATTTAATTATAATCAAAACCATTATCTTTATCCATGTGGATTCGAGAGAGATGCCACCTACCTTTAGGGTTCCTAAAAAATTGACCCACAAACAACTGCACCTCAAATCCGGTGAACGCACCACCAAAACCTCTCTAGATAACTTCCCCTCAAATTCACAAGCCATCGAAATATAAACCAAGGAAACCTGAACCCTAGATCTATACACAAAAATTATAGATATTGAAAACCAAGAATGATTGTGAATATGAATACATTAAAAAATATTATGATAATAAATTATTGAATTTTATTATTAATTCTTTTGATAAATTTTTTCTAAAAAACATAATATGAACATTTATAAATTAAAATAAGGTTTATTTAAATCATCAAAATACATAGAAAATAGATATATTTTTTAACATAATTCATTCCAACAAATGTATCTCTTAGATTTTTGATTCCACACTGTACTACCTTGCTGTATGGTGTATTTTATTCTTAGGCCATCATTTATAAATAAATTTTCTATCTCAAGTATTGATTGTTCACTTATCCAAATTCTAAACATCCACATACTGACATCATAAACGAGGAATTTCAATCTCCCATAATACATTAAATTTATTCGATATTAGAAATAAATATTCATCATATTGAAACCGATTTATATTCTCTTCTGAATATTGTTGGGAAATTCCATAGAAAATAAATGGAGCATACATTTCCCCTGAAATATCTATATCAAAATAGTGTAAATATAATAATATAGGATCATTTTCAACATAATAATTGGGAAAATAACCATTATCCTTTTCACATAATGCATATTCCATATTATATATTTTTATAGGGGATTTTTTATTGCACCGTCACATTCCTTTAGTAGTTCTATAATAATAAATTGTCTCATGTTGACATATTTCTTGAGGAATATATAATTTTTTAAATCTATATATAAGTCTCATCCTTAACTATTGATACTTTAAATGATATATCTAAAAAAATATTTATTATACATAAAAATTATAATGTGTATAATTTTTTATGCATTATTCATTTATTTTATATTTTCATAAGGTGAGAATTTATAATTATGAGTAAAGGAAAAACAAGTCATATATTTTCTGAATGAAATTTTAAAATGAAACCTTTTTTAAAATATTAATGTTAATAATGGGTAATTAAATAATATATGTTTTTGATCCAAAAAAAATTATTTACATTCCATAAATGAAGTATGTTTGAGAAACGTACATGTCAACTTGATACTATAATAGTTATTTAGGAAACAATTTTAAAAAATCGTCATTAATAAATCACTATAATAATGAAACTATGTATCATATAGATATTTTTTTGGTATTTTTCATTCATTAAAAATATTTCTATTTGAAGGGAGTATTAATATAAAATCTTTAGATTCATCATTGTAAATAAAATATTTTTTCAAGGAAAAATTTACTATGAAAATATTTTCCATATATCTCATTCTAATATTGATTATTAGAGAGTTAATATTCACTAAATTATTTGGTATGATATAAATGTTATTATTAATAATAAATTTTAATCAAATCATAATGAAGTATGAATTCAGATTCTCATTCCCATTCTTGGAGATGATTAGACCCAAAATGGAAACTGCAATAACACAATGTGTGACATTGGAATTCATCAACTATTCTTTATTTCTACAAACTATTACCAATCACACAATACTTATTATGTCTTTTGGTTTAAAACCTATACCATGATTGATTAATGATAATGTATATAGTTCTTATAAAGTTAATTCGGGCCTTGTGCGTTGTGGATCCATCTTTTGGAATCATATTGGTCAGATTGTTGGTTGATTCTATGGTATATGTGTCTTTACTTCCATATTAATAGCTAAATTGATGGGTATGATTCATGGAGTATTATTTCCAAAAAAAATGGTTGGATCATCATCTGTATTGATACTAATCGACCACCATATTTCAATATGTTTGGAATGGTATGATAAATCTTGAATAACCAATCACCACCTGTTGGATGTGATGAATTAGTGCTCTTCTCGACATCAACTGCATCATCACTCATATATACCATGAGGATAACATGGTTGCAAATGTTTATGAAAAAAAGTTAGTCAATAAAACATTACCTATCGTGATAAACTACCTTTTGAATTACTTTTTTTTTCCATAATTATGTTTCTAATATGTTTCCAACTTTTAGCACTTTTAATTATTTTCCTTTATAATACATTTTCCTTACTGTTCTTGCCATACACAATATTCTTCAAATAGATTATTTATTCTTATGGAAAATCCTTAAATGATATCAATTAATGTTATAGTATATGCATATATAAGCAATAAAACACTAAAAACTATCATGGAAATCCATTAATATTTAATTCATTATATCCATGAAAATATATGGTGAATTATATAACATAATAGAAATTACAGTTAAGTAATATTGCTTATTCAATGACTCAAGTTTAATTTTTTGTATACAATATGTATTTAATTTTAATTAATTAAAACACGATTTCTGAGAAGCCATTTATAGATATTTATATTTTTTATTTTGATAATATATATAATTAATGTTACATAAGGGATTCATGTTCTTTTTAGTAATGGATTTTATTTCTATATAATCGATGAAACTCATTATCAGACCATTCTCCTTTGTTAAAAACAAAGATTGTTCTCTAAAATATGAAAAAAAAATATTTGAATCATTTATCAATGGTCTCTTGTATTTATTTATTTAATTATCATATTTTGACTATGTCTTTTCTAATTTTATGTTTAGATATGGGGTTTTATATGGCTTAAGTTAAATATAATATTCAACATCAAAATATATACCATGTAATGGTAGTCCATATAGAAATAAATAAATATAATCACTCACTAAAGGTAAATAATATATTCTAATTATACCCTTATCATTCACTTATTCATCATCTGTATGGATTTAAATAAAATAACACATTATTTGTTGTTCTGAAATATACTCTGGTTATGAGGTATCTCCTCTAAAAGTCTTGGATTTATTCATTCCTTTGATATTTTAATAGCACGATAATGATAATTAAATATCTAATTAAACATTTAGATCACATCCATTACAAGGATTAAATCAAATTATATCATTTCTATTACAACTATTTTGACGATAAAGAACATCCATGAATTTTAATTGAGAGAATCTAATAAACTTTCGTTACTATATGATTTTTAGTAGGAGTATAAATTGAAGTTAAAATAATTAATTCACCAGAAGTTTAATCAATTCTAATATAAATCATATATGATATAGTATAATGTATACAAATAACAAAATATAATATACTAGTTAATATTGAGGTTATTTACAAATTTACCACAATAATATCACATGGGCCCTCATATTATGCTATTGTGATATTATAACCCTGACCCTTCCCCCTTGTACACTTCTGGGAAGAATACCTTAATTAAATGTTCATTTATTTGATTCAAAACATATACCAATGTAATTTTATCATTTTAAATATGAAGAACCCATTTTTTCATTTAATTTTTGAGATTGATGGCCCTAATCTATACAAATGTATAAAACCCTACTCCCCATATAAAATACCACAGGTCGTTTCTTCCTAAATTATTTCAAATTGAGTGTTTCATCCTTCCTTTCTTATCCTTATATAAAATTTAACAAAATAGTTATCAACTATCCTCTTTCTGTCAAGATTATCTTCGAAAATAAATTTTTTGTGTAAATTTGTCTTTTTATTAATAACACATGTCACTACAATATAATATGAGTACAAATTTTGAGTGACTAATTATAATATGATTAATTTTTTTAACCCTTAAAATAACAAATAGATTCATCATTTTAAATTACATAAATAATATAGAAAATGTCTTAATAACCATGAAATGTTGGCCTCATAATAAAAAATAGCCTCTTTAAATTTTTTGTCTTCACAATATAAACTAGGTTTCATTTTATCCTCTTTTTTCTTGAAGAATATTCCTTTTAAATAATATGTATTAAAAATAAAACCATTTTACATTAACGCTCCTTTACTATTTTGTGGTGTTTTGAATCAATGGCGATAGGTGGTAAATATATACATATAAATTATATACAACCATGGTAACCTTATTTTTATAATAAAATCCATAATATATTAATATGCTAAATATAGTAATTGTAAAATATTCTATCTGCAAATTGATTTGTGGTTCTGTTACTAAATAATGATATTTATGAACTGAGACATCAAATAGTTTAACCCTATGCGGTATAGAAACATGTTGTTCTATACAAAAATGGTTAATTGTATAAAATTAATTAATCTATCCTAATTGAGTTATATTATCGTTCAATCTAATACTAATATCATTATCATTTTCAATATTGTAATTCCTAAATATAATGTGGTGGTTGAAAAAATTTATTTTCCCTTTATTAGGTTTTATTTTTTTAAAATTAAATATACAAAACTTTTTAATGAAAATATTCATAGTTATAAATCACAAAATATTTTTCATATGAATTCATTAAAAATTATTTATATAAGATATGATATGTTTTAAAAACATTTTATGCATTTGTTATAAATATTTTGATGTCTATGTATTTTTTTATAAATATAGTCTAGTATGGTTTTACTAAATAATACTTGATAAAAATTTAATACAATGATTCTGGTAACCCATATATGGATGTTCTTTTGTTAAAATGTCAAAAAATACATAAAACAAAATAAATAATATCAAATATTTTATGATTCCTTGTAAACTAAATTAATAAATTAACCATATTTCATATTGAAACCATAACACACATGGAATTATTAGATGGAAAATTATCATTTATATTTGTGAATAAAAATGTAAAATAAATTATTATACCTGAATTAGATGAAAAAGAATGAATTAAATACCTTGAACATAGATGCTTGAAAAAGGGCAGGTTAAAAATTAATATTTCTATATAAACATTGAATGAAAAATAAGTTAGGAATGATTAAATCCCATAAAAAGTGTTCATCAATGTGGTAAATAAATAAAAACATGGATAAGATTATATAGCCTCATAATAATTTTATTGATATTACAGAAATCATAAAAATCTGTTCAATGACTTATTCCATGACATCATACAATAAAATGTATCTATTATACTAAATAAAAAATTATTTTTTCATATAATTCATATATATACATTTATGGGCAATATAATTTTACACCCCACTATGAACATAATACATTTAATGAATACATTTTATAATGAAAATAAATAAAAAATATGTAACATATTGATCCCTACTGATCAATATACTAAATAATGGATATGATATAATTAGTACTTCATATAGAGAAAATGATAACAAAATTTTAGAAATATATAATAAATAGACTAACATAGTGGTATAGGTGAATGTAAAAAATAAATTTGGAAACTATAGGATATTAATGATATATTCAATAATACTCATATCAATTGAGTAATAGTAAGTTAGTAGTGATGTAAAATTGTTATTGTGTACAGATATCAATTGGAAATAGTAATTGAGATACATTGTTAGTAGTTGTATGAGACTAAACAATGAATGAAAAATGACTCACATACCTACACATCCACGATTGAAATCATATATTTTGTCATTTACATAAAATAATTGAAAATTTATTTCGAAAATATAATAATATATAAAATAATTCACTATTTTAAAATATTTTTGGACTAATTTAAATAATATCGTATTGGATTTTCAAATGACATATGAAACCAGGTTGATTTGTCACACACTGAGTGAATATTGTCTTAATACCCAAGAAAAAATATTAATTTTTATTATCCATAGGATTATTTGAACTAGTGTGTGAAACAAATATAGTTTCTAGATAGGGATATCATTTCAAGGAAACCAAACACTGTTTGCATGATTAATAATTCAGGAATTTTTATATATTTATATTTATACCTTCTATTTCGTATAATTACAATAGATATTGACATTGGGACAATTAGAGTGAATGGGGATCTAACATTTATGATATGAATATGGATTTATATTAATGATGTCAAGACCCATCCCCTAGGTCCCATGTCTTGACTACCCCAAGCCAGCCTTCCCTAGGCCAAGCAATGGAGTCTCATAACAAAGACGTAATTACCTAAAACTGGGAAGGCATTGCCTTTATAACTTGTAAACGCACACAACAGAGCACACAGTTGGCTACCATACACTAGGTAAACTGTATATAAAAAAGATTGATGAATATTAAAAAAGGATGGAACTACAATCCCAACTGTAAAGTACAAGTAACTGGAAGAACAAGTACAACTAAATAAGGAAAAAATAGCTACTAGGTAGTCCTTTGGGATTCCTACCTGATGGGTAGGTACATATATCATCCTCATCACTCCATAGCTGTTAGTCTCCTACGTGTACCGAATCGTCGTAAGGTCCACCTCTAGGTATCGTCCAGTCCTGGTACTCTCAGCCTCAGTCAGTGTTGTCTCTCATCTGCATCCAACACAACAAGGTCTGTGCATAGCCCGTGCAGGGGTGTGTATAAAAATACTCAGTAATGAATTATATTGTATAATATATAATATGGCTTATTCATATACTATTAAAAATGGAATAAAATAAAATATAAGTGTTATTCTATGAAAAATTAGTGAGTTGACCATGGGATGTAATTCAAAACGATTTAAATAATATTTACCCAAGATCAAAAATAAACATTGTAAAACAAATAAAGGAAATTTATTATATTTTTGTGGAAATAAAAAAATATTGGGTTATTTAATGAAATTCATATATGTTTCTGTTGGTGTTGGAGTATTGACTATATATTGAATAATATTAAGTTTTTAAATAAATTAATGACTTTCATTCTGTAAATAATTTTTATGATGATGAATATTTTTAATGATAAAGGACTTTTTTAAATGAATGGTAACCCATGGATTCATGAGATAATGCATGGATGGTTTATAAATCTAAAAATATTTAATGGTTATAATTATTATATTTCCAAAATTAGAAGAGGTGATCATAAAATATAACAATGAAATTATATTCACAATAGTAATATTGAGAATAATGAATATTTATAAAAAGGTATCAAAATGAAACAAGAAAACCATGATTTTAAGGGGTATTATAATAATAAATAATAAATCATGTAAAAATAGTTTCTCAATTATGGTGGTAAAATAAAATATTCATATTAGTGGGAAACCAAATATTAATAGACTAGATTTTATTAATATATTTTTATGAAATAAACAAAATTCGGTATATATAAATATATATATATATATATCATTACAAAGAAGTAATTGTGATTCATTTATTCAATGGAAGAACACAAAATAAGTGAATTTTAATTGAAAAATATATTTTTATTTAATATCCATATTGGGTTGACCTATCATATTATTCATCATTTAAAAAAAATTATAATAGGTCAACATATTTAATATTGAGTATCAATAATCTACTATATAAGGTGTTATTAGAGTATATATAATGTTGGGAGAGATATTATGAATCTAATGAGGAATTAATTATTCAATTTAAATGAGGTTATTCTATAAAATTTCATGATTTATTCATTTTTTTGGAATTATTGTTATATTTTCAGCAATTTTTAGTCATGTAATCTATTTTTATGGTTAGAGGAATGTGTCTTATTTTTAAATTATAATATAATATATAGTTTATGGTGGCACAGACACCTATGAAATATATCAATTGGAATATTAAAGGAAAATAATATTTTCAATATATACTTTTCCTCAATATTATGTTAATTTGATTTACTAATTAATCATATATAAATTTAAACAATGAATTTTTAATATGTGGGAGAAATAGAATGAAATAATTATTAAACATTTGACTGAATATAAATTATAGATTTTGAAAATTTGTCTAAAAATGTATTTTTTTGTACTTTAGATAATTAGAAAAATTATTATTTGTAATTAAGTTATGTTATAAATATTTGTTGATATTAGTGTATAATAAAATTATTTATTTACCCAAGATATATTATTAATATCAGTTTAGTGAATATAAATTCAGTATATTATAATCAATAATTTAATTACTCTATTTTTATATTCATCAAATACATCTTGGAGTTCCTAAAACTCAATTATTTTTTCTTGTGTGTCATTGAACATGATGATGTTTATCTATTCGTGTATTAGAAAAAAAAATATTGATACAAAAAGGTTGAGTTTATTATTTTATGAATATTGGAAACACTAATGTATATTTAATCTACTTGATAACTTTTGATACGATAATTAATGGATGGAAATGGAATCTGTTTATCAAAGTACTGTGATTATATTGAATATGATACAGTTATAATATTTACATTTTAAAACTGGTTCAGGATGTGTTTTGAGAGGATGATAGTAGAATAAATGGTTATCTACAGAAGGATATATATGAATCATCATGATAGTGCATAAAAAAATTCCAGGTTTTCTATACATTCAGTAATGTTATTTGATTGATTTCATTCAATATTGGATGAAGTAATATAGCAATTTTCAAGTAATTTGTTAAATTTTTTACTATATAATATATATGAAGCTTGTTGTTAAGTGGGTAAATGGTGATAATATTTCAAAGTATATTTAATAATAATTAATTAAATATTAATTTGTATATTTAATTAAAATTGAGATGAATTATTTGGTAATTAGAGGTTTATCATGGTATTAACAACGAGTTTTTTATTCTAAATTTTCAATTAGAATGATTTAGAATAATGTTATCTATATTTAATAAATTATAAATGAAATTATTATTATTTTGATAATTTTATTTTGTTATATTGTATAAAGGTTGTTTAGATGAATATGTTTTAGAAGGCATAGATTGATTTAGTAACTTGAAAGATTCATGCAAGAGATTAAATTTGCTAATGAAGAATGGGAATTTATTTCATTAAAACATGACAAGTTGTCATGCGTTGAGATCAAAGAGTGCATCTTGGGTGATTTGATGACTTTTTTCCATAATGTGGGAACATTATATATTAATTGTACCCACCATTTCATTACCGGGCCATGTTTTTTGTAATTTTAATTCTATATTTTTACATGATATGTTGTTGGGAATGGACTAGAAATTATATAATATATTTTTATGTGTAACTAGGAAATATAGACTAGTATTTTTACCTTTTTAATAATAATTATTAAATATGCATGATGAAAATTGGTTTTATGAATGGTATATATGGGAATACTAATGTTGAAAATGTGTAAACAATGTATGAAACAAGACATAGAAGTGTAACTGGGAGATATGTTAGCATAATCTTTTAAAATATATATATATATTGTTTTGGAGGATACTAAATAATGAACAATGAAAATATAATACATATTTTTTTCGTGTTTGATTAATATGATATTTTAAATTATTATGTATGATTATTTTGTGGTTATATATCATTAATAATATGATACCCGGTGAATTTTAGGGTATAATAAAACAATTATTTTTGGATCATTGGTTCATTAATATCATGTTATTTATTCAAAATTCATGATTAAATCTGATGTCCTTTGATAATTATATTTTAATATCATTAAAGAATATTTTTTTAATAATTTTATCAATTCAGATATTATATTTTATTTTATTAATAATGACATAAGACCAAAGAATTTCAATATTGTTTTTCATCTAATTTCTATAATGAAACATCATGATTCTAAATGTAATATCTTATCTATATTTGATTTATGGAATTTATTCCCTTTATTTATACATGATTTTTTATTTTATATAAAAGTTAAAAAGAAATTTATATAGTGGATGAGGATAATTATTTAAATTAAAAAATATAAATAGGGAATGATACATTAGATGTTATATGTGGTTGAATATGTTATAAATAATGTGTTGGGTATATCTAATAATGGTGTTATGGAACAAAAATATCATTTTTTGAATGTATAGGTAATAGAGATATATAGAAATATAAATTGAGAGGGAGAGTTTGTTTGTGTGGAAAATGATCAATCTAAATGGGGAATATCATAATAAAAATTATAGTATAAGATAAAATAATAAGGGAGTAATAAATAATTATATTATCACAATAATTAATGGAATAAAAAAAATTTATATATAAAATATGACTATATTAATGTTGATAATTTTCAATAAAGATCTATTTGAATATTGTAATGAATCGAAGACATGGTTAGTTATAGTATCACAAAATAGAATGTTGGTACATAAAAAGTCACGTTATTGTATTCATTATAATCTTGTTGGTAATATATATATATCATTTTACTTCATCCCCATACCGTTTGTTTTTAATTATAATCATTCATCAATTGTCTTTGTGTGGTATAATAGCAACCATACCCTTATCTTTAGATCACAAATTTTTAGTGTACCTCATAAATATCTATATTCCATATATTTTATTATTCATATTTAATTATATTAATCCATTAATGTTATTATTGTATAAGATCCATTAAAATTAACACATATATTGTTATAATATAAATATTAAACATTGTTTTAGATTTATCAACATTAATTCACCACTTTAATGTGTAGATCAATCAATCATGGTGGGAAAAACATTATTAGGTTATTATTTTAATTGAAATAAAATATCAGTGATAAAATAATAAAAAAAATATATATTATTTTTATATTGGTCTTACTAATTCCAGAATATTGGAACCCTATTGTATCAATATATTTGATTAAAATAATTTTGTTTTTTTATAAAATTTATTTGTAATGTGAATATTATAAAATGAATAAGGGATGGAAAAAATGATAAAGTGTAATTAAACCAATAATCCAATATAAAAAATATAAAATAACACCTATTATATATCAGGAATTATTAAAATGAGATATTTCATAATATAGAAACACATAATAAAAAAAATACTCTTAATGTAGAGTCTACAGTAGTTACCTAGGAATATTGAAATATTTTTGTTTGATGATGATAAATTTATAAGGTGATATAATGAATAAGTTAGTAATAAAAAATTACATTGATAATAATTAACAGAGTACAAAATACATCATTAAAATTTTTTAATAGATTATTGTTAAAATATTATGAATAATATATTTAGAATAAATATGATAAATAAGAGTATACCCCTTACTATTTTTATAGAGAATGTGGAAGGAGAAATTTTAGTATAAAAATAAATATATAATTGAAAATATTACAAAATATCACACTTGTATTTGTTTTGCTTATGAAATTCCAAAATTTTATTATTAGAGACTGTTATTGAAGAAATGTTTACTAAAAACAAGTCTAAATATTTTATTTTAATATCATGGTGTGATGATTACTAATATAATGTGGAAATAATAATATGCATTATTATCTAAGAACATGTATGATATTTTTGTAAAAAAAATATATAGATTTTTTACTTTTTTGATTTTTTAATGTGGGGGATATTAGATTTGATCACTCTAGTTCTTGTTTGAATTTTTTTAGAGAATCCTAAAATGAAAAATATAAATAGTCATACTATTTATATAATAATAAATTAATGGATATACACACAACCTTATAGGTTCTCAGTATCATAAAAATTTTAAATTTTTAATTGGTTGAGGGGATATATTTTGAAATGGGGATAAAACTATAATTGCAGGTGATTGAAAACATCAAACATGTGTTTATAGACCTGAAATTTGGTTTAGAGAGTTTCAGAGGTTAGTTAGATAGAACTATAGATAATTTGGGAGGCTAAGGCTACATCTTATAGTCGTTGCGTTGATGGTGACTATACAAGTTACCCTATAGGTCTATAGTGTACATCAGAATGCTGATTTCCCTATATCAGATCCTCATTGAAAATCTAGGTGAAATAAAAAAAATTATCCAATGTTAAAATCTTAAAAGAGGATTCCACTTATCCCCTAGAAATTTTCTATATAATATAAAAAACAAATCCCATATCCCTTAATCATTATCCGGTGAAAATAATAGATTTTACTAGATTTTAGGGATTATGTATGTTAAGTTCATATAAAATAATTCAACTTATAGATCATCCTTCAATTGCAACATATTTTTTAAAATTTTATTTTGGTTTTTTTAACAGATTTTATCATTTCAGTTTGGAATCAGGTTTGAGTTAATGCACCTTCATGATTCTTAGGGAGACGATGTCCCATAACATGGTTTACAATGAACTTCCCATTGATTTTATGAAGGTACCCCACATTAATGATTTATTTGATGTCTTCTTTATTGTTTTCATAATAAACTTAAAACATAGACGATGATTGATAGGTATAAATATCTAATGAATTTGGATGTTTGTTTCCAGAAACCTAGGGATTGTTTTATCTTTTCTATTTTGTGGATTCATCAAGGTGAACATTATATGATTTAACTATTTATGGAATCAATTTTTTGATATTTTCATATGTTTTAAGAACATATTTTGTATAATGTAAATTTATTTTGATCCACTTATATACTGGTAGTGGTAGGATGATAAATTTTTCATCTTAGAGAGACTAGGAGGAACATTTAGACAATCTAATTAATGATGGTTTTTCTCCTCAAATGAGTTAGATTGTCTTTGAAGCTAACCCTACGGTATAATTAAAATATTTTTCCTCTAATGGAGTGTTTTCAAACTGTTACAATGGTAGATCTTATTGAAATTTTTTTGGATCTATTTAATAACAATTAATATATTATTACCTCAAAACTATTTCAAGTGGAATGAATGATGAGTAAAATATAATAAGGAACATATTAACCATCTCAAAGGTATCAACAAAATTTCTATAATATTTTGTTGTTATATTATTTTTGGTTTATTTAAACTCTTTAGGTGAATGTTTGATTGAGTAAAAAAATTATATTACTGACCCGTAGTGTAAAATATATAGGGAAAGATCCAAGAGGGTTCTTTGTGATAGAATATAGACCTTATCATTCTAACACAAGTAGAACCCTATGTTGTTTTCTTTTGACCATTCCATATTAATGAAGGTGATGGGATAAAATTAAGGATCTTATTAGAAATATAAAAAATTTAAAAATATTTGTTAACCATTTGGTTAGATGTGGTGTCTTTGATATTCCTAATAGAAGTTGACCTAATGAGGTATTCAAATGGGACCCACATTTTGTGATCAATGATTCTTTGAATTTAGGATTTTAGTGGATTTCTTGTTAATGAAGACCCATATTTGCATGTATTTTACCCTTTTCATTGGTATATATGGTTGTGACTATAAAACCAAATCCATATCAATAAGTCTTCGAGATCATGAAATAATAAGGATAAATTTGATGTTAAATAAATAATGATTGAAATGGTAATATTAATAATTTATACAGGTAAATGTAAAATAAATGGGAACTGTTTTGTATGGTAGATAACATGGTGTGAAATTTGATTCATTGTATTGGTCAGGTTTGAATCTCCTTGTTGCAGTCTCTAAATATTGTATTACATTAATCTATTATATTTAAAATGGATACACCTTTGGATATATTTTATAAAATATATAGAAAACCCAACTCATAAAATATTGTGATACATATAAGGAATTCAACATTCATGTATATATGTGATACTTACAAATAAAACACCTATTGGGTGGTCTAGTTTAATTATAAATAATCATTAGTTTTTTCTCTGATACTAATATGCAAATTTACCATTGTGGAGGTCTATGATACTTATAATAAAAACAATATTAATTTTATTCTATGTTACTTATATGAAAAAATCCATCATGGGCATTTTATCATCCTTATAATTAAAACACCCTTCTTGGTGGTCTATGAATCTTATATAGAAAAAAATATAGTGTCGTTTATGATACTAAAATATAAAATAGACATTATGTGCTTCTTGGTAATTTTTAATATATCTCCCTTTATGTTATTCTATATAAAATATGTGAATACCCCTTATTGGGTATGAACTAATACTAAGGAAATCTTCTATTAGGGAGGTCTAACAAACTGGTGTTGGTGAATTAATTTACACATTCTCTGAGACACATCCACACTAGAATAATCTTTCATGATTAATCATGTTCATAGACTTGATGAAAGAGGGTGGTTTATTTATTTGTTTTTTAGTTTCGATTTAAATCATTTGATCATGTAACGTGAACATATAATTATATTTATTGTATTTTAATGATTTCAGTTGTGGTTCCCATTTAGTTTTATACACACACATTACATATGACACCATTAATTGTTGGTACACAAGTTGAAAACACCAAGGATTCTTGTAATACTGGGTTATGGTCTCTATTTTTTCAATATTGATTACTTTTTCATGATATATTGACAGTAATAGGATTTGATACATGTTCATAGGAGAAGGGAATCAAATGAATTTTATTTTATCTTTATATTATGTATATGAAATCGTACATGTGGGATATCATTCATGTTTTTTTGAATAATATCATTTTTCATGTATACAACATTTCATTTCTTCATACTGTAATCACTTTAAATAATTTATTTACACTAGTACCCATTATGCATGATATTTTTCATTTCCTTTATTGATTCCTCACATTAATATTTGAGGAATGATCCCCAAAAAATTCCTATTTATAGTTATTATTATAGACTAATGTCTTTTGTTTAAGTGGAGGATATCATGATAAAACATAGAGGACCATGTCAGTTATTATTCATTAGGAGATGGGTGGGGAATTTACAATGTTGTATTATAGATTAATTTTCTTAGTTATTTTACTATTTTGTATATAGATGGTTGTAAATAAATAAGTATGTGTAATTTTATGCTGGATTTTGGGATAGTTAATATTGAACCCCATTTTTTGTAATAATTTAATGTTATTAGGGCCATTTTATTTATTTTCCAATTATTTTATATTATTTATATTGGATTTTTACATCAAGTGATTCATATGATGTTTGATGTGTAGGATTAATTTTGGATTTACCTCTTTTCAATTATAGAAATAAGTTTACCATCCATAACAATTATTTGTGTTTGATATTCATGAAATATAATCCTACTAGGGTGTGATTTTACCACTGTTGATAGAACCCAATATTTTTATACTGTATAAATAAATCAAATGGTGTTATAAAATATATAATTTTTGCTTAATTATACTCATATATACATCATTGTTAATATATTTATATTCATTGGTGATTGGTCATGTTGATTTAGGATATGATCGATGTTTACGAGGATGAGGATGAGGATGTTGTTTGATTTACATTTGTGGTATAGTGACCCTAATACGTCATCATAAGCACGTGATGTATTTGTATTATAATCTAACATATTGTTTTTCTATATGATTTACTATGTAATGATTTATTAAAATACTATATATAATTTTTTATATATATTGAATTAAAATTATATATAATTAGAAATAATATTTTTAGACCTTTGAAATATATCATTTTGGGATATTAACTTATATATATATACACATGGGGAAATATTGGTTTTTATCTCATGAGGGAGAAGTTATGTATGTGGATTTGAATAGAGATCTTGTTCTTAGTAGAATGTTTGTTTTTGTAGGTGATGTTGGAAGTGTTATATTATAAAAATGAATGTGGGGTTGGGGATTTCTGATGTTCAGTAATTTTTTGAGAAGGAATCATAGGTGAGGTTTCGTTAAATGTTACATTATATGATTCCAAACCGATTTGAATTGTTGTGGAATAAGAAATGATTATAGTTTTCTCAAACATTCAGGTGTTTTTTAGTTATATTATAGGTAATCCCATTATAATGGTTTCCATATAATTAGTAGCTCAATAATAGTGGATTTAATGGTTATTTTATTTCATTGGGGGAAAAACATGATATTTTCACTCAAGGATATGGGGTTTACATAATGATTCCTTATAATACATTTGTTTCAATTTACTTTGAGTGATTTTTATTTTTAATCCTATGAATGATTCGGTAGATGAATAATTTGGCTTCCTCAATCTATGGTTTATATATACAATTTTTTATGTAGTGAGAGTGACAATATACTCTAATGTTTTTAATGGGGTCTATATTATAGATTAGTGGGTTTTAAAATTATATTTCAACCGATTATCATGGTATTATAGAACATTTCACATGGTCATCTAGTTACATGGAATATAAACGTCACGTAGAATGGTCATCGTATGTCATGGCATGTCTGAGTCACATGATCATGAGTAGAATCTCAACGATCATGTGGTATTAGAGAATATTCACATTTCACACTAACTGTGATCAATATGACTCACAATGTTCACATGGGAGGGATAATCACTATTCATGTTTTGTGATGCCTTTGTGGGCCTAGTACATCCAAATTTGATGAGCATGGCTCGGTAGGTATAACACATGTATGATTATTATCTAAACATAGAAGACATATTCTTCAAAAATCTAATAAGTAAATCTCTATGGTAGGAATATTATCTGAGAATGATTGACTATGGTTATTCTCATTATGAAATTAATTGAAAATTATCACAAATAACGTGTTCATATATATCCGGAATGGGTGATGTATTTTCTTCTTTGATGGTTACCATGTATGATTGGTTATTAACAAGTACGAATACTGGTTTCACTAATATATATTATATGGTGTATGATGATTTTTATTTTATATACTAATGAAATGGAAATGAACTCATATGGTATGGATGTATATTTTAATCACATTGATAAAACAATCATATATTAGGAGTTTTATATTTGTATGAAACTATAAGATAAATAGTCATTGTGGGAGTATAATTATAGTGGTTAAATGAGAATTGGTTCATTTATATCACATTTAAAACACATGATACAAAATAAAATATAATGATTAATGAGGAAATAGAAATGATTCATTTGGGATAATATATAAATGATCTTATATTTATTCAGATAAGTAATTACTTATTGATCAAAATAGATTATGGGGATGATTATTAGTTCATAATGTATATGTTGTTAATTATCATTTAGTTTCTACTAAATATATTAGTAGGTTTTTATACCAAATCACATATTCCCTCTATATTAGAGTATGCTTGAATGGGGTTTTAGGTAAACATTTTTTAGTTGAAGATATGAGTTTTCAAGGTGGTTCTGCTAGATAGGTTCAACTTTTTTTCATATAGAGCATGGTCTTGTAAGATTGAAACATCACCAGCTGTGGTGGTAAAATAGTTGAATATTGATTCAATATGTAATTTCAATAGTATATTGTTTTTATGTTTATAAGATTCCATAGTAAATTAATCCATAGGGTTGGGAGAACCATGGACTTGAAAGTTTTATAAATTAGGTACTATAGGGTATTATATTAGAGAGAAATAGATATTCAATATCATAGTGACTTAATGATGAATATAAGAAGTGGACCATGCTTTAGAAGTTTGAGTTGCCTTTGTTCAATTTATGGCAATGAGAGTGTGTTTGATTATTAGTGATGGTACTATAATGACACAATCCTTCCTCGTATTATATTTGAAAATTAATTGTAAAAATTCTGATTCTGGAAGCATAGATGACATGAGATTTCGAGGCCTGATATTCCTAGAATGATATGATAAAAATATATTACGTCTTTTATAAAGTGCAGGAGATAGTTTTATTTAAAACAAACCAACATCTTAATGGATACCCATATCAGAAATCCTCGACCACTATTGCGTTCAGAGTAATGGATTTTATATAAGAGGTTCCAGACATCAATAGTTTTGGGTATACTATGAAGGTTATAAATTGGATATAACCAACATTAAAATATTTAAAAAAATATTTAATTCTTGACACAACGATGCATTATATTTTAATACTAGTTTGTTAGAGAATGAATGGTTATAAGAATAACCATGGATTTCTTATGAGGTAAAGAGATTATGATCTCTTGAGGAATGACAGTGGATATTGGATAAAAATATCCCCACTGAACCTCAAGTTCGATGATACCTCACCCACGACAAATGACATGATGAATATTCTTCTTTGGAGATCAAACAGAATCAAGAATGATGTTTTGGATTTGATTTTTTTTCTACGTTCATGAAATACAAAATTAAAATGGACCATGGCACAAATAGATTATCCCACATATCAATCTTTGTTGTGGGATGTGTTTAACTTTGAGGAGTTCATATAAGAGAATGACCTATTGATTATTGGTTTGATTTCAATTGTCATTATCACTGAAATGAACCACGATATGTATGAAAATCAATAATGTTAAATTTTTCATGGTTCATATATGATTCTCTCCCTTTATTTCTGGTTAGTTAGAATTTTTATTCGTCTTTCTTGTGACTCGAAATGTTGTTATAGATCGATCGTTGCACACTTGAACCTTGGAACCGTGATCATGTTACACCAATTTATGATTTTCATGGAATGATGGAGGTGTGATGATAGAAGTTAAGGATTAATCAAATCATTTTGACAGATATATCTGTTTTGGTGATATTTAATTAGAAAGTATCATGACATCGATTTGATCCTAGGTTGTTAATCAATTTGACATTAGTATTCTAAATGTTCCTCTGTTTCGAAAAATTTAGTACCGGAGGAGAACCAATGGTTGAAATAAGGGTCGACAGACACACTGCCTGGTGGTGGTGGAATTCAGATGTGACATGTTATAAAATGATAGGGTTCAAACATAGTGGAAACATAGCCATGGAAGACCACATGGACTAGAAGGGTACAATACCGGGTCAGGCAGTGTTGGGAACAGAAATAAGCATGGATGCAGTGGGTCGAACTAGATATTTCATGCTTATCCAAAAGTCTATTTAGCCATGGCCTACGTGCCGGCCTAGTTTGTGTTGGGATTATCTAGTTCAGGTTGTCCAGACAAGATCTATTCATCCGACAGTTTAGGACGGGTCCAACGGGTCGGATCATACATATACCACAATGTGGATGGGACTTCTCATAAAATCAACAGTAACATTCAAAATGATAATCTATTTGGTGAGACGTTTTTGGATTTGAGACCCCTTTGATGAGGATATCCTTTTACTATTTTATATTTTACACTTTTTTAAATTTGAAATATGAGCTAAATGATTCCAGTGTAGTTCTGTCTAATCTATCACACATTGAGTGGAATCCTACGAGTTACGGTAACATTTGTGACTATATTACATAGAGGCTAAATGACCCATTAATTCTTTATGAGAAATATATTCTCCTAGAAATAGTGAAGATCTATGCACCATTGAAACTTCGTGTGGAATATGAACAACATGCACCATCAATGCTATTTTTTCCATCAACACCCCATGGGCCATTGAAACTCGAGGCGTAATCAATGATATGGGTGGCATTGATGTCCGGGGAGTTCTTGAACCTCCTTATACTGTTGATACTCTTTGTGATATTTATGTTACATTCACCATCCACACTCCATTAATCATATAAAATCCATGTTTTAATGAATCTAAGATATTTGTGGACTATAATTGAGAATTCGTCTCTTCAATCAATAGAGGTATAAAATATTGAGCACACAATGTATCTTCTTAGTGATTTTACATAATGTGTTTCATTTTTTGTTTGCATCTTACGTTTCCACTATCTTGTAATACATTTCATTTATCTGTGGAATTATTCATGTATTTCTCATTGGTATTTACATAATAGTTTCTGGGTTTCCTTTTAGGTATTGTTTTACTCACCCCTACATGGTCATTCCCTTCAAATGTTTTGTCTTCTGAATACAATGGAAAATATTATACATTCCTCAATGGAAGAAGACTAGGTGGTTTATACAGGGATCATAAGGATTTTTTGTCCACTTCTGAATTTAGGTAGATTTCTTACACCTACCCTTTAAGTAGGTTTTTTTGGTGGATGAGTTTTGTAAATGTATTCATTCACATTGAGAGTTTTCTTTTTGCGTGTGCTTGTATTTTGGCCTGTTTACTTTTCAGTTTTCCAACTATTTTACTATGTGATTGGTATATATGTTTATGCATGCATTGATAAAAAATTACCTTTACATATCATCATTTTCCTCTTAGAGATTATTGTGTGTGTAAATGTACAATGTAAAATGCCTCCCATTTTTGGGACAAGCCTACCAGGTGCTAGTCGCTATCCCCTGGACTATAGTAATTGGGTGGGTTGTAGTCATGGCATGGGGACCTCTAGTAAAAGTCATGATAGAGTGTTTTAAATGGACGTAAATTATACCGAAATAACCAAGAGTCTGTGCGAATGTTTTGTGGAAAATATGTTATGTGAATTGAGTTCGGTTATAAGACCATAGACACAAATGATAATATTGATTTTTAAATACCCATACACTATGACTAAGAATTATTCATTTCAATTGAGGACATAAAAACCCTAGTTGTATGTAATAATTGGTACAAGATTCATATAGGATTTTGAATGTGTTTTCAAGTCCTTATTGATTCATCTCACTATGTACTATATTGACAATTTTACATCTTAATATACCTTGGGAGGCCTCCATGCCAATAGAAAACATGGAATCCAATGCATGGTCAAAAGGATGATCCTTCAAGCGATGATGAATTGTTATAGGGTCTAGTATCGATAATACCACCTTTGGGTGGTGTATTAGTTATACCACCACTAATGGAGTAGCAGTTACTACCATAATTATGTGTAGAGGATTTAAGTCACGACTCCCTCCCCACAAATTGTACCCCTCCTAGGCCTGAAATGTAATAAGGGGGATAATGACCCCCAAGTACCTCCTCAAGTAGGCCCCAGGTTGGTGACTAGAACTGAGGATATAGTAACTCACAAATCGGAAGCATTAACCTCTAAGAGCACACATGCCGAAGAGAGATATATGATAGACACCAATCAACTCCAACTGAGATTGCAATATAAACGAAAACCCATGTAAAAATATGAAATTTTATGCAGAATTAATATAACTGAATGTGGGAAACTGCAAGTACCCAAAAGAATGTAAAAACAGTAGCAACCACAAGCCCGAACAGCTCCTACAAACCCATGCTCGTAGAAACCAGCTTGATCTCCAACCTACATCAAGTGACCTAAAAAACAGTTTATATATAAATAGGGTGAGTATAAATGTATACTCAGTAGGATCCCCCCCCTTAATCCTCTTGTGCATAAGTAAAGAATTCATGCTAAAGCACAATGAACAACAAGTGAAACTAACCCGTCAGATAAACAGGTACACTATGTTCCAAACCTTACCATGGGTACTCTAACTACGAAATACATACAATAATATAGCACATAGTAAATAATACCAAGGGAACCTTGCAACTACTTCCCCACTGGTTTTCCGCTTTTCCCCAATGTCGCCCATCTTGAGCATCTCTCTCCAAAAATTATTTCCCGCATACACCTGGGGGAATCACATAAATGTGCACCTCGTGGAACAAAAAGGCTTGACCGCAGATACCTGGGCGAATCAATACACTATGCTCCAACCAATAGTAACCAGGTTGTATTTGATATTTTATCTATACATAATGAATTATGTGTTTAAATATTTCATATTTATTAAAAAAATTTAATAAATGATATCATCCATGGATATATAAAAACAAGGTATTAACTAAAACTCTTTTTTTATTTTTATAATACTATTATAATATTTTCCTTATGATTTACTAAAATTTTATTTGTAACATTGTGTTTTAAAACAATATCATTTATATAAGTAATTAAAATCTTAGTTTATGGACAATTTTTTTTATCCTGATAAGGAAATTATATTCCTTGTTTATAAACATAATAAATTATAATATTATGTAAAATATAATTAACTTTTCCTTTTCGAAAAAATTTGTGAGTATCCCACTTAGTCGAGTGCAACCTTTTAGCCAACCACTCATTTACTCTATTGGAATCACACCCACATCACATGAAAAATGTCCTGAGGTGGTGAAAATGCATGGTTTCTGATCATTCTGCACATGATCATCTGAATAATCGATGGAATCTCTAGGATTTTAAAGGAGCTTAAGAAGCTTCCCCTTTTTGATGTGGGATATTTTTTTGGAAACAATGCAATATGGATCATCTGATCACACCGCACATGATCTAAGCCATATGATTGTTTATATCCTCAAATTTCCAGTGTTTGCAGATTATAGTTGGGGATGTGGTGTAATACCTAGATAAACACCTGTTGTTTCATGGGGGGTATAATATCGTCCATATGTCACAGTTATGGAGGTATGCTCCTCATCGATCACACATAATCGATTGGTGAGAGATAGACAATGATTATGGGGAGACTTTGGAGGAGTAATCAGGGGAGATTGATGATCTATTGAAGTAGATCCTTTGTGGGTGGTCGATTCCACTATTGTGCATCTAGTGGATTCCAGTGAATCTCTGGTATATCTCATGTGAATGGGAGGCTCATATTTGTTCTTATTAGCCTCTTGTTATCATTGATTAGTCTTTCTAGGTATCTATGATGTAAATACATAGGTTGGTGATAATGTAATGACTCCAATTTTCGACGGTGATAACTATATAATTTAATTGGGGATATTCCTAGACCAGGGTCTAAGATGGAATGAGACACAAAATCCTGATATATTCAAAATTTTATGTGAAAAAATATTAAGTTTATTATATTTTTCTGAAGGGATTTTTCTTCATAATTGAAATAGCATCTAAATGGGTGCATGGATCATAAATCTGAGGGACCTGTTGCTTTCTAACCAACAAGTGCGGGTCCACTATGAAAGTTAAAAATAAGAATTATCCAAAATTAAAATATTTAAATAAGAATATTTTATTATTGATGCACTAGGAAATTTTCGTTTAATACATGTCTGTTAGATAATTTAGCTTTTTTCACAATAATTATTGAGTTCTTCTAAGGCAAAGAGGAAATTCTCTCTCAATGAATGATGTTGGAACATGGGTGAATGATCAATGAAAAGCCTCTTATTTGAAGTAACTACCAAATCAGGAATATCCAAATGATATTACTTGCTACTCTATTTAAATTTTAAAATAACACAAAATATCATTTAAAAAATGAACGATGTTTCAATATCTCAGTCTCTTGATTTGGGTCATAAGGACATATTTAAATAATATAGAGTATCTAGTCTCTAAGGTATGAACATTTACTTTGTAAATGTTTGTTAATTTAATATGTATAATATGGTATAATTTTTATCTAAAAAATGTGAATGCTTGTCTCACATTACCAAGAATTCTATATTTGATGAAAATCATGGTGGATATAATATAAAAACATTAAGAAGTAACCATGGTGATGATTATCAAAATCACCAAATTAAAACATTTTATTGAAAAATTGACTATAACCATAAATTCTATGATAATAGTACCACAATGTAAAACATATTTGAGGTAAGGAAAAATAGGCACCTTTAAGATATAAAAATGAAAATGATTAAAGAATATAATAGAAAGATCTACAGTAGGGATGTTTTTATAAACATAGCATGATATATATTTAATAGAGCCATAATTTGATCACTAATAATGAATCCCCAATGAAATTTGTAATATTATAATACTTAGGTAAATTTAATTAGTTTTTCTATAGAAAAGGTAAATATTTTTTTATACTAAGGGGGGTTATGAAATATTTCCCTTCATGAGTGATGAAGGAACATCCCTAGGTTATTCGACATCTAGTGAATCCTATAGAGTGTTTAATAGAATAGAAAATTTAGTGGAATCATCATTCCATGACATGTATGTTGTAAAAACAACATGATCTTAAAATATGTTTATAAAACTGTGAGAAAATTATTGCAAATACAGATATTAATGAAAAAACTTCTAACACTACACTAAACCATGCATAATGATCATCATGTTTGGTGGAACTACCCGAACCAATAGAAGACCATGATATGGCCAACACATTATTTTCATGATTTTTTAGTGATTTTGAATACCCTCCATTAGATTATTTAGTAATTGAATATGATACATATATATATTCAATATAATATATATGATACTTAGGTGATGATCAAGAAATATTTTTATAGATTGAACCTACAAAATTAATTGATAAAATTAATGATAAATTAGTAGAAATGTCCATGAGAATGAACATAACTAATTTGAAATTACTATGATAATTGAACACTTTTTTAAACAGAAATACACCCACAAAATATTTTATTAACGGGTGTTTATATATTATTTTGATATAATCTGATGAACAGTAATGAAGAAGTCTCAAATAGTTACTCAATGGTATAATCAATATAAGGGTATAAACTATGTGGATGCCTTTGCACCGGTATCAAAACATGAATCCATTTGAATACATCATTCCAATGATTCACATCCTTCTATCATACTATTTCGAATGTATGATTACTGTTATTTATTCAATGGTTTTATAATTGTGTATGGATTCTGAATAGCCCCATTTTTTAAAAATCACCATTATCCAAATATTTTTTTAAAATTTAAAAATTAATTATATTGTTTAAAAAAACCTAATATAGCATGTTATTATACTATTAGTGATTATTATATTTTAGATTTTTCTTATATAGGTATATTTGATCCTACCATTGTTACATAAATATTTTCAATAGTGATATTAGTTAATAATTTATATATTGATGATATTATCAATACATATTCTAAAAATTATTTAAGAATATATTTTTGAAAAAAAGGATTAAAAATTAGATTGAAATGAGATTAAAGGGTGAGGATAGATTTTTTTTAATTGTTTTATATCTTTCCAAAATCATAATGAATTGTTCTATATCAATATATGTAAAATATAAATTATTTAAATCATTATGTTTTTGGATAAAACTAAAATTACTAACAATCATATGAGTACCACCAGTAAACTGGATCATGAAAAAGTTGAGAATCAAGTAAATTCAAGAAATTACAGAGGCTTGATTGGATGTTTTATCTATTTAACTACTTTTCATCTTGACATAATGTTTATTGTGTTTATATGTGATCATTTTTAACCAAATCTGAAAGAGTAACAATTAATTTTACATAATCAAATTTTCAGATTCCAGAATAATACAAAAAATAAACATTTCACTACAATTTTGGACGTTAAATTGAATTAGTGAGTTATTCAGATGATAATTTTGGACGTTTTATATTAGATGTAAAAAAATACTTTAGATGATGTCATCTTTTGGGAAAGCATTGAGTATCATTGTCTAGTAAGAAAAAAAACAATTTATTTGTTTATATATTAAGTTGAATACAATGTTTTATGAAGATATAAAACTCAAATTACGTAAATGAAACACACTTTACAAAACCATGGTTATCAATTCCCTCATGCGACTTTGTATTATGAGAAGACAAGAGCATAAATATTTTTATGAATCTTGTGTCAGAGTCGATTAAAACACATTGGTGTATCGAATCAGATTTTGATAGTAAATATTTAAAATGGTTATATATCACTTGAATACATTAGTATTAAACAAAATATAGACTATATTGTTACAAATCTGGTAATTTATATGATAATATACTAAAACAAAAAATATTTATGCAAGATAAATTTGGGTTAATTATTTTTTAGGTTCAACCACCATTGGAGATTACCGACCATTGAAATTTACCCACCATTATTTTTTAATCAATGATGGAGTTTACCCACTTTTGGTACTTACCCACCATTGGGGTTTACGCATCATTTGTGGTTAGACACTATTGGTGTTTACCCACTGTTGGTGTTTACCCACCCTTGTTATTTTCCATTCATTAGAAAAACATGATTCTCATAATGAACCTGGGTTGGAATACACTATCATTGATAATTATTATTTTATTTTTATATTATTTTATTTATTTAATAATTTAATGTCTTAGTTTAGTTTTATACTTGTGATTTTAAAATCTAAGAAAGATATAAATTAGAACATTTTCCCAATATTTATGGTCTCACCATAGCATGAAAACCATCTCAACGTCCCTTTATCTCATGACTACTTGCCTTTCCATGACCACATTGGAAACATCCACCTAGTTCATATTGGTTATATTGAAGCGAGAAACTTTTAATTCTACCAATGAGTCACAAGCATAGATAATGAAAATAGGAGAACCATGTCATTCAGAATTAGAGAATAATAATCTATAAATTTATCAATCATATAGAGTCACATGGAGAAGAAGAAAATTCCAAGTCGATTATATAATTAAATTCATTAGTTCTTTAAGAATGAAAAGATAAGGGATGGTCATAGTTATAGTTAAGAAATATGGGGCCATTTTATTATACACTAGTTCACTAGCATTATCAAATTATTGATTATATCATCATGGAAGATAATGATGGGATTTTAAGTAGGTTAAATGGAATTAAATCTATGTTAGCTTAAATATTATGGGCAGAATGTATTAAATTTAATCATTATGGAGCCTTAAATATCTATTAATATTAATTACAAATGATAGAGATTCTCTTAAATTCGTGGATGCCTTAGCTAACGATACATGTGATATGTATTGGAGATGACGTGTCAAAACATAGATGAATGATGAGTGTCATTTTGTATTTATTTTTATTTCTCTCATATTCTACCCATGGAATTGTGATTTTAGTACAATGAAAAACTATGATATATATATTCCATATAAAATTAATATAGGATATAAAATCAATATATATATATATATATATATATATATTTAGAGACGTATATGATGGAGATGTGTAAGACATATTCCCTGATAAATTCCATTATTTACCTAAATTCATTTTAGCCATACTAGAGGATAAGGGATTTGTTGATGTGTAAGAAGAATGAATGGTGAAATTCAGAGGTTTTTTATAAACAAAGTCATCAATAAGAGTATTATGAATAATTAGAACTCATGAAGAGTAAATTTGAGGATGATGTATACAATAATTATGGATATTTCATTCCTATTGATCATCCAACATTGGTAATGAATATTTTGGATTTTTTCATGTAGCCATATTAGGTGATTGTGTATATAGATGAGGACATGGAAGAAGAGGTGGTTGATGCATTATGTAATGAATAAAATTTTTTAGTTCATAAGGTATTTAACATATTTTTTCCAAAGATCCCACCATATATCATATTATTTCCAACTAGTCATCTTGGATGTATCCCTATTAGCGAGACTCTTTTTTTTGAATGAGCTACTGTAGATGAAAATGGGGTTTCATATTAAGAACATAATATGATTTCTACTACATATTTTGATGATGTTGTATCTCTTTTAAAATAATAAAATATTTTTGTTTATATAAATGATAAATCGGATTATGAGAATGAATATTTTTAATAAGATGAAAAAAATTGTCGAAGGAGATGTTGATAGTGGAAAAGAAAAATCATTAAATACAGAAGATTGATAAGATAAGGAGTATGGAGATGGAAATTATGATTTATATAGTAATTCTTATAGAAATGATGGTGGTTTATATCATGATGGAAATTGTAGCCACATGAGTAATAATGATGTTTACATCCCTCGGTATCTTGATTATTCTGATGGAATGTAAAATTCTTTTAGAGATGAGGAGAGATTGATATTTCATAAAGATATAGATATAGAAAATTGAGATGATTTGGGATCATATTTTGAAGGTGAGTAGTCCAATATCTTTATTAGACACCAAGTTGATGTTATTCATGGAGAATATTTTGGGAAGAATATGCTTCAGCAAAAAATTATTGAGTAGATTGTTATTTTTTTTCTATTTCATGTTATGAAGAGTATGTGATTCAAATATTGAGGAATGGGATAACTATATAGGTTAGTTGAGACATGTTTTAGACTACCCGGACTATGATGATGAGAGAAGTCCAATCATAGAATTCTGGACATGTATACCATGTTTTAATGTAGATATATCTTAAGGTATTCCTGGAAGAAAATATTGATGTTGGTGTGGAGCTATATATATATTTTTGTATATGTTTCTATAAGACCAGATCTACCATAGGTTCATACTACGAGAGTATATTTTTCTTTTACTATTGTATCTCCTCTAAATGTCGATGAATATACTCTAGTTGATATGGAGTCTTTCATGTAATTACTAACTTCATATTATGATATGACTCTAAAGAATAAGCTTCATTTGTTCCAAATAACATTGATATGGAATATATATATATATTTTGATATTTTGATTCCTTAAATTCATACCAAGTTGACTAATAATATAACATTAGTGGAGATTGTGGCCCAGAATCTGGACAATAATGTATAATGATTTTGATCCTTGATGAAGGTGATGAATAATTCATCATACAATTATTAGAGATAACTTTTATTAGTGGCTGACCACATTTACATTTTTCCCATCAACAACTATTGTTCCACATCCCACACAATAAATGTATGTTAAGGTGATCCAATTAGTGGGTTTATTTGTTCTTTGATCTATTTCATTAGATTTTTTCCATACCCCTTGGGAGATCTCGATAAAGATTAGGTATAATAGTGAAAAAGTTTACAATATTAACATGGAATTAAAAAATTATGAAATATAAGATAGTGAGACTATTACATAGTAAATAAGGTATCACTTTTCAACGATCTACACCATTTATAAGCTCGACTATCATTCAAAAAGGTATCACGTTTCTAGTATATGAGTTGTTTGTAAATGGATAAAGAACATTTTTAGTTACATGGAATGAGGTGGATATATCATCATCGACATCATCAATGTGATGAATCCTTTTATCATTGTATAGGTTACTAAAGTAGTGTCTCATAAGAATATTACAATAACGAGAAACCTCAATACTCTTGGAACTAGAATGTGTTCATCTGAGATGCTATTACCCAAGATCCACATGCAGAATTACCAACATTCTAACATAACATTATAATGACACCCATGGACGCTTCTCGACATAATCATCTATTTGTAATCTGAGAGCTTCATTCACTACATTTTTTCCTACAACCTCAGAAATAGATCCTTCACCCCTACTTGTGTGTCCTCTATCTCTATCAAGTGACAAGATCCCATTTTTTCACACACACTTGCTATGAAGAGTTGAAATTAAAAAAAATTATAAGGAATTTAGAATGAAATTTTATTGTATCACTTTTTGGATATCATTATAATAATTTTTCCTCAAATGGAAATTATATTATATTTCATATTATGACACTTTTTAGTTCCTTTTTCTATTTTTTATTTTTTATAATATCAAAAGGTAGAAAATGAATATTGAAATTATTTAACAATTTTTATTTGTGATTTAACATTTTTATAGTGTCGGTATCCTTTTATGCTATCATAAATATTATTTATAGATACAATACACTTGATATCCTATTTTTTAATTTATAACATCAGTACCACATTTATCTATAATGGGTGTGTAGATTATTCCCTCATACCATAAATTTTATTTAAATTTTTTAATTCATCTTACTTCATATCATTGATACCATTTCTATTTAAATAATTTAATATGATCAATTTTTGTCCAACGATTATAAAATCCATTAATTATAAAATTCTATGTTATTTGATCATATAAAATATAGAGATTTTTTGAACCATTCTTTTAATGATCATAAAATCATGTTTGTTAAGTAGTTAATGGTTTTAATATTTTATTTATGTAATTATATAAGATAATTGTGTTTTGATATTTTGTGCTATGTATTGAAATTACCCCTAGCTAGAATTGAGTCATTGATGAATTTTTCTCACCATTGTAGTTGAGTCCCATCTACAAAATAATCACCAGTAATGACCAATCTTAAATTGAATATAATAATCATTGAGAATGAGTCACTAATAGAATTTACTCTCCATTTAAGATGAATCACCACCTAGATTGTCTTGAAAATGGGAATGAGACATTATAAAAATTTATTGATCATAAGATTCTACCTACTCCTAGAAAAGAGTCTCTAAAATGATGACCGACCACCAATGATTTCAACATTTATATGATTTTTTATTGATATGATTCATAGTTGAGATGAGTCCCTTTTGAGGTGAGTAACCATTGAGACATGTAACTTTTGATATGATTCAATGATTACATGAGTCACAATTGAGATAAGTCACTATTTAGAAGATTCAACATTGATATGAGTCGATATTGATATATGTTACACATGAATAAGATTCAATTCTTAGCCGGAACTACCATAATAAAACTGACCTTCATCAAGACTCGTAATAATATTAACTCACAAGAAAATATGAGTCATAATCAGAATGACCCACTATTGATAATAATAGATATTTGATGTGAATAACTATAATAGATATGTTATCGAATTTAATAAAGAATATTAATTTAATGATTAATGTAAAATATTTTTGAGAACATATATTTATGTCAAAACATATTATAAAGATATCAAATATCCGTAAATTTTTCCTGAAAATCTTTCTCTTTCTTGCAACACTATATATTCAATGAAGTCACCATTGTGAGTGAGATGTTTGAAGGTTTTCTAAGTGTGAACCTATGATCAAGTGTTTTATATTGTAAGGCTCATTAGCTATATAAATTTTACCTAAAACCAACCATGTAATTTTCTATGTTTTTATCATATTATTTCATTTATCTATTTAGTAAAAGTAAGGGTTACGACACTCTATTTTACTACATTATTTCAAGAATCAAGTCAAGATCCCCTAAATGATTTTTATGTGGTGAGTGAATCATTCATAGAAAATGAGACTAAAATATTAAATATACTAAATTTTTTTGTTAATTATCTCCTTATTTTTCATTTAAATTAATGATTTCTATTTTTTCACTTTTTTTATCAAGATTTATTGTCTTCAATGATTTAACTAGAAGATACACGATATATCCATAACTATATTAACAAAACATTCCAGTATTTTTTTGATGTGGTATGAGTATGGTTTTTTTTATTTTATTTTTCGTGTTATTGGGGAAAAGGCCTGTGAATGTATTGGACATCATGTAGTAATTGTCTTTATACATGATTCAAGATGTGGATCAAAATTATATTTATATTATCTTCTAGTAATTAGTTCACTTATATGTAAAGTGGGTTACATTTCATCATTAGATAAAACCTATTATTTTATTACCAATGTGAGTTTTTTTTGTTGTTAAAATTTTAATGATTCAATCAGATTCATTAAAAACTATAATGAAACCCATTACATGGAATGTTAACTTTAACTTATATTTAGATAGATATTCAATTAAATAATTTAATTTCAAATGTTTTAAATTATTTAATATATTTTCAATAGAGAAATATTCAAGATTAGATGACTTTTTTTAAATGTCAAATAAAATATCAATCTGCACATTTTTTAATTTGAATGTTATAATAAACAGGGTTATCTTTATTGAACAAGTTTTTATTATAAATTTATATTTGGAACTCAATTCACTACTCTCATGAGATTGAAAATATGACAGATATATTGGTATGAAATAAAATAAATAAAATATTAAATATAAAATGGCACATATAAAAGAAAATATTTACCATAGTTTTATTTCAAAAGAATTAAAATAATGTATGAGAAAATTTGGAATCACTACAATTGACATTTTAACATAAAAATCATTTTTATTAATTTTTAATATATTTATAATATACATAATTTCATAAGATTTCATTCTTCCTAAATTATTTAATCTATGAATTTTTATTTAAATAAATTATTTTTAATGGAATTTTATTTTAATATTTAATTTATTCTACTGGTTTTCAAATGAAATATTTTTATTGAACGTTTTGAGTTACCTTATAAAAGAAAAAACAAATGATCTATTTTATGTATTTGGCATCATATGTTTTTCCTTACACCGCACCAATTATATAATATTTGGATTCATTTACATGTTTTAATTTTTTTCATCAAATACAAAACCAATTTAATTTTTATGTGTATTTTTTTATTGAAATTTTTGTTCTAATAGAAAAGTGTATTTCAATATCAGAAATTGTTTTTATATGGGGATAAAATAGAACCTAAATACTTTATTGATGAAAAGTGACATCAAAATTTTTTTATTGAGGATATTTTTCATGATAATTATATATATATATATATATATATATATATAACGGTGATCCAAATACATCATACACAATATATGGTACCATGTAGTTTCAGGTGTGCTCATTATTGCCTATATGATGGGTTCAATAAGATATCAATGAATGGTCTTGATTTATCCTATATGGTGGGTCTACCTAGATAGCTACGAATTATCCAACTTGAGATTATATGGTGGGTGTTATCAGTTATAATTCCAATGAATAGAGGAATGTTCTATGTAATAATAAGATATAATTATAGATATTCATTAGGGTTTCTTCTATATATTTAGCTGGGATAGAGTTATTTATCAACTAGATTAAAAGTTGATTAATAATGGGATTCCCTATGATGACCCAAATATTTTATATTTACATTATATGGGTTTCTATTATATTAATATAAAATAAAGTGTGTTTTTTTAACTTGTAAAATATTTATTTCATTCATTAAATGAACATTGAGATAAAGGTTAATGTTTATGGGTTTTCTTATTTTTCACTGGACAAAAATGTTTCTAATTTTATACCTCATTCAGAACATTCTCTTCTCATACCCAGCTTTCAAATATCATTCACTGTGTTTAGACATGGGTAATAAAAATGAAAAAATAATGTTAAATGTTATGACGATTTATTTTGAAATGAATTTTTTTTTCATTTTAAAATTTTAATATTGGGAAATATTAGATACTAAGTAGAAGTGTCAAATTATAAAATATTAGAGTGTTATGTATGATTTTTGAAATAATTATATTATATTATAAACAATAAATATATTTTAAAGTGAAATAATTTAAATCCTATTTTAAAGATACATGAATATGTAATGATTTAGGTTTGTTTTTTGTTGTTATTTGAAGAATGTTTTATATAACATATGATTTTATGATCTAATTTTCAGTTATGTTAAAAACAAAATATAACCATAATGTTTTGAGTGATAATAAAAATTAAGGTTATTTTGGATAAATATATAGATTTGAATTGATGATGGTATGGTTATGGATATTTTAGTATTTATCCTCCATATAACATGGTTTATTTTGGTCTATTATATAAAGTAACACTATAATATTTTTTAGTAAATTCATGTATCTAGATATAACCAAATTAAGAATATATTTAATGGAAGGTGAATTAATTTTATGATAGAGAAACTAAATGAGTGGGTGGATCTAGTGAAAATACATATGGATATTATTAATTATATACCATCAGCTGTGATAAACAACACGATCATAAGTTAGTTTCCAGACAATACAAATGTCATAGAAATTAAGTTACAGGGATTTTAAGTTTGTTATCATAAAATTAATAATATATTATTATCTATAAGACATTAATTATGTATGAAAAACTCATTATTATTTATGGTAAAATAAATATGATTTGTATGTGATATTCGAAGTCATAAGGGCTGAACATTCCAATGAAAAAGGATGTGTTTGGTCATTTCCATAAAGTGTAATTAAAATATTCAAAACATATCAATTGATGGGTTAAAATTTGGAGATTATTTGAATTATAAAAATTCATATACTTAGGCGATATGTAATGAAATATTTTAGAGTGACTGTACAATTAAATTTATAAAAATTCATAATTCTATTATAGTTGAATAATAAAAAAGTAGAATTGGAAAATGAATGTTATGGATCATATATTGTCTTATATTTTCAGATTTATGAATATTACGACATTAATCATATGTTTTTTATATGATGAAAAAATAAGTAATATGATAGAAAATCATGGTTAATGGGTTTTTAAGAACGTTGAGTGATTTTGGTTTCAACATATATGGATTAAAGGGTTATGATATAGTGGTATATTTAAGAGTGATATTTATTTTAAATGAATTAATAGTATAACAATGCTTTATGTGTTGTGATTATATTTATAATTTTTTTTGTGTTTGGATATATGTTTATTTAATACGTATCAGAACAATTAAAATTTGAAATTTTTATTTGAGGGTCAATTCTAGTTTCATTTTGGGGAATGAGGTTTGATTTTATTGATAAACATTTTATTTTATATGAACTTTTATTATTAAAAACATTTTTTATAATGATAATAAAATTTATTGGAATTTTAAAATTATGAAATTATGAAAATTTTAGAAAAATAATGACCCGTAAATTTTTTTTTCATGGTTTTGTAGCGTGAAACCAAAATTATTGGTGGACAGGGGTTCATAAAAAAATTACTTCTTTTGAAGGTTCAAATCATTATTTTTTAGTTTTACTTTCTTTTCTATTATAATTGAGGGTTCTCTAAGAACTCATTAAGGTTTTGAGATTATATATCGATTTTTCAATGCCTAAAGATAAATAAATTATATTTCTAGAACAATTTTCATTATTTAGGAATGATTAGTACTGAATGTGTGACTAATCCTTATGATGATGTTAGTTAAAAAATAAGATGCCATACTATTTTCCATCAACTATGCATGCCATGCCACATGCTTGTGTGGGTGTTTTAGGGTTTTTAACAAATTAATTTCATATGGATTTCACATTTTTAGATTAACTTTTCATCTATAACATTTAAGTGGGGTTCATGCAATATTGATTGTCAATGGATTTAACCAGGATTTAAAATACATGCAACAAAAATTTGGTTACCCATACAATGACGGGAAATTAAAATATATTATTCAAAATTTTCTATCATGTCACCAACTTTTTTCGAATCATGAATATAGGATCCTCTAATTTTAATTTATGTAGAGATATATTATTCATCAAAGCTCAAAATCAATCCTTCTCCTCTATCCTATCAGTGATTGGATACTCATCTTAATAATTGGATCCACAAGGGATAGATCCATGCAATTATTACATCCAATCAAATTTTTTCTACCCATATCATGGATTATTTTATTGTGATCTCATAAGACATTTTTCATAGTCATTAGTCCATTGTTGTAATTTATATTATTGTAACCCAATTCATATTATGGATGTGAACGAGGAGAGTGACACGTTCCTGAGGTTTGATTTCTATCACTTTTTCTTAACCGTTTAGTTTTTTTATAGCTTTGATTATATTCTTCCATAAATATATTACTGCACAAATCATTATAATGTGAACATAATTATTAGTTTAATTTATCCATTATTAGATACTATCATAGACCAGTAATATATTATTATTGGTTCCTTACATCATTGGTTACCACCAATTAGGCTATGTTTAATTATTATCTTATCATATATAAATTATTTGTGGGCCATACCACCTTTTATGAGGTTATTAAAGAACCTAAATTGTAAAATTAATTAATTAATAATAATTTTTATTTATTTATTTAATTGGTAGTTGTTGTAATGTCCACACCACATATTTTATTGTTTTCATCAATGATTATATGAATTGTGAACCATTTCCGTAAATACATTATGTGATGTAAATTAATTAATAGTATTTTATAATTATTAATATTTGACAATAGATATTGGTTTATGAACAATTGTTAAGGTTATTATTGAACATGTAATTTCATGGCCCATGATGTTGTGTGACGATAAATCTACATCCTACCTTTTACTTCTATATGGGCGATGGGGATGGCATTCCATGTTCCCTTGAATCATGCATTGAGCATGGGACTCGAAAAACTATATCGGTGGATGAGAATGAACACTCACCCCACCTTATATAGACTATAACATCAAGTATCAGACTCATATAAGATTCATATAGTGCACTATTAATAGGTATTTTAGCTAGTCATACTATTCATGGAGGATTAAGTAAAACCCCAATTCTCGATAGAATATAGTATCCATATATATAAATATATATATCCTCATTTATATAGTGTATATAAATTTAAAAATATTATTTAAAAATATATATATATTTTATAACAACATATCTGAAAAAATAATCATATTTCTTAAAAGCAATGATGAAGTTTGTAAAGTCATCGAGGTGTCCTATCAAAACCAGATATGGATAGTGATTATTTTACATCATTGTTTATTATTCATTATACCATCACACTAAATTACTATATGCCATTGATGGATTATTCATTCCATCTATGGTAGTGTGATACTGTTCAAATATCACACACAATTAGGGGTAACTTTTGGTACTCAAGTAAACTTTATGACTACATGTGTTGATAAGGGAAAGCCCCATGTTTTGGATTGTAAAACCCTGATTATTTATTGATGCACAAAATCATTTAATTTCCATAAATATTCATTTTAAATCAATAATTATGTCTTAATGTGATTTTATTTTGTATATAATTATGTTTTGGGGGTGTAGAAGTCATGTTTGGAGCCCAAATTATATATTTTTTTAAGGAAAGGAAAGGCCACAACGTCATTACAAACTATGAATGGTTGGTTTCTTGATTAATCCTATCCATATGTGGATGTAAATTGAAGATATATTAGATGAATGGTTTTGGTAATCACTGTGGATAGTGGTTCACACACATGGAAAAAGTGTAAACATTCGGACCCTAGTGTTTTTCATTGATAGTGCATGGTTAGTCAAATATTTTTCACTAATCGAGTGACATACCACAGTTTATATTACTGGGTGAACATTTGCTGCACAGATTGGAAAACTATGTGGGTAAATTGTGGCGCCCATTTTTGGGTGAAGCTAGTAAATCCACATAAAGTGAAAATATAATTTAACCATTCTTCCACTTCCTATCACCTTTGAGAGCATTAGGATCTAGCATCCCTCCATGAAGACTCAACTAGGATTTAAGAGATCATCTTCATGCAAGATTCGAATCAAGTTCAATAAAAAGAATCATGTCGATCCTGGTAATATCTATATTTCTTTATTATAATTATTAATTTATCATCATAGTGACGGGGTTATTTAGGTGCATGAAAATTTTCTCAAATTTTGGTTCTTCTTCTGTACTTTATTTTTCTTCAAATATGAGTCGAATCAGTATATTATACTACACAAGAACTCTACTATATGACTATTATAGCTAGACTACATATTTTTCAGAAATATATCGTATTTATATATATTTCATTGTGCTACATGATTTATTTTTTTAGAATCAACCATGAAATAGGATTAAATATATGATTAAAATAGATAGCTATTCCATATGTAATTAATTTGACCATTTATAATAATTAGAAGTTTGATAGCTAGAATTAGAACAAAACATTGGGTATGTTAATTAATTAATTAATCCACCATGGGTAGAATATGTATTGGATTAACATTGATGTTTTCTTTTTATAATTTACATGGGTTTTCAAATAATGAATTTTAAATCATAAATTGACTTCATTAGTGCAATGGTGTGGAAGACCATGTCCTAAGGTTATGGCAATTTATTTTACAAAGTAGATATTATTTCCCACTTATAATGAAAAAAATGGGATATAATTATTTGGATAACACTAATAAATTTATCTATTGATTTAACACAGCTTATAATGGGAGTTTTAAATGAAATTATCTGGTCAATGAACTTTGAATTACTTAATTAACAATATTTCAATGTCTGTTATGTGACCTATGTAATTCATTGATTCTCATATGAACTCCATGGTTGAACTCATTTAGACATTTATATACTTATTCATGAGTGATAAATGGTATTCTACGGGGATTGTAAATGATAAACGTAGAGGATTTACAATAATATGCATGGGTGATTCTAGGAGACCATAGGGATTTCCAAGGAATGAATCAAGGGGTAGATTTGGTATACTCACGAGTGATACTGGGACACATTAGGTTCATCCAAGGATGGAATCACATGGTATGTGATAATATAATATGTGGGTTATATTGGGGCTCCCTTAGTGTACAACAATGTATAGACTCACTGAGAGGAGATGTTATAACACAACCAGTGGGATTCCAATATTCCAATGGGGGAGTCCTAAAAAGGATTTTATGGTTCTTGGGTAATTTTATTATTGGAGTTATAAAACTATTCGAATTAATGAATGTTATGTATTGGATTATTTTTCTAGTTGTATAATCAGTGAATGATTTATGTGAAGTATCTACCAAGAAAAATCATTATCTGGGATTTGGTCAGAAACTAACACCATATTGATGGCAGGGTTAGTAATTTCTAATCCTATTTCATTACATGGTATGTTGGACTATGTGTTAGGTATAAATAAAATTATATTCAATGATATGTGATTATAAATTTATATAATACTAATTTCTTAGTCAAATACATTCCACCAACGGACAATGTAGGTAATATTGGTTGAGTTTCCATGAGAACCCTAACCATTATGTATTGTTTACATTAAACATTTAAATTACATATTATAATAATAATATCATAAACCTATTATTATACATTCTCTAACAAGATAGAATTATACCTTTGGGTGGTAGCCTATTAGGAAATTATCTACCTCCCGGATCAGGCCATCATTGGGTACAAGGAAAGACTATATAGATGTGTGTATGGATATGGGAAACACCAATATTTCAATTAATTACATTCTTCCATGCCTACAGTTAGTGGAGTAGAAGACATAGTTGAGGTTAATCGTGGTGTCTAACGATTGCATATTTTGTCCATTTTTCTAATTTTTTGCATATATTTTAAATTTTTTGTTGATACATGTTTATCTCACTTTTTAGAAACATGAGATGATATGTATGATCATAAATTTTTATATGATATTCAATAATTTTTACATTATTTATATATATCATGGATTTTTTCTGATGTCTATCTACTGTATTGCTTCTTCTAATTATATATTATTGTATATTTAATTTGATACACTCTGGTGATGAGGGAGTAGTCTAACACAATGAAACATCCTAATACATCACTAGTTGTTTGAATCCCATAGCATTTTTGGAGATATCTTTAAGATCATATGGCCAACTGGGGTGATGGAACCTTTTAGTTTCATCTACTATTGTGTTGTTCATTGTGGTTATAGAGATATTTCATCTTTTTTCATAACTATTTCTATATAATATAAATTATTGGATGGATTATAATTCAATAATGAGTATTACGTGGTTGTTTTTAACTGAAATACAAGGAAAATTCTAAATTTCCTCAAATTAAATTGTAATTTTCTAGATTTTCGCTATAGTAGTGGATTATATTAAACCAATAGGTGATGCACATGCATTGTAATTTTATTATTTATTATATTTTTTATTCTAATTTATTTAAAAAAAATTGGTATTCAATCTCATGAATTATTTTAATAATCTATTATAATTCACATCACATGCATTTTACGATTCCATATCGGGTGGAATTCATGATTCCTTGCTATTGTAATATGTCCCACAATTGATCTATCAACTTTTTGATAAACGTTGATACATTGAATTATAAACAATTGAAGCGTACATAGAGTATCTATGAGATCCTATAATGTTATTTCTGATTATATTATGGAAAAAACACTAAGTATCCAATTGTCGCATATTGAGTAATAGACCAAGCATAACATGGACAAGAATGGGTATCGCATGGATTATGTGGACACCATATTATGGCTTGGAAGGATTATGAGAATTATGGATAATTTTTTTTGAACGAATTGGTTATGAAATTTAAAATTAAATGTGATAGAGTAGAAATTATTATAAAAATTAAATTGAAATTTGAATTCTATAATAGAGAGATTGACATAGATTGACCATAGTAGTGATAATTATATAATATCACCTTTATTGACCTATAAGTCACCCAATACATAATAATAGAGTTGGAGGAGGGGATTTTTACTATATAGGAATCCTTGAACCAATCCTCACTAAATTTCATCACTTTTATCAGATGTTGAATCTTGATCATAGCCAGGAAATTGGAAATTGAAGAGATATGAATTCAGGGCATGCCACAGTCACACACCATGAGGCAAGAGGGTGATGGAGGTTATCATATTTATTTGGTTCACCATAGGCTAAATTGGATAACCCTGTAATGACTGATTGGCACCGGAAATGGTACCAGACATTGGTTTTGAGGAATAGTTCTGTGAATGACTTTTGTGTTTCATGAAAACCATCCAAGGGGAACCACGTCTACCCTAAAAAATTCCATAGTTGTTTCGTTTTTTCCATTAAAAAAATCCTCTAATTTTATTAGGTGTTGAAGGAAGATAGGCTATAGTGGCGCAGATATAGACCATATTATATATCTTTTAGTGTATTTTGACACCTCCTGATAAGAGGGTAACACTTCTTATGTATATGTTGCACAATTGCAACCTGAGATATTAGGATTTCATTAATAAAATAAATCTATATCGGTAGAAGGGTAGGAAATAATCTCATATAGATTTCTATGACACACTCTATCTAACAATTATTATATTCAATTATGAATTCATTTTCATGCACTTGGAATAGGGAACATTTTTAGTTATGGAATATTCGTCCCATTTTTAAGATATCCAATTATTTAGAATAATATTGATTTTCAAAGAGTTATATAATGAATGATATTAATTGATGGTCTAAATTATGCTTATTTATTATAGGTTAATGAATTTTATAATACAAAAATTTTGCAAAAGAGTGAATTATGCACATATCACAAAAAATAACCTAATAAAAGGTTGGGGTTAATGCTAGGGGTTCAAAACCAAAATATGAAAATTCATAGAATGAATGTAGTGTGAGTCATATAAATCATTCATGTTTTGACCTCAGTATCCATAGAACATTCTTAGGTATCATTGTGAGGAATACATATATGGTAGACCGAGACGTAAAAGAGATCAATTCATGAGATAACTAGTTGACTGTAGTTTTATAGAAAGATGGGTCATCAATTTAGATTTTCCATTCATTTCCAAATGTATCCAGTGAGATATGGTTTCAACTGGCTCCACAATGCATGAATATGGTCAATAAATTCTCTTTAGGATGAAATTATGAGTACTGCTAATAGATCATTCTAAGGTGGTGATCGTAGTTATGGTAGTCACAACACAAGTGTATAGTGATAGTAGAGTAGATTTTAGTAGGTATCCATGCAGTACCATTAGTATATGAATTAGGCCTTATATATGTCATGAGATAGAAACTAATAGAGAAAAATCATTGAACTTATACATTTTTAGGTATTATTCTTGTACCCACAACATTATCATATTTTCTCTTCAATACATTGTCTTCTAATATATTAATAACCATTTCCATTTTTATGATCTAGGGGACTAGTTTACAGAGTTCTTATGGTTTCATGATGCATGATGATGTGTTTCATATTAGTATTGATTATGTACGTCACTGAAGCGAGAGGTCCCTTAATATTAATAGGTATCAGTTAGTATGTGTCCAATGTTTCTCCTAGATTAAATGTTTTTACCTCTTTCCAAGGATAGACTTGTTGGATACATTTAATGATTTCATTGATTTTTATCACAAATGCGACATATTCAAAACAGTTTAAGGGTGAGATTTTATATACTATAATAAAAGATAATCCTATAATATATGATATAGAAATAAAAATCATGGTATGGGAGGGATGATAGCTCATGTCAAGTGTTTATTTCTAGCTATCCAAGGAACATGTCATGAAGATTACCCACTAGTGGATGACCATTTCAAGGATGGTTTTTTTTGAATATTTTTCAGGATTTCCTCTACTTAGGGATGTAGAGTTCCCATTAACATAGTTTAAGGATCTAATCTAATATCCATTCTGCACTACACGATACCTATTTATGAAATGTTGGAGCACAATTTTCATTAATAGGATATAGTGGAAAATATGTTTATATGATGCATAACTTCTCTATGTGGATATGTAGTCCTTTTTTGAAAATTGTGGATGGTATCCTTAATAAAATAATTTAATACATGAAATTGAACAAATTGATATTTACAAACCCACTTATTCATCCATGGATATATTATCTATTACAAGATCCTTGTATCTCAGGACATTCTGAATATTAATTTGATATATTGTTTTAATTAGGTTCTTCTTGGACCATGAGGCATACCCTGCAAAACATTTCATAGCACATGTGGTCTATATAAGCAGTTGGTCAAGATTTTCGATCTCACGAATGTACCATAGGTTTTAAGGGCACTGATGAACAAAAATATCCATCTTTATATGGAATTTTTTTGGGTATTTATGATGTTATCTTGGGATATTCAAAAAAATGACAATGAAAAACATAATGATATTATTTTGTATACACAATGATAACATCTGGTATATTCAATGGTCACAATATTTCACTTCTAAATGGATTAGATACATTTATTGGGTCACATTTTCACAGATATATGATAATAACTTGACCTGGAGATGGTGATAGTTTTACTTTCTTGGCTGCATCCCAAAAATGTCGTTGAGACACAAAGCTTCATAATGGTGGAAATTTATAATAGGAATTTATACTATAATTCTCTAAAAAAAATTACTCACATGATTAAATAACATGGGTTTCATGTTTTTATGTTCATATTAATGTTAGTAATATTTGAAGATCTAAAAGGGGTTGAATTTTTCATCAATAATGATTTTTTTGAGATCTATGTAGAATATACCTTGTGTATTTCTACACATCAGGTATCAGGCATCGAGTTGTGTTGATGTAGGCAGGTAATGTTCTGGAATATAGGCCTCATAATTTTTGTCTTCATGATATGAACTATTAAATGATAAATATTTATATTTTTTAGGTTTCTCATACATTAGGTTGTTAGATAATCTATTTACCAAGAGAGTGTATCGTGGTCATCATGAACCAAAATAATCCTCGAGTATATTTTCATAAACTTTGATCTTAATCTATGGCAGTTAAGGTGTGTTGAGTACCTATAGTCTTCTTATGGATAGATTTAATATACACAAGGTAATGGAAATGTAGTGATTGATTCCTCAAGATGGATGACCAGAATACTAGAAGTACAGATGGGTAGTAACGACTGGAAGCTTATGTATTTGTTCACTATGATACACAAGAATGAGCATGCTAGTTAAGGTAAGATTCATTAATAAATAACTAAAAAATGATAACTTTTTGATATTGTGAGGATGATCTAACTATCTAATTCTAATGGCCTTATCCCAAGGCATAGTGTATTATGTTAAGACCCACATCCTGATTAAAATATATATGAGACTAAATAGTTCATATAAATGGATTCATATTAGTTTCAAAAGTCATGAAAGAGGGGTTTATGAGAGACATTCATTCATTATATGGGGTAGTTCATCCAACTATCACCTTGATGTATCATGATTTGTATCACCAATAGTAGTTTGTTGTTATTAATGGAGATGTTTCTTGTTTTTCAGGAGATTTTTCACATTCTAATGGGAGAATGAGAAACACCAGTGGCCAGAGATACTTTTACAACAGTTTTCATTTCTTGAGTGGATATGGGATGTCATCATGTTGGAATTAATGATTGGTTTATTGAATTCATGTTGAGGAAATTATGTAATTTTTTTGGTATTTTACAGCACAACTATGGTATCTCATTCCATACCAAATAATAGAAATTTTGAAAAGATATTGTTGGAATGTTTTATATCTTTGAAATTATACAGCTTCATGCGGCACCACAAAATATAAATTTAGATTAGATCACCTGAATTACCTCAAATTTAATGTAATGGTTTTAGAGGTTATTTGGTACATAGGTTCTCCTGAGCATTGAATTCCACCTTGAGATCAATGTGTAGTTAGATCTAAAAATTCACGTTCATTGATTAAATGCTATGAGAATGTGTACTATATTTCAGGAACCCATGAACGATACACATAACCCTTATTATATTTTTTGAAAATAATATCATTAATGAAACAGTATTGATGGGGCATTATGATTCATGGTATTATAGGTATTCTCAATCAAAACTATTCTAGTTATAGGAATGAGAAGAAGTTATGTTTGGACATTAACTCCTTATAGAGATCATATATAAGGTTTAGTTTATTCAGAAGATGATTTATAATACACATCCATTACATATATCTTATTACAATAATTGTTAATGATAGATAGAGTTCATGGTCTGTGATCTTGTCTTTTTTTGTGTCCCAATGTGGCTGGGACATAGGAGGATCAAGAGCTAGGTTATTATATAACAACATCATGCCATCCCGTTCAAGATCATTTGGAGATCAAGTCTGTAGAATATCTGTAACAGTTACTACATAGGTACTAAGATATACAAGATGTATTATATGTATCTCAGTAAATTGATGTATTTTAGACTTTTCCCACTCGTTTCATTAGTGATGAGGTTTTTCTATAGGTATATGCATTCATTTAATAGAATATTATTGACATTGCTGATCATAACATGATGATTATATGAGGCCAGATAGATGATGAATATAGGGGAAATTAATGTACATCCTTATACATGTCAATAGCAATAAGAAATAGGAAAATATATAAGTAGAGTGGTTATATGTTAACATATATTATAATTTACAACCCATGGAAGGGAAATTTTGTGCATAATTTCATTAAGGATGACGTTTTTAAGAACATGATTCATTCTTAAGATTTAGAATCTATTAAATTCTATAAATGATCAGTTAAAATGATTAATAATGGCCTAATGAGACATAATTTATAGGTAAATAGTGTATGAGACGTGTATGTAGATTTTTCAGAGCCTAGAGACTGACTTTTTCAAATAATTCTACAATCCCAATGATTTATAGGAAACATATGGGGTTGGTAAAGTGACTAATTTTTTAGTTAATGGTTGGACATTGGGGAGCCACATGAAATATGATTTAAGAACACATTTGGATATAATATAATACTATTGACAAATTAGAGAAATATTAAAAAAATGTGTTTTTCAGGGTTTACTCATGGTTAGTAAAAAAATATGCACTAATTCTGCGAGGATCCCCTACTAATAGTAGTGGGTTCATGGTTATAGAATGGATTATCTAATCGAGTCTCCAAGCCATGTTGCCTAGCTTTTTGGTGTAATTAATAAATTTACCTTAAAATTTTTATATTCTTATCACAATTTTTAAATATCTCTCAAATAGGACTACTGTATAATTTGGGTGCCCTTCTTGAAATGTAAACTAGGATTAAGGACATCATCTCCCCCATGCATAGGATGATGATCAATTAGGATAATTAGATCCAAATTGATAATATATACATTATAATTGTTTATATCTTCATTTATGTTCATATTTATTGATTAATTCTGGTGCAAAATAATTTTCCCTCTTTCTGGGTTCTTCATCGATTCTTCATTTTTCACCTAATATGAGATAAATCAGTATTTGATACTAGTAAACCAGTATATTATAGACCTAATGCAGGTGGTATCAGATTTCCACCTCAATTTAAAAATATTAATATATATTTTATTATGTTTAATGCATTATTTTACGAGTATCACCATTGAAATCGATTTAAATCCTTGATTAAAATACATTTTTTTGACCTATGTAATGATTGAGATAATTGATAATAATTTAATGTCAAGATCTAAGAATTTAAACAACTTCTTCGGTGTTTTTTTAATTAATTGCACCTCAATAGGTTTAATATGATATGGATTTCCATTTAGGGGTTTCATTTATCCTTTCAATTAATTACTAAAAAAGTATTTGTAAATTTAAATTTTAATCAACTAATGTTATGGAATGACATACTATGTCCCCGAGATTTGGAAATTTATTTTATTACCTATGAATTATCATCCTATTATAATGAATACCCATGTGATATAATTATATTGATAATAATAATAAGATAATCTTATCCTTTGTGACTCTGTCAAAGGTGAGGATTAAATAAATGGCTCATGGTGATGACCTCTGAATATATTAATTGAATTTTATGGAATGTTCATCATGTGCAATGGGTAATACCTGAGTTCTTATATGACCTCCATGGATGGAATCTTTTGGATGTTTTGATACTTAAATCTGAGTAAAAATTGGACAAAATGGTGTACATTGAAGGATATACTCATAGGATTGAGAATTATACACCTGAGTGATACATGTACACATTATGGATTTCTAGAGATGAACATTGGGGATTATTTTTGAATGAACATGAGTGATACAAGGAATATTTAGGGTTAGATAAGTATGGAATTAGATGTACGTTGATCGTATACATCATGGGTGACACATGGTCTCGCTTAGAAAACTGTTATGAATGGACTTAATGAGAGGTGATGTTATACCACACCTATAGCGATATTCGGATTCCAATTGTGGAGTTCTATGAAAGGGGTCATTCTATTAATTTTATAATTAATTCAAATATTATAATATGTTTCTATTGAGCCAAATAACAAGAATGTATTTTGTAACATACATATACCATTTTGATGTCCTAGTTAATAATTTCTCAGCACATGTAATTATTGGAGATGATGGTCTTTATTCTGGGTCCCATGAATTATTTATGAAATTATAATAGATTAAAAATTTATACAATATAGAATTTTTATTCTGATGCTTTCCATAAAAGGTTGAAGAAGGTTATAAAATATTGGTGTAAATGGGAACCCAAAAAAATATGGGTTGTTTTTATTCATAATTTTCCATAAATAAGTATCTACTACGTACATATTATTATTTTTATATATTCACTAATTGTATGGAATTTTACCATTGGGTGTCTTCCAAGAGTGATTATATCTCACAACCTATTCGGGCCATTGTTGGTATCCAAATACAAAATTTAGGTGCATATAGGGACATATGATAGTTACAGAGAGGACGATGCATGATTTTGTGCTATGATTAAATGAATGGGTGGAAGGTATTGAGTTGGGTATCATGATTATATAATGAGATTCTAGTTTTTATAAATTTTCATAATTTTTTACTTGTATTGAATTTTGATTGGGTAAATTTTTTGAATTATTTGTAGATATATGTCCTGAAATGTGTGATAATTTTCTATATAAGAGATTCATTTTGTTATTGTTTTTATCTATCGTTGATGTTATTTGTTTTCTAATTGATTTCATTCATCTCCTACATGTCATTTATTGTAAATCCAATATGATACATTATAGTGTTGAGGGCATAGTATGCACATAGACACACCATTGGCACTCCCTAGAAGTCAGAAACCATTGGAATTTGGGGTATATGACTGAGGCGATGTGGAAAACTAGTCTATTGGATTTATATAGTGGCATAGTGTTATGTGAAATCACATAGCATCTTCTTGAATTTTAATAACTTCATGTATCATGGGAATATAGGACAAAACATATCCTCGTGATGTTATTGGATATATCTTTTCAAAACAAATATCTCCATATATAATATTGTACATGATGTACTATGTATCCCATATATACCAATTTTTTTATCTGCATCTCATGACATAAATTTCTATATGAACCCCCTATGCAATGGTAATTAATTTTACATGATGAATACTTAATGTTAGGTTGTGTTAGTTCAAGGTACCTCTTTCTGGTTTGTTGGGTGTTATTTCATTTTCATCAACTCTATATTTTTATTATTATATCTATTATGAAATTTTGATATGTGGGTATAATCTTACCACAATACCCCCTTGTACATTCAATAATATATGATATCCTCTATTTTTTGGGGAGTTTGTCCTAAGGCTATGTGACCATCATACATGGGGGACTTCTTCTATGTCCTCAAGTATTGTTGTTAGATAGGGGTATTAGAGGGTACATTTCCATTGGTCATACTATCATTTTATTTTATTGGAGAAATGGTTTTAATTGTATTTTTTAATATTAATGTACATTGGAGATTATAACTCATGTATAAGAGAACCTAAAATTATTTGTGATGGGTTATTAATCAAATATAATTACCCCTATTATAGTTTATTTGATCTCACAATTGGGTTCCTCACATGTATTGTATAATTATTCTTATTGATGTTATTTTTTATTATGTGTTTTATATTCATTGGCATATTATGTCAAGGATTTATCATGTCCCTCATCATTATAGGATATTAAAAAATTATATGTCATTCATTTTTCCATGTCGTGTTTCCCTATTACATATAATTCATGACATGGCAATATTTTTGTGCATTGTAATGTGTTTAAATTGTGCTATAATAGTATATTCATGATGAAATATTTTGATTGATTTATGTTCCTATGTCAATATTTAACTTTTTTCCAACAATGATTGATGTTTAATCATCAATCATCCAATTATACAATGTCATGGGTTCTTGAACAAATAAATCAATGGACAAAAAAAATTAGTTATTATGGTTGTCTGAATTAAATTGGGAATTTATGAATCATTTACTTCTATAAATTATAAATTTTAATTAATGTAGGAATGTCATTGCATATGACTGGTAACATCATAATACTAGATATAAAGGTATTTTTATTGTTAAATGTATTTCAAATTTTTAATTATATGTGGTATAGATTATGGAATTGGAATTTCTAACACATTTAAAGAGAACAAAAAATATATATGAGTGTAGAAAAAAATTAAATTAATATTTATGACCAAATTATTATCTATAAATTGGATTATAATTTCATTGAAAATTAACTTTTCCTCTATACTTGGATGTTGATACTCCATATACTAGAACATCTTATATATTATATGTCACATAGAACCAAATTTGGCCCTATTAATGGGTAGTGATAACGAAATATTATATTCCGATGTCTATCATGGAATATCCTTATCAACTAAAATTTTCATTCATAGCAGGAAAATAAGTGTGAGCTTTTCATTGGAACAACAAGTACCAACAATATGAAAAACTCATGTCGAACTCTAGGAATTCAATGAAATATATTCAATGGGAGAGGTGGGCCTAAATCCCCTAGTACTATCTACTATAATTCCACTTGAGTCACCACAAGATATTCTTTACATGGTATATCCACCCAGTTTAGTGTGGGTTTCCCATGTATGATATAGTCTATTTGGGGGTTTTCTCAATCTTCTCTGAGATATTTAGTTAGGGCTAAATAATTATAGAATAATTATATTCCTTCATTTTTTTTGGGATGAAAGTCCACATATTTATCAGTCATGTATAGAGGCCATTTCTATATTCAATCTTCAAAATAAGCCTCCAGAGAGGACATTAAATATCATTTCTCATATGTTATGTGATTCTACCATGATATAATTTCATTTCACTATCTGGGAATAATAAAATCCAAGTATGATATGGTTGGATATTTAAATATAAATATATGATTTCCTGATTCAATAAACATAGTGGGATGACTAATCTAATTATTTCATGAGCATACAGTAGGGTGCTATGTATATAATGGTGATTTTTTTATCAGTTTGTTAAGATGAAACATTTATTTGCAACTCTATCTGGTGACGATCATATTTATATGAGGATATATTAAGATATGTTGGTATATTGCATCCAATAATAGGTCAATTAATTACTATTGAATACTATTTCAGAAATAGTCCACCATGCCCACATTACAGAGAAACATTTGTGGCATGAAAATTGTTTGAGCTAGGGAGGTCTAGAACCAAGACCTATAAGTTTTTATTCTTGTAGAAGAAATCATCACATTAAGGATTCTCAGGGTGGTAAATATGTATGTAATATAATAGAAATTTCTTTTTCATCTATCACCAGAACAAGAATCCATGGGAATATAAACACCATTTCACGATATACCACATTGAATGAATAATCAGTAGAAGGATGAGGTATATATAGATTTTATATGAAACTATCACTCGAAAACCTACCAAGAGATGGTATACACCTACTTAAAATTATAGAGAGGGTCAAATAGTATCTCACCTTTTGTGAAGATTTAATACAACCATCCACTCATTCTAATGTGGGAGATTAGGCTGAGGGAATCCAACATAGGTTATACAGTTATAGAAAAGGGGGAATGTTAATGGTAGTAAATTTCTGAATTGGGGATTGCATAAATGGAACTAACATGTACTAAAAACTAAATGAGTTGAGTAGAGAACCGTGTATCCTACAATTTACGGTAATAATATTGGATATCGTATTTTAGTGACCACCTAATTTTACAATATTTTACCAAACTATTTTATAGTTTAATAAATTCAAATAATCATTGGCTAAAGATAGATTATTTTTGTTTTGTGATGACACTCAAAACCAAATTGGATATTTGATACAATATCAATCATTGATGTATATAATGTTATATTTAGATATGTGGATATATATTTCTGTGGAATCAATTCATCCTCCAAATGAAAATGGCTTGCATAATTTTCCAGATTGGCTAGATATTTTACTATCAATCACATAATGGGGAATCAGAATTCAATGTATCTTAAGTTGGACCCAAAAATCTGGGGTCAGGTAATGGGAGAGTTATATTAATAGACCAATCCTTAATGATCATGTGAAATAATCAAAATATTTACCTCATATGTCTGATCATATCAAGGATGTCTTCATTATTGTAATTATTGAGCCACCTCTAGTGAGAGAGGTATAATTCACCATTGACCTTGTGCATTTAGTAGAACCAGTGTTGATTCCACCATATAGGATGGCACGCACATATCCTCTCAAGATAATAATGTATAAGAAAGGATTTTAAGATTAAATATTTATCTGACCTAATAACTCACCATGGAATTCAATAGTTTTTATATTCAATTATTTTGGATAGTACCCTCAAGATTTACATGGATTACCAACAGTTGAACTATATAATTTTAATGAACTATTTTCCAATAGCACAAATTGATGATATATTTAAAAATATAAAATAACCAAATGTTTTTGAAATATTGATTTGGTGTTGGGATGTCATCATGTTTTTTCAGGTCTTTAGAAATACATTTAGCATCATTCCAAAGGTTGTATGGTCTTATGAGTAGCTGGTAATTTCATTTAAAATAATGATCATTCAAAATATTTTAACGACTATGATGAATATGTTCCTATTCTTTTATATGTATTCATTCACGATATTAATTAGGCATGAATTTTTATTTTAATCACTATATTGAAATGACCATTCCCAACACCATGAGTTGGTCCAACACACACTGATATAGATCTAGGTTTATGAAAATATTTGAAAAGTGAAATTTGGGTTCAATAGTGTACACATCCTAAGTCACATCACATCTTGGTCATGAGTTTTAGTAGACCTAGTGAATGTTATATATGTATTTTCTTATAATAATCCAAATAATTTATTTTATATATATAGTTTCTTGTGTTAGCCAGGTATTATAGACGTTTAATCCAATATTCCTTATACCAAGATGGGTCTTTTAACATATTGTCTATGAAGGGTGTGAAATTCATAAGATTATCAATTTGGGAAAATTTATTAGGTTTTTAAATTAATATTGACATCACGGTTGATCCTAGAGATTCTAGATCCATGCATGAGATATATGGTTTATTGTGACACATCGGGTTTTATGATGGGAGGTGATCTGATGTACGAAGTGAATGACTTGGCATATTTGTCTCATCAGTTAAGGCCTCATTAATGGAATTACCCAATTCCTAACCTCAAGAAGGCTTCAATATTTAATGAATTACGATATTATAGGATTTATCATCATGGGGGTCATATTGGGGTGTTCATTGATCACAAAAGAATCACGTATATTTTTGAATAGCCTGATCTGAATCTCTTGAAAAATAGATTGGTTCGTTGTGTATAATATTTTTATTTATATATAAATTATTAACCTGGTAATGGAAATGATGATAGTAATGATGTGATCCATAAGACACATACTCAGGTTTTTTCGGATGCTAGTGGTGAATGAAAATTTTGGGCTTATTTCAAAGAGATGCATGTCGAGGTTTAGGATGGGAAACATCTTACAACACTAATAGATTTATCAGGGACCTATATCATTATGGAAGAAGTATGAATGTGAAAAAAATTGATTATTGAGGGCATGATATTGAGGTAATGTCATTCTTGTGGTGTTTCATATTTCAGTTGGACTATAGATGAGGATGAGAAATTACATATACATGGGAATGTGAGAGTCCCAATTGTCATATAAAATGGGTTGATTATAGAATCTAATGCCTCAGTATGGGAGGTCCATAGTCATGGCATTGATATTTTTTATGAATTATACAGATAATATTTTTTCCTACTATGAAACAACAGTTATATGGATTTTTCTCATAGTATTCCAACTATTAAAAAGTTATTGTTTAACATTAGTAACTGGTAGGACTCTTGTGGGTATTTTCCACTCCAAAATGGACATGGAATGATCTATCCATGTAATTACTATATGTATTACCTATATAACCTTAAGGAAATGAAATGGGTTAGGTATAAGTTTCTCATTAAATGATTTTCGTACACTTAGTATCGATCTGGTATTTTTTCTCAATAGAATATCTAGGTAGGATATTCATCAATGGTATCAAATTCCTTTAGGAATCAATCTGTTATATCATTTTTTAAATTGAAAACTATTTATATTATTTTTTCAGGAATGTGTTGTATAATTCATAGGATATACATATTATTTTGAGCATGACCTATCTCCCAAAAATAACGAACATAATATGTGTATGATTCTGGTGTAATAGGACGTTCCTTTTTAATGTTACTTTGACTATGGGGGTTCTTGGAAAAATTAAACAACAAATTTTTTTTCCTCATACAATAAATGATTTTCAGAAACCATTTAGAAGGATCCTTATAGGTATTTATTTGCATGACAATTCTTAACACCTCAATGGTGGTTGGAGGTAGAAGATGAATTTTCTCATCAACCAAGTCTCATCGCAAGGACTTCATAGCAAGAACGGTTGACCAGGAAGAAAATGATGAACGATTAGTCATGAAAGCAGTCATTTTTGAACAACCCTTGATGACCCCTTGAATTTAATATTGGGGACTGAGTTTGTATGTGTGTTTATCATAGGATGGACTACGGAAGAATTCATCTGTCAGGTAATCTCTCAACTAAATTAATAGGACATTTTAGGTCTTAGACAAAATAAAATTAGTGGCTTACCATATATAACATCATTATAGATATTGGTATAGACATGAACTTTTACCTATGTATTTGTGCAAAAAATTTAATCCGAACCTTAATTATGTTAAACAACATAATATTTTTTAATTAAATGTTGATTTTACTTATTATGTTTACATAGTGCATATCATGGAATAGATCAGGAAGAAACTCCACAAATGGTCAGTTCCTTTGGTCCTGGTGCTATAGAAACATGAAAATGAACCTTATTAGACATATGATTGGTTATAGGTTGTACATTATTGAAGGAAAAATCTTTTAATATATGATCCATCATTACCCTCAGAAGACCAAATTATGGATGGCATTATTTAATGAGATGATTTTAAATTTACTTCATTCTTTTATGGAATAAATAACTATTTTTCTATTTAGAAATAATTTCTTTTCATCATAAAAATGGTTCCCTGAGGCATTTTGAATTTCTGATGATCATATAGGGTATCATCTGAACATAGTGTTTCGTAAATAGGGCATGCAGTCTGATATTCATCGTTAAATACAATTTAGGGTTTACCAGGGGAATCAATAATGTGAGTCACACATTGAATATAAATAAAATTCATAGATCATCTTCAACTATGTGGACTGTGTCACACAATTTTGATATAGTTTTATAGACTTTAATATATTATTTTTAATTAATTTCACATAACCAGATATACACTACAATTATCTTAAAAATGCGGGTGTATTGGATTGTGGTTGCTGCTTAATTGTTGAATGATTTTCCATCAATGTGGCCAAATTGTGTGACTATTTTAATTGATGGGACACATATATTTCTCAATTGATATTATTTTACAAATCAGCATATTTTTATTCTTATATAGTGGACATGAGGTTATCATTTCCTCTCCCATGGAGCTCTCTCTTCCATCAATGTCACTCATCATGATGGGTCCTTCATTCAGACACCGATCAGAATACTGTTAGATGCGATGGATATGTATTAATATGCTTTTTAATTTTTTTTTATTCCTATAACATTTTATCTTCCCATTACATGAAAAATAATTTTGGGAGCTAATATACCCTATTTTTATGGTGTTCATCGATTATTCTAATTTCTCCAAATCTAGGACAAGTGAGATAAAAAAAATTGGACAATGAGGTTGATACATGAATAAAATTGGTGTTCTATTAAATGTCCAAAAAATAAATAGTTTTTATAGTGTTTCTACTACTCAAATAAATAAAATCTTCACTATGATTCCTCATAATTTTAATTAACATCATTATTTTATGGACCAATGGTTAGATACACTAGTACACACATAATATATTATTTTTTCTTTACAATATCATTGGTATCTTCCACATTAGTTGTGTAATATATATTTCCCCTATAAATAAATTTATAATGGGATGATTTATCTCCCAGGTGGTTATTCATGACAAGAAATTTGAATTTGAATTTATTAATTAATTAAATTTATTAATTTATTTAAATATATTAGGGTGGAAAGGACACATCGCATGTGGAATTTTTTTCAACAATGATTATAAGAATTGAGAATCCTTAGTTCAATTATGTTAAATTATCATAATGAATTAGAGGTAATCCCTCATTATTACTATAAGTCCCTCAATATTTGTTAATGATCAATAATTATGGGTTTTAATGAACATGGTGTATCACACTCCCTCATGGTTGTAGTCATTCATAGTGAATCTAACTTATTACTTTTATATTATTGATGGGAATATTGTTCTACATTACTATGCATCAGATGATTAGAATGGAAACTCACCCAACAATATCGAGGGGTTTGAATGATAGCATACCCAACCACCTAGAGTGTCAAGAATGAAGTATCTAACTCATATGAGATTCATGAATCATACCATTTCATATGTATTTACCTTGCTAGAAAATTCATCGATTATAATGTTGCATCTCGGGTCCAACGAGAACCTAGTATCCATATATATTCCAATATATTTAATCACTTATATAGTATATATATATATATATTATATCAATCTATATGGTATAAATATTATTACTAATTTAACCTATGTCGAGTAGTTAATTCAACCATGTGTACTATCAGAACCTGATTCTTCATGTGTTTATTTTATATTATTGTTATTATTCATTATAACTAAAAACATAATTTTAATATTTACCAGATGGAATTTTCTACACACCATTTTTATTGGCCTATTTATTGTATCTCACTCCAATCATGGGCCTCCATTTGTACTTGATTAGACTTACTTACTACGGGTGTGGACAGGGGAAGTTATCCTTTCATAGATGCATTATGTATTTTACTAATAACATTGAGAATGAAAGTGGAGGACCGAGTGTATGATCATGATTATAAAGGATATTTCTTTTAATATTTATTATATTTATATTTCATTATGTAAATAAATGTACTCTATAAACATTATCACCCCCTTTTTATATCATCAGCTCGTGAAATGATTTTTTATGTCAAATAACCAATGGATTTATAATTTTTCTAAACGATTTCATATTTCCCATTATAATGTACTTTTTAGGGAATTTATGACACTATAATTTGTGTAATTTTATATGATTCTTCTATTTCTATAAATTATTATATCTGGTGTGACACTATTATTTGAGGGTATTTTACCCCCATTGGTAAACTGTATACCCTCAATGCTATAATAAAGCCTCTAGAATACAAGGAGTCACACATAAGACAATGTAACCCTCTAGCTGGGGAAACCAATTTAGTATCCCTGGGATGGGAAGTTATCAGTGTATATAATATCTCTAGATTTTTTACTTTTTGGAATGTCTTATGTAGTTTTTATTTCCTTCAATGTTTTGGAAGATAATTTTTTTTGGAATTAATTTTTTTTTGGTTTTCTATATCATCACATCCCATCAATGTTTTCTTATTTTTATTTGTAGTTATTTGATATCTGAGTCTACCATTATATTATTACCATATTTACAAGTATGTGGTTTAATAAATTTTTTTACAATGTCTTATTATATGGAATTTTATAATCTCAATCCATTATATAAAGATATAATGAAAAAAATTAGAATCTATAATTTTATTTGGAGAGGTATGTGAAACCCTAATATTTAAGAATAGTAATATATGTTTGATAACATATATAACATGAAACCATAAGTTTCAACAACCCTCAAAATATTTGAGAACTATACTGTAACCATTTGAATGCAATTTTTGAATAGGATTATATAACTTATGAATTATAAATAAATTATTTTTTAATAAATAAAATTTTATAAAAAAATTTATTGAATAATCATTAAATTTTTAATAATTTAATTTAATTTATCAAAAAACAATTCAATAATATATTATTTTCATTAATAATTTTTGAAAATATTAATATTAATTAATATATGTTTTTAATAATATATTTTATAAAATTTCATAAATTTGTTAAATTATAATATCAAATTTAATATATATAGTTTTTTTGGGTTTTTTTGATCATAGTGATTTTTCAATGAATATTGGAAAAAATTATTTTCATCCGAATGTGACTTCTTTTCAAAAAATTAAGTAATTATAAAAGCCTATTTATTCATTGAATTTTATTTATCTAAACAATAGTATTATTTATTTGTATATTATCAAATAATTTTTTTTAATACTTATTATGTTGGATTTAAATATAAGTTTATCATTTGATTTAAAAACAAATTTCTCTAAAAACTATATTGAAGTAAAAAATATTTTCAATTTAATAAATTAAAAAATTCTAATGAGAAATTAATTAAATTAATTATATAAATATACATTTTCTTTTATTTCATTTAAAAATATAAATAATTAGAATAAATAGTTATATATTTCATTTAATTTCATATTATCCAAAAAAAAATTATTGAATAAATACGTTTTTTTACAAATATTTATGTTTTATTTTAAATTTTATTATTCAAATTCAATTAATTTAATTTTGTAAAATAGCATAAATTTTATGAATCAGAATAATATAATTTTTTCAATATGTAAAAAAAATTAATATTATTGAATTATAAAAATATAAACAAATAGCATATAAGTTGAAAATAGGTCTACCGAGGGTTAAACTAAATAGATAAGGGTTAAAATTACCTAAAATATATATATTTTCTATTTTATGAACATATTTTAATGTTATATCCTCTAATTATCTATAATGATTTATTTTATATCCTTTTGGAATGTCGTAAAAATGATTATAATATAGTGAGAATGATTTTTCACCATATGACTATTACATCACATTAATGATGAAAAAAATAATATAAATACAATGATACATCTATGGTTTAATTTCATAAATTATTTTAGGAATTTAGGTTACATTGAAATGAGGTGATAATAAATCATTTGAATAGAGTCGACATTTCTTCCTAATGCTCTACGGTTCCCTCGTTAGTGATTCCGTTGGGGGGGCCTGAGTTCACTGGTGGTGCATCCCCTTATCCTTTTATTTTTATGCCATTTTCATCTGATATTCCTTTAGTATTGTTCATTTTTATGAGTTCTCACTCATTTTTCATTTGTTTTCATTTCAGTTTTATACATGTGTTGATTCAATCTATGGTTTATTTGCAGTCATGTTCTTCCCTTGATAATTGTGGTTCTTTTACCTATGATCTTACCATATGTTGACGTGTTATAGAAATTATAGGTTGTAGATAATGGGATATCTTGGATTATTTGAAATTTTATATATGGGGTATCATCAATTTCCATCGAGGAATGCCTTGTGGCAGGAATCATTATTTCATGTTGAATCAAATAGTTTTGTGGTGGTGTGTTTTTTCCTATTTGACGATGACTATTACATATTTGTTTTTTGAGTCTATCTTGAATGTTGAAAATGTTTCGATGAATATTTTTATTTTTTTTAATTGATGATTCCGTTCATCTAGAAATTCTTATTTACTTAAAAATGTTAGTTGGATTCCTTTTAATTCTCCCCAATCTAGGTCGATCAAGAGAGGTGATTCTTTTGGAGGCTTTGGGGTTGTACTATTTGTGTAGAATTAGGAGTTCTTAGATTTGTAACCATGAGTTGGTATTTATATTGATTTTTTATTTTATATCCATAAGTCATAATGAAATTCAATATGTTTTTGGTATTTATTGATTTTTTATGGTGTTCAATAGTGATGTTTTTGATGTTCTATTTTGATGCATTTGTTGTGGTAACGATGGTGTTCTCCAGCAATGAAATGATGTCATCATTATAATTGAGGTTGAGGGTTTTGGGTTTTTTCTAATACAGTGACATGTTTTTGAAGGATTGGAATGGTCCATGGCCATCCAATGCTAGAGTTTTATTCGTTGGTTATATTGCATGTGGGTTCTAACCATCAGGGTGGAAATAATGTATTTGAGATCATCTGTCTCAGGTCACATCTCGACAAGCCCGAAATCGATAATTGATATGATGGTGGAAGATGAGATTATGGTTTTGGATATATGAATGATTAATTTTCTTCATTAATATGAATTTTTAATCAATACATAGTGGCTAGGTAATCCTATGTATACCTTGGTTACCTCTCTACCATAAATAATATATTTGAAAATTAAAAGAGAGAATATTCAGTGTAACGGTTTAATGTCTTATGAAAATTATTCTCATACAATAATTGTACATAATAAAACCTATTTTATTCTATAATAGTAGTCATTATCTTTCTATTTATCCCATTATCACCATAATAATGCAATCATCTAAAGAGATGCCTAAATGAATGTTGTAATCTAAATGCACAAAAGGGTGGGGAATAAGGTAAATTAATCAATTGTACATTTTGGATAATACTAATCATAATAAAAAATATTAACCGGAAAAACATAAAAATCATCATATAAACCCCTCATAATACAACATAATATTAAATATTCATAACAATGAAACATTATAACATAACAATAAAATACCTTACATTATTTTAACAAATATATCATCTTGTCCATCCTTAATATATGTTAATAATTTATAAAATTGTCACTGTGAACTTATATAGAATAATATTAATGAATAAAAAAATTATATCAAGAGATATATTACACTTCCCAATTTTTTGGGGGACATATAATATATATCCCACCAATCCCATCAAAAAAATTTAATAATCATTAATGCCACATAAATGGATAAAATTGTTTCCCTGAAAACCCATGTACTGTAATGGGGTTAATAAAATATTTCCTATAAAATGCTTCATGAAATGAAATAAACAATTCAAAAAATTAACAAGTGAGATCATAATTATTATTAATATATAATTTTCCTCTTTTAATGTTAATAAAACTCAAATGGATTTATGAGATGTTTTAGAAATTCATGACCATTATAGAAACATTACAAAAGAATTATTAAATATTAAAGAAGAATAGAAAATTTTACATCGAAAAAATAAAATAGAAATATTATATAAATGAATTTTTTTTATAATTGGAATATTTTTAAATATATTAATGAGAAATAATACATTACCAAAAATAAAGTGTTTTGGAATAAAAAATACCTATATATTAAATCCGTCTTTATTTCATAATTTTGTCGTGTCATCAATAATGAATATAGTAATATAAATAATTAAACCATTAGTGGTTTAATTATATTTAAGTGAATATTTACAAATAATAATAATTGGATAAAATTTATTAATTATATCCATTTAAGGATAACCATTTTGAAAACATATTTTCATTAAATGTTCCCTATATTGCATTATTATTTCTATTTTTTTCAATATCTATTATTCCTGATGAAAATTAATTAAGAAAATTTATTAAATATAATTAATCATTTCTATAACATTAATTTATTACTATACACAAATTTAAAAAAATTAATGAATTATAAACGATAATATTAGTGGCAAACCCACCGTTGACATGAATTTTTTTATTTTGTTAGCGTGACATGTTTAATATATGATTAGATATATAATTGAATTTTTTTTAGTATATTTACATTTGAATGATAAATTTAGTAGAAATTATAAGTGGTTTTTGAAGTTTGTAATTAGAAAAAATATTGGGGATATGAAATTATAATATAAAACCAAATAAATAGATGAATGGACATTACCTATCTCTTAAAATCGTTCCATTTCAATGACTCATAACTTATTAAATGATTTTATTATGATTACTCTAAAAAACTAATAATTATTATTATACAATTATGAGAGGGTATTTGGTCTTTTCTTTATATATATATTGTTGATGCAAAGAGGTTTGTTGAAGGGGGTCGATTAGTTATTAATACTTGAGTTGAGGTTAATTTTTCAAATTAAATAGTGAATAAAATTTGATATCATAAGTAAACGTCATAGAAGTGTGGTATTTGATATAATGAATCATATTTTAATGTTATACAATCTTCAAACATTGAAAACATCAATAATTATAATTTAGTATTTTATAAAAAAAATAAAATATAAAAAAATGGAGATTGGTATTTTTAGTGAATAATATAGAAATTCAAATTTAGAAATTAATTTTCATAGTTAAAAAAATTATTTACTATATTGAAATAACTAAAATGTTAATTTTTTTTTCCATTTTTCAAACTATTCTGTTATATATATTGTCATTATTTAATCATGTCTGGTATTATCCAAAATAATATGGTATTGAAAAACCATATTTTTTATTCACCTAAATATTGATTTATTTTAAAAAAATTACCTTGAAATAACCCTTAGATAATCTTAACATACATATTTAAGTACTAATAATAATTTTTCAAAAAATTTCAACACATGGGTTATTTTAATATTTCATATAAAAATATAAATTTATTAAAAAAACTATAAAAATTGTTTAATAAAAATTTTCTTATATTTTATTGGACTCTTAAAACATGATATATATTTCATGAAATTTTTACGATTTTATTTACATGAATTACTCTGTATAATCATTATTAATATTTTATTTTATTATTTATAGTACATATTACCATTCATGTTGTATGGTTACTATTCTAAAGAGTTAAATTAAGATTCCCAATGGTCATATTTCTATTACCATTGGTAATGATATCATTGCAATATAATCATTAATATATAAATGGTCATATTATTTCATAAAAATAGAATTTCACTACTTCATCATTTTTCATCTCAATTACTTTCATTGTTATACATTTACATTTTTAATAATAATGATTAATGTAACATTATTTATATTAGTTTATATAGTATTATACATGTGGTGATGAATCTATAATATTATAAGGATCTTATAATTTCTATTAAACATTTATTAATTTATAGTTTTTCACATTATAATTATTTCGATTATCAGGGGATTACATAAAAATTAATGTTAGGATAATTTTTGTAAAATTAAATTTCTATTGTTTATTTATGTATTTAATGTGTATAATACTCTACTATATAGTATAATACAATTTTATTGAATTAATAAAATATAATTTTTAGCTAGAGGTTGGTACATATAACTATTTATTTTCAAAATTATATGTGTGTCATATCCCCCAAAAATAAAACGTCACCCACTATTATCCCCTCATCACACATTCAATTTTTTCCCTCAATGATAAAAAAATTATTACTTCCCACTACACATTCTAGAGGGGTTGGTTTTATTATAATGATATTTTAGGAAGGATATTGGTTTAAAACTAATTATGTTGTTGAAAATGAGGTATCATTCATTACAGTAGTTTTAATATTGATTCTACTTCTTAATTCATAAAATATTCAACAACCATGCAGATATAATATATTAATTATATCACATATAATGTGATATAATTATTTTAATTGTATAATAATTATCTATTTCCTCTTCTATCAAATAGTAAATGAAACAATCATTCTTCTGTACCATAGATAACAACCTCAAAAAACAATGTAATAATATATTCAGTATAAAAAATTAAAAATATTTATAATTATGGAATTAATATTTATATATATTATACTTAGGGAATATTTGTTATTATTAATACATAATATTCTATAGTTCTTTTACTATTCGATTCATTGAAACATTATGTTGTTCTTCATTCATATGTCTGGACAACCACATCTGTGAGTCAATGTTAATTTTTTTCATCACCAAATAACATGGATTATATAGGAGAGTGTATTTAAATAAAAATATCGATTTTTATTATATAAATATCATTTTATAAAGATAATTTTATAAAAAAATCATGATTAACAATCAAAATACAAATGATAACTTTTATGTATTACGGAATAGTTTTCACTATATTTTCATCAAATTCCATTTTCTATAAAAAAAAGTTGATGATTCTATATAGACATAAAATATTGTTATAGAAATTTGTATTCACTTTTAACATTCCTTTAATAGTTTTTAAAATAAATATTACAGTAGAATGTTTTTATATTATTTATAATATATATAAGTAATTTTATATTTTAACGTATATGACATCGTCGTATATTCCCATGTCTATAGGTATTATTTTAGGCCTATATTCCTTAATATGTTGTCATTTTTTCATTAGATAAAATTTCTCCTATTTTTTGGTGAGTTGGGTATTATAATTTATTTTTCTAAATGAAAATGTTATTTCAATATCATGAAGTGTTTCACACATAGATTTAATATATATTTAATTTTTTATAACAAATCTTTTTGGTATGAAACATTTTATTAAACATATTATGGATATGGAATATATATGACAAATTTTTGAAATTGATATAGTTTATTACATAAGTTCATATAAATATTAGTGGATTATCCTGATAGAGCTTATACTATGGGTGCACAATGTAATAATTTGATGACGCGGTAATATTTATTATTATTGGTGTGCCCATATAGTGATCTGATTAATTGGGAAAATTTCCTAATAATAATAGTAATGATTAAATTATTTATAAAGGTTTTCAAAGAATAAATTTTTTTGGATCTATTTTTTATTGTCATGGGTTTAAAACAAGTATAGAATCTTATGGTCAATGTTGTGATAAATAGATATTTCTTAAATATTATAGGATTTAATTCTATTTATTGAGAACAATGTTTGTTATTTTATCATGTTGAAATGATTTATTTCATTATATCAATGAAATATTAGATAAAGGTAACCATTTAATGTGTTTTATTATTTTAAATGGACTGATCAATATATTCACTTTATGTACATTTTTTTAATTTCTTCTCTCACATTTCATTTTAACATCTTATTCACAAAATATAAAAATGTGTAAGGAAAACAATGAATTCATCTAGATACTCATGAAGATATTTCATTGATGGAATAGATGATTCATTTAAAATGTATTATGTTTTGAAAAATGTATTTTGTGTATTGGTGTCCACTATTAATGTTTGGGTTTTTCATTTATGTGTAATTATCTAACTCTATAATAAACTAAACCAAAATGATAGTTTGGAATAAAATAAGGTGAAATATATTGAATAATTAATATAATATGAACATTTCATCGTCAAGGCACTATAATATCACTGTACAAAAATTACATAAAATTTTACAACAAGATTATATTATAGTTAGTAATTAAAAAGAATAATATTGAATGTTAATGAATAAATTTGGAAAAATTAAAACTATAGAAAATGGATTATGAAATATTTTTTATTTGTGAGATAAGATAACTATAAATAATAAGGAATACTTTTTGTTTTAAATTATGGAATATATATAGTTATATTAATAATATCATCAAAACATAAACTATTATGAAAAACAATGTAATTTATTTGAAAAGTTGGGGGATATAATTGTGTATTGATTTTGATATAATAACGTATATAAAAAAATGTTTATTGAATGGGTTAACGGACTTATAGGTCTAATAACTCATATACATATATATATAATAATTTTAATAATATATTGAATATTATTAATAAATCAATTCATATGAAATAGAACCACAAATGGAATATCAAAAAATAACTTCAAAATCCAAAAATAGAAGGTTAGTTGTCAATCCCTTGAAAAGTAGATTTTTAATGGTTGAGAGTAGTTGTTATAAATTTTATAAATATTTAGGAGGAATATAAAGTGGAATTATGAAGTTAAATTTTTAATAAAGGCATTTTGGAGGGATACTAATGAGATAATGGCTCAAAGTGGGATCCTTGTATAAATGAAAAAAAGGCAATTCCATCATGAAAAACTATAGTTATGTATTGGGAAATAAATAAATCACATGAATGTTAGAAGATTTTGGTTTGTTAGGTGATATTTTTTTTTGATAACCTTATTTATGAAATTCATACCTAAAATGGGTGTCATAAATTATTAATTTAACCATGTAATTATTAAAAAAAATATATTTCTTATTCCCCATTTTACCCTTGTTGATATAAATTAAAAAAATAACCATTGCGATTTTTTTTTATTAATAATCAATTAGGATGATACATTTTAAAAATATTTAAAATTATGAATGTGGATTTGTGGTTAATTTTATATAATTCCATTTATAACTATATTATAACAATTCATAAAATAAAACATAAGATAAATGAAATATTATATTTATAAAAATGTGTGTTTTTATATATTATGTGTTATTTATGTTCATTTCTTATTACTTATTAATTTAATGAAAATTTATATGTTTTAATTTAATTAAAAACTATATATATTAATTTATATTTATCATTATCACACACATACACACACTCATATATATTATATAACCATTCTAAAATTGTTTCTATAAAAACAACCAAATTTATTTTACTGATGTAATTAATATTTACCATAATTAATTTATATTCAATTATCAAAAAATGAAATCAGAAGATACATAATTTATACATACAAAATATATGATAATGAAATGTTTTTAAAAAAAATATGTTTAAGGAAAACTATTTTAATCATTTTTCGGAAAGGCCCCATTTCTAAAAAAATCTTAGACAATATTCTGATGATAATATATTTATGAAAAATTAAAAATTTATATGAATTTTTTAATGTTAAATTATTAAATAGGAATAGTTAAAAATTAAAAATACTAATGAATAATTTATAATTAGAGTATGATAGTCCAGAATGTTGTGTTTATCATTATAGTAGGTCCCCGGGTATTCACAAATTCATTAAAGAATCTATTAATTAATCAAATGGAGATAATAGAATTTATTAGGAAAAAATTGAATCACTATAAATTTATAGTCTCCAATCATTTTATTCAAGACAATCTACCATTTTACTTCATTTGATCAATAATTGATAGTCATTATATCTATAATCAAAGTAATAGAAGTATTTTCATCATACAAATTGAACAAAAAAACTCAATATAATGAGAAGGAGGATATATATTTTTTATCATTATCATATAAATTTATTGATAATCAATAAATATTCACCATTATTTATCTATGTTCTTATTAAAATTTATATATCACTAAGAGAAGAATTCGTAATTTCAAATGGGTTATTTCTGATGGGATGACACATATTGAAAATAGGAACATAGAAATAGTTATTTATGAGATAATACATTTTATATTAATCACAAGTGTTATTTGAATTGTAAAATGAAACATTATCTCAAATATTAATTTCTTAAATCCATTCCATTCCAAATAAATAATTACTTGTGATTGTGAATAAAGATTGATTTTTATATCCATCACTAATAGTTATCATTCTAAGACCTTTTGAAACATATAATGATATCCAAAAAAGTTGGTTATCAATGATTATAATTTGTGATGAAAAAAATGTGTCCCTATTATACCATGGTAATAATTGATTAATTATAACAATGTGATCCAATTTGTCCTCCCATAATTCCAAATTACCACCATTTAATATTTTTTATTTTTCACAACCCTCATGTGCCTCAAAAAAATTATCATCCCCAAATGATTTATTTATATTTAGTTTTTAATATTCTTGGTATTGACATAACATATCTCCTCTTCCATTATATTTTTAATGTCTCCATCAATCATAAACATTTTTTTGTGAAAAATAACTACGTTTTAAAATTTACACGATTCTTATGGTTTATTTTGTATTTATGGTTCCATAATGTTTTTTATTTTCCAATTGGGTGTATTATCACTCCACACAAGTTTATTACAATTTAATTATATAAATTTTCTTTTTCTATAATATTTATATCAAATTGTTTATTATTCCTTTTTAGGGATTATAATTTTTTTATTATATATAGTTGTTAGAAATATGATTATTTAGTATATAATATACTAGAATGTCAAACATTAATAGATATTATAGAAATATATTTAATAGGAAAAAATTATTACTTCCATATGGTAATATAATTATTGATGAATTATCGTGATTCTGGCAATAGACTTATATAATCGTTTAATGAAACAATTATGATTATATATAAATATATGATTGTAAGGAAATTTGGGATCATTCAAAAATGATCAAGACACCTTTCTTAATAAAAAGATACAATAATAAATTTGTCTAAAAATAAATATTTTTTACGGACTATTTGAAAAGGATAATTAGAAATGATTAACCAATCAGACCACGTAACCTCATTTCTGCTAGAACAATTATTTGAAAGACTATATTCTAGATAAATAACAGCCATATAAAAAAATGTTAAATGTCATCAATTGATGACATAAAATCTAATAATCTGATCAATCTATTCATTATGTTCCAAGACTATTAAGGAGATATTATTCTGATATCTTGTGTAATAATGTCAGACTCGCATTGAAACATAAAAAAATATTCCAACACCACTGCTTAGATTGATAAGATCCAATTATGAAACTTTATACTACAACTATAGGTGAAGAAGAAAAACCACATTACCTAGAAAGGAATCCTAATAAATCCCCATATTGATACATGAATATATCCCTCTAACCAAATGGTTCTTGATTACCTATATATATATATTTGTTTGTTTGTATATATAGATTTGAGATTTATATTTGTTTAAATAAATGTGTTAATATATAGATATATATATTTAAAATTATATTTGATTATAAAATCATGTAACCTAAATCTATATATTTAGATTTATATTAACATGTAAAAATAAATTTATAAATGTTTTAAGAAACATGGGTAATGTTTTAAATATATATAGATTTGTATATATATATTTGGTATCTATGTGTTCCTAAACTATGTGTTAAAATATATTTTATGTATGTATAAATTTGATTAAGAAGTCATAAAATATATTTATATTTACAAGTGAATCTACATATATAAACATTTAAAAAATTACTTTAAATGAATTTGATATATATGTATATATATGTATATATATTAATTATATATATATTTTTTACAAAAAATATTAAAAAATATTTCACGTATAAATTTATTATTAATAATTTTTGTAACATATATTTATATTAACATGTGAATATGTATATATATATATATGTTTAAAAAAATTGGATTGGTTTTGACATATATGTGAGTGCATGTGTGGGTGTGTGATTTTATATAGATTAGGAATTTAAATTTTTTAATAAAATGATTAATAATATACATTCCTCTAATAAGATGAATAATAATTTTATTAATATATATATATATATATGTTATCATGTGATTGTACATATATAAATGTTTAAAAAATTTATGTTTATATATATATATATATATATATCTATGTTTGTTTGTATGTTTATCGAAATTTGATTTGAATATTTGTCAAAAAAATAAAAAAATATATTTTATGTATATTTGACTCATAAAATAAGTAGTATATATATATATATTTTATTAGAGAAATTATAAATTACTTTTTAAAAAAATGAATCGAAAATCAATTCAATGAAAACATTTTCTCAACATAATTTTTAATTAATAAACAATTTTAATTATAAAATTTAATAAATATTTTTTATATGAATGAAATTTAAAAAATTGTTTTCATTCAAAACATATTTATCAAATTTTTATGTAAAAATTTTTAATACCTATTAAACAAATTTAAAAATTAATAAAAATCAATAAAATATTTTAATAAATAAAATTCTATACAAATGTATACAAAATTTAAAAAATCTGTTATAATATTTAAATAATTTTACTTAATTGATAAATAATTAGTATCTATTATAAAAAATTATTAATTGGTATTGTGAATTACTAAATATTTTAAATATTCTATAAAATATGAGTACATTATGATAATTAGAAGAGAAAATTTAAATAACAACAATTACCAAAAATAGTAATAATTGTTAAAAATTCAGTTGTAATAACTAATAATTATTTTTTCTTTATAAGTTATTATATAAATTTAATAAATTTTAATTGTAATATTAACAATTAAAAAATAATTTATAGTAACATGTAAAAAATTCAAACATTAATATTTAAATTTTTAAATTGACAATATTTAGCATAAAATAGTAATAAATAAAATATTTAGTATTATTTAGTAGTTAATTATTAATAAATTATAAATAATTAATCATGTTTAGAAAAATTTATTAAATATAAGTATCAACAACTCATAATTATTAATAATTTAAAAAAGTAATTAAATTATTACAATTAATGGAAAATTGTATAATGTGTATAAATATATATATAAATAGTAATTAGACATAAAAAATAAAATAATATTTTTTAATCAATTACAACACGTAAATTTTTATTCTAATTTTTGGTAGATTTTATGTGTACTTATGCCTATATAATATATAATCTAGTTTCTAATATATAATAATGATTTGATAAATCATACAAAATCTTGATGTATCTGGTATATATCCGGTCATCAATAATAGTGTCAGATGATTTATATCATTTTCTATGTCAAACAATAATTTCATTCCAAAGGAATAATTAAATACCCATGAAAGAAATATAATCATTGAATATTTGAGACAATTAAAAAATTTGGAAATCATATTTATAATTTTGGATTCTAGATAGATTATATATTTTTTTATCAACATGTTTAATTGGATTCAATAGAAAAATATTAATCTATTCTAGAGATCCAATTTTTCATAATTTAATACATGAGGCTACTAGGAATTATCTTCTAGATAAAACAACTCCAAATAGTGTTCATTATTCTAAAATAGAACCATCTATCATTTACTATTATATGAAATCACCTAAGGGTGCGTTTTCTCTAGAATTCATGATTTTAATAACATCTGTCTACTAAAAACATTATGGATATTAAATCATATTTTAAAATGTCCAATAGTTTCAAGGATCATATATATTAAATTGTTTATATGTTGTATCCTACTAGGAAAATAGTAACTATATGATTCAATGAATGTAATATGTTGGTCAATAATTTTGGAATTACTAATTAGTAGATCCGTTAATAATCACGTGACTAAATATTTTATTATGGTGATTATGAATGACTAAAAATTAGTTATTAATTGAATTTCAAAGGTTTTTTCATAGTTTATTAGTATCCTACACACTAAGAGGGGTCCAAAATCAATTGAAACCAATTAATGGTTTCAAATTTAAAACAAATATAGCATCTGAGAATATCATGATTGAAGGTCACATGTATCACCCTATCAATATCCATCATTGTCTTGAGATATAATTTCTATCCATCTTCACAATCCATATCACCGTCCAACCACCACAAAAACCTATCATTGAATATCATCATAATCCATTGATCCTGCCATAAAACATCACACATAACCATGATATAGTTATCCCCCTATGAAAAAAATAAATATACCACTATACATCGGAATATCACCTAAATGAAAATTATAAAATATCAATATGTAACCAATGATACCAATATGTAAATAATCGAGGTGTAAATACGAATAACAATGAATATTTATATTTCATGTAAAAAGGATTATGAATTTCCTAATTAAACACCATTTTTAGTGTTAATTTATTTATTTGATACAAAAAAGAAATGGTGACAATGTATAAATCAAAAATTTCCATTAATGAATGATTATATCATCCATGGGACAGTATTCATATTGCATATTTTTAAAGATTCTTCCACTTTCTCAATAGTTAATCATAACATATGATTCAGTCTTTTTTATTATGATTTTTTCATTTTGATATTATTTTTGTAAATATTATTTTTTATGTTTTCAATAAATCAATCAACATACTACCGTAGATGTAGATTAAAAAACTATATATATATTTTTTACATTTAATTACGTTGAATTTGAAGAATAATATTTATTTTTATTTAAATAAACTAATTTATGGGATAATTTGTTGATGGAAAAATATTAAACCAAATTACTATATAGATTAATATAAAAATTTTAAACAAATGGTTACATTAATGTGGAAAATTAGTGAATTTATGGCGTCTCGGTTGTTAACTTTTTTTAGAATACATGGTATAAAATATTTTTTAGACATCATTGATTCGAATAATCTGGTTTTATTGTAGAAATGATAAATACTATTTATTTTTAAATTCATCGTAGATTTCATCATACTTGTCATCCATTTTTTGTGAATAGAAATAATTTTTCTAAAGATAGAATTATATGAGAAGAACCATGAAATGTTCCCTCAAGTGTTCAGGAAAATTTTTCATCTAATCATTAACACTTATTACTGTTGGAATAACCATTAATGAATAACAAATAAATTGTCTTGGGATATATCATATTATTATAAAATTGTGTATTCTTTAGACCATCCATAAGGGTGTAATTTTTTTTCACAATATAGATGTAAATCATATTTTGAATATTTGTTTGACAAATTTAAATCTATGTTGGGAACACCTTGTAAGACCAAAAATAATATAATGTAATAGGTAGATATTTATTAAATTTGTATACGTCCATAAATTGTATTTTTTAATGTTAAAAGATCAATTTATTTAACCAAAAAATAGTTTACACAATTTACAAATAACATAAATTATTATTATTTCGATCGATTAAATATTTGAGGACATTCGAATGTTATACTTACAGTTTTTCATTTCAAATCCAAAATAGAAATATGGTCAGGTTAAAAAGACATCAGTTATTTATTGTAATGGATTGACTACTTCTTATTGGTATTAGTGTTTTGCTTAATTCACCAATTTAGGATTTTTTGAATGAAATAACATTTTTTCTCATATAAATTCTGGTGAAAACATAATATAATGATACATTGAGAAAGCTGCAAAAAGTTTTTATTTTCAGTCCATACAAATTAGTGAAATTATACTTGATTGGATTCATTGAATAAATGCATAATTTAATATTTCATTTCCTATATGAAGCTAAATGTAGAGGGATAATACTATTTTAATATATGTAACCCTTTTGTAAATTAATGAAAATTAAAATAATGAAATTATGAAACAAAGCATTAGTTAAAGAGTTAATTGCAAAAGAAAAAATGTATGATATAACATCAAATTTATTATATTATTATTTTTATTCATAATATACATCATAAATTAATCACAAGTCTCAAAATGAGAATAAATTTGAGTATGTAACATATAATAAATTTTCAATTATTATTCATACCTATCATGGTTTTTGTGTTTATTTTGAACAACAAATTTTAGGTAAATAATTGAACAAAAATCATTCATTTTTATGTGAAATTTTGAAGAAATTAAATGTTATGTGAAATAGATAATAATATTTATAATATTGAAAAACATTAACGGGAATGTTTATTAACATTATATTTTTAGATTACATAATTAAAATATTAATGAAAAAAAATACAAATTCCCAATGATTATCTTGAATAATGTCTTTAATGTAACATTTAATAGTTGTTTGAAATACATATATTTAATTTTTTTTGTTATGGAAAATTAAATCAATTTTCAGTGAAATATATTATTAGTAACAACTATTGTCTTTAGGTAACATAATATCAAAGTAAAATTTATTGTTTATTATGTGTCCTTAAACTACTCTTTCTAAAATCGGTACAAGAGTATAATAATTATTTTCATTTTGGATTACAATTTTGTAGTTTAATAATTTTTTATTTAAAGAGAACAATATATAATTTAGATTTTCTAAATGGATCTCCTCATAATGAAACTGAACATATCTTTTATGTTGAATGAAATATTTGAGTGATGTTATCTAGGAAAAAAAATTATATAACAATTTATAACATCCAATGGTTTGGTTGAAATTGAGGGTTGTGAGTAATTTCATGTCAAGGAATCATTGAAATTATATATAATCATACACATTCACTAATTTAACTATTTATATTGACACTCAAATCACATCATTTTTATCATGGATATTTTTATATTGTTTCTTGAGATTTGAATTACTAGTGGAGTGTAATAAAATTGAATTATCTGGTAAATATTTATTTGAAAAATAGTATAGTTTCAGGAAATTTAAATTTATTAAATAAATTCAATTAAAAACTATATATATATATATATAGATGTCATATAAATTTCCACGATGAGAAGCACCAATTGTGGGTTGAATATATTATTAATTTTGAGGAAGTAGGAAGATATGATGATGTATATTTATATATACATTGTAATTATACCATAGATGAAGATGAAGATATTTTCCTTGATGAATAAAAAGATGAATATACGTATTTATATATTATAATCAGTTATTTATTTAAATTTAATATTTCAAATTTAAAAGAAATATTTTTAGGTGTGTTTTTTTGTTTTAAATGGATGAACCCATTGATCTATTTTTATACGTTGATAATGAAATATATTATCTATTTTTAATATTATATATCTGTATTAAATATTATTTACGTCTCTGAATATTATTTAAATCATTGTATTTATTATTTTTTATAATTTATATATTTATTAAAATATATTTTCAAATTAAATTATTTTATACCATTATTTATTTTTGTTAACTTATTACATACTTGTATTTAATTTCATTTGGTATTATAAATATATTTTAACAATTATATACATTTTAGATTATTTTATTCTAGTAATTATTATTATTTTATTTCATATAAGTGTGAAAAATTATTAACTGGTAATATTAGTTGTTTTTAATGTTTATAGATCCTTTTCAATGTATATTTTTTCTCCCATAGATTTTTTAATTTATTGTGAGGAGAAAGATTTTTTATTATAAAAATCATTTTATTATTATAAGATGGTGTGCCCTTTCATGATTAATTATTCATAACCATATTCTAGAGGGAATTAATTCCAGATAATTTGATCCATGATTACAATTAAATGCTCAGTTGGTTATGGTAATTATTTTTTAGTAACTTAAAATAATATTTTATTGATAATATAATGACAATTTTTTTTATTTCCTTGTTTTTTTACTTTAATAATTTGTCACACTATTATGACTCAATGAAATTATTTTTTCCATATATTGGGTGTCATGGGATCAAGTTACCATTTTTTCATTAAAAATGTTTGTCCTCCAGATTATTCTTTTATAAATAATATATTTAAATTTAAATTAATTTAGTTTGTTCCTGGTTATTATTATTTTTCATTATTAATTGATTATCTCTGATTGTGTATATCCTAAAAAAATCTATTTATGAGGCTTTAGATATTTTTATAAATGACAAATATAATCATTTTTTAAAATCTTATTGAAAAATATAAATGAATAATTATTTTGTAAAATTTCTCAAATTGCTTTGATTTTTAAATAAAACTGAAAAAATATCCCTTTATGTATATTATATATTTTTACCCTACATGATACAAGAGTATTTTAGGAAGAGGTTACGAACTGGTTATCATAATCAAAGGAGTCATTATGTCAAACAGAGGGTTTGGTGTTAAACATTTGTAATACATTGATGAAACTGGTATGTAATTTTATTTATTGTTTAATATATAATTTAAATAAATTTTTTGTTATATTATATTTGATATTACTAGACCCTCTATTATGGGGTTGGATGTTCTCTAGAATATGTAAATTGATTTCATAATAGGAAAACATAATAGAAGTAGACAATGCTAGATTTTGGTTAGATTTTTTTTTAAAATCTACTGATAATAATTTTATTTATATTTATATTTTAAATATTATTTGAAGGAAATGTATGAAAATTTCTGATATTCATTATGGGAGAATTATGATGATAGTGATGTTTATTCCATTTGAAAACCATTTCTTGATGAAGGAGCTCTGAAACAAGAATCTATATATGTTATAAAAAATGAATTCGTGATTATTGTTGGTACATGACTATACCCTGCAATTTATTATTGTACATATGTGATGCCATAAGTCATCTTGAAAAGAGATCGTACAGATTCATCATCATCCTCTACATCAATGTATAATGGAAGTATGAGATGTCATAATGAGATGATACAACCAATGAATATGGAGATAAGGAGGATGAGCATGAGCATTTAAATTAGATATTTGAGTAGTTTTTGGAAAATATGCGAAGTTTGTGTGTGGTGTTAGAATAGAGTTTTGTACCCCAAACACTTTGATTTAAACTCCTCCACCAAATATTAGTTGATTTCGTTTTGTTTTTATGAATGGTTGGTATATTCGGATGATAATCATATTGTGTGATAAAATATTTAAAATTGACATTATTTTTTTCTATATTGAATTTATTAATATTTTTAAACAATATTAAATAATTATTTTGTATATTCATAAAAATTTTCAAAAATAATTCAATTTCAAGGGATTTTCATATCCTTCTTGATTTGTTTTTAAAAAATGTATCAGGCTTATTTGTGAAAAAATTGTTACAGTCACAAATAACTATTATATATAATGGTCCATCATAGTTGGTTATTTAGTGAAACATGATGATATTATATTTTATGTATGATGGATGAATCAAAATAAATTAATATTGTCATGGACAATTTCCATAAAAAATTAATTGTGATGTTTTTTCTATAAATAGACATTACAGATGAGAATACATTGATGATGACCTCTCCAAAAACCAAAGAAATCCCATAGTGGATGCATTGAACAGTGATTAACATGGCTAAATTAATCCCTTACCATGATTCTAATTTATTATGCTCTTCAATTCCCAAAACACAATAGGGATCATTTTATATAGAGTCCATAAAGTTTGTGTCACAATAGTTATGATTACATTAAAATACCTGCATTCACCATCATAAGGGAGACTATGAAACACATCATAATATACATAAAAACATAAAAAAATCAGTAATATCCTTCATATTTATTTTCTTTCCAACCATATAGGAAAAAAACCTCTTTTATATATGAATCAAAAAACATAACAAGGTTTTAATTTACAGTGGAAATTTATATATTCCATTTCTGCAATTATTTGATTGATTGTTGGTTAGAAATATAATATCTCACTTATCTCCCTTATAAAATGTTATGGGACTTATATAAATATATAAATTCCATTCCTAATATAAAAAAATTTAGATATATGGTGAATAGTGTGATATAAATTAAGTACATTCCCACAGTGATCAATTTAGAAAAAAATAATATATATTTTATATAATCATCACACCATTAGGATATATCAACTCTAATCTAAAAACTAATTTTTTTCATGGTAATGTGATACCAATATAGTTTTTATTAGATATAAATGAGTGTGATGATCGAGAATCAAATATCATAATATCAATTCTATATTGGATAATAAGTATAACATTCGAATCCTCATTCTCATAACATAAATCATCATTGTTTAATCTAGAAATTTAATGTTTTCTGTGGGTATATATTCTTCAAACATTGAAATCCATTGTATTAGAGAAATAATTATCATAATTTTAATAATACATTTTTTATATACTACATATTAGGTAGTCAACTATGTGAATATTATTATCCATTCAAATATTTTGTTTACTTTATCCCACTATATTCTTAATTTGGATACCAGATAACATTTTTTTCCATCCATAAATCATTTTCTAATATGCTAAAAAAAGTTAACTCTATATTTTTTCCACACTTTTTTGATAATGCAAGAATCATTTTCATATCACCATGATTATTTATATTATTATTTCAATAAATTCAATCTTTAATTTGTTATAAAAACACTGATTCATATTGATTAAACAAATAACTATTTCTACCATGAGAGATAATTAAATAATATATTCATAAAAATTAAAAAATCATATTGATAAATCTATTTTGAGACATTGTTTAATTAATTTAATAATAAATCATTAATTCTTCCAGGATGGTTGATAATATCAATCCTGATCATCAAATATCACATAAAATTAGCATCACATATATAAATAGATTAATTATCCTTATACATTAGTTAATGGAATTCCTTATGCATTTTCATGTGAGAAAAATGAGGAATTTATTTTTTGATAATTAAACATATAATCATATTCCACAATGTATCATTATCTATATCCATTTTCCATGGGTTCATGATAATATCATATGATGATCATATTTTCAATAAAATAATTAAATATCTAATAAAAAATCATTTTCAAAGACCTAATGAAGGGAAATCATTTTTTCATTTATAATTTTTTTTGATATTTAAACCCTATAAATGAAAGAATATATATTTTATATAGGACTTAATAGATAATTTTTTCATTTTAATATCATTTTAATTGATATATGGATTTATTGAATGAGAATTATACATAATAATGACAATGATATTTTGTATTAGATCTTCCATTACTTTTTTTTATTTAATATAAAAATCATTTACTTTTCTATCAGATTTCGTGTTATCATTGTACTATATTATTTAATAAAATTAATAAAACCATTAATAATGATTTCATAAAAAATAATCAATGTGAGAATCTATATAATTATGAAAATAATTTATAATATTTATATTTTATGACATTAAATATTGAATATATGACAAAACAAGAATAAAAAAGGTCATCCATGGAAATCTTATATTCAATTACCTTATAGATGTTTATAAAAAATGTGAATAAAACCATGAATATTCCTCTAGTGTGTCTTTATAGGTATGGATTATTAAGAACACTCAGTTTAAAATCTATACAATCATGTTAATACCCACTCTAGGCCTTCTAGAATATTTAATCTATGTTGATCTGTTCTTCAGATATATCAACATTCTAAAATATTATTATGTATATATTTTATACTAAATTTACACACATTAATTTACCATAACATATGATTTCCTAGTATACATTGTCTTATCCTAATAGTTCAATATAATATATTCACATCATAGTTTAAAATAAAGAAAAAATTGTTTCACTAATACATACTATGGAAAATAAAACATTATATATATTAAAATTATATATATTTATTCATATTCATTACATATCACAATAATCTTTTTCTAAACATTAAAGGATGCATGTATTTAAAAAAAATTACACAACCATGAGTTACTAAAATGATCTACATAATATCCCACTAATATCATTATAAATAATAACCTATATAGAAAATCATATCTAATAAAGATATTAATATCAATGATAATTTTATATAGAATAATGGGTAAGCTCATATTCTCATTAAGGGTAAAACTGGGAGATATTATTGAAAGTATATTTTTAAAAATAAATTGATTATAATAGTATGATAATATTTGATAAACAATTTAAAATAATATGAATAAAATAAAAAATAAAAATGATGTATTAAGGAATAAAAGATATACATCAAAATATATGAATAAAAAATAAATCATATAATAATTGACATAATATTATATCATAAAATATTTTCATATAGTGTGGAATAATCAAAATCTAAGAAATTTTAATCAAGGCTACACACCAAACGATTTTTCACATGTTTGGCTTGGAATAATAACTATTTACCTACTATGATATTTTGATAACATCCTGTATACCCAAATTTTAAATTTTAATATCACTAATGTACCCATTATTGTTGTAAAATTATTTTATATAAAAATTAACATATAATTCTATAATCATCCCACTCATATAATTACTATAATCTAATTAATTGTATTACATAATGACTTATAATAATTAATCATTTAATCGTAGATAAACACATTAAATTGTAAAAATGTTTCATCAATATCTCACCACCAAAATCATAAAACATATGTAGACATAGTAAGGATAATATCATAGAATTACAAACCAGGTAAACCATAATTTTGATTAATGGATATTATTAATGACTAAAAATAATTTTGAAATATCAATAAATTTTTTCATGAGTAAAAATATGTTCAATTATTTATAATTTATATAAAATCTAAAAATTTCATAAAAGTATTTCATTTTTTAAAATTTTTAAAGAAATATTAAAAATTAAAATAGGATGTTTTAAAGAACAATACTCTGGGGCCTATAATATTTTTCATCTTTCAGAAATTTATGAAATGATTTTATTAGCTTCCTTGGAAGTGAAATTTATATTATTTGGGAATTGATAGGAAAATTTAATTTGAAAAATTTATATATAAAGTATTTAATGGATTAAATATTACAATAACACATATAATTATAATTTAGACAAAACTCTTCAAATCATTTTAAAGAAAATATGAAAATAATAGAGAATATTATAATCTTAATAGAAAATAATTTTAGTTTACAATAAAAAGTTATTTTAGACCCCTGACTATATAGAGATGGGGAAATGAAAATAAAAAATTATATTTTCCATTTAGAAAATATATTATAATAAATAATTTAATATATTTCATAAAGAGAACATATTTTTATTATCATATAATTTATGGAAAAATTTTCATAGTAAAAAATGGTTCATGAAACAAAAAACCATTACCTCAACATAAAATTTATCTGTAAGTAGTAATTTTTATGTCATAATAAGTTTTAATTTATTATACATTCATTATAAAACTAAACTTATAAAAATAAATTCTAAAATTATTCACCTATATCATCTTATCACCCATTTAATTATGATTATTTATTAAATTCACGCTTTTATGTTAACATTCCATAAATAATAGAGAGATAATGATTAAATACAAGTTCTATAAATATGGTTCAATGTATGTATGTATGAAATGTATTTCTCATTTTATTATTAAAATAATAAATGAATGAAAAATAAAATATTATAAATATATTGATATAAAATTTATTCATTAAATCCCTTATTTTTTTCAATCATTTTCGATATTGTGATCTTAATTCAATCATATTATTTCACATATGTTGTATTCCACATATAGACATGATTGGTAATTTTAAATTAAATTTGATAAAAGGAAGAAGGAAAATGGATGTGAAATTATAATTAAAAAAAATATATTTTTTTTATTTTTATACAACATTTTAGTTTTAATAAAATATTTTTACATAAGGATAAAAAACATTGAAAAATGAAAGATCTCAATTTAGTTTTTTAACTCTTATTTGGGAGCTGAGCATTTGACTACACCGTAATCCATGAAAGGATAGTCATATAAGGATACAAGGGTATCTATCATTAATTGATGTAATATGGGAGTCTCTTTCTGTGGAATTTTATCATTATATAAGGATAAAAATTCATTGATAAGTGAGTAGATTATGTTGTATATTTTATGTGAGTGGGAGGACATACATGATATTACATAAAAAATTTAAATATTGAAAAGTCGAGTTCTAATTAACTGGGAAACAAATATAAAATGATAAAAATTAAAGATATCATAAGGAATAAATATATTCAAAAAATAATTACAAAATAAATGTGGTGTTCTTACTGTCGTTAAGTCATAGTGTATAACGCCCTAACAAAAATCATTTTAACTATAAACATAGAAAATAATTCCTTCAATTTTTACAATTAATTATAATAAAAAATTAATTTGGTGTCATTAACAAATATTAAGTTGATTATTTAATATATTTAATTCATTTTATAAAGTAAATTTATTATATTTTGTAAATCCTAATTAAACATAATATTTCAAAATAGAACAAAATTCTGTTTTTAGAAGAAATGCATTCTCTAGACTAATAATAAATTGACATTTCTTTCTTTCATTGGAAAAAATATGTAATTTAAACAATTTTTTTATAAAATATAATATATAAATTTAATTAAAACCATTGACTAGTTTATATAAATTTATTTTAGTATAATTAAAACAAATTCTAAAAACTAAAAATAAGTTATTAAAATTTAAATATTTATAATTTTAAGTTAAATTATATTCATTCATATTATTTAGAAAAGTAATTTTAGGATGATTATTAATTTATTTATAAAAATTTATAATATATTTTATTTAAAGAAATCAATAGTTCTGAATATAAATTTTTATCAAAATAAAAAGCATATATAAAAATTCAATTTGTTTTGATAAATAACTTTTCTGATCATAGAAGGATTTTTTTATATTGGAATTCTCTTTAAAACATTGTTATCCTAATAAATCATTACATAAAAATTTTCTAATTGTATTAACACTCTTCACTTCCATTAATTCAACATCTATGTTACAACAATATATAATATCATTTATATTTACTATAATGTTTTGTGTAATAAAATTTATTAAATAAATAATGTTAATTTTAATGGAAATAAATATAAAATCCCTTGGTATATGATGGCTTTACATATATTATACTTATATTACTCAATAAATATTTTTTATCATCCTAATGCTTCATCCTTTTATTTATTATATGAACACTCATGAATAATATTTTCCATTTTATGTACTACAATTATATCCCTTTAATTACTTCTACTTACACTATTCATCTTTGTGTTTAATAATTATTATTTATTTTGATAATATTATACTATTGATTTATAGGCATAGTCGCAACATGAATCCTCTATAGACCCATATTTTTAGTCATCAAAATTTAAGGTATGGTGAGGTGCGCCATAAGTCACGTAAATGTTCAATTTTTTTACTGTTCATTGTGAACATGGTCATGACATTATAATATACCTAAAGGAATTATTAATAATGTGATCATGAAAGTAAAAAATTTGTTATTAAAGTTACTCTAAAATAATATTTTAAATGAGAGGGTTATGAAATAATTATTATTCAAATTCCCTTCATAAATAGAATTATGTTTTTTATTAATATTTTTAAGAACATGATTATCATCTTCTATAGATAAAATCATTCCACATTGAACCTCATGGGAGATATTAAATAACATATATGATTTAGATAATTATTATATTGATTAATTCCCATTGGTTCTTAAATTGAATATAATATTAAATTTAATTAATAATATTTTATTGATTTATAGAATGATATGATGATGTATATAAAAATAGTAATACAAGAAATTAAATGAATATGACAATGATGATGAAATTTTGGCATAATTATATTATATGTAATCCAATATATTTATTCTATATTATATTATTAATCCAATAAATTTAAATTCAATATATCGTTTATTAAGAATAAAATTTTATTTTATATTACAAAGTAATTCACTTTATATTATTATATTGTTTGTTTAAAAAAATTGATATTGATAGATTATATGGAATTTCTTGGTAATAATCTGGAATAAAAATTTAAAGAATTGAATCATACATAATATATGAAATTTTAATTATATTTTATTTTATTTTTTAAATACAATAATATAATATCATATAATATTAAATCCCCTTGACAATTATATCATTATGATGAATGTTACTAAATTATATGATGCTAGAAATGTCAGACTTTTATTTGATAGATTGTGAGAATGTGATGTGAAATTTATAGGAAAAACGGGGGAATTAATAAAATGTATAGTGTTAAAAATTATTTTATACCTACTCAATCAATTAAATTATTAAATTTTTAATTATTAATAAGAAATATACGAATAATGTGTGAAATGATCATATATTATAAGCATTTATTAAAAACATTATATTGTCTTGAATTAGGGGTGTATTAATTATTTTAATAAAGATATTTGTTATAAAAATATATTAAAATTTATAACAATAATAATATAAATTGTAATTTTATAATCATATAAAAGACCATTTTTATCAGTTTTCATCAGTTGTGATGTGTCGTTCCCCGATGCATACATATTGGTGAAATAAAATACTCTCCAATGGAATATATTGATATTTAAATGAGATATTAGATGATGTATTTTATTTTCATGGGTGATCCTTTAATGTGTGAATTATCAATATAGACATGGTATATGAATAATGATAAATTAAAATTTTAATTTTCAAAAAGGTTAACTATCAAATCATGTGGTCTCATGGTATCCTAACTGGTCTATTGATATACAATTAATTAATTATGGTAGATCTATAAATGATATAGACTATATTATTTAATTAATTTTCTAAATAATTATTATATATTTTTTTATTTATTGGATATTATGGGTTTTATATATTATTTTTCAAATATTTATTCGACATTTATGAGACATGTATTCATATTAAAAGGTATAAAGAGTTTTTATACGTTATGTATAGTGAATGATTGTATCAAAGTAAATATAGAATATTTTTCTTATTAAAAATTAACAATATAAATATAATATTATCATTGTATATAAATTTTATAGTTCATTTGAGATAGTATAAATTTTTTCATTGAGGTACCAACTAGAATAATATTTTTAGAATAGTTATTTAATCATAAAATAAATAAAGTAGAATGTAAAATTTATTTAGTAATGGATGTTGAAATTTTACTTCATAATTTATGTAAACCAATATATAATAATAAAATTTCATATTATAATATATTATTTAAAACATATTTAGAGGACCATGGTTAAAATAATTCTATCTACATTTATGACTGTGATTTAGTATTTTACCACATTATATCATCTTGAAACAGAAATTAAATAACAATAATAATAATAATAGATGGATTTTATGACATATATTGATATATTTTATTTGTTTTCCAACATTATTATATGGGTAATTAATATTTTTAATATGAATTGAAATATTTTCAATGGTTATTGGTCCATATACAATTAGGATTATAATATCTCTCTCAATAACATAGTTGGTCAATCAAGGTTGATGGGTCTCATGATATTTTGTCAATGAATAATAATTCCTGAATTAAATATTCATGATGAATGTATCTAATATTTTTTTGATATATTTCACTTAGAGTGTTCCAACCAATTATTAATAATTTTTATTACTGGATTTTGGAAAAAAATATAAATTAATCAAAGTCATTAAATATTGGATATTTATTCAAAGGAATTTTATTAATTTGAAATTAAAATATATTACAATTAAACATAATTAATAAAAATGATTCTCATGTAAATTAATTTTATAAACTATTTTATATTTTCATATTTTTCAATATGGTTTTTATATTCTGATAAAACAATATATTTTGGAATATCTAAATAATGGGAAATAATTTTTGGGATGAAAATTATTTATTTTAACCTGTGATTTTGTATTTAAATAGAATTACAAGTGTCAAATGGGTTATTCTCAGAAATTGGAATTCAATATAATACATTTTATTTCTATATATTTGTACTAGAAACTACTTTTTGGGTTGAAAAACTACCTTGGGGTTGAATAAGAACCCTTGGGTTTGAGAAATAGACTGAAATGGTTAATAATTCATAGATGGGAAAAATAAAAATCCATATAACGTTTATTTATTTAAAAGGGAAATTTTAATAGAATATGACACAATTAAATAATACATTTATGGGAAATAATACGATGAATGAATTTTAATAAATTTTAATAATATAACAAAAAACATGAATTATTCAAGAACTTATATTTAGATTTACTCATATTTTAATAATTATTATGACTAATTAACTATCGTTTATTATAGACTAATCATGTACAAATACATTCACTTAAAAAATAATAATATTTTAGATTTTTTAGGAATGGTGAGTGCATTAAGTGTTAAATTATTATATATTTAATTTTTAATCTATTAATGTTTTATAAATGTAATTGGTTGCATTTTTAAAAATGATTGTTCATTGGAATTCATGGGAGTTATTTGGGGATATACAATATAGTATTTTGTTTCACCCCAAAATATCAATATAAAAATATTAGAATCAATTCTAAATATTAAATAAAGTGTGTTATTTTCAGAAAGTGTTTTGAGTATAATTTTATTATCCCATTAAATTTTACCACTTTGTTTGTGGGAATTATTTTTCATTATACAAGAATAATGAAATATACATTACTGACCAATGACAGATAATAGGATAAATTTTATTGTATAAATATATTATGTTAATTCAATAAATTATTTGATGTTTGAGACTAAACTCTACGAAAATGTTTTTTATATGTGTAACTTATCAATATCATTTATGGAAAATTTTATTATCAATTTCAAGTTCATTTAATTTTTTAAATTTTTTAAATTAAATTATTTTTAATACTTTTTTTTGACAATTTTCATTTAAATTAACCAATATAAATATCTTCATTAATGGAAAATCATAATCAAAATGATTACTCATTCTTCATTGACACTAGTTACAATTCTATCATTGTTTGGAAATTCACATATATATATATATATATATGTCATTGTTGAGATTGGGGTTCTATGATAGGATATTACTATCACTATAATTTTTTACCTATTAATTAGTAGTGATCCTTCGTGATGATATGTAACATTACTGATTATATTTTAAGGAAATCAAATATATATAGAATGAAATACCATGTCACGACTACTTGTAATATAATTTTTTTTATTGTTTTATTTTGAATATATGGGTTCATAAATTAATTTATATTGTGTTTAGGTTTGTAATATTGGGTATGAATTCAAAATTACCATTTGAATATATGCACATTTGAGGTGTTATTATATGTATACTGTAATATTTTGTGGATTTGTACTTTCTAATAGTAGTTTCCCATTGGGAATATACAATAATGAGTTATGTTGGCTTTGAGAAGATAGAAAATATAACATAGGGTTCCACAGGGTCATCGATAATCCTAGGATAGGTACCGAATGTTCATTAGGTACATAGAGTTACGGAATTAGGTAAGTGGTATCCACCTAATTTTATCAAAATCATAAAATTATTAAATTATATAATTTGAAAATGATATTTTAATAACATTTCAACAAGGATAAAGACATGGAAACTCGGTTATTAAAAAATTATTTATCTTCCTTAAGGTTAGATATCCCTTAGACCTAGAATGATATTCATGACATTTTGTTAATGGGATTGTTTTGTGTAAGGTTATATGTATTGTAGTTCTATTTTATATTCTATAAAATAATTTTATATTGCTCAAATAATATATTAATTTTAATGTATTATGATTCAGTTTTAAAATTAATTAAATTAAAACAAATTTTGTGATGATATTAGATCAGATAGTTTCTACTACCTATTGGTTTTTTGGTGCTATGTTAGCTTTATTTGGTAAGTGAGTTCATATCATGTGTGATTTTTATGCTTGAGTGATACTATCAAAATATCTATAATCGACCTACCATAGTATTCATGAATTCATGTCATTTATCATGGGTTTACTAGTAATGTAATATGATTTTCTAAGTCAATATATTACCATAATGATTTTGTAGATGGTTGAATTACCTAAGGATTATTTTTTTTTGTTGTTATTTATATTTATACATCTATATATATCATTATGATGCTCAATGTTGTGAGGAATGTTTTTAATTTACCATTATCCGAGGGAATATTGATCACTGATGATTGTGAAGTAGATTTTTAATGGTTACATGGTCATACGATTTTTATTATATATATCTGAGAACCTTATAAATTTTATGATTTCATTTTCACATTAATCTCAAAAAAATAATCCTATAAATAATTAGTTCTATTTTATTGGGATGATTAGAAACCCAAAAAGAGATACTAAAAACACGTTAAATCGTCATTATTTTACTCTCAGTAGTGGTCTAATGAATCACATTGATCATCATTTATTATAAAATATACACTAGGTAAATTGATAAGGAAAAAATGTTAGTTTTAAGACAATGTGCAATATTAGAAACACTAATATATGTTTAAAAGTAATACATATGTGAAATAAACACAAATCCCGATAAAATAAAATGTATAGATACTAAATGTTCAAAATAAATGATGTCTTGAATATTTTTAAATTGTAGGATTATAATATAATATGAATATAGGATTAAATTAAACATAAAATCATTAGAATAATTTACGAGTTAATATCAAATCAATATATCATTGTGTTATTATATAGCTACACATATATTGTATATGAAGTCTCATGATAGGGAAAAAAATTAATATTGGTTGAAAAATTTATGATCTCATATCAAAATATTAATATTAAATGAATATGTTCTCCATATAAACAAATAAATATTATTCTATGGGCATAATAAAACCCTTATAAAAGAATATAGTCTATATAATGTTGTCATAGTGAATTATCAAATTGAATATTTTAAATATTTTCATCCATGTCAGGATAAATATTCAATTTATGTTCAAGAATGATATAATATAATTTTTCAAGGTTATAAAGTTCATGTGTAGAGAAGCCATAAAATTTAGGAAATTATTTTTTTAAATAAATTTTTGAATAATATTTTTTATAAAAAAAGTTTATTGAAACATCAATGAGGGGAATATCTTAATAATTTTAATAAAACCATAAATGAATCCAGAAGAATTTATATAACAAAATTATAGTATCTATATTCCAATAAATGATAAAAATCATTATATGGATAGTGAAATAAAGTTAGAAAAATTATGTTTTTCCCTTAAAAAAAGGGTTTTTAATGATGTTTTTACATTGGGATGTTGAATAATATTTTGAATCCCAAAACAATAACTATGATGTATAATCATTATATCTATAAAAAAGCATATATATATATATATGAAGATGATGAATAAATTAAAAGGAAAGGGTTAATTTAAAATTGGTAAAAAGAAAGATATTATATAAACCAAAATTATTGAGTGTGGTTTATAAGACCCATCACCTATGTTCGTTCAATTAATCTATAATTCCATTAATCCACCAAAATAATCAAATTAAATTTATTAATTCTCACAAACCCCTTTTATTGTACTTTTTTGTGTCTATTTTTTGTGACATGTTTGTTATATTTTATATATAACCATATTACATTGACCTCTTGTTGGTTTTCAATAGAATTATTGATAATAGACTTGGCTGGTTGATCAGGGATCCAAATTTTATCGAAGAGTTCTAAAATTGTAATAAATGATGATTTATTGTGTCAATGAAATTCTACATGAATAATAATATTATTGGATAATATATATTTAAAAATAGTTACAATATTTAAATGTGTCTTCATTGAAATGTTTTAAATAAATTATATTATCAGGATAATTTTTTTACACTAACACTAATGTAATTCATAGATGAGATTTCTAAAATTCTAATAATTCCATCAATAATTTAGGTATTCATTGAATCAAATTTTAAAAAACCATCCTTTTTAGGAGGTGATGGAAATTGATATGTGTTTCTTACATATGTTTTGAACCAAAAAAATTATAAACACCAACATTATTTAGAATAATTAATGAGATGGTTGGATAATATATTTTCCTTTATAAAAACACATATTTATAATATTATGTATATCGATCTCACTATATCTTTATGGGTTGATGATATTTCGGGGGGGATGAGTAAAATAATTTAAACAGTTCGGTTGACAATGTACTTCTTGGTTTGGGTGTTCACACTTATGGTACATCCTATGTCTCCATTATTTTTTCATTAATAAGATTAAAACATCATGTACTAGTCAAAAATTACTATTTAGAGAATTTTTTATGTATAGAAATATATTGAATTTATATTGAGAGTTGATAAAAGAGGGTAAAGAGTTTATTTAATATAGGGGATATGTGTGTTTTACAATATTTTATTTGGTATATTCTAATTTTTATCGAATTTTATAATAGTGACAATTACTAAAAAAATTTATAGTAATTTTTTAATGTATTTAGAGAATTTGATGGATTACATAATCTCAATTTTCATTAAGAATTTTTTTATATAATGATAAGTATGAAATATTATTATATTTTCCTATTTAATATTTAAAAAATATTTTAGGTAAATATTTAAAGATCACCATAACATAATTTATTGGATCTTACTTAAAAAAATTTATCAACTTTTTAATTTATTTTATATATATAAGAAATATCATATTTTCATGAAATAATATTTAATTAAAAAAATACATTTTTGTCAATTTTTTATATTTCTAACACATTATGAAATAAAATATGATATATAAATATTATATTATCATATTATTAAAACTATATGTTCTTTCATCTATCCATTATATGTATATAAACTATTAAAATTTTAATATATAATTAATTTAATTAAAATAAATATTATTAAATTTTTCAAAAATATTTTTATTATATAATAATAGAAAATTTTATTTTATTTTATTTACCATTATTATATCATAATAATATAATATAAATTTTATATATTTTAATTCTCTAAGATATGGATAATATTCTGTTAATATTCATTCACTTGGGCTACTATTTGAATGGAAGTGTAACTATTCCTAATGGTTAGATTACTATTGAAAATAGTTCGTTCTATATTCCAGTTGTCCCATTAGTATTTATACTTCCTATATATATAGAATATTTCTTATAAAAACCATTCAATAGTATTTATATCAGGATAAAATACATCATTTTAGAAAACCCAAATTACATTACTAATGGGTTGTATCATTTTTACAATGTTATTCATATGTGTGATTATTCCTAGAGACTATGGGAATTCAAATTCACAAATTATATTATTTTATTTTTATCATTTTAATATATATTTTTAATAGTTTCATCTATTATGTGTATATTTTTATCTATATATTATTTTCAAATTTTAAATAAGTTTTTTTTATATTTTTTTGGTGTATGTATTTTAATTTACAAACTATGGTACATGTATATATTCTTAATAGAAATTTAATTTATATAAAATTGTGTTATTACATTTGTGAGTGTTAAATTCATTTGTGGGAGATTTTCTAAATATTGTGTTCACACAATGTGATTTAGTAACTACAATTTTTTTGAATCCTCTATATATATAAAAACACAAGGAGATTATGTTGACCACATAACATGGGGGAAACATCAAAAAAATTTAAATTAAATTTTTTATGATTCTAATCAAGGGTTAGAAATATGATATTCATTGTATGTGGGTTTATTTGGGTATCTTGAGTTATAGTTTGAATGTCTTGATTGATTAATATAAATTAATATGATATTAGAGGTTTGTATTTTAGTCATTTTCTCATTTATTGGTTTTAATTAGTTGGAGATCTTATAGGAGTTGATAAGTCTTTATTTTTATGCATAATAATGAATAATCATCTTATTATAGGATTTTTAGATATAGGGTGGATGTTAATTATGGATTGTGTTGTATAAAAGTGATCACGTTTTATTAATTTTCTTTTTTTTCTACATCTCATAAGAAATACACTCATATATAAATCAATATTATCTATGGACTCCATTCGCGGTGGTCTATAGATTTTATACCTACACACATAAATGGAAACCCTATACACATGAAGTCATTATAAATCAATAACGACATAATGAAAATGGTATATTGGATTATGTATATTGTACTAAATATGTGGTAGATGTATAAACGTGCCATCAATGGATTTTAGATTCCTTTTTAGAAAATACTGGTTACTGTGATAGATAATTTTTATTTTTGTGTTATTTATTGATTCTGATTACAATGTTTGTTCTCTACAGGGAAACTAAACAGATATATATTTTCATATTTATAGTTCTTAATAATTATTATAATATATAACTTTTTTTTATTTTTTTATTTAATTATATTCTATTTCCCATTTTGCTTTTCCTTGTTGTTTATATATATGGGTGATGTATGTTATTTATGGAACACTGATATCAAGGTATAGTCTCACAATGACTCCACATAGACCCTAAAATGTAGTGACTAACGACTTTTTTATATGGAGAAACACATTGGGAAATGTAGTGCATCTGATATAGTCACAAGTTATATTATATTAATTTTGGATACTAAATACTTGTTTTAGTTAATGGAAATTTATTATATAGTTTGGTAAATTGGATTTTTATGATTCGTTGATCATTTAAATTAGCCATTTAAAATTTAATGACAAATTTATATATTATGGACCCCATGGTTCTATATTTTGATATTTTTCATTTTTATATTATATAATTGTTTTTGAAATCTAAAAATTATCTACATTTAGTGGATATTTGGATTATGTTTTACTTATTTTCCTACAAACTAGATATCATGAAAGGTCATATATCACTATATGAACAAAAAAATCACATGAAATATATGGTCTTGTGTGTGTTGAAAAATTTTAAAATAGAATGGGTTATAGTTCGCTAATGTGTGATTCATGAACTAATTTTTTTTCAAATTTATATATTATTATCAACATTCAATTCAACCAAATTATTTTATTTGATCATTAGTATCATCGGGTAGAAAAAACCTACATGTTAATATTTGGCGTAAATGGACCTAAGAAAAGTATTTAGTGCTATATGGTAAATAATATTTATCCTAGGTGTGTATATGAATTTCTAAGGGTAGGTGTCTTGTGTTACATTTCAAATAAATCAATTTTTATATAGAATAATATATATATATATATTTATATTTAAAATTGGATTTTGATTATAGTGTTATAAAATTTTGAAGTTTAACTATTTGGACCAATGAGTTTAGAGATATGAATTGACTTTGTTCATATATTGAATGATATCCAGAGAATACATTTGGTATAGGCAACCATTTGTTGAAAAATATAATATGAATTTTTTAAATGATATCTTGAGTATTAATCATGGGACTCAACGAGTTGAAAAAACCATGTAATATTTAATTTTAGATTTTTTCTCAATTTCATCAATTATTATACTAATAGGGAAGACCTAACGATGTCTTATACAATAAATAGTTATTATATAACACGTTCAACCATATTGATATTCTTCTAGGGAGAGGGTTATGATATTGATTTATATACTTAGGGGAGTAACAAAAATCTACATGGATAACAATCTTTAGGTTTATTTACATGATTTAAGGTTATCGAATTAATTTTAAATTAATTTCATTGATCTATTTGTTATTTACATGTTATGTGTATATAGGGATAAAGAGATTATGCTATTATTCAAGGGGAACCTCTTATGCACTATTCTTTTATGAAACATTTTTTCATGATATTATCTATATATATGATAACCCATATATTATGATTTGAGAATGAAATTTCGAATTATATCTGCGTTTATGAGAGATTCATCAACATGAATTCATTTCAACAATTATCAAATTTGAATTTGATTATAAAATAATTATTTCTAATTATAATTTTTCTAAACATATAGAAGAATCATTTACAGAATGCATTGGATATTTTTGAAGTAAAATCTATAGGTATAAATAGTTAAAATATTTTAATATTTTATGGTATGAAAATATATAAGACTTCTTGGGGAGTAACTACAATTTGAAATAATCAACTAAATCATATTTTTAATATTAATATGGAATTTCTTGAATCATTTAGAACAATATTTGTGATGTGAAGCTTTGATTAGAAGTGGTACTATATTATTTTCAAAATTGGTTTGTGTTGTACATAAATATTACATAGATATGAACTATTTTACATTTTGTTACATATAACAGACCTGATATTTATATAAATATGTGTGGGAGTAACTCTAATCAAGGAATGTTTTTTAATCAAATTTGATGTGTAGGGATAGGAGTTGAGTATTATTTAAGAGGGTTAGATGTCATTTTGGTTTTTTCCCCAACAGAGAAAATAAATATTTATACATGATATTATTTAATTCATACTCATTAGATTCACATTGACTATAGATTCTAATAGGGTAATGTAGATGAGATGTTATCCCAAAGAAATTAATCAGTTTGGATTGGGTAATTGAGTCATTCCATGGGAACCCAATATACCCCAATCAAGTTTTATTAAATATTTTATTTAATTTTCTTTATAATATATATTATATTAAAAATATTATTCAATTTTGATTCATTCTATCATTAACAATACTGTCCCATAGAACCCCATCATCCAACATTAATTTTCATTGTGTTATATTCCTTGCCAAACACATTAAATAATTCTATAAATAGGGGGGTCACATTTATTAATGAAAGTTTTATTATTACATATAATCTATATTTCATTCAAAATAGAATTGGTCACCCGTGATTATATTTAGTTTTAGGTTTTATGAATGATTTTTTCACTACAATTTGATATAAATCATATGATAATATATTATGGGTGATTAAATTAAATTTAAATATAATATGTTATTATTTACATCTAATATATATATGTATGTATTTATTTATTTATTAACTATGATATAGTTTTACGTGATGGGTGGGATAAATTATATGCTGGTTGGATTGGGAACGACCATGGAATCCATGGTTAAATGGGTGTTGTAGGGGTATATTTTTGTGTGAATTTGAGAATATTAGTAGACATATGACTATGTTGGTTTTCGTATTGGTCGATGGACCTAATTATTTTTTGAAATTGAATATGTTTTTTCTCCTGATAAATCCCTATATGTAGGTTCATGAATGTGATCATCTCATAATAGTTTAAAAAATATATATTATGTTACATTTTATTAAGATTATATTTTTTTTGTACTCAAATAATTAGAATAACTAATTAAATAAAAAATCAATTCATGATTCAAATAATTAGAATTTTCTGATATATAAGAAACTTAATAAACAATATCAATCCTTAAAAATGTTCTCCACATTCCCCAAAATAAATAATATTTTAGGTACAATATATATATATATATATATATATTATAAAATTGGAAAATTATTACATAAGAAAATTGTGTGTCAAAATAAAGATTAAGTCTAAACATAATTGACAACAATAAAATAGAATAACTATTCATGAGATGAGAAAATGGGTATGATCATGATTTCAATAAATTTAATACCCAATAACTACTAGATCAATAATATTTCATTGAGGAATGGAAGAAGTTAAAAACAATAATATTTTAGAAATGATGAATAGACAATGAATGTTTCATTACACATGAATACAATAAAAATTATTTTCGAAACATTAATTAGTATACAGAACATTTATGAAAACTCATTAAACACATGAAATTGTGAATAAAAACATTATTTCAATCCACTAAATTGTTATAAAAATTAGTATTGAAATTATTTTGTGAACAAAATAATAATTTCCACACATTATAATCACATGAGATATCAATACATACTCTATAGTAGGGGAAGCATTAGTACCTCACCCATCAAATTATATACATATGAGCTCATCATCAAATCAGTCAATCATCAAATCAAAGATAACCAAAATAAATAAAATGGGTTTCACTTCCATTTTAAATGAAATCACATAACAAATGAATTAGTAATTCAATAAATAATGGATTGATGATTTAATCATGAAGAAATATTTGATGTCGATTTAGATTTTGCTAAATTTCATAGTAAATATAATTCAGTGTAGAAAAACTAGCTCATTTTATATACATTTATACATAATGGGTACATAGTTTAGAAAATACTTTCTACAATCAATAGTTAGATTAAATCATGGTAAACAACCTCAATAATATAAATTTACAGTATAATAATGAAGATGAAAAGTAATTTTAAAAAATATTATTATTATTCATATTGTATAATTTTGAAAGAAAAAGGCTATGATGTATCACTCCTATCATGAGGAAACATTTAATAAGTCGGAGAGTGAAAATTGTGTCATTGGTAACATTTTCAAAATATTATTGATCATTATAAAGTATTTCAAAAGGTATTAACCACGGTGTAACACACATTAATGTTTTATTTGAACGTTATCACTCGAAACATGAAAAATGGATGAATATTTTTAGAAATAATTTTTTTAAATGATATATTTAATTAAATTTATTTATTACAATTTCTCAAAAATCCATGACATAATAGATATGTTTTTTAAATAATAATAAAAAATAGGGAAAATATATTTTCACATGGAAAATTTTAAACATTTTACTTTTCTATATTTGATTAAAAAAACTAATAAGAAAAAAATAATTTTAATTAAATAATTTAATTAAATTAAAATTACTATTAATGTACATAATATGTTATTGAGACATGAATAAATTTTCTAAAATAAATCCAGTTAATATGGACCTGTAAAATTGAAGTTCACGAACTAATTAAGAAATGGGGTTAGTTTTAATAATATAATAAAATAGTGAAAAAAATTATACAAAAGTAAAAAAAATATTAAAGGTCATTTTATTCCTAGTAATGTATAAGGAAAATGGTGACATATATTTGAGATAATTATGAAAAATATTGTGTATTATCTTTGAAATAAAATATTGAATTAATTATATGATTGGAAAAGAAACCCATAATGTTTTTGCAACATATTATTAAAAATTCAAACTAAAATAGAATAAAATATCATTAAAAATAATTTCATAAATATAAATTTCATAAAATATTGTAAGGACCCATAATTTCCATGGATTTCTTTTAAATACGTGTAAATTTTACAAGTCTGTAGTTTCTTACGGTGCCTGATTCTAAGGCCTGGTGTGCCTCAAAACAATTTCTGATGTTTTGTTCTATTACGTTCAGTAAACGTACTTTCATGATTTTATATATTTTGAACTGGTGCTCAGAATTGAAATCGGAGGACACTGTTGAACTCACAGCACCGGTATGCCCATAAGGAGACCATCACCATAATTGTGATTTATTGACATTTGATGTTAATTATTGAGGTTTCTAAAAAAATTAAATAAAAATATTACTAGCATATTTGTATTTGAGTGGTGGTTTAATCTTCCAATGAGAGGTTGTAGGTGGGGCTCACCCGTACATAACTTCCCATGGGAGGATTCTATGTGGTTGGTCCCACATGATCTCAAACCCCCTTAAATACCCATAAACCCCTTGAGTTCCCCATTAAGGGGGAAACTCTTGAACCACCCCCTTAATGGTGCTAATACAACTAATAGATAATTAATGCCTCAATTAGTAATCTTTTATAATCGTTTGAATACTTCCACCCCATTTAATTTAATGTGTTTTTTAATTTAATTAAACACATCTCATGTGTGTTATAGTGTCATCAAATAATAGACTCATCCTCTATTATTTTTTTCTAGAGACATGGTGGAGCCTATCCTCTTCAATGAAGAATGACATCCACTCCAAAGATGAATGATATCCTGTCAACAAGGAACACCCATCTCCACCGGGGAACGATGACGTTGTCTTCTCCCTATCCATCGTGGGAAAGAATGGGAAGACGTCACTCGCGTAGAACATCACCAAGGATGACAGCATCTCCTCCTGACACCAATGGAACGATGTCGCCTTCCCACGACTCTTCCAAGTGAACAATGATTATGAGGTAGGGGGATTTGATTATTTTAATGTATGAATACTTCCCTCGTTCCTCCTCAAATATTTTGGTTTGCTAATATCCATTTTTCATCACCAAATTCAGAGGGTGTGGGATGAACCAACATGGCCCAACAACCCTCAATTGTTTTTTGTTTGGTTGACGATGGTGGTAGAGCTGGAAGGGCGCGGTGTCGTCGCACCGTGCCAGAGGAAGGGGACATGGCCATGCAGCTACGACGGACGGAAGAGGTACGGCCTCATCGCAACATGCAAGAGGAAGTGGGTCACGTCCATGCAGGTAGCGGAGGATGCTGAAGCCGCGGTGCTGTGCGCCGCGGTAAGGAAGAGCCATGGCCGGGCCGCCCCTCGGCACGGCCCCCACGGCCGGGCCGCCACTCGGCCGGGCCACCATGGCCGGGTCCCCCTCGGTCGGGCCGCTCCTCGGTCGGGAAACACCTTCATTCCAGGCCACACGTTTGGGTCGGGCCAACTAGTCTGGTCTGTCTGCACCAGCGGACCGTGTCAGAACCCAGTTAGGACCGAGTCGTTCCGACTGGGTCGGACCTGCACCAGATGTGCTATAGCCAATTAACCTTTTTTCACGTAACATGGGATATAGGTATCTGATTGACAATATGAATGAGGCAATTCAGTTATTCAAGCAAGGAGATTCTTTTAGTAGACCCTTCTTGTGGTTTAGATGTTTTTGGGGTATGGTCTGGTTGGTTTGAACCCAAAAACGAACCATGACCCTTGAACAGAAATGACAATAAGTCACAGACCGGATGTCTGATTGACACGCCATCTGTCACATTGGGTTCCTTATAATGAGATGGAACTACGAGATAAAACAAATCAAGACTTCATTGTAGTTGATGTATCGACACATGGCTTGTTCAACGGACCCTCCCAGAATTGAGCGTGTTGTGTGTAGGAACCCTAGGGAAGGCTGCGACGGAGCTGACAAGATCCTCCATGGGTTCGACAGTGATGATATTGTAACAGGATATTCCATGGGATCGACACCGGTGACTTCTGTACCGGGATCCTCTGTGTGTTTGACAGTGGTGTCTACTATACCGAGATCCTCCGGGGGATCGACAGTGAAGACTACTATTCTGGGATCCTCCGTGTGTTCGATAGTAATGACTTCTATACCAGGATCCTATATGGGTTCGACAGCACTGATACTGTTCTAGGATCCTATGTGGTTTTGATAGAGGAGATAATTCAGTGGCTAAATCAAATCATCTCTACCCATCTATATGTTTAATATAACTATGTGAGATGAGTCATGACTTTCAGTTGATAATCATCGAGATTATTGACTTCACATCCTTTGTAGAATGGGTTGTTCTTGGGCTCAAGAGTTAGAGTCAGACCATCATTGGTAATATAGGTATATGTATGGACATTTACCTATGTAGGGTTGGTTGATACATCATGAATGTATATTTCATCTGTGTTTTATACTTAGTGGATTATGGTATTTCTTCGGGGGTATCAGGGTCCCCAACATAGTATTGTTATACTCACCCCTACACGGGCTTCGCCTATACCTTATTATGTTTTGTGCAGATGCCAGTCAGCAGTGATCGAGGCTGAGGGTGACATATGGGAGGCTACGCGAATCTAGACCAGTCGAGATGTACCTCAGGGACGAGTGTTCGTGTTCTGTACCTATACTTCAAGAAGGATTCACCAGTGGACGATCCAGGAGCTGTTTTTCTCTTTTTACTTGTAATTGTAGTTCAGTTGGGTTTGTATACTAGCCCACTTACTTTCAGGAAACATTTCTCATTCTATTTTAGTAACATTTGCTTATACTGCTTGTGTTTGGAATGTGTGATTTATAGGTTAAAAGGCAATGCCTTCCCTTTTTATCAGGGATTCGTCATTGGTGATGTTCGGCATCCTCTGACCTATGGAAGGCGGGCTTGGGGTAGTCACAACATGTTCCCTGAGGACGGGTCATGACAATTTGGTGTTAGAGGATTCGGTTCTACCACAGAACTTGGACTCTAATTCATTTAACATCAATATTGTTAAGTGTTTTGGTTGTGGTTATCAGTTTAAGGAAACCCATGTTGGTTTGATGGCCGGCGTATCCACACACAAGGACACTGACTTTTGATATCCGACTAAGTGCACCAAAACACTGTTTGCATGTGTGTTTCTTCTGAAATTTTTTCTTCGACATTACATTGTGTGAGCTCATTAGGTATAATGTTTTGACTTTGGCACACCTGTTTTATTTCAGGATTTCCCCACAAAGGTAGCCAGCTAGGGTTCTATGTTTCATATGATATGGTATCCCACCGAGCAACGAGGCATCAACGCAGATCCCCATCACAGCGGAAGTACCAGTTGTACAAGTAACCACTGGGCCAATGATACCACTAGCTCCAATATCAGAGAGTGCACACCATCTGAGTGAATTGCATGAATTACAGAACCAGAGGCCACCCAGGATCCGGGGAGAGACGGACCCACACGTAGCTGAGGATTGGCTATAGGCTATCTTGAGAGTTTTCAGATAATAAGGGACATCAAACGACCTCATGGTGATCCTTGTCACGAGTCTCCTTCATGAAGTAGTAGGAATATGGTTTATCCAGATGCTCATGGTTCATGAAGAGTCATAACTACTCTGGGTAGACATTGAGAGTCTCTTTCGGTCAGAGATTGTTCCAGCCACCCATCGTGTGTTGCAGATTCATGAGTTAATTCATCTGAAGCAAGGTTGCATGACAATAGCTTAGTATTCAGTGAGCTTCACTGACCTCTCGCACTACTCCACAGATATGATTCTTGACCCACTCTTCAAGGCACTGACCTTCGACCAGGGACTCAGGCATGAGATCAAGGCTTCGATGATCTCCCTCAACATCCCGACGAAGGCGGTGGTGTTGGAGCGAGCCCTACTTGTGGAGAGTTTTCATGCTGAGGAGACACCTGTAGTGAGCCCCACCAAAGGGTGACACATAGTAGAGTCTTCTGCAGCCAGCAGTAGAGAGATGTCATAGAGGTCGAAGCAGACCAGACCATTAGGTGGGCTGCCTTAGGATATAGGTTTGACTGTGCGGAACACACGAGACAATTCCAATCAAATGAGGAACATGAAATGCTATGCATGCAGCAGGCATGGTCACATGGCTTGAGATTTCTTGAACCACCATGCAGATGAGTAGAAATATGTAGAGGGATCTCCAAGGCTGAGGTAGAGGTTCAACTGTGGTGGTCTGTCGGGAGCAAGTGGACGTGGCAGATTAGCTGGCCGAGCAGTGAGTGGTGGATGATGTTTCAGGGCCCTACCACCACCACCAACAAGAGTTCCACCATAACCACATGGAGCTGGCAGATAGAGGCGGGCTTACCTCCAAGCAGTCGATGACTACGATCACAGAACACCTGAGGTGATTCAAGGTAATATTTTTGTGTACTCCACTCTTGATAAATTACTTATAGACACAGGTGTGAGTTATTCTTTTATTTCCATTGCTCTTGTTCAGAGCTCAGATATTCTGACGAGGTAGTTGGCTCGATCTTTACGACTAGTGACTCATACGAAAGGGGAATAGATTATTTTTTACTAGTTCCGGCAGTGTGAGTGTACTATTGGTGGTTAGAGAATTGACTGGGATCTCCCCATAGTGGCGTCAAAGACTTATGACGTCATATTGGGTATGGATTGGTTATCCACATTTCATGCTCAGATTGACTATATTTGGATCAAAGTCTGGTGTGTCTGCATATATGGGACTAGGATTACCTTCATCGTTGATAAGGGAGACTTTTCAGCGCAAAATGGACTTACACAGAGGAGGGGGCATCCGATCACACATCAGTTGTCCAGTCTCATCCTCATAATGGATGATGCGCGGAGTCCATGTTTTCCTATTGTGGTGGATCAGTACGCAGATGTTTTCCCTAACGACGTACCAGGGATATGTCCTCGCAGAGAGATAAACATCTACATTGACATGTACCCCGAGAGGGAATTGATATCTCCTCTAGCATATTGGATGGCTCTCTCCGAGCTTCGTGAGTTGTGGGTATAGTTCGAGGACTTGCAGGAGAAGAGATTTATCCGACCTAGTGTTTCACCCTGGGCATCTCCGATTTTGTTCACCAAGAAGGCGGAAGGGATTTTGCGACTTTTTGTGGACTACCATCGCCTAAACCAGGTGACCATGAAAAAAAAGTACCCACTCCTAAGGATTGAGGAAATTTTTTGTCATCTCAAGAGAGCATGATGATTCTCAAAGATAGAACTTATGTTAGGATATCACCGTCTTAGCATTAGAGACGAGAATGTGCAGAAGATAGCCTTTAGGTGCCGGTATAGCCACTATGTGTTCTTGGTTATGCCCTTCGGCATAAAAAATTCTCCAGTAGTGATCATGAGTCTCATATAGAGGATCATCCCACATTACCTTAGTCGCATTGTCGTTGTCTTGATCGACGACATATTGTTCTACACGACTACTGAGGATGACCATGCCTACCATTTTCCGGTAGTACTGGACACACTATGAGAGAACTATCATTATGGTATGCTCTAAAAGATCCAATTTTGGATTCGAGAGGTTCACTTCTTTGGACAGGTCATCTAGGAGGCTGGATTTGCAGTGGATCCAACAAAGATTTAGGTAGTAATTTCTTTGGAGCCACTCAAGAGTGTGACAGAAGTAAAGAGTTTTCTGAAAATGGTTGGGTACTATTAGAGATTGGTGCCAGAATTCTTCATAGTTACATCACCGCATTCAGCATTGAAGAAGTATAAGAAACCCTTAATGTTGTCAAAGAGATGCCAGTAGAGCTTTCATGAGTTGAGGAAGAGGTTGACTAGTGCGACCATCTTGAGGCTACCAGAGGAGCGCGTTGGGTACAAAGTTTACTACAATGCATTAGGGTCCAGACTCATGTCTGTACTAATTCATGAGTGACTAGTGATCATGTATGATTCTTGATAGTTGAGACTGCATTAGAAGAACTACGCTACCCATGACCTGGAGTTTGAAGAAGTGGTATTTTCCATAATTATATGGTGGAACTATCTGATGTATGAATGCTTTACAGTATACTATGACCACCCGAGTCACAAGTATATATTCTCTCATAAGGACCCGAACATGAGGTAGCAGAAATTTCTTGATTTCCTCCAAGACAATTACATCTAGATATTCTATACTCCCGGGAATGGGAACGTTGTAGTATATTCCCTCAGTAGATTATTCGACATTCATCTACTAAGAGATGCGACAAAGCAGCTAGTAGCACTGCAGATATCATTTGTGGATACAGATGGAGCATACTTTCTTCAGTCTCTCACAGTCACTCCTCCCCTTCATTAGTGAGTCAGGGAGGCACAATGTGGGGAGGTTGACAATGAGACCCGACGTTCTTAGATATCCTTAGAGTAGACAGCTTATTGATTTTCAAAGGGTGTGGATCACGTTATTATCTTCATATGATGTACTATGGTACCAGTTTCACTTCAGGAGGAAGTGTTTTAGTGATTTCCACACATCACTTTTTGTGTTACATCTTTGAGTGTGGAAGATGTATCAGGAACTCCGATGACAGCACTGATGGCCGTGTATGAAGATGGTGGTAGCATAGTTTGTCTCTTGATGCCTCAGTTGTCAACAAGTGAAGGCGTATACCCAGATTCTAGTAGGCTTGGGTAAGCCCTTAGTGGTCCTAGAGTGGAAATAGTATGGGATACCCATGGATTTCGTGACTGTACTACTACGTTCATCTAGAGGACATGACTCTATCTGGGTGATTGTCGACCGACTCGCCATGTTGGCCCACTTCACACTGATTAGAGATCATGGATCAGTCGAGATCTTGGGAGGCCTCTATGTGTGGGAGTACTTATGACTTCATGGTGTGCCATCGACGATCGTCTCCGTTCGAGTAGCTCGTTTAACTTCCCATCATTGTAAGGGGATGTAAGAGGCTTTCATGAATGAAGATTATATTGAGCACCACCTTCCGTCCTCATATGGATGGTTAGAATGAGAGGACCATTCAGACACCTGAGTACAGGCTCCGTGCATGCATCCTAGAATTTTGTCGCATTTGGGAGGATCAATTACCATTGGTAGAGTTTTTCATATAACTACAGCTACTAGTCCACCATCAGGAAGGCACCTTACGAGGAACTATAAGACCGACCTTGCAGGTCACCTCTATGTTGGACTAACCCCTGTGAGTTTGCACTTATGGGGCCGAGGATGTTATATTCATTAACGGAGAAGGTGAATATCATCCAGTAGAGGATGAATACTGCACAGAGCAGGCAGAAGTCTTGTGCTGATTGGAGATGGAGACCACTGTAGTTCGAGGATGGTGACCACATCTTTCTACGGACATCACCTCGACGAGGTTTACATAGATTTGGATGAGGCAGACAGTTATCTCAGTGATTCATCAGACTTTTTTAGGTCTTAAGCATGGTAGGTGAGGTGGAATACCGCATGGATCTTCCACCTCTGTTACACCGGGTGCATGACATCTTCAAAGTATCTCAGCTGAGGAGATAAGTGCTCGAACTATGTCACATCATCAACCATGGGGAGTTGGAAATCGATGACAGGGAAAAATTCATGGAGGTTCCAGTGGAGACAAAGGATAGAAAGGGGCAGTTCCTACAAGCAATATTGATTCCTCGTGTGTGCATTTGCTGGCAGTACGAGAACCTCCAGAAGAGCACATGGGAGCAGGAGCCTCAGATGCATTCTCAGTACCCCCATTTGTTTCCTTAGTGTTAGTTGTATCATACAGGGATGTAATTCTTTGAGTTGGGGGGAATTTAAAGACCAAAAATTTCTGTGGAATTTTTTTAAATACATGGGAATTTTACGAGTCATCATCTTCTTATGGCGCCTGATTCTGATGCCTGGTGTTCCCATAATCAATTTCAAATGTTTTGTTTGGGTACGTTTATTAAACATACGTGTGGGGTTTTATATCTTTTGAACTGGTTCTGGGTAGTGAAATTTGAGGACACCATTGAACTCGTAGCGCCGGTATTCTCTTAAGGATACCTTCACCACAATTGTATTTTATCGATATTGGAAGTAAATTTTTGGGGTTTCTAAATAAATTAAATAAAATAATGTCTAGCATATTTTTATTTGAGTGCTGGTTTAATCCACCAAGGGAATGTTGGAGGTGGGGACCACCCCTGCATAACCTCCAATGGGAGGATATTATGTGTCGGGGTCCACACGAGCTCAAACCCCCTTAAACCCCCTTAAACCCCTTGAGTCCCCCATTAATGGGGGACACTCTTGAAATACCCCTTTAATTGTGTGGACACACCTAACAGATAATTAATGCCTCAATTAATTATCTTTTGAAAACTTTTGAATCCTTCCACATTTAATTTAATGAGTTTTTTAATTTTATTAATCACAAATCATGTGTGTTGTAGTGCCAACAAATAATATACTCCACCTCTATAATTTTTTTTGGCGACATGGTGGAGCCATTCCTCTCCAACGAAGAACGACATCGTCTCCAACGAAGAATGATATCCTCTCAATGAAGAACACCTGTCTCCACTGAGGAATGATGATGCTGTCTTCTCCCTTTCCAATCGGGGCAAGAAATGGAAGATTCTTCCCATGAAGAACGTCACCAATGACGAAGTCATCTCATCCCAACTTCAACAGAATGATTATGCCTTCCCGCGACTGCGCCGAGTGAACACTGATAACGATGTAGGTGGATTTGTTTAATTTAATGTATGGATTTTACCCATGTTCCATGTCATCTATTTTGTTTTGATGATGGACACTTTTTATCACCTAATGCGGAGGGCAAGGGCCGAACAATAATGATCTGACAACCCTCCAGTTTTTCTTATTTGGTTGACGATGAAGGTGGAGACGAAAGGGCGTGGTACCGTCACACCTCGTCGGAGGAAGGGGGTCGTGGAAATGCAGGGTGCGATAGACAGAAAATGTGTGATGACGTCGCACCGCACAAGAGGAAGGAGGCCATGACCATATGGGCCTTGGATTGCACAGACGGCGCGACCCCGTCATGCCGTGCCAATCGTTCATGCCACCACGGCCGGGCCACCCCTCGACTGTGCCACCACGGCTGGGCCACCCCACGGCTAAGCCACCCCATGGCCGGGCCGCCCCATGGCGAGGCCTCCCCTCGGCCAAGCCGCCCCACTGCCGGGCTGCCCCTCGGCCGGGCCGCCTCATGGCTGGGCCGCCCCTCGGCTGGGCCACCACGGGCCGGGCCACGCCTTCGGGTTGTGCCTCACCATTGGGTCGGGCCGTATCTTCTGGCCGGGCTGACCACTCGGGTATGGCCGCACCCTTGGACTGGGTCAGACCCCGGGTTGGACAGGGTCGGGCCGGGTCGGTCCGACAGTGTCAGACCGGACCCCGACCCACTAGCGGCAATTACCCATTTTTCTCGTATCATGGGCTACGAGTATCTGATTGATGAGCCTCTTGCGGCGATAGAATTCATGGAACAAGGAGATTATTTTGGAGTACCCTGCTTGAGGTTTGGAAACAATTAGGGTATGTTTGGGTTGGTTTGAACCTAAAAATTCATCAGGCCCCTAGAACAGAAATGTGAATATGTCATAGACTGAGCGTCCGATTGACGCACCATCTGTCACATTAGGTTCCTTGTGATGAGATGGAACTACAGGATACATCAACTCATGAATTCATGGTATTTGATGTATTGAAACTTGGCTCAAGGAGAGGCCCCACCCAGAATCGATCATGTTGTGTGAAGGATCCCTAGGGATGGCTACGACTGAGATGACATGATCCTTCGTGGGTTCGACATTGATGATACTATACCAGGACCCTCTGTGGGTTCGACAATGATTACATCTGTACCGGGATCCTTAGTGGGTTCGAGAGCAGTGACTACTATAACAGAATCCTCTGTGGGTTCGAAAATGGAGACTATTGTACTGGGATCCTCCATGGGTTTGACAATGATGATTTCTGTTCCAGGATCCTATGTGGGTTCGACAATGCTGATAATTTTTCGGGGATCCTTTGTGGGTTCGACCGAGGAGATTATTTAGTGGATAAAACTTATCATCTCTACCCCTCTACATTAGTAGTATTCCAATGTGAGTTGATTATTGATGTTCATTTGATAATCGTTGATATTATTAACTGTATTTCCTATGTGGAATGGGTTGTTCTTGGCCTCGAGAGTTGGAGCCGGACTCTGATTGGTAACATAGGTATTTGAATGGGAATGTACCAATGTATGGTTGGTTGATACTTCAAGATTGTATCTTTCGTCTTTGGATTATCCGTAGTGGATTATGGGAGACTTTTGGGGGTCTCGGGGCCCCCTACTGAGTATTGTTATACTCACCCCTGCACGGGCATGACCCACACCATTTTTTTTCTGTGGAGACAACAATCAGTAGTGATCGATGTTGAGGGTGACGAACGGAAGGCTTCTCGGAGCTGGACTAGACATGACGTACCTCAGGGATGAGTGTTCGAGTTCTATACCTACCCTTCAGTTAGGATTTTTTGGAAGACAATCTAGAAGCTGTTTTTCTCTTTTTTTACTTGTACTTGTTGTTCAGTTGAGTTTGTATATTAGACCACTTACTTTCAACACACTTTTCTTTTTCTATTTTAGTATATGTTTCTTTTACTGCTTGGGTTCATACTGCATGAGTTATAGGATAAAAGGAAATTCCTTCCCTTTTTATCAGGGATTCGCCTTTGGTACTAGTCAATATGCCCCTGTCCTATGGAAGGTTGGTTTGTGGTAGTCACGTAATGGGCCCTGAGGATGGTTCGTGACACATATAATCTCAATTGCACATTTAATACGCCATATAAAAATTATTACGCAAAATCAAACATGACCACTTGAATAATTAATATATAAAAATATACATTCAACATTGTTATATTTTTAAAAAATGTAAATATAAAAAATCATAATATGTAATATATAATACAATTAATTAAATTAATATGGTTAAATGAATCCATTATGAATTAATCACGCAATAATAATGATTTTTAAGGAAATAATATGAAATATTACATAAAATTTTAATTTTCAATGAAATAAACTCAAAAAAGTTAAACAGTGTTTGATGAATGGATCATATGAAAATGGTTTAATAGGAAATAATTTAAAATATATATTAAATTGGTAAATATATTAAACTTTTTCAATAATGTAGAATAAACTAAATGTGGAAAAAAATATATAAATAATAATGTTTGTACCATAATGAATGGAAATTGTGTGATAAAAATTCAGTATAGATTTTGGAACATTTGAAAAAGAGAAACAAGAGATTTATATAATTAAAAAGGTAGTAAAATCTAACGAATTGAATATATTTATCAGAAATGGGATCACCGGGTAATGTAAAACACCACATTAAATAAAATGATGTTTGCAACATCAATCATGTCTCATGAACATAAACATAGAGACCACTAACCCTTATGTTATATCCACAATTTTCTACCAAACTCTGAGATACGATATTGAAAGAATAACCATCATAATAATGTAATATAGAATAATATTACAATGTATTTCCTTTTATATGTATTGTTTATAATTATCCTTTATAAGTTTTATTTGTAGTTCTTTTCCATTAGTTCATATGAAATTTTATTGTTAACACATATTTTATACTATCGATGCTAGTGCACATTTATATTCAAATTGAAAATTTTCTATATTTATAGTTACTACAATAGATTTTTATGATTAATTTTCATCTTCTATTATAATTCTACATAAGATTCATTTACATAATGGGAAAACAATTACTGAAAGTCTTTCCATTATAATTTTAAACAGATGAATGGTTGTGTAATAATAATGGGTATATTTTCAATATAAAAATTACATAACATAAAATAAAAATTATTATTAATTATTAATAAGAAAATATTATATTGGTTTCCATATTACTCTATGATAATTTTTTATATTTTCATTAATCTGGGTTGTTATATTTAACAAAACTATAAATTTTTCTAATTCAATGTTTGTGTAAGTTTAAAAAATTTTTTTACAAAATTTCATTATAAAAGAATGATATTGATATTTTTAGATGTTATAAATTTTATGATTCACATTTTATATTCCTTTAATTATGAAATAATATATATATATATATATATGAAAATTATGTTAGTTTATGCAGTTGGTAGTCTGAACATACGAATGATTAAAATAATGTTAATTCATATATGTGTTTGGGGATTAATGAATAATGGTACTCAAACTAATAAATGAATATTTATAATACTAATAGTATTAAATACATTATATTAGAATAAATTTTTGGGGATGGTAACAAATAATTTATTGAAAAACACCTACTGAGAAGTGGGACACATAAATAAAAGTATTTAATATTATATTATAAATACCCTTTATTTTTAATGGTTTTTAAAATAATTTTAGATATCATTAAAATTGTAGAGTGTTTAATAGTATTAAATATGGGAGATTTAAAATAATAAATTTTTTGGAATGGTTAATCCTGAAGTCATAGAAGTTTACACTTATATAATTGATTAAATTGCTTATTTTTTTAATACTCAATATTTATGAAAAGTGGAACAAAAATATCCATTGGTTAATGGTATCAAAAAATTTGAAACAACTGAAAAATATTATTTTGATATATAATCCTTTACAACATTAATTTTAGTACAATATTGTTGGATTTAGTGATTCTTCTAATTTTTTTTTCCTTCAGCATTGTAATCATTTGAACATGGTATATTTTTATGAATAATGTTAATTAAATTTTGTAATATAATTTTAAATTAAAATTATTTAATCATTTATATATATTAATTTATGATATTAAATTATTTTATTAAAAATTGAATTTCTATTTTTCTGAAATGTTAATTTTAGTGTTAACACAAATATTGTGTCATAATAAATATTTAGAATATTTTTACATTATTCATTAGTTTTCAATGTTTGAAAAAATTATCGTTGTTATTAATATCAACTGCATAAATTGTTTTAATAAAAAACATTTTTTTTAATTTTAAATAATATAAAGACCTAATATTAACATTAAAAGTTTAATTAAATGAAAAAAATTATGATTTTATAATTTGAATAAAAAGTTATGAATGTTTTTAAAATTAAAATTAAGTTATCTATGATCAAAATAATATTTAAAATAAATCATTTTACAACATAAATATATATTTTTTATTTATATTTTTATTAAATTTATAAATATATCTTATGTTATTATATATTCGTTAAACTTATTATTTATATTATAACTACACGATATATTATTCTCTTTAACATAAGTTGTTTCTGAAAAACAAAATTTTTTAATTTATTGTAACTACGATAAAATGTATCTCAAAATTGAAATTTTTTTCAATATTAATTATAATAAAAATGATAATATATAATTTCATCAATTGATTATTATCATTATATTTAATTATTATTATATTATTCATATAATTTTAATATCTCACAATTGTTTTTGGGTTTCATTATTTTGGATTTTATTGGGTATAAATATTTCGAATATAGTATTAATTAAAAGGATGTAAATTAATAGGAATTCAAAATAAATGTTTGTATATCATAATTTTTTTCATTGATGGTTGGGTATGTTATTCTTTGAAATGATGTGGGTGATCTCTATCATGAATTATGGTGGATACTAAGGTAATATTGTTAATTTTTTTTTGGTTGGTTGTGATTCTATAAATCATTTGAGGCGAATTTCATCTGGTAATGTACAAACAAGGTGACATGGTAATTGGAATTTGGGAAAACCTAAATATATATTAATGAGATCTAAGTGGTTAGATCGATCCCCATACCTATTGAGAGTTAAATTATATATAATTACATAGATATTTTGGTGAATATGATCTCCATTTATGGGTGATATTATCAATATTTTTTTTGTTTTGTTTGGGATATTGAGTTGATGGTTTTAATTTATTAATAGATTACCGATGATTGTAGGATATTAGAATCATACATTCATTATTTTTAAATGGATTTGTATGTTTGTGTATCATTTTTTAGTATCATATGATCATCGATGTGAGTTCACACATAGGGAGTATCATACCATTTCAAAACATTCTGTGTAAGTAGGAGTGTCACTCATATATTTTCATGCATGTAGTGGATAAATATTTATATATTTAATATTTTTTGTGTAAAGGTTCCACATTTAAATGACATGTATTTACATGTATATTATTTAGGTAAACCATAATAAGATTATTGTTATGTTAAATCCCACACACATCTTGGGATACCTAGTGCACATTTATACATTATGAATCATATATTAGGAATGTCTAAATCCATTGTTATTGGTGATAGGTGGGATACATTTGTAGTGGTTACATAAATGGTATGTAGATCAATTTTTGAGATTGGAAATGAAAACGGTATGATTTTTGTTGGATTTGATTAATTTTTGCGATCATTTTGGATTTGGAAATATATTTTGTCGAACCACAATTGAGAATGAGAATATTTAGTCATTATATAAAGAAGTTTAGTTTATTTTACAAATATTATTAGTTATCACAAATAATAGGTTTATATATATCATTAACTCTTCTACAATTCCAAATGATTACACTGATTAGTGGTTCTATGGATTCCATGAAAACAAAAATATGTTTGTACACTCCCCATGGATTTTATGGTTCTATTTATATTTTTTTAAAATTAGCTAGTATTTAGGGAGGCACACCTATCATCACATAAAATATAGAGCCCATTAATCAGTTGGGTTGGTTATGCCAATGTAATTCCACTATCATTATTTTGATATTCTAAAATATTTAAAATTAATAAATGTTGAGTTAATTTTCTATTTTTAAATATTTATTTATGATAGATTTAATATGTGTTATATTTATATGAATTATTTTTTCATTATTGGTTGTTTTCCTTCTAACTTATCCGAAGAGGTGATTATATTAACATGTTAATTATAAAACATTCTATTCCTTTTACATGAATATTTAGGTTTTATTATTTATTGTAAATACCATTTTTTAATGATATAGATCATTATGTAGTGGAGGGAGTGTTTCTAAATTAAAATTGTTGAAACTAAAATGGTGGTATTATAACAATAGATTCGATTTTGGATAAATTGAATTGTATGGAGAGTCGATAGTATAATTGGATGATGAAATCAAAACACACCAAATGGATCAAACTATAGTTGAAATTTGTAGTTTAATGTACTTGTATAGAATTATCTCTTCAATGCATAATATTAATTCAATAAAAATAATTTTCACAATAGTATTTCTGAAAATATATTAATTAATTAGAAAATTAAAATATGTTAGAATAATATCATCATAGTTTTAGAAACACACAATTTTTACTGGTAGAAAGTATTTTGATTGTTAGAGACATTAAAATATAGATACATGAAAAAAAATCATTTTATAATCATTGAGATACTCACCATGATTGTTGGATGATATGACTACTAGATACACCATATGGGTTCTACTACATATAGTAGTATGGATCACCTATTATTATTTGATTTCATATTATTCTTATTATTGTTTCTCAATCAATGTTTATAACTGTTCCTTGTATTGTGTATAACTCATGATTAATCCCAGTAGACTTGTTTTGTTAATTTCCTTATTATCATAAAATTATGAACTTTAAATATTCATTTCTATCTTAATTTAGAGTATAATGTTTTAATGTAGTGATATAGGGGTGATATTCATATTAATCATTGAAATTGTATTATTGGTATGAAATTGATATTATGTTATACCTTTTATGGTTTCATGGAAATAAACCCTTGGAATTGGAGAATATTATTATACTCCCAAAACTATTTTAAATGCCATGGTTTGATGATTCCTAGGTATCAAATTCATAGTGATTGTGTTTTTGAGATTAATTTTATCGAATTATAATTCATTCATTATATAAGAATTTTTTTATTGATAATTATATTCTAATACCTCTTATGATAAAAATAATTTAGTTAATGATTAATATTTATAGTGAAATAATTTCAATGGAGGGTATGCATATGGTAGCGAATTTTGGTGGTAGTGATTTTTTTGGAAAAGATATTTGTAGGATTATATACAGTAGATGGATATGTATATATGGTCAATGGGTACCAATTTGGAAGCACGATATTGGGTGTAATTAAAAAACATGGATAATAAAACACTTGCGATGATTTAGATGTGTTTATCGCATATCATATATTATAATATCCATAAATTGATAATTATATTAAATCATTTAAGACTGTAACAAACATACATGAGATTCCAAACATAATGAATAATATATTAATTTGGTAGTGGTGGGAGGGTTTAAAGTTAAATTCTAGTATAATTATATAAACAATTATAAAGAGATCCAAATGACATGGGAGTTTTTCAAGGGAAATTTTATAAAAAATAAGTGGGGACTATTTTTTCTCTCATTACTCAAAGATTATTTGGATTATATGGTATCCATGGTGATTATATTTTGTGTAATGAATTTTATAGTGTTTACATATGTTAAGGACATGATCATGGATTAAGTTAATCAAAATTATATCATATAATACTCTAATATCACATATATTGTGAATTAATTGGGGAATACAATATCATTAAATGATTAGGGAAAATGGAACTGATGACGAATTGAATATTTGATTAACTTGGTAGAAGATAAAACCATTTGTTTGCATTATGTGGAGAAATTCCTCTGATATAATATTTATAATGAATAATAAGTGAATTCAATACGATGAACTACATGTAGTTAGTCAATGAATCATATATTGTAAGATAAAAATTTATTTTATTGACTTCCATTAACTAAAAAATGTCTTGGGCCTGGAATCTTGAGATATGTTTTACTCATATTTTTAGATGGGGATTATAGATAATAATAATTTTTTAATATATGATATGGTTCACCTTATGGATTATCAAGCTCTATAAATCCTGATAAAGGGTGTAATATTCATCTCTTCATGGTTTTGAGGGAATTATAGAGTTAAAGGGAATGAAAAACCTATGTAAATTCTGGGAAAAATAATTTATATTAGATTTAATGATGATATAAAATTATACTCATAATTCATTGATAGTGTGATGAAAACTATCATGGTTATTTTGTTGGGTAAAATGGGTGATTAATGGGACATTACACCATATGGGTGTTTAATATTGAGTTATGTACTCTAGATATGTATCAATTATAATTTTAATTCCTGAAATCCATATTCCTAGGAATGATAAATAATTAAAGGTCCTAATTGATAATGATATAATATATATTTGAATAATTTTTTATCTGACATATGACGATTATATCATAAGAATGAAATATAAAGTTTCCTTTCAATTACAATGAAATGAATTATAGATCTCTATGTTAATGAAGTTTTATAGATATTGTTTATGATATCTCAAATGTATTCTAATGGAGGGACATTATATAATGTTCCATTAATTAACTATGAAACCCAAATATTGTGGATTTTATTCCTCAAATACAAGTCCAACGTGTTCAAAGCATTCATGTAATGGCGATACGAGGTAGAAAAATATATTCCCTTTTTGATAAATTCATTACGGTATAATAATTATGTATATTATATAATAAGGGTGATCTATAGTTTATTATTGATATAAGGAATTATATTTTAGAAAAACATAACTAGTATTCATAAAACTAAAAATTAACCAAAGTTAATGAAGTAGACATTAGATGACGTGGATAATATTATGATTTATTATGCAAATATCACATGTTTTTCTTGTAGAATAAGTGAATTGTGTGGAAGAATTATTAAAAACGAATCTGTATTCAATATTGGGGAAGGAATGTTTATATATCTCTAAATAAATATTGAAATTTTATTACACCAGTATCAATGTATTTTTCTTAGTAACATAGGTATATACTGAATTCAATGAAAATTCTAAAGTGAAATCAAAATTGCAATCATGATACCTTATATGATATAGTGTTGTCAACTATATTTTTTTACATTTTCATCACAATTATATTGACACTATGATTGGTATGAATTCATCATCAATAATTATAATGTGTTTAATGATTATAACATATCCATGTATAACATTGAGAGAAAAGTATCATCATTGGATTAAGATCATATAAATTATATATAGATTTTATGGATATTTTACATAATTTAAAATGTATGTTGTATTCATAACCCAATATTCCTATGAATTTAATGTGAATGATAGTGATGTTTTTTTTATATTCTATGATTTTTATAATTTTTAAACTCCAAAATGTTGAATTGTCAGGGTAAATTTTGTGGTGAAAATGATATGGGAGATAAATCTCAAGAAATAGTAGTACTATAAGGACATAATCCATAGAGTATTTCATGGAGGTTTCAAAAAATAAGGATCCATGTGTAATAGTACAATAATTTTCTTCATTACAGTATACTCATTGAAAATATAGATCCTAAGACATTGTATGATTATTGTATAATAAAACTCATGAATTAGTGGTTGTTATTCACGAGGGATGCGATTTATTTCCTCCCAATTCATGGAAAATGGTATATAATAAAAATTTCTACTATGAAAAAATAAAGGTATGATAAAATGGTGGATTTTTAGAAGGATTAAGAGGGTAATAAATAGTGGTATAATAAACTACTAACCATGAAAGGGTTTTAAAAAATTTTAATTCGGGTTTATCACAGATTTTGTCTCTAGTGTTTATATATATATGAAAAAAATAGTAGTTTATATGTTTTCAGTGTGGGTATTACATGTAGAAAAATTGGAATCGAAGTAAACATCCCATCATCAAAATATAAATGATGAAATATACAAGTATTATCAACATGTAATCATTTATGAAAAGTGTTTGGATATTGTGTGCTAGCTAAATTGTTTCCTTTACAATTTAACATATACAACAAGGTAGATGAATTGAAGGTTATTTATTTAAGGATTCATGGGATGTTCGTCTAGGGAAATGATGAATTATTATTTTAAAAAAAATTAACAATGATAGAAACGTTATTTAAATAATTTTATATTTTTAAGATATTATTAATTTTGAATTGGGAAATAAACGGTTTGATGAGATAATGATTGAACTGTAGAAAAATGTAATCATTAATAATAAAAGACTAAGTAAAAAAATACTAATAATAGAGATTGTCATAGACATATGTTTTGGTAAATTATAATTAACATGGTTGAATTTCAATTTAAAGGTGGTGGATAACATTGACTTAGGGGATCATAATATAGTTACTACACCCGTTATAACTATTCTTGTCGATAAAATAATTTTAAATATAGATGTATGTGTAATTTCAATTGGACAGAAAGATCATGATTTAAATTAGTATTTTTAATGTATTTATGAAACAATTAATATCATATTATGTATTATTTTATATATGTTTTGAGGTATGAGATGTGTCTTATCACTTATGGGGAATAAAACATTCTTCAATTTTTTGTGAACTATAGAGGATTTTTAATATGGTACATGTTTTTTTGTGCAGAAATTAGGGAATAAATGCCACACCTTGAGTGTAAGTTGTTTTTCAATTAAAAATACATTTAACATATTGGTAGTTAATTGTTGGAAGAAGAATGTGAGGAAGACATAAAAATTACAGTGGAAACCATGTGTATTGATTTGTACATGATATTTTATAGATTCATTTGAAGTAGATTCATATAAACCTTGTGAAATTTTCTAGATAAATACCATTTCAATTATCATTTTCAGTTTATAATTTGTAAAACCACGGTGAAAAAGTTTTTTAGTGGGTTTTCTGGGCTACAAACTATGAAACGAATAGTGAATTCTTCGGGAAAATGGGCGGTCAAAACATGAAGATAATTAAAATGTAGAATTTTTCAATATTACATTTATAATATTTATATATATTATTTATCAGTCATCCTCCACTACATCATCTGTGAATTAGTTGATCCACTCCCTCTTACACAATAGATTGTAATTTTATTGTGTTTGTTATGGGTATTTTCTATAGATTATCATTATGTTTACCAAACTATTATACGATAATAATGTACCTTAATATTAATTACAATTTTCTACCTATAATTGGATCTTTGAATTATATTTCCTGAGCTGATGGTGGAATAATTTGATTATAATATGGATTCCATAAATCATACGAACGGGATGTATTCAAAATTTATCCCCAACAACCATTCCATTTTTATTCAATGGTACATCATTTATTATGTTAATTTAATGATTATCATAATAATTAAATCAATTTAATTATGGATTTTGTTTCATAATGTATTTTACTGACAAGGGTTGGTACATTAGGTCTACTTTTGTCCCTTAATGAGTAATGAATGTGATCAATTTTGATATGAAGACATATTGAGTTTTCTAAAAAAACATGTATAAATTGAATTAATTAATTTACTATTATTTGTATAATATAGATATTAATTATTTATGGATTTATTACATATATTGGGTCATTGAGGAGAGAAATATCTAGAATTTATGAGGATGTATGGGATTCTTAAGGACCATTGTTTCTTTTCTAATCCCATCGATTTAATAGAGAAAACTCTAATTGTGGTAGATGTTTATATACTCTCCCATCTTTATAATTATTTTTTATTCACTATGACATGATGTATGACTATGAGCTATGATGAATTTATTAAATATGTAATTGACTTAAAAAAGTAGCATCTTAAAATTGTAATGGATTTACTGTACTTATTAATGAATTTGTATCTGTTGGACTCTATAGAGAGCTACATAGCCCAATAGAAATTTTTGATATAGATATATTCCGTATATTATAATTTCTAGGACCATAAATATATATTTACTTTGACTCTTCACAAGATCTATGAGGGTGAATCCTTGAATAAAATTGAAATTAATATGGGTAACAAGAACCATCCACCTCTCTTAATCCTTCATAGATGGGCCATGTGGTACCTCCTGAGTGATGTCCTTTCATGAATGCCACATGCTACAAATGTGGAAAAAAAGACACCAAATAATGTCCGGGAATGTGAAATCCTAAGGGTTTAGGTTGTCGATCATGGACCTATTTTGTTTGATGACTCATGTAAAAGTAATCTACAGGGTAAATACATTGTGGACCAAAAGGGGTACCCATGTATGGACCGACATAATGAAGATAAATATGTATATGGGTAGAGATGGTTTTTTGTGTTATTGTGAACCTAAATGGTGTGGTATGAATGATAGTTATGACGTGATGATGTTGGTAATTTTAATCTACCCATCCCTTGTGTATATTTAATTTGATTTAGTTTTGTGATTATTGACATGTGATTTCAGAAAATTTCTCATAATCATCCTTTTTAGCCAACAATGATGTGATTGAGGAGGATTTCTATGAAGTACATGTCAATATGGATAAATCCATGGGTTTCATATTATTTTTTAGATAGAGTCTCATCATGTTTTGGCTTTGGATTCCTAGTCCAATTATAATATTTTGAAATCATTAATGATATAGTGGATTCCTTAATGTGGGAAATATATTTCGATGTGGGTGAAATGGGACTCCATGCATACATGAGTACTAGAAATGTACTTGATTCCTTTTTATATTGTTATACCATCGTAAATTACAAAAAATACTATGATTGAAATGGAGTATCCATTACACAATTTTAAATTTTTTGTATTCCCATTATTTGAATAGAGGCTTGAGTTTTCTGGTGGGAGCACACAACTAAGCATCTATATAAGACATGAAAAGGGAGACTATATGATCCCATTGATTGATTCTAAGGGTAACCATGAAAATTATTTGGACACACCAGATATATTTAACATGAGGTGTTGTATGATATATAATTCCAAAGTGATTGGCCATGTGATACTATGCAGTTATTTCCAATTGTATTTCTTGTATCTCTAATAAATCAGTAATTAGGGGATGTATAGAATTTCATAGGGGCTCCCACTCTTATGAAACTACTATCGACCATATATTTATTACACCTAGTTATTACTAGGAGTAAACATGAGGGATAGAGAATGAGTGATTTATATTGAAACCCCATGACTAGTTAATCATTCATCGATATGTTAGAAATATATTAAAATTGAATGGAAATATGTTCAAATGAGATGGTTCATAATATTAAAGACCCTCTATAAATGTAATAAGTAATAACGATCATTCGAGGTTATGTAAAAGACACTCAATAGTGGAAAATGATAAAGTCTCTTGTTATATGTGAATGGCCAATGGGATGTGGTTATAATATAGAGGCACAATTTTCTTGAAGTGATTATAAAAATACTAAAATTAGGCTAAGGGTTAGTTATTATGGGTTGTCCCTTTATTTATATGTTTTATATTATTTTTTTCTGTTTATATTTTCTCTTGGAAAAATAACATGATATTTCAATTTTTAGGATAAAAAGTATTTGTTTACTACTATTTTTTACACTCACAGCTTGCATGATCAACCATTTCACATGGGTACGTGATTAGTTATCACCTTATTATAGAATTCACTAGTATTGATGTGGCATAGTATCAAAGTTATTATATTTGAGTAGGAAATCCAGGATGGGATTACGGATTAATAGTGGTTATTTCATGGAGTAGTATTGCATCCTCATGTACATTACTTTTCCATTTTTTTATTTTCTTATATTTTTTCATCCTGGTGAGAGGATAGTTAGTCTGTATGAATATATTCATCTAAATCATCTATTCCTAAGGTTTATATATTTTTTCTTTTATATACACTATTTATTTACTATTTAGGATTAAGATTTTTAGTTTATTTAATATTTATCTCTTTGATACATGGTGGTATATCCAACCCACTGTGCCTAAATAGACCCTTACTACTAGTTGAGAGAATCAATTATTCAATAAGGGGATCCTAATTTTATGGGGAACTCTAATATGTTTATTTTAAAAGTGATCCAAGATAGTGTCTTACAATGTGGAATACGAGTCAATTTTCTTAATGGTTTGGGTCGAAGCCTCGTTTATTATTAAATTAAAGCAAAGACCTATTTAACTTTGTAGTGGGAGCCATTACATATCTTGAAGTCATAGTGGGCATTAAGCACATTACATGGCCCGTAGGGCCATTTTTTTGGCCCAAATCCCATTCTGTAAATAGTACTGCAATAGTACCCACACTGCTACAGTACTCTACCGCCACTACAGTGACCTACCGTCACTATAGTGCCCATCGTTGCTATAGTTCAGCCGCTGCTACAGTACATCTATAGTACCTGCGCCCAATGGATTTTGAACCCCCGTTTTTCATGTAGAATTAATGGGTGTTTACCATTAAGCCAAAACCTAACTACAAATGGTATACGAGTCAAATTTTTTCCTTATTATATCATGATATAGTATTCTGGGAATTTATGAATTTATTTAAGCTTATGATGGTACCCCAAAATTTGTGTTATGAATACCTTTTCAATTAGAATTGTTAGTTATAAATAGTATAATATTGATTATCTTATCTTCCTATATTATTATTATTTATGATTCTTAACTAGGATGACACACATGTGGTTTGATATTTAATATTTTTGAGTTGTTATATTTTTTTCTCTTGGAAATTCTATAAGATCATATTTTTGGCATGAATTCTGGAATATCTGGGAAATATGAATATGATAAGTCATGTCCAATATAAATGTTCCACACAATTTAGACATGCTGGTGTAGACATAATTACATTCAAAACAGGGTCGACATTTCAAACTGTTCACAACTAATTAAACAGTGTTTGCACAAATATTATTTTGGTGGAATTATACATGTACAAAACGACCTATATAATATTTTCTACTCTTATTTAATACCTCAAATATGCTATATGGATATAATCAATTGAGGAAATGTATGAATAGTACTTTCATTTTTGTATTAATGGAGAAACTTAATGGTTTTATGAGAAATTATTTCTTGAATGGGTGACTCTTTGAAGGTAATTTTTTTAATATGTTTCATTACCTATAATTCCAGTAATACCCTATACAATTTTTTCCAAATATAGCATGGAATGAAACCATAATTAACTGGACAAGGAGACAGTGGTTATATTTATATTATCATATATAGAGTGATATTTATTAACTCTCTATGTATTGGTTGTTACGTTATTGGTTTTTATATTTACTGTTCCAATAAAAACCAATATGGTTTTTTCTTAAAAATAATGGAATGGAAGTAAATTTAATAAAAATTATTCACTTTGGTTCCTTGATGAAAAAATACCATGATTATTCCTTGGGGTGTACATGAGTTTTGTAATCTATGTTGTAGTAATGTTGGAATATTCACAGTGATAATTTGTTTCTTTTATTTATATGGAGGAGGTAAGTTATTTTATTATATTGAAAGAAACAGGAAAAGGTTTTTGGAATTCATGATGTTATGTGGGTATAGATGAGATAAATATAAAATTCAAGCAAGTTATGAACATAGTGAGATTTTGTAGTTGGTATAACAATGTTGAATCATATATCATTTATATATGAAATAATTTATTGATATTTTAAGACTTCTTTTAATTGAAGGAAACCCAATAGGGGGCTTCACATAGGTTTATTAGAATAATTGATGAAAGGATCATTGGTAGGTAATTTTTTTTATATCACTATTAATGATGTTATACTAGGGAAATCATATTAGAAAAGGAAAACATTAGAGATTTTTTATTCATTAATTCTCCCATAGTGCTTCTTGTAACAAACCTCATTTTGAATAGCACAAAAACAATTGGGGGGTTTTATACATTTTCATTATTCCTCATTTCATTTTCAAAATATACTATTAGAACAAAATTTTAGAAATTAAGACCCTTGAAAATGAAGAGTAATTTTAAATAAAATATTATATAATTATTTTAAATTAAAAAATTGAAAAGGTAAATTGGAAAAAGTTTAAATTAAAATAAACTATTTTTTAATAACCATAATAAAATTAATGTAATTATTATTATTAGTTACTATTATTATTTTTCTTTATTATTATTATTACTATTATTATTTCACGTTTTATATAGGTTTTTAATATAACCAAATGTTGCCTCTACCCATTGCTTCAACATTTGGTGTGCATCCACATCTTTATGTACCTCCCCGGTCGATCCATGTAGTGTGATGTCATCCTCTCTTTGTGATACCCCTCTATAGATCATCCATGTGGAACTCAAGACCCCATTGGCCGAACCCCTATAGTGAACACCCCTCATTTGCTGTGGAACCCTCATCCAAACCCTTAGTATGTGTGAACCCCCTGTATCATACACCTCATATCCCCTGGATCCCATCTTTGATCACCATTTTCCCTCATTTCTGCAGGATTCCACTTTCATTCTGGTGAGTTATGGTCTTCTTCCCCATATTCTACTTGATTTTGGCTGCTTTCCTTTCTCCCTGATGCCCTGATCCACTTGACCGATAAACCTAGGTTATATATAAAACATTTTTTATTGATTATTTTTGTTTTAGGGTATGTTAATGGCCTCTCTGGTCTAGTTCATTCATGATGCATTAACCTCAATAGAAGGTAAATCCATTTGGGATGTTTTTGTTATTTTCCACCATTTGAGGTGGGGTATTATTCAGGTTTATTGGTATTGAACCATCCAAATTAGGGTTTTAAATTTCAATTAGGATCGATTTAATTTAATTGATGGGTGTTGGTCCATTCTACAATAATTTATTGTTTCTTTATAGTTTGGTGTGTCTAAATTTAGCTGTAAGATGTTTTTATCATCATGGAATTCCATGAACACAAATATCAAGATATGTATATATATATATATATATATATATTCTCCATGAACATAGTACCCCATTGATTGGGGAATACATTCACTGGGATAAGGTATATAAATATATATATTTATATAATGGTTTGTTTGTGTGTGTAGAGGAATTCCAAGTGGTCGCTAATAAATCATTTAACAGACGAAGGATAAATTGGACCTTATTTTAAGGTACAATACCTTTATTTGCCCAATTAATTTTAGTAATTAATTAATTAATTAATTATATAAATGATCTTAGATTTTAAATTTAATCATTATGGTTTCTATATTATAAGTTCCCATTGAAAATGTTGATGAAATTATTTAACGTGATAAATGATTTTTTTGAAAATGAAAGATATGGATTTATAAAAAACCCCTATTTTATTTTGTTAGTAATTCAATATAAAACTTTATTGATAGATTTTTATGCTTTCCCACCTTAATTCACTACTTGCTCTTTATTATTGAGATTATAATTGATTAATGGAATGCTTTTACATGACCTTTATTGTTTATATGCAAGTGTTTTTTATTCTATGAAAAAATGATAGATGATCCATGAAACCTCCTATGTGTGTGTCTTATCATTAAATTACAATTCCCTATGTTGTTCATCTACATGATTCCATTTACATCATCGCTAATGTCATGCCGAACCATTTAGTTTCTCGTTTTGACCTTTCGTTGATGCCTTATCATCACATATAATATGGTTTGGTTTGATCTATCATGTCGTTGTTGACATATCATTAGATGAAACCCATCTATGAATTCTATTATTCCTTTTGGACAACCCTTTGGGTGTAACCCGCCTAAATAGGATTTTCTCCGTTCTGAAATATGTTATAAATATAGTGTGATGGTTTGAATTGAATTCCATGGTTGAAAAGTGTTGTTATCTTCTATCATTTAATGTCAATGATAAACTATCATTTGTGGCATGTTGGTGCTATGTGATTTTCTTTATATTTGACATCTCATATAGGTAACTAATTATATTCCATTTTTAGTTTATTTATCTACATTATATTCTTTTCCAATTGATATATTAGAAGTATACCATTTTTATGTAATTGTTACATGCACAATTTTCTAATAAATTCATTATGCCATATTGATGGCTTGGACAGTTTTACTTGATGGATTGAAAATCTTGTGGCTAATGGTTCTTGTTTGATTAGCAAGGTTTATGAGTATAAATTGAATGAAATATATTCAATGAAGTTTTATGTGAAATGGGCATTTTCTTATAAGGTTTAGTTGAGATGGGATGACTGAGAACATTGTTTCCATAATATGGACTCATGGATAAAATCATGGGATCATGGGGTTATTCCACGACATGCCTAGGGATATTATTTGGCATTCCTAGAGAGGGATTTTTGGGAGTTTTAATATACACATATGTAATCCATGTTCACTATGGGGAAAGTCATTGATGGAACCACTAGAAAGATGTCTATGTTTTTCCCTGGTTTGTACTCGATCCTCTTGTGAGATAACTGGGATAGACTCTATGTCCTCATGCTTCGAGAGATACATGGTTTATAAGAAGATTTCTATGGATGGGCTCATTGTTATTGAAGTAATTGAAGGATGTAACAATGAAATACCATTTAGATGAACTTGGACTCCATCTATACATTTAATTGAATTGTGGAAAATGACAGATTTGGTTGAATTTCTTGGGCTACAATTTTTGATTCTTTTTCTACTAGAGACTTAACATGTGACCATTATAACATTCTTGTTAGCATAAATATCTGATGACAAGGGAATTAATCTCCATTCATAAACACATTATTGGGTGTTCCCCTTTTTGATATAATTTGTTAATGTTGGCACTAGTACCCATATTATTCTTGAAAATGTACCATCATCTAAATTAAATATTTAGCCAAATCTTGTAGAATGAGAAGTGTGTTCGATTAGGATCCCAGACAAAGATTCTATTAAATTCTTGTTATCACTAACCATTTATTTTATAAGGTGATCTCTTTAATATATATTTCATTGTCTGTATTGGTCTAGAGACCTATGGTGTCGGCCTACTGAGATTTATATCTCACACCATACATGGGACACCATTGCACTAGGGTACCCGAGTTGACATTAATTGTTCATAATACTATAGAACATGACATATAGATTATTATTTGTTGTTTATACCAAAATATTAGGAGGAAAAAACTATGTTGTTTCTCACAAAGCTTGTAGAGTTCACCCTTGAGGATTTGGTGTATTTTATTTATTATAGTAATGTGTTTTAAATAATTTTTTAATTTTAAATACATTTAGATAGGTATCATCAAAATTTCATGAAATCATATATTTTATAATATGATATTGGAATATTTTATTAAATTTATAATTATTAAATTTGACTACATTATCAATTATTTATTACAGTTCCAACTGATGTTTGTTCATTTTATGATTCTGTTATCTAATAAAATTGCTAATTTTAGTGTTTACATAGATCTATAATGGAACTGTATCTTTATGGAAATAGTCTAGGCCCTCTATACTAATCAGTAGCCTCTAGATTTCTAGGTGATACACTTTAGGATAAGTGACCCACTAGTCTGAAAACCATCTTAGAGGCGAGACAACTCAGGATGTTACAAACTGGTATATGTGCCAGTATTTTTCCATTATCAAACTATGTTGGGTTGGTAGACATGATTATATGAATGTTTTGAAGATTTTAAAATATCTTATATTGGGACTAATCTCCCCATGTATGGGAAGTAACTGAGTGGCATGGGATATTAATTGAGGTTCATGATTTTTGATATTACATTTGATATGATTTCACGTCGAGTGATTGGTATAATTTCCAATACATAATGACTTTATAATGTTAATGGTATTTTAACCATTTCTTGTTAAGGAAATTATGGAGCATTACATGAATCATTATAGGCGCATAGGTACTCATGTGTTATGAATATGACATTCCACATAGCTGCATTTATAGGTATCCTACTGATATGGTTGAGTTCCTTGAATTACATGACATGAGATGAAATTATTTAGAAAAATTATTTAGATTCACTGATTAAATTATATATATAGCATGATATCATGTTTCTTATTACTTTTATCTTTCATGTTTTCTTTGTTCCACGATTCTTTTTTAATATCATCTCTCTAGAATAAAAATGTCATGCTTATGTGATTTCAACATGTTTCTCTATATTAGAAGCTGGTAGTGGAATTCTAGAATGATTGATATATAATAGGTTTCTATTAATGAAAATTGTTGTTTCAATTAAATGGGATCCAAACCCCAATTATAATGTGTATGGGCACTTTATGGATTGGTTGATGGTCACCCATATGACTGGACTATTGAACATGTTGATGTTGTATTAAAGAATTATTAAAAAAGTAAAGGGCATGAAAATGTATCATTTAATATGGTGCTCTATTTGAGAGACTCATGTAATGGTAGATAAATATTAATTTATTTCACCATGAATGGAATCATTTGTGTTTACGATTGGTGACCTTCCTTTTATTGATGAGTTAGATGATCGTATTTTGTGCGACGGGTCATCTTATAGTGTGGCCAAGTGTTATGGTGGACAATAGTTCTTTTTATGAAGCAATATCATTTTATCTAGAAACCATATAATGTAAAATAAATGACATTTTCATTATCATTCTACCTTTTTGGTGTTGTTCAGGTTCCATTATCACAAGTAGGTCCCCTTGCGTAAAATGACACCCTAGTTTGGATGGGGGGTCATGTTTTTCTTCCTCAATGATGGAAAGCATAGTGATGTTGTGTGCATTATTTGGTAATATACTACAATATGTGTCCTTTGTGTAATTAAATCAAGTTCATACCAATTATTAGGATGACATCCATATACACAGGTGTTTGGAAATGTCGGTTAAATTGGATTTGATTTTCATTCCAATTGTATAAATGATTGTGCTGTTGGAAATTCTGAACTAGAATGCTTTTGAGTGGCTAGTCAATCTCATATTTTGACATATATGAATCTTTTATAGTATAATGTTTCATGTCAATTCCATTAAATTTGTGTCCTTACATATTCTAGGAATAAAACATAGGGGGGCCTTTAAATAATGGTTGGACAGAGTTAAATTACTTGAGTATTGTGAACATTAAATCATGCTTGTGTTTTCATAGAAAAATGACTTTACTGTGGATAAGAGTGTATAGATCCATTGAGTTTGTATGATAATTATAAGTGTATTATAGTTATTAATATTGAATTACCATGGGATACCTTGTGTGGTATGGTCTCAGAGATAGGCTAATGATGGGGCATTGATAGGTGAAGCTGATTTATTCATAAAGTCGAACAAATTTTGTTTGACAAAATTTTGTTAGAGCCCTTATGTATGTTCAACTGGAAGAAATTTGAATCCCCTTATTGTATCCTACTCCGTGGTTGTCTGCCACTAATAATTAAATATTATAGGTACACAATGATAACATCAGTTCTACATCATGCTTAATAAAAAAATCAATTTGGTAATCTCTATCTACTTGCATGCTGAAAGAATTTTTATTATCATAGATTAGCCATTATTGAGTGACCCTTGGATTTTCATTTAGGTACTTATTGGGTGAAATATTATACACCAGTAATTTCTTCTAACATGACTACCAGGATAACACTGCTCTGTGATCAGTCAATGCTATGATATTAACAGCCTAGCATTGTACCAACATTTCACTTGTATATATGGCCTATGAACTAACTTAGGATAGTTTATTATACCCATTTATTTATGATTCATGGTTATCCCTGACATATAATCAGACATGGTGATGCCCAAATCATGTCACATCACCAAAAGGCAGGTAAGCACTTCGTGGAGGTGTTCGCATTAAATTCACCTATGTGGTATGGTCTTCATCCCCTTCTTATACTTGTTTCTATTAGTTTTCGTTGCTCCATGTCACCCTAAACTATTGATATGAAAACCCTATGTTATTTTTAAACAATTTATTGTTATCTATTCATATTTTAATGTATTATAATAGACTCTCTGGTCTTGTTCATTCGTGTTGTGGTCACTGATGTTGAAGGTGAAGCTGTTCAGGATGATTCAGATCACCCAAAACATTGAAGGTGGGTATTATTTATGATGTTTCGTTTTTCACTACCCAAATTATTTTATTTAAATTTATAAATGTTCCTTGTAATTTATTTAAGGTTTCTTTGTCCTTACACCCTTAATAATGTCTTCGTTAATGTTTTAGCATTCCATTCATTTTCATAAGGATTTTTTTATCATCTCAGAGGCCCACAGACACATGTATCTCGGAATGTATAAACTATATATATATCATCCGAGAACATATTACCTCATGTATTAGGGAAAATTTTCATTGTGTAAATGTGATAAGTATATATATATATTATTTTATGGAGTGTATTTGGAGTAGTTTCGAGTTGTAGATGATAAATTGGTCATGTGACAAAGGTTAAATTGTTTATACTTTTGAGATAGTATCCCTTTCAATTAAAATATAATTTTCCTAATGAAATAAATAAAATATTATTTTGACTGTGAATATATTTTAAATTAATGAAGTATTGTTTTAAGAATAATTTTTTCCATTGATAGTGATTAGAAACTAATTATATTTATAAATGCATTATTTATAATAATATTCACGTTTTTATAATTAAATCCATATATTGTTTCTAATACATATTCATAGTGTTATTAAATCTTTATACTTTATTTTTAATTATCAAATTAAAATTATTATTGAATGGATACGATGGGTAATGGGTCTCATCGCGTTCGTGGAGACAGTAGTCCTTACGTACACACAAGTGACAATATCATTTTTTGATATTAAAATGATATATATTTGGATTGTATATCATATATAAAGTATCATTATCATATTATATATTTTATTAACATAATTTATACTCATTATTATACCCATTCAATGATGATTTGAATGAATAAAAAACAACACCATGACGTGGAGACAATAATCCGTACGTACACAAGTATAGTGACATTATCATTTATAGGATGGATAAAATAATGAATATGGATGTACCTTTTTTATAATCAAATCAAAGTATATATATGACACTTGATTTATTATTTTAGAATGGAAATAATAAACAAAGAGGAATTGGATGAAGAAAAGAGGTTGAAAGAGGTGGTGAAATATTTAACTCTTATTCAGGTTCTTGCTTTTTCTTTGATCAAAAGTTACCCATAGGTTGCTTTTTTGACTAATGGGAGGCCTCTAAAATTCATTTATAGTAGTTGGGAGGATAATTGAGCAGTTTTTTACTAAGCCAAATGTCATTTAAGGTGTGAATTTGATAGAAGGGTATGTTCCCTTTTATAATAGGGGTGAGGGGAACCATAGGATAAGATTGAAATATTATTTTATAATAACTTTCTTTTAGGTTTTAATGGCTCCAAAATTAATTATTTAAAGGCTAATGTGGGGATGGGTGTAACAAAACTCAAATAGTATTTTTTACCATATTATCCTTATCATTTAGATTTATCTCTTAGTTAAATAGTTTGACATTTACCATGTATATTTGTATTTTTATATTATATTTTTATTAAACATACAATAAAAATCCAAGAGAACCCCAAGTGGATCATTAATGATATACATATCATTATATAAAACTTATGACCAAACCTTAGATTTTTAGGATTATTATATAAACCAATATTATTATATTTTTTTAAAAAAATTTATTTAGGTCAATTTTGAAATATTTTAATAATTGATTTCTGTTAAAGTCCTACCACATTAATTACTTAGAAAAAAATAAATTTAATCAACCCAAACATGTCATATTAACCTATAAAATATTTTTAATTTCTTAATAGTCTCAAATATGATTTTTATATATTTATAATATCAATTATTTTAATCTTCCATTAATATGGTAATCATTGCATCATCATTATGTCATAAAAAAAAATTACTTATTTAATGTAAAAATTATATAAATAAAATTTCATTATGTATAAAATATTATTATATTTATAATTAGTATTTATAGTCTATTTTATATTGTTTGTAGCTTTATATTCATATGGTTTTGTTATTAAACATTGAATTTAACTCTATTGACTCTTCTTTAAATAGAATTATAATAAATTCCCTAGTCTAATCCAAGTGAACCGAAAAGGTTCATATTTTATTTCTAAGGTTGTTATTGGTAGAATTATAATTATCCAATTGAATTAGGACATTTTTTAGGGTATCGATAATATCAATTTTACCCTTAATTACCATATATAATTTAAACTGTTGTAAATAATAGTAAAAAGTTACAATTCACCAACAAAATTTCAACTTATTAATCCACATTTAACATACTTATATCAACATTGACTCTATAAATATTGAAATTAAACTCACAGAAGCGGTAAAATTATGTTGTATACATATTTTAATATGCTCCAAGGAAGTGGGTAAAAGATAGTAAAAAGTTTGATAAAATTTTATATATCTAAACACATTATAATATGACTCCAATAAATTAAATTGAACTTATATAGGCATTATTTATCTATTTTGACCTAAAAACTTAAATAAAATAAATAATTCATTAAATAAATATTTAGTTCTAAACAATAAATTAGGGTTTTCAATATTCATCCAAAATTAAATGTTTTCAAAAAAAAATACCAAAAATTAACCCTATGATAACTTCAATATTCCGAATCAAATAATGATGCCCATTTTGGAAGAAAAATTTATATAATTACAATAAGTGTGTGTTACTGTTCATAACTGCTAGATTGATTGGTCATGGTGTGTTAGAATCTTGACGTTGAGAACAATGCAAGATATTGTATTATTCAATGCAAAACGTACCGTGGAAGATTGGGGAGTTACATTCTTCCCTACTGAAAATAATTTCATCCTCAAAATTTCTAGAATAATACTACATAAAATGATTCAGGTGGTACTTCATCATTAGTTCCTTGGGTTCCACGTTGCCTCTTCCTTTTTTCTGGTTTCTCCATAGAACATTTATGAGATGAGTCGTCCAGTTTCTGAACACATTTTCTCTTGTATCATCAATCATGACAGGCTGTTCTCAATAAGAGAAATCAGTCTCCTGTTCTAATTACTCTTATAATATCACATGTGTTGGGTTAGGAATGTATTTTCTTAATAGTTATATGAGGAACACATCATGAATGTTGGAGATACTTGCCGTCATTTCTAATTGGTAAGATACATCCCCAATATGTTCTAGAATTTTGAAATGTACGATATACCTGGGTCTTAATTTAGCCTCCTTACTGAATCATACAACTCATTTACATTGAGACACCTTCAAGAAAACATGATCTCCTGCTTGAAATTCCAAATCCTTTCTTTAGTTATCTTCATAGTTCTTCTGCCTAAATTGAGCTACATTGATGTGTCATTGGATAATCATCACATTATCCATCATTTCCTCCACATGTTATGGGCCTACGAGTTTTCTTTCACCAACATCATCCCAACAGGTTGGTGTGAGACAACTCGTTCAATATAACGCTCCATATGGTGCCATCTGAATAATTTAATAAAAGATACTATAATAAGAATATTCTACCAGAGGTAAATATTGACCCCACATAACTTGAATGTCATATGATCTAGATATCAACCTATCTTATAAGGTTTTAATAGTCCATTCTGATTTTCCATCAGTTTGAGGGTGGTAGGCAGTGCTCAAATGATTTCCAATATCTAGGGAATTATGAAGACTTTTCTAGAATCTTGATGTAAAACGTTGATCACGATCATAAACAATCAATATGTGTACTCCATGGAGTCATACAACTTCCTTAATATGTAGTCATTCTAAACATTCAAGTGGAAAATTGTCTCTTATAGCATGAAAATGTTCTGACATGGTAAAATGATCAATAATGACCCATATTGCATCATTTCTTCTATGTGTCTTTGGTAAAACCATGAAAAAGTTCATCATGATATTATCCCACTTTTACATAGATATGGGATGTGATCGCATGACTCCTCCAGGTTTTTGCCTTCCGTCATTCACTTGTTGACAAACCATACAACATGACTCAAAATCAGCATCCTCCAACTTCATGTTGTCCCACTAAAAATGTTCCTTCAAATCTATATACATCTTACAACAATGGGGTTGTATAGAGAAATTGGAGTTATGATAATCATCCAACAATTCCATTTTTTGATCAGGTATGTAATGAACACAATGTTTCTTCCAAAATTTCATAATTCTATCTTCATATATGAAGTCACTCAAACTCTCAATGTTCACAGTATTAATATTATTTATAATGTACTCATCACTAGCCTGAGAACATTTTATAAATTCTAGTAAATATGGTTTGGAAACCATTTCAAAAAGTATTAATGTTTAACCATCCATGAGTATTCCCATATACATTTTCACGAGATCCATTGAAATAGGATCCCTTTCAACTCTCATCTTGTTCAAAACTCCATGATCCTTTCTACTCAAAGAATTTTTCACCTTATTTTCCATCCCTAGGTGGTAAAGTATTATGCAATAATAATCATTGGGTAGTTCAAGCCATCTCCTTTTCCTCATGTTGAGTTTATTATGTGAGGAAATATTCATTAAACTCTTGTGATTAGTTTATATAACACAATTTTCACCATAGAGATAATGTATCCACATGTTCAAAGAAAAGATTACAGGTGCTAACTTATAATCATGAGTAGGATAGTTTTTCTCATTAATTTCTAGTTGTCATGATGCATAGGCAATAACTATATAATTCATCATAAAGAGACAACCATGTCCTTTATTTGAAGAATCTCTATAAATAACAAACCCATCATTCCTCGATCTTCGATTCAAGGTAAGAGCATTGACTAATCTCCTCTTCATTTCTTCAAAATATTATTCACAATATTTTGTCCAAAAAAATTTAACCCCTTTACAGGTTTACTTTGTTAATGGGTTAGACATCATGGAATTTTTTTTACGAAATGCTGATAATAATATACTAAACAAATTAAACTATGTACTTCAGTTATACCCGTCGGTGGTGGCCTTTCATGGATTCACATGGTCCATGAAGGATCAATAGAGATTCCATACATAAAGACAATATGGCCATGAAATTTAATTTCTTAATTCTATAATTCAAAATTACTAAATTTCCCATATAATTCATTTCTTCTTTGAGTCTTTAAAATATTGAGCATGTGATTTTCATGATCATTGTTCATTTTGAGTATTAAAATATATCATCAATAAATACCAGTACAAAGTCGTCAATATATTCATATAAATCACTATTCGTTAGATCCTTCAAGACATAGGGTGAAATAGCCAAACCAAAAATCATTATTGTAAACACGTAAAGCCCGTACCTTGTTCAAAATTCTATTTTCGGAATGTCTTCATATTTCACACAAAACTGATGATATACAGATCAACGGTCAATCATCGAAAAATATTCAGATCCATGAATATTGTCAAATAATTCATCAACATAGGGTAGGGGATACTTTTTCATTACTGTTATATCATTGATCTCCCTATAGTCAATGCACAATTTCATCGATCCATCATTCTTCTTATCAAAATGATCAGAAGCTCCCCAGGGAGAAACACTACGGAGAATAAATCCCTTATTTCAAAATTCTTCTAGATTTTTATTTAGTACAACTAATTCTATAGTGGCCATTATATAAGGGGTCTTTGATATGGTCCTTGAACAAGGAATTAAATCAATGGAAAACATAATTTCTCATTCTGGAGGATGTCCACATAAATATTCAGGAAACACATCAACGTATTCTTGCACAAAATTTAAGTTCCCTTTTTAAACATTCCTTTCCTCAACCAAAGATATTTAATTCTCTTCCCGCAAATATTATTGAATTATGTTGAGCTACTGGGGATGGATGTAGACACGGATTAGGCGGTAACATTTTTTCTCTAATAATAAGGTACTCCTTATCATCATCGAGAATTTTAACCTCCTTTTTCGTACAAAAAATTTCCACATCATGGTCTGAAAGACAATAAATACCAAGGATTATATCAAATTAAATCACGGGTATGATGATGATATCAACAGATAAACCAAAATCACATACCCTAATGGGAACTGATTCACAGATCATTGGTGCAATGATAATTCCCTTATGTGTTTTGATTGAGAACTACCTTATAATGTCAAATTGAAAACAACTATTTTTTTATAAAAATGAGAAGATATGAAACAATGAGATTATCCAAAATCAAATTAAGCATTTATTAAACTTGATAAAACCATTAAATTACATGGAACCACGTATTTTTGAGCTTGAACCTCATCAGTAGTGATAGCATATGTTTGACCTTGATCCCATGGCTTTTCTAAGGTATGATTCCTTGGCAATTAGGATATTTATTTTCATAATTCCCACTTTATCTACAATTATAACAATCAACATTGACATCCACTTTCATCCCCTTACAATCACGAGTTTGGTGGCCTTTTACACCACACATTTAATAGACTCACATTCCCTTTAAGAATGTATCGGGGTGGTTCTTCACATATTTAATGTAGGATGGATATTCACATTTTCCCTTCTTCCCCTTATTTAAATTCCAATAGTGTTCTGTATCTCTTTTCTTCTCTTTCTTTTCTTTAATGTCGTAAGATATAGATAATTCCTCTTCTGTCTTGATAGCACATGATACAATATCTTAATATGTCAAGTTGGATTGTGAGACTAGTCCTCACCGGAGAAATATTTATAACCCATCAATGAATCGATCAATAATACACCTTGGGTTACAAATATAATCTGCTGCATTCCATCCTAACCATGAAATTATTGCCTCATTCTTTGATAATTTCTCATTCTCCTTTTTTCTTCAGACATAGACATTGCTTTTCCATATTAGCTCGATGGTCAAGGGAAAAGAATTTGTATTAGAAAAGAACTTTAAAATCCCTCTATTACATATATGATAATTCCTCAGCTTCTTTTTTGTTTAGAATCAATGGCCTTTATTGAGATGCTTCTTCCATGAGACAATAAACATCCATGAAAACTTTTTCCCTTTTCCTACTCCGAATAGCATGAAATATTTTCTCTAAGTATTCTCACTGTTTCACATCTACTAATTGATTTATACTCCCTTTTAATATTGGTGTTTGTTTACTCATGAAGTATTCTAACATTGATAATCCACATTATGGATCATGGTGCTCCATATAGATAAAGTTATTATTCATAACCTGAGTGAGTTGTCCAAGTATGTTGATAAGGTGATTAATGCCAGTTGATTCACCAACTCCACTATAATTATATTGAGTAGAATAGAAATCCATTCATGGATTATGTGAATTGAAATAGATTCCATTCCTTTCACTAGGAACCATTTATAAACAATGGAATACACAAGATTAGTTTATGAGTTTCATTATATAATTTCAAACTTCTAAAATAGTTAACATAAATTGAACAGTTTATGGATCTAATTTATAATCATAAAAAAAATTCATTGTGGATGTATATATTCATAAACAATTTTAATGGTTTTTATAGAAAATGAGAATTATCTTCAGAATATCCCAAAAGAGTGTCAGAACCAAGAGTGCAGAAAGGCCCTTTGCCATTCAGCAGTTCCCGTTCGAGTGTAACTCAATGTATTGTCTTTTGGTTTATCTCCTAGGTACATCTATGATGGAGACACAAACACATGCTCATATACAAACATGGATGCATTTCTTAGAAAAATAAAAAAATCTATATAATACCAAAAATTCTAGAAAGTTATTCTATACGAATCCTCAAATACTATCTTAAGATAATATACTCAAATCAGAGTTTTTCTAAATCAATATTACATGGTTTGTACGAAACTTCATCTGATACTAACTATAACACCCCTACCCAAGATTCCTAGAGTTAGTACATTTTTATATAAAATTGGAATGATCACTAAATATCATATCTCGAAAGACTGATTATTTTAGTAGCCATGGAAATACTATATACATTCAAAAGTTTTACATTACATTATAAAATGAAAATCAACAACTACACATTCTCCATGGGCCACACTCATATCACAAAGACTATCAATGATTTTCAGTAATAATATATTTCTTCGCATCCTGCGAAAAATAAAACATATAAAGGGGTTGAGCTCAAAAGAAAAATAATGGATTATAATATAGTGTAAACTTTCATAAATAAACAAAAAAAATTAAGGAAATTTAAGACTAGATGAAAATCCATTTAAACTTGTATTCCATAATAATATGGAAAATATAAAATCAAATAATGACATTTACTTATTAAAATGGATATTCTACTAGTCCAATAATCACATGAAATACCAATAGCTACTTTCATAATGATGGAGTGCATAATTCCAGACTTCATAACCACATATTCAAGGCCTTGTGCCAAGACTACAAATAAGATTTAGTCAAGGCCTTCTTCCAAGACACTAGTTTGTCTCATGAGACTTACTGATGCATCTATGTTCTATATCGGGCTCCAACTGTCACATACTATGTCCAATGCATTCCTCATATGAAAAAGTTCAATCAAAATATAAAAATTCATATTAAAACTAGCAAACTAAATATCAATACATCCTCCATAAACCATGAATGATGTGAAATTAAAACATCCATAGTCAAAAAATTCACAAAAACCATTAATATAATATGTTTGTTTTGTTCGAAAATAAATAATCTTCAATTAAGCTTAAAATCCCTCAATGGATGTTGACATAGGTGAAATAAATACATTTTTTAGGGAAATATCTATTTTTATTGTGGAATCACTTAAAAGTAATATAATTATAAAAAAAAGTATTTTGAAAATATTATTATACTCTATTAAGTGATGTTTCGACGATGTTATAATGACAGAATATTGACGCATCCACAATATATGATAAAAAAATATTCTTACACTAATTTTGTCGAAAAGTTCATAAGGTACATTTTTTGTAAAACAATAGAAGGATACTTTTCAAACCATTTTAATAAAAGTCAAACAACGGTATATAGAAAGTTAACCAATAGTCTAATGAATAGTAACTTTTTTTGGAATACATTTCTAAGAATAATGGATGTTGATGATAAAGAGCCCCATGTAGATACTTACGTAAAAACAACCTCAAATAATAAAGAGATTGTGAAATTAACCCTTAAATTGTACTTTTCCTTGGTCGGGGGTATGTTAACCTCCTATATAATAGTTAAATCATTATTTTTAAATTATAAAAGAACTATATACATAAATATGATATCATATATGATCCTATAATATTTATTTGTTAATGATATTTTAGTTATATCATTGTTCCTCGTGTTAACAGATTGGTTATCCTTTATATGCTTCATTATTTAAGTAATGATTATTATGGATACAATGTATCATATTCATATTCAGAATGATATTATGTCTTTATACATTATTATTATTCATCAAATGAATATTTTTCTTGAATGAATATGATGGGGAATGAGTCTCATCGCGTTCGTGGAGATGGTAATCTGTACGTACAAACGAGCGACAATAGAATTTCTTGATATTAAAATCATATATAATTGGATGGTATATAATATATACAGAATCATTTTAATATTATATAAGTTATTTACATCATTTGTACTCCTTATAATACCTTTCTAAATGATGATGTGTTTGAAAACCAAACTACACCACGACATGGAGAAGGTAATCCATGCGTACACACTTATGTTGACTTTTTCATTTATAGGATGGATAAAATAATTAATGTGGTTGTAATATATTTAAAATAACATCAAAGTATATATAATATACTAGAGTTGTTATTTTATAATGGAAACAAAAAATAATGTGTAATTAGAAGAAGAAAAGAACAAGAAAGAGGTGATGAAATATTTACATCTTCTTCGGGTTCTTCCTTTTGATATGATCATATGTGCTCTTTAGGTTGGTTTTATAAATAAAGGAATACCTGTAGGATGAAGGTAGGACAGTTGGGAGTATATTTGGGCAGGGTATGGCTGAGCCAAATGGATTTTATGATGTGAATTTGAAAGTGGCAATTTATAAGAGGGGTACGGGGCACCTTAGGAAAAGATTGAAATATTATTTTATAATAAAATCGTATTCTGATTCTAATGGCTCCGGAATGAATTATTTAAATACTATGGTGGGTATGGTTTGAAAAAATCTCAACCAATAGGTTTTATGTAGGTTTTATTTACAATATTATACTTATCTTTTTTATTTAACTATTAGTTAAATAGTCTAACATTTACTAGGTCTAATTGAATTTTTATAATATATGAGTAACAAACATAATATAAACATCCAAGAGAACCAAAATTTGTTCATTAATAATACAACTCTCATTATATAAGTTTTTTTATACAATCCATATATTTTTAGGAATATTATAGCAATAAATAATATAGTATTTGTTTTAAAATATAATTTTATTCAAATTTGACATTATTTACTAATTGATTTTTGATAAAGTCCTAAAAACTTTATTACTTAGAGATAAATAATATTAAACAACCATTACATTTCATATTAAACTGTAATATTTGTGTAATTAATTAAAATCCTAAAATTAGTTTTTGTTGGATATTTATATTATCAATTATTTTAATCTTACATTACTATGGTAATTAATGCATCATCGTTGTGTCATAAATAAATTTATTTATTTATGTCTAAAAATTAAAAATAAAATACCAATATGTAGGAAAAATTTATATATTTATAACGAATATTTATAGTTGAATTTATATTTTGTGTATCCTTATAGTGAAAATGGTTTAGTTTTTGAATGTTGAATTTAACTCTTTTATCTCATCATTAAATAAAATAATAATAAATGTCATAATATAGTCCAAGTGGACCATAATTGTTTATATTTAATTCCTAAGGTTGTTTTAGGACGAATTTTACTTATAAATATAATTTAAGACATGTTTTAGTGTAATAATAATATCATTCGTTAATCTTAATTAACATATTTACTTTTAATCGTGGTAAATAAAAGTAAAATGTTATTATTCACTAAAACTTATTTTCATCATATTGAAAAAAAATTACATATTGATATCTAACTTGTCTATATGATTTTTGAAATTAATCTCATAATTGTGGTATCATTATTTTTTATAAAAATTTGGATGTGCTCATAGGAAGTGGGAAAAAGAAGGTAAAAAGTTCGAAAAAATTATATATATCTAAACTCATTATAAAATGACTCCAATGCATTAAATTGAACTTATATAGGTATAATGTATCTATTTTTACCTAAAATAAATTTAAATAAAATATATAATTATTTAAATAAAAATTCTTCTCTAAAAAATAACTTAGTGTTTTTCACTATTCATCAAAAATCGAATGTTATCAGAAAAATACCCAAAATTCACCCTAAGATAATATCAATTTTCTAAATCGAAAAATTAAGTCCATTTAGAATGTTAAAATTTATAAAATATCAAAAAATGAGTATTACTATTCATATTTGCTAGATTGATTGGTCGTGGTGTTTTAGAATCTTGATGTAGCATACAATGTGAGCTCTTTCATTATTCAAAGGGAAATGTATAATGGAACATTGTGGTGTTATATAGGGTAATGGTAGCTATTCATTAATTTTTTCGTATCCATTTTTTTACATAGTTAAAAATTCAAAGAAATTTTCGATATCGAGAACTAGATGGAATAATTATTGTAATTTTTTTGATGGGTGCATTATTATAGAAAAAAAGGAATAAATAATTTTGGAAGATGTTGTATCCTAAAATACTATTAAGATTGATATAGTTAAAATGTGTTTCTGATAAATATATGAGGATGGCATGTCTTGGTATAACTATTTTTAATGTAACATGTTTGTGCCACCCTAGTTTTTTGTGAACTTTTTTTCAAATAAATAACACCTCCATGATGTACTTCATTTAACTATACACTATGATAAAATTTATGTACATGCAACATCATATTAATTTGTTTTACATGTTACATTGTGTTTTATCAAAATAATTACATATTATTAATATTATTATTTTATGATGACCATTATGACATATCTAATAAAAAAATTTCTATGAAATATAAAAAATAATTTTAAAATGTTCAATATAATGTTTCTATATATAAAAAATATACTAATAAAAAATAAATATTTTTAGGTAGTATTTATAATTTTTGAAAATATTATATTAAAAAATGGTTTTTATGTTTTTTCAAAATAGATATAAAATTTCACATTAAACCTTTTAAAAATATAATTTGTTATAATAATATTCATTTGTAAATTCATATATTCAAAAGTATTTATGATTTGATTTTTATAATTTTTATGATATTTTTCCTTTTTTTAGGAATAGTGAAAATATTGAATTTCAATTGAAAACCACAATTTCATTTAACATATTTTTTATGATAAATTATATAATAAATTATATTTGATGTATAATTAAAAAATTATAAAAAAATTAATCCAATTTATGTCATTTGAATTAATTTGACATTGAAATTTGGTATAATAACCTTCTAAATTTATGTTCATTTTCACTATAATAACTTGTTTAGTCGAAAAATATGAAGTAAAAATTTTAATTTAATTTTTTATAGAATTTTAATTTAATTTTTATAAATTTATTCAAAAGTTGAAATGATCGTAATTTATAATGTATAATATGGACAATATATTGTTTTAACAAAATTAAATGTCAATGTAGTAAAAATGTGTTACTGTAGTTAAATTTAAATTGGGTTTACTATGCAGTTAAACTAAAAAGGTAGGATTATTTGTTACTTATAATGTTATCAAAAAAATTAATGAAAATATGAACATTATCATGTATAAATATCATATTTTACCCCTTTAGGACCATTTTATCAACTAAATAACTTGGGATAACTCATCTATTTCCATAAAATAAATGAGTGTCCTCTCACCACATATAATAGAAAAACCATCCCATTTATTCTTCATAACGTCACCCTTATATGTCTTGGTAAATATTTCAAAATATAACTACTATTATTCACTCCTCTAATCCTATAATCATTGTTTTTAAATTATTCCATCTTATATTTTCATTAAAGTGTAAAACTAAGGCGGATACCACAAAACTTTGTAATGTTCATCGACAGATGTTTGTTTCATTACTTCTTCCTCAAACCCCAATAATTTATTTTATAAAATTTTAATATAATAACAATATTATCTTAATGACACAAATATGTTTTTAGTATGTGTTCATGACATACTACCATTTTTAATTGAATTAAATGGGTTATTCAATCAATGTTTTTGTCTACGTTAGACTACGACATCGTGAACGAATGTCATTCATTATTCCATTACCACCTTTCAATGATTTTCATAATGATTTTTTCACTGATTATACATGATACATTTTATGTCTATTATAATATATATATTATTATATTTTTATATCACATGTAACATATAACATTCATTTTTGTTGCTATACAATAAAACTGTCAACGTGTACAGAGGACTATTACATTACAAAGTAATGTGATTCATTCACACATTATATAATATATATTATGGATGGGAATAATAATTATATGTGATAAATATGTAATATAAGTCAAATTTTAATGAAAATATAATGTATAATTTAATTTCATTGATTCCAATAAGAAAATGTGAATAACATTTTTGTGTACATATGACCAACCATCTCCCTGACAAGAGATTCTCATTTTTTTTCTATATTTTATTGTTTATAATAATATGTATACATTTGATATATATATTATATTTTTATCATTTTTATCATTCTTGTCATTATTAAATATTTATTAAATTTATATACTCTAAAATATAACAAGTCAAAACATTTATGATAAAATATGCAGTTGTTAACCAAAACATGACATTGACATCAGATCTTTAACAAATTTATAATTAAATGGCGTAAAAGTCATATAGGTATGTTATATTTTAAAATAATTATATAATATATGAATGAAAATATATTAATTATAAATGAGGGTATACTAATAATATATGAAGTAAATGATTAAAGAAATATATTGTTGTCTCAATTTTCCATTTCTGTGGCGCACATTAAGTTATGAAACTATATTATCACATAAGGGGTATAAATATTACCTTTTTGTTTAATTATAATCGATGAATTTTTCATCTTCTTATTTTATGTTTCATTTTCTATTATCCATTCATGGGGATTGTGATTCAATGATACTGAATTCTAAATGATTTTATCTTTCAATCTTAGAACTTATCAAAATTCTTTATGATTATTTCATTAATGATGAAATATCACATTATTCTTCTCAGTAATTATCATGAGATCTATTACAAAATGGTTATATATAATATGTTTATGTAACAAAATCATTTTCCACTACTTATTTATTATGGTAATTATGAAAATGAATTATAAATTTATTATTATATTTTTCACTTTAGTTGAAAATATTCCTTCTATCGAAATAATGATTTCTATAAAAAATTAATTATTTGAAATTTACTAAGATTATATTATTAGTTATTAAATACATTTTTTACCATGGTTAGATTTTTACAATAACATTTTTCACGTACTGTTTACGTCATCTTTCAAAACAATTCATGTTTTCTGTTTTCTGAAAATGTTTAAGGAACATTTATTATAATGTATATGACATGAAATAGATTTTATGACTTCATGATCAATCATTTTGTCAAATTAAACATTTTTTTAATATTATTTTTAATTTCAACAAAATGTTTTTCTAAAAAAATTTGAAAATGATTTTTTAATCAGAAAATATATTCTACTAATGAAATGTGTTAAATGAAATTTTTATATTAATTAAAATTTAAGATGAAATATGTTTCTATTACCTATTCCTTAATATGTATATGATCCTATAATATCATTCATATTCATTGGCTTATTGGTTTATGTTTCAATGGAATGATATTTATCAAACTCGTTTCACATCAACAGTTTAAAATAGGACAAAAAACTTTTGAATATAGACAAATTTATCATGTTATTATATGACTAAATAATTATGAAACCTCTCTATTTAACATATTTTATGACATGAAAAAATGATTTTTACACCCATTTCATAGAATGGGTTTAGAGATGATGAATTGTTATGATATAGGGTCACACATATACATGGTTTCATTTTGTGTTGGGTGGACATATATTAACATTTAATTAATTGGTTAATGATATATATCCCATGAGGTAGAAAAGATGATCAATGTGTGTGAACATGGGTGAATAATATAGGACTTGAACATGAATTGAAATCATTTTAGCAATATAATAATGGAATGGGGAGTGAAAACAATTTAGTAGAGTACTTTTTCCACTATAATGGATTTGTATGCGATCCTTGAAAAACATTAAATTTATTTTTTATGATTATAGGTTTGTCAAAAATTCCATGTATTATGCACTCATGGATCAAGTTATTTAATACCCATAATAAGAATTCATTATTAACTAAATTTTTTTTCCATGACTAATTATTATGATATTTGATATATAGGGAACCAATTTGAATAGTTATATCCATGTTCAAATTTTCTTTCCTTCATGTTATGCTTATATATCTCCCTACTTTCAGCCTCATGAAAAAACTATCTCACCATTTTCTTTGTTTCCATTATTACGATATGGAGATCTAAATTATTTATGATATGTTTATGAATGGTTCTAGTTATGGAAAATATAGTTGTAGATGATATTTATTACATAGGGGCTAATGGTTATGTTTCCATGCTTTTGAAGTCACTAAAAAATAATATTTATCAGGAATGTCATTATTTAATGCAAAAAATAATCATAACTTTTAATTAATAATATTTCATGAATTTATTGGGATTTTATAGTTGGTATAAGATAAAATTTTTATTTTACATTTTGAAACAATAATTATAAAACAATAGACTATTATTTATTGATTTTTCTGGGGATTAGTCCGAAGATGTTTAACAATACAGTAAAATACTTGGATTTTTGGTAAATGATTTAGTTAGTGGTTACATAGATATTCATCCTAGTATAGATTATAAAATTTGATTTTTCACCTGTATATATGTACCATGTGGTAAAAACCCATAAAACATCATTTTGAGCTATGATTGATTTCGAGATTGTTCATTATAAGAGACCTTACTACACACCTAGTTTCATTGTATTGGGGTATTAGGTTTGTAAATTTCAAAAGAAATTATTAACCATCATGATGGATTTAAATATAATATAGAAGTTAAAAAACAAGTATAATCACAATGAGTTATAGATTTAACAATGTTTCGTAATTTAGAAATATTATTTGTGATTTTTTTATAATGTGTTTCTTATCTATGATTATTTCTTCTTACAATATGTTTTTTTATCAAATGCATAGAACCTAAAGGTACCATGTTAATTTTTTGTGTGAGGGACAAATGAAATGGTTTTCCTCATATGAATACAAATTTAATGGGATATTGAATGAAAAAACACATCGTTATTGTTAGACAAAATTATCAACTAGTTAATCATATTGAACATACAAATTTACATAAGAGGGAAAACCATTTTTTTGAATTATTTAAGAGTAATGTTCCACCTTATTTCTATGTATCCACAAAGCATCTAGATAAATGAAATGGATCTATACCATGGAGAAGTTATTTTCTATTCTTTAATGATCAGAAAATGAATTTTTTTTGGATGCCTACCATTTTCATGTAAAAATAGATCATTAGTTATCAAATATCAAGAATGTGAACCAACAGGATGAAATTCAATTCATGTATTTGGAGGATTTTATGAATTATTTTTTCAATACGTAATTTCTACATATTATTTATAAGAAGACGAATTATGAATTCTTGACATATGGTACCATTATGAAAAACAATTTTGTACCTATGAGGAATAATTTTTATGAAATTGGAGTTACTTTTATAGTATTATTATATTACAATAATATATTTTAGAAAAAAATAATTAGTGGATTATTTCCATGTTTCCAGAGTGCATTATCAATAAGATACTTCATTAGCTATGAATTGATTGTTTGGTGTGAGATCATGGAGGAAATGGAGGTTGGAATTTTATTTCAATATCATGGTTTTAATAATGAAAGGAATATGGAATTAAAATTCAAAATGTAATACCCAAGGAGAGAGTAATTTGAGGTTTAATTTATGCTCTAATTGTTGACATATGTATGGAGGAAACTGATTTGGCGACTAGTATATTTTTTAATTTTAGAAGGGAATTTAATTGAGGAAATTAACTAATGAAGTGAAGATAGTTTATTATCAAAATATCTGAATGGAGAAAAATATATAGATAAGTCTATTCCAACACAACTATTAATAATGTGAAATGGAATGGAGATTACACAAACCAGTGACCAAAACTGTGGGATAGTGATGATAATCAATGTCAGCATCCTCTTATGTATATGGATAAGGGGAAAACTAATGTGATAAATATTTCTATACAGGTGTACGATAAAAATTTTATGAAAGGTACACATAAAATCAACTCCATAATAGTTAATTCTTATTTTATCATTGAATATATCCTTTATTTCATATATAAATAATTATATATGTTATTTGGATTACACCAAAACTATTAGTTGTTGAGTTATTATTAAAAACTATAAATTATATTATGATTGAATGTAATGCCTATGAGACCTCATTGATTTTTATTTAGAGGAATGCACTACCCCCAAAACTTAACATTCTTCCTATAGATGAATTTTTTGTTGTATTTAGTATGGATAAGATTTCTCTTTGTAAATATGAAATAATTTTTCAAGGAAAGAATTTTTCTTTTAACATTCCAAATAAATGTAATATTTTCTATCAATGGGATAATATGTACGATGATCTGATGGAGATTACATCATTTTAATGGATAACAATTCTCCTTGACAATTGGTTTTTTCCTCCAATTGATGGGGGTAAAAATAAAAATGATGATTTATATGTTTTTTATGAATTTATTTATTTCCATTTCAAATAGTTTTCTAGACATACACCTAAATTTAATGTGGTTTTATCAATAGAGACCAATCATGGTGCCACCCCATTCTCAATGAATCACTATAGAATGAAACTAATTGAATTACATTAATTAAATAATATATTCCAAGAAAAAAATTATAAGAGATTAATTCATCCATGTTTCCCTATTTGAGGTTTACATATTACCTTTTTGAAAAAGATATATCGATAAATGTGAATTTTAATTTATTATTAGGAATTTAGGAAAATAAAAAATTTACACATGTATATTGTATGTCACAATAATGAATTGTTTGATCTGTAGTGAAATAGTCACTACATTTCCATGATTGAACTCGATTTCGGATTTTGATAATTGATTGTCATGATAGGTGATGTACCTATTAAGAATTTCATTAATTTTATTGAAACTATTGATATATAGTTATGCCTTTCAACTATAATTATTCTTCTGCTATTGTAATGGATTTAATGAGTATAGTTTTAGAAAATTTCATTAATGAGTATTTTTATCTACTTATTGGTGATATTTTTATCTACTCAATATGAAATTAGAATAAATAAATCCACATGATAAATTTTTTAAAACCCTATGTATTTTTAAATTGTATACAATTTTTATCATTTGTGAATTTTTTTCTTCAAAATTATTATTTTCTGGGAGGCATATTCTTAAGTGTGTTCATCTCTAGATAAAAAACATACAGTATTTGTTGATTTTCTACTAATACCAAAAATTAGTAGTAAGAACCATTTATTTAATTTATTGGTAAGATATTAATGATTGTTTTTCGTGAAATTCATAGGACTATCAAATCCGTGAAACAAGATAACTCATAAGGGATATATATTCCAATGAAAAGAATAATGTGATGTGAATTTCAATGAACTGAATAGATGTTTAGTCAACACACATATACTTACATTAACCTGCAGTGGAGAAGGATTTATTATATACAATGATGTCTCCATTAAGGGATTGGAATATTTTTATATGTATAATAACATGGTAGTAACATATGTGCCACAATAAATTTATAATAAATTATAAAATTTACCCTATTCCTTTTTTTATTTATATTTGTTATGTTTTTAATTAATTATATAAAGGAATTATAGTGAAAACCCATTTCAATATGGCATAGGGCATGACTATCCCAAGACCTCCTCTAATAGGCAAGGGATAGTGACAATTTATGTGTTAGCATATCACTCTTATTGAAGGACATAGCCTATGTCACATTTACAAGATAACAATCCTCAATCCCATATAATGAATAATTGTTAATAATGTAATAAAATAAAAATTCATACATCAAAAATACCAATACATTTGTACAAAAATGTGTCTAAATAAATATTGGGAAAAATACAATCCCTATAAAAATAGTCAAAAAACATGTCCAACCATATAGTCATGAAGGGGACTTCTATAAAGGCTACTTCCATAATTAACCACATCCATTCTGCCTCCTTATGATCTTACATTGATCAATAATTGAATCCATAAATATATTTATTATCATTATAAGGGACAATTCATCTGGTAAAATCCCATGCATGGGTGATTATAATAATACCCTATTGAACACCAAAAATTCACTAGGAATATTATAAAATGAATAAATGTTATTGCTACATAGGTATATGTCTAAAACACATATAAATATAATATATTGTTACAATCAAAAGACACACACAATATCAATGTATTCAAAAGTAATAATTATAGTCTAGAAATAATGCTCAACATTCCACATAGCACTCATCCATGATATCAAACACTTAAAATCAAATAGAACTGATGGAATCCATCTGATTTCTACTACTTATTTGGTCCCATGAATATAATTATACACTAGAAGTCTGTAAAGTATAATACATTGATGATAATCACATCCAAGCCCATGGGGTATACCAATATCTCATTCTAGAATTCCATATATGTATATGATCGATTCTTTCATAGTGTTAGTTAGAAATATTAAATTAACAGTAGCTATGGAATGATGTGGATAGAGTATCTCACTTCAGTCCTCATCGTACTTGTCCAAAAATTATGTCCTAAAAGATCAAAATATGGTTTCACTATCCTAGGTGTATGAAATTATTCCATACCATGACCAAGGGTATGAATCCTGGGAATTATCAGTAGTGAAACATATAATGAATAAAAATGAAAAGGAATCCATGAAAACATTGAACTGGTATATATTGTGTACTTGTAGTATAAAATGTGTACAGTTAACCCTAAGTTATTCCCATGTAAAATGGCCCATGTACATATACATTTATGTGCCTAAGTACACTAGATGCTTGAGCCATTGTACTATAGAGGGTTTCCATTTCATTATGGTAGTGACCATGTAGCACTAGTCATTATGATGTACCTCTCTGAGTATACACCAAATCACCATGCATGGTTCACATGAAATAAGATATGGGACACACAACATTTGATACAGAACATCTTGCAGAATCATTATTGTGACACCAGGGATCCCACACATTGAGTATATCTACCATAAACTAAATATACTTCATTATTTTTTACATAATAAAATATAGGTCTCATGTATTCAAATACTTAAATGTTCATCAATAAGGCTATTCCCCATGCCATAAAACGCGAATATATTTTCAATAAACAGTTTCCATCACTGGTTTTCTGGTACTTTCCTTATAATGTATACAATTAACAACATCACACATCTTCCATCACCACACACCAAGGATATGAATAATTGTATCCCCAAATTTTACCATAAGTTTTTTTCTATCATCATAGCTCAATCATGTCTTTGATCCATTACTGAATCAATGATATAATATTATAGTTCTTTGAAAATAGTGATAAAACATTGCCTAATTTTAATTATTTTAACCTTTGGGAAAGAGATGACCCCACAATAAATAATGAAATAAGGAATAAATACACAATCACAAGCCTTAGTAATGAACGTCATCCAATGATAATGAGGGCCTCGATTAATGACTTTTTAAATGATGAATAGGTAGATAAAGATTCATTCACAACGAAATATTACCAATTATATGATAAATCTAACTCATCACCATAATACACAATATTAGTGAATAAATAACTTGTTTGACTGATTAATGTTCAAAATATGAATAAGAAAAAAGTGATAAATATCTAAAAAAATCACCTTCTGTTGTGAATTGGAATTGATTTCAGGATAATAATGTTTCTCTATCTTTGGTATTCATGAGATCCATAAATTTTGTTGCATGTAGATTATTGAAACACGTTATGATGGTAGATAACTAACATAATTTCTTTTAATGGATCCATTAAATTTATATAATATGATTATATCCCTGTTATTTTATCATTAAATTTTATTTAATAAATTTTATTAAACTTGGTAAATAAAAAATTTATTATATGAATTAAATATTCAAAACATTCCCCACTAATTACAACTCAATGCAATGTAATTATATATTCCAATGTTATATCACACTATGTGTGAAACCAATTTTGGAATCAATAAATTCCATAAATTTAAAATTTGATCCTATATTTATAGGTCATTCTACATTTTTAGGAAAACAACACACACATAAATTTTATATTATTAACATATTTTAATATAGAATTTTAGAGAATGAATAACCTATATTCACATGTTGTCTCCATTACTTGATCAAAAATATTATCCAAACAAAATTCCAAAAAATATGTATATATTGTGAAAAATTAGTCTTGATTAATTGTCCTCACCTTGGGGAATTATGTCATGAAAATCCAAAACAATTGGCTACACAAAAACTTGTTGTGGTTGCCCATGTATTTGGCTGGCCAACTCCCATATTTTCTTATAAATATGATCATTTTGTGGTTTGAAATGAACTAGGGGAATGAATCACCCATGAAGTATACTCTACATTCCATCCTGAATCTCCACTATATACTCAATAATGGAATCATCATCCTTAATTTCAAGATCTCTAATTATAATATCATGCACCATATCAAGGACGTACCTCTTATATATCACACATGGAAGACATAATGAACCTATATTATATGTAGTGATAGATATTATAGGTATTCCACCTCACCATGAATACACAATATATAAAATGTCCTATAAATCTGGGAGATAGTTTTCCTCCATGACTAAATTTGTGTAATTCATTTCGAGCTGAAACCAATTGGAATATATAATCTCTATCATGGAACTCCAATGAAAGATTTTGTTAGTAATCCGAACAGTTACAATGGATCTATATAGTCCACATATACTCTTGGATGACCTTAAATTTATTTTTGTGGATCATACCATCTCTACGACCATATGTTAAGACTTCACTTGGTTGGTATAGAAAGGTGGGGACCTTCTGGGTTGCCCATAAAAATCCTCAAATTGTAAAATATTGAAGGTGTAGATGATTTAATTTTGGGTAAAAACAACAATAATGGTAGGGGATATTACCAAAAATAGGAAAAGTCCCAATATCATGTTCACATAATTTCATCAAGAGACTGAATGGTCCCTCGGTCTAGTTGATAGTCTGGGGGTGAAATGACATGCTCAATCAAATCTGAATCCCAAAATCCTCCTACAATACATTTAACATATCTTATGTGATGTGACTATCAAGGGAATAAGTGATTATTGAGTGAAATCCATTGATTTGGAATATCTACTTCTTGTAGAGTCAGACCATTCTATATATTGATATCTTGTCTTGGATAGCTATGAAATGTGGCAGACTATATGAGTTAGTACACCATATCCTATATGTAATTTTTTACCATATACATATGTTGAAAATACATCTTGACGACCATTGAAATACCATTTCACATCCACTCTTGAACCACTAGGGGATGATAAATACCCATTGGAACCTAATTCTCATCCATCACATGTTGATAAGTAAGTCATCTTGATAAAAACATGAAATCTATTATTCATCCCCAGCAACCAAAACTATCATATAAGGTTATGGTATATAATTTTCATGCCTACATATCCCAAAAATGGGATGTATGAAACAATTTATGGACCTCAACCGTCAATGTCTTTATTACCATAATACATCCTCTAAAAAGATTAAAAACATATCCAGCTTTATATAACACATCATGAACATGTACAATGGATATTAAATTACATAGGGTCTCCATGTTGGTTTCCATAAAATGTCCATCCATGAATACATATAAATTATTAGGGGTAACAACCATAGATTTATGTTAACAGGCTCCATCTACATCCATAAATGATAATTGTAATTTGTAAAAATTCTCTGACACCTTCCATAGAAACTATGAAAAAGATATTCTGTAGAGGGAAACTTCTACCATGATACCCCACCTAGGAGTTTTGATAATCTCAATTTCATTATCTAGGAGGAACTATACCCTTCACCCATTCCTCATGTTAAGATCCATATCAATGAAGAAATAATTAAGAATCATATGGAAACAATATACAATAATCATCACATCTATCATATATTTTCACAATATAAATAGTTTAAAAAGTTCCACTACTATCTCAATATCATATGTTCGGTATATCTAATCATATAGTAACAAATGAGTTTACTTTTCATACAAAAACATGTTTATGGATAACATCACTATCAAAAATCAATATAAACCAAATAAAATAGTGTATGTGGCATGATAAGTAGATAAATTATCTATAGATATGATGATGTCAATGGGCCTCATTATTGTTACAATGAGATACCATAAAAAACTCATGACTCTGATATTTATGGAACACAATAGGAATAAGTGTGTTTTTAATGAGTAATATTCCATAGGAGTGGCCAATAAAAATGGTCGTGATGAAGACACATCTAGAATTTCCATATATCAAACCATATAAGTTTCAGTAATTTAATTACTCTCACATATGTCTATAAATACATAAATTAAGTTAGAAAATACATAAATTATTCCTCATATCATATACATGGCATATTTTTACTTATTCTTTAGATACATACATCTTCAATCATCCCTTATTCCATCTCATTGAGCTAGGCATGGACACCCTTTAGTGTCGGTGGTTAAAAGTAAACATATCTGATACCATCATCCTCTCTATATGATCCTCTACCACATCCTCATCCATGAATAAATTTCTAATCCTTTCGCCAACTCTGTCAAGGTGGATCGGTATTTATTTCTAGATTGTCCATATGGTGGGTCAGATAATCCCTTGTGTGGTGTCCCCTATAAGAACATGAGTTTCACCTCGTCTACATAGTCTTGATAGGACCATTTTGTGATCCATATACAATATACCATATTTCCTAGGATCCTATATTGAAATGTATTTCATTCCCTGGTCCCTGATATTGTTGACACATACTGACCGTCAATGTCTCCACTCACGAGTGCCCACTTCGAGAAAAAAATTTCTACATCTACTCACCCATGAAACTCTCAACCACTATAGAATGATCTATAAACCCATCATGATATTTAATTAATAGTGTATCAAAATAACCTTGGATATCTCTACCCATTCATCAGTTGATTATTTGTGCCTGATATAAGGGATCACATCACATATCCACCATGTACATAAAAAGGTTGGTTATGCTCAAGGAATATTCAATAAAATATTGTAATACACATCCAAAGCTATAGAAGTTCCTAGAAGCAGACAACCATAATCCTGACCAAATAGATTTACTTCTAAAATGATTCTCCAACTATGACTATTAAAGGATCACCTCATTGAATGACTAATTATTTTCACGAAGCCTTCGTTTTATAAAATTTTATGTGTCTGTGAAAATAATTAAATATAATAATTATTCAACTAATTTATTTCAACTGTCTATCCATTACCACTTATCAACCAGAATTCCCAACCCATTCCAATTTAAAATCACACCTAAAGTAAAAAAATACATATAATTCATTGGATAACTCATATTTCAAATATGAGCCACTATTTATATTTTATTCCATATTCTTTGAAAACTATGAATTTTTTAATTTAATATATTAATTATATTTAAAATTTTATTTTTGGGCACACCAAGACATAAAATCTCATTCCATTCCCACACCTAACTCAAAAAGAAATCCATAGAATATTAGAAGATAATAAATTTAAATATTAGAGTTTTCATGAAATATTTTTTTTTATGATTGATATATATGCCAATTATAAATTCTTGAAGTATTTACTCACACAGATGTGGTTGAACATACACTAAAGAAATTGGTTATAGCAGATTAAGAATTATGAATTCTTAATATATAACCACTTTAGGAATGTGACCATGTTTGCTGATACATTGATTCAATAGGATCATTCAAACATATCAATGAGGAGGATAAAAAAATATCAATCATTTTTTACATTTAAAGGATGGTTTTTGAATTCTAGAAGAATTGTAAAATATCTTATCTCTCTCAATTGAATGTTCATCAATATATCTATTTGAATATTAAGGTATCATAGAAGGATGATTTAGAAAATTAGAAGAAGATTATAACTGTTATTTATATTATCCATTAAAATCAATGAATTATATAGTTCCAGAAGTATGTATAAATTCATTCCATACCATGCATAAAGATTGAGTTGTTGAAGTAATATCAAACTTATTCAATCATTTTTCGTTCAATAAATATAAATATGTATATAATTTTTTTAAATACTTATAGTTTTGGGGAATGAATAAAATTATGAATATTATTAATTTCAATTCATGGTATGTCAACATATTAATGATGAAATAAAAATACATTTTTAATGATGCATCCATTTCCCATAATAGAATGGGAACGAGAGAAAGTCGGTGTGTAATTTTTAATAGGACAACAAAAAACAAATAATGTGAATGCTGTTATATAGGTGGTAGTTGATATAATAACTATGAATGTTCTTTTATATCAGATCAGGAATCTATTTAGATCATTATTAAAGATTATACATTAAATAAAGTGTAATGATTCATGGAGTAAATCATTATATTGTATTTGATGAGGACATGATGATTAACCCAATGTTTTGGTGAAATATTTATAGATATATTGATACAATAATCTATTTTTTTAAAATTTATAATCCTCAAATAGATGGTCAATATGAATGAAAAATTTAAACCATAGGGGATATATTGTGATCTTGTTCATTGTATTCCAAAGGAAGTTGGTATCTACACTTTCCTTTACATGTGATTTCATACAACAATAGTCGTCAATAAATAAATGTATGGTTCCAAATGAATCCATCTATAGAAATAAATTTAGATATATAATTTACTAAAATGATGATTGGGGATGAAATTTGTTGGGACCGGATACATGTGATGAAATGGAGTGAAGGGTAGAGCCATTTATAAACACATCAATTTAGCTCCAACATGGCTGAGAATTTACACTTCCAATTGACGGTGTGATATATAATTTGATTTTACTGATATGGTATTGTGAAATTCATCCATGGAATAAGGTTATGTAATTGGGGGGGGGGATAGTTATTATCCCCATGGTTTATCGGTCCCTTTAAAATTCTTTCTCATATTATGATTGAAGTAAATATTATCGTGATTTTAAAAAACCTATCCTATTTACATGATTTGAACCTTGTATATCACTTAATGAATTACATACATGGCCCTCACATGTTATGATATTAGATTTCATATAGTTGGTGCATGATTATTATTATGTAGAAAAACTAGTAGATATTATACATCTTATTTAGAATGTTCTATGAAAAATACCAATCATGTGGTCAATGATTTAGTGTGAAACCACTAGTTTGGGAATGATAAATGGGAACCTAACGATGGTATTTGGAAAACTTTTCATCATTTTTTGTGCTAGAGTGGATATATTTTTGGAAAAAATTCATTCAAAAGGAGGTAGAATGATATATCTTGAGTTCTAATAATCATTTTACAATAAATAGAATTTATTTGAAGGATTTTTTAAGATAATACTTTTAAATCACTCTCTACCTTGAACACATGCTAAGCATGTGGTCTATGGTGCATTGAGTTTTATCAAAACCATGATATATTGTTAGTATTGTATTTTAAACGCAACCACTATAACATAGTAATGATAAATAGTAATATGAAAATAAATAACTAATTTTTAAATATTTTGTTTAATGTTTTTTAATAATTAATACATATTAAAAATGAAAATAATAATTTTCAAAAAAATCAGTATATGTTTTGAAAATATTGTTTCTTCAAAAAATTATACTATATTTTTAATGAATAATAAATTAATTTTTTTAAGGAATTTAGAAATATAAAATTTTGAAATTAATTTTTTTTAAACTCAGAATATCCTAATTAAATGTTTTATATTTTTTATTTGTCTGAAATGATAATTTGTTTCATATTGTGAATGAATTTAATCTTAAATGAAAATAGATTTTTTGTGAAATTGTTTTATAAAACTAAGTTATATATTATTATTTTTTGGTATAATGAGATAAATTATAAATCTATTAATAAAATATTGTTCATTTAATTAAATTCAAAATTGTAATTGTATTTAAAAAGATTATAATAATTTCATCATTTCATCTTTTAAAACCCGATTTATGGACCCATGTATGTGATTAATTTTAAATTATTCTACACTAGTTTTGATAATAGTATTAGTAAAAAATAGAATCCGTATAGGGAATTAGATTAATTTATAATTTATAATAAGTACAATATAGGTTTTGACCAAAATCAATAGTGAATTCCTTAGAATACAATTATAATGGTTATGATATAAATTTGTTTATTAGGGTGGGGGTTGATCTAAAAAGGAATGGAATAAATTGATTTATAAACATATCAAAATAATAAATGTCACGAAACAGCCTGAGTCGACCCTGAACTGGTCACCTAGGCCAGCCCGCGACAAGTCCCGAGAGGCATTCCCGATCCTCCCGGGATGGTGACAATCCCCAAGGGCATCAATAGAGTACACAAGGGAACGATTTCGCCCATATATAGACAATCAAACAAACAGCGGAAATAAACAGACAGCCCAAAATGAATTTATATAAAAATTGAACAAAATATTTTTTTTATACAAGAAACTAAAGGTATAACAAAAAAAACTCAAATGAACAATCCCAATGACCAACTAACTCCATGTGACACTTCTGGTCACTCTCCAACACAATGATCAAAAGTCGCCCAAGGTGATCGAACTAAAGATGAAACCTGCACAAGGGCTAAAAGAAGAAGAAGACTATAGGCGTGAGTATTAAAACTCAGTAGGTTAGCCCGATATTCTATTCCCAATGCACATTCCTTTAAAATGAATGAAACATCAATTTATAGTTTGAAATTCAATATATGAATGTATGGTTTTAAAATGAGGTCCCATGCTATAATAATTGTCAGACAAAAACATGCATGTTTAATAAACAAAAATGCAAGTAACAATTATTTTCAAAGAGGTGAAACTTCAAAATGAAAATAGTTTTCAAGAGGGATGCTTTAAAGAATTTTAAAATTCAAATAAATAACACATACTACTGAATTTACCAACCAAACACACCGTATGCCGACGGTGAGTACAAAATAGCCAATGAGAACTAGTCAGAGGAATACCCCTAGGCACTAGTTAGTTGTGAGCCCCAGGTACCTCGTATCTCGGTGAAAGTAACCATAATAAATATCCATTCTCGTGCACGAGCCACTAGTAGGGAACATACCCATAACCTAGTGGTCCCCAATCATCATCATCATCATAGTTTAGTTAGTTTTGTCATCGTCAAACTTGCTACGTGAAACATGGGCCAACCCCCAAAGAATCACTAGCATACTAGTACACGTCTGCCCACCCAGATACCCGAGATTTCCTTTAGTGCTCAATCAAGTTACAAATATTATCAAATACACATTTCACATCCACATTCCATTCCAAAACCATAAAAACACAAACAGCCCATAATCTTTCTTCACATTTCTTACACTAATCAACAAACCGCTAAATATTTTGGTAAAACAATTTCCTGAAGTGCATTGAGGCTTTGCACATAAAACTCTTTCAAAAACATTCTTTAAATTATAAACACACATAATAACCAAACCAAATATCATTTGGTAGCCCAATAAACATTTAATAAAATCATTTAATGGACCATAAAACAATCCCAATTTCACAACTTGTTATATACAAGTAAAACACTCCTTCATTTCTAGGAAATGCCATACGGGCCTTTAAACATTTTCTCAAAACTAACCTTTGATGAAGGTATGAATTTTAATTTTATTAAGGATATGTATAAACATCATTTACGGCAGCAAACCTCATTCATAAATCTCTTATAATACTCAGGTTACATATTCAAAACACAACCAATTTCGTAAAGATGTGAAACAGCCCATTTTTTTGGCAACTCCGGCCAAAATATGTTGTAAATAAAAACCCACATGTTTGTAAAAACAAATCCAAATTGGAAATCAATATAAGTACCCATAAATACCATTTATAATTCTTCCAATTCCTTTATAAATCCAACCAAATAACTTTTAAATCACACATCACACATAAAATCCAACCGGGCAATTTACCGAACACATGTCATGCCCTTTTAAAAAAACAATTTATTTTATGTACATGAAAAGGAATAAAACACCAATTGAATGTCATGTTTTCTTTAATGATACTGTAACATGTTTAAAATACCATAAACCAGATTATAAACCTCACAAAATATTTTCAAAGATAATGGAACATTTAAACAAACACTTGTTGATTACTGTCATGACAAAACAACACTACCTTTCACATAACTGTAACAGCCCGAGATTTTATGAAAAATATTCTTTTTAATTTCACTAATGTATTGTGTTGTACGCTACACCAAAAGGAGCTTGCACAACACGTATCCTTGACTTGCCTTGTATTACACGCAATCGTGACCTTCCTCGATAGCGTGTATAGTACGCAATAACGAGTTTCACTAAACAGCGATATGCTATTAAAATGTTATTAAAACTAGACGTTATGAATAGTAATAACCACTTTTTGAAAAAAAAATTTAAAAATGGACTTCATTTTTGGACTCAGAATATCGAAATTAGCCTAGGGTGAAATTTTGGTATTTTTCTGAAAACTTTCAATTTTTGATGAATAGTGAAACCACTAAGTGGTAGGTTAAAAAACTGAATTTTGCATAAAACTTAATTTTACCTCTTCTATGAATGGAATTTCAAAAATCCGACAGACACGGTTGATATCAGTAAGTAAAATAGGTTCAATGAGATAAAAATAATTTTTGGTGAATAGTAACTTTTTACGATTTTTACCGCAATTAATAGTGAATAGGGTAACTAAGGGTAAATATGATATTACTATTACTCTAACACATGTCCTAATTCTATTGGACAAGTGTAATTCGACAAAAAACAAACTTAGGAATAAAATATGACCATTTAGGCCCACTTGGATTAGATTAGGACATTTATTATTAATTTATTTAAAGAAGGGTTAAAATAGTTAAAATCAAAGTTTAATAAGTAAATCATTTTTAATATGCGGTTATACATAAGATAAATTCGATTGTAAATATTTATTAGAAAGCTAAAAAGATTTAATACATGATGGTATTTTATTTGTAATTTTTAGACATCAAATAATTTAATTTATTTATGACACAATGATGATGCAGTAATTATCCTATTAATGAAATATTGACATAAATGATGTTATAAACACCAAAATAAATATAATTTGAGACTTTTTATGAATTCCACTAATTTTCTAGGTCACTATGATATATTAGTGTTGAGTTAATCAACTTGGTTCGAACATATAATTCTGTTATGACTTTCACAAAAATCATATATCAAATAGTGTCAAAATATACACAAAATAGTTTTTAAATCAAATATTATATTATTAATTGTTATTTTATTCCTAAAAATCTAAGGTTCGGCCAAATGACTTAGATAAGGATATATATTTTAATAATAAACAATTTGGGGTTCGTTTGGCATGATATAGTAAGTGTATTAACCATATAGTGAAAGAAAACAAAAAGGCACGGTAAAAGTTAAATTATTTAACTTAGAGTTAAATCTAATTGATAAGGTTAAAATAATAACCTAAACTTGTATAAATCCTATTGGATGATAGGATTTCGACCCATACCCACTTTATCTTCGAAATAAGACCATTTGGAACCATTATAAACCGATTTTGACTTTAAAATAAAATAATATTTTGAGGTATTCCTAAGGTGCCCCTCTCCTCCCTTATAAAAGGACACCTCCTCCCCCTCCTCCTGACACCAATTTGAGCACTCAAGCTCGGACAAACCCTGCCAAAATCTCTTCTCCACTTCCCTAGAAACATCCTAGAGGTTCTGGTCTTCCTCAAAGACCAATTTTAGTGCCCTAAGAGGAGGTCTCAAAGAGGCACTTCAAAGAAGAGGTAATTACCGTTACCAATTCTTTCATCTTTATTTCTTCTTCCACTTCTTCTTCTTAGGTTGTTTCATTATGAAGTAATAACATCAGTATCACTCATATACTGATATGTTATTATAAGTATTAAACAACCCTATTTTACCATCTATCCATCCTACGGAAAAAGAAATCACCGCGCGTGCGTACGTACGGAATACCGTCTCCACGCCGTGGTGTAATCTATTTTCCACCATCACCTTACAAGGATGGGTATAATGGTGTAATGAGTAAATATATATGATTATTATGAAGTAATATTGATACTGAAATAATATATATATACTCCAATACAATTCCACGATCATAGGAACGATATCATCACTCGTGCGTACGTACGGAATACCGTCTCCACGATGTGATGCGACTCGTTCTACATGATCTTCATTTCATAATGATTATATAAATGAATTGAATTAATGAATATGGAATATACTACACTAATAACATTCTGGAAATGAATTATCTATAACCTAAAGATAAGAATAAGGATTTATTCGACAAAACACGCATAAGAACAAAAAGTTATAAAGACCCGAGTAACAAGTAACAATGAAATATTACTAACAAGAAGCTAATAATATGACCATATATGATCTCATATCAATATGTATGATTCTGGAATAAGTCAATAACATTATCTAAACCATTATACAGGAGCTTCGGACACGAACAAAGCAAATCGGACCTAAGGTAAGGGAAATATCACAATCTCATTTGTATCCGAGATTGTTTATTCGTATGTATTTACTGGGGTGTATTTTATCATCCACATCCATGTTTCATCAATATGTAATATTATTTCCATCCACCTACAATTGTTTAAATCCATTTTTACCCTTCGTTGAGTTTCTAGTAATATCTATGAAAGGAATCTTTTGTCGTACGAGGTACTTTTTGACTTTTCTGACAAAAGTACGAATAATGTTTTTTTTATACGGTATGAATGGATTTCTAAAACATTATTTCCAAGAAAATTCCTTTAAAAGTATTCAAGTTTATTTTTAATCAACTTCTTTTAGATTAAAATTGTATGACATGTTAAGAAAGGAAAAGTATTTTTGAAGAAGAAAGGATATTTTTCTCAAGAATGGAGTTCAAGTGTTTTATCAAAATTATTTTCCATCTAAGATAATAAAGGGTTATGTTTTTATCCCTATTATTACATTGATTTGATCATGTTGTGATGGAATTATTTTTATGAATTCCTTTATATTATATGAATTGATTTATGATGTCATGATGTTTCAAGAATCCCATTTTTGGTACATGTGTTATGCGATGATGTATGATTATGTGGCACACATAAGAAAGGATTAAGTATAAGATGGGTGGGACCTATATCTCCCTCCAATGCATTGGGTAAAGATTTTATATCTCATGAGATAGACAGGGCTGGAACGGTAGGTTATACCGGTTCAGTGAAACAGGACTGAAACGAGGGTTACTCGATTCAGAAAGGGACTTTGTCCACTAAGATAGTCTTGGCAATGAGTCTTGACTAACAAGAAATGATTTTCCATGATTATGTGTGCATGCCACAAAGTTTCAAGTTTTATGTTATGATTATGGGGATCTCATTTTCACTTCTATGATTTATCCCATGTTATGATATTATGAGCTCTTTTGCAGGTTAAGATTTCCAAAAGCTATGTTCTTATGTATATGATGTGATTGATATTTCTTTTGTTTACCCTTACTGAGCATTTGAGCTCACCCTTTTATGTTTTCTTTTCCCCAGGATATAAAGAAAGGTTTTTAGGTAAAAAAGGGAAGATCTTTATGGGAGATATTGAAGATCTTTCACCACTATTAGAAGATTACGTTCCAAGTTTCCAAAGACACTAAACTATTACGATCCTTGTGTGTGTGTTTTTGTTATGTACTAAGTATTCCGCAAATGTAATGTAATGTCCATGTACAATAAGCTTTGGGTCTCTACAGTTGGTATCAGAGGAAAGGTTTAGTCAACCTTTGGAAACTAGGATGCGAAAACGTTAGTGAGATCCCTAGAGATATTTCTAAGGTATGTCTAGGGATGTCCCTAGGGATAAGTATACGTATAGGTTATAGTAATAGAATTACGCTAACAATCAAAGAATTAAACCTAAGATGTTGGATATTGAAGGTACTCCCCCTTTATTATGTTGTTTTCCGTAGCATGATTTTTGCCTCTCACACTATTCATTTTGGGTTTTAGACGATGGCTGGAACCCGAAGGAACCGTGTTGATCAATGCAATGGACAATGCAATGATTGCCCTCCTGAACAAACAAATGTTATGGGAGATGGAGTGCAAAATCTTGTTGTTATACTTACACAAGCTATGAATCATTCTGGACTTCCAAATGAGCAGAGAAGGGAACAATATTCTATTGAGTCCTTCATGAGGCAACGTCCACCTTCTTTCAGTGGGTCTTCTGATCCACTTGTGACTGAACAATGGATCAGTACTACTGAAAAGATATTTTCAGTTCTTCAATGTTCTGATCATGATAAAGTCATCTTAGCAGTATATCATTTGGAAGGTGAAGCTGATCAATGGTGGAATCTTATCAAGAATACGAGGCCAAGAGATGAAATTGAGTCCATGGAATGGGACGAGTTCAAGAACTTGTTTTTCAGTAAGTACTTCCATCGTATTCTTCGAACAAAGATGGAGAAATAGTTTCTTGAACTGAAGCAAAGGGACGATGAATCTGTTGGTACCTATGAAGCAAATTTTACAAGACTTGCAAGGTATGATTCTGGAATTATCATCCAACCTGAAAGTAAAGTTGATCGATTTTTCAGTGGCTTAAAACCAAGTCTTCGAAGGGCATTAGCTATAAGAGACATCAGTAGCTATGATAAAATTGTGCGTTGTGTTATCAAGGTAGAAATAGAAGTTGGTGTTACATATCATCTCATGGTTTTGACAAGAAACGAAAGATGGAGTTCAAGGAGAAATCTCAGAATAATGGTGAAAAGAAGATGAATGTTTCCTTATGCACAATGTGTGGAAAGAAGCATGGTGGAGATTGTCTTAAAGGGACTAGAAAATGTTTTAAGTGTGGAAAAGAAGGTCATCGAGCAGCTGAGTGTCGAAGTAATGTAAAAAGGGTTTCTAATGATGTGAATAAAGAAAACACTGGAGAGAACACACCGCCAACACTTCAATGCTTCAAGTGCAAGGAAATGGGGCATTATGCTAATAATTGCCCTAATCCAAGGGTTAGTGATGATCAACATGAGAAACCACTGAAGGCAAAGGACAAAGGGAAATCACATGCGATCACTATTGGCAATATTTAATATGACAACAATGTGGTGGAATGATTAAGTGTTTATGTAATGGGATTCCAAAATAATGTTGTATCATTGAGTATTGCAATATTTATTGATGTGGTATTCAAAGTGATTGAGATATTTTTTGGAAATAAGATGATATGCGCATAATAAAGACGAGAAAATGAAATGTTTAATAGTATTCATGAGCTCATGATTGATATAAGGACTAAGTGATATCATGGTTTGAGTATATAGAATTTTGAGGATTTTGGTATGTGGAAAGTGTTAACTTTTATCTGCACTCATGTTTTCACTAAGGTATTCAAGAGAATACACGATTAAGGACTTTGAATGTTTGGAATGTGACCAACAAGACATATCTTATGATATGTGGGGATCAACGATAGTATTAAATCTCTGGTAATCGTTGTCACTATATTATGAGAGTGGACTGCAGTATTATGTATAAGCCTAAAGATTAGACTGGATTATGTTGGACATAAGTTAGTATTGTTTAAGGATAGAAGATTTTCGATATTATTGATGGGATGTTATAGTAACGTAGTTTTAGAAAAAGGACAACCTGCAGGACGGGCGACAGCCCATCGCTTCGGACAAGGCTGTAGGAATCGAACCCACAACCGAAGTGCGACTGGCCTTTATCAGAAACTAGTGTTATTATATTATGCAGTATGATATATGAAGTATAAACCCATTTTAGAAACCATATATGATTAATCCCACTATAGATCAACTTATGTATATAAATTTTGCTAACCTTTTGAGACAGATGGAATGACCCGTCATTCTATCACATGATCTGCTAAAACTTCACGAATAACAAATTCATCTTCATTTATTTAATAGATGAAGTGGAAATTGTTAAAGGCACGAACAACAGTGAGATTGTACCAAAATAAAGTAACTATTTATTCTAATTAAAATTCTTTAACTTTAGGGAAATGATCTTGAAAACCAAAAAATGTTGTCCTAGTTCCCTTATACCTAATGAATCAGATGGTACCTTAGATCGTCACAAATTTATGGATTTGGGATTACTGGCTTTTCGATAGCCATGTTCTCTACCACTCTTTATCAGAACATGATGGTTAGATTTCTCTTCCATATCCATATTTTCACCTATGTGTAAACCCAGTGATTAGTTTATTTGGGTAATCGTTACATTTCATACTTTAGTTTTTAAATCCAAGTTTTGGTATTCCTTTTTATGATGTGGGTTTCTATTAAAGAAACTTTCGAATAGTAAACCATTTATAACCCCGACGAATTTCGAGGGCGAAATTCATTTTAAGGGGGGTAGAATGTAACAGCCCGAGATTTTATGAAAAATATTCTTTTTAATTTCACTAATGTCTTGTGTTGTACGCTACACCAAAAGGAGCTTTCACAACACGTATCCTTGACGTTCCTTGTATTACACGCAATCGTGACCTTCCTCGATAGCGTGTATAGTACGCAATAACGAGTTTCACTAAACAGCGATATGCTATTAAAATGTTATTAAAACTAGCCGTTATGAATAGTAATAACCACTTTTTGAATTTTTTTTTTCAAAATGGACTTCATTTTTGGACTCAGAATATCGAAATTAGCCTAGGGTGAAATTTTGGTATTTTTCTGAAAACTTTCAATTTTTGATGAATAGTGAAACCACTAAGTGGTAGGTTAAAAAACTGAATTTTGCATAAAACTTAATTTTACCTCTTCTGTGAATGAAATTTCGAAAATCCGACAGACACTTTTGATATAAGTATGTAAAATGTGGTTCAATGAGATAAAAATAATTTTTTGGTGAATAGTAACTTTTTACGATTTTTACCGCGGTTAATAGTAAATAGGGTAACTAAGGGTAAATATGATATTACTATTACCCTAACACATGTCCTAATTCTATTGGACAAGTGTAATTCGACAAAAAACAAAATTAGGAATAAAATATGACCATTTAGGCCCACATGGATTAGATTAGGACATTTATTATTAATTTATTTAAAGAAGGGTTAAAATAGTTAAAATCAAAGTTTAATAAGTAAATCATTTTCAATATGGGGTTATACATAAGATAAATTCGATTTTAAATATTCATTAGAAAGATAAAGAGATTTACTACATGATGGTATTTTATTTGTAATTTTTAGACATCAAATAATTTAATTTATTTATGACACAATGATGATGCAGTAATTATCCTATTAATGAAATATTGACATAATTGATGTTATAAACACCAAAATAAATATAATTTGAGACTTTTTATGAATTAAAATAATTTTCTAGGTTACTATTATATATTAGTGTTGATTTAATCAACTTGGTTCGAACATATAATTCTGTTATGACTTTCACAAAAATCATATATCAAATAGTGTCAAAATTGACACAAAATAGTTTTTAAATCAAATATTATATTATTAATTGTTATTTTATTCCTAAAAATCTAAGGTTCGGCAAAATGACTTAGATAAGGATATATATTTTAATAATAAACAATTTGGGGTTCGTTTGGCATGTTATAGTAAGTGTATTAACCATATAGTGAATGAAAACAAAAAGACACGGTAAAAGTTAAATTATTTAACTTAGAGTTAAATCTAATTGATAAGGTTAAAATAATAACCTAAACTTGTCTAAATCCTATTGGTTGATAGTATTTCGACCCATCCCCACTTTATCTTCGAAATAAGACCCTTTGGAACCATTATAAACCTATTTTGACTTTAAAATAAAATAATATTTTGAGGTATTCCTAAGGTGCCCCTCTCCTCCCTTATAAAAGGACACCTCCTCCCCCTCCTCCTGACACCAATTTGAGCACTCAAGCTCGGCCAACCCCTACCAAAATCTCTTCTCCACTTCCCTAGAATCATCCTAGAGGTTCTGGTCTTCCTCAAAGACCAATTTTAGTGCCCTAAGAGGAGGTCTCAAAGAGGAACTTCAAAGAAGAGGTAATTACCGTTACCAATTCTTTCATCTTTATTTCTTCTTCCACTTATTCTTCTTAGGTTGTTTCATTATGAAGTAATAACATCAGTATCACTCATATACAGATATGTTATTATAAGTATGAAACAACCCTATTTCACCATCTATCCATCCTACGGAAAAAGAAATCACCGCGCGTGCGTACGTACGGAATACCGTCTCCACGCCGTGGTGTAATCTATTTTCCACCATCACCTTACAAGTATGGGTATAATGGTGTAATGAGTTACTATATATTATTATTATGAAGTAATATTGATACTGAAATAATATATATATACTCCAATACAATTCCACGATCATAGGAACGATATCATCACTCGTGCGTACGTACGGAATACCGTCTCCACGATGTGATGCGACTTGTTCTACATGATCTTCATTTCATAATGATTATATAAATGAATTGAATGAATGAATATGGAATATACTACACTAATAACATTCTGGAAATGAATTATCTATAACCTAAAGATATGAATAAGGATTTATTCGACAAAACACGCATAAGAACAAAAAGTTATAAAGACCCGAGTAACAAGTAACAATGAAATATTACTAACAAGAAGCTAATAATATGACCATATATGATCTCATATCAATATGTATGATTCTGGAATAAGTCAATAACATTATTTAAACCTTTATACAGGAGCTTCGGACACAAACAAAGCAAATCGGACCTAAGGTAAGGGAAATATCACAATCTCATTTTTATCCGAGATTGTTTATTTGTATGTATTTACTGGGGTGTATTTTATCATCCACATCCATGTTTCATCAATATGTAATATTATTTCCATCCACCTACAATTGTTTAAATCCATTTTTACCCTTCGGTTAGTTTTTAGTAATATCTATGAAAGGAATCATTTGTCGTACGAGGTACTTTTTGACTTTTTCAACAAAAGTACGAATAATGTTTTTTTTATATGGCATGAATGGATTTCTAAAACATTATTTCCAAGAAACTTCCTTTAAAAGTATTCAAGTTTATTTTTAATCAACTTCTTTTAGTTTAAAATTGTATGACATGTTATGAAAGGAAAAGTGTTTTTGAAGAAGAAAGGATATTTTCCTCAAGAATGGAGTTCAAGTTGTTTATCAAAATTAATTTCCATCTATGATAATAAAGGGTTATGTTTTTATCCCTATTATTACATTGATTTTATCATGTTGTGATGGAATTATTTTTATGAATTCCTTTATCTTATATGAATTGATTTATGATGTCATGATGTTTCAAGAATCCCATTTTTGTTACATGTGTTATGCGATGATGTATGATTATGTGGCACACATAAGAAAGGATTCATTATAAGATGGGTGGGACCTATATCTCCCTCCAATGCATTGGGTAATGATTTTATATCTCATGAGATAGACAGGGCTGGAACGGTAGGTTATACCGGTTCAGTGAAACAGGACTGAAACGAGGGTTACTCGATTCAGAAAGGGACTTTGTCCACTAAGATAGTCTTGGCAATGAGTCTTGACTAACAAGAAATGATTTTCCATGATTATGTGTGCATGCCACAAAGTTTCAAGTTTTATGTTATGATTATGGGGATCTCATTTTCACTTCTATGATTTATCCCATGTTATGATATTATGAACTCTTTTGCAGGTTAAGATTTCCAAAAGCTATGTTCTTATGTATATGATGTGATTGATATTTCTTTTGTTTACCCTTACTGAGCATTTGAGCTCACCCTTTTATGTTTTCTTTTCCCCAGGATATAAAGAAAGGTTTTTAGGTAAAAAAATGGAAGATCTTTATGGGAGATATTGAAGATCTTTCACCACGATTAGAAGATTACGTTCCGAGTTTCCAAAGACACTAAACTATTACGATCCTTGTGTGTGTGTTTTTGTTATGTACTAAGTATTCCGCAAAAGTAATGTAATGTCCATGTACGATAAGCTTCGGGTCTCTACAGTTGGTATCAGAGGAAAGGTTTAGTCAACCTTTGGAAACTAGGATGCGAAAACGTTAGTGAGATCCCTAGAGATATTTCTAAGGTATGTCTAGGGATGTCCCTAGGGATAAGTATACGTATAGGTTATAAGAATAGAATTACGCTAACGATCATAGAATTAAACCTAAGATGTTGGATATTGAAGGTAATCCCCCTTTATTATGTTGTTTTCCCTAGCATTATTTTTTCCTCTCACACTATTCTTTTTGGGTTTTAGACGATGGCTGGAACCCGAAGGAACCGTGTTGATCAATGCAATGGACAATGCAATGATTGCCCTCCTGAACAAACAAATGTTATGGGAGATGGAGTCCAAAGAGGCAAAAACTATATTGGGGGTGAGGATAGGGATATTGGATTCTGGTGGGAGGTGGAATCACCGAAAAAGATTAAAAAATGAAAAATATATAAATGAAACAAATTATATTTTTTAAAACAGGAAATGGGCCCATGGGCTGGCCCAATACCTAAATAAGTAACCCAAATTCACCCTTGCTTAAGAATTTATAATGGGTCCAAAAGGATAAATAAATTTTAATATATCAGTATAGGACAAGTGGGAAGTTGATTGGGTGAAAAAGGATGAAAAAAAAGAGTTATAAAAGAAACAAATTCAGTTTTTAAAACTGGGAATGGGCTCACGGTTGGCCCAAATCATGAAATAACCACCCTTTCTTCAAAAACTCCAAAACAAGCAATGGGGATCCCAAATTATGGTGGTTAGACATATATGAAACTTCAAAACTCAAGATTCATCTCATAAAATACCCATTAAGAGGATCGGGATTTCTAATGTGTCGGATCAATACAAAGAGAGAAAAAAAACCGTGTGTGACAATTCTCCCCACCATTAAAGCTTTCCGCCCCCGGAAAGCAATAACACTTTACGGCTGAAAAAAAACAACACCTAAGGATTCTAGAATGTACTCCCCACCATTAAGAATCAACTATAACTAGAAATTTTCTTAGTATGAAAATCCAGGAGACCCATGGTGGGTCTCCCCACCATTAGAAACCAACTAGCAATGAATAGACAAGAATTGAACATGAGCTAGAGTTGGGACTCACTCACACAAGCCCAAAAAAAACCTCCTAAAAAACTACTATACCAAGTTAATAGAGTTACAACATGAACATATAAACGACCCACTCCCGAATGGAGGGGACAATAACTTGGTCGACACATTCAACACAATTCTGGACCCCCATCACTTGGGGATTGGAGGGAAGGGGACCCAATAATTTGGCCAATGAAACAACAAAAGAAAAAAAGAAACTACCCAAAAATCTCCCCCTATGAATAGGTAACACCAATACTGCACCTGCTTTTTACAGGTGGTCTACACAGGGACATTGATTGAAAACCCACATCCATGAAGGAATAACCATAGACACTGTGTGAGGGGTTAAGTCCACCACGCTTGTTGCGACAAAGGGAAATTCATATAAATTAAGAACCAAAACATTGGCATAGAAAATAACTTAACAAAACAGAGGAGTAAGGATCCTAATCGAGCACTCCACACCTCTGTCTATTTTTTGACTGCGTGAAAAGCTTCACTCTGAGGCCTATGGCTGGAGCCCTGAATCTTGAAGCATTTGCTGCACCGCAGTCAGGTGATAAGGATCACACCACTCAGAAAAACCACACTTGATCACAAAAAAAAAACCTTCATCTAAATAGTAACTCATAGATACATATCAAAATTCTATCTCACCCCAAACGAGGGGCGGAATGGACAAGGAATACGACGAAACACATCAACATCACCGAACACAACTGGTCTATCCAAAATAATTATCATAACCTAGAAGCACTTTTAATAGATCCCAAAAAGCTCTCTAATACAACAAACATGTTGAGGCATCATCAAAAGAGGTGGATTTAAAATTTGAAAGGAATTCTTAGGTTGATCAGCAGGAAAGACTTCCAACACATAACTACCCATGGCCACATCACAACATCAAACAAATTTTTAGAAACCCAATGAAAATTACTCCAAAACCGAGCCACCAACAAGATCTCATCACTAGATAGAACATGAGTATTAATTCTTGATCACATGGAAGCTAACCAAATAAACAACTCTTCTAAGACATAGAAAAATAAAGCCACATAACCATTGGTTTTAAAAAAAGCCACAATTTTCACCTCAAAACAATTTTGAAAAATCAAACTAACTTGGTGGGTTTCCACGTTCACCAATGGTGTTTGATCAAGTCTCACCCACATGCACATTTCCATGCCACCCCTGGCACCCAACCACCATACCATATAGGACATACTTCCAGATATAAATGATACCATGCATGTGATCACCCATGAAAACACCAAAGTCTAAAATTAAACATCATAATTCAAAAAAACAATTTACCTTCAAAAGGAACACCAACCACCAAGTCAAAAAACATTTTCATGTTTCACAAAAAAAAACCACAATTAATTAAGAACCAGTTTCTTGAAAACCTACCCCTTTTCATTTATAAAAACATTTTAAATAACCAAGCCACTCCAAACAACCCCTTCCCATTATTTTAAAAAAAATCAGCAATGTATATTTTCTTAATCTGAGGTCCATTGAGACAAATAACGTTTCTTCTAAAACACCAACCGATCAAAACTAATTTCCAAAACTAATTTATCCATTTCAAAAACTTTATAACATCCTAAAATACCCCATTCTAAAAAAGATCCAGAATCACATTAAAATGATTCACAATTTCAAAACATTTTATTTCAACAAACCACAAGTTTAGATTATGGATAATCCAATCCCTTTAAATCATTTCTGCTTCCCTCCATTTTTTACACAAAAACACAACCTTCCAAAACAATTCTTATATTTAATTATTGAAAACCCCATTTTTTCACTTTTAAAAATATAATCCTTACATTAAAACCCATTTCCACAATTCTCACACAAGGATTTTGAAAAAAAAAATTCAGAATTCATGAAAGGTTCAAGAGACCCAAAAAAGGGAACTAGTGTCGGTGGGTGACTTGACCATATGGTTGGCGGCCATATGCCAAACACAACACCAACACAGAGAGACTTATTAGGACCATTCCCCAGCTCCACATGGCATGCCAGGCCCTGTGAGCTCATGAAGGACATTGGTCAGACTCCCCTTGTCATATCCCAATACCAAACAATCAACTAGAACAAAGGACACTAAAAAAACCGGACTTCCATGGAAACCTGAGGATTAGAACAAGAAAGAGTTCGCGACGCTCTTCTTTCACTTACCCCTAAAGTCCCAAAAATCCTACTCCATCTACCTTGAAATCCCCAAAATAACAAGGGAGCTCTAAAAAGAAAGGTCCGCTAATAGCCAACCTCCCTTTGATACCATTTTGTCACGAACCAGCCTGAGTCGACCCTGAACTGGTCACCTAGGCCAGCTTGCGACAAGTCCCGAGAGGCGTTCCTGATCCTCCCGGGATGGTGACAATCACCAAGGGCATCAATAGAGTACAAAAGGGAACGATTTCTCCCATATATATACAATCAAACAAACAGCGGAAATAAACAGACAGCCCAAAATGAATTTATATAAAAACTGAACAAAATATTTTTTTATACAAGAAACTAAAGGTAGAACAAAAAAAAACTCAAATGAACAATCCCAATGACCAACTAACTCCATGTGACACTTCTGGTCACTCTCCAACACAATGATCAAAATTCATCCAAGGTGATCGAACTAATGATGAAACCTGCACAACGGCTAAAAAAAGAAGAAGACTATAGGCATGAGTATTAAAACTCAGTAGGATAGCCCAATATTCTATTCCCAATACACATTCCTTTAAAATAAATGAAACATAAATTTATAGTTTGAAATTAAAGATATGAAAGTATGGTTTTCTAATGAGGTTCCATGCTATAATAATTATCAGACAAAAACATGCATGTTTAATAAACAAAAATGCAAGTAACAATTATTTTCAAAGAGGTGAAACTTCAAAATGAAAATAGTTTTCAAGAGGGATGATTTAAAGAATTTTAAAATTAAAATAAATAAAACATACTACTGAATTTACCAACCAAACACACCATATGCCGATGGTGAGTACCAAATAGCCAATGAGAACTAGTCACAAGAATACCCCTAGGAACTAGTTAGTTGTGAGCCCCATGTACCTCCTATTTCGGTGAAAGTAACCATAATAAATATCTTTTCTCGTGCACGAGCCACTAGTAGGGAACATACCCATAACCTAGTGGTCCCTAATCATCATCATCATCATAGTTTAGTTAGTGGTGTCATCGTCAAACTTGCTACGTGAAACAGGGGCCAACCCCCACAGAATCACTAGCATACTAGTACACGTCCGCCCACCAAGATACCCGGGATTCCCTTTAGTGCTCAATCAAGTTACACATATTATAAAATACACATTTCACATCCACATTCCATTCCAAAACCATAAAAACACAAACAACCCATAATCTTTCTTTACATTTCTTACACTAATCAACAAACCGATAAATATTTTGGTAAAACAATTTCATGAAGTGCATTGAGGATTTTCACATAAAACTCTTTCAAAAACATTATTTAAATTATAAACACACATAATAAACAAACCCAATAATATTTGGCAGCCCAATAAACATTTTATAAAATCATTTAATAGACCATAAAACAATCCAAAATTCACAACTTGTTATATACAAGTAAAACACTCCTTCGTTTCTAGGAAATGCCAAACGGGCCTTTAAACATTTTCTCAAAACAATCCTTTGATGAAGGTATGCATTTTAATTTTATTAAGGATCTGTATAAAAATAATTTACGGAAGAAAACTTCATTCATAAATCTCTTATAATACTCAGGTTACATATTCAAAACACAACCATTTTCGTAAAGATGTGAAACAGTCCATTTTTTGGCAACTCCGGCCAAAATATGTTGTAAATCAAAACCCACTTGTTTGTAAAAAAATCCAAATTGGAAATCAATATAGGTACCCAAAAATAACATTTATAATTCTTCCAATTCCTTTATAAATCCAACCAAATTACTTTTAAATCACACATCACACATAAAAGCCAACCGGGCAATTTACCGAACACATGTCATGCCCTTATTAAACAAAACAATTTATTTTATGTACATGAAAAGGAATAAAACACCAATTGAATGTCATATTTTCATTAAAGATACTGTAAAATGTTAAAAATACCATAAACCAGATTATAAACCTCACAACATATTTTCAATGATAATGTAACATTTAAACAAACACTTGTTGATTACTTTCATGACAAAACAACACTACTTTCACATAACAGTGATTAAACAACGACGTTGCACACCAAGAAAATTCTAAAAAGGATTTAAAACAATAATATAAATTTATATCAGTATAGGATAATATTAAAATGATGAAACTTCTATGATAAAATCATGTGCAATGGATATCCTACCTCAAATCTTTGGCCTAATTGAAACGCACACCCGAAATCTCCCGCCGCGGGTTTATAAACCCTAAAACTATAACTACCAGACCTAAAAAAACATAAAAACCATAAAAAAAATTTTATATAAAAACCCTAGGTCGATCAAGACTAGGGTACAATATAAATCAAAGAAATAATGAAAGGAGGGGGAAGAGGAAGGAGAAAGGAGAAGGAATCTCATCTTTCACCCTAGAAAACTCGTCATATTACATTAGATCTGAAACCCTAGAGTGAAGGGAATGTCTTTAAAATTCATGGAGAGACTCCTAAGATCTAGAAGAACCAGGGAAAGAAAATTTGTGGCCAAAAGAGTACGAATTGATTAATTTATGAATGATACAATTTACCTTGTCAAATCTGGACGATTTGAGGTATCCTGAGAATTTTCACCCACTTACGCGACCCATATGAGCTCCAAAGAGGAAAAAAAGATATTGGGGGTGGGGATAGGAATATTGTATTCTAGTGAGAGGTGGAATAACCGAAAAAGATTAAAAAATGAAAAATATATAAATGAATAAAATTATTTTTTTTAAAACAGGAAATGGGCCCATGGGCTGGCCCAATACCTAAATAAGTAACCCAAATTCACCCGGCTTAAGAATTTCTAATGGGTCCAAAAGGATAAATAATTTTAATATATCAGTATAGGACAAGTGGGATGTTTATTGGGTGAAAAAGGATGAAAAACAAAAGAGTTATAAAAGAAACAAATTCAGTTTTTAAAACTGGGAATGGGCTCACGGTTGGCCCAAGTAATGAAGTAACCACCCTTTCTTGAAAAACTCCTAAACAAGCAATGGGGATCCCAAAATATGGTGGTTAGACATATATGAAACTTCAAAACTCAAGATTCATCTCATAAAATACCCATTAAGAGGATCGGGATTTCTAATGGGCCAGATCAATACAAAGACAGAAAAAAAACAGTGTGTGACAATAAATATATAGAAAAAAGGTACCTTATTAATTCTAAAGATTTAATTTTATCCATTAAAACCCTATTTCATATGAAAATTGTGGGACCCATCAACTTTTTTTAAAAAATACAAGTGTGTCCTCTCCCCCACTTATTAAAAAAATCCACTATTCATATAAAAATAACACCTATTTTGGTATAACAATACATTCCATATTTCCTCTAAGACTCACTATGTTCATCTTAGAAGACCTATTTTAGTTATATAGTAGTACTATGATTTATATTTGTGAAAAAAATGGGAGGGTACCTGAAGAAAATTATTGTTCATCGACAAATGTTTTTTGTTTTACGCGATCCAATAACCTATATAATAATTATTTTATCATGTTTTTATAATTATATCAGTATATTAAATATTCTAATAAGATTTCACAATAAGTTAATTACCAAAAAACATCTCAACTTCCATTTAATTGGTTACATAATCACCCTTCTTCTTAACAGCGGCCTACCGTATCCTCAACTAATGTACTTTTTTCAATTATCATCCCTTAAATTTTTTCATAATGATTGATTTTTATATCTGATATATATGTAGTATCAAATAATTTATTAAAATTATATTATGTTCTTATATAAAATACCTTCAAGTTTTCTATTTTTGGAATATGATAATGTCTTTTTGGTGTACAACAGACTACCAGCTCATAGGGTGATGTGATTCATTCAATCATAACATTTATTTTATTAAATATCAGTATTATAATAATATATTATATATATATGACATAATAATGATTATATAATGACCATATAACATATTATTTATTTTCATTCAATCTTCCATTAAAATAGAAATAACAATCACGCATAATTATGACCTACCATCTCTACGAATGCTGTTTTCCATTTTGAATTAATAAATTTTAAAAATTATTTTCAATACATATATACTAAACATATAATATATTCAAATAATTTTTATAATTATATATATGTTAAAATCATGATTTCACTTTAATAGTAATAAAATACGAAAAATAAATATTTTATGAAAAACAATGTATCTATTCCCAAAATGTAACATTAACATGGAATCATTAAAAAAAGTGTAATAAAAGTCATAAGAAATTAATATATTTTTTAAAAAATGAATATTATTTTTAATATAATTATAAAAAATTATAATTAATATATTATTGTTTTGACAGAGTGTGAATGATGGAATGGCCTAATGTATGTGATTTTTTTCTCAATTTTTCAACATTGAGATCTACAATAAATTATGCACCAATATTATTTCATTAGGTTTATATTAATCCCCATTTATATTTAATATCACAAATTTATTCATACTAATTATATTTTATGTTTCATTTTATTTTGTTCATTCATTGATATTATTAACCAATGATATTAAAGTGGTAATAATTTTTCTACAATCTCTTTACTTATAAGGATATTCTTCATTACGTATCCAATGAATAAATATAATGTTATAACACCAAAAAATTAACATTAATTTTTTTATCCATTTGTTATTCATGATATCATCATGTAATGGTGCCAATTTTTATATCACTGGTTCTTATTTTAATATATGTTTTTTTAAAGAAATTGTATCATTATTTATCTCTACAGTCAAAAATATATTTTCATTGAAAATTATTAGGTCTAAAAATGTTTTCAATACTGTTTTTTACACAATTAATATTTTTAAAATAAATTTTAACCATATTATAATTTTTAAAATGATAATATGAATGTAATCATCGTGTCGGTTTCCAAAATATTTATTGTTTTGATATAGCTATGAATGTGAAAGGAATAATCATTTTATTGTTTATGACATGAATGAAATTTTACAATTAAATGATGAAATATTGACTTCATGAATTCATTATATATTTTAATGGTTACATCAAATTTATTTTTTTATAATTTTTTATATTTTGAAATGATTTTTTGAAGAGGAAATTCTTTTTTCCTAAAAAAATTATTAAATGATCTATAAAAATAATATTCCATATAATATGAAATCTCTTGGTTTTACCTTTCATTATATAAAATATTATCAAAGAATAACATTATTATTTTTCATTCTAAATGGTTTATTTTTTTGGGGAATAATTTTATTAAAATCGTCTATTTTCAAAAGATTATATCATGATAAAATGCATATGAATACATCTTCATTTAATCTGTTTAACAATAATGAAATTATTATGAATCTAGTATCTCTTCTATAGGAAAAGATATAATGAAATTATTATGGCAAAAATATAATTTTAATTTTTATCATAAGATTAATTATTATGATACTCGGCAGCATGTATTTCTGATTTCAATATATGATCTGTGGGAACAATATCTACCTCTAATTAATTGGGTAGAAATATATATCTCATGAGATAGATATGAATAGAACCAAGGGTGAACTCATATCAGTAATACTTGTCTGGCACATGATGTTAATCTTGTTCAATAATATTGGGATGTAAAAAGGAGTGATCCCAATTTAGTAAAGAACATTATCTTCTATGATAGTTTTCTCTATTATACTCGACTATCATTTAAATGATTTAAAATTCTTATGTGTACACCACCAATTCCATGTCATATGAAATATTGAATTATATTATATGATTCCATTATAAATCATGTATTATGAAATGTAAAATTATATTTAATGGCTCATGATTATGATCCATGATAATAAGGGTATAATTATTAAATTTTATTCTCATGTTCTCATAACCTTATATTCTTGTTATTCTTATGTATCATTGAATTTTAGGTCATATTTATCTTATTTCCATTCCCCAAGGTATGATGAAATGTATTATATATGATATTTCCTTGAACATTGATAGTTATGTAGAACATATAAGTATACGATGTTTCTCAATTATGGATCAATGTTTTTGTTTAAAAATCTCCAAAGGAACTAAAATATTATGGTTCACACGAATGAATTTATGTAATGTAAAAAATATCAATATAAAATTATTTTATATCTTTGTATAAATATCTAGTGTTATTATAATGATGGGTATTTTACACTATATAATTATATATTTATGTTGATGTTTTTTACTTTTGATTATTGGTTTCATATGTCGTAATTGTTGTAATTAATTCTCCAATTTGAATAGAATAATCATAAGTATATTTTATTATGATTTCAAAATATCATTATATGTATTCAAATTGGTAGGTATAAAATTTTTGTTACCCATATATAGATATCTAAACCTATATATAGATTATATGAAATTACACATAGAATCTGGGGCACCTTCCAATCAATATAGGATACACACTAGTTCCAATTGATAGAGATATAATTCTTGGGAATTAATTTCATGATAAATTAAACACATTATTAGTTTAATGTGTATAATTTAAATAATCCAATGTAATGATAAGACTTTTTTATTAAACAAAAAAATACTCAAATTTAAAACTATATATATAGGAAATAAAACCAGTGTGATGATATTGAAAATTATTCTCTATTGATAGTTATAACATTTCCTATAATGGGCTATATACCAACACATATTTATTTCTTATAATCACCCAAATTATATATCCATTGAATGATTTATAATTATCATATCATATATCAAAATTTCCAGTGTTCCCCCAAAGTCATGAGTTTTATGATGTGGTCATTCTTCTTTCCAAAGTGAGGTGATTTTTGGGTTATACTACTGACACTTTAGAAAACATATTTTTATGGGATGGGAGGAATGATTACAAATATGTGTTATTGATCCCAATTTTTGTACAATGTAATAAATTTAACATTAATTAATAAATATCTTCCTAATAATAATGATGGATATAACCATGAAATACTTCGATTGATAACATGAATTAATATGAAATTTATTATTTATATGAGGTTCTCAATCTATATATTACATGAATGTGATTATGATATGGTTTACTACCATAAAATTATCATAATATATAGTTTATATATTTCTGAGCAGGTTATTTGTGTTTTGGTTTTTTCATTAGTCTTATGTTATGGTCTTTATATGTAACCACTTAAAGGGAATCTCAATCCATGAATCCCGATTCCACATAACATGACTCGCAATACCTATATTATCATGTGTCACGAACCATATTGGTGAATTTTATTTTCATAAATCCATGTCAAATTGATGTACCATTTTTTAATTTAACAACTTATTGATTACTTTAATATCATATTGAATAGAAAATGTTCTATTTAAAATAATTTCCAAATTTTAGGAGTCCATTGATTAATATTTCTAACAATGGTGTGTGTGGGACATATACATGATTAATCATTTTGGTTTTACCGTACCAATTAGTAACTAATAAATTTAGGTAATGATTAGATATTTTACCAAGTCTATGACCCAAATAATCATTTATATCACATATCTATTATTAACTAGATGTGGATGGATGATTATATTAACTGGGGATATTCCCTATTGGGGAATATTTTGGTATTATATCATACCAGAGGCCCAATTATGGACTTATGGCTCATATAGTGGATCTAATATGATTTTATAATTCTTAAATGATGTTAGGATTCCTTATATGAGATAACCATGGTGAACATCACTACGTGAGGGTGATTATATCAACAACCTAATCATATAAATCATTTTTATCAAGGAGATACCTTATCATTAATCCATTGTGGGTCATATCAGAAAAAAGATGATTTTATGGGAGGGATCCACTCAAATATTATTAATTATAATTTATAAAGGAATGTCTAATTGATGGTAAGAATTATAGTTTTCATCGATCCTTTATCATGTAAAACTGGTGGATTTACATACAACATTCTTGAAGTAGTATGTTACCATTTTTAACATTTATTGAATAATATGATGTGTTTATTTCTTTCAATTGGAATAATATAAGTGGATTCGGTGAATTAATAGATATAATTTAGGAACATATAACAATTATTTGGAGTTTCATGAAGTAATTGACCATGAGATAACTCGTTCATAGTAATTGACGAGTTTACGATTTATAAAATATGCTTTAATATATATTTACATCACATAATTTTATGGTTTTATGTTATGGGTATATAATTATATAATACATGGTGTATGAAGGATACTATTTTGGAAAACAATATATGGTAGGATCACACGAAAATACATTCACCATATTATATTATGTACTATATTATATTGGACACTCTGATATGTTTTTCTGTAATGTGGGAATTTGTGATAATGTTCATTTTTTCCCACCCCCTCTCTTAGGTTTTGAATTAGTAGTTACCTAAGAGTTTTCATCATGTGATCATGTAATGGATATTCTATAAAACAGATTTTATTAATGTTTCAAATTTAATATGATAGATGAAAATAGATGATCAATATGTCTTCATCTTCTCTATAATTATATGTGTTCTTATAGTATTTATATATATATCACATAATATTACTCAACAAAATTATTAAAAATGAATTTGGAATGGTGTTGTGTGTATTTTGGGGACATATATATTATCTTGACAAAGTATGAATGTCTTTCGTGAATAAAGGATCTGTATCCTATGGTAAAAAAATATTGTGTAACAATGATGATTATAAGTGGATGTTAATGATATGAATAATGAGTCCATAATGAAATTAATATATATAATGGTATTATATGGAAACAATGTATTACAATTGTTTTGAGTCATAAAAAATCATTAAAATCCCCAAAGGGTCACTATTTTTATACCATAATGATTCAATCTACTATAAATGATTATACTTCATATGAAATATCTTTTTTTATATGAATAGTATAATTTATTTATATAAAATTTTCATTATTCTTTTTTTAAAATATTAGAATAAGTTTCCCTCAATTGTTTTACGGAAATCTGTACACCCCCAATAAAAATTTCATCCAATGTGAACAAAAATAATTGGGACTCTACGGTGAACATTATAGCCCATAAAAGTTAAATTTATTTGAATAAGACCAAGAACACCTTTTATATAGGTTAATTTGTGCCCATAATTTGAAACATTCTGATTTTTTAATATTTTTTACTATGAAATGATCAAAAAAATATACAAAACATTACTTAATTTCATAAAAAAATAACCTTCTATGAAAAATTTGCTCAGAAATATAGCAAATAAAGAATTAAACTCATTAGGAATATAAATAATAATATTAATCTTTTTTCTTCACATATAATTATTTAAATCAAAATCACCCATTAACATATATTTTATATGGTTGGAATGAATTTAACTTCTATTATATAGAAATAAATTAGAATTTTTGAATTTTCATTAAATTCCATATGACTCCTTCTATGATCAAATTTCATCCCCCCCTTTAATGAAATGTGTCTATAAAAATATTCTGAGAATTCACCAGAGTACAAAAAAAGATGAACATAAAAACAGAAGGTATTCAACTATAGTGTTTTTTAAGAATAAATTTACCTCATTGTGATATGAACTATGGGAAAACAGAGTATCATATAAATATCATATCTCTTTATATTACTTTTTATGTGATACATACATTCGTAATTCGTTATGATATAATCATCCAAGGGGTTGGATTAACCATAAATATGTGATATTTTGATGTATAATATTTATTTTATGTTACATTATTAGAGAGGAATGCCTTCCATAAGGATATATTATCTAATATACCCAATTTTTCTATGTAAGGATCATAAGTGTAAGAACCCATGGTTAACAATTATTCATCAATCCTATAGAAATCCACCTCACATTATATATTAGGTTTTCCACAAGTTAAGATATTATAACCATATGCATATTCAAAATATATTACATTTTTCTCATTCATGTATACAAGATATATATGATGTATGATAATTAGTTCATTGAGGGTGGGAATTATGAATAAGTATGATTGTTATAAAGATTCTTTCATCATAGTTGAAGAATCGTCCAATCAGAAATCACATTGTGTATCTCAGACAACAACAAGATCCAATGGACACATTGAGATGTTAATATAATCTTCTGGGATGTTAAAATTACTATAGCGCACCAATTCCGTTAAATATATATGAAAAATAATTTTTAGGACCATTGTGTGGGATGATGCAAAGAAGAACCCCCACTAGAAAAAGAGATACTCTAATTGGAATGGAAGACTATCGGATAGGATATTAACTAGCTAACTGAAATTTCATTCATTATATGATATAAGATCGCTACAATGATTATATACAATACACAAAAATAAATTGTCCTCTACACTTCCCAAACTCAACGAATAGTGGAACATTGATTTCATATTTTAAAAATATGTGGAATTACCATATATGGTATGAGTTTAAGAGTTCAAAACTATCGTAAACTATATTGTTCTCATAATAAAATTCATGTACATGTAAATCATCACATACTAGGATTCATTTAATTAGTTATACAATATGGTTTGTATTGAAAATTTCATTATGGATATGTAATTATTGTGTTAAATGAAGATCAACCCAGTTATGTTAATGATGGACCGTCTCTACCATGATCTTATACACATATATAGAGATATACCAAATTTAATCATATTTTACTATATAAAATGTTTTAGTGATTAATAGTAACCCATATGGGGGATATGAGATCATAACATATTAAATAAATCTAGGTTATTGTCCAAGGTAGTATATCCAATGGTTTTACTATATACACTACAACTAAAACCTACTGAAAAACCATTGAATAAATATCATTGAGATATGGAATCTAGTTTTCCAGGAAACATTTGGTGAAAATGTGTGAAGGGTGTACACCATATTCATTATTGAGGATATTATATTTTTTATTGATGAATTATCAATCATTACCTCATTTTATTGAAGTGAAACTAAAACTCATGGTTTCACACCTATGACAGCTGATGCTTTCATGGGAAGATATATGAATACAAGGCACCCTCCCACTCTTCAATTCATTTTATAACCCATCAAAACAACATGTGAAGACATAGATTCATTCATAACACCAATGAATAAATGGACGTCCTTCTAACAACATTGATGGTAACACCAATGATTATTATTGGATTAAAAAGGTGTAATTGATATGAGGAATAACATATAAGACTTTCCCACATATAATAACTATAGTGTCTCAGATTCCCTAAAATTTTTTGAGGCACCTAAAGAATTTTCCTTTAAGTGCGTGTAGATCCTGTTATTTCTTTGGTCATTACATGTATTGGGATTTAAGAGGAATGGATGGAATGTAGAACTTAAATGATTGTATTGTTAATAAAAGAGATACAGGGATTGCTGAAATTGGATGATGTTTTTCTGATAGATAATGGGAATTTCTACACAACCCATGGGATTTGGTAAAATGAAATAACAATCAAATTATAAGATTCATAAAATCACAACATGAATTGAGTACAGAAGATGATAGATCCAAATACATGTAGTGATTTGGATAGTGATGATGATGGTATTCCAGATGAATGTGATGACACAAGTGTGGAGGATGTTGATAAATATCTATTTAAATAAAATTAACATGAATTATTATTTTCACTTAATGTTCTATAACTATTGTATTTATTAAACTGTTATTTTTATTTTATAGGAATATGAATGGACCTGGACACCTAGGGTATCTCTAATGTACATGTTCATATTAAAATTACACCATAAAATTTCTTAATATGGAAACATGGTTAGGGAATAATAATCTAATTCCCGTTTGTAAAAACTATTAGTGGTCTCCATTCAACCTCATTGAGTGTTTATATTGCAGCCAAAAATATTTCAACCCATGTATATAGCTTTAGAAAAAATCATTATGATGGAGCATTTGATGATTCTGGTTATCCATATTTAAATAGTATTTGTAGGTTAATTTTATATCTATACACTCACATATCATGTTTTTTCAATAACCTCACACTATGATTGTGTCTTATTCATATATTCAACGGTGTATTAATAGTTTTACACACCTAAAATTGACTTCTAAATATTTAGTAACAAGTTATAATAGAAAATATTTTTCCCAATCATTTACTTATATATAAAAATTATTTTACTGCATAATCTAGGATTATAAAAGAATGATATAATTATTGATATCCTAATTGACCAACTCTAATTAGTTGAAAATAGATCATATCAACAACAAGTTTCATTATCTCAATGTTTTCACTTTCATTATATGTCACTGTACTAAATATTATCTTCAATTATTAATCCATCATATCGTTGGAATACAGATAAATTATCAATCGGGACAAAATAATCCTCATACACCAATAAGAGATACATCATCATTAGGTGACACCCATATTTCACCTTTTGACGAGGTTTTAAATCTAGAAGATGTTATTTATCAATCAAATTGATGTTGGTGTCAATATTTTTTCTATTACTATGATAATTATTTAGGCTAATAGATTTTATATGTTAAATTTATCAAAAATTCCATGAACCATGCGAAAACCTCTAAAAAAATTAATTTCAATATCAATGGATATTTATTGTGTACAATTTATATTATATCGGACTTAGTCAAGGGATTTTGAGATTTTTTATTCTTTGAGTTATTTGGCACCATATTATGATTCCATTCTCATAAATAAATCAATCCATGAACCAATGTGTGTTTCACTTCAAAAGATTATATTTAAGTGAGTACTAGTAATCATCTGGATTGTATCACCCCAAACACTTAATGGTATGTTTCTCTTAAATACATTAGAGTTATAGCCTATATTTCACAAATCAGTGATCCTATATTGAACAAAACATGGTTAATTATAGGACATATCCATAACCTAGCCATTAATCTAAAATTTTCCAACTCTGTTCTTTGAATTCAAAAAATCTGATATACACAGTTGTGTTCAAGATGATATTTAGAGTCTGATAGGATTAACATAATTTTCAGTGAATAGTAACATACCCTTATTAATAGTAACCAACCCTTATGAATACTAACATACCATTATTAATAGTAATATGACTCTTATGAATGGTATTTATACAATTATGTTTGTAAATATATTTAGGAACATTAAAAATGAAGACGAAAATTTTAGGTGTTTTAATTTTCAATTAAATAATGATTTTAATTAAATATATTATTAATCATATTTTCATTTTTTTGAAAAATGAACGTCATTTTTGGATTCTAATAGTTGAAAAATGAGAAGGTTGAATTTGTTAGATTTTTATAGAAAATCATGAATTTTTTTTGAATAGTAAAGACTGATAATTCAGAATAAATGCTAAATAATTGATTTATCGTTACATTGATAATGATATACTGATGTAATCTCCATTGGTTCTAAGTAACAAGCATATATTACTATACATGGTCATGGAATACTCACTATTGGTTGTCTTGAGGTGAAATAATAAATTTATGAATATAATATAAAGAAAACTCCTCTCCCCTCTACTATATAAATCACCCTCACCCCTCTTCCTGTCACACCACTCAAACTTCAAGAGAAGCCTAAATTCTTCCAAATACTATTCCTAATCCCCCTCCTCACGTCCAATACCTTCTTGTCTCCCGAAATGGAAAAAAACCAAGGCCTTAAAGAGATTCTCAAGGAGAAGTTCTCAAGAGGTGAACCTTCATTCTCTTTTTATTCAATTTCATTTACAATGTTCCCTTAATTTTTGCTCCCTTATAACCTCCCATCATACAAATGCCACGATAATTCCAGAACCTTACATGTACTTTATTTTCAATTTTATACTATAATATTTCATCATAACCTCAATTTTCCTCTCCTTTTATACAATAAATACAAACACCATCCAAGATGTGTAAATTTATCACACTAAAGGAAGACGAGATTTCAATTTGCATTAATATATTCAATACTAGTCATGAAACCATTTAAATTTTTGAACAACAACATAATATATTAATTTTACGTAAATTAATTTTCTGGAATCTTTACACATTCATAATATGGAATAATAATACAAAACAAGTTTATTGTGCACAAAACCGCCAAGCCAAATCCAAGTGTTTATTCAAAAGCATCGAATGGGTCATACTCATATTATATAAACAAAATAATTATAATATCAGTTATATCTATTTAATTTCAATAATAATTAATAAAAAAATTCTTGATGTATAACCCTATTTAAAAAACATCCATTCACGAATACAAGTAAACTGGTCTTGGAAACCAAGTAAGAAAATGCTTTCAAAATTAAATCTCTTAATCAAATAAAAAAGGTAATTGTTGAACATAACAGGGTTATACCATATCAAATAAATTTTTATGAGGTTTTTTAAATGTTTATTAATGGATATATATTTGACTATTCAGGTGTTTAACAACATGTCAAGAACAACATAATGCATAACGTAAGGGATTGCTTAACTCAATTTTCAGTATTTGAGTTAAACATAAATTTCATTGGTTACATTGTTCCAGGAATATGGATGAATTTACTGTTTTTTACTGTATATACAATTATATTTTTTGGTTTTTTATTTTTCACACATAAATATTTCATTGATTTTTCGTCACTCTAATGACACAATATTTGTAAGGGATCCTTCCTCTCACTTTTGTTCAAAAATCTCCCCAATGTTGTGCCCTTTTATTTTTAATTCCTAATGAGGGTGTATGGGTTTTCACCTCTCTAATACTATCCTTGTGACAAATAAATAATGTAATACCCAATTACGTCTCATTAATCCCTCGCAATTTCACTCATTTTCATGCCGAATTGTTTGTAATGTGTTTTCCATCTCACATTTAATTCTATGGGATTTCCATTGTTTTCCTCTTATTTCATGTATGTGGTATGTGACTTCTTCCATTTGATAAATAATATCATTATTCTCTTTATAATCAAGTTTCAAATGATTCATTTTATGATTATTATGTTCTGGTCATATGATTCGACCGATTACATTGTGGTGAGAGACTTTGTATCAACTACTATTTTGTTGTGACTAACTTTGTATTGTGCACCTAATAATCCTTAAGTGGTCCATATAATGTCAATTTGAGATAAAATTTCATTTGAAATTATATTTATATTAAATATCAATAATCTCATATCATGGATATGTTTGTTTTATAAACCGTATAGCATTTTACATAAGGTGTTTATTTGGAAATTTTTTTAATTTTTGGAGATATTTACTAATCTATATACTCTACTAAATAAGGAAATTGAAAAAGCTTATTTCTCATTTATTGAATTAACCTATAAAGAATGAGTTGGAATTTTAGTGGAGGGTGTGGCCTGATATATCCCCTCGATGCATCGGTAAGTTTCATGAGACAAATCATTTGGTGAAAAAACTTTCGAGTTTGGTTCCAAAAATCAGACTGGTATCTAACTATTGAACTAATCTGTTTCAACGGTATTATGGTTAAACATTCCAGATACATGACATCCAATTAAAAATATTTCTCTTTATTCATTATCAGTTATTATTATTATCCATGAGGTTTCCACTATGAAAAAATATATTGATGTAGTTTCATTATTAGTTTATTAATGGAAATAATGTTTCAATTATTCACTATGTCACATTTATTATGTCAGATTGATTATTATCCACATGTTATTGTACTTCTTCATACACTATTTTTAACCCTTAATAAGAATTGGATCTCACCTCTTTCATTATATACCTTCAAACGGTGATGAAGAGAATTTCATCTACTGAGTTCATATGGTTGCAGTTTTTAGATTTTTCATGTATTGTATCTTGTAACCTTTTTCAATATAATTTGTGTTACATCTATGTATATAGATTCTTCAAGCCTATTAAACTGATCATTCCTTCGGAAATTTTCATTCCATCTATCCATTAATATATTACAATGTAATTAACCAGCTTCAACATAGAGGTTTCAGAGGGTTACAGTATGTTTCAGAGGAATTTTATTTGAAAACATGGAAATTGGAGTTGGAAATGCATCATATGGAACAAATCCATATGGTCATATTTGAGGATAATCATACATGAAAATCATGTTATTTTGGTAATGAATAGATTATGTGGATATTTTAAGCAATACATCCCTCTCTGGATACAAGTAGGTAGAGGAGGCCCTGGCATAGATGTATATAGGGGTAAAACCTGAAAGCACCACTTTGAGCTATACTTGAACGGAAACTGTTGCACGACAACAAGCCTTTCTGCACTCTTGGTTACAACACTCCCAAGTGATATGCTAAAGATAATTCATATTTTCTTTAAAAGAAATTATAATGGATATTAATGTATATTTTTACTCAGAGAAACCACATTTATATTATTATATATGTGTATAATTTCAATATATGTTGAGGGATTTTCTATTTGAGATTGTAAAATCATCTATATATCCCATTATTTATTAATAGAAACTAATGGAAGAAGGAGAATCAGTACTCGGGTTCAAGGTGGGGATCTCTCTACTAATCAAGTCAACAATCAATGTTGGAGCAGATCAAATCATGACTATATTGGGACAACTTACTCAGGTTGTAACGAATTCCCATTCCACACCTCTGTTGGATCATTTCATGATGCAGAACCCCCATCTTTTAGTGGTACTACTGACCTAGATGTTTTTTTGTAACAACCCGACCCTAGAAGCCTAGATTTTGGGCATTATTATGCATCATTGTCATGACTAAAAAAGATCAATTCTCGATAGACCGATTAGTTTAGTAACCTTGTAATTACTAGATGCATTCATAGGGTTTAAATTACTTCATAAAATGGAAAACTACAACAAAATTGTTTTCATATACAACACGGAGATCCAATATACTATCCAATAAATACAGTCATAATATACTTCTACACATCCTGGTAAAATTAAACATATAATGGGGTGATCTTAGATGCTCATTAAGGATATCAATATAGAGGAAACATTCATTAATAAGTATAAAAAATTCAGGCAATGTATAGACCTAAAAAAATCCTTTTCAAGATAAGCCCAATCATAATATGGAAAATATAAATCAATATAATTCCATTTAGTTACTCATATTGATATTCTACTAGCTTAATAATCACATTCAATATCAATAGCCACGTTCATAATGATGGAATGCATAATTACAGAAATTCATAACCACATAGTCAAGGCCTTGTGCCAAGAATACAAATAAGATTTTTTCAAGGCCTTGTTCCAAGGCAATTGTTTGTCACATGAGAGCTCCCGATTCATCGAGGAGCTATAGCGGGATCCACCTGTCAGTTAATAAGTATTATTCATTTCTCATATGAAAATGTGTAAACATAACAAAAAATATCATATTAAAACTAGCATCCTATGTTTCAATACTTTATCCACAAACAATAAATGTTATGAAATAACAAATACAATGCCAAAAATATCACAAAACCTTCAATAATATATCGATGTTCTGTATCATAATAAATCAACTTCAAAAAAATATATCCATAAAAGGATATTGACTTAGTTGAAATGAAAACTTTTTTAGAGAAATATATATTTTCATTTTGATGTCTTATAAAAGTCACATAATTATAAAAGAAAACATTTATATTTTAGAATATTAATATAATATTTTTAGGAAATAATCAATGATGTTATAACTGTGGAATATAGCTTCACCCACCGTATAAGTTAAAAAAATTCATACCTTAATTCTGTTGAAAAGGTCATAAAGTACCTTATTTGGAAAACGACGGGAATATTCCATTATAAAAATATTATAAAAAGACAAAAACAGTATAAATTACATTATCCCATAGTCTAGTAAATAGTAAATATGTTTTGAAATACAATTTTTAAGAAAACACTGATTTTGATGATAAAGAAGTCCATGTAGATTTGTAATAACAACTTCAGATAATAAAGAGATTGTGAAATTAACCCTTACCATTTATTTTTCCATGGTTGAGGATAGGTTAACGTCTTGTATAATGGAAAAATAATTGTTATTAAATTATACACGAATCTTATACTTTAAAATCATATCATATATGATCTTTTAACTTTTCGTCCTTAATAATATCTTACTATTATCATACCTTCAGGTGTTAACTGATTCGTTTTCCTTTATATGATTTGTAACATAAGTAATGTTTGTTATGGTTTGGATGTATCTTATTCATATTCATAATTATATTATGACATTGAGAATTATTTTTAATCATCTAATTAAAATTATTCATGAATGTATATGATTGGAAATGAATCTCATCACCTTCGTGGAGACGGTAATCCATACATATGCACGACAAACAATATCATTATTTTTATATTAAAATAATATATAATTAGATTTTATATCATATATAAAGAATAATTTCCATGTTATATTTATTATTTATATCAATTACACATCATTATTATTCCTATCCAAATAATAATTTATTGAATAACAATTACTCCATGACATTGAGATGGTAAGTCGAACGTACGCACATATGGTGACATGTCATTCAAAGGATGGAAAAAATAATGATTACGGTTGTAACATATTTATAATCACAACACAATATATATAATATAAAATAGTTATTATTTTATAATGCAAACAACAAGGAATTAAGAAGTGGAAGAAGAAAGGAACTTGAAAGTGCTGATGAAATATTTACCTCTTCATCGGGTTTTTCCTCTTTATTTGATCAAAAGGGCTAATAGGGTTTCTTTCTGAATAATGTAAGCCCTATATGATGAAGGTAAAATTGTTAATAGGGTATTTATGAAGGGTATGGCCATGAAAAATGTCTTTGAAGGTGTGAATTAGAGCGATGTGTGAGTGGAATTTTATAAAAGGGGTGAGGGCACCTTAGGAAATGCTAGAAATATTATTTTATAATAAAATAATTTTCAGTTTCTAATGAATACAAATTTAAATAGTTAAAGTATAAGGTGGGTGTGGGTGGAAAACTACTCATCCAATAGTATTTAGATAGGTTTGGGTTACTATATTAACTTTATCATTTGTATTTAACTCTTACTTAAATAGTTTGACATTTACCATGTATCTTTGTATTTTTATAATATATGGTTAATAAACCTAAAATAAACATCCAATAGAACCCCATGGGGTTCATTAATGTTACAAATATCAATTTTATGTCTTTTTTTTGAACCATATATTTTTAGGAATAGAATATTAATTAATAATATAATATTTGTTTTAAAAAAAAATTAGGTCAATTTTGATAATATTTGTTATTTTTGTTTTTTCTAAATTTATAACAGAATTATTACATTAAAAATTAATATAAATAACCCTTATAAGTCATATTAACATAATAAAATAGTTTAATTCATAAAAAGTCTCAAATTACCTTTATTTGGATATTTAAAATATCATTTATTTTTATATTTCATTACATAGGTAATTACTGCATCATCATTGTGTCATAAATAAATAAAATTATTTAATGTGGAAAAAATAAAAATAAAAAATAATTATGTCATAATTATCATTAGATTTATAATTAATATTTATAATACAGTATATTTTTTGTGTAACCATATATTAAAAATTGTTTAGTTTTTAAACATGGAATTTTACACTTTTAACTATTCTATAAATTAAATAATAATAAATGTCCTAATCTAATCCAAGTGGAACTAAAGGATCATATTTTCTTCCTAAAATTAGTTTTGTTATATTTCCACCTATAAAATATAATTAAGTCATGTGTTAGGGTAATAATATAAACATTTTACAATTAATTACCCTATTTAATATTAACCATGGAAAATAAAAGTAAAAAGAAACTATTCGCAAAAATTACATTCATCTTATTGAACAAAATTTTTCTTATTGATATCAACCGTGTATCTTTAATTTTTTAAATTAAACTCACAAAAGTGGTAAAATTATGTTTCATGTAAATTTACAAATGCTCCTATGAGTTGTGTAAAAGAAGGTAAAAAGTTCAATAAAATTTTTATATATCTAAAATTATTATAAATTGAATCCAATGAATTACCATGAACATGTATTGGTATCATGTATCTATTTTGACCTAAAATAAATTTTTATAAAATTAATAATTATTTAAATAAAATGTTAGTTTTAAACAATAACTCTTTTTTTTCACTATTCATCAAAAATTGAATGTTTTTAGAAAAATACAAAAAAAATCACCTTAAACTGATTTTGATATTCTGAATCCAAAAATGAAGTCCTTTGTGAATGATAAAATTTATAAAATTTAAAAAATTGGGTATTACTATTCATAATGGCTATTTTGATTGGTTGTGGTGTGTGAGAACTCAGTGTTTCGTACAACACACGCTATTGTATTAATCAAGGAGAAGCGTAATGTGGATGTTTGGGGTGTTAGAGTCTCTTTCCATCAAATAATTTCTTCCTAAAAATTTCTATAATATTACTACACAAAAAAACTTGTGTGTTTCTTCTTCATAAGATCCTCAGGTTCCCATGTTGCATCTTCCATCTTATGGTTTCTCCATAGATCTATTACTAGAACAGTCATCCAGTTTCTCAGCACTTCTTCTCATGTATCAAGAACCTTGATAGGCTCTTCGCAATAAGACAGATCAGGTTCCAGTTCTAATTCCTTATAGGTGAGTACATGCATTAGGATAGGCATGTATTTTATCAAAAGTGATACATGGAATACATCGGGAACTTTGAAGAGACTTGGCAGTATTCCCAAACAGTAAGCTACAGCACCACTTCGTTCTAAAATTTTGAAAGGTTTGATGTACATGTGACTCAATATTCCCTTCATACCGAAATTTATAACACCCTTACTTGGATATACCATCATGAAAACATTCTCTCCTACCTGAAATTCCAAATCATTCCTTCGGTTATCGGCATAACTCTTCTGCCTTCTTTGAGCTGTGTTGATGTGTTTTTGGATTACCTTCACCTATTCCATCATTTTCTCTACAAGTTCTAGGTCTTTGAGTATTCTTTCAACAACATCATCCCAATAGGATGGTGTGCAATATATATTTCCATATAATGCTTCATATGGTTCCATATTAATACTTGAATGGACGCTATCGTTATATGAAAATTCTAACATAGGAAAATATTGATCCCACATACCTGGAATGTCATGTGAGGATTATCTCAACATGTCTTCTATGGATTGTATAGTCTGTTCTGATTGTCCATCATTTTGGGGGTGGTAGGCAGTGCTCAAATGATGTTCAGTATCCTGGACTTTTGGAAGACTTTTCATGTATTTTGATGTAAAATGGGGTTCACAATCAGAAACAATCTATAGTGCTACTCTATAAAGTCTTACAACTTCATTGATATATAGTATTTCTAAATGTTCAAGTGGTATATCTTCACTAATATCATGAAAATGTGTTGAATTTTTATGACGATCAACAATGAACCATATTTTATCCTTCCATGTAGGAGTCTTTGGTAGCACCATCTAAATGTTTATTGTGATATCATCCCATTTCCATTCAGGTATGGGAAGAGGTTGCATGTGTCCTCCTGGTTGTTTCCCTCCAGCATTCACTTGTTGATAAACCAAACATCTTGACACAAAATCAGAAATATCCTTCTTCATGTTGTCCCAAATAAAATGTTCCATCAAATCCTTATACATTTTGGTTCTCCCAGGGTGTATAAAAAAATTAGATCTATGAGCATCATCCAGAAATTCTATTTTTAAATCCTTTATATTGAGAACACAATTTATCTTTCCAAATTTCAAAATTCCATCTTCATTAACAAAGGCACTTACTCTCCAATCATTCACAGCTTTAATCATTTTTAAAACTCTTCATCACCGTTCCGAGAACACATTATCCATTCTATTAAAGATGTTTTTACACCATTTTAAAAAGTATTGATGTTTCACCTTCCATGGTGATTCCCATATACATCTTTACTAGATCCATGTATATAGGATCCTTTTCAACCCTCATCATGTTCAAAACTCCATGATCCTTTATACTCAAAGCATCTTCCACCTTATTTGCCATCACCTGGTGGTAGTGTATAGTGCAATCATAGTCCTTCAGTAGTTCAAGCCATCTCCATTACCTCATGTTGAGTTCACTATGTGAGAAAATATAATTCAAACTCGTGTGATCGGTATATGTCTTACATTTTTCACAACAGAGGCAGTGTCTCAAAATATTCAAAGAAAATATTATAGATGCTAACTCAAGATCATGAGTAGGATGGTTTTGCTCATAACATTATTAAAACTCTTTTGTCCAAACAATTTTTAACCCCTTTTCATGTGAGCTTTTATAATGGGTTAGCCAACCGGGAAAAATTCTGGATGAAACGTCGATAACATCCTATTAAACCAATAAAACATCAAACCACAATTATACAAGTTGGTGCTGGCCATTCGTGGTTTTCCATGGTCAAATAAGTATCAACAAATATTCCATCCATAGATACAATATGGACAAGAAAAGAAATATCATGATTCCATATTCATACTTGATAAACAACCCATATAATTCTTTTCATTTATGAGTATTCAGGATAAGGTGCAAGTGGTTTTCATGATCTTAATATATTTTGGAGAATACCATGATATCATAAAAAAATACCACTAAAATGTGATCATGATATTCCTTGAAAACTATATTCCTTAGATTCATGAAGATATAAGGTGCCTTAGTCAATCCAAAATGCATTACTGTAAACGTGTAATGCCAATACCTGGTTTGAAATGTTGTTTTCAGAATGTATTCCTTCTTCACACACAGCTAATGATATCTCAATCTAAGGTTGATCTTTGAAAAGTATTGAGGTCCATGATTTTGGTCATATAAATCATCAATGTGTGGTATGGGATACTTTTTCTTTATTGTTATAGCATTGATCTCCTTGTAGTAAATGCAGAATCTCATTGATCCATCTTTCATCTAATCCAAAAGGGAATGATCTCTCCATAGATAAAAACTAGGGGTTAATAAATACCTTATTACTCAATTCCTCTAGTGTTTTATTTAGATCAATTAATTCCACAGTTGCAATTCTATAAGGGGTCTTCAAAATGGGCCTTGATCATGGAATTAAATCAATAGAAAACAAAATTTCTCATTTTGGAGGATGTCCAAGTAAATATCCTAGAAACGCATCAACCTATTATTTCCCAATAGGTATATTCTCTATTTGATCGTTATTTTCCTCACCTATAGTTATTCATTATCCTCCTCCCGAATATTTGAATTTAGTTGAGCTACTGGGTGTGGATCTAGATTATAATTATGTGGTGATGATTCTACATTAAATATAAGGTTTTATTTATCATCATCATAAAAATAGTATCATCTATCTTCTTAAAATAAATTTCATCATATTCTGAAAGACAATCCATACCGGGGATTATATAAAATTAAATCATGGGTATGATGAAGAGATCAGTAGATAATGAACATTTATATAACCTAATGGGGGCTGATTCACAAAACTTTGTTACAATGATACATTCCTTATTAGTTCTGACTAACAAATCCCTTGTTAAATAAAATTGGAAATATATAAATTTTAATAGAAAACTAGGATGGTATGAAATAATGTGATGATAACGAATCAAATAATGCATTAGATTAACTTGAGGAAGCCATTAAATTACCCTCCACAACGTCTTTCAGAGCTTCAACCTCAGCAGTAGTGATTTCATATGCTTGGCCGTGATCCCTTGTCCTTTTCTGAGGTATGTTCCCCTAACTCTTAGGACATTCATTTTCATAATTTACCCTTTTTGTAAAATTATAGCATTCAACATCGACAACCTCTTTCTTCTTGTTGAAATCATTTTCATGGTGACCTTTTTCATCACACTTGTAAAAGACTCACATTCCCTTATGAAATGTACAAGGGTCTTTATTCCAACATTTACATAATGATTGATATTCAACATTTCCCCTCTTCCCCTTATTTTCATTTCGAGAGTGTACTCTGGATCACAAATTCTCCTGATTTTCTTCAATGTCGTAAGACATAGAGAATTATTTTCCTGTCTTGATAGCACATGAGACTATATCATCATATGATGAGAAGGATTGTGATACAAATTTTCAATGGAGAAATGGTTTTAACCCATCAAAGAAATGATCAATCGTACTTCGTGGGTTGCATATATAATCTTCATCATGCCTTGTTATCTTAGTAATGTCAGCTTGATACATTGAAACATTATTATCATCCTTTTGCCTCAGAGTGAGAAATTTACTTTCTATATATGCTCGATGGTCATGAGATAGTATTTTTCTTTGAAAATTTCTTTAAACACATTCTATTACATATTTGATACTTCAATATCATTTGTTGTGTTTTGAATCAATGAAAACCATTGATCATCATCTCCAGTGAGGTAGTAAACTTTAATGACAACTTTTTCCCTTTTCACTACTCCCCAAGGCGTGGAACATATTATATATGGAATTTATCCATTTCTCAGCCTTTAGAGGTTTGGTACCCCCATTTAATGATGTTGGTTAATGCCTCATGAAGTGATCTAACATTGATCCTCCACACTGTAGATCAAGGTGCTCCATATGGGAAAAGATATTATTCATAACCTGATTGGGTTGTCCCAATATGGTGATTAGCTGATCAGTATCAGTTTCATCAACATCTATACAATAATTATAATGACCAGGAGGAAAATCGCTACATGGAGTGCATGCATTGATACAGTTTACATTTCGTCTACTAAGAACCATTTAAAATAATGGAATACACCACATTAGATTATGAATCACAATACATAAATCCAAACTTGTAAAACACTTAACATAAATTGAAAAGTTTATGGATTTATTCCATAATCTTAAAAATAGTTTCATTGAAGAAGTATATATCACAAGCCCTTCATAATGGTTTGTAATGAATATGATAATTATACTAGGCATATCCCCCTAGAGTGTCGTAACCAAGAGTTCAGCGACGCCTATTGTCATTCACCAGTTCCCATTTGAGTCTAGATCAAAGTGGTGTTTTTGGGTTTTACCCCTTGGTACATCTATTCCAGAGCATCCACTAACTGATCATATCTAGACAGGTATGTATTTCTTGGAAAACTCACAAAATCTCTACAATACCAAAAATCAATAATGTTCTTATATACTACTCCTCATGGTCTATCTTACGGCTATGTTATCTAACCATAGTTTATCTAAATCTAGTTTTAGAGGTTTGTAATAAACATCATCTGATACCAAGTGTAACGCCCGACCCCAGAAGCCCAATGTTGGGGAATTATTACGTATCATTGTCGTGATCACAAAAGATCAATTCTCTAAAGACCGATTAGTATAGTAGCCTTGAAGTACTAGATACATTTTTAAGGTTTAAGTTACATCATAAAAAGGAAAACTAAAAAAAATTCATCCATAGAAGACATTGAGATCCAAACGTCTATCTCTGTGGGTTAGTCATAATATTCTTCTTCGCATCCAGGGAAAAATAAAAAATAAAAAGGTGTGAGCTCAGATTCTCAGTAAAGATAACAATATAGAGGATACATTGATAAATAATAATAAACATTTAAGGAAATGTATAGATAGAAAACAAATGCCTTTTCAACATAAACATCATCATTATATCGAAAATATAAATCCAAATAATTCCATTTACTAACTCACATGGATATTATACTAATTGAATGATCACATTCAATATCAATAGAAACATTCATAACGATGGAATGCATAATGCCCGAATTTCATAACCAAATAGTCAAGGCCTTTTTCTAAGAATACAAATATGAATTTTTCAAGGCCCTGTTACAAAACAGTAGTTTGTCTCATGAGTCCTATCGATGCATTAATGAGCTATTGCGGGATCCACCCATCACATGCTATGTATAATTCATTTCTCATATGACAAGGTTTAAAATAACATAAACATTCGTATTAAATATAACATATGAAATGTAAATACATTATCAATAAACCATAAATGGTATGAAATAACACATCCATAGTCATAAATATCACAAAACCATTAATACAATATGAATGTTTTTTACCTTAATAAAGAAACTTCAATCAAACATAAAATCCATCAAAGGATGCTGACATAGATGAAAGGAAAGCCTTTTTAGAGTAATATCTCTTTCTATTTTGAAATCATTTAAAAGTCGCGTAATTATAAAAGAAAACATTTATATTTGAAAATATTATTATAAGATTATATGGAAAGCTTTGAAAATGTTATAATGGTGGAAAATAGCCACACCGGTCGTATAATTTAAAAAAAATTCTTAACTTAATTTTTTCAAAATGGTCATAAAGAACCTTGTTTGGAAAATGATGGAATGATTCCTTTATAAAAATATAATAAAAAGAAAAAGGGTATTAATGAATTTACATATAGTCTATTAAATATAAAAGAAATATGAAATATATTATTTTACAAAACACAGTTGTGGATGATAAAGAGGCCCTAGTAGATACTTACATAAAAACAACCTCGAATAATAATGAGATGGCGAAATTAACCCTTACCGTGAAATTTACCTTGGTTGAGGGTAGGTTAACCTCATGTATAATGGTGAAATAATTGTTATTAAATTATAAAATAATCATATACATTAATATGTTATCATATATTGTATTTTAACATTTCATTGTTAATAATATGTTAGTATTATCGTCGTTTCTGGTGTTAACTGATTTGTTTTCCTTTCCTCGCGTTGTTATGTAAGAAATTTTTTTTATTGATATGATGTATCATATTCATATTCTGATTTTATTAAGTCTTTAAAGAATATTTTAAATCATCTAATTAAAATTATCTTGAATGGATACAATGAGGAATGAATCTCATCAAGTTCGTGGAGACGGTAATCCATCCGTAAGCACAAGCGAATATATCATTATTTTAATATTAAAATAATACGTAATTTGATGTTATATCCAATATATAGAATCATTATAATGTTATATTTATTATTTACAGAAATTACACAACATTATTATACCCATACAAACAAAAATCTATTGAATAACAATTACACCACTATGTGGAGACAGTAAGTTGTACATATGCATGTATGGTGACATGTCATTTAAAGGATGGATAGAATAATGATTATGGTTATAACATATTTTTCATCAAATCATAGAATATATAAGATTATTTATTTATTTTTTTACACTAGAAACAACAATGAAATAGGTTGTGGAAGAAGAAAGGAACATGAATGTGGTGATGAAATATTTACCTCATCTTAGGGTTCTTTCTTTTGAATTGTCCAAAAGGGCTCCATAGAATAGCTTTATGACTAAATTAATGCCTATAAGACGAATTGAGGACAGTTTAGAGGGTATTTGAATAGGTTTTTTTATCCAAATGGCTTTGATTGTGTGAATTTGAGAGAATGGAGAGTTCCCTTTATATGTCGGGTGAGAGGCACATTAAAAAAAGAGAGAAATATTATTTTATAATAAAGTCATTTTAGGTTTATAATGTATCAAAATTTAATTATTTATAGTCTAATGTGGGGATGGTTTGAAAACCACTCAGCCAATAGGTTTTAGATAGGGTTTGGTCACTATATTAACTTTATGTTATAGATTTAATTCTTAGTAAATAGTTTGACATTTACCATGTTTCTTTTTATTTTAACATTATATTATTAATAAACATATGATAAACTTCCAAGGAAACCACATGTGGTTTATTAATTATACAACTATCATTATATAATTATTTTTGACTATCATTAGATTTTTAGGAATATAATATCAATTAATAATATAATTTTTGTTTTAAAAATTTATTTATGTCAATTTTTACACTATTTGATAATTTGTTTCTTCTAAAATTATAACAGCATTAATAATTCAAATAAAATTCTTCTAACCAACTCTAAAATGTCATATTAACATATATAATTATTATAATTCACAAAAAATCTCAAAATAAATTAATTTTGGTATTTATAATATCAATAATTTTAATATATCAATAATTAGATAATTATTGTATCATCATTATGTGCAAAATAAATTAAATTATATAATGTCTAAAAAATATAACTAAAATTCCAGCATGTAGAAAATCATATTATATCTCTAATAAATATTGATAACCTCATTTATCAGATTTGTAACCCTATATTGAAAATGGTTTAGTTTTTAAACATTGAGTTAATAGTTTTAACTCTTATTTGAATTAAATAATAATAAATGTCTTAATCTAATAAAAGTGGACCTAAAGGATCATATTTTAATCCTATGGTTGTTTTTGGTTGCATTATACCTATAAAATAGAATGAGTACATGTTGAAAGGAAATAATAATATCACATTACCCTTAATTAACCTATTTACTTTTAATTGTGGTAAATAAAACTAAACATTTTCTATTCACATAAATTTATTTTCTTCTTATTGAATAACATTTTACAAACTGATATCAACTATGACACTCTAATTTTTGAAATTGAACTCACAAAAGTGGTGAAATTATGTTTTATGTAAATTTTCAAATGCTCATAGGAGGAGTGTAAAAGACGGTAAAAAGTTCAATAAAATATTTATATATCTAAAATTCTTATAAACTAACTCCAATTAATTAAATTGAACATATATAGGAATTATGTATCTATTATGACATTAAATTAACTTAAATAAAATAAATAACTATTTAAATAAAATGTTATTTTTAAACAATAACTCAATGTTTTTCACTATTCACCAAAAATTGAATGTTTTAATAAAAAATAAAAAAAGTCACCCTATGTTAATTTCGAAATTCCAAATTCAAAAATGAAGTCCATTTCAAAAGATAATATTTATAAAATATCAAAAATATGTTATTACTATTCATAACTGATAGTTTGATTGGTTGTGGTGTGTTAGAACTCGAAGATGTGTACAACACATGCTATAGTATTATTCAATGAGAAGCGTATGATGGCTTCTTGGAGTGATACATGATGAGAAAAGGATCAATACCCTTGAAAAAATATTCATAGAAATAAGATTAAATGAAAATGAAAAAGTAGTATTGGTAGTATATTGTCTCATGGGAGACGATGATCAATGGTTTTCCTTGATTCAGAATACCACTATGCATGAAGAAATAAATGATATGGAATGGAGGAATTTTAATGAAATATGCATCGAAAAATATTTCTATCGTGGGAAACGAACAGAAATGAAGAAGAAATTACTCAGCCTAAAATAAGTGAATAAGACAATGTTGCAGATTGTGAGGTTAATTTCATATGGCTGGCCATGTATGTCGTAGATTATGTACGTGATTTGGTAGACAAGATTGATCATTTCTTTTAAGGACTTAATCCGAGTATTCAAATGGCATTGAATTCTTAATAATTTTCTTCATATGATGAAATTGTATCAAGCACCATAAAAAGAGGGAGGTAATTTTCTAGAATAAGTATTTTCAAAACAAACCCCAGATAAGTTGCATCACATTGATAAAAAAGGAAAAGGAAAAGAACCAATGAAGAGAAAGGGAACAATGCTATTCCCATTATGTGAGAACTGTGAAAAGAATCATCTTGGGAAATGCTAGAAAGGCATATGAGTCTGCAATAACTGTGGAGGAAAGGGCATTGACCTAATTAATACAAGGGGAATTAACAATTCAATGATATTCAATGATAAAATTGCAGAGAGATGGGACACTATGAAAATGACTGTCCTAAGCGCCAAGGAAACATTCCTCAGAAAAACACAAGAGAACAAGGGAGAGCCTTTGCAATTACAACCACGGAAGTAGAAATTCCTAGTGATGTGGGGGTAGGTACATTAAATGTTTCCTCAAACATATCCAACACATTATTTTATTATGGATCATCACATTCATTTATATCTTCTCAGTATTCCATGAAAATTAGATATGTCCAATTTTATTTAATAAAGGAGTTATCGGTCGAAACTACCAGGGGATGTGTAATTGCATCAAAGGCCTGTTGAATAGTTCCCCTCCAGAAACCAAAACATGTATTAGATACAAAACATATCATCATAAAGATGACTGATTTTGATATAACTCTTGGTGTGGATGGGTTGTCATGTTATGATTCTAGGATTTATTGTAAGATGAAGGAAGATGCATTTTTTTGAAAATGGTGCTGAATCCTTTGTCTATAGTGAAGAAACATCGCCACCTGATTCTTACCTACAACCACCACTAGTCTCTCTATGAATTAGAATACATAAAGAGGAGGATAAACTAATATCTATGGATGGGGAAAGAAAACAAAAAATTTACTATGTGCACATATTGCAACAGTAAATTGATGTATTCCCTGAGGATTTACCTAGACATCCTCTAGAGCTAAATGTTGAGATCTCTATTGATTTAATTACTAATGGAAGACCTATATCAAATACTCCCATTATAATTTCTACTATGGTATTAGTAGATATAATGAAAAAACTATAGGATTTGAGAGAAAAAATATTTATTTGGCCTATTCATTCTCCATGGGGAGCCCCAGTCCTTTTTGGCGTGATGAAATATGGATCCATGAGGCTTTTTATAGATTACATGGAAATCAATGATATTACAATAAATAATAAGTATCCTCTTCCACATATTGATTATTAATTTGATCAGCCTCATGGATCTCCAAACATTTTGGATATTTACCTTCGATCTCTATATAATAATTTATGTGTGAGGAAGGAAGATATTTCTAAGACAACATTTTGGACCAGGTATAGGAATTTTGAGTTTATTGTGATGTATTTTGGACTGACAAAGAAAACCTATGTTTTCATGGTTTGAATGAATAGAAATTTCAAGGAATATGTTGATAAATGTTTTGTTATATTCATCAATAATATCATCATATATTCAAAAATATATGAACAGAATTAGAATCAATTCCGGTTTATTATAATAAATCTTGAATAAATAAATTATATGTGATGATTAGAACATGTTAATTATGGATTCAATCAGTTTTTTCCTTGGCCATATTGTCTTTAATGATAGAAACCTAGTTGATCCTTCAAAGAAAATAAAAATCCAAAAATGGCCCATGCCAACAAACATAACAAATGTATGCCGTTTTATTGGCTTAGTAGGTTACTATCAGTGTTTTGTTCATAAATTTTCAGACTATCAAACATGCTTACCAAGGTCACACGTAAAGGAGATATGTTTTTGTGGACAATATAATGTCTATAATTCATTGACTAAATTAAAAGATGATTTATCAATGCTCTAATTTTAACTCTAACATCTGAATGTGATGGATTTTTAAAATATAGTGATGCATCAAAGAATGGACTAGGTTGCATCCTTATAAAAAACAATAATGTTATTGTTTATGCATCAAAACATTTTAATACACATGATAAAATTATGATACTCATGATGTTGAGTTTTCCGCTGTAATATTTTCACTGAAAATTTGGAGGAATTATCTCTACGGAGAGAGATGTGATATTTATACATACCAAAATAGTTTGAAATATATTTTCACACAAAAACAACTCAACACGTGGCAATGAATATGGCTCGATCTACTCAATGATTACGATTCTTCAATACACTACCACAAAGGAACGACGTATAATTTTTGACAAGAATTAAAACAAAAAGATCATGGCATTTTGAATCAAATGAGGAATGAGAGAGATCCTATATATTAGGATCTATTAAATATGGATATGGAAATTTTTAATTAAGGGGAAACATCTCTCCACTTTTAAAAGATTGTAAACCATATATAATATAGAAGATCAAAATCTCTCAATCTGATGATGAGCATATGAAAAAGAGTATTTATTCAATTAATGATGAGAGACTGGATGACGTTGTGTGTGAAGAAGGAGTTCTGAAATTAGGGAAATGGTTATGTGTTCCATCAATACCTGAGCTAAAAATGGTACAATTCGATGATTCTCATAGCCCAAATTTCTCTATAAACCCAGGTATCACCAAGATGTATAAAGATCTGAAGGAATATTTATGGTGGGATATTATGAAGTTGGAAATTGCTAACTAAATGTCATGATTTCTAGTTTGTCAACAATTGAAGGAAGAGAGAAAAAATAAAAAAATAGTGGTGAAAACACTACCTATAACTATGTGAATGTTGGATAACATTACGATGGATATTCTCACTGGACTACCAAGGAAACCTAGAAAGAATGATAAAATATGGTTAATTGTTTATCGGCTCCCGAAATCAGCACATTTCATTCCTATAAGAGAGAATTATCCACTTGAGTTCTTGGAAGGACTTTATATTAGCAAAGCTCTAAGACATTATGGTGCATATCTATCAATTGTTTCTAATCGAGATCCCTGATTTTACATCAAAATTCATGATATGTCTCTTGAATGCATTGAAAAATGAGCTTTATATGAGCACTGCTTATCACCCCCAAACTCATGGTCATCCTGAAAAGAATATTCATACTCTAGAAGATATGTTGATGTCATGATCTCTTGAGTTCCATGGTATGTGGGATCAATACATGCCTTGGGTGGAAGTTTCATATAACAATATATTCCATTATTGTATTCAAATGGCTCCATATAAAGAATTATATGGAAAGAGATGTCGAACTCCAACTTGTTGGGATGAATTTGGTGAGAGGAATCTTATAGGACAAGAACATATTGAAGAGACCATGAAAAAATAGAAGAAAATACAAGCCCATATAAAAGTATCCCAATAAAGGTAGAAGATTAATGTAGAAAATCGAAGAAAGGACATGTAATTCCAAATGGGAGATCATGTATTTCTGAATGTATCTCAATGGAAGGGTGCCTTATGGTTCAGTAATAAATGGAAACTGAGCCCCAGGTATATAGGACCATTTTAAGTTCAAGAAAGAATCAGAGATGTAGCATACCATTTGAAAATACATCTATGTCTCTCCAGACTCCATGATGTGTTCCATGTGTCATTGTTAATAAATACATGCCACAACCAACACATGTACTCACATATGATGAAATAGAACTTGACCCTAAATTATCATACTGTGAAAATACAATCGGTAATCTTGACACAAGGGAGAATGTATATAAAATAGAACAACTCTTCTAGTAATGGTTATTTGGAGAAACCAAAAAATGGAGGAAAGAAACAAGGGAACCTGTGGATGTTATGATAAAAAATCACCCATGTATTTTTGGAGTTATTCATACATAAAATTTTGTGGATAAAATTTACAGAGGGAATAATGTAGCTCCCCAAACAATTTATGTTGTGTTTCACTTAAGTAAATTTTAGTTATAGCCTATATTTTATGAATCAAAAAGCGTATATGGAACTAAAAATGGTTTCATATAGGATATATCCATAACCTAGCCATGAAACATAAATTTTCCAACTCTGCGATTTGAATATTAAAAGTATGATATTCATGGTGGTGTTCAATATGATATTTAGAGTCAGATAGGTTTAACATAAGTTTTTGTGAATAGTAAACTATCATTATAAATAGTAACCTACCCTTATGAATAGTTACTTACCCTTATGAATTTTAATATGACTCTTATGAATGGTATCTATATGATTGAGTGTGTAATTGAATTTAGCACCTTAAAAATGAAGATGATAATTTCATGTGTTTATATTTTTTGATTAAATATTAATTTTAATTAAATATTTAATTAATCATATATAGAATAATACTTCTAGAAAATGGACTTAATTTTTGGATTCTATACTTAAAAAAAATTGGGTGATTTTTTGAGATTTTTCTAAAAAACATGAATTTTTTATGAATAGTAAAAACCAATATTTCACAATTAATGCTAAATAATGGATTAATTGAGTCAATAATTATGATCATCAGATGAAATACCAATTGGTTAGAATTCACATGAATATATTACTGTTCTTGGTCATGGAATACTCACTATTGGTTATCTTGAGAGGAAATAATAAATTAATGATTATAATATTAAGAAAACATCTCTCACCTCCAATATATACTCCACCCCTCACCCCATCTTCCTCCCACACCATTCAAGCTCAAAACATGCCTAAATCCTGAAAAATAATCTTTCCAAGCCCCCTGCCCATGTCCATGACCTTATGGTCTCACCAAAAGGCCAAAAACAAAGGCCATAAAAAGATTATCAAGGAGGAGTACTCAACAGGTGATCCTACCTTCTCGTTTCATTCAATTTATTTTACAATGTTTCATTCTTTTGTTTTACCTTTACACATACCCTAATCCAAATTCCATGGTAATTCATGTACCTTACATGTACTGTATTTTAATTTTTCTAATGGAGTATTTTATCATGGTCTCTCTTTATCATATCCTTTTATACAATAAATACAATCATCGTCTAAGATGTGTAAATTTATCACAGTCAAGGATGTCAGGATTTCAATTTTCATTACTATCTTCTAAACATGTATTTAATCATTTTCAAAGATCTAACCAGATCATCATATATGTATTTTTATAGTGATTTATGATCTGGAATATTTACATGTTCGTAGTATAGAATAAGAATACAAAATAAGTTTATTGTGCACAAAAAATGATAAAGGAGATATGATAATAACATATTAAATAATAATAAAAAATTTATTCTAAAAATATTGTACTAGTGTTTTCATAACAATTGGATGAGGAGAGGTAAGAATCTTAATGAAAAAAATAGAACTCGAAAACATAGTAAATGCATTGAAGACATGAATTTACCTCTTGAATTAATATTTTGTGAGAGTCTATTTAGGGGATAATATTTGGACTTTTTATGAGGCCATTTGATTATGGATGTGGGGGAGAAGATTTTGAGGATATTTGAGACAAATTTAGACAAGGCACAAGGCATGAGAGGATTGAAGAGAAGAGGGGAGTTTGGGTGGTTTTTATTGTATAGGAGAGGATAATTTTCTTTTTTATTTTATTCATTATATTATTATTATTTCATATTATATGAAATAATGATGATTAAATTACCAAAACTAGTGATAATTTCATGTGAGTTTGAACGAAGGGTTCTTACTTTAATGATACCGACATTAATATTTTATTAATCTCATAATGTATGTATATGTTAAATTACTTTATTTCACTATTCATTAAAAATTCAAATATTATAGAAAAATCCAAAAAATTACCCACTTCCATACTTCAAAATTTAAAATTCAAAAAAGAAATAGAATTTTTGAAATTAATTTTCTATATATTTTTAATTCAATTTTTGAAAAAAATTACATTTTATTTAAAAAAACAACATCAAATACAAAACCCATTTTATAACACTATGAAAATTAAATCAAGGTAACATAAATTTATATTATAACCATAATACAATAAAATGTCAACTTATTATTAAATTTTTTTGGAAATACAATTCCATTTTAAATTATTATATTATTAATAAAATTTTAATGAAAATATTTATTACATACAAATATACCAATACATAGGATATGATCATTTTATCACTTATAATATTTCTAAATACTATTTATACAATCATCGGAGAAGGTTTTATTATTTAAGAAAATTTACCATTCCTAACTATTCAAAATGGTTTGTTACTATTCATAAAAGCATCTTACTGTTCACCAAATATTTATGTTGATCCTATCTGAATCTAAATATACTATTGAACATAACTGTATATGTCATTTTTTTGAAAATAAAATCACAGAAATTACAAAATTTTGTTTATTGGTTAGAATATATGAAAGTGTTCCTTGGTAGACACTCAGTGATTAATGAATTCAATATTTATTTGAGAAATCTTGGGATGTTTTATTCTCCCCACCTTACAAAAATCTCTCCTTAAAAATATGACATTTAACATCAAATTTTATCGTTTTATATTATAAAATTACCTTCTAGGAATCCATAATTTTGAATACCATTAAAATATCCTCTTAATTATAAGGAAAGGGAAATTCCTAGGTTACTAAAAAACCATACACTCTAATTGGACAACAAGGTCATGGATGAATAATCTAAATATCATGTTCTGATAGAAACTCATAGAGAAAATGAGAATATGAATGATCATTATATAAAAACACAAACTACATTATGAATGATTGGAAAAAACATTTACATTTCATATGTTGGTTTCAATATAAATGTTTTTTTTGTTTATATTGATTCTCAATAATATGATTAATGAATTTTTTATGATGTTATTAATTATGAATTCCCTCAATCTGATACTAGTAATTTAATGTTCATGTGGTTATTTGAATATTTTAATACCCATGATAGTGTTTCGTACTCACATATTTACTCATATAATATTCTCTCTATATTATGTTTGAATTTATTTTTTAATGGAAGTTGTTTTTAGTTATTAATCAAGCCAAATTTTTATGCTCATGATATCTTCTATTGTATTTCATACCCCTAAATAAAATCTGATCTCACCCCTTTCTTATATTTTATTTTCTCATGTCATAAAGAAGATTATTGAGAATGACATGTAAGGATAAAAATAGAGTTGTTGATGTTCCCAATAAAACATATATGTTTTATTTAATCTCATTTTGTAATGATGTCCCTATGCATGCATCTGGTTTTCCAAAACTATAATCTACTCATTCATTTGTTATTTGATCTATGTAATGAATCCAATTTATTAAAATAATTTACTAGCTCTAGGAAATTGGGGTCGGAGCATTATAGTTGTTATCAAAGAAGTTTAGTAAAAACCATGGATACTAGAATTAGAAATTGTATATTAGGGGAAAACCCCTATGATATACTTTTAAGTCAAACATATAAAAACATCCTCTAATTTTTGGAAGGAATAGATTACGAGGATCATTAAAGAAAATACATACAGGTCGAGATACTACAAGTTTATGTGGTTCTAGAACAGATATAACTAAGAATAAAACCTCCAACAAGCAGTTTAGAACATGAACTGGTGTATCCTAGTACAGAAGAATGTTCCATACTACGCACCTAGTTTGACACCTATGGGGTATATGAATACGATAATTCATATCCTTTTTGAAACAAACAATTATGTTGGATTTATTATACGAATATGTCAAAAGATTATGATTCTAGGATTTATGATGCATAAATGATTTATATGATCAATTCGATGATTAATGTTAAAGAACGATCAAAATTTTAGGAAATAATGTAGTATATGTAATTAATTAGAAATGGTCACATGAATAAATATTGTGAACTACACTGACACATGTGATTCAAATAAGAAGATGGATCATATCTTTCATTTTTTAAGCCATCATTTCAATGGAAGATAGTCTCCCAAGTATTATAATAATATAAGGAAATATTAGCATTTATTAATAAGGTAGGGAATGAATTATTCAAATCCTATGTATTTGAAGGTATGTAAAAAAGAATTTGAGGGTTGAGAAATATATGGATAAATGGAAGATGAGAAACAAGTGTTTTTGAACATGCGATAAATATGGAATGAATCACCCTGGTAAATTACTAAATGGAATTGGTGTTTTTTATAAGAGAAGTGAAAAAAGGGAAAATATTTTATTATTTCAAGGGAATAAAAATGGTATCCAATGTATAATGCATCAACTACAATGATATGGGAAACTTAGTGAATCAATGTCCCGATTGTTAAAAAAATAAGCCCAAATGATGTTACAGAATAATTATCAAATCTTGATCTTTCAATAATTGATGCGGATGGATTAATTTTCTACATTAAGATTCTTTTCATTTGAATATTTTATCAATAATGAACAATTCATAATAATTATATAATATATGAGGATTGTACTGATGTGCAATTTCATTAAGTATTTGAGGTCGTATGATGAATTGTACAAAGGATAAAGGACTTAGTTGATGTTTAATATCTTGGGAAACTATATGATTGAGGGAAATATATCCTTAAATATATTACTAATGAATATGACAATGACGATGAAATGATTTATTTTGATTAGTATGGACTACCTCAGTAGTTATTATTTCCATGTCGATAAGTGGTCTATGTTATCATTAATGGAGCCTAAAACATTGTTAAATATAAGGATTATATCCAATAAGATTTTTTGGCTATGAACACTATTTTCCAACAATATTTTATAGTAATTTGATGTATTACCATATTTCAATAGGACACATGATGAAGAAATTATGATCTATGGAATGTGAAAAATTAATGGATTCTTAATGTTGATCAATGGAATATAAGGTAGTGTATTCCTTGAGAAGGAAGAATCATGAGGTTATAAAAAATGTAAACTATCAAGGACCATGTGTACAAGAATATACAAAGTATATATATTGGAATTTTTCTAATTTATTGGATAATCATCCTTTGGAAAGTAAATCTAATTATGAAAGAGAATATGTAGATAGTTAAATGAGGTTATTGAATTTAGTGTCACCCATGAAGCAACCAATGATATGAGATGAATTATATATAGTTAAAGGCAAAAAAACGAAAATATTTTGTTTTTAAAATATAAATTTAAATCCATTCATATATAGAGTGGAATAATTCATCAACACTAAGAAAAAAATTTTAAATAAAAATTTGGTCCCCTTATCATATATTTTTTATGACATCCATCATTATTTTCATAACTATTGTTTATATTTTTTTGGGTAATGATCTTTCATCTTATAATTTCTCTAGCAGTTTTTATTAGAACATGATGGTTCTATTATTTTTCCATGACCATGTTCTCCAATTGTAATGTGTAGTTTTGTAATAAGCTGTTCTTTTATCCTTCCTTCCTTTTAAGAGGATATTTTAATAGTATTCTTAATGTGGGATTCCCAAAATTGAGTTTAAAAGTATCAACTATTATCTTTTAAAGAGGAATATCAAATCATTATGGTGACTGTATTTTAGGGAAGCAGGAACGTAACAACCTATTAATTTTCAAATAAAAATGGAATGCATAAAACAATGAGTGTTTAAAAACAAATCTTTCTTAAAATCTATAAAATAAACACAATTCTTTCACATTTTTAATTTTAATTTCTAAACCCTAACATAAATGGATGTTTATGATGTGATATTGTGAGTATGATAAGATCAACTTACATTTTTGGTGAATAGTAACTTTGCCATTATGAATAGTAACATACCTATATGAATAGTAATTAATAGTTTATATCAAAAATAAATAGAATCTTCATACATTAGTGTATAAATATTATTTATAAATCTAATAAGTGATAAAATTATCATAACATAAGTATTGGTATTTTTATGTCATAAATATTTTAATTACAATTTTATTTTTATTTTAATAATATAAAATGGAAATGTATTTTCATAAAATGTAATAATAAATTTTCATTTTATTATTTTATGGTAAAAAGATAAATTTATGATACATTGATTAACTATTAATGGTGTTATAAAATAAGTTACAATTTTCCTGATATTTGTTTGAAAAAATATTTATTTTACATATAAATTGAATTAAAAATATTTAAAAAATTACTTTTAAAAAATAGATTTCATTTTTGAATTATAAACATTGAAAAATGGTTGGGGTGATTTTTTATCCAATCAACATAATTTTTTCAATTATGTGATTTGAATTTAAATGAAAAAGACATATACAGTTGCATTCTGCAAGATATTTAAATGATTATATGTTCAACATACGATTTGGGTGAATGGTAACTTGAACTTTATAAATTTTAACATACCCACATGAATAATGTGAATATTAATTCATCCATAAAAATATAAACATAATCCATTAATTTATAAATACTATTTATACATCTTATACGTGTCAAATTGGGCATAACATAAGTATTGGTAATTTTGTAAATTCTAAATATTATAAATAAATTTAAATGATTAATTTTATAATTTAAAATTATATTTTATTTTCATAAAATGTCTGTATAAATTTACAATTTTTGTTTCTTACTATGTTTATAAAATTTCATGAGAACTTTATTAACTTTTCAATGGGTTGTAAAACGAGTTATAATTTTAAATATGAATTTTTGAATAAATTATAATTTATTTAAAAAATGAAAAAAAATAATTTTAAAAAATATTTTCGAATAATGGATTTCATTTATGAATTTAAACCATCAAAAAAATGTTTGGGTGGAATTTTGTTGATTTTTATATATACTCAAAATATAGTAATTTATTGATTGTATACATTATTAGTTAAATCCACTATTCCTAGCATCATGGATTATTTAAGCACAAATCGTTAATACTCACATGAAATTATTTTTATTATGAGTCACATGAATCAATTGTATATATGTTATTGATGGAAATATTTAAATAATGAATAAGAAATTCAAAAAATTCAACCCTCTCCTCCAATATACCCCCCCCCCACTTCATCTTCCCTTCACTCATTTCAAGCCTTGACCCATGTCTAAATTTTACAAAAATATCCCAAAGATCCTCCTCCACATTCATCATCAATTATAACCTTAGAAGGTAAAATCATCTACACAAATGAGGATCTTAAGGTATATTATTTCAAGATGTCCTTTCCACTTTCCAATTCATTTAATTTCTTTTGAAGTTCCATTTTTTTCTATCCTTGCCTCACTTCATCTGAGTTTTATGACAACTAGAGTTCCTTAAATGTACATAAATTATGTTGTGATTATAAAATTAGTTATTATCATCTCTCCTTGACCATTAATTTATGATAATAGTAAAAAAAATCATCTTATATGTTCTAATTAACTATATTAAATAATGATTGCTTTTAAATTTATAACACCATCCTGAATTCTGGTAATTAAACCCTTATAATGGTAGAAATGGACTATAATATATTTATTATGTATCATATATTGATCTTCAATATTTTTTGAACACATAGTTATTATTTATATAGAACAATTGGTTTGTATTGTTCAATAGCTTCAAATTAACTCAATTGATTATCATTAAATAATTTTTATAATGATTCATCTAAATACAAAGTGAAAAAATTAAATTTAAAACCATGTAACATTTTTCATGTTCACTAATAATTTTTAACATTAATTTTGTACAACCTTACTCATTTTATATATATCTTCATTCATGTATTCAAGTGTTCTGATCACGAAACAAACAGACTCAAACAATTAAATTGATCCTCTTAACCATCAAAAAAGGCTATGCAGGATATTAATAAGATTATAATATATTATTAAATATTTACTAGGATTAGGAATTATTTATTAATTAACCTTTATTTTATTATTCTGGTCATTCAAATATTTTGAATAACACCAACCGAAATAAGGTAATGTGTATCCTCATCTCACTCTTAATTTTTTTCGATATATTCTTTATTAAAAACTATTACTTTTGTATATGTATGCATACTATAAATTATTGAATAATATAATTAATATATTATTTTAATTTTATTTAATGAATCATATTGGGATTATTGATTTTGGGGAATACAAATCAATTGATTCAAAAATTTTAATATATTTCTACCACAACGTCCATTTTCATTCGAGTTACTCTTATTATCTATATGCCTCAATGAAATTATTATTGTTTATTATTTACTCCACAGAAATTATTTATGAAATATATATATATATATATATATATATATATTATAACCATAATCCTTCTTTTATGCATAGAGGGTATCATTTTTTGAAAGTATCATTCAATATTTCATCCTGATAAACAATCTCGATTCATGGGATCTTCTTGAATTCCTACTTGTTTTGAAGAGAACAACAAAATTTTTATTCAGCCACAATTATTTTTATAAAATCCCTAATTTTATAATTAATAATTAAATTTCTTAATTTATATTTATATGAAAACAAACATGCCTTCCAACATTAAATTTCACTTTAATACATTACATCAAATTATCTAAACTGTTTTATTTTTAAATATTCTTAAGAACACATTTTACATGATTTCAGATAAGTGGGAAATATTTATGCCTCAAATATAATTTCAATGTCACAACCTTTTCTTTTAATTGATATATATGTTTACAATCTGATTTCATGACAAATACAAGGATATTCTAAAATAACACTTCTTTATATATTAGAACTGATTTTTCTCATCTCACTTTATCTTTTATGAAATATATTCCTTATTCACCACTCATTCCCAGAATGCGAGGTATCTAAAACCCTTTGGAATATCATTTATATAATGTAATAGTTTTCATGATATTATAAGGGACAATGATATAAAATCTTCAAGGTGGTTGTGGACCCTTATAAATGTTTAAGGATTATTTCCACATAATTTTTTAGAGGGCCTCATTTAAAAGTATCTTCATCTATGATGACATCATTTATTTATCCATGTACTTAATTAAGGATTATCTACTATGTTTTAATACATCTGGTTTTATTTAATTGTTAATGATTATTTTTAATGTGGATGTTCTATCATGAAACCATTCACCGTATTATAAGGATTGGTTAGTGTTTATGTTTAATGATTGAATAATTTAAAATATATTTCATATGTTTGTTTCAATTTGAATGTGTGTTTTTAAGGTGATTTTAATTTAAATTAGGAATGCATTGGACATAGTATGTGGTGAGTGGGGAATGATATAACCACTCGATTAATTAATTGGTATCATTAGACAAACTACAATATTGGCATGATGCCTTGACCTAATGATTATATATTGTCTTTGAATGAGTCCTAGATGGTTTGACTATGATGTCCTGCAATATGAATTCCTTCATTATGAAACTACTAATTGATATTTCATGTGATTATTCAACTAGTAAAATACCCATGAATATTCTTTATAATGGAATATTTATTCATCTAATATTCCTTTAATATTATGATCATATTTAATGGAATTTGTTTTTAGTTATAAATCCCACCTAATGATTGTGTTTATGATATAATATTATGTATTACATACACTTAATGATCATCTGAGGTCACCCATTTCTATGATTTTTCTAAGGACATGGATACAATTCTAATGAATAACTAGAAGGGATAAACAAATAGATGTTGATGTTCCCAAATAAACATGGATGATGTATTTAGGTACAAAGAATAGTGTTGAAAATACATATTTAAATGGATTTAGAAAACTAAAAAACTACTCAATCCTACGAGATTTTATTCAATGAAATAATTCCAATTTATTAAACTAATGCACCTACTTTGGGAAACTAGGGTCAGGGCATTATAGTTGGTATGAAAGTTGTTTAGTAGAAAACATAGAAACTAGATATATAAAATTGATAATAGGGAGAAAACCCCAAAGATATAATTTTAGGATAATCATATAAGAACATCCTATATTTTATTATGTAATATATTATGTGGATAGTTCTCATAAATAAATTCTCATTTTGATATGTCATGTGGAAATGGTTTTGATATAGATGTATATAGGAGTAACAACTCTAACAGGGAGTTTCAGGCTTGACCTTGGGTATCCTAGTACATCAAAATGGGCCTTACTTCAAACCTGGGTTGACACTCCTAAGGGACATGATTAGGATAATTTACATTTTTTCATAAATACCAGTAAGATGGATTTATTCTTCCAATGTTAAAAAAATTAGCGTCCTCAGTTTTTCAATGCTTAAATATTTGATATTTTCTATATCATTGTTTGAGTTATATAATTTTAATAATGTTATGAGCTAATTTATTATATGGAATTGGATTGAAAGGGCTCTTATTAGATGGAATGAAAAAATCACCAATGCACATGACGCGAATTGTATGAAGGATAACATATCTCATGGTATTAAAGAATAATTTAAAAGGAAGATAGTATCATAATTATCCTCATTATATGAGGAAATATATTAATGTGTTAATAATGTGTGCATGGACTTTTCTATGTCTTATAGATTTGAAGGCTAGAAAAAGAAGAAGATGATAGTATATAAAAATAGGGGTAAAAGGAAGAAAAGAATGAAGGGTTTTCCGAAAGCTGAGAAATGTAGAAAGAATCACAATAGTAAATTCATTAAGAGAATGAGAATTGGTTACAATTTTGGAGAAAAAGGATACCAATTTCGTGATAACAGGGGAATGAAAAATGATTCCAATGTACAATGCTTCCATTGAATTTAGATGGGACACTGTACAAATAAATTTCCCAATAATCAAAGACATATACACGAATTATTGTAAATGTAAAATGACAATGTTAGGATAAAAACACATATGAAGTGGAAGGATTAATTTGCCACATCAATAATCATTTCATTTGAATATTTTATTTGAATTGTGCAGGTTAAACGAATTATGAAATATATAAGGACTGTACTGCAGTACTATTTCATTATGTATTATAAGTCAGTTGAGGAATTGTACAAAGGACACGTGACTCAGTAGAATGTTAATATCTCTGTGAGTTATATGTTTGAACGAAAGACATCCCTAAATATATTCATAATTATTAATATAATAATGAAGAAATTATTTATTTTCATTAGTACAAACTACCTCCAAACTGATTATTTTTTAGTCGATGAGTGTTCAATGATATCATTGATAGAGTCTACAAATATTTTTTATATATGAAATATATCCAATAGAATTGGTAAGGATTAATTCTGGATTCCAATATATTATTATGTAAATATGATAAATTACAATATTTCAGGAGGACACATGATAATGATATTAACTTGTATGCGTTGAGAATATTGCCGGCTGCTTAATGTTTATTAATAAAAAATATGTTTACAGATGCACTGAGCATGAAAAATAATGGTGTTCTGAACGAAAATACTTTTATCAAAGACCCCATCCTGATCATAGGTAAATTTTAATCAATTATGAAATAGTTTATGGTGATCATCATAAGAAGTTGTTCAGTTTTTTACCACGACATAATGCAACAGTTTATAAGAGACGAAGTATACATAGTCCAAGGAACACAAAAAATGAATATATTATGATTATTAATTAGAAATGTATATTTATAATCTTATAGATTTTAAGAATTAATTACCTCTATAAAAAGTGTCTTAAATAAATTTTTTTTCCTATATTTATATTTTTTCATGATATCAATAAATTTATTAATTACTGTAGTTTCTTTTTATCTTGTAATGATCTTTCTTATGATTGTGTTCTTAATTGGTTTCCATCAGAACATGACTGTTTTATTATTCTTCGATGACCATGTTGTTAATTATAATGTTTATTTTTTATTAACATATTCATTTCTATTTCAACGTTATTATGATGTTATTTAAACCATATTCCCGATGTGGGATTCCCAAATGGGCATTTTCAAGTATCAACCATTAAATTTCAATGTAATATTTCATATTTTGACGGTGAACTTTTTATTAGGGGGGAGAATGAAGTAGCCTATGAGTTTACAAATAAATATTGAACGCATAAAAAATTGAGTGTTTACAAAACAACATTTTCTAATAATCAAGATAATAAAAATAAATTTTCTACTTTTCTAATTTGAATTTTGATAAAATGACAGAGACTATTGAATTCAGTAAGATATTTAGAGTCTAATAGGATCCATATGAATTTTTAGTGAATAGTAACTTGTCCCTTATGGATAGTAACATATCCTTATTAATAGTAATGATTAGTACATCAGGGAAAAAATTGAAATATCACCCATGATTGTATAAATATTATTTATACTTCTTATAATTGATAAAATGACAATATCCTAAATATTGGTATTTTTTCATATCATAAATATTTTAATTACAAATTAATGATTTATTTATAAATTTAATATGGAACCGTATTTTTATAAAATAAAATAACAATTTGACATTTTTTTATCTTATTGTTATAAGATAATTTTTGGAGACATTGATTAACTTTTCAATGTGTTATAAAATTATTTATAGATGAATAATCTAAATATCATGTTCTGATAGAAACTCATAGAGAAAATGAGAATATGAATGATCATTATATAAAAACACAAACTACATTATGAATGATTGGAAAAAACATTTACATTTCATATGTTGGTTTCAATATAAATGTTTTTGTTGTTTATATTGATTCTCAATAATATGATTAATGCATTTTTTATGATGTTATTAATTATGAATTCCCTCAATCTGATACTAGTAATTTAATGTTCATGTGGTTATTTGAATATTTTAATACCCATGATAGTGTTTCGTACTGACATATTTACTCATATAATATTCTCTCTATATTATGTTTGAATTTATTTTTTAATGGAAGTTGTTTTTAGTTATTAATAAAGCCAAATTTTTATGCTCATGATATCTTCTATTGTATTTCATACCCTTAAATAAAATCTGATCTCACCCCTTTCTTATATTTTATTTTCTCATGTCATAAAGAAGATTATTGAGAATGACATGTAAGGATAAAAATAGAGTTGTTGATGTTCCCAATAAAACATATATGTTTTATTTAATCTCATTTTGTAATGATGTCCCTATGCATGTATCTGGTTTTCCAAAACTATAATCTACTCATTCATTTGTTATTTGATCTATGTAATGAATCCAATTTATTAAAATAATTTACTAGCTCTAGGAAATTGGGGTCGGAGAATTATAGTTGTTATCAAAGAAGTTTAGTAAAAACCATGGATACTAGAATTAGAAATTGTATATTAGGGGAAAACCCCTATGATATACTTTTAAGTCAAACATATAAAAACATCCTCTAATTTTTGGAAGGAATAGATTATGAGGATCATTAAAGAAAATACATACAGGTCGAGATACTACAAGTTTATGTGGTTCTAGAACATATATAACTAAGAATAAAACCTCCAACAAGCAGTTTAGAACATGAACTGGTGTATCCTAGTACAGAAGAATGTTCCATACTACGCACCTAGTTTGACACCTATGGGGTATATGAATACGATAATTCATATCCTTTTTGAAACAAACAATTATGTTGGATTTATTATACGAATATGTCAAAAGAATATGATTCTAGGATTTATGATGCATAAATGATTTATATGATCAATTCGATGATTAATGTTAAAGAACGATCAAAATTTTAGGAAATAATGTAGTATATGTAATTAATTAGAAATGGTCACATGAATAAATAATGTGAACTACACTGACACATGTGATTCAAATAAGAAGATGGTTCATATCTTTCATTTTTTAAGCCATCATTTCAATGGAAGATAGTCTCCCAAGTATTATAATAATATGAGGAAATATTAGCATTTATTAATAAGGTAGGGAATGAATTATTCAAATCCTATGTATTTGAAGGTATGTAAAAAAGAATTTGAGGGTTGAGAAATATATGGATAAATGGAAGATGAGAAACAAGTGTTTTTGAACATGCGATAAATATGGAATGAATCACCCTGGTAAATTACTAAATGGAATTGGTGTTTTTTATAAGAGAAGTGAAAAAAGGGAAAATATTTTATTATTTCAAGGGAATAAAAATGGTATCCAATGTATAATGCATCAACTACAATGAGATGGGAAACTTAGTGAATCAATGTCCCGATTGTTAAAAAAATAAGCCCAAATGATGTTACAGAATAATTATCAAATCTTGATCTTTCAATAATTGATGCGGATGGATTAATTTTCTACATTAAGATTCTTTTGATTTGAATATTTTATCAATAATGAACAATTCATAATAATTATATAATATATGAGGATTGTACTGATGTGCAATTTCATTAAGTATTTGAGGTCGTATGATGAATTGTACAAAGGATAAAGGACTTAGTTGATGTTTAATATCTTGGGAAACTATATGATTGAGGGAAATATATCCTTAAATATATTACTAATGAATATGACAATGATGATGAAATGATTTATTTTGATTAGTATGGACTACCTCAGTAGTTATTATTTCCATGTCGATAAGTGGTCTATGTTATCATTAATGGAGCCTAAAACATTGTTAAATATAAGGATTATATCCAATAAGATTTTTTGGCTATGAACACTGTTTTCCAACAATATTTTATAGTAATTTGATGTATTACCATATTTCAATAGGACACATGATGAAGAAATTATGATCTATGGAATGTGAAAAATTAATGGATTCTTAATGTTGATCAATGGAATATAAGGTAGTTTATTCCATGAGAAGGAAGAATCATGAGGTTATAAAAAATGTAAACTATCAAGGACCATGTGTACAAGAATATACAAAGTATATATATTGGAATTTTTCTAATTTATTGGATAATCATCCTTTGGAAAGTAAATCTAATTATGAAAGAGAATATGTAGATAGTTAAATGAGGTTATTGAATTTAGTGTCACCCATGAAGCAACCAATGATATGAGATGAATTATATATAGTTAAAGGCATAAAAAACGAAAATATTTTGTTTTTAAAATATAAATTTAAATCCATTCATATATAGAGTGGAATAATTCATCAACACTAAGAAAAAAATTTTAAATAAAAATTTGGTCCCCTTATCATATATTTTTTATGACATCCATCATTATTTTCTTAACTATTGTTTATATTTTTTTGGGTAATGATCTTTCATCTTATAATTTCTCTAGCAGTTTTTATTAGAACATGATGGTTCTATTATTTTTCCATGACCATGTTCTCCAATTGTAATGTGTAGTTTTGTAATAAGCTGTTCTTTTATCCTTCCTTCCTTTTAAGAGGATATTTTAATAGTATTCTTAATGTGGGATTCCCAAAATTGAGTTTAAAAGTATCAACTATTATCTTTTAAAGAGGAATATCAAATCATTATGGTGACTGTATTTTAGGGAAGCAGGAACGTAACAACCTATTAATTTTCAAATAAAAATGGAATGCATAAAACAATGAGTGTTTAAAAACAAATCTTTCTTAAAATCTATAAAATAAAAACACTTCTTTCACATTTTTAATTTTAATTTCTAAACCCTAACATAAATGGATGTTTATGATGTGATATTGTGAGTATGATAAGATCAACTTACATTTTTGGTGAATAGTAACTTTGCCATTATGAATAGTAACATACCTATATGAATAGTAATTAATAGTTTATATCAAAAATAAATAGAATCTTCATACATTAGTGTATAAATATTATTTATAAATCTAATAAGTGATAAAATTATCATAACATAAGTATTGGTATTTTTATGTCATAAATATTTTAATTACAATTTTATTTTTATTTTAATAATATAAAATGGAAATGTATTTTCATAAAATGTAATAATAAATTTTCATTTTATTATTTTATGGTAAAAAGATAAATTTATGATACATTGATTAACTATTAATGGTGTTATAAAATAAGTTACAATTTTCCTGATATTTGTTTGAAAAAATATTTATTTTAATTATAAATTGAATTAAAAATATTTAAAAAATTACTTTTAAAAAATAGATTTCATTTTTGAATTATAAACATTGAAAAATGGTTGGGGTGATTTTTTATCCAATCAACATAATTTTTTCAATTATGTGATTTGAATTTAAATGAAAAAGACATATACAGTTGCATTCTGCAAGATATTTAAATGATTATATGTTCAACATACAATTTGGGTGAATGGTAACTTGAACCTTATAAATTTTAACATACCCACATGAATAATGTGAATATTAATTCATCCATAAAAATATAAACATAATCCATTAATTTATAAATACTATTTATACATCTTATACGTGTCAAATTGGGCATAACTTAAGTATTGGTAATTTTGTAAATTCTAAATATTATAAATAAATTTAAATGATTAATTTTATAATTTAAAATTATATTTTATTTTCATAAAATGTCTGTATAAATTTACAATTTTTGTTTCTTACTGTGTTTATAAAATTTCATGAGAACTTTATTAACTTTTCAATGGGTTGTAAAACGAGTTATAATTTTAAATATGAATTTTTGAATAAATTATAATTTATTTAAAAAATGAAAAAAAAATAATTTTAAAAAATATTTTCGAATAATGGATTTCATTTATGAATTTAAACCATCAAAAAAATGTTTGGGTGGAATTTTGTTGATTTTTATATATACTCAAAATATAGTAATTTATTGATTGTATACATTATTAGTTAAATCCACTATTCCTAGCATCATGGATTATTTAAGCACAAATCGTTAATACTCACATGAAATTATTTTTATTATGAGTCACATGAATCAATTGTATATATGTTATTGATGGAAATATTTAAATAATGAATAAGAAATTCAAAAAATTCAACCCTCTCCTCCAATATACCCCCCCCCCCCACTTCATCTTCCCTTCACTCATTTCAAGCCTTGACCCATGTCTAAATTTTACAAAAATATCCCAAAGATCCTCCTCCACATTCATCATCAATTTTAACCTTAGAAGGTAAAATAATCTACCCAAATGAGGCTCTTAAGGTATATTATTTCAAGATGTCCTTTCCACTTTCCAATTCATTTAATTTCTTTTGAAGTTCCATTTTTTTCTATCCTTGCCTCACTTCATCTGAGTTTTATGACAACTAGAGTTCCTTAAATGTACATAAATTATGTTGTGATTATAAAATTAGTTATTATCATCTCTCCTTGACCATTAATTTATGATAATAGTAAAAAAAAATCATCTGATATGTTCTAATTAACTATATTAAATGATGATTGCTTTTAAATTTATAACACCATCCGGAATTCTGGTAATTAAACCCTTATAATGGTAGAAATGGACTATAATATATTTATTATGTATCATATATAGATCTTTAATATTTTTTGAACACATAGTTATTATTTATATAGAACAATTGGTTTGTATTGTTCAATAGCTTCAAATTAACTCAATTGATTATCATTAAATAATTTTTATAATGATTCATCTAAATACAAAGTGAAAAAATTAAATTTAAAACCATGTAACATTTTTCATGTTCACTAATAATTTTTAACATTAATTTTGTACAACCTTACTCATTTTATATATATCTTCATTCATGTATTCAAGTGTTCTGATCACGAAACAAACAGACTCAGACAATTAAATTGATCCTCTTAACCATCAAAAAAGGCTATGCAGGATATTAATAAGATTATAATATATTATTAAATATTTACTAGGATTAGGAATTATTTATTAATTAACCTTTATTTTATTATTCTGGTCATTCAAATATTTTGAATAACACCAACCGAAATAAGGTAATGTGTATCCTCATCTCACTCTTATTTTTTTGGATATATTCTTTATTAAAAACTATTACTTTTGTATATGTATGCATACTATAAATTATTGAATAATATAATTAATATATTATTTTAATTTTATTTAATGAATCATATTGGGATTATTGATTTTGGGGAATACAAATCAATTGATTCAAAATTTTTAATATATTTCTACCACAACCTCCATTTTCATTCGAGTTACTCTTATTATCTATATGCCTCAATGAAATTATTATTGTTTATTATTTACTCCAAAGAAATTATTTATGAAATATATATATATATATATATATATATTATAACCATAATCCTTCTTTTATGCATAGAGGGTATCATTTTTTGAAAGTATCATTCAATATTTCATCCTGATAAACAATCTCGATTCATGGGATCTTCTTGAATTCCTACTTGTTTTGAAGAGAACAACAAAATTTTTATTCAGCCACAATTATTTTTACATTATCCCTAATTTCATAATTAATAATTAAATTTCTTAATTTATATTTATATGAAAACAAACATGCCTTCCAACATTAAATTTCCCTTTAATACATTACATCAAATTATCTAAACTGTTTTATTTTTAAATATTCTTAAGAACACATTTTACATGATTTCAGATAAGTGGGAAATATTTATGCCTCAAATATAATTTCAATGTCAGAACCTTTTCTTTTAATTGATATATATGTTTACAATCTGATTTCATGACAAATACAAGGATATTCTAAAATAACACTTCTTTATATATTAGAACTGATTTTTCTCATCTCACTTTATCTTTTATGAAATATATTCCTTATTCACCACTCATTCCCAGAATGCGAGGTATCTAAAACCCTTTGGAATATCATTTATATAATGTAATAGTTTTCATGATATTATAAGGGACAATGATATAAAATCTTCAAGGTGGTTGTGGACCCTTATAAATGTTTAAGGATTATTTCCACATAATTTTTTAGAGGGCCTCATTTAAAAGAATCTTCATCTATGACGACATCATTTATTTATCCATGTACTTAATTAAGGATTATCTACTATGTTTTAATACATCTGGTTTTATTGAATTGTTAATGATTATTTTTAATGTGGATGTTCTATCATGAAACCATTCACCGTATTATAAGGATTGGTTAGTGTTTATGTTTAATGATTGAATAATTTAAAATATATTTCATATGTTTGTTTCAATTTGAATGTGTGTTTTTAAGGTGATTTTAATTTAAATTAGGAATGCATTGGACATAGTATGTGGTGAGTGGGGAATGATATAACCACTCGATTAATTAATTGGTATCATTAGACAAACTACAATATTGGCATGATGCCTTGACCTAATGATTATATATTGTCTTTGAATGAGGCCTAGATGGTTTGACTATGATGTCCTGCAATATGAATTCCTTCATTATGAAACTACTAATTGATATTTCATGTGATTATTCAACTAGTAAAATACCCATGAATATTCTTTATAATGGAATATTTATTCATCTAATATTCCTTTAATATTATGATCATATTTAATGGAATTTGTTTTTAGTTATAAATCCCACCTAATGATTGTGTTTATGATATAATATTATGTATTACATACACTTAATGATCATCTGAGGTCACCCATTTCTATGATTTTTCTAAGGACATGGATACAATTCTAATGAATAACTAGAAGGGATAAACAAATAGATGTTGATGTTCCCAAATAAACATGGATGATGTATTTAGGTACAAAGAATAGTGTTGAAAATACGTATTTAAATGGATTTAGAAAACTAAAAAACTACTCAATCCTACGAGATTTTATTCAATGAAATAATTCCAATTTATTAAACTAATGCACCTACTTTGGGAAACTAGGGTCAGGGCATTATAGTTGGTATGAAAGTTGTTTAGTAGAAAACATAGAAACTAGATATATAAAATTGATAATAGGGAGAAAACCCCAAAGATATACTTTTAGGATAATCATATAAGAACATCCTATATTTTATTATGTAATATATTATGTGGATAGTTCTCATAAATAAATTCTCATTTTGATATGTCATGTGGAAATGGTTTTGATATAGATGTATATAGGAGTAACAACTCTAACAGGGAGTTTCAGGCTTGACCTTGGGTATCCTAGTACATCAAAATGGGCCTTACTTCAAACCTGGGTTGACACTCCTAAGGGACATGATTAGGATAATTTACATTTTTTCATAAATACCAGTAAGATGGATTTATTCTTCCAATGTTAAAAAAATTAGCGTCCTCAGTTTTTCAATGCTTAAATATTTGATATTTTCTATATCATTGTTTGAGTTATATAATTTTAATAATGTTATGAGCTAATTTATTATATGGAATTGGATTGAAAGGGCTCTTATCAGATGGAATGAAAAAATCACCAATGCACATGACGCGAATTGTAAGAAGGATAACATATCTCATGGTATTAAAGAATAATTTAAAAGGAAGATAGTATCATAATTATCCTCATTATATGAGGAAATATATTAATGTGTTAATAATGTGTGCATGTACTTTTCTATGTCTTATAGATTTGAAGGCTAGAAAAAGAAGAAGATGATAGTATATAAAAATAGGGGTAAAAGGAAGAAAAGAATGAAGGGTTTTCCGAAAGCTGAGAAATGTAGAAAGAATCACAATTGTAAATTCATTAAGAGAATGAGAATTGGTTACAATTTTGGAGAAAAAGGATACCAATTTCGTGATAACAGGGGAATGAAAAATGATTCCAATGTACAATGCTTCCATTGAATTTAGATGGGACACTGTACAAATAAATTTCCCAATAATCAAAGACATATACACGAATTATTGTAAATGTAAAATGACAATGTTAGGATAAAAACACATATGAAGTGGAAGGATTAATTTGCCACATCAATAATCATTTCATTTGAATATTTTATTTGAATTGTGCAGGTTAAACGAATTATGAAATATATAAGGACTGTACTGCAGTACTATTTCATTATGTATTATAAGTCAGTTGAGGAATTGTACAAAGGACACGTGACTCAGTAGAATGTTAATATCTCTGTGAGTTATATGTTTGAACGAAAGACATCCCTAAATATATTCATAATTATTAATATAATAATGAAGAAATTATTTATTTTCATTAGTACAAACTACCTCCAAACTGATTATTTTTTAGTCGATGAGTGTTCAATGATATCATTGATAGAGTCTACAAATATTTTTGATATATGAAATATATCCAATAGAATTGGTAAGGATTAATTCTGGATTCCAATATATTATTATGTAAATATGATAAATTACAATATTTCAGGAGGACACATGATAATGATATTAACTTGTATGCGTTGAGAATATTGCCGGCTGCTTAATGTTTATTAATAAAAAATATGTTTACAGATGCACTGAGCATGAAAAATAATGGTGTTCTGAACGAAAATACTTTTATCAAAGACCCCATCCTGATCATAGGTAAATTTTAATCAATTATGAAATAGTTTATGGTGATCATCATAAGAAGTTGTTCAGTTTTTTACCACGACATAATGCAACATTTTATAAGAGACGAAGTATACATAGTCCAAGGAACACAAAAAATGAATATATTATGATTATTAATTAGAAATGTATATTTATAATCTTATAGATTTTAATAATTAATTACCTCTATAAAAAGTGTCTTAAATAAATTTTTTTTCCTATAATTATATTTTTTCATGATATCAATAAATTTATTAATTACTGTAGTTTCTTTTTATCTTGTAATGATCTTTCTTATGATTGTGTTCTTAATTGGTTTCCATCAGAACATGACTGTTTTATTATTCTTCGATGACCATGTTGTTAATTATAATGTTTCTTTTTTATTAACATATTCATTTCTATTTCAACGTTATTATGATGTTATTTAAACCATATTCCCGATGTGGGATTCCCAAATGGGAATTTTCAAGTATCAACCATTAAATTTCAATGTAATATTTCATATTTTGACGGTGAACTTTTTATTAGGGGGGAGAATGAAGTAGCCTATGAGTTTACAAATAAATATTGAACGCATAAAAAATTGAGTGTTTACAAAACAACATTTTCTAATAATCAAGATAATAAAAATAAAATTTCCACTTTTCTAATTTGAATTTTGATAAAATGACAGTGACTATTGAATTCAGTAAGATATTTAGAGTCTAATAGGATCCATATAAATTTTTAGTGAATAGTAACTTGTCCCTTATGGATAGTAACATATCCTTGTTAATAGTAATGATTAGTACATCAGGGAAAAAATTGAAATATCACCCATGATTGTATAAATATTATTTATACTTCTTATAATTGATAAAATGACAATATCCTAAATATTGGTATTTTTTCATATCATAAATATTTTAATTACAAATTAATGATTTATTTATAAATTTAACATGGAACCGTATTTTTATAAAATAAAATAACAATTTGACATTTTTTTATCTTATTGTTATAAGATAATTTTTGGAGACATTGATTAACTTTTCAATGTGTTATAAAATTATTTATAGATGATTATTATTTTTTGAATAAATTATTGTTTTATTTAAAATCTAAGAAAAAATATATAAGAAAATATTATCAAAATATGCATTCTATAACTGAATTTTACACATCGAAATATATTTGGAGTTAATTTTTGTGATTTTTCTGAAATACTCAAAATTTTAATATATATTAATTTATGGTAATTTACTATATATATATATAAATTATCAGTTAAATTCACTAAAAATGAATTAATGGCTGATGTAATCACATCATGTTTTAACTCAAACGAACTTATTACTATTATGAGACACATGAATCAAAATCACTAGTTGTCTTCAGGGAGATAATTATATAATGAATAAGATATTCAAAAAATAACCTCTCTCCTCTATTATAACACCCCACCATACATTCTCTTCTCTTCACTACTCTCATGCCTTGTTCCTTGCCCAAATTTTTCCCAAATCCCCTCCCATTCCCCCCCCATGTCTTAATGCCCTTGGTCTAATAAAATGATAAATCCCCCACAAAAGAGGCACAAAGGGATGATTAATTCAATTAGTAAATTACTCTTTTCAATTCATTTTCGTTCTTTTCAAATTCCATTGTTTCCTTTTATATCCTCAACTACTATCATCCAAATTTTATGATAAATAAAGTACCTAACATGTACTATAATTTAGTTATTATCATTTAATAATCTGTTATCATCTCTCCTTTACCCTTATTTTATGCTAGTAGTGAAAAACACCATCTGAAATGTGCTATTTTACAACATCTGAGGGAAATGGGTGTTATTTTACTATTACAATCATAAATTATGTTAATGAAACCATTAATTTTATTAAAACCTAATATAATATATGTATGATGTCTCATAAATTATTTTATAATCTTTTTTACATGTGGTTATAATTTATAATTAAATTTGAGTTCGTTCTGATCAAAAACCGCCTATTAACCCCAACAGATATCATTAAATATTTTATATTGTGACTCATATTCACTCCATGTATCCAAATGAAGTTTACAATAATTTAACATAATTTATTTTAAATAATTATAATATATATATTTAATTCAATAAATTCACCTTCATTTTCAATGATTTTTGTTAATGTATATAAGTATACCTGCCATGAAACAGATGAGCACGAATAATTAAATTTCCTATTAAAATTGTCATGAATAAAATTAATAAGGTTATAACAAAAAATTAAAAGTTCATGAGGATTTGGAGTTATTAATTAATGAACCTACATTTGATTATTTATGTAAGTCCCCAATCTTAAAAAATATATAATCTTGAACATAGTTAATAATTCCCTGGCGGCTCTAGTTAGGTTTAGAGAATTACACCATTAGGTCATAACATTAGAATATAAACATGAATATTAAATGTAGAGACTTATACTAATAATTAATTGTTTAAATAATATAAAAAATATTTTGAATAAAAATTCATGTATAGATCCATGTTTTAGAAGTAATGACTTTTCCTTGATTCCATCCTCAACCCTATTCCACTTTTTGTCCTAAAAAACATTTCAAAAAAATGGGATGAGCTTAAAAATCTCAGTAAGGGATATGAAATGACGTAAATATGTTAGTTATTAAAAACAAAAAGTAACCATGAAAACCTTATCATAAGTAATAATTTACACATTAATAATGTTTTAAATACTCTTCATTGAATGAAATATCATTTCCTGACATTTTATAATCAAAATAATACGAGAAAAACTATAGAAAGCCACATAAAATATAATGGTAATTTGGAAATAAACATAAATAAATGGAATAACTATATGATAAAATTACTCACATAACACTAAATGGAATAACCATACAAATGAATTCCACACCCAATGCATTATAGGTTATGATGTAACAAACCATCCCAATTTTTCACGAAACCACCTATCATTTGGTTTATCATGTAACGAGTAGTCAAATGTCCAAGTACCAATATAAAATCATAAATCATAAAATATTGAAAATATATTTACTTCCATAATAATATTTAATTTTCAGTCAAACTGAATCATTTCAAGATATTAGAATAATAAAATATATTTAAAATCCATTTTCAATATCAAAGAACCCAAAAAAATAATATTAGATTTCTTTTTTCCTTTGATAATCATTTAGGCTAATAAAATAAGTCAAATAAGGATTACGATGGAAAAGAGATCGTTATCGCTGTAAATGTTAAAAATAGTCCTTTTTTCCATTTAGTAAAATGATATGTAAAAAAATATTCAATTTTATTGAAAATAAATTACAATATTTTTTATACACCATATAAAAATTTTTAATGTATAAATCAAAAAAATCTTCAATGAAACGAGATTGGGACGATGTCCCTTACTTCATATATGACATGACACATTGGTTCATTAATTTTATCTAAAATAAAATTAATATAATTAATACTGGATGATGAACAATTTTCTTTTATATTAATAATTTTATATCATTTATTAACTTTCTATAAGAATTAGTTAATTATTTTAGTTCATATTTGACATTTTTTCAATGTTCGGAACATGAGTTTAAAAATGAACTTGTTATAATTATAGATTTTCCATGTGGTACAAATATCATTATCATCCAAATTATATTCATGATTTAGTTAACTTATATATCATATAAAACTAATTTATATATTTATATACAGTAGTACATAACATTTGGAGATAAAAAATGATATGTATCATTCATGGAGACAATAATCCATTACGTATGCATGAACGCTACAATCATTTATATTTTGTATTCTGATAGAAATGGAAACGTAATGATACATAGGTAAATTAAATTTCTATTATAATATGACTTATAATTTAATTATATCAATCCTTTATACGTCCCACGTATGTTATAAATGAGTCATATCCCTTTGATGGGGGGATAGTCCGCACTTCCTCGACTAAAATTATCATGTTTATCCGTTATGAAACTATAATGGAACGCTATGAATGAAAAATACATTAGCATAGAAACAATATAAATATAATATATATTAAATATAAATACGGTTCCATCATAATTTCCACCACAAAAGGCGGTATGATATAATCGAATAATCATTATTTCGTGTGGCAGTAGTTTGTCGTCCACAAAAATATTATGTTTTTCATCTATTAGATGGAGGTGTGTGTATGTTCTTTTAGAATTATTCAAAAGAAAATCCTAGTATATTGAGTATAATTTTGTTTTTATATAGTAAAGGAATAAAATGAATTTATTGGTTTGGATAAGTAAAAAAAATAAAAGAACTTAAATGAAGATGATATCTTTAAATCAGGTAACTCCCATTAGTTTGAACCAAAACAAATTCATATAGTTTCTTATTATTAATGTAAAACATCTTGGTGGAAGAGAGGTATTTAGGTAGATTAATTGGGCAAGGGTTCCTCAATCCAAGCGACTAGAGAGGTTTGAGTAATGAGTTTGCGATGAGGCATTTTTATATGGTGGAGGAGGGGGCATTATGAACATTTGAAAATATTATTTTATTATATAATTATTTTCCATTTCTAAAGGATAAAAAATCATTAAATTCCAATTTTAGATGGTTCGTGTTCGAAATAAAATCATTTTATAAAAATTACATAGGTTTTGAATTTTTTTTCTTTATAATCTTATTTATTTAAATTGTTCAATAATGAGGTAATCACTGCATCATTATTGTGTCATAAATAATATTATTTATATGATGTCTAAAATTTATAAAAAAATTACCAAGATGTAAAAAATTTAATTAGCACTCTAATTAATATTTATAGTCGAGGTGATAAAATATATAACCCATATTATAATTTATTTAGTAAAAGATAAATGTTTATGTCATTTTTTCTTTAATTTAAATTATTTAATATAATGTTTATTATCACTCATATGTGGCTCCATGGAGTCACAAAAACTACCCATGGTTCCCCATGGTTTTGTGTGTAACAACCAAAAGGGTTTGAACAAATTTTATAGTAATATTATATTATTAGTAAATTATTTTTACTTTGAATTACCATATTTACCTTTAACTGCGGTAAAAAATAGTCAAAAGCTACTATTCATCCAAAATTATTTTCAACTTATTGAACCAAATTTTACTTAATAATTAAAAAAAATTAGTAGGATTTTCAAAATTCAATTCATAAAATTGGTTAAATATCATTGAAATGAAAATCTCTGGTTTTTAACTACAACTTATTGTTTTCACTATTCATCAAAAATTAAAGCATTTCAAATAAATACAAAAAACTAATACAAAGATACATTTTAGATTAAATATTAAAAAATTATTTTTATTTTACCCAATTTAAAAAATATAATTTGGATTAATTATTTTTAAAATTAATTCCCGTTGTCAAAACGAAAAAATGTTTTTAAGAAATAATAATTTTCAAAATATAGACAGTTGTTTATATCAAATTTCAAAGTGAAATTATATACAATAAAAAAATATGATTAAATGGAATAAATATAATATAATATTTTTTAAACCAATTAAATAGAAAATATATCCTTATAATAAAATTATACTAAATGGAAAATTTGAATTAAAATACAGTATTTTTCATTATTCAATAAAAATTAATTTCATCAGAAATATACCAAAAATTTACCCAAAGTAAATATTGTTGTCCTTAATCAAAAGAAAATTTTATTTCTTCAAATAGAACATATGAAAGTGACGAAACTAGATTTATAGAGGGTTCTTCATCAAAATGAGTTTAATCAACCTTTAAATGAATATTTTACAATTTTTGTTTAATATTAGATTTATTCACATTTTACACCTCTATATTTATTTGGATAAATGTAAAAAAATTTAAAAAAACATTTATAGTCATATTGTAGTTAGTACTGTTCATTCCCAGCAATACAACTACTTGGCATTGACTATCGTTTAAAATAATAATATATTATTATTCTTTTTCATTATATCTCCATGTTGTATCTAACGTATGATTTCAAACAATCTCGTTGTTCTGTATCAGGTATTCTATTTAACATATCATTCCTTTTAAATTAAATTTATTATTAAAAAATCATCATAAATATGAAAATGCCTTATTCAGAATTTACATAGGATGTTAAATCCATTCCCTCTATTTGGAATTGTGTCCTCGCAATTTTTTTCACATATCACAAAAATGGGTGTATTTATCTCTCACAGGTTTTCAGATTCCCATGATGCCTCTTCAACCATATGGCCATTAGACAAAACTTTTAACTAATAAATTACATTATTCTACAACACATGCTCTATACGGGTAGAAATTTGATTTCATTGTTCCTCATAAGACAAATTATCTTCCAACTGAACTACCTCTATGCTCAAAACAACAGATGGATGTGGTATAAAATTTATCAATATTGAAAATTGAAAAACATTTAGTACATGGGATTATCATGGATATAGAACCAATCTAATGGAAACTATTACAACTATATCCGTGATTCTATATTGTCCAACGAACCTCGGACACATATTTCCCTTCTTACCAAAATGCATCTCAATTTTCCCAAGAGAAACATTGAGAAATACAAGATCACCTACCTCAAAAAAATGATAATTCCTCCAGTTATCCGCATATCATTTCTTTCTGCTCTGATCTTTTCTCAGGTTTTTATGAATCAACTGATACTTTAATGCCATCTATTCTACAAATTTTATCCCATTGGAATTATTTTAACTACATCATTATAAAAAGTTATAGTTCAACACCAATTTCCATATAATGCCTCAAATGGATCCATCTGTATTCTTGAATCAAAACTATAATTTTATAGAAATTTTTCGAAAGAAATATTTTTGCCCCAACTTCCTTTTTAATCCATCCAGATAGCACATGAAATATCATCAAATTTCATAGTTGACCACTAGGACTTATAATCTGATTGAGGATAAAAATATGTACAAAATTTTAATTTAGTACCAATTGACTTCTAAAGGGCTTTGCAAATGATAGATTAAATCTTTGATAATGATTAGATAAAATTGATATGGAAATCCATGCAACCAGACTATCTCTTTACCATTCAACAGAGAAAGATTATATTGTGTAAAAGTATCACTAATAGGATCTAAATGACTATATTTAGTTAATCGATCAACAATAAACCATATTGCATTATTACCTTGAGATTTATTTGTAAATCCCAAAACAATGTCCATGGATATATTATCCAATTGTAACTCTGGAACCGGTGAAGACTGAAACATCACTTTCTATAAATGACGCTCTCCTTTAAACTGTTGACAACTCAAACACTTCCCATAAAATTCAGTAATATCTCTCTTCATTCCTTCACAAATGTAATACTCCCGAAGAACTCTGTACATTTTAGTACTGCCATCATTAATAGAAAATAGTGAACTATAAGAATCACATTACAATTCATTCATCAAATAAGAATCAATAGGAACACATAATCTCTTTCTAAACCTCATATACAAATATTTATTTATGTTAAATTATGGAAACATACAAATATGAACTAACACATCATATTTATCTAATTCACTGTCTTCATTCTCCACATTATTAATTCAATCTGATTGAGATTTTTTTACTAACACCGGAAACAAAATAAAGGAATTTCCTATACCAACAACTTCTGTTCCAATGTTCATCATGTATTTAATAAATGGATCTTGTACCAAATTTTTCTAAGTTATGGAAGCATTACTTTTTAGACTCAAATAATCATCGACTTTATTTTCTTTTCCTAGATGGTAATGGATTGGAAAATTAGAATCATTGATTAATTCCAACCATCACCTCTGTATCAGGTTTAATTATTTCTGGGTGAATATATACTTTAAACTTTTCTGATTAGTATATATTCCACATTTTACTTCATACAAATGATTCCTCTAAAATTTTAAAGTAAAAAAACAGCATCTAGTTCCATATCATGTGTAGGGTAATTTAACTCATGAGGTTTCAACTAATGTGAATCATAAGAAAATATTTTATCATTTTTCATATGGAAACATCCTAGTCCTTTTAATGAATCATCATTGTAGATAACTAACTGATAATTTCTTGAAGTGCCAAAACATAAGAATTCACCCATCTTCTTTTCAATTTATGAAAACAAGAATAACATTTTTTGTCCAAATTAAATTAACACCTTTTCGAGTTAACATAGACATTGGCCTAGATAAAAATGAAAATCTATGGATCTTAGTTATATTTTTGGGTCATGACAATATTAAAACAACTTCTGTTTTAGTAGGATCAATAATTATTCCATTTTTTAAACAATGTGACCATGGAATGAAATGTGTTGTTACCAAAACTCATAGATTTTGAATATTCCATACAGTTTCCTTTATTTTAAGGTTTTCAAGACAACCTTTAAATGGTTTTTATGTTCCACCTTTACTTATAGACAAACCAAAATATCACCATTGAACACAACCATAAACTTACCCATGAAATCATGGAAAATTCATTTCATATGATCCATGAATACTGCATGTGCATTGGTTAACAAAAAAGGCATAACTACAATTTTATAATGGCCATATATAGTTCGAAAAAATATTTATAATTTCTTCATCCTTTTATTTCAACTGATGGTAACCTAACCACAAGTCAATATTTGAAAAATACAGAGCTCTCTGGAGCTAATCAAACATATCATTAATATGAGGAAAATGTTACTAGTTATTGACATTGAAGTTATTCAATTCTCTAAAATAAATTCTCAGTCTCATTGAACCATTAATTTTTTAACTATCAAGACCTCAATATCCATTGGTGATGTGATAGGTTGAATGAATCCTTTTTTTAATAACTCTATAAAATGGTTCTTTAACTCTAAAAGTTCAATTTGAACCATTTAATAGGGGGTTTTGAACTTGTCTTAGTATAAGGAACTAATTAAACATTAAATTCCACATCTCGATCGCGTATTATACCTTGTGAATCATCATGAAATACATAAAAATACTCATTTACCACTAGAATATACTAAATATGAAGGGTTGTTTTGTTTTCATCAATATGTGAATGGTAAAATTCATTCCCATCTTTTACTAGTTTCTCATCTTTCTGAAATGTTATCAAAAGTAAGGGTTCATTATTGTATAAGAATTGTAATTATTTATAAAAGGAAACCACTTTTACTCTATATTCAACATTAGCATGAAAAACAGAATTCCAATCCATGCCCAAAATAACATCAAACACTACTAGAAGAAAAACAATATGGTTTTGTAGATAGATTTATTATGCAGACAAGGACAAGAAGGTACTTATAATATCTTTTTGTCTGAAAATTTCTTCTTGTGTATTTCATAGAATTTCAGATTCATATCTAGAAATGGAATTCCCATTTTACTATAAAACAAATCACAAATTAATGAATCTGTAGAACCTGAATTAAAAAACACATTGGCATAATCTGAACAAACAAACTCTATACCTGATACAACATCATTCTATGGCCCAACATCTGTTGATGTAGTTGAAAAGGATTTCACCAGATATTTCTATATGTATTTTAGCTGCTTTCCCTCTCTTGAAATCTTCATTGGACACTCATTTTCACATCCACCAATTACATTTCACATTAAATATCATGTTTTTGGGTTTTCATTGCCTTCTTGATCATCTATTTTATAGTTACGAGTAGTGTGACAAGAATTACAACAATAAAATCACTTTATAGACATTGATAAACAATCTCCAAGAGGCATTTTACCACGCTCTTAACAATATGGATATTTAATTTTTCTTACCTCCAAGCCTCTTTGATGAATTCTTTCCCTTTTTAGGCCTACTGGAAATTTTCTTTTGTTTACTCTCTTAGAACACCTGATCATTAAAAAACTTCATTTTTACATTCTCGACACATAAGAAATGTTTCTCATAGATTTTGAATTCATAGGAGGCTAATTCTATTTGCTATCATGGCTACAGTCTTGGTTAAAATCTATATATCTTACTAACATGATATGAGATGAAACTTAGATCCCACATTACCAATGGAGTTAATTTTTCTTAATAATATACCTCTATTTCATCCTACTACCTCAATTCCATGAATTGTTATTCCCCCCTAAGATGAACCTCCTTAGGAAAATATATCTCAATAAACATGCCTTGGAATTCATCCCAATCAATAGTATCAATATCCTCACTATCCCAATTATTTTGCACCATTGACCACAACTGATCGACTTCACCTTCAAAATTCTAAATAGAGAGACTAACATTTTGATATTCTGAACACCCCATTACATAAAAAATCAAATCCAGTGATTTAATCCACCCTTTAGCTATAATAGGGTTAGATGATCCCTTGAATGATAGGGGATAGTGCCGAATACAATGTTCACTTTTTACATTTTCTGTTCTGGTTGTTCGAGTGGATTTCATACATTGATACCATCACCATTTATAGGTTGATTCAACTATGCCATCACTACAACAAAATGATCAATCGTAATTCCAACCGTCTCATGTTCTTTATTTTGAAGGATATCTTCATCCAGATGTCGTCCCATCATAGATACACAATATTCACTGTGAAATATCATTTTGAACACAAAAATAACTAATTCGAAAAAACATGGTAATCTTTAAATGCTATATAATTTCATTCTTACAATAAATTAATTTATAGACATTAATTTAGAAATATTCTATCTCCTATAATAGTCTAAACAGACCACTGATACCAACTATAATGCCCAATAAATAAAAATTAAAAAATCATGAATTATGTTAATTATTGACATTGAGGATCTTTTCAATCTTAGAGAATTAGATAAATAGGTCTCAACATAATCATTAAAAACATAAATATTATGTGTAAACACTTCTACTCAGTATCAATTTTTTTTATAAAATACAAACTCTTCGAAAACAATTGTCATGTCTAGTTCCATATTATATATATCATGACATTTCCATGATCCCATAATTGACCCTATTTCACATTATGTTAGGTTAAAAACATTTCAAAAACATGGGATAAGCCTAAAAAGCTCCATAAGGCATACATACATAAGGAAACTGTTATTTTTTATAAATAACTAGAAAAACATGAATACATTATAATAAGTAATACTTTCCACCATTATGATGTTTTAAACACTATTAAATGAAGAAAAATATCATTTAATACTATTTTTGTAACCAAACTATTATTATAAAACCCATATATATCAAACTTATCATATAAAGTATACATGGGACATAATCATACGTAAAGGAATAACCATATAGTCTACTTTCACACATATCACTAAACGGAATATCCATATGTCGAACTTCCATACACAATAAATTGAATGTTATAATATTACCACCAATCCTAGTTTATCATGGAACCACCCATCATTTGGGTTATCACATAACCACATGTGAAATGTCCATGTACCATTATAAAATCATAACACATATAACATTGAAAATTTAAATATTTAAAAATAAAATTTCATTTTAAATAAAAATATATCATTTCAAGACATTGAAATAAGAAATCGATTTCAAAGTACATTTTCATCACAAAATCCCCCTAAAAACAGAATAAGGGATTTATTTTTCATTTTAAAAACATTAATGATTATAAATGAAGCCAACTAAAAATTACGGCGGCAGAGATGTCACTGTCACTGAAATCGTTAAAAATATTCCTTTTTTCATTCAGTAAAATGAAAAATAAAAAAAATATTCCCTTTGAATGAATTGAAAAGTCAATGGTGTTTGTTCACCACATAAAATCAATTCATTTATAAGTCAAAATATGGCTCAATGATATTTGATTTATAAGAAGTATCTTACCCTGTGTCCGACATGAACCATTTTTTCATAAAAGTATTGAATAATAAACATTAGTTAATTAATACATTACTAAAAACCTTTTTCAAGTATATTAATATTTTTATATCACTTGATAACATGATATAATAGTTAATTAATTATTTGAGTTCATATCGGACATTTGATCTCCAGAATGATATTTGTTATTGAGATATTATATATATCTTATATATATAATATATTTATTTATTTATAATACTACTTATCATTTTTATATAAGAAATGAAATGCACCATTCATGGAGAAGGTAAGTTTCACGTTCTCATGAACGCTACATTCATTTAAATTTTATATTTTTATGGAAGTGAAAATATAATGTCACATTGGTATATTATAATTCCATTATAACATCATATATAATTTAATTATAATTATTCTTTATACATCCCATATATGGTTTGAATGAGTCATATCACGTTGTGGGGATGGTAGTCCCCACCTCCCCCAATGATATTATCATGTCTACCCATTATGGAAACCATAAAAGTATTTTATAAATGAAAAAAATAGAATAATATGAAAAATATAAATATAATATATATTACATATAAATATAGATCGATCATAATTTCCACAATAAGAGGAGATATGAGATAATCAAACACTCATCATTTCGTGAGGCAGTAGTTCACCGTCTAGATAAACAGTATGTTATTCACCCATTAGATGGAGATGTTTGTAAGTTTAATTATAATACATAAAATAAAAACAACCTTGTATATTGAGAATATTGGTTTTGTTTTTAAATAAAGAGTAAAAAGTGTTTATGGGGTAGGAGTTGTAAAATAAAAGAAAATATTTTAAAAGATGGTGTTACCTTAAAATTGGGTAACTCCATTTGGATGGACCGAAAAGGATTTAATGAAGTCCCTTATGCCTAATTTAAGGATTCTAGGTGTAATATAGAGATGTTGGGAGTTTATTTTGTAATCGGTTAGATGAGTGAAGTGGCTTTACATGTGTGACTACTGAGTTATATGTAAGGTATTTTTATAAGGGGGAGGAGGGGTTCTTTAGAAAAGAATTGAATTATTATTTAATTATATAATGATTTTCAGTTTATAAAGGTCCAAAACTCCTTAAAGTCGATGATATGTTTTCTCATGTAAGAAATAAAATCATCTAATAAAAAGTGGATAGGTTTTGGATATTGTTTTAATCATTATAATATATTTTATTTAAATAATTCATTGATGAAGTATTCACTACCTCATTATTATTCCATAAATAATTAAATTTATTTGATGTTAAAATATTAAATGTATAAATTGATTTATTAATGATATATGTTTATGTCATTTTTATCTTAACTTTACATTAATTAATATATGGTTTAATTATCACTCTTAAGTGACTCTATGGGTTCCCAAAATCAAAACAAGAATTCCCATGGTTGTAAATGTATCAACCAATATAATTAGGTCACATGTTTGGATAAATTAAAATATTTATAATATTATGGTTACCTTGAATTACCCTATTTACCTTTAACCACTGTAAATAAAAGTCAATTTTACTATTCATTGAAAATTATTTTCATCTTAATGGCCCAATTTTTATATACTATGAACCACCATTTATGTCTGATTATAGAAATTTAGTTTACAGAAGCGGTAATATTTCATTTAAGTGATCAAGTTAGTTTTTTACTACTACTCAGTGTTTTCACTATTCATCAAAAAATGAAGGTTTCTATAAAAATACCAAAATTTTTTCCAAAGCTATATTTGAATTTCAAAAATTAAAAATAATTTCTATTTTTTGAAATTTAAAAAAGAAACGTTGGATTAATTTATTTTAAAATTAATTCTCTTGTCAAAATATACGGCGTGTTTTTATGAAATAATAAATATCAAAAGGCTGACACATATTTATGTTCAATTTGAAATTAAAATTATTGAAAATAACCAAAAGTGGATTAAATGGTAAAAATATAATCTAAATAAGTTTTAAAACCAATTATAAAGGAAATCTATCTATATAAATTAACTATATTAAAAGGAAATTTTGATTTATAATACTGTATTTTTTACTATTGATTAAAAAATTATTTTTAGATGAAAAATATAAAACATTGACTTATAATAAATATTGATGTACTAAGTCATAAAATGTAATATAGTTTGTAAAATAGAACATAAAAAGTGACCAAAACTACATTTAATAAGGTATTTCCATCCAAAAGTGGTAAATTGATCTTTTAATGAATATTAGACAATTGGGTTTTAATATTTATTCATTCACATTTTAAGACTCTATCATTTATTGGATAAATGAAAAAAAAATTAATAAAAATTAATTATCATATTTTAGTTAGTTCTATTCATTATTTCCATTACAATGTCTAGGCTTTAACTACCATTTAAAATTATATTATATTATTAATTTTTAGTATAACTCAATGTTGTGTGAAACATAATATTTTAAAGAAATTCATTGTTATGTACCAGGTATGCTATCGAACATAGAATCTCTTTTCTATTCAACAATAATATTAAAATAAATTTTTTTATTAAATATTAATATTTGTTATTATTTATTTACCTAGGATGTTACAATATAGGTCATTAGGATCAAGTGAATAACACTGTTACACTTAAGGTAAGAAGTTTCATCATTACACATACATATTTTTGAGTTATTTCATTTCCCATACTTTTTCTTGTGTATAGAGTATGTATACTGACCACTAATGATTCATATCATGAATGAATTAATTATCATGGTAATAAATTTATATTTTTATGATTAATGATTTCAGGGCATACAAATTGATTGATTATGATGTGATAAGGGATTTCAACCCAAACATCCATTTTTATTAGGGTAACTCTTATTATCTACATACCGCAATTAAATTATTATTTATCTATATGTAAAAAATATAAATTATGTGTGTATTATTTATATTTATATATATTTCAACTACAATCATTATTTATTTTTTGTGGGATTTATATTTTTTAAAAGGATAATGAAAAAATTCAATCCTATTACCAATTTTGATTCAACGGTACTTCATGAATTCTTACCCATTTTCAAATTAACACCATAATCAGTCTTAATCCATAATTATTTTTATAAAACCACTTATTTTATCCAAACATAAATATTTTGGTTCATTTTTGGTTTTATGAAAGGAAACCATTCTTCCCACATTAAAATTCACTTTAGTACATTCGCTAAAATGACCTAAATTTATATATTTCTAAACATTCTAAATTTTTTTTTACATGACATCTCTTATGTGGGAAAAAATATAACAATAAAATTTAATTTCAATGTCATACACATTTCTTTACTGGGATATATAGTATTAAAATCTTATTTCATGACAAATACAAAGGATTTTCAAAAAGAAATCTTATTTCCAAAATATAAAATATTTTTCTCGTATGACGTTAAAAGTTTCTAAATATATGCCTTTTTATCCATCATTTAGTTCATTTGATGAATTTACATCAATTTGGTATAACATATGAATATTATCTTCATTACTATGATATTCTATGAGATTATTATTTTAATTTTTCTAGGTGTAATGGTACACTTTGTAATGTTTATGTATTATTTTCTCGATAATTTTTCAATGGACTCATTTAAAAGTATCATCATCAATGTCAAAATACATTATTTAATAATTTAATTCATTTAGGATTATCTTTAATTATATCATACATCATTTTTTATTTCAGGGTTTAGGATTATTTCCACTATGGATGTGCTATCATAAAAACATTCACTATATTACTCAGAATGGTTACTGTTTATGTTTATTGATTTGTGAAAGTTATTTATATTTCATATATTTTTTTCAATAAAAATGTTTTTTTATTTATGATGATCCCCATTAATATAAGGAATGCATTGGACATAGAAAGTGATTGATGGGGCCCTCTATATCCCCTCTATGCATCGGTAGGTTGAATGAGACAAACCGTGGTCCTGACATGAGGCCATGTCTAAATGATTATTTATGGTCTCAGCATCTAGCCTCTATCATAGTTTATGATGATATGATTTATGAATTCCCTAATTATTAAAATAGTAATTGAATGTTATCTTCTTATTTGACCAGTAGAATTCCCATAATAGTGCTTTATTATAGCATATTTACTCAACACATATTCCTTCCATATAATGTTCATGTTAATTTTTTTATAAGAATTTTTTTTGTTATTCATCATGCCTAATGATTATGTTTATTATATCATTATTTGTATTTATTACCCTTAGTGAGTATCTATGCTCACCCAATTTTTATGTTTTATTTATTCCAAGACATGAGGAATTTTATTTTGTATGGCCTCTTGGGATAAAAAATGAGTTGTGTATGTTCCCAATAAAAAATATATGATGTACTTTATTTCAAATTTTAATGATTAACCTATGTATGAATATTTTTTTAAAACACTACTAAACTACTAAGTCCTTTGGAATTTGATTCCTCGTATTAAAGCGAATGTAATAAATTAATCCACAAAATCTATGAAACTAGGGTTGGGGAATTTTCAATTAAATGTTTGATAATGAGAGAATGAAAAATGACAAACATCATAGCTAATCCTTGAAGGCCTCATACAAAGTCCATAAATAATCATTTTTACATGGCATCATGTGAAGTCTATTTTTTCTGATGAGACCTACTAATGTTTCAAGGTGAAAAAGTGGGACTCTAATAAATTAATATTTCCAATGGATTCATCATATGAATGGATATAAATATAAACAACATAGACCTTCATATTGAATCAATCATATAAAATATAAATAACATCCTCCAATCATTATTGGTAAACACTTATTATTCAAAGTAATGTGGTGAATGGTTTCTAGATAACACATCCATAGTCAAAATAATTATAAACCCTTCAATATAAAATATTGGATGATATCATAAGAGATAATCCACATGGAAATACAGGACAAATAATAGGATTTTGACATAAATAATGATATATTCAAATGATACCATTGAAAAATTCTTTTGGAATCAATCCTAAAAAATTACAAATATTTCTATACACCTATGAAACATTAAAATCATAATCCCTCATAATATCATGACAATACAGAGACTGTTGATACGATACACAATGGGTAATTACATAAACCACTTTCATGGAACATTTTTTGAACAAGGAATATATCTTATAAATGATAAAGTAGGTTAGAGAAATCCATTTTACATTGGAATGAAGAGTTCATATTGAAAATCTTTTTTATTTTTCAAAAATATGAATTTTAACATATATATCCTAGAAACTTATAGGTAAATACATTGATACAATGTTTGAGAAATAAATGATGGCCCTATGAAGTGAAATCATGTAAAAAGTGATTTATGGTATCATTAGAATTAAAATATTTTAGTGTGGATAACAAAATTTATTCAAGAGATGTTATTGAGAAAAGACATGTTTTCTTCCATTAAACCGTAAATGAACCGAAATAGTTTTTCATTTTAAAATGAGTGATTTTAAATATATATGTATGTCTTAAAACAAATTATGTAGTGAACATCAAAACCGGTAAGAATATGAGATGTACATTGAATCGATCTTGTATTTCGGGAAGAAATTTTCCAAATATACTATTTTAAAAAACATAAAACCCCATAAATGATATTAGGAATAGTACTGGTACACATTTTATAACATTAGCCGAGAATTTGTGAGGATTACATTACAATAAATTAAAATACCATATAGGTGAGTAGAGAAGAAGAAAAACCCAAATAATAATGGTGGTTCGGGTAGAAAATACTTACAAAATTTTAATTAATTGAATTATATAGTTGAAAATTTTATAATTCATAAATGATAAATTTAATATAATTAAAATAAATAGATTCATGGTTTTAAACATCGATGTGATGTATACATACACCATACACAAGTAATATTATTGAATATGGAATATCTCACAAAATGGAAGTGTGATGAAGAATCCCTTACCATCAGTCTGATAGTGTTATTCACATGGTATTATTGGCCTAGATAATCAATTTTTGTTAATTAATTAACAACTGCATAATAAAATCATCATGTAATTATTTAGTATAAATTTATTATGTATATTCATGACCATTTTTATGGGTTAGGTAGTTCAATTTCACAGTTCTATTCTGTTTGATTCATGTTTGGTATACTTATATACATGAAGAGATAATCATGAAAAATGAGGATTGTTTTATAATTTATGTTATATGTTGTTATTCAACATCTATTAGGTTTCATGGTTGAAATTCTCATATGGTTACATTGAGTGAAGATTATTCATTATATAAATTATTTAATGATAATTTATTGGGTTAATTGTTGGTTTTTAAACATAACGAACACATTTCTCATTATAAATCAAAACTATGTGTACATAAAGATTCCTTAACAATATATAAGACATATGTCTGGAACCGGCATCACCAATATGAGTAAAGGGACAACAGATTTCAAAACCCTTTCATCCTCAATTTGAAGTGGATATAATAACCCCCGAAATCGGCCATCAATAAGTCCCAGAGTGGTGACTAGAACCAAGGGTATAGAGTCACAAACAAAATGGAAGGATTTACTATTTATATTAAGTACAATTTGGATATAAGATTGTAAATCACAAACAACACCAAACCTTGTGGTAGAGGAAATTCCAAAAAAACTAATCCTATATGAATGTTCTAAATGTATGTGCTACAAAAGTACAAGAAAAATCGAATAGAATATACCAATGAAAAGAAAAATAGAAACAGAAATTACCCCAATGTTCGAACAAGTAGGGTCCACCATGGTCCACGATGTCCTCTTGGAAACCTGAAAGGAATTTTATATATGTAGGGTGAGTATACTTGTATAATTTTTAGTGATAAATTATTGATATCATGCAATGTGGTATGGAATATTAATGCCCTAAAAAAGGAGATATCAATGCACCTATCAATGATACATTCAACCCAAAAATCAACATGGTACACTCCCCAAATAATGCAACTCATATAATGTAAGAGTAAGACACATCGATGTTTGGGTTCCCTATGCCACATCCACTGAGGTTATTGAAGACATCCTACACCTCAAACCTCTCCCTACATTCTCACTGTAGTCCAATTTCCATCCACCGCCAACACACAGCTGGGATACCACAAACAAACATCCTTCCCACACACACCTGGGCCACAACAACCACACATATTCACACATGTTAAAAACATTAAATTATCTATTGGGAATCCATTTAATCAACCATGATTAAATTATTAACTAGTTTACATGTTAAAAACATTAAATTACATAATCATCCAAAAAATAAAAGGTTTATTAGTGCACATGAATGGAACACCAACAACCATGATTTTTAGTGGAAATAAGAACATTAAATTCAAAACGTATAGGAAGAGATAAAAGAGGACAACATCATCAACAAAAACACCCATTCATTATTTTAGTCAATTTTTATCTTCGTTATTGTTTGGATTTATCCGTCTGCATCAGAAACATTATCATACCCACCATGCATGATGCATAGTAAACAAAGATGAATGAAAACCCTAGTTTTATGATCAATGATCTAATTTATTCTCCTAGCACCGACAACTTGGGAAGTATGACTTGTAGGGGAGGAACTCTATGGGACTCAAAGAATGAGCAGGAAAGGAACTACCACAAGCGCAACACTAGCCTAGGAATAGGGGACACCAAACACACCACATAAAGTAGGAAACCTTCTAAGAAGAAGAAGGAATGAATTATAGTATGATGAAAAAGTGATATGTTGGAGTTATGGAATATGAAAAATCTCGGGCGGATTTAAAGGTGCATCATGGATTCACCACGATGTCGGAAGATTAGACATGATGGGATTATTTATTATTTAATAATTCACATCAGAGGGGTTTCCATAATAGTTGTGTGCTAAAGGATTTAATTTAATTAGGGGATTACTGGTTTGCTGAGGATCTCCCCTCTCCAAGGGTATTTAAAACGTTGTTTATGTTCCTAAACTGGATTTGAATGACATTAAATATGTCAAATGACATAAAAGTGGTGTTATCAGAAAAATGGGGAATGAAACCTCCACACCCCTCTTTGGTCGATTAGTGAGACTGATTGGTGAAATAGATAAGCAGAGTTGATAGGGTGAAGCAGATCCGGTTAAGATGATCCCCTAAAGTTGATCCTAATAAAATGATCCATGGAATAGATGGGGTGAAACCGATATGTGAAACGGATTTGGTGAAACCGATATCTGAAAATGATTGGGTGTCATATATATATGAAACCATTTGGGTGAAAACGATCTGTGAAACCAACTGGTTTAAACCATTATGTGAAACTGAATGGGTGAAACTATTCTGTAAAACCGAAGGAGTGAAACTGATATGTGAAACTGATTGTGAAAAACCGATCTTTGAAACTGATTTGGTGAAACCAATAGGTGAAACAAATTGGGTTAAACTGATATGTGAATCCGATTGGGTGAAACAGATATGTGAAATTGATTGAATAAAGCTGATTGTGAAACCGATCTATGAAACCAATTGGAAGAAACAGATCTATGAAACTGATTGGGTGAAAGCGATGGGTTGAAATAGATTGGGTGAAATCGATATGTGAAACCGATTGGGTGAAACTGATCTGTGAACCCTATTAGGTGAAATTGATTGAGTGAAACAGATAGGGTGAAAATGATATGTGAAAATGATTGGGTGAAAACGATCTAGGAAACCAATTGGGTTAAACTGATCAGTGATACCGGTTGGATAAAACTGATTTGTGAACCCAATTTTTGAAGCTTATTTGTGAACCAGATCAATGTAGTTGATCTGTGAGACTGTTGGGTAGAACTGATCGGTGAGTCCAGGACACCCAAACACATATAAGTTTACCAAGTAATGGACCACGAGGGTAGGGTACATTAAAAAATAATTCATATGTTATATTTTGGTTCAACCATAATAATGAATTAAGTGCTATAATTGAAGATTGTAATAGAAATTGAAAACCCAACTTCCTTGAATGTGGTAAATTAACACATCTCAGATGGTGTGTTTTACTACTAGAATAAAATAAGGGAAATGCTGAGATGATAATAACCTCTTACATAATCATAACAACATTATAGTACATGTATGGTACTAGATTTTTCATAACATATGTGTGAGAAGTGGTGTGGATAGAAATGAAAAATAGGAACATGAAAAGAAAGTAAAATAATTGAAAAGAGGAATTTACCTATGTAATTAATATTCCTTTTGAGCCCCTGTATGGGTATGATTTTGTCATTTTATGAGACCAAGGGATGTTGGACGTGGGGGAGGATCTTGGGAGGAGATTTTTGTAGAATGTAGATAAGCCACATGTATTGAGATGAGAAAATATAAGTTGGTGCTAGGGGGTATAGTATAAGAGAGGGAAGAATTATTTAATACCATATTCATTATTTAATTATATCCCTATAAAAACAAATAGTGTTCATTCTTGTGACTCATAAAAGTAATAAGTGCATTTTAGTTCCAACCAAGTGTTCCTGCATCAACCAGTGCTGATGTAAACACCCTTTCTTCATGCACATATGTACATCTATTTTTGGTCATCAAATCCTAAATATTTATTTTCATATGAAAAAATAATAAATAATAATAAAAATTTTATGAAAACCCTTCTTTCCACCACTATAAAAACAATCAACACTTCCTTCTTCCCTTTACTCCTCTCACGCCTTACACATATTTTCAATTCTAATAAAATATCCTCCAAATATCCTACCTCAAATTCAGTATCCATTGTTTTCATAAAAATCCAAAATCCTATTCCCTAAAGTGGCTCTCAAGGATGATTAAATCAAGAGGTAAATACCTATGTACAATTATTTTCTATTATATACTAGTTCCATTGTATTCTTTTCTATCCTCACATATCATAGTATAATTTTTATATAACTCCAGGGACTTATATATACTCTAATGTTGATATTATTATGGAATAAGTTATTATAATATATCTTTTATCATTCTTTTATGATAGTAGAAAAAAACATATGGGATGTGATAATTTTCCACATTCATGGATGATAGGTTTTAATTTCTATTATTTTCTTCAATTCACGTAATGAACCCATTCTTATTGTTGATCCAAAGAAGAATATATGTATAATTCATCATCTATGGTTCTGTATGGTGTATTTATACGTTATTTTGTTTTATAAATCATTATCAGTTTTTTATGTTCAAAAATAACCAATTAACCAAAACAATTATCATTACCTAATTTATATAATCACTCATCATAACTACTACTAAAAAATGAAATTTATAACCATATAACCATTTGTATTAACACTAATAACATATAATTGTAATTCTATAAAAACATTCTCATTTTACATTATTCTCCCTTCATGTATAAAAGAATACAGATCATGAAGAAAATGTTGGTGAATTTTGAAATTGAACTTCTTAACCCATCAAAAAATGTGTGAATGAATTTATAATGTTATAATAAATTATTAAATTATTAATAGGATCTATAATTAATAATTATTGATCCTAAATTTCCTTATTTAATTCAATATGATCATATAAAAAAATTATCATACTTTATAATTTGAGTTTATTCATATCAACTCCATTTTTGTGCGATTTTCCATATTCACTACTAAAATATTGTATGGTGTATATATACATCCCATTGATTGATAAATTTTGGAATCTATTTATTTTCTTGATATTAAATATATCTTTAATTATTATTATTTTTGGGAAATATTATTTGATTGATTATAACATTTTAGTTATTTTCTACTCGAACCTCCATTTTAATAAGGGTTGCTCTTTTTCTTTACTCACCTCATTGATATTCTTATTTTTCTCATGTACTACTCAAATATTTTTTGTAACTATCCTATATATATTTAACAACATAATTTATACTTTAATTTATGGGGTGATATATATTTTTAAAAAGGATCTTTAAAAAATTCTTCCTAAAATACTAGCCTGATTCCATGAACTTCTCAAATAAATATATATTTTGAAGGAAACAATATAATTTATTTTAATAGATATTTATCATTAATAAATCAGAAATTTTAAAATGAAATAGATATTTTGTTTAATTTATAGTTTTATGATTTCCATCAAGCCTATGTTATTTAAAATCACTTTATGTAATTCCTTAAACAACAGTAAAATGTTTTAATTCTAAAGATTATTTCAAAACACTCTATAAATCATTATTCTTTAGTGGGAAATAATTTAAGAATCAAATTATATATCAATATAATTCCCTTTTCATATCTAGGATATACATTTTTAAAACCAAATATATGAAAAATTCAACTGATTTACAATAAAAACTATTTATTCATAAGTAAAATCGATTTTTCTCACCTCACATTGACTTTTATAAGATATATCACTTGTTGTCCTCTTATTCCTTCCATAGGTGGTATGTAATTCCCCTCGGTATATCATATAAACTATATCATTATTGAAATTATGTTTTATGGTTTTTTGATTTGAATGTTTCACATTGGTAGAGATCACTTTGGAATGTTTACATATTATTTCCTCAAGAATATTACAACGACCTCATTTAAAAGTATCATTATTTATTTAAACATACATTGATGAACCATTTAATTCATAGAGTTTTCTCTCCTATGATATAATCCTTCTAATTTTATGGAATAGTTTTTGAATTGTTAGACTGTGGATGAGCTATATTGAAATAATTCACCATATAACTCTAAATGGTTAGTGTTTTTGATTAATGAATAGAGAATGTTATTAACATTTCATATGTTATATTAAATATGAATGTTTATGTTGTTTATTTTGATCCACATTTATATGATGAATGTATTGAACATAGTATGTGATGGCTGGTGCCCATTATAACCCCTTGATGCATCGATAAGTTTCATTTGACAAACTATTATCTTGAAATGTGGATTTTTGAAAATGGGTAGTTGTTGTATTATGAGTACTCCTAGTTGGTTTTTTTGTGGTGCCCGGCATTATGAATTCCTACATTATAAAACTATTAATTTAAATATCATGTTGTTATTGGACTAGTATAATAGCCATGATAGTGATTTTTATGGAATATTTAGTCAGCTTGTATTCCTGCCAAATTATGTTGATGTTTATTTTTAAGAAAATGATTTTTTAAATTTTCAACATGCCTATTGTTTATGTTTTTGATATGTTCTACTGTATTTGATACCCTTACTGATCATCCAGGATCTACAATTTTTATGTTTAATTTTTCAGGATATGAAGAATCATTTTATGAATGAACTATAGGGATACACATTTTGTTTTTGATGTTCCTAATAAAACTTATAAGATTTATGTCTTTCCAACTTATAATTTTAAACAGATGTATTTATCTTGTTTTTCAAAACAACTAAACTACATTGTCATTTTGGATTGGATTCCTTATAATGAATCCAATGTATTAAATGATGTACCAGATTCATGCATCTAGTTCAGGGAGTTATTGTATACATGAAATGTATGTGATATTTATTTAATTGTTTATTTATTTCAGATGTCTCCCCTAATAGATTATTCCACCATATTTCAAGGAAAATATCATACCAACTTACTCAAGATCATTTTTTGTTATCTCTGTTCATGAATATTCATTTTCCTTAATCCATAGTCTATATCCTTGTAATTTTCTATAAAATAATAGCTCAATAAAGTTTTTATGAATCAATTTAAAAAATGAAATTTTCTCTACCCATGTTAATAGTGTGTGTGGGTACAATGATAAAACTCTTTTTTCAACTTCTTGATGCCATCTTCACATTCATCATTCAAAATAAACTTGAATACATTATGAGTTTAAATGGTTATTGTGTTTTATAATCTTGATAATGTTATCAAAAATAATTTACAGTACCCAGGTAATCTACAAAAAAAAATTTATATGTGTTGCATATTTTTCATTCAGACATCCTTCATTTCCATCAATATTTGAATGGTCAAAAGATATAAATTTTATTGTGATAATACGTATGAACATGGGATTACACGTAGGTATGGATCCATTAAAAATTAGTAAAATTATTTAATTTTTACCCAATATGTATTCATGAATACTTATATATGTTTATGTAGGATTTAGAGGTTGTTTTAGTTACAAAAACAAACCTTTTGGAGAAAACTGGGCTTGTATCATGTTTAGAGAAAAAAATTTGGTAGGTTACAAGGTTTGATCAAACCATGTGAATTGTCTATATTTACAATGAATTCAATATATCATGGGTGGAATATAGTTTTTCTAACTGTTCCACCATACCATATGGTACACTAGTTTTCCCAATTACACATTCATGGATTCGTATGGTATTAAAAACTATGCGGACACACCGTGAATATGATATATTTTGAGTATTTTTTTATATTTGTACCTTAATGACCTAATAAATGATTCTAATTCCAAACTAATATGGAATCTTGTATGATTATCCTCCATATCTATAATTTTTTTTATCATTTTCAAGGGATAATCTAGGTATCATGAGATCTCATCCATATGAGATTTTTTAGAGCATTTGATTTCCCCATTGTATGTGTGATGGTAATTACCCGAGTTCGTTATTTCCATTACTCTTCTCACATTATGTCATCATAATAATATGTGTGTGACAATTTTTCTATTTTCCACACATATACATATTTCTATGCTCAATAAGGGGGAATATATTGGAGGAGGAGAGTCGTACGACACTATGATGGGTGTTCTATAACTTATCCCTCATATTCATTTATTTAAATATTTATCAAGCGGTGTCACCCGATTTATTCATGTTCAATTTATATAATTTATATTTCATGATTATAATCATCAAAAATTCATGTTTTCCATATATCCAGATATGTGGTTAGTTTTTAGTGGTCTGGCCAAAAACACTATAAATACCTTGTAGGTTTTAATGCCATAATTGGGTATGTTGTCTTTGACAAATTTGAGCCATTGTTCAAGTGTTCTTTGTAATAACCCTTATAAGTTTAATATTTTATATATTAAATGGTTCATTATAAATTTCTAAAAAGATAATGGATATTACCATGTACGATCACTACAAGAACAAACTTCGTTATGTTATTCAATTTTATATTTAAATTTTTAATATGAATTGGAAATTATACTATGTATAAGAGTAGTCCTTAAATGAAAATGAATAATTTGATGCATGTCTGTAGAATCCCATACCACATTAATGTAAGGTATAAAACTCAACAATTATTTTTGAATAATCTTAAATTGAATTAATTGAATGTTACATGATAATTGGACTTGTTACACTAAATAAAATCAAGGCTTCAACAAAATAATCTTAATAAATAATGATGACTTAATTCAAGGGTTTCACAATACTTTGAATTATTGATCTAATGAAAGAGAATTCTTAAACCTAATGAAATATTATATGAAATCATTATCCCATAGTAGAATATTTACTTTAACTCACCACATATTCTTATCAGGTAATTCCATCAGAACATGTAAACCATATTATCCATCATGTATACAACATTCTTTGGATGGAACCCACGTAGATATCAATCATTTTATTTTCCTATATTCACGATATGTCACAATAATATCCCTTAAATGTAAAAAAATAATTACTTGTATAAAATTATTGGATCTATGATTAAAATTTTAGTTACCTGGTTAAATACCAAAAGGCCTAGTCATTATATATCACTATACTACATTGGATGAAGATTGTGACTCAGTGGGAATCATATTGCAGAATTCCTCAGGATATGCTATATGGATTACAGTCTCACCCATTATCCATGTTATAATCATTACTAAGTTGATGGACATTGATTTTTATGTTAAATTTCAATTTTTATTTAACTTTATTACAAAATATCAATATGTGTTTACTTGATACATATTGAAACATACAATATTGTAAACATGAGACATAATTATAAACTGTTAGTGATCAAATAATGGACCAATTACATGTTAAGATACCATTTTTTGGAAGAAAAAAATATAGTACTTTTCTATTCATATATATTGTATTGATTTTCATTATATATTAATTCTTTCACACTGTTATATTTACATTACACAAGCTAAATGTTATAGATACCATTGGTGATGGCCCACTAAGATTTATATTACACCCTCTTCAAGCGTTGTCCAGTACCTGTGGTAGAATACATGACTATAAGTGTTTATAATATCTTCAATTATTGTAGGGACTTTACTGTAGTATATTAATTCTCTTCATGAAACAACTTCCTTTTGGTTTATATTAGATTATAATCCATAACGACAAATATAAAATTTATGGTGGTTATCTCTAACCATTATATTTATCAATTGTATCAATATATCGATAGAAATTAACAGTCATAATTTAATTATTATTAACTCATAGATCCATTACCTTGATTAAAAAGTATTCTTGGGGATATCCTACTTCTTAACCCTATCATAGAAACATCACAACCGGAGAGCCACATTAGAGATGTACAATAATCCACCTAACTGATGAATAAATTCATCAATATATTGTAGAAGATACATTCCCATTATAATGATCATGTTGATATCATGATATTTAATTCATGGCCACATTGTCGCATCCATCTTCTTATTGAAGTGGACTACTGCACCCCATGGTAAAGCACATGGGCATATGACAACTTTGTAGACCTTCTCATGAAGTTGATTCTGCAGTTACTCATGTTCCACAAAAGACATTAAAAACCATGTATTAGATAATTCAAAAATTAATATATATATATATATATATAATCCTTTGATTATTAAACCCCTCATAAATGATAGATACCAAGATGTTATTGATGAAACACATCACCACATTCCCTCACAATTGGCATGTATTCTAGGATGAAATTTTCCATAGACACAATGATTTTATCCAGGTATTATTTCTTATAGATAAATAATATCCATCCTTAATATGTCGTTTCTAAAGAAGATTAATACTCCACCATTAACTTGTATTGAATAAATGGACTATTCATTTTACATAGTGATATTTCTTTCACAACAAAAATTTTTGTTGGATCTATACAATGAATGATAAACAAAACAATTAATTTCTATAATATTACTATAATGGGAGTATCACGAGGCATGTTGGAATATTTATCCCCCAATGTTTGAAATGGGAGGTGTTATGTACCTGGGATGAAATAATTTCAAAATCAATTTTTCTCATCGAAAACACTACTTCAATGATTTATTGTGGTGTTTAATATGTTATACAAAGCTTAAAGCTAAAAATTATTTTATATAACCAAATTAAAAATGAATATTCCCTATTATATAATGAATAAATATTTTTCATGTGATCAACTTTTTGTTGAGATCCACCTGTGTTGATTTGATGGGAAAATGTCTACCTTTTTCCTTTGAAAATTTTCGGTTATATTTGAAAACCATTTTATTAGTGAATTGGTTTTAAATGATTCATTGATTATTTTAGTTCCAAAAATAAATAAAATAATTAGGGTTAAACTATTGAATCTGTTCCTTTTACTTATTAGGGGGATTCACTCATCGACAATCAACAGCTCAGTGTAATTACTTAATAAGCATATATAATTTCCTCACCCCCCTTCTTAAATTTTTTATATTTTTTTATTCCACAAATTTGATATGTGGGATGTTGTAATTATATAATTGTATATTATTTACAAATCACACTAGAAATACTAAAATCCACATTCCACTTCTTATCCTCAGGATACCCTTGATATTTGTTGATCTTGATATTGATTTTGAGAAATCATCATACAATATACACATATTTTCATTGTATTAGATTACCAGTTCTCTGTGTAGAATAGGATTTAGACAACTAATGAATAATTAAACCATATATTTATTGTTAATGAAAATTTTAGTGTTGTATTATGGATTTATTTTAATGGATTCCACATTTTCCCTGATAAATTCATCTTTGTTTTGTATGAGGTCCAATAAATCCCATTCCATTTTAAGTAAGTGATAGAATGGAAATTATTTTCAAAATTTTCAAAAAAAATTTCCACCAAAACATTTCAATATCTTCTTTAATATTCAAAATATTGAAAAATTTACACCACAAATCGCTTCAACAGCTATATAATAAACAACTACTACAGACATATGTTTCTTGGATCGTTGAAGGATGTAGAAGATATTCTCAATGTAGTTAACCCTTGTTCGATGATTAGGGGATCATATTGTCAAATGAATGTCAGAAACCATTTCCACATATAGGTTTCAATTATAGAATGAACTCTCTTACGGATATTTGGCCTCAACTATTGATTTTGATTTTGGTTCATAACATTATATAGGTGAGACTATATCTTCATAAATTTATCTTTCCCTAATATCATTAGGTTGGCCATCTCATTTTGGAATTCATCAAATTTTCTTTAAAATTGTTTTTATTAGATGATTCCTCAAATTTATGGCCATATTATATAATATATAGAAACTAGGGATGATTATTAATAAAATTTTGAAATCACAAACAATAATAAAATATCATTAATGATATAACATATAAATAAAATTATTTATTTATTGATGAATTTCAATTATTCGATAATTATTTTCCATGATCTATTTCATAATAGTAACTCTTATGAAAATTTTTTCCCATTAATAATGCTTTGTAATTTCATTTCTAATTTAAAAAATATTTTTGATCAAAAGTTTTAAACTAGGTTTTTATAATGTCTTAATTTTTTATAGTAGTTCTTGATCGATTATAGATCAACATAGTTCATTAATGTTTTACCCTTATGTACATATATTCCAAGTCCACATCCACATGTAGTATCGATACATGGAGTTTGATTCATTAGAAACAACTTACTCTATAAATTACAATAGTTTATGGGTGTTTTATTAAAATAATATTTGTCTATAAGTATTTTTCTATTGTGTTGTTATCATAATACCATAGACAACAAAACATTTTCATTGATACAAAAAAACCATACTCTTTATTAAACATTTATTGATGATATATTACATAATATTACATATAAAAAAATATGGAAGATCGACAAGGATTGTCTATTGGAAAATTAGGCACATTAAAAGTAGTTTAAAACATATAATACAACATATTCATTAATATCATAAATAACATGATCTTATTATTCCTTCGTACAAAAATAACATCGGAACACCTGGGGGAATATAAAATAAAATGAAGATCTATAATTCCCAGTTATGGAATAATCATGAAATATGATAATTTAATAGATGATAAAAATTATGAATACTAATGGTTATTAATAGGATTGATAATCTTAAAAATTAACAATAAATAGTGATATAGAATGACAATATAATTCCAAGAAGGGAAATTTGGAAACAACATAAAACACAGAATCATAAATATTGATCAATGCTAACTTCTAATAAAATGTTTTGAAAAAATAACATGGTGGATTAGGTTCACTCACTGATATATTTAATGAATTATAATTTTTATATATAATTACATAATGAATTGAATGATTATATAATTCATGGATCACCCATCTCATAAATTTTCATTGTCATTCTTAAGTGTGCCACATATTTCATAAAACATGTAATACATTATCATTACATTTTATTCCATGATCCATGAGTATTGAAGAAATACTTGTATGTACCCAATAGAATAAGTATATATTAATAAATTTTTATATCCTAGATAACATACGGGCATGAGAATTCACTAAAAATTGAATTATAAAGAAAAATAATGGTTAAATTTCAGCTGCATAATGAGGATGAATAAATGGTAATGGATGTTATTAATGATAGTGAATGGGGGTTTCTTATCAATATGAAATAATATTTGATTTTAGTGTAATATGAAAAAAATCACTTCATTATTAACAGAAGAGTAATGATATAATATAATGATAAATTTTGAATAAGGAGGGAAAATAGATGATACATTACATTGGTAGGGTGATTCTAAATGAATGAGAAATGATTTATCAGAGATTGGGGAAACCAGGTGTGATGACCCTGAATTTTATCAATGAAATATACCTTCTTATAAATATGTAACATGTTAAAAGTCATATTAAATAAAATATAAAAATAATCAAAATATTAATAATGAAGAATTAATTAAATGAGAGTTATTTTGAGAAACTCGAGGACATATAACTAGAGAATTGAAATTTGATAATTGGAATTGTAATGCAGACATTATGAATAGTAATTCGTCCTATAGAACAATAATATCACCTTTGAAAGTTTAAATAAAATATATGTATTTTACGAATGAATATATAAAATTTTTATATTGAGGAATAAGTAACTAAATATTATAAAAATGATAAATCATGTATTGGAAATTTTGTGAAACAAAAAATCTTATATACAATTTTATAGAAAATATGATGATTTAAAAGAAATTTGAATTTTTTAAATTATAATGATAAATTACTATTCTTTTATCTGATGATTATATGATTATTTTATATTACCTTAAGTTATTTTTCAATGTTTCATAATATCATTATAAATATAAAATTAGTATTTTTTTATTAAATTGAGATTTTAATTAAAAAATTTATTCATCATATTTAACGAACTATTTCAAAAATTTGTATTTAATCTATTTAATTATAAATGTTGAATAATGGCTATAGTGAATTTTACGTATTTTTATAAAATATTTGAATTTTTGTGAATAGTAAAATATTGCAATTTAATGTATTAGCAAAATACATTAATTATTTTGTCTTTACTGATTTATGGTGAATATGAGCTGAATTATTTTAAATTATAATGAACTAGATACTATATTTAGTCATAATGACACCCAATATTTATATTAGTGTTATATAATAATAAATAAATGGATAATATAATCAAAAAACACCATCTCCTCCATTATAAATAACACCCATAAACACCTCCTCTCCTCACGCCATTTAAAAAATTTATATTGATTAAATTCATTTAAATTACTCTCCCGCGATTCTCCCACATGTTCATGAGCCGTTTTTTATCAATAAAATGTCAACAACCAATTGGACCCAAGTTGTTCTCAAGGAGGAAATGTTCACGAGGATCTGAAGTACAAGTGAAAATTATCATTAAGAGTATGGTAAATGATTCTCTCCAACGATAAATTATTCATCTAGTCATTCTTTCCCTATAATATTTATCTAGTGTGTTATTAAATGTTTTTATAAGGTTCAATTATAAATTCCTCTTGATATCCAATCCTGACTAAAGATAAAATCTCAATTTCATACCCATTTTCATGTACAATTTATCAAATATTTTAAGCCAATATTATTTTTATAAAATCATTCACTATATCATGGAAAAATATCCTGATTAATTTATTGATTTATTTGAGTAATTAATCATTTTTATCTTTAAAGAATAATTAATATTTTACCGTAATCCACTATAAAATATCTAATTAATAACGTTCATTAAACTCTATTTTTATGTTTGTTCTATTCAGTTCGACCTTATGTACCATTAATTATGATAATTATTTCATATAAATGTCAATTTTTAATATAAATAAATTATTTCAAAGAAACCATCATAATATTAACCTTTTTATGCACCATGAAATGATAATAATAACCATTTATTTCAAAATATAACCATTATAATTATTTTTTATTCTTAATGTCGAACAAATATACAAGAAAATTAAAAAATGGGTGCACCTAGATTATACTGTAATGATATTTGTAACTATTAGTCTTCTGAGGTACAATTTTGGGACAAGGAAATGACCTGATTCATTTATGGGAATTGGTTCACCATGTGAAATTTTATTTGCATTTATCCTTACTCATACTCTACTATGTGAAATGGTCTTCGTTGTTATCTATGAATCAGGATCCACCATTTGTAATGGTTTAGCAGTTAGCCTTGAATCATGCTTAAATCACACTGTATGTTTTTTTTTCACATTCCAATGATATAATTATTACATTATACCATGATAAAATTGTTATGATTCTGTATGCTTATTCATATTATATAGATTTTAATGTCATCATTTTATGACTTATAAACTATGTGCTATGAATTATTTCTACGTCTATACCCTTGATGGGATCTTTAGGTCACCCATTTGTTAATGTATTCATGTGGTTTACCTATACTGATTTAATAGAAAAATTGATCACTAGAGTGAATTATATAGTATAAATAAAATATTTTTTATTTCCTTTCATGTTATCAGTTTTATGTTACTAATTTTGAAGAAAGAAAACACATAATGATCCATGGAATGCATTTGAGATCTTTATATTATTAATATCATATAATAATATGTGTAACAGGTTATAGCTATTATATTTGTTATTAGATGATGGTCTAGTTATTTTGGGGATTAGGATTATAAAACATAAGTATGAACCCTAGGGATATGTCATTCACAATGGATGACAATGATTTAAAATTAGGGAACCACAAGATATGATATAATTTTTATTTACATGTTTTTCATTTTTTATTCAAGGTTTACATTTTGTATTCATATTAGTTACAAATTAAATCCCCCAAAATTGTAATTTCATATTCTTTAATTAATGTATGGAAATAAGATAACACATGACAATAGACCATGTGATAGGAAATGTTATGATTTTACTAATCAAATACCAAATAATATTGAATTTGGATCTCAAAATATCATTAATGTATTTTCCATACTAGATCACATTATAAATAATAACATAAATTATGTGGAACAACATTATTGTCCAATGAAATAGAAATTGGGGGATGGTTATTTCGTGCAATAAGGGCCTATAAAATGAGAAGTTATTCTTTATCATCCAGTGTATATAAGAATAGAAAGCTATGTTGGAGTTATATAATTTTTATGGGTATTATAATCATTTGGGACACTAATAGAAAAAACTAATTACATTGATGAAATTAATCCCATAAAATGAGAACATTTCAAGAAAAAATTTTAATATCTATTTTACAAAAACTATTTGTATTAATATGGGTAGGTTATTCCTTAGATAAAAAAAGAAGATGATAAAATTGGAGAGTACAAGAAAGAATTTACAAGGATTTCATGAATCAACATTTTTATTATCATGAACACCCAATACAAGGTGGATAACTGCTTTAGTGGACTGAATTCAATATTACAAAAAACATTGGTGATTCAGGAAATTTAAATTTTGAGGATATTTAATATTGTTTCCTTTGGGATGAAATAGATACTATAGACTCACAGTGGTCACATAGTCCTTGATATTAAAAAAATAATATTATTAAAATTTGATGATCAACATATAAATCCCATGATGGAATGAAACCACATCATCAAATGTATAAAAAATGTGGCAGTAATCTTCTTGGGAACACTATAAAGTGTACCTAGAGATGCTTCAAATTTTTAGTAGTGGGTAAAATAGATTATAACTGTAGAAGGTATATAAAAAATCTCACTAGAGAGGATGAATAAAGGATGGTTCAGGTCAATAATCATTTTGAATTGCATTGTTTTTAATTCAGGGAACTTGTGCATTTTGGAAGCTAGTGCTCTAATCCCTGGATATTCAATGGAATTCAAAAACACCCAACATGAAAAAAGTAAGAAAATATTCTAACACTATTGCTGGTATAGGACTCTAAAATGATATGGTGATATGTATACATGTTATTCATTCATAAAAAGTGGATGTATAATTGTAATTTTGTTCTATAGATTCATTAATATCATTCATGTTTTAGATAACTATTCAAGCACCACATGAGAATATTATAATTGATTTTTCTATGAGAACAACAAAAGGAGATATTATTTAATACAACAATTATAATTCCACCTCAGTTAGTGTTTTTGGATTGAAGCTCCAATAAAATAATTTATACATCATTTGGATGAGTTTGATTCCATATTAGGAATCGATTGGATACCATGACGTAAATTTATCATCAACTGTTAGAAAAGGTAGATCAATCATTTCATCCTGAATTATCCTCTAATTTTGATCAATTGTAATGAGAAAGATAAATATCTTTCTAAATCATCTATTATATAGATGTAATACCTAAAAATTAAATGGTATTCTACCTGACCGAGAGGTTGATTATTGAATTTATGTCAGACGTGGATCTCATACAATGTAAATGGAACCATATAAAATTTCCATAATTGTGTTAGAGGAATTTAGGTGGTAGTTATAGGAGAATATTGATAAGGGTTTTACCCATCAGTGTGATTCACTACGACTTTCACCAGTCCTCTAGGTCTAAAAGAATGATATAGAATTTTTTATGAATTTACTATTGTGATATCAAAAAATACTAAAAAGGAAAAAATATCAGCATCTATAGATAGGTGAAATTTATTATCCACTAAATGAGTACATGTATTTATCAAAAAAGTTCATTCGGTAGTGATATCTAAAAATTGAATGTCATGAAGGATGACTTTCACAACTATAACTTTCAAAAAAATATATATACACTATGAGTTTATAGATATTACCTTCAAAATATATAATTCTCTAGATATTTTCTTGTACATAAGGACCAGAGTCTTTAGAGATTAAGTTGTCAAAATTTTTGTATTCTTTATTATTGATATTATAATATACTCAATAATGTGTGAAAGATCTTGAAGAGAATTAGAATACTAATTTAAAAACATTATGAAGTGTGATACTCTATGGAAAGTACAATGAAAATGAGTAATATATGGTTGTAAATTCATTCGTTGTGAATGTTATCATTAGATAAATAATATTTATAAACCCTTCAAATAGAAAGGAAATCATAGAGTGGCCTATGACAACATATGTAATATAGAACCTGATTTTTTTGGTCTATATAGGTATAAATGATGATTTTTATGAACATATATTGATTATCAATCCCATTATCCAAGATGAATCGAATATTAGTAAAAAAAATTTAGTCCTAGTGATTGTAAAGACTGCTTCAAATTGTCAAAAAAAAATGATAATCATTTCACCAGTGCACACGCATCCAACAATTGGGGTTGTTATTTGATTATATAAATATTTTTCCAAGAGGATCATATAGTTTTTATGAAAATATTAAAGCTTAATCTCAATGGATGATTAAAATAAATGAGAAAAACTGTCAAATGCATTATATATAGTTCATAACTGTGATATATGAATTAAAAATATGGTGGTATTATCCCTATGGAATGAAGTGTGAGATAAATGACAATCATATAAGCCACAAATATTTATACACATAGAAGGACATTAATATTCACCATAGAATATTGTTCGATCTCATTATGTATTACAACATCCTAATTCAATACCATCATGGTAATGAAAATTTGGTAGAGGATGCTCTATGTACGGATAACCATTCATTTTATCAATGATGATAATTGAAAAGGGTAAAATATTACTATGGATACAAAGCATGGACATGGGAACAAGTAATTAATGAGAATCATCAATAAATTAAATAATGAGTTCAAAACCATCCCTTATGGAAAAAATAATGGAATCTCAATGATGTGATCTAGAAATACAGAAATATGTGGAAGCTATTATAAATATTAAATCATCATAGTTAAAAATTGACTAGGAATGATTTGTATGATTGTTTTCAGGATTATGTGTAATATATAATCTATCGATAAAGAGATATCTTCTGAATAACAAACATTGATCAACATTATTCATTCACCCAGGAAGAAGATTCTTCGAATTTTTTAATGTAACTATTGGTGGGAAAATATGAAGTTGAATATAGATTATTATACATTAACAATCAATCAATTTCATCAAGTGAAAGAATTATGGAAAAGACAATAGGGATGATTGAACCATTACATATACCAATATAGAACAGGGAAGACATAACCATGGTAATTTTCATCGGATATCTAATGAAATCCAGATAAATATTTCTATATAGTTTATTATGGGTCTTCATACTGTGAAATATCACATTATTACAATTTAGGAGGTTATATAACATGACCAATATGAGAAAAATCTATAATTGAAGGGGTGAGTATGTATTTTGTACCACAAATAATTTTATCAATTTGAGATATAGTATTTACCTTAATGTTCTAGAAATGTCTCCTAAATTATATAAAATATGATTTGAAATAAAATATGACCTATATTCCCCAATCTATGTCCAATATAGATGGACTATTCAGTTGGACAGTATTTTCCATGATCTCAGTATATTTTAACTTATGAAAGTCCATGTATGTTTTAAATCCAATCTTTAATGAAAACCTTCATGATATTACCATTTTTTCTCAATGACTGGACTGTGATTCAAATTTCCATCCATGGGTATACATAATGTTTATATACATTAATCATGTAGGACACATATAAATGATAATTTTGTGGTTGGTGTTCCAAGATCATTTCCTTAATCATTGGTTATTATATATACTCATGAGATGTAATTTCCGGAAAATGAGTAAACCTAGTTCCATTATGCAACATGGTCCACTATGTGAAATATTCATAGTAGCTAACCTATACATCTGATCCATAATGTGAAATGTTCATGGGGTTATCCTGGACACATACTACATCATGTGAAATAGTCATGTCAGTGATCATAGAATCATTCTAATGTCATGTTGTATGTTGTTTCCAAATTCTTATAATGCCATAATTACATGATCCCATGTTAAATAAGTAATGGTTAGTAATTTTTTCATGTTACATGCCTTTTAGTATCATCAGGTTTTGACGTCTAACCAATTTTATATGAAGTATCTATATGTTAATAACATTAGTCGGATTTTTAGAACATAACTTTGTCCATTTATTCACCATGTTTCCCTATACAGATCTAGGAGATCAAAGGAAGTTACGAGGTCATTAAAGAGTATATAAAAAGTGTATTTTTATTTTGGTTCCTTATTTTTATTTATATGTACCAAATCACCCACATAAAATGTCTTTATTTTCATTTGTTTTTATTTGAAGGAATGTTTGTCTTAAAAAAATTTTAAAATATATATAAATTGATAGGGATGTTATACGTTTTTTGAAATATATAGCGGGGAGGTAACTGTAAGGACATGATCTAATATTTTTTATGGAAGATTAATGGTAACATGAGTGGGTTTCTATAATATATGAGTGTATAATTTTTTATTATTATTTTAACATAGATTTGGGATCCATATAATACAATAAAAAAACACAAACTTTATCATCATTTATTCAAAAAATTTATACAAAAGTGGGTTGGTTTTCAAAATTTTATATGGAAATCTTCTGAAATAACGAAAATATTAACCTTATTTAATTTCAATAGCATGATTCCATTAAAAAATTACTTCAAAAACAAAAAAACATATTATAGGTTTTGTAAAATTCTTAATAATTATATAATATTAATGAAATAATAGGAAATTAAATTTATATTAATGTTAAAAAAATATTTTTTTGGGGTACCATTTATATTATGTATTTTATCAATATTGGTTATTATAATTTCATAATACACACTGTATAGTTATACTGTATTTATTTTTTTTTAAAAAAAATCGACTATCATAGAAAATTAAGGAAAATTAAACATTGGATAAATTTGAATATCTAATTTCCAAAATGATTTTATTTTTATCAAAGAACATTTCTTAATAATATAATTTCATAATTTAAATTATGAATCAATATAAAATAATGAATTTATAGTTTTTATGACATTAATAATTTATGAACTCTTATAAAAATCAAATTTGAGTTCAATAAGTTTATATGATCAATATATTTAATAAAAAAATATTTAATAATATTATTTTATTATAATATTTTCTATTATTAATATCCATTAAATATTTATTTATTTAATTGAATTATAATATTAAACAAAAATAAATTTTTTTCATTTTGTCAAAATTAATAATAAATTATAAAACAAAAAATTAGAAAATTAATAAAAAAAATTTATTATATGATTTATAAATATTTTTATTATTATTATCTTGATACATATCCATTTAATAAACATGAAAAATACATACGAGTAAGGTAAAGGAATGTGAGAAATTCATAGGGTGGTTCGATGTATATGGTTTGGGTCATGATCTCGAATAACATGAACATCGCCTTTAAATGAATTCCCTCATGCTGATTTATTGGATATTAGCATGGGACTATTCATGGGTATATATCAGTGATGGTATCTCCCATGGATAATTTTATAAATGTGTTTCATATGGTCTGATCCTTGTTTTTGGGTCCATTACATCATTTTTCAATGTCAATTGAATTTTTTAAGACCCTATATGTATTCTTATCATATAAGTACTATTTAATGATATATTATCAAATATTATTTCAGTATAAATTTTTTCAATCTCAATTTCCAGTATTAAAAAAATACCTTATTGTTTAGGAGGAATTTAATTTATATGTTTATATAAAATCATATTCATGTTATTTAATAAATATTTATAATGTTATGGTATTTTTTATTTAAAATAGGTTTATTTATTTTGATGGTATATGACAGGAAAACAACCACACGGTAAAGAATTTCTTCTCAATTTCATCTCCATTGAGACATGTTTTCTAATATAAGCCTGTCTGATTTTAGGTTGAATATATATTTCACATTTTTGTTATTTATCATGAATAAATATTTATTCATGACGATTAATGATATAGTTCATTTTACTCTTTCAAAAGAAATGATGAAAAAGCTAATTTTAATTCTCTTAATGATCATATATATTTTTTGTTGATATAGGAAATTTCAATATGTTTTTATGAAATTATTATTTATTTTCACATAGTATTTTAAGGGATATTGTATGTTATAGTTATCATTTTACACGTTTTGAAGGGAATATTTCTAATGTTTTCCATAAAATGGTCAGTATGAGGAGTCTTTCTAAAAAGTCTATAGGAATGTCTTTTATATTTTATTTTGGAATTAATAGGTTTTCATGATATCATAAAAATGTTTTTCTCTTTATCTTATTCTATAATATTATAATATAAAAGAAAGAAACTCCTTTTGAGAAATTTTATTTAAAATTTTATCATCAATATTTCATAATGCTTGAAGTATTATAAACTATAATATACATTTGTAGAATAGAAGGTTATATTTTATCGCAATAATGTGTTATGGTTAATAAATTTTTCTTCAATAATTTACATTGATTTGAACATTGAACAATAAATTTTCATTAAATATACATATTATTTATCACATCTGTATAATAATATCACAAATAATACAAATTTTGTAATATTGTGTTATAATATGAAATTTATTTGATTGACTAGGGTAATATGGATTTTAAATATGTAGTATTTAATTTTGAAACATGTTGAAAAATAATTTTATTAATGAAATAAATCAATCATTTGATATATGTGGAATTAATTAGACACACAGTGGTGGTTGGGTCCTAGAATTATATATCCCCTTGACGCATCGACATGCCTCATAAAAAATATCATTAAATTACTATTAAATATGTCTTCACACGTAGTTTTAAACTATATTGTTTCATCATATAAAAAATAGATACATCTTTTTGTATGATATCATTATTTGTAAATAAATTTCATTTACTTGTTTAAACATTTAGTTGTCATTATAATCCCTGAGATTAGTACATTAATGTAATTCATGGATGAAGTTGTTTTCTCATGTAATTAATTAAATGGAATGTATTTCCAGTTATTAAATTTTCCATATAAATTATTCCTTATTAAATAATGGTTCCTTATATATTATTTAAACCATAATAACAATTTGATGTCACGAGTATTTTTCATACATTCCCCATGTTATGAAGAAGAAACCCTTGAATGAGATTTTATAGATGATAATGAATTAAATTTTTATGAATATATTTTATTTATAATGTAAAGTAGATATCATTTATTAATAATTTATTACATGACTATTAAAATTATAGTTCCAAAAGGGTATTAGATACTCTGAGAGGGAGGGGAATCAAGCTATATGGATTATTTTCAAAAAATGTCATGCCCCAATATATCATGAACAATTTATTAAAATATATACATAATTTTATATTCATTTTTTATGTTTAACATTTATTTTCAAATATTAAGTAGGGGCGATTTATACAAAGTATATCAATATGACAAGAAAAATGACATATTGATTTTTACATGGATTTTCACTAGAAGCTAGTCAATAGAGCATACACCCAACAATTTGTTGGTTCACCAAAATCAATATACTAACTTCATGATTTTTAGTTTTGTCACTCTTTCATGGGCACAATACCATTATATTGTTATAAGCAAACTCAATGCCCCTATATGTCTATCAAAAATCACAATTTTAATGCTTTATGATCCCTATAGAAAAGTGTCTTTACATCTCTATCCGAATAATATTCATTCTGTCACATTATTCAATATTTTTTAAACCTCATTTCATGAACAACAATGTTTCACTTTTAACCACTTTATTATAATTAAAATCATATATATTTATGAGAAATCTCTTCTAGTTATCATAGGATTTATTGTTTAAAAAACTTTATTTATACCTTGGCGAATCTAACTAATTCATCACAAATATATCATACATTCGTGATGCTCCAATCATTTTCAAATATCTCTAATTTTTTTAATCTCCCATATCCATTAAAAATATCACTCCTTTTGAGAATATCAGTTATCCTATATGAAGCTCACAACTTTTTTGATGTTCATAGACTTTGTGAAGATTACATTGCAGTCATGAAATCCATTTATATATAAAATAATTGGTGTTTTGAATACCTTTTGTTAGTAAAAGTCCTTCAAAAAAACCATTGTGAATTAAGAGTCCTAGGATTTTAATTATGTCTATATTTTCTAAGTGAGGGGTGTTGAATCAAATTTATAGACTATTCCTCCCATTGATGAATATTTAAAACTGACCACCACATTTTCAAAATGATATAAATTCTACCTTGTAAACATACATATAATTTCAATTATTCATAGAAAATAACCCATTCATGATACTAACCATAGTTTCATTGATTTTCATTATCCCTTCACACTTATCCATATTTCTCAAGGTTGCAATAATTTATGAGACACATATCATTTCAAATTACTATTAATTATCCCTACTACAAACCATAATGAATTATATTTTATTAAAATATTTATAAAGTGAAATCCATAGAAATATATATATTGTTAATAATAAGTCAACCTAAATATTTTATATTCCAAAAAATTAGAAAACACTGGGAAAAATCACTCTAGAACATACAAATTTTTATGCACACCCTTTAGAGAATAAATTCCATTATTATCATTTGACTTCAAAAGTAAATTTCAATAATCTATCTAGAAATATAAAATCATACCATATATTTTTTCTATTACAATTATCCTAATCAAACCAAATCACTACAATGTTACCTTGAGGGTTTTCCCAACATATAATGTTATCTCCATTGGGATAACACACATTGTATATATTATAGTGTAAAAGTGTAAAAATTGGATATGAGTTTCTAGAGTGGGGGTTATTAAACATTATATAATATAATGTTTTGTAATAACCAGAGGAACATGATTTTCAACGAACATATATAACATGATAATTATGACGATCCATTATATTATTTGTGATCATTTCCCATTATTGGAAATTTTTAATCTATTTCTCAATATCCCCAATAATTATAATCATGCCAAATGTATTATATTATTCAATGATTGGTTCTAATGGATGAATGGGAATCTACAACAGTAGTCAGTGAAATTATTTCCCTAATGACCAATCGAATACTGCTATTTTTTTTAAATGATAATGTCCTAGATATATTAGTGATATTGACATGGGTTTTAAAAAATTTCAATTCCTATATGGAACAACCTATTGTTATATAGTGTAATTTTTCTATGTGGGATCTCTAATGTGACCTGGATATCTAATTGTTAATAGAAAAAAAAATCCATTTATATCTGATATATTGAAATAATCTAATGAATATATATTCCATTATTTACCAATTAATGATATTTGAAAAGTTATTATTTAAATTTTTTGTTTCAAAAGGTATTTTGAAAAAAATTTATAATTGATCAAAAAAACAAAAGTGGATGATGAAATATAATGTGACATATAGAAAAAATTGTATTTATTTTCAAGGATAAATATTTCACATGATTACAATGTACTTACATGACATGAATGTCACACAAAAAATAAAATTAAAAAGAATTTGTGATAGTGTATGGGAGAAACATTACAAGACTAGATATAAACTATTAAGACTACAAACGTAATAATGAAATAAATATCGAAATATTCATTAATGTGGCTATGTTGGGTATTTAAAAGGATACATTTATCTCAAATATTTTCATTATATGTCAATATGATAAAATGTTAATAAAATTTGGAGCTATAATTTTCAATGTTATATATATTAAATGGAAATAAAGATAATTCTAGGATATTTGGGAACCATGGAAAAAGAAAGGAGGTGATGGACTAGAATGGAAGGATAAAACATCACACATTTGATAACTGTGGAAATAATTACCTTGTTAACATCATGAAGGGAATGCGAGTTTTTATCATGTGCAGAGAGAAAGTCAATCTGGTAGATGAATTCAAGGGTCAAGAAAAAAACCAACAATGATAAATGATTCAATTGTAATGAGATGGGTAATATGAAAATAGAGTACACTAAGAGTCAATAGAATATTCATTATAATAATAAAACGGAAGAAGAAAAATCTGAACTTAATAGTGTAATTGATATATAATGGTTAATGTACTTGATTTTATTGATTAACGACTTATAATTATCAATGAATTTTTTTTATTAAATTCATAAAACATTTGATGATTATACAGTAGTGGTATTTTAATCAGTGATTGGGAGATTATAGTTCATGTTACTATTTTATATAAAACACATATTTATGGGGAAATCAACCATTAATATGGTCCTCATGTTAAATTATTAATGATTTCATGGGATAATGATATTATTGAAATAGATAATGTAAATTAGATAGTATTAAAGACCATTAAAATGATTAATGTTTTATTAATAAATTAATTATAATATAATTTTCCAAATTTTAGGATTAAAGGAATATGAGTAAGGAGCATTTTGTTAATTTTATAAAAGTTATTTTTAATTAAGTTTTTATTATTATTCAATTTATTAGTTTTTTATATAATACAAGAACAATGACCTGATATTATTAGTAATTTAAATTATTATCCACATTATACTAATCAAGGATAATTATTTTATCATATATTTCATATATATGGGTTTTAATTTTGTTTAAACACATTTTAAATGTTTTATACGGTTCTATAAATTGATTAAGAAAGAATGAAGGATTTATTATTTAGGTTTCATAAAATAAGTACAATTTTGATTACTTCTAAAAAAAATTTATTTGTAAAGTATATATATATATAAAAGTGCAATTAATTTTCATTATTTTATATGGATTATGACTCATTAAATGTTTATTTTAGGGATTTTTTCATAGATATTTTAACCTAAATACTCCAATTTTGAAGAATAAAGGATATAGTGGTCAAAATTTAATAATGTATGAAATTATAGTTATCTTTTTTTTCTTATTTGAACATCGTATATTATAAATTTTTTTCTCAACCCTTTGTAAATATATCTTGAAATAAAAAGAGAATCTTATTATTATCAATTATGATGAATTAATAGTCTTTTCAGCCACTATATATTTAGGTGTTTTCCTAATTAAAACTATTCATAGAATTTTATTTATATGCAACTATTAATAATTTTTCTTTAGTTTTATCTTAAATTTCCATATAACAACTTATCAATAATGTTTTCAAATTTGTAAACCATATTTTCGGATGACCTTTTTATTTTTCGTTGTATCTTTTTAAGAGGGAGTTGTATTAACCTGTTTTCAATATGGGTTTTCCAAAAATAAATGCTCAAATATCAAAAAATTGATTGCCGAATATATGATCAAATTTTTGTGGAAATATTTATTAAATTGGGGATTAATTTACACCATCACATTTAAAATAAATAATATATTTAGTAACATATCAAACATGAAACACCAATATTAAACGAACATAAATATATTATTACTTAATTATGATCATCACAATGTAGTCATTTAATGGGTGGGTATGCATATTATTAAATGTTTTATGAAATATGAAAATATATATAGGCAACCAATTACAAATACATTGATTAATTATTGTTAAATAATTACCCAATTTTTTACAATGTTATTTTAGTATTAAAAAATATGAATTCTTATAAGATAATATTAATTGTTTATTTTTTATGGAATTAATATAATACATATTTTATAAATTTATAAAATTTATTTCAAAAAATATGACATCATTTTTTGAAATAATTATATAAATATTTTCTTAAGGTGAATTTTTGGGATTCTTATTAAATTATTATTTTCTAATTAGCACTGAAGAATATTTCTATTTACCAAAAAAATTATTTATTTTTAATGAATTTATAATGTTTCATTATGTTTATAAATTGATTCAACGTATATTTATTTTCATTATATTAGTAATAATTAAATTAGATCCTTTTTAATTTATTTTTTGGTCAATTTTTTATAGAATCATATTTTACTTAAAAATCAATTTTTCAATTAAAATGATTTTCAACCGAAATATAATGTTTTATTTAAAATTATATTCCATAAAATTTTAAAATTAATCTTATAAAAACTGATTCCGTATTTATAATTGTATGGTCCATTTTTTTAAATATTTCAATTTTGTTTTTGGAAGTTAAGATTTTCAACCTTAGTGACATATTTCACCAAATTAAATGGTATATTAGGTAATTACAGATACATAGATGGTATCAGAATATAATAAATTAAAAAAATCATAATAAGTTACATAGATTTTTAATTTTATTTAATCAATATATATCAACCATGATCATCCTTAATTAAATAATATGACATATTTTCTCATATTCTATGATTTTAAACATTATATTATTTTATTTAATAAAATGTATAATTTTCCATTCTGTTTTTTACTAATATTAAAAAATTTATATATGGGAAAAATGATAATAATAAGAGTTATAAATTTTAAATATAATTAAAATTGATATCTAACATGGCAATTTTTTTTAATTTTATATTGAATATATAATAACATTAAATATATACACAATGTTTCCATAATTTGTTTTGAATTGTTAATATAAAATATTAATGAATTTAAAATATTAAATGATAAATAATTTTATTGAAATAATATAATCTAATTTTTTAATAGATACATGTGACATACTAGGGTAGTTTATCTTGATAATATTTCAGTTACATATTTCTCTTTATGCATTTAATTATTTATTAAAATAATAGAGTAATATGGAAACAATATTTATTTATAATAAATTATATTATATTAAATTATTTATATTTGAGATAAAAATATTCAACTTAATGAATTTGATATGGTTAAAAAATCAACAATGATAAGTTTATGTGTTGTTTTTCCCAAATAGTACAGTTATTGACCTGTAAATGGTGGAAAACAATAATATTTTTGTAATTTTTAACATGGTTAATGAGCGGTTAAAAAAAGTATATGTATGATAATAAAAACAATATATGTCTAATTTTTGTTGATTGTATTTATATTTTTCCTAATATTAGATTATAATTACATAAATTTTATCAATATTTTACTAAAAAATTAATTATAATAATGAAATATATTAGGAAATGTGATGATTTCCCCTCCCCATAGTTATAATTGTACACCAATTCTCTAAAACATTAACACCAAATTGATCAATATTTCTATGCCGAACCTGAATAATATCTCTTATAAAAAAATTATACCAATTATAAAGGTTTTGTTTCTTCCAAATGTGTTAACATTGTTCCCCAACGAATAAATCTAAATGAAATCTATCATAGAAGAGGCAATCATCTTTAGAAAGTCCTACAATTTTATTTCTTATTATAATTCCAAATAATGTGACACTAAAATTATATAATCATATCAAAATTACCATATGTATAATAATATTTTATTCTTATTATGGTCAAACCAAATTCTATCTCTCTTTCATAATACAAAAAGTGAAAACATCGATCTTGTATTCGATGTTTCACCATCTCTATGGAGTGGTGTATATCGTTTTTCATCAACAAAATACACGGAAATTAATAAATATAAATATAATGAATATATATGATTATTATAAAATAAATATTCTAAGTGTATTATAATATCATAAATAACTTCTAACCTTATAATATGATGGAAAATTATAGGGTCTCATGTGTGTAATTGTTGACAACAAACTCTATGAATATAAGCAATCCTTTTTTCATTTTTTCATCACATAGATAGAAAGAAGGATCAATTTCATAAATATATAAAAAATATATATGATATATTAATTATTTTTTTATGATTAATTATTACTAAACCTATTTTCATTCCATCCATATAAATTTTTAAATAGTGTTCATGCTTGTGTAAGTCACATCATCTCCATTTCTAGAGTAATTCTTTTTTTTATCTCAAAATTTTGGAATGGATATAAATATCTCTCTATAATATGTATATATAATCTTAAAATATTTAATAACAATTTTTATTTATGTATATAAATATATGTACAATGTCCAGAAATATGAAATCAGAATATACAGGAAAAATGTTGACGTAAGCATCAGAAATACTGGTAACAGTAAAAAGATCATAAAAACTGTGTGATAAAATATTAAACATTCATTTTGAATGACTTCATAAAAAATTAATATGGTTATATTTTATAATTTTACAGAAATTTAATTTATCATATATAAGGATAAATCATTTTCAACTAAAATGATACAATGGGAAAGTGATTTTATCTCAATTTCCTTTCACTGAGAATTATTTCAAGGTTGTTCAAAAATTTCATTATAGGAATTATGTACTATTGTTTTTCATGATTTTTCATGAATATTTTATATATCATGTAGTTTCCAATTTCTATTTATATTATTTAATTTAATTAGATTTGTCTAGAAATTTATCTATCGGAAAAGCATTTCATCTCATTTTCTACCTTAATGATATATATTTTATATTATGAACATATTTCATTACATTTTGTTTATATATTACACAGTGAAGTTGTTTCAAATTGATGGAAATTAGTTTAGAATTATATATTATTCATTTCACGTTACTCATTCAAAAAGGTATTTTTAAAATAAATAGAAATCTTATTTTTCGTTTAATATTGAATGTTTTAATTCATTATAAATATTATTAAATGTATTTTGAAGAAAATTATTTAAATTAAATAAAATGAGATATAAATGATATCATAATTTATAATCTAATTTTTATATGATAAAAAAAATAATTACAATTTTTCCCAAAGGATTCGTTTTCAACGTTTGGATAAAAATTTGAAAACTGATTGTTTTTTAAATTATATAGTATAAACAGAGCATCCCACTAAAATATATATTTTAAACACTTTAGTTTTTTATACACTATTTAAAATGTTTCAAATATAAAACCCCATTTTGAAATATGAATTTACGATTTTTCATATATTTTTCAAAAGTCATGAATTAATTTCATAACCTATACTATTGATGAAAAGAATTTCATTATTTATCACATTCTCAAAATTTTGTCTTAATCATTCTCCATTAATTTTTACTTTCATAAGATAATTGAAGAATTTAATTCTATTATATATTTATATTTTTTATATTATTGATATCATTATTACAAAAAACATATATCATTTTATATACTATGTTTTACAATGCATTTTATTTTATTAACTATGGAAATATTAATATTATGTATTCTTTAATAAATATAGAAACTTATTGAAAATTAATATTTTTCATGAGTAAAGTAAACTATATGATAAACAAGAAATTAATTAGACGTGAAATTATATTAGGGGACTAGAATTATATATACATTAATGCATATACTTGTCCTAGGAGGAAATTTTGAATGCTAACATTAAATTAGTATATAAACATAGTTTTTAGAATATTTGATCAATGTCTTGATGGAAGAAATTTCATGATGTACATGATCATGAAATCTAACAGTATCAATATAATTTATTATGAACATATTTGTTATTATTATACATTATATTACATCATTGACATTATACATTTATGCATTTTATTATCAATTATTTTATTAAATGAAATTTATTTAGAGTTAATATTATTTACAAATTGATTATTATTTATTATCTCAAGATAGATTTAATTTTACATGACCCATAATAAGAAATTTGTGTCAATATTAATTTTATATTATTCACTAGGTTATAAAAAAGAAATAATTTTATATGTTTTTAGGGATGTAGGGCATTAACATTTAAATTTTTTTTTATTTTAATCCAAATGTTAAATATGTGTCATATATGTTTTTGGTTCTCCAAGAATTCCAAACTAATATGTCATTTTGTATTAGTCTCCTTGAATTTATACTATTGTAACATGATTTATACAAGATTAGGGTTACTGGACTTGAGGATGATACTAAATTTGTGGAATGTGAAGTGTAATATCTAGCTATTGTTGTCCAATGCATATAACACGCGTTTTTAAGGATTTCATTCACTTTATAGATGTTTTATTTTTTAAATAAATATCTACAAGATGAAGGAATAGTTTTTATATTATTTAAATTTTTTTAATGAATATTTGAATAAAATTTTTATATACCTAGTTTGAGCCATAAAAATAATATTAAATGATTATTTTAAGTCCCATATTATGTGAAGCTTATATTATGACCTCTATTGAATTATTCTATTAAAGGTATATTTGATGAATTATTTTATAATGATTATTCTTATATGAATGGAGGAATTTCGTCAGTGGGTGTTTTATGATAATGGGGGTTTATATGATTTAAATTATAATTTATTTATATTATAAGGATATTTCTTCTTTTTTTTAAATCTATTATATGGTTATGTCTTGGGAGCTGAAGGTAACTAAGTGATTTATTAGGATTGATTTTAGCATATTATATATTACCCACGAGAACTTTCCCTATAATATATTTCATTATTGTTTTGGTAGTTCCCTAATTAGCCTATGAATGTGAATTAAGAGCTTATATTTTTAGAAATAAAACATAATCATATTGTTGGTTCTACTTTTTTAATTTTTTGATCATCTACTATCATAACAAAGTGAGTCAACCATGATAATAATTTTACTATAAATCATGTTAGTATATGAATTTACTCTAAATAAATCATATGTTCACCCTTATACATATCATCATTTTCGGGTAGCATTTTATTATTTATCACTTACATATTGTAATTTTTTTATATTATTTTGACTTCATGATTATGTGTGCTATTTATTTTTTGTGGTGTATTAAATTTAAATTTGATTTTTAATGAGCGTTTTTTGAATGATTATTAATGACAGAAAATTGTATTGTTTTTTAGGGGAACATGAAATCAAGTTTTTTATGTTTTAGCATTTTTTTCTTTATTAAAATATTTATTCTGTCAATTATTTTAATATATGAGAATAAATAAGGATTTTAAAGGGAGGTTATAATTGTTATAATTAATCTAAATCCATTTTTTTCAATAATGATTATTCTTTTTTCCCTGAAAGATTATAAATATTAATCTGGAAAACATATAAATGTATGGTACATTATCTTGTTATACTATCTCATTAAGGAATCCCAACTTTCTAATTAGTGTTGAAAATAGAATTTTTTAGATTTCATATAAATGTGATTGCATAAAATCCTTACTTAAATCATAATGGATCTATTTCCCTAAAATCGTACATATATACACACACCAGGTTGTATCACCTATTGTTTCATTTAGGTATGTAGTTTAAGATTCTTATGGGTGAAAATCATTTACATAGACATTTCTTATAGATACATTTTGTTAAGTTCCTCTAATGACATTTATGATTCATCCAATTGGGATTGTTTTATTTTTACTATGATTTCATTAATAATAATACCTATTATATATATATTTTTTGTATTTTACATTTGTATGTGTGACTAGTAGAAACCAATCGACTCTATATTATCCAAAGACATATTTAATTTTAATAATTTGGTATGCTTTTTATTTTGGAACTATATATTTCAAATACACCAATATATAATTTAGTTTTTTAACCAAGCTAGATTCATTTAATGTTAATATATATTAATTCATTGTATATTAGTGTAATTGTAAAACTCATTATGGTGCAAGGAGTGATTTTTAATTTGGATAATTACATATAAATCATCATATATGGAGAATTAATCAATATTTTTTTTATTCTCATTCGTTATAGAGGGGAAAGAGATTTTATAATCAAATAGATCCACTTAATGATCATATTGTTGAAACACCAAGTCTTATAAAAAAGAATAATATGGAACATTCTTCTATTATATCAAATTTAATGTATTCATTTCAATATATTTTATCAAAAAATATGATGATCATATAGAAGGGATTTACTGACTATTATAATGCTCATCTAAATGAAATTATAAAAATTCTAGATTTCTATATGTTCTCTATTGTAACTCATTTTATTTTGATGGAAAAAAGAGAACCCATGAATGATTATAGACTAGATTAAATAGACTAATGGGATATATTTATTCTTTCAATATAGGATAATAATTCCTAAAATGGGTAATATCACATCATTTCTCACTCATATCAGCATAAGCGTATTATCATGCTTGATAAGGACTACTATAATATCTTAACTGAAATTATTAAACTACCATCCAATTATGTTGGGTAGTATTATTTATTCAGTTGTAACAACATGTATGCTTGGTAGTGACATGTATATGGAAATATATACTCATTATAAATGGTAGTATAGTATATGTTGATAACTATAATAGGATGATTGATAATGTTATATAGAAAAAATTATAAGAAAATTATTAATCAAAATATCATATATTATATGATTATACCTATTTTGATTGAAAATTCATTTGTCATATAGATTATTAGTTAATGATGGACAATGTCACATAAAACATCTGTAATAATAGGGATCATTTTTAATAATGCTCTAGATGAATAATGTCATATTACAAGTCTAATATAACGTCCTTCGGTTTATCTAATGATTGGTATTAACAATTGGTGATGGTTATCGGGTCATCTAATTTGGATATGGTGAATGTAATATATGTTAATATTTTTCTAAATGCTTCTAATATTTACATTACATCAGTTGTATTGGAGGGACATGGAATTGATAATATAGACAACCCAAATTTTGTTGGGAGTTCAATCAATGAATTTATAAGAGTTGTTTTTTTTCCTACGTTCGAAGGTATGACATAATCTCCTTGCCCTTTTTCAAAATCTCATGTCATCAGTGGAGACTGGGTATTAGTTTATAGGGTTATATCACCCAACCATTGGAATGGTATAGATTCCATTGAGATGGTAATTTATGAAATAATATTTTTGTATGCGAAGGCACCTATAAATGGGGAAATATTTCTATTGTGGGGGTTTTTAATTCAACATTAGACGTTATATATATTCAATAACAAAACAGTTCTAAGGATGGGAACAACCCAAATATTTTTCTAATTTTGATTTATAATAAATCACTAGAAGGACCCCACTATATGTGTTTTTAGACCCCAACCCCCATGGAAGTCATAAAGAACCCCTCATATATTTTTTCATTTAATGTGTATCTACATTATAATCTCATTAAGAAACACAAAAATGAGTGGATGGATATGATAACAAATACAACATATATGTTGAATTTTTTGGGGTTGTTTATGCTGAAAAGTCATATATTGTGAAAAATAATAGCCATTATTGGGTTTAAGAATTTCAATTTCATCAGAAAATTTAATATATGTTAGAGGATCTAACATTCAAAAAATTAAAAAAATTCCCTATGAATGTGATGAAAAACTGGTATAGAGGTGGATCATTAGAATGATACACAAAAAGGGGTGGAACATCTAAATCATATCAATGTAGATCTTCTGTTTGAATTTTCAGTTGCATGAAAATTTATCAATGTTAATATCATGTATTTTATATAGTTATTAAATCAAATCACTATTGGTCTAATTTTTTTTTTAAATGAGGATGTTTTAAAATTGTAAAAATTTTAGCTGGGGTAAATTAGAATCTTCATTTATCTCTCATCTTATGAATAAAAATGATGTAGAAAAATTGTAAGTGCATAAACACTGAATATTAGAGATCCACTAATTATTTTACATTTTTCAATATAACTCATTATTAGTCCATTAGGATGGGTCTTTATTGACCAACTCCTTTTTATATGTCTACAAATTATAATATAGATGGAGTGATATATAGTGGGACACGAAACTAATGTCAGGAATCTTGATAATGTCATGGATTCATAGTAGTGAAATTAATACATCATATGGTTATTATATAAGTCTCTTTCAAATATCCTGGAGATTTTAATGATAAATTTAAATCATGGGTTGATATATGTAACCCACTCAATATCATATCACTCTTATTGATTTCACATGTGACTATAATACATTAAATGTCACGAACCAATCCCTAAGACCTATGTCATTAATACCCCAAGCCTATCTTCAGGAGGTATAGGGGTGGAAACTAGAAACGGAAAGGCATATCCTTTAAATGAGAAGGAAGTACCTTTAAAACTCTATAAACACACATGAAGGGAACACTACACAATGTAAAACACAACAGAAGAGTAAGGATTATCCACAACTAGTAACCACAACTAAGTGTAAAAGTATGTTCTGTACATAAAGGGGATTTAATACAAGCCCAACTAAAAGGATAAAACTACAACATAAAAAACAAAATAGCTGCACAGATCATCCACCAAGAATCCTTCTTTAAGGGTATGTACAAATTGTCTCTAATGCTCTCCAAGTTGACCAGTCACCTCCATGTACCGCCACGTCTTAGCTCTTACTGTCTCAGCCAAGCCGCTTGTCATGTGAAAAATACACCACAAGGTGTGGAAAAAGACCATACAAGGGTGATTATAAAAATATTTAGTAGGGACCCCAATACCCCCAAATTTCTCTTAGAATTCCACAGAGTAAAAATTACAAGGCTTGATCTCAGTTAGAAATTACAAATAAACAGGCACATCTCAAACTAGTTATAAGTGATGTATAATATTATGTTTGATTATTTTGAAGCATTATCATATTACTCTATAAAAAGGATCATATTTTTACCATATGAAGTTTAAAACACATAGGATCTTTAGGTACTAAACCCCACATGACCCAGACAAGTCTAAACCACCCATAGTCAATATGTAATAACCCCCGTAGACCCACCCGTGATATGACCCACATATGATAAGTATGTGCGGACCCACAAAGTACTCGTAAGAGCTACCCCACAATAAATCTGACCCACATAGGATTGGAAAACCCTGACCCATAAATGAATGATGAAAACTAACCCACATAGGATCTGACCTACACTGTATCAATGTTTATCCACACTAAATCTCTATATACTAACCTCTTTATGATCTGTCTCCATCTTCCACCTCACTACCAGCCATTGGATTCCCACTCATATTAATCAGGAATATGGGGGAACAATTCATCAAGCCACCGATTATATTTAAACTAGCATGAAGCCCCATGATTAATTAACCTGATAATCTATCATTTCATCAGGGTCCCAACGCAATTGACACACCTAATCTATAAGTTATTTGCGTTTTAGGGTCGAGGGACGAGTTATATTTGATGTTGATCCAACCAGAACATAATCAAAAAATTTACACAACTATATTGGAGTATCTCAAACATGAATTCTTTCTCGGTGGATCCTAGCACTGAAGACAGTTCTTCAAAACAGACTTCTTAATCACAAAATATTTCCATTTATACATTTCGGGGCCTGATAGGGGTTTAGGTCTGGTCTGACCCAGTTGGACCATACCGGCCTGACCCATCCATGTTTGGGTCATCCCAAAATGGTCAGGGTCTGGCATGTCCCCATCCAAACTATTATAGGACTACTGGCTGGGGTGACCCATGCTGGGGTTACGAGGTCCGCCTCCCAAATAGATCAAAGAGTGGTTTAATTCATTTAAGGGAAACCTCATGTGGAACTGCCTTGTCACCCATGAAACCAACATAAAGCTGGTCCAATATAATCTCTCTATGGATTTTTTCAGAGTGGTGTGTGATGGAGTTCCAACTCTACCTCTAATGACAGCCACTACCATCATCCTTTCAGACCACCGCGACACTGAGGGGCTCCGCTCTTCCGCAGTCAGCCGGTGCCGCAGCGTTGCATCTTCCTCGGGGCTCTAGAAATTCTCTGATGCTCTGTAGCCAATATCATCTACTAATAAAATCCTCACAAACTACCTCTATCACTGTGCGCCTCTTGGTTTCATGGTTCTATCATGTTCGGACAACACTCCTCTGAATCACGCATCGAAAATCAAGCATTGTATGGTCTACGCCTTATTCGTTTGACACACTCCCTTTGGTTTATAATTAAAAAATAGGGGTTAATTAATTCATCAATAAAAGTTTATATTGCTTCCATCAATTTAATAACAAAACCCCTACCTCGAGATCCATTATAGGTGTCGCGGTTGTGGTGAAAGGAGCATCCTTGTTGGATGGAGTCATCAACATTCGTCTATCCGAGATCATTTCCACTTGAGCTTCCTTCCTCTGTCGGTGGATTTGGCCATATAACATAACCAGAGGTTCCTCGGTTGGAAATCCCATTTCAATATCCCACCCTAAGATCCATTTATATAGGATGGATAAAGGTGAGTAACACATTGAGGAATTAATGAGGTTTATTTAATTAATGAACCTCTTAATTTCCCAGTGGTGATGTATAAAATAATGGAAACTAAAGCAATTATTTTTCTAGACATGTCACTGGTCGCCGCCACATCTAGTCATCCGCTTGAGAAAAAATATAAAATAACTTGTTATGTTATTTTAATATTTTTCTAAGAATTCCAAAAATTAACTTTTTCTCTCGGCCTACTACTACCCAAATGATGCTTCCCTTAATATAATCTTGGTGCTATGGATTCAATGGTGCCCTGACATTTCTAATTTGATCACCAGTTCAAAAGATAGAAAATGCGACCTCTGCATTTACTAAACATACCTAAAAAATGTTTATAAATTAATTCCAGGAATACTAGGCCACAGAATCACGGGCCGTCAATATTATCATACTCATAATAATAAAAAATTATTTATATACAATAACCTGAATTTTCTTATCTTTACATTCTCTGCACCTTAGTTATTTTCATCCAAAAAATATACAACAAAAATAGAGGATCAAAAGCTGGTTATGAGCACGCAACTGAGCCTCCTACTCCCATGCTGTCTCATAAGGATTCTCATGCTACCAATGAACGAGAAACTAAGGAATTGACCCCACATTAATGAACTAATCATGTTGATCCTCAATATCCACTGGGAAATCCACAAATTTCTCCACATCATCGATGTCCATATCACCTTAATCGACAACCTGCAATGGATCATGATTCTATCTCCTCAACTATGACGCATGGAAAACATGATTCACCAAATGTATATATGTGGGAAGATCTATATGGTACACCACCTTGACCACTCTACTGAGGATCTGGAAAGTTCAGATGAACCTCAAGGATTGCTTTCCACCCCCTCCAAACCTCTATATTCTTCTATGGAGTGAATCTCATGGGAAAACAAGGTCTCCCTCCTCAATCTCTAAGGGTCTCCGTCTCTTGACGGCATAATACTTATGCCGACTATGTGAAGTCTTTATATTATCTTGTATGTCATTCCCCTTCCGTGTGGTAACCTATACCAACTCTAAACCCATAATTGATGACTCTCAATGGTCAATCTAGAAATGTGGTGATTTTCATGGTCTTCTATACAAGGCCTCAAACAGAAAAGTGTTGATGGTGGAGTTATTACTGTTATTGTATGAAAAATTCACCAAGGGAAATATGTCCTCCCATCTATGTCCAATGATGAGTAAACAATCATGATGCATTCCATCGAGTGTCTGTATGGTATGATTTGTCTTACCATCCTTTTGAGTTTGGAAGGTAGTGCTCTAGTGTAGTGGAGTTCTAAATGCCTCATGTAATCCATTCCACAAGTGGGATGTACAATTAGTGTGGCGATCTAAGACGATCGTCTATGGAACCCCAATAATTCTTACAATCTCATATATATAGAGACATAGAAATCTCCCTACTAATTCTGGATTTCAGATTAGTTGGATAGGCCTACTTGGTTAGTCGGTTAACGACCACCAAGATGGAATGATGGCCCCTGACAAACGTGGTAGGGCCATCATGATGTCCATCGAGATAAAATTCCACATCAACAATGGAACCTCATGTGGTTGAGCTAAGAATGTTGTAACTGATGCCCAACCATCACTTTTTGACATGTAAGGCATCAAGATACAATCTATCCCACTGAATTCTTCATCCCTATCCAACAATACTGACTCTAGAGGTACTGATACCTCATCAACACTCCAGGTTGTAACACTAAAGGGGATGCATGTAACTCTATATATACCTCCTCTAGTAGTTTCACTGGTACCCTGGTGTGTCCACTGTAGAGAAAAATGTTCTCTCTACCATTATTCAATGACTGAAACTTATCATTTTTATTGCTTAAAAGAACATAAAAAATGGTACAAACATCAAGGATGTTGGAAATAATGATTTCCCAAATAATCATTGATAACAAATTTGATGCCTTCAGGAGGAATGGATCCTAAATTAAGGAAGTGGGAAACATTATGGCTTGAGGTAGCCTAGTATTCCAAGAAGTCCGCAACTTTATTCCACTCATGCCAAGTGTGGGTGATCCCCATATGGCTTCCCATGATCTTCTTGCACTACCGGATAAAATAATCTATGCTCCAAGGAACACTTACACATCCTGATAAAGCTTTATAGTGTATCATAGAATCTGTCTCCACCATCCTCAAATTAATATTCCTTTGATCACATATCTCGAGACCCAAGACCATCGCCTTAGCCTCAGCTTGAAGGGAATCTCCTCTTCCATTAAAGGCCTAAAAGGCCGCAAAAATATACCCCCTCTGGTCCCTTATAACACCACAACCTCTCATATCCCCCCTGAAGGGATCCATCGGTGTTGAGTTTAAGCTCGTCAATGAAAGGGTACCAACATATCCATTGACCACTTCCTGTCCTCCCCGCCTGAGTGATGTCACCTTGGAAAATGGCTCTAACTGATGGGGCACCATGGAAATATGTACATAATTTGACTAAATACATCAACATATTCTTCATTTTTAAGAATATTCTTACTTGGGTGTTGGAGAAACTATTGTGTTGCACATCATTCCTCTCTTTCCAAATAGTCCAGCACCCCACCATAAGAATTATTGCCCTGCCTTTCCTCTCTAAACCATGATCGCCTGAACCAGTAAAACATTGATCTAGAACATCCTCATGCCTCCCACCTACTCCTTGACATGCTAAAAATTGACTATGAGACTTCCAGCTCCAACGAACCCAATCGCTGTTGAAGAAGAGATGTTCTGCTATTTCCGGATGGGTATTACTATAGCACCAACATTTGGACATGAGGTGAACACCCATGGGTTGAATGTTGTAATCAGTGCACAGGGAATTATTCCAGACTGTCCACTGCAAAAAGTTATACTTGGGTGAATTAACTTTTCACCACATAGTATCCCCCCACTGATCGCCAGAAATGGGAGCCCTCCGGACAATGCTATATGAATTGAAGGAGAAAACAAAAGACTGGGAACTCATGAAAATGAGACGATCGGGTTCCTCATTCTGAACAACCTCCAAGAAAGCATAACGTTGATCATTACTGAAAATTGATCGGATGAAATCAGGGTATTCACTAGCTTCTCTAAAGGATATAACTGGTACTAAGAATTCGGGAAACCAAAGAGTCCCTCCCCCCCAATCCTGTCGCCGGAAATTCACCTCACCTTTTCCAACTAGCCATCAAGAATTAGGAAAAAGTCCCTGTTAGTACGATAGGATCAAATTCCATATACATGAAGTTTTTGATCACTGCACAACCAAATCTAGACCATATTTATCTTGCATGAGCTGACCCCATAGAGTGCGGCCCTCCATCGCCTCCCTTTCAAGCTTGGCATGCATCCCCTCCATGGTCAAAGAAACACTCTTCAAATTGATACCACTATCAGATATAGGTCTTGCTAAATGCTTCCCCGATGCCAAGTGATGACTGTTTTCCATCTGACTATCCCATAAAAAGTATACCATTATCCTCTCCATGTTAGCGATCACACTTTTAGGAACCTTCAAGGTAGACATGAGGTGTATAGAAATAGAGACTAAGACACTATTTATCAGTGTAATACACCCTCCAAAGGAAATAAACCTGTTTTTCCAATTGAGAATTAACCCCATAAGCATTCCCACCATCATATCAAAGTGGAGTACACGAATTAAATTTGGACTCATCGGGGCTCCAAGATACTCCATGGGAAAGGAGCCTCTCCGCATATTCAACCTGTTTTCCAAAGAGCCAGCTCTCCTGGCTGAGAGTTCCTTAGTAGTATAAAACAAACTTTTCTCCATATTCACCACCTATCCACTCTATTTACAGTATTCCCCTAAAATTCCATTCAAGCCGTCCACTGATCTCCTACAACCATTAATAAATAAAATTGTGTCATCTGCAAACATCAAGTGAGATATGCCCTTCTGTGAATGTTTATCTCGGTTAGGAAGGACTCTCCCTATGCATAGTATTCTCTTTATAAAGTAGCTTAGCACATTTTTAGACAAAAGGAATAGGGTTGTATATATGGGGTCCCACTATCTTAAACCTCTACATGCCTTGAAGAAACTGAATTGTTTACCCATAAAAGAAGTGTAGATCCAAGCCGAGCTGAGTCATCGAAATAGGAGATCATGGGTCCAGTTAGAGAAGCCCAAGCTTGTCAGCACCTTTATAATGAAACCCCATTCCATAATTTCGTAAGCCTTACTCATGTCAAGATTTATTTCTAGGTTGCTTCCGAAATTTTTATTGTTAATCCCACTTATCATTTCATGAAAAACATCAATTGCACCCTAAATAGACCTTTTATTGATAAAACTGTGTTACTCCACTGCTATCCATTCATTTAAGTGCACCGCCAGCCATTTGTTGAAGATGATCGACATGACCTTGTAAAGAAAATTACACATGCTGATCGGTCAGTACTGATCAATGTGAAGGGGGTTTCTCACTTTTGGAATCATAACCACTATAGTTGCACTAGCTATGCACAGAAGATAACCACCCTGAAAGAAATCATGCACTTCACTCAGACGGTACCCTTTGATTGAGTCCCATGCAGCCTTATAAAAAGAACTAGGTATCCCATCCGGCCTCGGAGCACTGTCTAGATTCAAAAACCACATCACCTCTCTTACTTCATCTTCTTCTGCATGCCTCCTCAACCGCTCTTCTGTTTCCTCCGTTACACTGCTAGGAATGTCTAGAAAGAACTCTATATCCACAAAAGGTTATTCATCTACCAAGTTAGAGTTAGGTCTTGCCAGAAAACCTTTTACAGTATCATTATCCATTCTCCCAACTTCATCTCAGTCATTTGTACATGACCTGTCTTCTGTGAGAATATTTTGTCTATGGAAACGACACCTTTATTTAATACATGCATGAAAAAACTAGAATTATGATCTCCCTCACGAAGCCAGTTAACCCTTTATCCCTCTGTTGCCAACCTCTCCTATCTTAAAAGGTGATCATACAAAAGACCCTTCTTAGTCCTGAGGTCATTAAACAAGGCCTCATCCCATCCTTGTTTCAGGCGGGCTTCCATGAAATCTACCTCCTTACTAAGCACAATCAAGTCTTGATCACGAGTAGGAACAGTCTTCCTCCATATGTGAAGTTGATTTTTGAGCCTCCTAAGCTTGTTGTGGAATGATATCCATGGGTTTCCTGAGTGATCACAGTCCCATGAAACCCTGATCACATCACTGAAACCCAGATCTTCTATCCATGATCTTGAGAACTGGGTTCTATAGACTCTCTGAGAATGGGAGCTTAGACAAAGCCATAGCGGAGAGTGATCAGATAAGAAACGAACAAGGTGGGAAACCTTGGAATCCCAGAAGAGAGAGAGAGAGTTGCCTCATTCATCAAAAACCGATCGAGACGACACCAGGTTCATCTTCCCCCACGTTGGTTATTAAACCAGGTAAATATGTCTCCCTCATACTCGACCTCCATCAGACCAGCTCTTTCCATGGAAGTGACAAAGGCATGACTTGCACTCCTTGGGAAGGCCCCTCCCACTTGTTTCTCTTCTGGAGAAGCAACTATGTTGAAATCACTGTTGATTATCCAAGGGGTGTTTTCATCAATATGTCCTTCCAGATCTCTCCAAAGTACCTCACGCTCCAGACCATTATATTTTTCATAAATAAAAGAGAACGAAAATCATTGAGTGCCTACCGATATTTCTATGGACAAGTATTGGTCTGACGCACTGATTAAGTTCACAGATATGTTGTCATTCCAGAACATCCATATATGAGAGTTTGGAGGGTTCTCATGCACGAATCCATGAACTTTGAGCCTCTGCGAATATTCGGTTATTCTTCTAGACGATTGTTTTGGTTCAAGGACAAACACTATGGATACCGCGTGAATAAAAAGTTAATTAACAAGAAATTCGGATTTCACCCTCGCCCCTTGACCACGTGCATCCAGATCAAGACATTAAACATGGAGTTGTTGTTTCTGGATTTGGCCCCAGACTCCTGGCCCATGGTTTGAAGAGAAGGATGCAAGGAATCAGAAGAAATGGATTTGGAAATGGACTTGGTTAACATGCCACTCTGCCTAGACTTATGAGCCGAAACAGGAGTGAAACTCCCTCTAATCCTATCCCAGGGAGTATCCAATAAAGAACCTGAGAAGAAACCAACCGTAGAAATCCTGACTAGAGACATAGGGACTAGGACTAGCGGCGTAGACAGAGCTGACTGACCAGGATCCGAGGCAGGGACGTCACATGCGACACTGAGGGAGGCAAAGGAGACACACATCTCCCAGGAGACTCAGGTCGCAAGGATGGGGAAAACAACATACCATACATTGCATGCCACGAGGAAGGCTTCGAGACCACCTTCATTGAGGATGATAGAGGAACCCACATCTCAGTTTCCCAGGAAAAAAGGGGCACCTCCATCTCGTTTGACTCCAATAACGATGGTAGAATCTTGTAGATGCTGTTGTGGGAAGAGACATGCGGATCCCGAAGACATAGCCTGTAAAGATTTCTTTAGAACGTCCCTTCAAGAGGTGGGACCGCCACCCTATTGTCTGCTCCTTGATTGAAACAAACCAGGTCCCTGTTGGAAGAAAGAGAACCCCAGGACATAGAGGAAAAAACCTCCTAATCTTCAGAAGAGGGACATGAGACCACTCTTTTAGCCAGATCAATAATCTTGGCCGGTAATGAGGAGGGGGTACGACCAGGAGGGCGAGGAATCATAACCTTCCCTCGGACCTTATGGCATTCCTACAATGAGTGACAAAAAATGTGACAACTAGAGTAGAAGAGAGGATAAGTAGGATAGAATAAGACCTAACGCTGTTCCTGCATCCCCTCAATCCTGAGCACGATCTGATTCGGGATCGGAAATGCAATATCCATTTCGACACAGATCCGAGCAATAGACGACTCCTCCAGAAGAGTAGTATGAACATCCACACAGAAGAACTACCCCAAGGAATCCCCAATCACCTTCAGGAATGGTTCGTGCATCAGGGGGAGAGGGAGACTAGAGATGGAGATCCAGAATTCAGCGAGATGGAAATGTCTCCCTGAGTGAGCATCCATCGACCACCGGGAAAGCATGAAGTGCGAAGGCCCAAACTAATGAGGTATCCTACTCAACGCTTTGATAAAGTCAAACTAGGAGGCCATGATGATGCAAAATGCCTTCCAATAAAAGATAGACACCAAGGCCAGGGAGTCGAGCCCCCACCGCCTCACGCAATCCCGGAACTACGAGAGCGGTGGGTTTTCAGCGCTAGACCTAGCAACTAGGGTCCACTGAAGATGTTTTGAAGCCTCTCCAAAAGAATTCTCCGAAACTGCGGGGACGGGGCAGCCATTTTCTGAGAATGATGATGCCCCAAAAAACACCAAAGATATCCCTTCCTGACAAGAAGAAAGAGAATGAGGGGGCGGAGAGCGTATCCTTGAACTAGATCGGAGGAGAACGAGGCGATCCCCCCTCGGCCCCCAGGATACCAGTATAAATTGTAACAATGCTTCCAGATAGCAGAGGAATAGTATGAACCAGAACAATGGGCAGGAGCGAAGCATTTGAAAGCATTTTCAATCGACTTCCTGGATTCTCTCCCTACATTTAAAAAATTATTAAAGCACATATTTTTTGGATATCCGATCATGTTGGTCCGTACAATCAAAATAATATTGTTGTTCCTCATGAACACACTAATGAATTGGGGGAGTGATAGTCATTGATTGGAGGCTATTCGGTCCATCTACATCTATGATGGATATCTACAACACGACTAGCTGCATTGTCGCCTCAGTCAATAGTTGTAAACCTGATCTTTTAATATGTGTGTGTGCTACTTCATTCCCCTTCCCATGAGTATATACAATCTCAATGTCAGTGGCCTGAAATAAATCTAGTAATATTTTTGGTATCAGGTTCAGGTCATTCTATTAGAAGATATACCTGAGACTCTTCTGATCAGAGTAGACTATAAAACATTATCTCGTAATGTAATGTAGCCATATCATCAGTGAAAAGACTAAAACTAAAAAATTCAGGTCATAGATAGCGTAGTATTGATCATAGTGTCTCAAATACCATGAGATTTAGGAGATCAATGCCTGCTCCTACATCAGTACACAATATAGTTTCGTCTCTGATGTGTCTTAGTATATTGCATACCCAACTCCCTCTTCTGTTAGCCACGTGATGGGGAATTAATTAATCTCAGCCTCATATGTTAGATTATCTATTGGATATTCTCTTTCAATAAGAAAGGATACCATTTATTCATCAAGGCTGACAAAGGTGCCACTACACTATATAAATTAGGCACAAATATCCAATAGTACCTAACCACTCCAAGGGAACTTTTCACATCGATCACATTCCTGAGTGACTCCAAATTGGCTATTGCCTCTATCTTTTCCACATCCACCTAAACTCCATCCTCTGAGATAATATGCCCCCAAAGTGGTTATATCATATCTAGAACAGTCACTTCAAGATCATGACATAAATTAAGTTCTCTCAGAGTGTATCCAGGAATATCTATAGGTGTGTGGCATTCTCCTATCATTCATTGAGTATATGAATATGTTGTTGATGAATACCACCACAAATCAATTGAGTTGTGGCTGAAATATCATGTTCATGAGCCCAATGAACATTAATGAAGTTTGTTTCATCCCTAAATTCATCACCAATAACTCATAATGGACATACCGACCTCTGAAGGTCGTCTTTGATATGTCCTCATCTCGATCTCTGAGCAGATGATAGCCTAATATGAGGTTTATCTGTTAAAAGCATCGAGCTCAATTAATATAGTAAAAGAGATCTTCAATCATTTGTAGTCGATATTTTTTCTTAACAGCCACCATGTTAAGGCATCAATATTCTACACAAAGCCTCAAGATCCCATCATGATTCTTGGCAAACAAAATTATAGCTGCCCATGGAAAAACATTGGGTCTTATGAACCTCATTCCATGGAAGTCCTCTAGTTGTACCTACAAATCTTGATGCTCCATATATTCCATTAAATATGCTGGTGTCGATATCAATGCCTTATTGGGGTACATTTCTATTTAAATATCTACCTATATTCAAGGAGGTACTCCTAGAACATCACCCATGAAGAAATCAGCATACTGGACCACCACTATAGGATATCTCAGACTCCTCACGTCGACTTCTCCAAGGGTTGGGCTATCCAAATGGTGAGTAATCGGCTGAATCCACGTCTTAGAAAGACCATCATGGGCTGTAAAGGGTTCCTTCTCACTGGTGAAGAAAAAACGGATTACATCCTTGTAGACTAACCACACTATACACCTAAAACATTCGATCTGAGCATGGACTATGGATAGGTAGTCCATACCCAAGATGGAGTCATAAGGCCTCAACACTCCGACTAGGATAATCTATATCGAATAATTATCCTCCTAGAGTGATCCCACACTACCAAAAATAGTTTTTAATCATTGAGCCATCTCCAGTATCAGTATCTAATTTGATGGATTGATTAGAAATCTCCATCATAATCTCTGAGATTTGAAAGTGTGTCGCAGTAATGAAAGAGTGACTAGAAATAGTTCCCATAATTACAAAAGCAATGTTAGAATAGTCATAAATCATATATCTAAACATATTTGGAGCATCATGGTTATGGACATATACTACATGTAGTTATACTCACCCATCTCCACATGCTCCATGTGGTTCGGGTGGACTTCCTTGTGGTGGTGGTAGTAGAACCTCAACATGGCGCCCACCACCTGTTGTATGGACTCCTCTAAATTTTATGATACCATGGGAACCTCCTCACATGGATATATGCCTCGAACTTGATGGTCCCTCTACCATCATATGATCATAGGTATGGTGGGTCGGGATGTCATGATTCATGTGGCCTTGCCCGCCACATGTGAAGCATAGTCTACCTATCATCTGTCCTTATTACCTCCTGAGCTATGCACCTCTAACCCTACTTCCCTAGGTCATCCACCGGTGAGTCTGGCCCACATGGATCTCTGCATCATATATCTACTCGTTCATATAGATGATATAGAAACCTGTGGTTTGGTGGTGGATTTCACCATCAGTGCCTGCTCATCTATGAAGATCTCTGCCAACAATGATTTCTTGATCACTTTAGCATGATCCAGAATATTCAGTGATATCATCGATGCTCTGATCTCTTGCTGGAGACCCTTCTCAAGGTTCTGGACCATAAAAAATGGGTGTCGTACCATATTGATGGAGTAGAACGAAGGTCAGTTAATCTTGATGAGTACTCGGCTCTTGTCAGGCCGCCCTACTATAAGTGAAGGAGCTCCTGAATATGCACAAAGCATTGTGTCACTGGAACGAAATATAAACTGAATAGGCTCTCAATACCCTTCTTGGTGGGGGACACCTCATCATGTGTCTAGAGCGTCAGGGTCCACAATCATCATATTATTCTCTAGAAATTGCTATAATATAGGACAACGATCTTCTCTACAGGTTTCTCAACCAAGTGGAAAACTCTATCCACACCCTATATCCAGTCCTCACCTATGTGGAGATCTGTCTCACCTAGAATCCTCAGAATCCTCTATCTGTGGAGCTCATGCAATGATTTTAGTTACTATGAAAGGTCTGCTGGTGGGGATGGTGGAAATATCTTCCCAATAGGTGGTCTACTACTGGTTCACCACCCCAATGTGTTATCATAGTCAGAGGGCCCTGCACAGAATCCTTGTCCCTCAGTGGGCCGCAGATAGTTTCTCAAACAAACATCTGGTTAAAAATATATGGACCTTTAATCATTTCTCCTCCCAATAGGGGTCCGGGTCCAATTATAATAATTTGGACCATCCCCACCTGACCCAATCTAGATTTGGTCAACCCTACCAATTTAGGGTTCGGCCCTACCCAGTTTGGGTCACCTCGAAACTGTTAGGATCTCGCATGAATCGGTATGGGTACCCCGACCTTGTCACGGTCCAACCTGATCCTTCCGGGGCTAACCAAGTTGGGCTAGGCCACGGTGGGCTTAGCTCACTAGCTTGTACAACCCGTGCAGGTGTAGTAGGGTCCACCACACGAAAAGATCAAAAAGTCGTTTAGTTCATTTATGGGTGAGGCCACCTTATCACCCATTGTACCCGTTGGAGGCGGTACACTTTCAATCTCAATGTGGCTTTAAAGTTGTGTCTTCCTACAACGGGGCACACAATGACACACAACATCTACCTATACTGTCAGTTGTTTTCGATTGCATGTCGGATCCCCCGACACCGAGTGATGCCACACTTCCACCATGACTGGCCAGTGCCATGCCGGTGCTTCTTCGATGGGGCTTTGATGATGATATAGAGAATTGTTTCTACTCTCATCTATGCCTAAGGGCCTCCAAGACTACCGACGTCACTGTGTGCCTCTCAGTTTGGTGGTTCCTTAATGTTTAGACAATCTGCCTCTGAAAAACGCATAGAAAAACAAGAGATGGAGGATCTACGACTTGTTATTTTGGCCCACATAGACTACATTTGAATATTAATAAGAGGGGATAATTAATTCATCAATAAATGATTATATTACTTCAAAAAATTAAAAGATTAAACCCCTACATCATGGTCTGTTGGAAGTTTTTTAGTCGTGGTGGGTGTGACATCCCCATTGGTTGTAGTCATTGGTGTACATTAATCTTGGATTGTAGTCTCCTAAACCTCCATCCTCCATAAGTGTATGGTATAGCATAAAACCTCCATAGTTTCATCGCTTTATGAAAAAATGAAAAAAACCCCACACTGAGATCCATTTAAATAGGAGGGAGAAAAGTGAGTAACACGTTGAGAAATTAGTGAGGCTCATTAAATTAATGAACAGCTTCATTTAAAAGTGGTGTAGTTACAAATAATGGAGATTCATGCCATTAATTATATTGAAAAGTTAAAATACCTACCACCGCCACTCATAATCTAGTGAAAAATAAAATAAAATAACTCACTATGTTATTTTATTATTATTTTTTAAATTCCAAAATTTATCTTTTCCTCCCCACCAACTATGATCAAAGGGAATCTCCCCTAATGTGAATCATGGGGATGTGGATTCAACGGTGCACTCAAATATTAAATCCAATTACATGTTCTATAGATATAAAATGTATCCCGAGCATTTACATAATGTACCATAAAAGTTCATAAATTTCATCTGGCCTCACCGGGCCTCGAAATCAAGTGCCATCAATTTTAATAGAATCGTAATAATCCCAAACATTTTTAAAAAATTACCGAGAATATATATATTTTTAAATTATATTGAAATAATGTTATTCATCATGTTATATTCTTCAATCATATTGATAAAATAACAATACAATTTATATATTTTGTTTCACCGTTATTAGTTTCATGTTTGACCACAAAACTATTGTCATTTATGTTAGAAATAATTCACTATGCAGTTATTATTTTCCATTTTAATTAATAATGTGTATTTTACATATCCCCATTGTGGGGAATGTGTGATTGATGGTTAAAGGACTAAGTGTATCATTATTCTCCTTATACACACTCTATAAATCATATGAAAATTAAATTCATCATGTTTCATTTCCACAAATCCCCCTTATATAAACATGATGAAGACATCACGAAAGTTAATGAAACATTGTCAAATAAGATAAGTACTATCCAAATGATAGACATACCATCCAAGGAAAAATAAAATAGAAAACCAGCCTTAATGACCTGTAAAATATCAATGTAATCCATTATCATAATTAATATAATTGTAAAAGTATCCATGGTACTAATATATATTCTAATATTTTTTAATTTATTTATAAAATTATGTATTTAGGGAAACATTTCATTTTTTTTTCAAAATAACATTGATCTCATTTCTTATTAAATAGTTATATTTACTGTTTTTTTGGAATATAATATTTTTTGAACAATGATGATGAGAATGGATATACACCTCCAATTATTTATAATATTTATCCTTTCATTGAAAATAATTAGAACAGTTTGTTACTATTAACACTAACAATGATGTGATAGTGGATTCATTTTTTTTCTATATCTGGACAATGAATAAATACTAGATGATTTTAGTAAGAAATGTATTAATATTGTATTTGTAAATTAATCCTTTAGAAATAAAAATATTGTGTTATAGGAATATATATCTTATCCTTTATTAAACATGTAATTTACTCCTATATCCTCAAAATGTTATCTATGATGGAAAATGGCTGTAAAAGAGTTAGTTTTTGTATGTTTCCATTGAGAATACTTTAAAATATTTTATTAGAAAAATGTTTATGTTAATGATTTATAGAATAATTTATGTCAATTTAACTACAAATCAAGTTAGATAATTACAAATAAGGAACATTCAAAACAATTTTTACAATACCATAGAATGTTACAATACCATGATCATGTTGTGATAAGTAACGAACATTTCAATAATGATTAACATCATTTGGGAATTTAACAGGGTGAAATGGAGCTTCATGAATTAAATTCATGGGAGGTATAGGTTCTATAATACATTTTGTTAAATAATAAATGTTATTATAATTAGTTATATCAATTATATCTTTTTTAATTGATTCCCAAGAGGATTCATTGAGTGTTGTATTAGGATATACATTGCATCCACAATCAAGGCCTTCTCTTCTCCACCATTAAGGAATAGCAGACACAAATTTCTTATTGAGCTCAACCAAGATGGATTCTATAATAAAATGAATGATGGATGTTGAATTATGACCTCACTATATACTTGATATGGATATGAAATTCTATATTTCATGGAGGAATCAACTAATAAAATTGATACTATTAAGTCATTTTACATTGACTTTAAGGAATTTTTGCGCATGAATTCAACTAAAATAAAATAATTATTTATGTTTAAATATGTAATATATACATCCAGGAAAGAACATTTTTATAGGAAAGATTAGGTTAATAGGGTTTATCTTCCCTTTTATTCCCATTCTTTTCTATTGTTCTTAGTGATTGTTTAGAGATGTCACATTTAGAAAATTTTCAAGAAAATCATTTCTGAAAAGGCCATTTATAATCGAAAAATACATATATCAATTGAAAAGGATCTTTATGAAAAAAAAATTATTACATAAATGTTTATAAATATTATATATATGTATAAATATATATAAAAATATATTAATAATTTCATGGCTTGATCAAGAATATTTAATTGACTATATTTCATCATAAAAATAACATAAACAATAATTTATGAAATAGTTTCTTAATCTTATAGTAATGAGTGGTATTAATATTAATTTTCACCATCAATTCAATGATGATATGATTAAAATGGTCACATACAAACTCCACATATTATACAGTTAATAATACAAGTTTTTAAATTATGGATTCTAATAAAATTATAGAATTTTATAGCTTATAACTCTCTTCAAATTTGTGTTTAGTAGTTAAATAAAACAATTCTAATTACATGTGATGATTAGAATTAATTTTATATAAGTAGAATAATTTAATTGTTGGGAGTACTTAATGGTTTAATATTCCATTATTTGAGCTTATCATGGTACCCAAATTCCTAATCATATTATTATTGATCAAGTAATCTAGAAAAATGATAAATTTATTGGGATCATACATATTGACATTAGGATGGAAATATCATAATAATGTTTGAGGATGTGTATATAATAAAATAGACGTTTAGTGTTTTTATAAAAAAATAGAAATTTTTATTATTATGTATACATATATGATCGTGATAAATACATGACCAAATGACTTTTGAAATTTAAATGATTATTCATTGTACTATCAATAATAATTCATATGTAGATGTTTATTAAAACCTGATAGCTATAAAAATAAAAATTATATTAATTGAATGAAACATTAATATAATGTATTCTCATTTCCTAATGGATATTTATTACGAAAAAAATTATTATTAAAATATCATTTGGTGATAAACATATGCGGCTACATTCCAGAGTGTAATGGGATGGTTTATCTGAAAAAATTTATTTAATTTATTGTTTTCTCTATAACTTGATGTTAAATTATATGATATTATTTCACCCATCCCTAGATACTTGTCATTGTTATCATGGAATATATATATATTCATTTAGAAATTGAAATATACTTATTTTTGAAAAAACCTACATACATGTAGAAACCGTTATAAATCATATATACATTACCATGAAATGGAATATTTAAATACATATAGTTAATAATCAAATAAATAAAATAACCATCTCAAATATTCTTGAGGTATACAACTGGATGAGTATGGTTATCTTTAATTCATATATCCATTTAGTTCCTCCTTTACCAAACTATGTGAAGGTCAATGTTGACGGTGAAATATATGGTTAACTAGGTACCTCCCACTGTGGATGTGTTTTTTATAATTACAATGGATTATTCAATTGTTATTTCTATAATTACCTTTCTATTGTAATTATACATGTTATATAGATTTGGGAAATGATTTATTTGATTAAACAAGTTATTATGTTTTAATATAATAATAAATGTTTTGAATATAATTAAACTCTTTTCATGGATACCTCCAGGACCATATTAATAAGATTTTCAATAGATACTTCGTTTACATTGTGTGGCATTTATTTTATCTCATAATGATCTTCAATTCCATATGAAACATTCATATGAATGATAAAATCAATTTTTTGTACTATTAAATATTAATATTGTAATAGTAATATCTATGTTATATTTCATTGTAAATATCCTTGTTTCTAGTTTCTTGGAATCTCATTCTTATGGTGATGTATGGACCTATCAATATATGATCCCATTATGACATCATGACTTTAAAATAAATTATTAAATATTATGTCATTGATAATTAGGCTATTCAAATTTGATAATTATTATAGTTGGGTGAAAATCTTCTAAAATTGTTATTAATTTATTCTATAGTTAATTATCATTGACCATGGATATTTGAAAATTGAATTAGGAATTTCATTTGGTTGACCCATGGGACATGGCCAGTCTTCCCAAGTTTGTTGGTGAAAAAATGGAATCACATTAACATCATATTATTTGGGTGTGTAATTATGTTGTGAATATATGTTCATAAAATAACTATATGTTGTTCAAGAGTAAGTTTCTAATCACCAACATTCATGTAGAATCATGAGTTTCCTTTGGAAGAAAAATCTTTAGTATATGTTATTAATTCTATATTTGATTATTTAAATTTATTATGATATTTCATTAATAACATTTTACCCATTGTGTAATATAAGATATAATGTCGATTAAATTATTTTGATGGATGAAAATGGACGAAATACTAGGGGTGTATTGTTATATTTTGTTTTCTACTAACAATGTTTATCCCATGTGGAATGTTGTATAAACCTACTAGAGGCACTCATATGGTAAAAATATATTATTGAAAAACAAAGATTGAATATATTAGCTCTAATAAATCCCTATTTTAGTTTTTGTTGGAATATATTGTCATTTCTCATGATTTATTTAAAACTATGCTGGGTTTATATAGAAATTAATTAGTTTTATTTTAAATGAAATTAAATTTTATAGGAACATGAAATATTACATCAAATGAATGTTTGGATTTTAACTCACTTAAGGTTTGTGATATTTTTTTAAGTTCACTTTATTAGGTGGAATTGTGACATAGTATGCATGTATCATTAAAAAAAAGAGGATTTAAATTATGTAGGTTATTTTAAAGGAATGGATTATTTTTTTGTACTGTTATTATTTTTTATATTTTGTTTTTTCGTTTTATACCCAAGTTATAATTGGAACGTTATATTTTCCTTTTCTATACTAAAATGATTATTTTCATATATCATGTAATTTTGAATATTCCTCATAGAATTTTCATGATGTATCATGGAAATCCTATTTATTGGGATGGTGCACATAATGATTACTTTATTTTTCAATTTGCAGACATTTTGGTTATTAACTCTACATAAACATTATATATATATTTATAGAATGAAAATCATATATTATTCTATACGGTAATTATGACATTATGACTCATCAATTACTTATGTTATATATAGATAAATGGTCACTTTTGTTTATTTATTGGTCATATATGGATGAAGGAAAATTCAAATAACTAGAAACAAGTGTGGGGGATATGATGATCTAATAGAATATATGTATTTATTTTAAATGGGAATTTATATTGTTCTCAATTATTTATTATAATAATTATAATTTTCTGATATAGTATAATGAAATTCAACTCATTAAGCATAATTAATTTTAGTGAATGCAGCCGAAATATGCAAATCATTTTCAATGCTAGTTAAATTTTATCATGATCTATTCAATATATCATTATAAAATATTGATTCGTTGAAATATGTATTAGAATAAACCTCATTTGTATTTTATTTGATTATATTTTTTTATATTATATGGATTGTTACTGAAATATTAATAATAGTGTCAGAAAATCAGTGAAGTAGACCAGTGATGGGTGATTCCTTGAGTCAATATAGTATGTTTTATGTTGACCTTTATTTGTTGATTATTTATTTTTATAATAATAAGTGGTTGCAAATCATCACTTTCCAACATGAGAAACAATTTAATTCTAAACCTCTTACAAGAAATCATGATGTTGTTATATTGTATTTTGAAATCTATATCATCTTCTTAAAATTTTTAATGTTTAATTAGTTATGAATGATGATGGAAACCCAAGTGTTGAATTTTTATAGATTATCATATACATGATGTAATATATCATGATGAGTATAAAATAAATTGATAATTAGCTATATCATTCCAATTTTATTATTTTTGAATATAAAAAATTTCTATTTTATGTAATGTCGTTTATCTATGAATGTATTCATTTATAGTTGTTTTTATACCTTTTTATTTTATATTTTATTTAATCCATATGATTATAATTGTATTTGATTAAAATAATAATGAATGTTGTCACGAACCGAATCTGGTCTCCACCAAAACCACCAACAAACCTAGCCAGTGACAAGGCCCAAAGCGGGTTCGCAATCCCCATGGGCTGGCACAAGTGCTCGGGTATCATATAATGATAATTGGGAACGATTTACACGATTTTATAAACATTAAACAACAAACAAACTCAATAAAAAAAATCTGGATTTTTCAACTAAAACCATCTTTTAAAAAATTTCAGAACTAAATTACATAAGTTAAAACATTGTTTAAATACCATTAAAAAGGTTAAAAACAAATAAAGACAGCCCAAGAACCCTCATGGCAAGGGGCACCACACTTAATCCATCTCCACAAGACTTCACCACCAAGGACATGCCAGAAACCTGATCCACTGGAACTAAAAACTGTACCCCACCTGTTACAGCAAAAATAACCAAGTCTACTTACACACAAGGGTGTAGGTATGGTGTGATCCAAATCCCAATAGGATACCACCACTAATAAATTCAATGTTATAAACATTTAATGACTAAAAGCATGCAAGTTTTTAAAAACATGAGATGCTAGTTAAAATTTCTAAAAGATTTAACATTAAATAAAAACAGTTTTCAGGTGGGCTAATTTAAAGAATAAAAACATTTAAAATAAATACCATAGATACTTAATTCTTCAGCCTCTCATATCGTATGTCGACGGTAAGAAAAAAATATCTAGTGAGCACAAGCAATGGGAAATAACCCCTAGGCACTAGGTTGCTGTGTTTCCTAGGTACCTCGTATCTCGGTGAGAGTAACCATCATAAATATCCATTCTATAGAACGAGCGACTAGTAGGGAACATACCCATAACCTAGTTTTCCCCAATAATCATCATCATAGTTTATTTAGAGTTGTGAGCATCAATCTTGCTAATTTAAACTGAGGCCAAACCCCGCAGATTCACTAGAATACTAGTACATGTCCACCCACCTAGATACCCGGGTTTTCCCATTATTCTCAAACAAGTTCAACAAGTCAAGATGTATACTTTTCACCTGAAAATATCATTTCCATATCAATAAATCACCAAACAGCCCACATGTATACCACAGAAGTCACAAAAGTACACTTTTCATTCAAATTGTTTTTGAAATCTGACTCATTCAAAAATAGCCCACAACACTCTTCACATTACATTGACACTTCCACAAATCCTTTAAAAAAAATTTATAAACCATTCCAAGATATTCTAACTCACATAACAGCCCACTCAAATAACTTATAATACCACTTTCATCAAAAAAATTCAATTTTCACAACACAGTCACACAAAATAGCCCAAAACAATGTTTTGCAGCACTCTTTCCATTTTCTAAAACAATTCAACACATTATAATAAATTCTAAAAAAATATTTGAAGTCTTAAATAACCACCAAACCTTTGAAAAACCCATATTTAGTGAAATCACCCCCCAAACAGTACATATACACCCTTTTACCCACGTTGTTTAACCAAACAAAACATTCACAATTTTCATAAAACAACTCAAGGGGTGTAACTATGTCTTGCACACAATACCCATTTTCAAACCCCCATTTGAGACAAAAACCATACCAATTCATATAAAAAGTATAATTGGAAGCCCTATATACATTTATAAAAACTCATTCAAGTTTTATAATATAAACTTGAATAATGCCACAAAAGATACAAATGAAAATACACATTTTCATAAAATGACCTCAAGAAGTATAACAATGTTTTACACATCAAACCTATTCAAAAACCATATTTTTAGGACCACATGACACTATTAAATTACCAAAATAGAATTTTCATTCCAAACATGATTTAATATACCAATTTCATTAGTTATAAACCACACCCAAATAAAACCCCATGAGTTACACATGAAAACACCCAATTTCATGTTAAAAAGCAACTAAAAAATTTAACACCTAACCAAATCAATCATAAACAGTTTTCACACCACACCCAACATATGAGTAATATGAAAAATGGTTAAATACAGCAGTCTAACTCATCAAATATTTGTTTATACATGGAACCACTGACCTTTTGAGTCAAAACCCTTGAATCTTGGTGCAAAACCTCAACTGCAGCTCTGCCGCACCACAAGGATGTGAAAATAAACCCTAAACCATAATATTTCACCAAAAATACCCATATAAAACCGTAGGTATGAACACTAACTTCTGGAAACTCTATATATTTATGAATGTGGGAGGAAACCCTAAAGAGATGGAATGAATTGAAGAGAAAAACACATACCCAAAATAATATTCATGAAAACGACCCAAAATCCAACAGCATCGGAATTTTAAAACATCCAACCATTAATGGGAGATTAGAAAAAAGATTATGAGATCTTTTAGGAACTGGAATGGGGGAAAACACATTCTAGACTAACATTACCCTAACGTGATATTTCCCTGAAACAAGGGCTTAGAAGATGCACACACATCACGCCTTGTTTCTTCAGTTGAGAAACAATAGAAGTAAAGAACAATAATAATCACCTTCCTCTAAAATAGAATATTTTGAAGTTTTTCCAAGGGAGACATTCTCCAAACATAACATGGACTCTCGGAGGATTTCACGATTATCACCTATACGGTCAATCGAGCACATGACATCATAAGGCCTCACCGTACATGTCCATTGTGACTGATATAAACAATGCATGGAGAGGGTCCTTATACGAAATCCCCAAACAACACAGAATTCTAGAAAGTGGCTACAATATCCTATCGTGACAATATTTCCCACACTGGTGTTTTAACATGAACTAATGTTTCATAGAAACATTGAATAACCCAAAGGCCCTCTTAGACACCATTGAGACACTCATCCACACTAACAACCCTAGACCACATCCACCTTCAACAAATCAGGAAACATAAGAAACTAAGGTCTTTTTCATCCTTCCATGAGAACTCTCATGTAACAAGAGGATCTAAAAATCAAATAAAGGAATGGGTGTAGTCTCAATCTACATATCTTGAGAAAATAAAATATTCCTTATATTGACAAACTGGAGGATTTTTGAATGGAAATACAATATGGGTTTCACATCAGTTATGCATTAACCCTTAATGGGGGCATACCTTGTCCAAATAGAGAACTTAGAGACCCAACCAAGCTGTTCCATTGGTCAAAAAATGCAACAAACTAGATCCAAAAACGTGAAGGGATATACTATAAAGGTGTCCTAAAACATATCTCAGAGGAGAATACAAACAGGTCCTTCAACCCAGCTTACCGACCAAACACAAACTCAAAACACAGTTCAAACATGAGGGGTTCATGGACTCAAAACATCCCACAACATCAACATTTTCAAAAAAAACATAATATAAACCATCTCAAAAAAATTCATCAAGACATCATGTTTCTATTTAAAACCCTTTCTTTGAAAAAAATGGTTCAGCGGTTAGCGCATCCACCAATGGTACCCCTTGGGCCTTACACATTCATCTTTCTGTGCCACACTGGGCACCCTCCTCATATCCATCCTGACACTCATCCAGTCATTTCATCAACCATCCATCTTCCCATATAACCCCATGCATGTGGTTTCTCATGAAAATACCAAAGGTTAAAACAAAAATTCTTTCCACTTTTCAAAACCCAAATGGTCAACCAACACATCCTTTTTCTCAAAACCCTTAACCATGAGATCAAAATACCAACTCACATCTTACAAAAATTTTCAGAAAGACACAACCACTTAGAAAATAACTCACTTTCAAGTTATTCACATCAATTTGAAAACATCTCAACCCATTAAAAAACCCTATAATTGTTTTGAAAACTATATTGGAAACACTTTTGAAAACCAACTTCAATATTGTTCCTAATTTCAAAAGAGATGTAAGCACACTATTTTCCATTTCAAAACAATTCTGAAAATTCAGTTGGACCATTTAATAAATCAATCCATTCCCTCTTTATTTGAAAATCATTTCCGAAAACCTTTACGCTTCATAAAACCAAGTCACTTTAAAACCAAAGTTCCATGATTTCAAAACTAAAGCACAAAACAACCCGAGAGGAAACTAGTTTCAGTCGGTGACTTGGAAATATGGTTGGAATCCATATTCCAATCACTTACCCATCATAGAGAGTGTTCTAGGGAATATATCCGGCTCCAGATGGCCTGCCATACCCTGCGAGCTCCCTGAGATCATTAACCCAACTCTCTTTTAATTTCCCCTAATCATCATCGAACCAAGAAAAACAAAGGTCTTAGATAAATCCCAACTTCTCCTAGAAATATTAATTCCATTATGAGATGTGGTGATCAGGAACACTACCCATAACAAGAATTCCATGACCCAACAAACCTAACTCCAGACTATCCTGAGTCTTCCCCAAATAACATCACTCAAAGAGTTAACCTGAACCTCCTCTAATACCATTTTGTCACGAACCGAATCTGGTCGCCGCCAAAACCGACACCAAACCCAGCCCATTACAAGCCCCAAAGGGCGTTCCAATCCCCACTGGATGGAACAAGTTCCCAGGAATTATATAATGATTATTGGGAATGATTTAACCGATTTTATAAACATTAAACAACAAACAAACACAAAAAAATATGGATTTTTCAACTAAAACCATCATTTACAATATATCAAAACTGAATTAAATAAGTTAAAACTGTGTTTAAAGACTATTACAATGGTCAAAAAACAAATAAGGACAGCCCAAGAACACACATGGAAAGGGGCGCCGCCCTTAAGTCATCTCCACAAGACTTCACCACCAAGGACCTGCCAGAAACCCGAACCACTGGAATTAAAAACTGTACCCAACCTGCGACAAAAAAATAACCAACTCTACATAAACACAATGGTGTAAGTAGGGTGTGATCCAAATCCAAATAGTATACCACCACTAATAGATTCCATGTGATAAAAATTTAATGACTAAAAGCATGCATGTTTTATAAAACCAGACATGCTAGTTAAAATTTCTAAAAGATGCAATATTAAATAAAGCAGTTTTCAGGTGGGAAAATATAAAGAATAAAAACATTTAAAAAAAATACCATATCTACTGTTTTATCCAGCCTCTCATACCATATGCCGACGGTAAGAACAAAGTATCCAGTGAGCACAAGAAATGGGAAATAACCCCTAGGCACTAGCTAGGTGTGGGTCCCAGGTACCTCGTATCTCAGTGAGAGTAACCATCACAAATATCTGGTCTCGTGTATGAGCCACTAGTATGGAACATAACCATATCCTAGTGGTACCCAAATAATCATCATCATAGTTTAGTTAGAGTTTTAAGTGTCAATCTTGCAAAGTGAAACTAAGGCCAAACCCCACGTATTCACTAGCATACTAGTACACATCCACCCACCTAGATACTGGGGTTTTCCCTTTGTGCTCATATAAGTTTAAAAAGTAAAGATATGTACTTTGAACCTGAAAATTTCATTTCCATATCAAAAATTCACAAGCATCCCACATGTATACCACAGAAGTCACATAAGTACACCTTTCAATCAAATTGATTTTGAAATCCGACTCAAACAAAAATATCCCACAACACTATTCACGTTACATTAAAACTTCCACAAATCCTTTAATAATTTTTTTATAAACCATTCCAATACATTCTAACTCACATAACAGCCCACTCAAATAACATATAATACCACTTTCATCAACAAAATTCACTTTTCACAACACAGTCACACAAAACAGCCTGCAACCATGTTTTACAGCTCTCATTCCATTTTCTAAAACATTTCAACACTTTATAAAATATTCTAAAAAATAATTGAAATCTTAAATAACCACCATACCTTTAAAAAACTCATATTAGGTGAATACACCCCCCAAACAGTACATATACACCCTTTTATCCACTTTTTTTAACCAAACAAAACATTCACAATTTTCATAAAACTACTCAAGGGGTGTAACTATGTCTTGCAAACAAAACCCATTTCCAAACCCCCATATGAGACAAAAACCATACCAATTACTATAAAAATCATAATTGGAAGCCTAGATACATTTATAATAACACATCCAAGTGTTATAAAATAACCTTGAATAATACCACAAAAGATAGAATTGAAAACACACATTTTTCTAAAATGACCTCAAGAAGTATAAAAATGTTTTACACATAAAACTTATTCAAAATCCATCTTTCTAGGACCACATGACCCTAGTAAATTACAAAAATATAATTTTCAGGCCAAAAAAGATTTAATAAACCAATTTTATAAGTTATAAACCACACCCAAATAAAACCCCATGAGTTACACATGAAAACACACAATTTCTTGTTAAAAAGAGGCTATAAACATTAACACATAACCAAATCAATCATAAACAGTTTTCGCACCACGCACAAGATATGAGGAATATGAAAAATGGTTAAATACTAAAGGCTAACTCATAAATTATTTTTTACTCATGGAACCACCTACCATTTGAGTCAAAACCCTAGAATCATGGTGTGAAACCTCAACCACACCTCCGCTGCACCACAATTATGTGAAAATAAACCCTAAACCGTAATATTTCTCCAAACATACCCCAAATAAAACCCTAGGTATGAAACCAAACTTCTATACACTCTATAAATTTATGAAAGTGGGAGGAAACCCTAAGGAAAAGGATGGAATCGAAGAGAGAAACACATACCCAATATAATCTTCAAGAAAACGACCCAAAATCCAACAACATCGGAATTTGAAAACATCCAAGCATTCATGGGAGATTCTAAAAAAGATTAGGAGATCTTTCAGGAACTGGAATGGCATAAAAATATTAAAAATAGAAGATGTTATTAAAGGATCAATTTACCTCTCCAAATCTTGACGATTTCTAAAATCCAGTGAAGTTTCGACCAGTTTTGCGATACTATTAAGCTCCAAATTGTGGGAGGAGGGAATGGGGTTGCGCCTTAGGTAAGTGGGATCTGGTGAGAGTTGTAATAACCAAAAAAATAGTGTAGGAGATATTAAAGAATGAAAATTTATTTTGAATGCAGAAAATGGGCTTTCAGGTAGGCCCAATCACTTATATAAAAACCCATATCCACCATGATTATGGATTTCTAAATGGTCCAAATTAATATGGTGGTGTTAATAGGTATGGGAATGAAAATTAGGAATTTTAATGGATGAAAAATGTTGAAAAACGAAGGAGTTATAAAGGAATCAAAATTTATTTTTAAATCTGGAATTGAGCTCAGGTTTTGGCCTAATTCATAAAAACTCCCCCATTCATCTATAAATGATTGGAAACCCCTCAAAACAAATAGTTAATGGAAATTAAATGGAATTTAACATTAAAATAAGTCATGTATGTGACAAAGGCCTTGGTTTTGTGCCTATGTAACTGATAATTGTTCTATAATATTTTATATTGTTCAATTCATGGGTTGTTGTAAGGTTCACCTTGAGTCAGAGTTCAATATTTTGGGCCCCTAGATATATTCTATTTATCATGATCCATTTTTGGAACCCATGTTGTTTTTTGAAAATTCGTATTTAGGATTCATATATCTTTTCTATTTAATATTTAGGTGTGTTTCTTGAATTATCTAACCATGATTATGAGAATTTTATATTACATTTTCATTATTTTTGTATAAGTTTGAGTGATATTACTAAGTGTTTATTTTTATTTCGAGGATAACAATGACATAACTTAGTTATTTGATGAATCATAATTCATTGTTGCTATATCTATTATTAGTGTTTTTTCTTCTTCATGATTTTCTTATAATGATCTCTAACATGACATGCGATTTATTACTGGTACATATGATTTTTGGATCTTTTTTACTCATAATGATTTGGATTATCCTGGTAGATTCTTCATGATTTTGTAGGATTAATTTTTTCTGTTCATAGTAATATTTTCCATTTGTCATTAATTTCTCACTAGACATCACTATGATTCTAAAAACTCTAACAATTTCTGTTTATATTAAATATGGTGGTATTTTGGGTTCCCTATATATACAAACTTGTATGTATGAAATGAAAACCAATTTATTTCAAGGGATAAGTCATCTACATACACTTATTCAATTTTATTAGTATATTTTAAATATTATGATTGTTTTGTGATTATTCGGTACATTTTAATTTATAATATTTCCAATAACATTTTATAGGATAAAATTATTATTTTAGATAAGATTATTGCAACCTCATGTAACTATTTTATTATATATTCAATAATTCATATTTATTTTATTTATTTATGTTTCTTAATTCCAAAAATTTAATTTTAGAAAGAATTATTTCCATCTCACTATTACCACATTGTTATTGGACACTAATAGATGACCAAGATCATGATATTTTTATAAATTTGATTCCAGAATAATTGAAAAAATTTATTAATTTTTATGTTTATATTGTGGTGAATATTTAGTACAAGGGTTTTTAAACATTGATTCCAACTTATACAATTGCAAATATATGTGACATATGGGTATTCCAAGTACATCATGGATAACACATTACAACGAGAGTATAAATGGAATTTCTGGGAGTAACACCTAAATATAGTGTATTTTCTTCTATGTACTAGAAAAAATATACATGGATTGTATAACCATGTGTGGAAAACTTGATAGATGTGTATCTTGATTCCATTGGTTGTATCATTGGATCTAAAAGGTTCACAATCTAGAATGCCAAAATATATGATTTGTTGAGACATTTATGTTGTGGATTTAATTTAATAACTTCTAAATCATAAATTTTTTGAATCCATACCATTCAATTATTGATTATAATTATATGGTAAATCCCAATTGAATATTTTTATTCATCTCTTATTATTTTAAGCCCATAATATTCATATATAATGTTTATTTAGAAGGATGCGATTTTTCTCCTTTATTATATTCCACTATCCATTTACCATGTGTATATTATATCCAATAAACCCTATTGCATATGGTCGATAATCATATTCATTTAGATAGTTAAATTAATTAGATTTTATATTATACTATTTAGAGATTCTATTCATTCTTGTTTTATACATCTTTCTAAATAGTGGGGTTTTTCTTGCAATTGGTGATTGTATTTTTCTGAAAGCAGTTTATTTGACGTGTCCTAAAATTCATGGGATTTAAAAAATCATTACATATCAATATGTACCTCTATTAGATATAAATGATGGGTTTTTTATATGTCTTATATGTTTTTCATAAAATGTAAAAACGTTTTTCCAGGGGTTTTAGTTCATATTTTAAAAAAAATATAATTTCATATTTGATATGTTTATTTATATTTTATGATTAATATTATTGATGATCATATAAATTTTTGTCTTATCTCTTATTGTTTTATTATAACATATGAACCATTGGTAAATATTTGAGAAATGGTGAGTTATGAAACATTAGATTATATTATTCATTGGGTTCAGTCCCCTAGTATAGATCACATCCTTTCTAGGAGAGTGGCCACATGATTCAATTAGAGGTAATGTAGAGAATATATTATATGTAAATCAATGTAGGATGGTAGATGATTCCACCTGATTATGTATAAGAACATGTCATAAAAAATTATTATATAACAATGAGTATATTTTTATGAAGATAATGTTATTTTGGGGATTCATCAGTAAATTGATAATTATCTCCCATTATACTCATAACGGGTTTGGGTAATTAATTAATTTATTACTTTACATATATGACTATATCCTAACATTATGGTTATCTATGAATATTATAGCTTATTTATTTTATGATTAGTTTTAAATTTCAACTGTAATTTAATGTATACTTTTAGGAATTACATAAAATAATTATAATGGATTGGTTTTGAATATATGAAATTGAATTCCCGATATTTTAAGGTTGTAATTAATATACCTTTTTATATTGTTATTCCACACCATTTTTATAGATGGGTAGTTAAACATCTTCTTTTAATTAATATTTTCTTAATATAATGAATATTAAATTTTTGTTTTCATTTGTAATAATACTTTTGTGATCTATGAAATGTGTCACATTTTTCGTTCAGAAAAGGTTAAATATTTAACACTTTATTTCTATATACACTCTCACATTAAAGACATAAATTATATTATAAATGAAAAACTAATTTATAATGAAAATTGTAATTCTTGGATCACTTTGGTTAAACCATAGTGGGATTAATTTTATTCGCACACTACAAACCAATAAAATTATATATAACTCAAATTGTTTATTTATAGTTAAGTGGAATGATTACAATGTTTTCTTAATTATTGTTTTGTTAGTTCATGAATGTGTTAGGATGTGATGAAAGATTACTAATCACATATCTATATTTCATTACTATTGTATGGGATTATGGTATTTATAATGATTTTAATGTATTAGTCAATATAGCTTGATTAATTTCTATTTGGAGTAATCTTATAAAAGTACATATAATAAATTTTTATTTGTTGTAATATATTTGACTGTTTGTTATGATAATCATTATTAAGTAATTTATATTGGGTGTTTTATTTTAATTATTATCTATTTTATTCTAAATATATTAAAGTATTTATATATTTCACAAAAAATTATGTTTAGTTGATAATATTTCTCATATTCTCAAAAAATTATGATTATTTATTATTATATATGGGTGAAACATTTTTAAATGGTGACGTTTTGATTACATGATTTTTCTCACAGATATGTGATGATCAGGAACACATATAATTCCTTCATACTAAATTAATTTCGTTTTCTAGATTTTTGAAATATGGGAAATTATAATAACTAAACAATAGAGGGAAAATAGTTGAGACCTACCATATATGATAATTTTAATTTTCTAAGAGAGTGGGAATAAAAATAGATATAAGAAGATGGAAAATATATTATTTTTTATTAATCATTGATATGATTATTATATAACCATTCTAGGAGTGATTAAATGTATTTTATAGAATTTATATTAAGGTAAACCTTATAAAGACAATGCGATCATCCATGATGGATTGGTTTTTTAATGGGGGATAGGGAAAATAAGGCATTATAATGAAATCCCATGTTATTAACGATATAACAATGTTGGACAATTTCATTATCATACCTTTAAAAATGTAATATAAAGATGAATCTTCAAACACCATTACACATGATTAATCATTATAGTTATTTAACTATTCAAAAAAATAAAACGTTTACAACTCTAATTAAATAATTACTTTCTTTATAAACAACACCATCCATCACATAAAAACATAAATATAAAATTTAATGTTCATTTATTATCCAACTATATGAGTTTCGTTTTATGAAAATTTATTAAGGTGCATTATATTCCAATTGAATTGTCCCTTTTTTATAATTTTGGTGTACATTTATCATACATTAATTCTTTATCACATCTATGACTACATAATACAAAATAAAATAAATTGGTTTTTGCTATTGGATTAATATTTTATCGATTTAAAAATCACACTAGATTCCCAAAAAAATGTATACACCGAATTGAACATCAATCATATCCCATTACATAACAAGAGATTAATGATTTTGATATCTATTTTTATAAAAATAACATTAATAAAATCAGTAATCATTTTTTATAGTTGTGAAAACTAAAAGTTATAAAAGTGTTACTTGTTATAATTTTTCATCTTAAAATATATCATATAAAATGGAGAAAAATAAAACTATATAATAATAAATTTATGTCCTCTCTATTTGAAAAACTCTCAAATTAAATGGATCTCTATAAAAAACAACAATATTCATTTACGATGATATTAAAAAAATTAAAATTGATATATTTTATATATATTTAGAATGTATTTAATTGTACCAGTAATCTTCTACACAAGAATATGTACTATGAGATTCATCTCACATATGTCAACATAATATATTTTTATTTATAACAATATACTAAATCAGGGTTAGATAATTTAATATTAATAAACCCTTGATAATTTTTATTATTTGGTATTTAAAAAAATGAATGATTATCATCCCATGAATTATAAAAACACTACAGAAATATTGAATAATAACCTAAATAATATATTTTATCCAATATTATTTTTTAGTATTTTATATATTACAAGATATACTTATATTAAATTGATTAATCAAAATATTTTGTACTCTATTATATGATGTTATCCAATGATTTAAATATTACATGATAAAAATAATAACATAATTATACTTAGAAACATCATTATTATTTTTTAGGATACAGAGATATTCTACTAAAAATTATTATTATTGTGCGAGAAACGAGTGAACTATATAAATTAGTACATAATTAACCAAATCATACAATTATTTTATTGTTACCTTCACATAATATTAATAAAATTCATTAATATGTTCATAAACTTCTATATTTTCATTATAAATAGTTTTAATATATTCAGTTATTAATGATAGTGACCTTTTATTGTTGTTGAACAAACCATTAATAAACAAGGTTGTGTTTTACATCTAAATAAATATATACCAATAAAATAAAAACATGGAACACATTTCCAACTATAATAGTGATATACGATTAATATTTATTTAAATTAATCATATCTTCTTACTTTTAAAATATAATAACCCGAAAACTATTTCTAAAATATATAGTTTACTTTTCTATTATAGTTTATATATAAAATTACAACCCATTGTTTAAATGGATACATATCCGCTTATCATTATGAGTAATTTTTTTAATGTTTTATAATGGGAAAACCATTACTAAATTTAATCAGAAAAACAAATAAACTATATTTTACACATTATGTAATAATTTTTTGTAATTGAATAATATTAATATCAAGAACATGCATCCATTTTAGAATCTTTTGAGATCTATTTTCTTCTTCCTCATTGTGGATGAAAAATAAATCAAATTATAAGCATGTCTAATACATCTTCATAAGTTAACTATGGTTTTAATGAACCATATGACAGTTAAAAATTATTTATACCATTGTTTATCTCTTGTAACCTTACATCTATATAGAAGAAAAATTAATTTCTGCAGTTCAAGGAACAATCATATAAAATATTTTTTTTCATTTTATGGAATCAAGTATAATTTATATTCCTAATTAATATTCAATCTGTTGCTCTATAAAGAAACTTTATTCATAATTATTTGAAATTTATTGAATATAATAAGAAAATTTGTATCAATTAATCCTAATTTACAAACACTTTATAATATTTGGTCAAATAATGAATTAAATATTTAATATTTATAAATTCCATTAAACTCATTTAAACATCACAAAATGATATATATATAGAAAAATAATGATACATTTTTGAAGATATAAAAATTATCTAGGATTAATTATCATATAATTCATGTACTATCATGCCTAAAACCATTAAATAATGACCTTAATACGTATTTATTAGCATTTAAATAAAATTTTGATACAAACACATAAATATTTTGTTACTGTATACATTTTTAATCCTCCACTCATAATAATTCCTTATAGACTTATTGTAATATTAATATATTTAATAAAATATTAAAATTATTTAAAACATACCCATTACACCTTTTGGATATATCAAAAATACAATTTTAGAGAATATATTGTCCATTTTTACAATATGATATATCATATACAACAAATTCTGAAAATTTATCTATAGGATTTTTTTTGATATCCTAAAAAACATTAATGCGTATCTAGAATTTTTATATAATTACATTTTATTGAAATTTAATACTCATTAAATGAAAATAAATTTTTGACACAACATGATATTTTTATATTTATTTTTTTTCAGTTATATAATATATTATTTAATAAAAGATGTTTTTACACTGAAGAAATTACTTATACTAAGACATTAAGGTAGACATGTGTTGTGTCCATAAGAGACATTTATCTTCAATCCTATATCCACCAAATTCATCATATAATTAATACATAATTGCATAATCCATGTTTTTAAAAAATAAAGTGCAAAATTACATGAATCATGTAAATCACATATAGCACAATCTATAATTATTAATTTGTTATCTATATATTAACAATATTGATGGAAACATCATATGTCATTCATATAGATGGATTATTACATCACATGCCTCTAAAAAATATAGATAGTCTTTTCACATATCTTGTACCTATTAATATCAATAAACATCCCTAATATATCTCCATTGAGAACCAATATTCCATATTATTCATATGATAAGACTAATAAAATCATTTCTAAAATATAAATGATTGAATTATTACTAAAATAAACCACAAACTATATATCCAGTCATCCATAGGGAGAATATACTTATGGTATAATGTTATAATTATTTTTTTCCAGGTACCTTTTCATTATCATAAAATATGGATTCGATTTTAAATATACATTTCTTGTATATTGAACACTATATGGTATACTTTGTGCGATATTAAGTAATAAAAATAATTTTTACCACACATAAAATTTTATATATTTGTAAAAAATGATAATCAATATCATTAAATGTCATTATATTATATGACACATTATCATGAACAAATATTTGGGATATCTTAAATTAATATTTTTACATGTAAATAATAATTTTTTTTATTTTAATGTACATACCATTGAGAAGGAAAAGTAAAATAATGAGTCATTTTATATTAAATAATACATTTTTTATATCTTTAATCAAATTTATGAATACTAAGAAAATAAACCAAAAGAATCATTTTAATCACATATCATATGATGGAATGACATAGTGTCCAAATATTTATTGCACTATTAACTTTTTCTATAAATTAATTAATTCAATATATAATTAATATAAAATTTCTATGTGTACATATGATAGCTTCTTAATTTAAAATCCATTAATAAGATAACAAACAAGATGAAATAGTTTTTTAAATTGGTTATATTAGAATTCATAATCCACATGTTTATGTCTGTAAACGTAATATTTAAACATATTTAACTGACAATATTAGATTTTATGAGTTTCTAAGTCATTTCCTTTAAATATATATAAATATAAATAACATTGTCTTCATCATGTTACATATTCCATAAAAATTATTTGATAATATTTGGTAAAAAATATATTATATATTTTCATCATAATATTATTCATTAATATATTATCTTATGCTCATTTAGAATTTTATGTAAACAAAACATTGATAAAAAATAAAGTATTTAATTATTAAATTTTCATTCAATATCACCATGTTTTAACAAAATCATACTAGTCTATTCAAAAACATATTTTCTCTGACAAACAATTATATTAAAAGAATATTTTATTATAATGAAATAAACAAATTTCACAAAATAAATATTTTAGCAATTTTATATATAACTATAACATATTTCCTGTTACCATAATATATGGAATATTATAAAATAGTTATTTGAATATTTTAACTATTTCATCTAGTATATGGTAGGATGTATTTCCTATTAGACTAAATCATATTTTAGATACACTACTAAATAATTGATTAAATAAAATTTTATTTATCATCATCTCAAACCTATTATAGTGCCAGATCAAACAAATAATGTGTGTGTCAAAATAATCTTATGATAGTATATATAATAATCATTTATTATAAATAAAATTACTTATTAAAAAATATAATGTACCATGAAAATACATAACAATTATATTAATCATTGTTAGATTCAAAATTATTTATTAAACCCATTTTATTCATGTATCAACTTTTTAAATAACCAAATGAATGGAAAAAATCAATCTTTATCAATTAATGATTACTTGATTTTTTAATCATGTGTCTTTAAAATAATTATAAAATTTATATTTGGAATCATATGACATCTAAAATAGAACAATTAATTCCAATAAAATTATTATAAAAAATGGAATCTCCATTGACTGTATTGAAACAATTTAGGTTTTTGGTAATTTTATCTAAAATGTAATGTCATTAAATTTTGGAAAAAAATTCCTTATATTATGAAATATTATTTCTATTCTAAAATATATACTCACTATTTGAAAACTCACTGTTCTTTTTATATGATTATAGTTTATCATTTATTACTATCATTATCGAATCTTTGTTGTCATGTCACATGTTATAATCATTTATCCTCAACATAATAATGATAATTGGTAAACTATTAAAGAATTAATTCATACTATATTTCCCAATTGACTATAAAAACTTTTTTCAATGATATTATTAAATAAATATTTCTAAAAAATAACTCTCTAGTTGTGATCCATATACCAAAACATCACATACATAGCTAATCATAATTATTGAAAGAGTTGTCATTGATGTAACCTAAAATATGCTCTATTAGTACTTATCATTTAAAAATAAATATCTCTCATTTTTAGATCATTCTCAATAAAAAAGTTTCCTATTTAAATATTCAAAAAAATCATCCATATTATTTTGATAACATTGAATAATTGGATATATTGAATCAATTATAAAAATAATGACTCAAATATAATATTTATATTTATTAATATAACCATATAAATCTTTATAACTATCATTATAAATTGGATATTTCATAAATAGTTCATCCTCTAGTATATAAATATTCTCTCATTGATGTATTACTATTTCTAATTTTAAATAATAATATATTAATATACATCCTTTAAAATTATCAATTTATTTAATTGATCTCAATTTAGTAGTTGATAATGATTCCATTTTAATACCAAAATAATTTATTTATCATATTAAAATATTTTTCTAAATTAATTTATTAAATAATAATTCTAAAAAGACACCCACTAAATTTGAACCCATTCTATGATTTATTGTAACACCCTGAGATTTTATGAGAAATATTTTTTTATGTCTTATGTTATATTCAACACCAAAGGAATCATTCACAACACACAATACTGACTTGGATTGCATTACATGCACTCACGACCTTCCTCGATAGCGTGTGTAGTACGCAATACTGGGTTTCACTAAACAACGATATATTATTATGGACTGGACGTTATGAATATTATTAACTACATTTTTAATTTTATAACATTTTTATTCATCTTAAACATTTTCTATAACATGGTAAGTGACCAATATAATTTTTTCGGGTAAAATAAGTATTTTCCACAAAATGCAGTTTTGTCGCCTTTTGATGTCGCTCCAACATTAAATCTAGTTTTTGATATGTTTTTAAGTTCAATTTGACAAAATAAAATTCTTATTTTTAATCAGGATATAAAAATTTACTTTGGCTAACTTTTTGATATTTTTCTGATAACTTTCATATTTTGATGAATAGTAAAACACGCTAATTTTTATATTAAAAACTACTTTTTTCATTGAGATAATTTATATGGTTAAATTATAATATTGAATGGTTTTTAAGTATAAATAAATTATATTTTTACCATTTAATATAATATATGTCATTAGCATTAATTTCACATTGAATTCATAGGTAAAAACATTTCAATCTTTGGCAATGTTTTAACTTCTAAAACATGTTTTCTTAAAAACAGGATTAATTTTAAATTAATTACTTCAAATTATGTGTTATAAATTAGAAAAATGGATTCCATATTTGGAATCAGGGGGTCCAAATTATGTTAAAAGGCTACTTTTTATTTTTGGGCATTATGAATAGTAACAACGGTAAATTTTATTTACCATAGTAAAAGTTAAATCAGGTAATTAAGGGTAAATATAAGATTATAAAATTACCATAACACCTACAAAATTTCAATTGGATGACTAAACGTTGAACCATATCACCTAAGGGTCAGATTATATCCATTTAATGGACTTTTGTGAATGAAAATAATTTTATTATTATTAAAACTGAAGAAAGTGACAACATGTCAAATTCTTAAATCTTATAAGTATAATAATTTTAAATTAGTGATAAACATAATGAAACTTCGAAAATTAATATTCTCCAAAAAGTTAATAGAATTATATACATCATACAAATTTATTTATACTTTATAGGGATTAAATATTTATCATGAATTATGACACAATAGTGTTGTTGAAATTATAGTATTAATTAAAATATCAAATAAATGGTTTTAAAAATATTAAAATAAATATTATATGAACTATTTAATGTGATCAACTAATTTTCTAGATACGTATTACATTTTATGAATCTATTAAAGATTTTATTTAAAATATATATAAATTATATATTTTATTTAAATTCAAATAAATGAATAGTGTCAAATTGACACTATTGTTATTTTAGAAAAATAACATATCATAAAATTGATTATAAATAAAAAAAAATTAAAAAAAAATTTAAAAATTATACTGTCTAAAATGTCATAATGTATCAAATTATGGAAAATTCACAACACATAGGTAATTATTTATAATAATTTAAAATTTATATTATTATTACCAAAAATTAATTTAAATTGACAAATAAGGATAAATCAACTTTATAATGTTTAAAATAAATTCCTAACATGTATAAATTTTATTGGTTGACGATATTACACCCCTAGCTCATATAATATTCCAATATGAGTAATTTTGGATGTTTTTATGTGGGCTTGAGATTTAATATAAACTAATATTTCTTATATTTCCAACGGTGCCCCTCTCCTCCCTTATAAAAGGGAACCTCCTACCTATCCACCTCACACCAATTGGAGCCTTCAAACTCGGCCAACCCCTGCCCTTTTCACTTCCCCACTTCCCTAGAAACACCATAGAGGTATTGGCCTTCTTCAAAGTCCAATTTTAGTGCCCTAAAAGGAGGTCTCAAGGAGGCGCTTCAAAGAAGGGGCAATGTCCGTTACCGATTCTTTCAACTTTATTTCTTCTTCTATTTCTTCTTCTATAGTTGTTTCATTACGTAGTAATAACATCAGTATCACTCATATACTTATATGTTATTATATGTATGAAACAACCCTATTTCACCATCTATCCATCCCACGGAAAACAAAATCACCGCGCGTGCGTACGTACAGAATACACTCTCCACGCCGTGGTGTAATCTATTTTCCACCAACGCCTTACTTGGATTGGGATAATTGTGTAAATAATGACTATATATTATTATTTTAAAGTGATATTGGTTATGAAATAGTATAAATACACTCCAATTCAATTCCACAATCATGGGAATGATATCATCACTCGTGCGTACATACGGAATACCGTCTCCCCGATGTGATGTGACTCGGTCTACATGATTTTCATTGAATAATGATTATATAAATGAATTTAATGAATAAATATGATGTATATTACACTAATACCATTCTGTAAATGAGGTGTATATAACCTAAAAAGGGGAATACGAATTTATTCGACAAAACACACATACAAACATAAAGCAATAAACACCTGAATAACAAGTAGCATTGAAATATTACTAATAAGAAGCTAAGAATATGACCATATATGATTTCATAAAAATAAGTATGTCTCTGGAATAAGTCAATGACATTTTTAAGTCATTATATAGGAGGTTCAGACACTAAAAAATAAAATTGGACCTAAGGTAATGGAAAATCTCACAATCTCATTTTTATCCGAGATTGTTTATACTCCATAATTTAATGGGTAATATTTATCATCCACATCCATGTTTCCTCAATATGTAATATTATTTATATCCCCCTATAATTTTTTAAATCCAATTTCACCCTTCTGTGAGTGTCTATTAAAAGATATGATATGAATCTTTTTTTGTTTTTCATAGGAGGTAATTTTTGTCTTTTCCGGCCAAAGTACGTGAAGAATGTTTTTTTAACTTATATGGCGTGAATGGATTTTTAGAACATTATTTCCATGAATCTTTCTTTACATGTTTTCAAGTTTATTTTTAATCAACTTCTTTTATTTTAAAATTGTATGATATGTTATGAAATGAAATTTTTTTTTGAAATATAAAGGATATTTTCCTCAAGAATGGAGTTCAAGTGTTTTATCAAAATTATTTTCCATCAATGAAAATACAAGGTTCTTTTTCTATCCCTATTTTGACATTTATTTTATGTAATTATTTTAATGAATTCCTTTATCTAATATGAATTTTTTATGATGTCACGATGTTTATGAATCCCATTTTTATTACATGGGTTAATCTATGATATATTATTTATGATTTTGTGGCACCCATAATAATGGTATCATTATGAGATGGGTGGGACCTATATCTCCCACCAATTCATTGTGTAAAGATTTATATCTCATGAGAAAGACATGGCTGGAACATCAGGTTAAACCAGTTCAGTGAAACAGGACTGAAATGAGGAGTGAAATCGGTTCAGAAAAGGACTTTGTCCACTAAGATAGTCTTGGAAATGAGTCTTGACTACTAAGAAATTATTTTCTATGATTATGTGTGTATTCCAAAAATCCTCATGTTTTATGTTATGATTATTGGAATTACATTTCACTTCTATGATTTATCCCATGTTATGATCTCTTATACAGTATATGAATTTCAAAATGTTATGTTCTTATAAATATGATATGATTGACATTTCTTTTGATTAACCTTATTGATCATTTGGGATCACCCTTTTGTATGTTTTCTTTTCCCTAGGTCAGGATGAAGGATATTAAGTAGGATATTCCAAAAAGGGACTCTAGATATAATGAAATAAATGGGAGACAACGTAGATGATTTATGAACCAGTTGTTTATATTTCCCAGTTTCTAAAGACACTATACCAATATGTTCCATTCATTGTTTTTTATATATTGTAATAATTATGATTCAATTTTTAAGTAATAACCATGTATGTAATGTATGGGTCGTTATAGTTGGTATCAGAGGAAAGGTATAGTAAACCTTTGGAAACTAGGATGTGAAAGTCTTAGTAGGAAACCTATGGATATGTCTAAGCATAGAATACAATCTTAGTGTTTTAGAAATGGTCAGGAAAAAACAATGATAAGTCCTTAAGTGTGAAATTTTAGTCTTGATTATGTGGTTTTCCTATTATAATTAGTGTTTCTCGCACTATTCTTCTTGGTTTTAGTCAATGGCTGGAACCTGAAGGAACCGTGTTAATGTGGAATGCGACAGGAAATGAAATGATTGTCCCCCTGAGCAACCAAACGTTATGGGAGATGGAATGCGTAATCTTGTAGCCATACTCACACAACTTTCTCAAGATAATAATGATGAAGGAATTTCAAACGAGAAAAGGAAGGAGAAATATTCTGTTGAATCCTTCATGAGGTAGCGTACACCTTCATTCAGTTGGTCTTCTGATCCATTAGTGGCTGATCAATTGATCAGTACCACTGAAAAGATATTTTCAGTTCTTCAATGTTCTGAACATGATAAAGTCATATTAGAAGTGTATCATTTGGAAGGTGATGTTGATCATCGGTGGAATATTATTAAGAATACGAGGAAAAGGGATGAAATTGAGTCCATGGAATGGGATGAGTTCGAGAACATATTTTTGAATAAGTATTTCCATCATATTCATTGAACAAATATGGAGAAGGAGTTTATTGAACTGAAGCAAAAGGATTGTGAATCTGTTGGTACCTACGAAGCAAATTTTACAAGACTTGCACACTCCACTTCCGGATTTATTATCTAACCTGAGAGTAAGATCGATCGAATATTTAGTGGCCTAAAACCAAGTCATCGAAGGGCGTTAGCCACAAGGGATTTCAATATCTATGAAGAAATTGTTCAACGTTCTCTCAAGGTTGAGATGGATATTGGTGTAACCCAGCAGTCACATGGGATTGATAATAAGATTAAAATGGAATTCAATGGAAATCTAAAGACAACACTGAAAAGAAGATGAGTTTTCCCATATGATCAAATTATGGAATGAAACATGGAGGAAATTGTCTTATGGGGACAAGAAAATGTTATAAGTGTGGAAAATATGGTCATTGGGAAATTGAATGTAGAAATAATTGGAAAAAGATGACTAATGATGAAAACAAAGGAAGGGATACACAAGAATGAACCTACTAAACATCAATGTTTCAAGGGAATGGAGATGGGGCATTATGCCAATCAATGCCCAAATCCAATGGTTGATGATGATGATCGACGTCAACAAACTCTTAAGGCCAGAGACAAAGGAAAGTCACATGCAATTACTATCAGCGATCTGGAGTACAACAACAAGGCGGTGAGAGGTACACTTACCATCCACTCAAAAGTAGAAAATTTTTTATTTGATTCTGGATCCACCAACACTTTTACATATAAATAATTTTCTAAGGGTGTTGTTGTATTATCTCAAGAATTTGATGTTGAGTTGGCTATGACAACTCATTATGGCACAACGGTCGCATAAAAAGTATACAATTCTTCTCCGATTGATGTTTTTGGGAATGTGCTTCATGCAAATATTGTGATCCTTCCAATATTGGAATTTGATGTGATTCGTGGCATGTATTGGCTTTCTTTATATCGAGATCATATCAATTTACAAAGAAGGGAAGTCACATTTCATATTCCAGAACAATCTATGATCGTCTATCGATGCAAGGATGAACATAACCATCCATTGGAAATTTCTTCCATCTTATGTGTCTTGATTCCACTAAACGAAGGATATTTATCTCAAATGGTTGGAGAGAAACTCACGATTAAGAATATTCCCATTGTACGAGAGTTTGATGATGTCTTTCCAGAGGAATTTCTAGGTCTTCAACCAAATCGTGAAGTTTATTTTTCAATAGAACTCGTACCGGGTGCTTTGCCTATTTCACAGACACCTTATAGAATGTCCCCAATTGAGTTTTAGGAATTGAAAAAGATACTCCAAGAAAATCTTGATAAAGGATTCATATTCCCTAGTGAATCTCCTTAGGGAGAACATGTTCTGTTTGTTAAGAATAAAAATGGATTAATGAGATTCTTCATTGATTATCGAGAACATAACAAGATCACTATCAATAACAAATATACTCTCCCAGACATTGATGATTTTTTTGACCAACTACGCGGACCTTAATACTTTTCCACGATTCATCTTCATTCAGTGTATCATCAATTAATGGTAAAAAGATAGGATATACCAATGACGACATTCCATATAAGGTATGGACACTATGAATATATAGTGATGCAATTTGGTCTTACTAATGCCCCTGATATCTTCATGGATCTGATGAATAGACTCTTTAGAAAATATATTGATATGTTTTTTGTAGTCATTATAGATGATATTCTTATCCATTCAAAGAGAAAATAAGAACATGAAGATCACTTGAGAATTTTATTAAAGACCCTGAGAAATGAGAAGATTAATGCCAAATTTACCAAGATTTAATTTTGGCTTCAAAAAGTTGCAATTTTGGGTCACATAATCTCAAAAGAAGGGATATCTGTGGATCCCTCAAAAATAAAGGTTATCGAAAGATGGTCGAGACCAACAACAGTAACTGAGATCCAAAGTTTTCTTGGTTTGGATAGATATTATCGTCATTTTCTAAAAGATTTTTCAAGGTTATCTAACCCACTCACCAAGTTGACTCAGAAAGGTGTTATCATGGTTTGGACGGAGGAATGTGAAGAGAATTTCAAAGAGCTAAAAAGAAGGTTAGCCAGTGAACCTATGCTCACATGACCTTGAAGTGGAGAATGGTTTTTGATCTACAGTGATGCATCAAAGAAGGGATTGTTGTGTGTTCTTATGCAAAATGATATGGGGATAGCTTATGCCTCAAGATAGTTGAAAATTCATGAGCAAAATTACCCAACTCATTATTTGGTGTTAGCTGCGGTAATTTTTGCATTAAATATTTGGAGGTACTATATTTATGGTGAAAGGTCTTATATTTATACTGATCATAAATGTTTGAAGTATATATTCACACAGAAGGAGCGGAACATGCGTCAAAGAAGATGGTTGGAGCTGATTAAGGATTACGACTGCTCAATTCATTACCACCCTGGGAAAGAAAACAAGGTAGTAGACACACTAAGTCGTCAATACCATGCTAGATTATCTATGTTGAGGATAAGAAAAGATCCAATATTTATGGATTTACAAAGAAGGGATCATGGAATTATAATGGAAGGGGAAAAATATTATCTTTCTCAAATGAATGTTCAACCATCTATACACGTGAAAATTAAACAGGCACATGAAGAAGATGTAGAGTTACAAAAAAAGGTGAGAAATGTTCCTGAATTAAAACTTGATTGTGATGGGATAATAAGGTTTAGGAATTGGGTTTGTCTTCCTCCCATCCTAGAATTAAAGAAGGAGCTACTGTACGAGGCTCATAGTTCTTCATTTTCTATTCATCCTGGAAGTAAAAAGATGTATAGGGACCTGAAAGACTACTTCTGGTGGGATGGCATGAAAAGTGATGTTGTTGAATATGACTCTCGATGCTTGGTTTTTCTGTAAGTTAATACTGGGAGAAAAAAGTCTAAGGGGATGTTACAACCATTACAAATACTAGAAAGGAAATGGTAAAACATCACAATGGTCTTCTTCGCTAGACTTCCTAAAACATCCAAAGGCAATAACGCTATCTGGGTTATAGTTTATCGTCTTACGAAGTCGGCACACATCATTTCTATTAGAAAAGATTTTTATCTTGATCAGGTTTCCATGATATTTGTAAAGGAAGGGCTAATATTTCATGGAGTACCATGTTCTATTATATCTTATCGTGATCCAAGGTTTACCTCGAAATTATGGAGAGGTCTTCAGCATGCTCTAGATACAGAGATGAGTTTCACCACTACATACCATCCTCAAAAAGACGGTCAGTCTGAGAGGAAAATTCAAACTCTAGAAGACAAGTTGAGAGCTTTCCCTATGGATTTGAAAGGTGGTTGGGATCAACACCTATCTTTGGTGGAATTTTCTTATAATAATAGCTTTCACTCCAGTATTCAGATGGCTCCTTATGAAGCCCTCAATAGAAAGAAATGCAGAACTTCAACTTGCTGGGATGAAGTTGGGGAATGAATGTTTTTATGACATGATCTTGTTGATGAGATGGAAAAAAAGGTCCAATATATTCAAAAACGAATATGATCAGCTCAGAGTCGACAAAAAAGATATGCCGACAACTGAAGAAAAGACCTAGAGTTTGAAGTTGGTGATAAAGTGTTCATACGAATATCTCCTTGGAAGAGAGTAATGAGATTTGGAAAGAAGGGAAAGCTGAGCCTTAGGTATATCGGTACGTTTGAAATACTGGATCGTGTTGGGAAGGTATCTTACCGATTTTCTCTTCCACCGAATCTCTCTCAAGTTCACTATTTCTTCCATGTATCACTCTTGAGAAAGTACATACCTTATCCTTCACATGTACTCAGCTCAGAAGTTGTACCCATGGAGAATGATCTTTATTATGAAAAACAACCGATAGAGATTCTAGATCATAGTGAAAAAGTCATACAGAACATGACCACTCGGTTGGTGATCGTTTGATGGAGGAACCACCAATTATAAGAAGCTACATGGGAACTTGAGGATATGATGAGGGAGATGTATCCTCATCTTTTTGTAATGAAGTGACAAATTTCGAGGGAAAAATTCATATTATGGGGGGTTGAATGTAACACCCTGAGATTTTATGGGAAATATTTTTTTATGTCTTATGTTATACGCAACACCAATTGAATCTTTCACAACACACAATAATGACTGGCCTTGCATTACACACAATCACGACCTTCCTCGATTGCGTGTGTAGTACGCAATACCAGGTTTCACTAAACAATGATATATTATTATGGACTAGACTTTATGAATAGTGTTAACTACATTTTGAATTTTAAAACATTATTATTCATCTTACACATTCTCTAGAACATGGTAAGAGAACAAAATAAATTTTTCGGGTAAAATAAGTATTTTTTAGAAAATGCAGTTTTGCCGCATTTTGATGGCGCACCCACATTAAATCTAGTTTTTTACAAGTTTATAAGTTCAATTTGACAAAATATAATTCTCTATGGGAATTAGGATATATAAATTTACTTTGGATAAATTTTTTATATTTTTCTGATAACTTTCATATTTTGATGAATAGTAAAAATATGCTAATTTTTAATTAAAAACAACTTCTTTCATTGAGATAATTTATATGGTTTATTTATAATATTGAATGGTTTTAAAGTATAAATAGAATATATTTTTACCATTAAATATTACATAGTAATTAGCATTAATTTGACTTTGAATTCATAGTTAAAAATAGTTCAATCTTTGGCGATGTTTTAACTTCTAAAACTCATTTTCTTAACAACGATATTAATTATAAATTAATTACTGCAACTTATGTGTTTTGAACTTTAAAAAATGGATTTCATATTTTTAATCAGGGGGGTCCAAATTATGTTAATAGGATACTGTTTATTTTTTAACATTATGAATAGTAATTATGGTAAATTTTATTTACCATAGTTAAAGGTCAATCGGGTAATTAAGGGTAAATATATGATTATAAAATTACCCTAACACCTGAAAAAATCTTATTGGATGACAAAAAGTCGAACCATATTACCTAAGTGTCGGATTATATCCATTTAATGGAGTTTTTCCCATGAAAATAATTTAATTATTATTAGAACCAATAAAGTGACAACATGTCACTTTCTTAAATCTTATAAGTATAATAATTTTAATTTAGTGATAAACATAATGAAACTTCTAACATGAATAGTATCCAGAAACTAATACAATTATCTACATCATATGAATTTATTTAGAATTTTTAGTGATTAAATAATTATCATTATTTATGACACAATAGTGATGTTGAAATTATATTATTAATTAAAATATCAAATAAATCATTTTAAAAATATTAATATAAATATTATATGAACTATTTAATGACATACACTAATATTCTAGATATATATGACATTTTATTAATCTATTAAATCTTTTAGTTAGAATATATATTTTGTATATATTTTATTTAAATTCAAATAAATTAATAGTGTCAAAATTGACACTATTGTTATTTTATAAAAATAACATATTATAAAATTGTTTAAAAATAACAAAAATATTTAAAAATTATAAATTAAAATTTATATGGTCGAAAATGTCATAAAGTTTCAAATTATGGAAAATTCACAACACATATGCAATTATTTATAATATTTTAAATTTTATAATATTATTACCACAAATAAAATTAAATTGATAAATAAGGATAAATCATGTTAATAATGTTTAAAATAAATTTATAACATGTATAAATTTTATTTTATGATGATATTACAACCCTATCTCATCTAATATTCGTATATGTGTCATTTTGGATGTTTTTATGTGGGGTTGGGATTTAATATAAACTAATATTGCTTATATTTTTAAAGGTGGCCCTCTCCTCCATTATAAATATTTACCTCCTCCATCTCCTCCCCACACCAATTTGAGCCTTCATTCTAGGACAACCGCTACCAATTTTACTTCCCCACTTCCCTGGAAACATTTTATAGGTCCTGGTTTTCTTTAATGACTAATTTTAGTTCCCTAAGAGGAGGTCTCAAAGAGGCGCTTCAATGAAGAGGGAATGTCCGTTACTGATTCTTTCAACATTATTTCATCTTATACATCTTCTTCGTTAGTTGTTTCATTATGAAGTAAAATAATCAGTATCACTCATATAATGATATGTTATTATAAGTAAGAAAAAATCCTATTTCACCATCTATCCATCCTATGGAAAACGAAATCACCGCGCGTGCGTACGTATGGAATATCGTATCCACGTCGTGGTGTAATCTATTTTCCACCACCACCTTACTTGGATGGGTATAATTGTGTAAATAATGACTATATATGAATATTGTAATGTGATATGATTCTGAAATAGTATAAATACACTCCAATACAATTCCACAATCATGGTAACGATATCATCGCTCGTGCGTAAGTACGGAATATCATCTCCATGATGTGATGTGACTCGTTCTACATGAACTTCATTGCATAATGATTATATAAATGAATTGAATGTATAAATATTATATATATTACACTAATACCATTCTATAAATGAGGTTTCTATAACATAAAAATAGGAATACGAATTTATTCGACAAAACACACATACGAACATAAAGCAATAAACCCGGGAATAAAATGTCGCAATGAAATATTACTAATAAGAAGCTAATAATATGACCATATATGATATAAAAAAATTAAGTATGATTCTGGAATAAGTCAATTACATTATTTAAATCATTATACAGGGGGTTTGGACACTTACAAAGAAAATCAGATCTAGGGTAAGGGAAAATCTCACAATCTCATTTTTATCTGACATTGTTTATAAATTAGAATTTACTAGGGAATATTTATCACGAACATCCATGATTCCTCAATATGTAAAATTCTTTATATCGTCCTACAATTGTTTAAATCCAATTTTACCCATCGGTGAGTTTTTAGAAAAAGATATGAATGGAATCTTTTATTGCTTTTCATACGAGGTACTTTTTGACTTTTTCAGCCAAAGTACGGGAAGAATGATTTTTTAACTTATACGGCATGAATGGATTTTTAGAACATTATTTCCATGAAGATTCCTTTACATGTTTTCAAGTTTATTTTTAATCAACTTCTTTTATTTTAAATTTTTTTGACATGTTATGAAAGGAAACATGTTTTTGAAGTGGAAAGGATATTTTCCTTAAGAATGGAGTTCAAGTGTTTTATCAAAATAACTTTCTATTTAAGATAATATATGGTTCTGCATCGATCCCTGTTTTTTATATTGATTTTATGGATTTATTTTTATGAATTCGTTTATCTTATATGTATTTTTTTTATGTTGTCACGATGTTTAAGAATCCCATTTTTATTACATGGGTTAAGCTATGATGTATGATTTATGATTTTGTGGAACACATAAGAATGGTGTCATATTGAGATGGGTGGGACCTATATCTCCCTCCGTTGCATTGGGTAAATATTTATATATCATGATATTGACATGGCTGGAATGGATTTTTAAATTGGTTCAGTGAAACAGGACTAAAACGTGGAGTGAACTTGGTTCAGAAAAGGACATTGTTCGCTAAGATAGTTTTGGAAATGAGTGTTGACTACTAAGAAATGATTTTCTATGATTATGTGTGTATGCCACAGAGCCTCATGTTTTAAATTATGATTATTGGAATTTCATTTCACTTCTATGATTTATCCCATGTTATGATCTCTTTTGGAGGATAATATTTCCAAAATATTATGTTCTTATAAATATGATATGTTTGATATTTCTTTTGTTTACCCTTACTGAGCATTTGAGATCACCCTTTTGTATGTTTTCATTTCCCCAGGTCAGAAAGAAATATATTAAGTATGATATTCCAAAAAGGGACTCTAGATATGATGAAATAAATGGGAGACAACGTAGATGATTTATGAACCAGTTGTTTATGCTTCCCATTTTCTAATGAAATTATACATATACGTTCCTTTCATGGTTTTTTTATATGTTGTAATAGTTATGATTCAATTTTGAAGTAATAACCATGTATGTAAAGTATGGGTCGTTATATTTATAATATTAATTATTGTCTCTGGAAAATATTTATTTATAATTACATGAAATTGATGTGTTTAAATTTTTTTGAATTTTTGTTGACCATCATGTTAATCATTTGATAAAACATTATCAGATAGTACAGTTTTAAATGTATTACCAAAATCAATCAAAGAGATAATGCCATCTCAATTATTCTATTATCCTAAAATTTTGGATGTCCATTCCAAGTGCGTCCAAAATATATGTCTTTATATGGGAACTGAATCTTATTATGATCACCTACACTAAACATTCCTCACACCAGATATGCCTTGGAAATTTATATTTTGCATGAATTTAAATATTTGTTTGATAAATCTCTTGTGAATATATTTCGATCAAACAAGTAGAAAATTTATAATTTTAATATTTTTAAAAATTATAACCATATTATCTCACATATACACTTAATGTATCGATAAATATAAAAAGTATACTTTAATGAAATAACATCAATAAAATTATAATGCACCGTAACCTATTTATATGTAACACTTAATACTAATTTTGAATTTTTTATCTTGATAAAAAATTATATCCATATATATATAGTCATATCTAAACACATGTATGCATAAAGTATGTGATTAAATTTCATTTAAATGATTGAAAAAAATAATAACCATGTTCCATAAAAAAGAAATTTTTTTGTGTAATATAAACATCCACTATAATTTTAGACCGATCCTAAAAACCAAAAAAAAATTTATTAGTCCAAAAAAACTCCTAATATTCATAAATAAATGATTAAGTGAATCAATAATTCCACAATAACTAAATAAAATATTTATAATTTATATCTGACCATTAATAGAATGACCAAAATGTCAAATCAAATTATATGATAATTTAAAAAAATTATCATATGTTATAACTATAAATTATCTTCATATATTCTAAATATAAAATTTTTATAATGTGGTTCAGATATATCAAACTATAGAATATATTTATTCACTGTATGATAATTTTATATTCATTAGAAAAATAAATAATTGACTGAATTGAATAAATGAATATTTTAAATATATATATATGTATTACAGTCATTACATGTCATTTTTAAATAATAAAATATTAATACATTACAATTAGCTAATATTTATGGAAATTTAATTAGTATATATGAAATTAAATTTTACATGGATTATAATAGGTACACTTTCACAAAGTTATTTTATTACCTCAATATGAACACATTCTTATTTCAAATATATAGTTTATATTTAAATATAAACTAGGTAAATTCATTTTTATAATTTTCATATTTTATAAAAAAATAATATATAATTTTAATATCACATTTCCCCATTTTTATTATGATTTAATCAAAATATAGTCTTTTGTGGATTTTTTTAAATTATTTATTTCAATATAATGAATAATATTTTCACTGAAGAAAATTTTATAAAATAATATAACATATTACATTGTTTATCCATATTTTATATTTTATACAATATAAATTTTTAAACCATTCATATTCACAAAAAAAACAAGATCTATTTAAATACCCTTTTTTGGAAAGTTTCAAATCCCTATAAGATTTTAGTACAATACCATAATGGATATAAAAGTGATGTTGTTTGATAAATACAGAAAATATAATTTTTAATAACATAGATAATATTGTCTTATTTTTCAATATAATGTAGAATTTTTAATGTATTTTCTTCCACTTAAGGTTTTCCCATACAATGAAATAATTTTATATTATTAAATAACTGTGACTTTTTTTATTTTAATGAAAATAAAATTATAAAAAACTAGATGAAATATGAAATTTTTTAATAAAATCATATTGATTTTTAAAAATTTAATTTTTATTGATTCTTTATCTGCTAGAGCAATAATAAAAAGTAATTGAGTTACATTAAAATGAATATATTGTTTTTTCAAGAAAACAATTGTCCAAATATTATTAAGTACAGTAATAAAAGTTTTCCTTCAATTAAACAATCCATTTTAATTGAATAAATCAAAAACAAACATTTTAATGTCCCAACCTATCTCACCCATATGATGGTGGCCAGACTGGTGGGTCACATGACCATAACCGCATCTCCCCAAATGTCAGATGCTACAAACTAGTAGAGAGGGCCTTTTAACTTCTTCGTGGGGGAGACTATACCCTCCTAGATAATAGGTAATACATATCAGAAGTAAGTAACAATTAATAAAAAATAATGGAATCATATATATTAATAAAATACTACAGAATCAATATTAAAATTCAATATAGAATAAGAATCAAGTGCGAAATCTCACAAAATATTATCACGCCATGATTTCATAAAAAACTAAAAACATAAAAAAAATCCCAAGAACACTGTCAACTAAAAATAAAAGATAAAAAGTGAGATAACATTATCACGAGGAAGGCCTAGTCCTCTACCCCGACCACCATCTTAATAAATAAGAAACAATCAAGAATCAGAAGTAGCATGCTTCCCTTTGTCAATACCTGCAAACATATAATCTACTCGGGGGTCAACGATTCCTAATTATGGCATGAGATAAAATCCTAGTAGGATGACACCCACGATGTCTAAAATTTTTCATTTCCTTCAATAAAAATATGTAGTGTGCCAATATATAAAAATTTCATAAAATTATTTAAGGAAATCCAAATAAATAACTATGTTCGGGTTCCTAAAGGCACTCGTCCCCAACCACCTTCTTTGTCCAAAGATAGAAATCTAAAATGTTCAACTGTAATTTTAATACACATTTGAATATATATAAATCATCAAAAATAGTGGTAAAATAAGTAAGAGTCATACCCCCTATCTTGTGCTTTAACTTGGGGTCAATGCCATGTGTCAACCAGGGGTGCTTCAATATACTAGAAAGATATCACAATTCATAAGTGTCCCAAAGTGGCATTAACATAAACCATTAGTGCATCATAATTAATATTCATGTTTAAAGTTGGAGATTTATCCCTTCGTGAATGTATCCATGTCGAACATCCTTTAAATTATCCAATTCCACCAAGCACATACAAGGGAATCTCTTGAAAGACAATGTATTGTTCGAAGCATGGATTTTCCAAGAGTCTGCCATAGTCTCGCAAAAAGTGGTCAAGAATTATTCAAGGAAAGTGTGTCTACATTTCCAACTGATATTTCTCTAATGGGAACTTTGGTAACCAATATCACTCATAAGTATTTGAAATTCCATGTAATTCTCAGTCTAGAAATGCCAAAGCAATTGCCCCTTGGCACGTAGTGGCAACCAATCTAGAATGGAGGGATTAATCATGGCCTTTAATATGAGACCCACCTTATGTCCCTACCTTTAATTTATTTACATATTTCACTGTAGAAAATATGGCATAATAAGAATATGAAATTCCATCTTGAAAACCAATTTGATAAACTTGTGCATCACTAGGTATAAATTAGATAATGCAGCATTAAAATGATAATAAGGAAAAATATCACATCAAAAAAGTAAATAGTATCAATTTTTAATAAGTAAATAATTATGCACCAATAACTACAAAAGACCTAACAATTAAATTATCATAATTAATCTAAATTAATTATATAAAACAAACACAATAAAATTTGGTTTTGAAACATATGTAGTTATTTAAAATAAATACTTGGGATGACATAATTAATATCGGCCACATTGGGGCACCCAATGGGGTGTTGAGACACATTTCAACAAAAACAAATTTAATTTATGATAAATATTTTTTCAATAATTATGGGAAACTATTAAATTAATGAAATTGGGTGAATTTTTATAGAGTCAGTAGGCACCGAATAATTCCACAACGTGCGTTTTTATAAATAGCATCTAAACAGAGGGAGATTGATTAAAAGAACAACATTATAGTCATAGAAGGTCTTATGATCCATAGTATGGATTGATTATAACTAAATTTGAATTAATAAATGAAGTTAGAAAAAACCAATAAAAGGAAAATTCCATTCACGACGTACTTCGTTCACGATAATCAATGAAACTCTACGACTCCAAACAAGAAAGGATAACCTCGCCCTATGTTTTACAATGCACCAAAGGAAAATGAAAATAGATGAAGAATAGCGGTGAGATGATATTCTGAAGAGAGGAGAAGGTGGTGCACCACCTATGAAGAGGGAGAGGGGCAATGTTACAGGTAAGAGAGGAAGATAGGAGTGGAAAAAATAATAAATAAAAAGCAAAGGAAAGAATGAAAATAATGAAAAAGGAAAAAAGATAAATTAAAATAAAATAAAAATAAAAATAAGAGTAGGGAATTGATAAAAATAAAAATAATAAAAATGGTCATACCCCTTTTTTGTTATATATCTATTCTTCTAATTCCCGTTATTAATTTATTTTTTTATTATCATTACTTTTCAATTTATTTTAATTTCCTTAAATTAAATTTAATTAGGTTTTGTTATTTTTAACTTGAACGATTCCATACGGAACAACGTAATATATTACAAAAAGCATGAAAATTTATTTAATTAAATTTAACAGATTTTTGGAATCCGCAATATGGTGTGAAGGCAAACACCCTTGGTCTCTTCAATGATTTAGACATAAAACATAACAGTCTACACCGTAGTTTTTGTTGAGACATTAAATAAATTTAAATGGATAATTAATAATATTTTACCTCACCGAATATTAAATTTCCACATATGTATACATACTATATATTTATACCAATATGTGTATTTATGGATATACATCCTCACATGTATATATAACTATATATATATATATTCCTCATATATATTGATATTCTATATATATATATACATCAAAACTTTTGACCCAATCTAATAATAATTTCTATAATTAAAATTATTATTATTTAATACAACCATCAATGAAACCATTAATAATTTAAAAAAAATAACCATTAAAAAATGGACAATTGTTATTAAATAAATATTGACTACACATTTGTATATAATAAGAACAATTAATAATATATTTATTACATTGTTCAATTTTTGTAATCTACCGAGACACAATTTATTAATTATGGAGATGAAATTTTTTTATTTGTTGTCTTCAATGTATATAATAATATAAATAATAAAATTGTTATTATTATTCTTAATTATCCATCAAAATATTTATAACTGATGTAAATTATCTTCAGGTGCGATCTGACATAATGTCTGATACTCGCAAAAGTTAGACTCGATCGATGGTAAAACCCACACATCGGAACTATCACTGGTCTTAGGTTTCTCATACGTCGCACCATTTGTGAGAAAATAATTATCTATAATTAAAAATTCCGAATAATATATTAATTAACATTAAAGAAGGTGTTATCATGTGGGATGGTGCCAAACACCCGACACACATAAATGGTATACCCTTTCCTAGGGTAAAATCATTGTTTCAAACCTAACAGTGGTCTCATATTTTTCATATGAAATACCGTTTTGAGAGTTATTTTTATATTTAGACAGGAAACAAACACACATATTAATAGTATAAAATTAATATTCTTATTCTATCAATGATTGGAGTATATGGGTCTCGGATCCCCACGCTGACTAATTTTTTAACAATATAAATATTATATAAGATATTTTAATGTTTTAAAGTAGATAATTACCCTTCATTTAATATATTTCATTTTTTTATTTAAATAATTAGTTATTAAAATTTATATAAAAAAAATTTATCAACTATTAGAAATAAAAAATTATGACGCTTTGTATTAAAACTGTCCTCCCTAGTTAATAGATATGGTTTATTTTCTGATCTTTTTCATCTCGTTAAAAACACAAAACATTACAACCTATTCACCATATAACATCACATCCCCTATAAAACATCATGAAAAACAAACTCAGACCTGATTTAAAGGGTAAATAATTCTTGGACAAAAGGTTGTGTTGTGTCTCTAAACACTCAACGCATGTTCAAACATTGTTTTGGAAAATGATACCAAATACATCATGATCTGAGCCAATTCCTTTTTTTCAACTGAATCATGTAGATGATACCTATCCAAACTATTAAACTAGAGACACTACCATGTCATCACCTAATTAACATATGGCCAATGTTACATCATACCATAGGTTTTGATTTTCGAAAGAAGCAAAATCCTTGTCAGAACACCTTCCAACATCAAAAATTTTCTACAAGGCATGACATTAATCATTCTATAAATACGTCTTACATGATTTCTTAAATGGATAAAATGGTAAATCCCCATTGACCTAAAATCCCAATTCAGTTTTATTTATTAAAATACCTACTCTACCCAAAAATAGATGGAGCCAATATAGGAGCAGAAGAATATCTAGTCTATGGTTGGTCAAGAATGAATGGATGGATCTAAGAAAGGGCTTTACTGACTAACATGGAAGTTGAGGTTATGATAGGTAAACCAGGTCTGAAAGCTGCAGAAGTGGAGCAATGATAGTAGTTCTCTGCACATGAATATATGGATTCAAAATATTGATGAAATCATTAATGATTTCTCCACCATGTGGCATAGCCTTTTCAAAATTTTCATTATTCTCCATGAACTTTTCCATCAATATGGTGACCTTTGTAAGCTATTGAACTTGAGATTTAAAATCTTGAGTCACTAGAGGGATTTTGAGGTTCTCCACAATATTATTAATGTTATTTTTCATGTCCATTTTAGAGAAAATCTGGGTAAGATAAAAGTCTATCTTCTTGGTGATCTCCTGTTGAAAATCATTTTCAATCATAGAATGAATCTGAACAAGATCAAGTGCACTATCATTGTTCTTTATAACATCAGACAGAGGAGACATATCGAAACAACTAAGGGAATTATGAAGCTCTTCCTTGATTATGGATCTTAGCAGAGAATCATGCAAAGAGGGAACAGAAGTCTGAACAGTGGGAGAAGAAGCCTTGACATCTTCGGTTAGAACATTGATCTATTTCACAAATTTTTTGGAGATATCCAGTGTACTCATTTGTGAGCTTATTCAGATTTTTTACATGCTCTCTCATGTTTTGCAACATCTTGGTTTTCCTTGTTCCAATATTCTCATCAAAATATAGCATATAAGGATGAACGTGAGACCTAATCTCTAGAGAAAGGTTGGAAACATCTGGTTTATGAGAAACAACAACAGATGCAGGAGCAGAAATAGGAGCAGAAATAGGCTCTAATCATGAAGACAGTTCATGATGGAGGTTTTCAAAAAAAAGATTTAAATTTTGCAACATTAGAACTAAGAAACCTATTTTCAAAGCTATCTTATTGATTTTGATGGATCATCCTTGGTTGAATATGCAGAATGATGTTTTCCAAAAGAATCGATGCATCTTATTTACATAGTGGAGTCATTGAAAGAGGTTGTGTGGATAAAATATTATCAACAACAGCCAAGATAGTCTCTCTAATGACTTCAAAATCATACTTAGTTACAAAAGATTTTTTCTCTGGTAAGATAGTAGGTGAAGGTAGTGGTAAATGTTCTCATGCATATTTTTCTTGCGACACAGAATTAGTTTCAGTTTCAGATTCATATGAAGGTTGAGGTTGAGGCTCTAGTTCTGGTTCTAGTTCTGGGTGAGCTACTAACTATAGTTGAGTCAAAGAAGTGAGATATATACCAGTTGCAGTAACTTGTTGTGATTCACTCAGTTCATAAAAACATGGTAATTAATACCAAGTATACACAAAATGTGTGAAAATTGGTTGAGATGTTCCAGTAGATCCAGCTTCTTCAATCTCAAGGTTTTGAGGTTCCTTCCCTTCAAAATGTGCTTCCATTTCAGTTTCATGAAGAACAAATTCTTGATCAAGATCCACAGGATCACCTCTAATCTCATCATAAAATTCATGCCTTGCAAAATAAAAGGCAATATACATCCTCTCTTCAGTAGAGAGTATGTACTCAGGAACCGATTGTTCCACTGGTTTTGCATCTAGACTTGCTTCTTTTTTAACAGGGAGATCTCCTTGTTTATCATTTTCCCTAGCAGGGATTTCTCCTAAATAAGGGATAATCAAATCTTGTGCAGCCTCAGACTGAACATCTTGACCAACATCATCTCTAGATGCAAGAGCTTATTCATCTCTAAAAACATCAAAATCATCCTCTCTAAGATGTATTTCAGCAATAACATCAGTAGGGAAAACAATAATTTCTTTCTCAAAAAGAGATTATTCATTTTTAAGTATTTCAGCCTCTTCTTCATCTTCGTCTTCTGGGTACTCAGCCACCTCATCTGGTTCCAAACTAGGATCAGTTATATTCTTTGACCTTCTTGGATAATCAAGAGTATTATACATCTTATAAATTTTATCATTATCTTCAACCCACTGCTTCTTCCTGGGGTTCCAATTAATCTTAATCCTTCTGATGATAGGCTTGGATAAACAGAAATCAAAATCCTCTAGCTTTTCTTCATCAAGTCCAACCACTCCCTTGGCAACTAACATGGGCGAAATCATCCTTGAGTAAAACATGGAGGTGGATTTGGAGGTGACATTAATCAGCTCACAAATATGGTTAATGAAATATTTGAACAAATTTATCTTATGGTCATTTTTAATAGATGAATCAAGAACATATCCTGATACAGAAACACAGAAAAATATCCTTTTCTTGGGCTAATCAAATTCTGAACAAATTTTAATAGTTGTGTTGTCTCCCCATCCAATTCATCTACCATGACACTTCTCTTGGTGCCATTTTCAATAAGGATTTCCAAATCATTCTCTGGATCAAAGATGTTAGTTGTTGGAAGAGGGTGTCTTTGATAATCATCACAAATTCCTTCATGAGGAATTCTCTGGCATGAAACCCACAACCTTGAAGAGAATGAACACTTTTGTCCATAGATCCATCTTGTTACCATATATCTTTCTCCATCATTAAAGAAAAACTTTACATAATGGTAAAATTGTGATACCAACCTCGAGTAAATTGGTCTATCGTGTCTAGAGAACCAATCGATCCATTCTTGTTCTCATAAAAATTTCATGACTAAAGACTTGCTAGACAAGATCCATTCAGGGAAAATATCTTTCTCAGGAAATATAGTACGACTTACAAGGATCAGATTCAGGGTTCCTTTGGGTGTTATCCTCAATATCCTCTTCTGTTTCATAGAGAGATTCTTCTTAGACGAAGGGGATGATGGATTCTTCATCCTTGGCATTCACTGATGGTTCTGGAAAGGGAGAAGAGAAGGATTTCAAGGTAAAGAGGGTTCGAGAGAATGAGCAAGAGAGTGCTCGGGTAAGGAATTGAGTGAAAATCCTTATGTTTTATCATTTGGTAATGTCTAGCATTTTAAAAACAAAAACATAGGAAATGAAATAGCGATGAAAAAAAATTACCGCGATACAGGTTAAAGAAAAAGTATAAATAATCTTCACAGTGAGACAGTGATTAGGTGTTATGGTATTATGAAAAATTGTCATCACGGTGAGATAGTTGGTGGACGTCACGGGGAGACAGTAACCATTCTGTGCAGTCACGGTGAGACAGTGAGTGAACTGTTCTGTCATAGTGAGATAGTTAAGTGACAGACTGTGAACAGAAGGTGTTTACTATGAAACCATAAGCACGAAACATTAACTGAGAAACAGTGAATATGAAATCGTAAAGTAAAATATAGCTATATAGTAAACATTAAGATCTGTAGGATGTCTATTTATTATTAATCATAAAAAGATCAAGTATGATGTAGTGTAATCACTATGAATTTAATTATTTGGTGAATATATCAGCAAGTTGATATTCAGTACCAATGAATTATAAAGTGATATCACCTTTCTGGTAATGATCCCTCAAAAAGTGATGACTTACATCAATATGATTTGTCTGAGAGTGAAAAACATGAATATTTGAAATTTTAATAGCACTTGTGTTGTGAAAATTTATTGTCACATGTCTGAATTGATATCCATAGTCTAGTAAAGTGTGTTTCATCCACAAAATATGTGCACAACAACTTCCAGCAGCTATGTATTCAGCTTCTGTAGTAGATAATGCCGCATAATTTTTTTTCTTACTACACCATGATACTAGTGACTTGACAAAAAAGTGACATGTTCCAGAGGTACTTTTTCTATATAACATACATCCATCAAAGTCACCATCAGAATAGAAAACTAGTTCAAACGATTGTCCTTTTGGATAGAATAGTCCTAAATTGGTTGTATACTTGAGGTATTTGAAAATTCTCTTTACAACATTTTAATACGACTGTTTAGGTTTTTCTTGAAAACAAGCACACATACCCACACTAAACATAATATCAGGACGACTACTAGTAAAGTAGAGTAGATATGAAATCATTCCTCTATAAGTGGTTTGATCAACAGATTTTCCATCTTCATGAAAATCCAACTTATAGGTGGTACTCATGGGAGTTTCACTACTTTTTGTGCTATCCAATCCAAAAAGTATTAAAATATATCTACTATATTTAATCTGAGTTAAAATAATTCCATCATCATTTTAATGATTTTAAATGAAAAAAAGAATTTATGTTCACCCATTAAACTCATCTCAAATTCATTTTGCACCATTTTAGTGAAATCAATGCAAAAAGAAGTATTTAACGATCCAAAAAAATATCATATACATAAATTTGTACAACTAAAACATCATTAGGAATTTGTTTTATAAGAAGGGTAGGAGAAGCTATACCTTTTGTAAAAACTTTATAAATTATAAATGTACTTAATTTATCATACCAGGCTCTTGGATATTTCTTTAAACTAGATAATGCGTTTGATAATTTGAAAATATGATTTGGAAAATGATGGTTTGTAAATCCAGGTGGTTGTTAAATAAAAACATCCTCACCTATATAACCATTAAGAAAGTACTCCTGATATCCATTTTATATAGTTTGAAATTTAGATGTGCAACATAATAATGTAAGATACTAATGTCTCCTAATCTATCCACTGGAGCAAAAGTTTCCTCATAATCAATTCCCTTTTCTTGACTATAGCCTTGTGAAACTAATCTAGCCTTGTTTCTAACTATATTTCCAGATTCATCTACTTTATTTCTAAACACCCATTTAGTGCCTATGGTGAAAGTGTCCATTGGTCTGTCAACTAACTTCCAAACATTATTTCTTTCAAACTGATTGAGTTCTTCTTGCATAACAATTATGCACAATTCATCTTTAAAAGAATCATCAATGTTTTTACGTTCGTTATTTGACAAGAAGGCTTGATGTTCAACATGATTTCAAATAGAAGCTCTAATATGTGTCCCTCTATCAAGATTACCAACAACAACATCTAACCGATGACTCTTTAGAATCCTAGTTGATCTCGTAAAGGAAGGGAGAGAAAATTTCATGTTTTCCTCTAGGATTAGGATCATTAGGAAAAACAACCAAAGATCCAACAATAAAATTATCATAATTAATTTAAATTATTTATATAAATTAAACATCACAAAAATTGGCTACCCACAATATGCAGTTAATTAAATTATATTCTCGGGCTAACATAATTTATATATTCCATGTGGGCAAGCCCAATGGTTTTTCAGAAAAAATTTCTACAAATGAAACAATTTAATTTGTGATAAATAGATCTAAAAATATTATGTGAAATAATTAAATTAAAGAAATTATGTGAATTTTCACAAAGTCAGTAGGCACTGAAAATGACAAAACATATGTTTTTATAAATTCCAAAGAAAAAGATGAATGGAGAGTATACTCAATAACTTATTATTGTTCTTGATCATATGATCGCTGATGTAAAAACCTTCCACAACAAACTTCACACACAATACTCAACAAAACTCTATGAATCCAAATGTGAAATGTTATTATTTCCCTAATGTTTACAGTGCAGCTAATGGTGAAGAAAACATATGACAAATGGATGGATGATGATTTTATAAATAGGGGAGAATGGGGTATGCCACATAGGGAGCGGGGGAGGTGCAACGTGAGAGGGAGGAGAGGAAAAGAGGAGAGGAAAACGAATAAATAAAAACGAAATAAATGAATGATAAAAATAAAAATTGAATATTGAAAAAAAAGAGAAGTGAATGTAAAATAAAATATAATAATAATAAAAGTCTTAAGACACATTTTTAATTATATTTCTATTCTTTTCATTCTCACTTCTAATGTTATTATTTATTTTAATACCTTTTAGATATTTTTTATTTTTTTAGAATTCCTTTAGGTATAGTAAATTATTTTTATCTCAAACATTGTCCTAGTGTGCGACATAATGTTTTACATAAAGCATGATCAGTTATTTAATTACTTTTAACAATTCCCCGGGATAAGTAATGGGCTGTGTTGGCGTGGTCCCTTAGTCTCTTTACTGATTTGAACTAAAATCTTGAAGCTCCCCACCATGATTTAAGATGAATAATTACATGAAATTATGTGGTTAACTAATAATATATTATCTATCCCGAAAATAAATATCCATATTAATATATATACCTATACGTACTATATATTTCTACCCATCTGTATATTTATATATATAAATTTGCACATGTATATATAACTATATATATTTTTAATCCCCAAATATATTTATATGATTCATATATATATATATATATTCATCAATGCTTTGTAATAATATAATAATATTAACTATAATTAAAATTATTATTATTTAACACAAACAATAATTACCCCATTAATAATTTTAAAACAACAACAATTAAAAAAATGGAAAACAATTCTTAAATAAAAATTAATTGCACATTTTTTTCAATTCGAATAACTAATAATATATTTATTACATTGTTTAGTCATTATTTACAACGAGACATGATTTATTAATTGTTCATATACATTATTTATATTTTGAATTAAAAAATAATAATATAAAAAATAAAATTATTATTATTATTTAGAATTGTCCAAAAAATATTAATAACCCAATTAAATTACCATATGTTGTAATCTAACAAAATATATTATTCTCACAGATGTTATAACATTTTTAGGGTAAACCCCACATCCCAAAACTATTGGTCCTCTCATATTTTTCATATGACACTAATTTTATTAGAAAATAATTATTTATTATTAAAAAATAGCGAAAATAAATTAATTAAAATTAAGTAGGGTATTATCATGTGAGAGGGTTCAAAAAACTCGATGCACATCACAATTAAAACCTACATAGGGTAAACCTGGAATTTTAGACCTATCATTGGTCTCTAATTTCACGTACCATGCACCCTTTGGAAGTTATTTAAAATTAATTGAGAAGAAACAAACATGCATATGAAAAAAAATTATATTTTTATTCTGTCAACACTGAGAGTATACGAGCCACGAAACCCTGCACTGACTCTTTGTTTAACTCTAAAAATATTCCATAGAATATTCCAATGATCTAAATAATACTTCTAGCCTTTATTTAGTTTTTTTCCATTCTCATTTTAATTTAAATAATTTTATAAATTTAATTGAAAAGAAATATTGCAATATCATTAATCAGAAATAAAATGTTCTGATGCTAAGTTTTAAAAATGATCTTCCCTATTAATGGAAAAAATTATTTCCTACACTTTTATATCCATTGGAAAACATAGAACATTACAATCACCATAAGTGTATCTTTTAAGACTATATATATTTATTGTTTCTTATCATTATAGTTTATATATTTCAATAAAAATGGTATAAATGAAATAAATTTTTTATTGTACTATTTGGTTTAGTGAATCACATATTATAATGTAATAATATCTCTCATTACCATGTTCTACTAGAAATAAATACCAAATGAGAGTAGAAAAATATGAAATTTTTTATGGTGTATGCCCAACATGGATATTTATTGCATTATAATTGTTTCAAAATCAATTAAAATAAATCAAGGACATTTCATTAGAGTATCTATAGAACTAAATTTTTTATAATTGTTCAATATTTAACTATTCTATATTTCAATACATTTTATATTTAAAATAACCATTATAAAACCATTCTATTGGTCATATAAATAAAAAATTAAATTTTTAATACATATATAATAAATATTTACACTAATTAGCACCTTATTATTTTTATAATGAAATCACTATAAATTTTCAAAAGTAGAAACAACCATTAGTACTCTTTATCCTATAATGCATTTACATTATTGTGGAAAACCACAACGGTGTGACCCATTCTATGACATTACTTTCCATATTATTCTACATAAAATTATTAATTATACTATCTCATGATATTACTTATTTTTTATTGTTTTCAATTAATAATTATTCTTAATATGTAATTATAGAATTGACATTAGACAAAGACGTGTTTTTAAAATCACCATCCATTTCTATATCAAGATATTGATCTATATACATGATTATCAACTAAAATTCTCTCACTGTTTAAATATATAGAATTATAGAAAAAATTTAAGAAGAATAATTACAGTTCTGTGTTGTATATGATAGCATAAAAATGTAAAACTAACCTTCTCCCACAAAACATTAAATTAAATAATGTAAAATTAATAATTCAACATTGATTCTTCAAATATTCATTAAAACAGTATTGAAATAACTTATTTTTTATTCCCTTAAAAGCATAAAAAGCATATCAATATCAAATTCATGTGTAGAATAATATGTCTCTTGTGATAATAGTTTTTTATATATATGATTACAATATATCCTCACTTTAAATGATGATTTAGTTGTAATTTCAAATAACTTGTTTTGATAATTCCATTAATAATACCATATAAATGTTTATAATGAGGTATTTTTACATTATTAAAATATAGTTAATAATTTTGAATTAAGTAATATATGGTAAAAAATAAATGCTTGTAGAGTATTTAAATATCGTGTTTTATAATATATTATCCTGATATCATTGATTATCATATGTTACTCAGTCCTGAGGCTAATTATAAAAAAAAATATTTATGAACACCATAATAAAGACATAGGAAGAATATATGTTTTTTATATTTGTTTAGAAAGTCTAACATCCATGGAAAAATAATAAATATTAGATTTTTTAATGTATGGAGTGATCATTCAGGTATAATAGTTCGATTAATATAGTGAATGAATATTTTGTTTCATCCTTTAATAAAATATTTTTAGAATATGGTTTGATTCAAATGTGTTCTCACTGCTAGAAAAAATCATATATCAATGGGTTGGAAACATTTATATAGGTATGAATAACATTGAAATATCTAATACTAATTATTTGTAGGAATTTTTGTTAATTTAGTATTTTTATAGTTAGTCTATAGCAATAATATGTATACCATTTGAATTGGTTACCTATAAAACCTATTCCAATAGTTTTGCAAAACCACTGGTATAGGTAATGACATAAAACAATTCACCCTTATTTTGATACCATAACCTCTTGTTTATATTATAAGGACATAACCAATAAGTTAAAATGTATTTTTGAACATTAGTTTATAAATATATATATAATTAAACTCTAGATTTATTTATTTAATATTATTTGAAAAATAATCCATAAAAATAAATGGATTTGTACTAATGGTTGTCAAAAAATAATTATAAACATATATGAATGGTTTTGAGAACCATTGTTATCAGTTCATTAATTTACATGGACATATAGCATTGGTCTTGTTGGAAACCACTACTATATGTATCTTATTGTGATCTATATAAATGGTTTTACTGAGAAGGTGGGTATGTGTACTATAAATGGAATATATTCAATTGTTTTACCAATACTATTTTTATTGGGTCACTCTATATCTACACCAATATTTTTCCTAAAATAGTAGGTATTGGGTTGATATATGGTACCTATACCAACTGTTTTCCAATCCATTCATATGAATCTATTACTATAACTATAATTTTTAGTAGTTAATATTTTTTGATTGTTTGAAATTATTTTTCTGTCATTTTTGGTGGTCTGTTGTTGGATTACTATTTTCCCATACTGTAATGATTCCTGATAGAATACGACTGCTGGAAAACCAACATAGGGTGGTTCGTGGTTATATTACATTGTTTATCAAACAAAGTGTCCTCCCAAGGGAAAAGGGAAATATAAATTAGTGAAAAAAGAATTATTGATGAAATATTTTACAAATATTTAGGTTTACCATGGTAGGAATTAAGAATCACATATTTTTCACATAATATTCCAATATTTTACACCAAACCATTTTCACATGAAATAATTAAAAAATAAATTTTAATGTAATAAATCACATGTTTTGTACCATGGTTTTTCATATATATATAAATACCAATCCTAGATAGTAAAAAACACTTTTGTGGTGAATTTTAATCCATTAAAAGATGATTTTGGATGATCCTTGTGTGATTATGAGAGAAAATTTTGTTATTTTATTCATGAACCTCAGTTCAATAGGTACCTTCTCAATATATATATTTTTTGTGATGAATCGTAGATTTGGAAATTCATTCATAACAATATGGATTATGATTCTATCTAAGAGGGAGTCATCCCATCATTGCTAGATCATTTTTAGATCATGATCTTTATTGTAATACCATTTTGGCAATCATAGATAAAGCATAATTTGTTGTTTCTGATAGGTATATTAGTTAATCTAATCCCATTGACTTATAATCATCTTGAGTCACATTTTACAAAAAGGATATTATTATTTTGGTTATGGTTATATTATTTTTTTTCGTTTATTCTCAATCTGATTAGTTCCCATGTGTGTTACATGTTGAGATTTTAGTAATTCGTTTTATAAAAGAACATAATTTCTCAAATATCTTGTGTTAGAATATACATTTAGTTTTAATGAACACTAAACAAATAACTATTATTATTTAAAATAAAAAAATTTAATGAAGATTTTAAAAAAAAATTAATTTTTATGAATAAAAAATAAAAAATGTTAACTATTATATATTTATAAAATGTAAATAAATGAAAAAAAAGTACTTCATTTTTTTTAATGTTTATATATTATTTGAAATTAATATTTTCATAAAAAATTAATTATGAAAAATAATAAAATTAATATTTAAACCGTTATAAAACATATTTGGAAAAATAAATTAAAATTTTAAACTAAATTTTGAAAAATATTTCTCAGTTAATTTTTTAAATTATTTGATAAGGTTAACTTTTCAGTGAATAGTGATAAATAGTAGTTTTTATAAATAAAATCAATTAATTATAAGAGATTAGAATAAATATTTTTTAAATTTTCAATTTAAAGGTAAAATTATTTAAAATAAATGTATAAAAATCTAATTTATATCATTTTAAACGATTTTTTATTGATTTTACATATAATGACAAATTATAATTTTGAACATTTTCTCTACTGGGAAATAATTTCTTGTAAAATATGTGGGATTAATATTAAATTTTATTATTCCAATATAGTGAAAATAATGTAGTAAAATATATTACATATTTTGAATCATTATTAATTATATTCCCTAACATGTGCAATTTAATATATAATCAAATTGAATACTGAAAATATTAAACAAAATTACTGTATTTATGTTAAAATGAGTTTCGGGGGGGGGGGGTAAACTAAAGGGAAACATTTTAAATATCTAAAAAAAATCATAAAACAATTAAATGTTGATATTTATACCTTATAACGTTTAATGTTAAATAATGTCCTATTTAGAATTGTTTTGATGTCAAAAGAATGTACATGTTATTATTTTTTATATTTATTATGTTTCTAGTCCACACATATAATGTGATACCCTAACACCTCGTCTCTTAACACATCCATGAAATTTTTTATCATCATTCAGAAAACCATGTTTTTATTTAATTTTATATAGATGACCAATATCCCTACCTTGGATCAAAATATTATCCAAACAATATTTTTGTAAACACCCAAGGAGGTTATTTGATGAAGTGGATTCAATATTTACTGAGATTCTTTATTTTAATTATTATTAAACCATTTTCAAATATTATTCAATTATTATTAATATAATTAAATAATTTTATCTCATATATTAATATGTCATTAATTTAATTACATGACATAAACATATCTCCTCTTCCATATAAAGGGATATGAAATTATCATCAATGTGTATGGAAGACAACTCCCTCATGATGTAATGCAATTTTTTTTCTATAAAAACATATAAAGAGTATAAATAAAATTGTTTTAATAATTATAGGATTTTTTATTTTCTTATTATTATTATTAAATAATAATATCATATATCCCCAAAAACCTTAGAACCCATTTGAAAACAATAAAACATCTCCATTATATTTTAGCATAGTGTCACACTATCTAATGTGATTTCATTCCATATTTTTTTTAATTTAATTATATAAAGAATATATTACATTAATATATATATATATATATTATAATTTTGATAGTTTTATAATTTTATAATTATTATATCAGATATAACTTCTTGCTTTCTATTATGTTCGAAATATGGTAATGTCATTTATGAATATGGAAGACTATTACCTCGAAAAGTGATATAATTTGATTTTCCCAAATCGATTTAATGGAATTTAATATGAATAACATTAATGAATATATTTGATATATTTTATTTCAAAATTTTACTATAATGTTTTATATTATTTATCTTTATTTTGTTTCATTCCTTGAAAAATTAAAAACAATGTTTATACATACATAAAGCCAGTTGTCTCCATGAATAATGTAACTCATTTTAAATCAATAAAATTCGAGGACTACTAAATGTAAATATATAAATAATATATATTATATTTATATCATTGTATTTTTTTAGTAATATTTATCAAATTAATATGACTAAAACTACCAAATCATAACATGCATGAGAAAAATAGTAGTAATTTTGGAAAACTGGATTTTCACAAAGTATTGTTAATAAATTGTTGATAAAGGGTACAAAAAATAATATATGGGATGATATATCTATTTATGGTCAAATTATATATATGTGTGTGTTTGAAATATTTGTTACATTGTTGGTTCGAACACGTACGAATGAATTTGAGTATTTTCTAAGGAATTACAATAAACATTCATTTTTTGGAAATAAATGTTATATCCAAAACATGTATCTTTTATGATGGTACAATATTTTAAGTTAATTTATTTTATTATTACTATAAATATTATTATACTTAATTACATATCTATATTTGGATTTTACTTTCATGGGGTTTATAGGTTCTATTTTAGCAATGTGGTAGGGTCTTTTTGTTTCACTTTTAGTTTGTACGAGAATAATTAATTATTAACCATATATTTATTTTATGTGGTTTAATTATATAAGATTAATGTAATTTATAATTCATATCAATAAATTTTTTTGGATTTTTATATCCATTTAAGGAAATTATTTTCCTGGGCTATATGGTTTCAATGTTATCGATGTGGTAAGGGATTTTTTCTCTAAAATTGAATGCATTGGGACTTATCATATGTTATGAAAATTTCCTCTATTATGATCTATATATAATTCTCATTTTACATTTAATATCATGAAATTATTTATTATTATTTTATTTTAAATTTTATTTCATGTTATTCTTTCATGTCATTTAATAATCAATGTTACCATAATGTTAATGGTTTTCCGATACAACATATTTTTTCATAAAGATTTCTTTTTTTATTATTTCTTTGATTAAATCATATGATCTATGTATCAATAAACTCATAATTATTATTCTCCTTGTTTTATTTCTTGAGAAGACAATTTTTCATTTCATTATTCTGATATTTATTTACTCAAAAGATGAAATATTTTTTATTAAATCATTTTTATTTATATCCCCGTTCCAAAAACCACTTTATCCCATATCTAATCACTGTTAATATATTTTCATTAATATATTAAAAATTTCCAATGTTGTTTTTAATGAAATCTTTAACCATTTTTTATCTTATCAAAATGATTTTCAATATAATTTTTTGGTCATTTCCAAAAAAAATTCCTATTAGGATTTTACCAAAAATGTGAATGTAATAATTGTTTTTATTTGTTCTGGATGAATGTTATTTTATTATATAATTCCCAACATAGTCTTTTAAATATTATTTATGATGATTAGAATGATAAATTCAATGAAAATTGTTTTCATACTATATCATGTTTAAATAAGTGACTTTCAATTTGGGAGGGTTATTATACTCTAGATATTATTAAGTGATTTAAAAAAAACATTTATATGATTCTATTGTTATTGAAAAAGAGTTTTATTAATAAATTAAAAGTTGATTTTTTTTTAATTATAATGGATATTTTTCTCAATAAATGATTTAAATTATTTTTGATGGTTCATTTACATGATTCTATATATATTTTCTATGAATATTATTTGGAAAATGTTTATGTCTTTTTTTAATTGAATATTTATTTTCAAAGTGTAAAAGTTATTTTTATTATGACATTTTGCATGTGATAGCACAAAATTATTTTACATCAATGGTGATATCTTGGGATTTTACACATGAGTTACTAGGTATATGATCCAAGAAAGACATTATCATGTATTCTCTGATTGTTTATGTTTTTAAACAAAATATGTTTATGATATCCTTTTTTCAGTCCATGAGATATATATGTAAAAAATTATTATTAAATAAAATTCATTAATTTTTTTATATGATGAAATGATTGTGAAACTATTATCTTTTTTTAATGTTTGTCAATGATGATATTTTAATTAATCCCATTTAATTTTACATGTTATAATATGATATATGTTTTTTGATATTTTATAATACGTACGTATTATTTTAATTATGTGATAGGTGGGACCTATCATACCCTCATCTGAAATGCATAATTTAATAATTTATCTTGATCTAAACATGAATGTAATGGGGTCTTAAATAGGTTATATAAGAGACATAGTCTACGAAAATTGTCTTCGGAGTGAAACGTGACTACTATAATGGTTTGGGTAGTTATGCTTTTGCCCAATGATATCCATGGAAATGGAAATCGATTACAATGGAAATGATTTAAATTTATAATTTTTATACCAAAATTTCTCATCTTATGTAAATTTTGTTTTCTTATTTCCCATGTTTTTTGATTTGTTTATGATTCATGTCTTATGAAAGTCAAATCTTTATTACATTACACCATGCATTGACATTTTATATGAATGTCATTGATTTATTATGTTATTATCTATTTTTAATACCCTTATGACAGATTTATATATATAAGTATTATTCATTATATTGTAGTGAATATAGTCTCACCCATTCATATTATTATTTTCCCTAGGCTATCAGGATAGGTATTACATGTGATGTTTCAATGAAGGGTACAAGAAATAATATACTATGTGGGAGAGGATATTGAGCTATTAATAATATGTGGGTTATTTTAAAATGATTCTATATGAATTATATAATTATGATACTTGGGTGTGTGCTTCAGTAATGTAATTAATATTTAATAAAATATTATATAAATATATGAAAATACTGATTAATATTTTTTGATATCAAAAGATAGTTATAATTATCATTTGAAAACTATAATCTGAAAACATTAGTTGGATCCCTAATGATATTTCAATGGATACATCTAAGGATTATTATAATAATATGAATATATCATAAAATATTATTAATTTATTTATAATGTTATTTCCATGAAATATATTGGTGTGTAGAAACTATAAGTGCATGTGGTCTTATAGGATATTTAACTAAGGGTAATAGATCTAAAAAGGGAATTTTTTTCATGACTCGAGCATTACCTGCTGCTTAAAATTATTCCATACTACTAACATGCTTTGACATTACCAGTAGAAAGTTTTTGGTACTTCAATATCTATTTATAATATATCATGATATTTTTTAATAGGTGATAAAAATGAAAAATGTTGGTCAAACCATATGTGATGATGTTTTCAAATAATTTAACAAGATTATGATAGTCTATAAATGATTTTTGTGGACTATGTGTTTTCCCATTGTGATTATTAGTATATACACAATAATTTTTTTAGTTAATTAATGGAAACTAAATTAATCAAGTTATTATTGAATGAAATAGAAAATGAGATGACAGTACTACTAAGAAATTGATTGTTTTGGGAGATTGAAAAAATAATTTTATTACTATGTTGACACAAAATTCATAATATATGAATTATTTTGATCTAATATATGATAATTGGTTGGAAAAAACAAAATTTGACCATCATGATGATATTTTAATCATATATTGCTGTTTATGATAATACAATAGTTATTTTGAAATGTATTCATGCCACTGAATATAAAATTTTCATTAGTCAGTGTTTGAATTATTTAAATGACTATTTGACCTTTTATAATTTGGAGGAATAAAGGATCAATGGTGCATTCTTATAAAGAAGACAATAGAACATGTGGAAATGTACTTAATAGAGTTTGATGGGTTTAATATATTATTTTTTAATAAGAAAATCCATATATACTAAATATGAAAATTGAAAAGGAATTACAAGAGATAAAGATAAAGGATTTTGAATCTATTTTTAACTATAAGGAATATTTGGTTAGACATGCGACATACACATCTAATGTTATCATCTAACTTAAATCTTAAGTAGATTGATTCCTTAGTTGATTTCCACCATGTATTTCAATGGAATTATACATATGAGACTATGGTCTATAGGATTATATAATTATTAATTATAACAAGTTGTAAATTGGAATTTCAGCATATAATAAATCAAATGGTTTTTATAATAAAATAAGGATGAAATTTATATAAAATTATAAAAATCATGTAGGGGATAGGTTGATCTTACCTTTACATTCAAATTAATGAAGGAAAAACAAGAAAATTGTTTTTTGGGGAGCACAAAATTATATATGTATAGAATGGTTGTTCTTCAATAGGTTTAATATTAAATTGGTTTCAATATATTAAATAAATATGGAAATTGTGAGAACTCCCTTAAAAATATGACCCCAATAGTCCAATTCGACAATATATCCACCTAGAATTTTTTTAATGAAACTTTTATTCATATAAATATAAATCAGAAAAAAACACATTGAAAAAGAAATGAAAACAATATAAATGAATATTTTATGAAATAAAAGGTATTTATTATTGTTAAGGGTCATTTACCAATTGAATAATAACATGGTCTTTGGAATACAAATGTGACCATTTAGTACAGAAAATCATAAAATAAAATTGAATCCTCATATATGAAAGTATGAATAAAATTATGGAATCATATACCTTATAATATGAAATAAATCTATCATTGTAGAAGAATATAAATATTTTGAAAAATATTATTTATGTGTTTTAATTTTAATAAAAAAATTAGTAATTATAAAATTATAATTTATATAATTTTTTAAAATAATTTTTTCATGAAATATATTCATTAATTATAATTTAGTTTTATTATGATAGTATGATAAATTTTCGGATACTTTCTTGAATTTTTCAAAGTGTTATACAATAATTATTATTTTTAAATTATGTATTGTCCATGTAAATGATGATTTTAATTAAAAATTAAATTTCTCACATCTATGAAAAATAAAAAAAATATTTCATTTATAAATATGATATGTGGAAAAAATTGATCGGTTAATTTTACATATCTATATAAAATAAATTATTTTTTGGTGATTTTTGAAATTAATTAATTTATAGAATATATATATTTAAATTAAAATACATTATTCCTTGATTCATCTCTGATGTAAGATCTGTAAACTAGAACATTCATTATTTATTGTAATATGTATATATATAATTATGAAAAAATTCAGTCTTTAGAAAAATTAATAAACTAATGAATAAAATAACGAAATAACAACCCTCTTCTAATGACCTACCAATTCTTATTTTCTTGATAGTACCATGAGTCATTACTAGGCCTTAACCAACATACCCAAGGTGCCGAAAGCTAGAAATAAATGCAGAAGGATTTCACGAACATGTGGGCGATGATTTACACTTTAATTGATAAACCCATAAACCAACCATAAAAAAACATTCACTATATGATGCATGAACAATAAAAGACCAATAAATACTTAATTTATATCACACTAGATCAAAGTACACAATAGAAGAAGACCTATCTCAGCATCAATGTAGACAACAAATGAACAACTCAAGACTATCAAAAGGCAGTACAACTCCATGAACCACAAGCTCCAAGCTCCACAACATCCCTCATGCGTCACCACAAGACACAAGAAATAAGTTCTTTACCTTTACCTATTTCTCGAGATATGACATATAAAAAATCACCAATGTTCTAATGCAGGGGTGAGTATAATAGTTAATAGGTTTTCCCTAATGACTTCCCTACTCATGCCACTAGGATACAAGAGTTTGCAATATTTATATATAACATTTTTTGAAAATAAGTTTATAACTAAATATAAACAAGTTTCCAATAACATTCATAACAAAAGGAATTACAAGATCAATTTAAATAAATTTCCCAGCAAGTTATGATCAGAAAAATAACCAAATTATCTTTAGATTAATTTACCAAACATTAATTTTTTGCATACCCAACCATTCCACAAACCCATGTAACCAACCATGCATGCTGCCTGGAAGAGGGGAGAAGCCCTGACCCTTATCCATACTAACCCTGAATAGGGACAATTATTACCCTTATAATACCAAAATGCACATTAATAGTTGATGATGGAGAGCCCTAACCCTTATCCATGCCGACACTGATGGTGGATACCCTTAACCCTTATCTGCTCTGAATGCAATCTGAATGTTTAACGAGGAAGAGCCTGAACCCTTATCCATCCCAATCTAATGATGGAGACTCCTAACCCTTATCTGTACCAAGTGAAATAAACATGTTCAAAACCATATATTCCCAAAGATCAGGCCAAAACAACCCTTTCAATAAAAACAACATTTTATTGAAAATCATTTTCCGTCAAAACCATTAAAATGCATCACCAATTCCATTCCAAAACATTTAAAAAAACAATCTTTTTATTGAAAACCAATTCAATAATACTCATTTAAATACCAAAACATTTCACTAAAATACCCTATTTATTGAAAACCCATTTTTCATCAAACCATTTATAATGCCACCAAATCAAGAATTTAAAATCATCATTTTAAATTCACGTATCCAAAGTACATTTCACAACAATTCAAAAAGATTTTATAATTTTTCTAAAACCATAAATCATCACTAAAAAATATTTATACCATGATTTTCATAATAAAAACCATTCATAATTCCCAATTTTAATCAAAACCAATCAATTCTATGAAGAGGAGATGATATTGAAGCCACCTATATCATATGTTTTGATGAAAACAACAACGGTATAAGAACGCTCAAGAAACCTATGTCAATTCTCTAAAAAACATCCATAGATATCTTCTCCTAGAAAAATCAAAAAAAATAATAATAATATTTGGCATCAACACATTATGATATACCCATAACAGGTGTAGATCTAAGAAACCGAGAGAATAAGAGAAGTAGATCTACGTAGTTCTTAGAAACTGTTCAAGACCGATGAAGAACGATCACATACCTCAAAAATCCAGCTTCGATTCTCCAAGAGAAGCCTTCAGATGACAACCAGAACAGTGGGAGAACATTATCTAACCATAAGGATACCAAATCCAGAGTTAGGGCGGCATAGGGGGAAAAATACACTTAGAGGCAAGAATGTGTGATATCCGCCTTTATAGGAACTCCTTTAAGTTGTTGTACAGTTTGCCGACCTGGTTAGATAAACTGTGTGCTAACCATGCATTAGCCACTACCGTAGAAGACACTCCAAGAATGGTTTGGCCACATGGTTAGACAAACTTTTCACTGTCCATGTGGAAGATACTACCTCCAAGATGAACTACGCATTGTTTTACCGCATGGTTTATACAACCCATGCGCCACGTGCGCGACTTCTTGTTTTCCTAAAATCATCATTTAAAGATCTCACAACTATCCCATTCTTCACCCCTAACTTTAAGAACACTATATTCATAAATAAAGGGTTACATACTAGAAAATGAGGGTACTACATTCTCCCCACCATTGGATTTCCATACTCGAAATGTAGAAAAACATCACCCAACTAAACGAGTTCCAGCCAGTGCTCTTTTATTTCATTTTAATGTTTCCAAGCCACTTCCTGAATCTGAACATGATGCCATAAAACATGCACTAAAATGATGCTTTTCCATGTATGAATTTCTATTGCCTATCCACAATCTGTGATGGGATATGTATTAGTGATGCATTTGGCTATACGTCAACGTGATCCCATCTGATCACATGGTCAGGATCAGGCTCATAAATTTTCAACTGACATACATGGAACACATTATCAACGAAACTAAACCTTGGTGGTAATTACAAATGATATGAAACCTCTTCAACCCATTCCAGTATCTCGAAAGGGACAATATATATAGGAGATTACATTCCCTACATCCCTAAATGACTATGTCCATGCCCCGAAGCGATCCTCAACAAGACATGATCACCCACAACGAACGAAAACGTTCATCGATGGTGATTATAAAAATATATATACGACACTAAGTCATCTCCATAATTTATCTAATAAACTGGATATTCTCTTTTGTCACTTGGACAAGGCTTCGACTGACTAGTGAAGTGTCACCCGTTTCTACCCAGTATAGTGGGGAGGACATGGATTCCAATACAATGTTTCAAACGGAGCAATTCGTATCGAGCTTTGATAACTATTGTTGTATGAGAACTTCACTAAAGGTATATTCTTCTCCCATGTGTGACCAAAATAAATTTACAATCCCACAACATGTCTCCCATCGTTTGTCTCATCCGATCGGATTGCCCATCCATATAGGGATGATACGCCATGCTCAAAGTCAAGTGAGTTCCAAGGGCATGCTGTAATGATTTCTAGATACGATATGTAAACCTTGAGTCTATATCTAAGACTATAGAAACTGGTACACCATGACACTTTAATACTTCATTAATATAGATTTTTTAATGACCTTACACCAAATGGTATTCATGAATAGGGATGTAATAGGCCTACTATGTTAAATGATCCACTATCCCCCATATGGGAACGTTTTTGCAGACCGTTATTTGTAGAACTATAACTATATCCATTTCTATATATTCCCATTTTAATACATGGATATGAAAAAATTGTAACATACCATCTATTCACTGATTCCCAACATTATCCTGCTGACATGTTAAGCACTGTGAGGCAAACTCAGCCACCTTCCTTTTCATGCTACTCCACCAAAATTGCACCTTCAACACCTTATATGTATTCTGTGTAACTGGATGTACAACCCATCTTTAATGGTGGTAATCATGAAAGAGTTGTTCCTAAAAACCCATAGGTACAATAATCTGATCCCTAAAGCACAAAAATGAACCCCATAAAGTTTTCTACCCTCAACAGTCTTCACACCATTGAGTTTTGAAATTACAACTAAGAATTTTGTATCAGTTGTTTGTACTTCATTGATAATCTTTACTAAATCAGGAACAAGTGTAGCTGAAAATAAAACAGCAAAATCACCTTGGTATTCACATTACACATGCATGTCTTCTAACACCAACATCAACAGACATTCATTTGAAGCATTTTTCACTAACTGAGCATATGAATTTCTACTCAATACATATACCATTGATTTCCCTTTTCTTGGAGAATTCATCAAGTCAAAGTCAAACATCTGGAGATACTATATCCATCTCCTTGGACTCAGATTCAAATATCACTTTGATAAAATGTGTTTCAATCATTTGTAATCCATAAACACTGTAAATTTCTCACCAACGAGATAATGTCTTCATATTTTAAATGCATGGACAACTACAACTAACTCCAAATAATGTGTTGGGTAATTCTTCTCATGCCCCCTCAACTTCTTGAAACATACTAAACCACATGATCTCTTTGCATGAGAACACAACCCAACCTTGATCCTGAAGCATCATAATAGACCACATACCCCTGTCCTGATTCTAGCGAGTTCATGATTGGTGACGATGTATGGAAAACATTCCATTCTTGGAAAGACTTAGGAAATTATTATTTCCATTGGAATGTATCATTCTTCTTGTCAGAGCTATCATTGGTGAATCTAGTCGTGAGAAATCACGCACAATGTGTCGGTAGTAACCAGCTAGACCAAGAAAACTTCGTATCTCGAACACATTCTTTGGTGGTTTCCGAGAGACAATGGCTTTTATATTTTTAGGATCAATGGAATCACCATTATTAGAAATGACATGGTAAATGAAATGTACATCCTGTATCCAAAAATCACACTTTCATAATTTGGCATAAAAACGATGATCTCTCATGATTTTTAACATTGTTTCCAGGTCCACCTCATGATCAGCCCTTATCCTTGAATACACCATGGTATTGTTGAAAAACCCCACAACAAAATAATCCAGATATAATTGAAATATCCTATTAATAAAATCCTTGAAGACCGCTAGTTCATCAGTTAGACCAAAATGAATTAATACATATTCATAGTGGCCATATCTACTTCTTAAATATTTATTTGGAATATCCTCATTTTGAACTCGCAATTAGTGATATCTTGATCTAATGTCAATCTTGGAGAACCGCTTAGCACCCCTTAATTGATTGAACACAACATCAATGTGTGTAAGTGGATTCCTATTCTTTATCATAACATGGTTATGCTTATGATAATCAACACACAACCCAAGAGTATCATCATCCTTCTTCACAAACTACATCAGTGTTATCCATGGTGAAATAACTGGCTGAATGAATCCCTTGCCTTCCAGATCCTCTAACATAACTTTCAATTCCCTTAAATATGTTACTGCCATCATATATGACTGATGGGAAATAGGACTGGTCCCCATAAGAAGATCAATCATAAAATCCAGTTACCTTATAGGTGGTAAACCAGAAACGTTCCTGGGAATGAAATCTGGAAATTGATCCACAATAGCTGGAAAAATATTTTCCTCAATCTCTTCCATTGATTCGAAAGTCAACTATTCCAATTGGTAAGAGATCATTCCCACAAATGATTCCAACAAGATCTTTACAACTTTCTTTACCATCCTATCTCCTCTGAAGAGATAGTCGATGCCATACTCAGTCGCCAAACTAACCATTATCCAATAATAGTCGATGTGAGCCTTAAACATTGTCATCCAATCCATATCTAGTATTACATCATAGACATCCATGTCCATCATCGAGAAGTCCCATTTTAACTCATCTATGTAAAACGGCGAAACTTAATGAGAAATATTCTTTTTAATTTCACTGATGTCTTGGGTTGTACACTACACCCATAATATCTTTCACTATATGAAACACCATACTTTCTTGTATTATACGGAAACTCTATTCTTGGATTGTGTTGCACGCAGGAGTGACCTTTCTCGATAGCATGTGTTGTACGCAATATTGAGATTCACAAAACAATGATATATTGTTATAATATTATTATGAACTAGTCGTTATGAAAATTAGTAACTAAATTTTGAATTTTATGACATTATAATTAATCTTACAATTATTATAGAAATTGGTATGAAAAAAATATTAATTTTTTAGGTTAAAAAATTATTTTTTTTAAAATACATTTTTCCTCCTTTTGATGGTGCACTCACATTAAAACTAGTATTAAAAATGTTTATAAGATGAATTTGACAAGATAAAATTCGTATTTTGAATCAGGATATAAAAATTTACATTGGATAAAATTTTCTTATTATTCTGATAACTTTCATATTTTTATAAATAGTAAAAACACTCTATATTTTAATTAAAAACAACATTTTTCATCATAATAATTTATATGGATAAATTATAAACTTTAATGGGTTTAAAGTATAAATAGAATATATTTTTACCTTTTTATATAATTTATGTAATTATAATTGAATTTACATTTAATTCATAGGTAAAATCATTTCAATCTTTTGCATTGTTTTAACATTAAAAACTCGTTTTCTTAACAATGAGGATAATTTTAAATTAATTTTTGAAACATCTATGATTTGAATTAAGAAAAATGGATTCCATATTTTTAATAAGTAGGTCCAAATTCTGTTAATAGCCATCTTTTTATTTTTGCGCATTATGAATAGTAACTACTGTAAATTTTATTAACAATAGTTAAAGGTAAATCGGGTAATTAGGGGTAAATATAATATTATAAAATTACTCTAACACTTGTATTAATAAAATTGGATGAATATATTTCGTCATAAGGTATATTTGGGTTGAAATGGAATCCATTGTAACACACTTGCATGTGATTATGACCTTTTATTTATTTTATTTTAAAGAAAGTGAAATATGTCTAACTCCAACATTGATAAGTAAATTATTTTTTATATAAGGTTATACACAATATAAATTCCATTATAAATTCTAATTTTAAATATAAAATATTTTTCTATTTTATGGTAATTTATTTGTAATTATTAAAAAATATTTATTTACCTTAATAGACAATACATTAATGATGCAGAAATTATTTACGTAGTGAAAAATCGATAATATAGTGTTTATTAAAGTAATAAAACCCATCAAAAGACCCAAACACTTGACCAAAAAATAGTTTTCGTGTATATATATACAATAATAATCCAAGGGTTTACTTGGGGACCATTTGGAGATGTATAAAAGAGATTAGGACATTTATATTATTTTAGTTTAAATGATGTCAATGTTGTCACTTTGATAATTTAATAAAAACATCAATTTATATGTTGTTAATTTAAAATGGTAAATTCAAGTAAAAGTATAAGTATGAATGATATTATATTTATATTAATCATAGTATTTTATTTTTATTTTTTATGCAATAAATAAGTATATTGCATAATTATACGAAAATGATGTAGTAATTATTTGTTTAAGATAAATATGAATGAAATGGTTCTAAAAATATTAATATAAATATTATATGGAAAATAATGTTCTCCAATAATTTTATATATTAATATGAAATGTTAGGAGTCTATTAAATATTTTGGTTCGAATATATTTTCTGTGTGGTTGTTTTTTAAATTCAAATGAATAAATAGTGTCAAAAATAACACTATTGTTCTTTTATAAAAATAACATATTATTAAATTTTTTTAAAATCACAAAAAAAATTAAAATTTATAAATTGAAATTTATATGGTCTAAAATTTCATAAATTACCCAATTATGGATAATTCATAACATATAAGTTGTTATTTATAACAAATTATATTTATAATATTATTAAAATAATTAAAATTATATATATTAAATAAGGATAAATCATGTTGACATGGTTTAAAATAAACATCCAACATTTCTAAATTTTATTGGATGATTAGATTACAACCCTATATCATATAAGCTTCTTATTTGAGTCATTTTGGAATTTTTTACGTGGGTTATGAATTTATATTAAATTAATTGTTTTGAGGTTTCCAAAGGTGCCCCTCTCCTCCCTTATAAAAGGGAACCACCTCCCTCTCCTCTTCACAAATATTTGAGATATCAAGATCAGAAAAACCCTTCCCATTTAACTTCTCCACTTCCTTATAAACCTAAATGGGGTCCTCTTCTTCATCAAAGACCATCTTTAGTGCCTTAAGAGGAGGTTAAGAGAAGGTGCGTTGAAGAAGAGGTAATCACTTATACCGATTCTTTCAAGTTTAATTATTCTTCTACTTCTTCTTATTTAGATGATTCATTATAAATTAATAACATCAGTATAAATAATATACTGATATGTTATTATAAATATGAAACAACCCCATTTCACCTTCTATCCATCCTAGAGAAAACAAAATCATTGCGCCTGCGTACGTATGGAATACCGTCTCCACATCGTGGTGCAATCAGTTTTTCCACCACCACCTTACTTGGATGGGTATAATGGTGTCAAAAAAAATATATATATGGTTATTATAAAAGCATAAATATTCTGATATATTATACGATACACTCCAATTTATTCAATAATTATGGGAACAATTCATCGCTCGTGCATACGTACGGATTACCGTTTCCATGACACGATGAGATTCATTCTCCATGTTAACCAATCAAGAATGATTATAAAGTCTATATAATGAATAATAATGAAATATATGAAATAATAAAGATACTGGTATTATGTATCTAAATATATATATATGATTCATCTACTTACTTCCTTTATAGTCAATAAAGAAAATAGTGTTCATGCGTACGTACGACTTACCGACTCCATGAACGTTGTATTTCATTTCATTTATATATATATTATTTATATATATATATAATGAGTATATATGATATATAAATCATTATTTAAATTCTATATGTAAGTAAATCCATATATATGTAATAATAAAATCAAGAAACAACAAGACCAAACACGTACGATAAATGAAACAATTTTATCAAAAACGATGTTTTAATATGGAATTGAAAAAAGAAAGGTTAATATAATGTCATAAGTGAATCATATATGATATTTTAAATATTATTATGGATATTTTAAAACATAATAATATGTTTCAGCCCAATATAAAAGGGTCTCAAACACATGGAAGAAGTTGGACATAATGTAAGGGGTAATTATTACAATCTCATTCTTATCCGAGATTGTTTATTCGTAAGTATTTACTGGTGTTATTTTTATCATCCTTGTCCATGTTTTCTAAAAATGTTTTCATGTATGTTTAAATTCCTTTTTTCCCATTTTTTACTTTTACTTCTTGATATGGAAGGAATCATTCTTTTGTTTACCATACGAGAAACTTTTGGACTTTTCGGCAAAAGTACGAGGAGAATGTTTCTTTTAACTTATACGGAATGAATGGATTTTTACAGTTTCATAACGCCTTATTTCCATGAATCTTCCTCTACAATATTTCATGATTAATTTCAACAAAAAATTATTTTCATTTATTATTTCATAGAAATTTTTAGGAGGAAAACAATTTTGAAGATGAAAGGAAATTTTTCTCAAGAATTCATTTCATGTGTTTTATGAAAAATATATTCCATCTAAGATGACATTATTTAGTTTGTTTATGTTTCAAGTATAATGTATATATTATTTACATGGTTTGATTTTTATTATGATGAAATGTTATAAAATTCTTTTATATAGTTTATGTTATGATTATATGATGTTTATGAAACCTATTTTATTTTTTGGGTTATTATGAATGATGTAGGATTATTTTGTGTCACACAAAAAAATGAATTCATTATGAGATGTGTTGGACCTATATCACCCTTAAATTCAATTGGTAAATGATTTATATATCATGAGATAGACATGTATGGAATGGTATGTTAATCTAGTTTAGTGATACAGGAATGGAACGAGGAGTGAACTCGATTTAGTAAGGGACTTTGTCCACTGAGATGGTCATGACAGAAATGCCATGGCTACTATAGAAATCATATCATGTGCTTAATGGTTTTTCAAAATTAAATGTTTTATTCCAATGCTATTTTATAATAATTAATGTTTTTTTATGATCTATGACTTATCTACTGCCAATTTTTAGTTCTCACGATTTTGTTGTTGAAACTTTATGTTCATGATTTTTTAAGTTCAAATGTATGTGATATGTTTTATTTTTTTCATGCATACCCTTAATAAGCATCTGAGCTCACCCTTTACATGTTTTATTTTCCCATGATTTAATGAAAGGTTTTATATTAGAAGACAAAATGGGAAGATATTTATGGGAGATGTTGAAGATCATTCACCATGATTAGAAGATTATGTTCCATTTTTCCAAAACACTAAACTAATAATGTCTTTAGATGTCTGTTTTTGTATCATATTAATTTTTCCGAAAAAGTAATGTAATGTATTTGTACGTCAATTTATGGGTATCTACAGTTGGTATTAGAGTGAAGGTTTAGTCAACCTTTGGAAACTATGATGTGAGAACTTTATTCAGATCACTAGAGATATTTCTAAGGTATGTCATGGTAGTCCTTACGGTTAATAATAAGTATAGGTTATAGTCCTAGAATTACTATAAAAACATATAATTAAGCCTAAGATCTTATATATTGAAGGTACTCCACTTTATTATGTTGTTTTCCTATCATGATTTTTCCTCCCACACTATTATTTTTTGATTTTAGAAAATGGCTGGAAACAGTAAGATTCATGTTAATGGAGAATATTATGGAAAATGGAATGATATTATTCATGAGATACCAAATGAAAAGGTATTTGGAAGGTGAAACATCATTATTATATCTAATCAGAAATCTCATAATATGATCAATAATCTCAAATTCGGTATGATTCTTGACTCAGATAATAAGAGAAAGATTGAGTTTCATGATGATCATAAGGGAACGAAATTTCAATTTCCCTCAAGTAATTCATGTGGGATGTGGCATCACGGATAATGTATGAAAGGAATTGGAAGATGATTTGGGTGTGGAAAATAAGGACATGAAGCTAGTAATTGCAAAGGAAAAGGTTTAGATAACACAATGGACGAGGATAATGGTATTTCTAAGAGATAAAAAATGGTTAAATGTTTTAAATTTGGAATGTATGATAACCATAAAAAGCAATGCCCTAAGTGAAAATCTCATGGAGATAATCAGCACGGTCGCATGGGTAGTATTTATGTAGATGGTGATGAAGACACTACAAATGATATATGAGATGAAAGAAGTGTTGGGGAATAAAATGATGAAGCTCAGTCAATGGTTTGAGAAGGTAGTGGAATGATTGCATGTTTATCAAGAATAATTTATGGTACTATGGAATAATGAAAAATCATTGGATTGTTGTAATGTCAACTATCCTTGAGTATATGAATGTATATGATGAATGGTACCGGTAACCAAGAAAATTGATGGAAATGTTTTTGGAAAGCAGATGATATGCACATAATGAAGGGTTAAAGAGAAAATAAAATTTTTGATAGTATTAATGAGCTCATGACTGATATAAGGACAATGTGATATCATGGTTTGAGTATATAGAAATTTTGAGATTTGGGTATGTGGAAGGAGTTAACTTTTGACAGCATTCATACTTCCACTAAGGTTTAATGGGTATTCATTTTTCAAGAGAATAATTTATTAAGGTATTCACATGTTTGGGATGTGACCAACAAGATATATCGTATGATAGTTACTGTTATTCACATCCTCAGTAGATGAAATTTCTAGTAATAATTTACATTACACTATGATATTGGATAGAAGTATTTTGGATAAGTCTAAATATTGGAATGGATTATGTTGGAAATTTGATAGTATTGTTTAAGGCCAGAACATTTTTTGATATTATTTCTGTAATGTTATAATAGTGTAGTCTTAGAAAATGGATGACCTGCAGGATGGACGACAACCCATCTCCTCAGAAATGGTAGTGAGAATTGAAAGCACAACTGAAGTGTGAGAGGTCTTTATCCCCTACCACTGGCCTACAGGAAGTCCCTGGTAGTAGAAAATAGTTTTATTTTATTAGGAAAGATGATAGATGAAGTATAAGTCCATTTTTGGAACCCTATACGATTAATCTCACCTTCAATGGACTTATGTATATAACTTTTTCTAACCTAATGTTTGAGATAGATGGAATGACCTATCATTCTATCGCATGATCTGTTGAAACTTCAAAGAAGATAAATTCAACTTCTTTTCTTTAAGAGATGATGTGTAAATTGTTCAAGGCACAAACAACCTTGATATTGTACCAAAATCAAGTATGTATTTCTTTTAATTAAAAATTTCATCAACATTAGGGAAATGATATTGAAAGCCAAAAATTATGTCCTAGTGCCCTTATATATGATGAATCAGATGATACCTTAGATCATCACAAATTTATGGCTTTGTTATTGTTGGATTTTTCTTATCCATGTTCTCTACAACTCTCCATCAGAAAATTATGGTTAGATTTATCTTCCATGTCCATATTTTAACCTATGTTCTCCTATGTGGAAACCCATTGATGAGTTAATTTGGGTAACCGTTACATTTCGTACTTTACATTTTAAAAATATGTTTTAATATTCGTTTTTACTATGTGGGTTTCTATGAATGGAAATTTCAAGTAGCAAAGCATTTATAACCCTGATGAATTTCGGGGGAGAAATTCATTTTAAGGGGGTAGAATGTAAAACCCCAAAATTTTATGAGAATGATTTTTTTTAATTTCTTTGATGTCTAGTTTTATATGTTTCACCATGATTATCTTGTGTTATATGCAACACCGTACTATCTTTTAGTATACGCAAACACTATTTTTGGCTTGTGTTGCACGCAAGAGCGACCTTCCTCGATAGCGTGAGTTGTACGCAAAACTGTGTTTCACTAAAAAATTATATATTGTTATAATATTATAATCAACTAGCCATTATGAATAGTATTAACTAAATTTTCAATTTTATAACAATATAATTCATCTTACACATATTACAGAAATTTGTATGAGAACAAAATAAAAGTTTCAGTTAAAATAAATATTTGTCAAAAAATTCAGTTTAACCGCCTTTTGATGGAGCACCCACTTTAAATATATTTTTTGACATGTTTATAAGTTTAATTTAAAAAAACTTAAATTCTTATTTGAAATTAGGATATAAAAATTTACTTTGGATAAATTTTTCATATTATTCTCATAACTTTCTTATTTTACTGAACACTAAAAACACACTACATTTTATTTAAAAATAACTTTTTTCATCATAATAATTTATAAATTTAATTATATTATTGAATGGTTTTAAAGAATAAATATAGTATATTTTTACCATTAAATATAATGTATGTAATTATCATTGATTTTAAATATAATTGATTGTTAAAATCATTTCAATCTTTTGCAATGTTTTATCATTTAAACATAATTTTCTTAACAATATGATTAATTTTAGTTTAATATATGAAAATTCTATGATTTGAATTTGGTAAAATGGATTATATATTTGGAATAAGTAGTTCCAAATTATGTTAATAGTTAACTTTTTATTTTTCGGCATTATGAATAGTAACTATGGTAGATTTTATTTTACCATAGATAAAGGTAAATTGGGTAATTAAGGGTAAATATAATATTATAAACTTACCCTAAAACTTGTATTAATATAATTTTATGATTATATTTTGTCTATGGAATATTTTGGTTGAAAATTTATCCATTTTAACCCACTTGGATGTGATTGGATGTGATTAAGACCTTTAATTTGTTTTATTTTAATGAAAGTGAAATATGTCTCACTCAAACATTAATAAGTAAGGTATTTTTAATATAAGGTAATACAGAATATAAATTCAAATATAAATATTCATTTGAAAGCTAAAATGTGTTTATTTGTTATTGTAATTTATTTGAAATTTTTTTGAAATATTTAATTACCTTAATAACTTATATATTACTGATGCAGAAATTAATTACATAGTGCAAATTCAATAATATAGTTTTTATTAAAGTAATAATTCCCATAATAAAGAACCAAAAACATGAAAAAATATTATTGGCCGGGTATATATATACCATAATAATCCAAGGGTATACTTGGGATCCATTTTACACCGTATAAATGAGATTAGGACATTTATAGTATTTTATTTTAAATGATGTCAAATTTGTCACTTTCATAATTTAAGAAATATATTAATTTATATGTTTTTATTTTAAGATGATAAATTCGAGTAAATGTATTATTATAAAATATATTATATTTATCTTCATAATTGTATTTTAGTTGTATTTTTTATGTAACAAATAATTATATTAAATAATTATACAAATATGTTGTAGTAATTATTTCATTAAGAGAAATATCTAACAAATGGTTTTAAAAATATTGAAATAAATATTATATCAACTAATTAATATTATCCACAAAATTTTATAGATGAATATGAAAAATTAGGAGTCTATTAAATATTTTGGTTCAAATATACCCTCTTTGTGGATTTTATTTCAATTCAATTAAATGAATAGTGCCAAAATTAACTCTATTGTTATTTTATAAAAATAAGATATTACTAAATTTTAAAAAAATCAAAAAAATAATTAAAAATTAAAAATTAAAATTAATATGGTCTAAAATTTCATAATAAACCCAATTATGAATAATTCACAACACATAAGTAATTATTTATAAAATTTTAAAATTTAGAATATTATTACAACAAATAAAATTAAATATATTAAATAAGGATAAATCATGTTGACACATTTAAAATAAATTTACAACATGTTTAAATATTATTTGTTGATGAGATTAAAACCCTATATATCTAAGAATTATATGTGAGTAATTTTTTAAGTTTTTATAGTGGGGTTAGAATTTATAATAAATTAATATTTTTGAGGATTCCAAAGGTGCCCCTCTCCTCCCTTATAAAAAATAATCTCCTCCCTCTCATTATCACAATTATTTGAGACGTAAAGCTCAGCCAAACCCTGCCAATTTCACTTCTATACCTCCAATGAATCTTTTTACAAATCCTGGCTTTCATCAAAGACCAACATTAGTTCCCTAAGAGGAAGTTAATAGAAGGCGTGTCGAAGAAGATTTAATATCTTCTACCAATTCTTTCTAGATTCTTTATTCTTCTACATCCTATTATTTAGTTGTTTAATTAACATCATTATAACTAATATACTGATATGTTATTATAAATATGAAACAACCCAATTTCACCTTTTATCCATCCTATGGAAAATGTAATCATCTTGTGTTCGTACGTACAGAATACCATCTCCAAGCCGTGGTGTAATCTGTTTTACCACCACAACCTTAAATGGATTGGTATAAGGGTGTAAAGAATAACTATATATGGTTATTATAAAGTCATATTGATTCTAATATATTATATCATCCAATCATATTTCGTTCAATAATAATGGTAATGATATCATCACTCATGTGTACGTACGGATTACCGTCTCCACGATGCGATGAGATTCATTCTCCATGTTAACCATTAAAGAATGATTATAATGTAAATATAATGAATAATAATAAAATATATGACATAATAATGCTACTATATTTATGTGTATATATATTTCATATAATTAATTCCATTCAAGTGAATAAGGAAAGTAAAACAGTATTCATCCGTACGTACGACCTAACATCTCCATGAACGATGTATTTAATTTCATTTATCTATCTATTATATATATTTATATATATATAAAGAATATATATGATATGTAAATCATTATGTACATTCTGTATGTATGTAAATCATGATATATGTAATAATAATATCAATAATCAACAAGTCCAAACACGTACAGTAAATGATATAATTTTACCAAAAATGCTGCTTTAACATGGAATTAACAAAAAAATGTTTAATATAAAGTCATAAGTGAATCATATATGATATCATAAATATTACTATGGTTTTGTTGGAAGTTAATAATATGTTTAAATCCACTATACAGGAGGCTTGGATATTTTCGTTGGAAATTGGACATAAAATAAGGGATAATAATTCTTATCTCGTTCCCATATGAGATTGTTTATTCAAAGGTATTTACTGGGGTTATTATTATCATCAATTTCCAAGTTTTCTAGAAAAAACATTCATTTATTTTTAAAGTATTTTTTACCTTTTTTTTACTTTTTCCACAGGTTATGGATGAAATCTTTATTTTGTTAACTATACGAGGAACTTTTTTACTTTTTCGACAAAAGTATGACGATAATGTTTTTTTAACTTATACGGCATGAACAGATTTTTACAGTTTCATAACACCATATTTTTAAAGCATCATCTATAAGATTTCATGATTATTTTCATCAAAAAATAATTTTTTTTAAAATTTCATGGATTTTTTTTAAAAAGAACATGATTTTGAAGAAGAAATGATTTTTTCCTCAATAATTCATTTCCAGTGTTTTATCAAAAATATTTTCCATATAAGATGACATTATTTAGTATGTTTATGTTTCAAGAATATTGTATCCATTATTTACATGTTTTTATTTTTCATATGATGAAATGATATCCATTTATTTTATATGGATTATGTTTTAATGGGATGATGTTTATGATACCCATTTTATTCGTTAGGTTATTATGAATGATGTATGTTTATTTTTTGGAACACAAAAGAATGATTTCATCATGAGATGGGTGGGACCTATATGTACTTCCAATTTTTTGTTTAATGATGTATATCTCATGAGATAGAAATGTCTTGAATGGTATGTTAATTTGGTTTAGTGATACAGGACTGGAACAAGGAGTGAACTCGATTCATTAAGGGACCTTATCCACTAAGATGGTCTTGGCAGCAATGCATTGGACACTATGGAAATCATATCACATGCCTAATGGTTTTCCACAATTGCATGTTTTATTCCCATGCTATTTTATCATGATTAATGTTCCTTTATGATATATTCCTTATGTACTGCCAATATTTATTTCTCATGATTTTGAGGTTTAATCTTTATGTTCATGTTTTTTTATGTTCAAATGTATATGATTTTATTATTTTATCCATGCTTACCCCTACTAAGAATTTTAGCTCACCATTTATATGTTTTCTTTTCCCCAAGATTTAAGGAATGGTTTTTGGTAAAAAAAAATGGGGAAGATCATTATGAGAGATGGTTAAGATCAACCACCATGATTAGAAGATTATGTTACATGTTTCCAAAGACACTAAACTAATATGGTATTTGGGCGTCTGTTTTTGTCATGTATTATGTTTTCCTCAAAATTAATGTAATGTCTATGTATGTCAATCTAGGGGTCTATACATGCTACCTCAGTGGTTATAGAACATGTTCTACACACAAAGGATTGATGTTTTCATTCATCAATAAGTGCTTTTCGTTTCAAAACAGAAGGCATCATTTCATGTTTTAAACATAGCATGTCAACATCATGAGAAGAAATGATGGAATGTGATGCAGTAATATCAAAAAAAAAACATGCACAAGGGTATAATTCAAAGTAATTGTACTTCTCATAGTAGATTATCCATCCTAATCATCGACAATCATTTTCATAGCTCCATACAATTTCTTCATCGCAGCATTATTCTACTGGTTTCCTTACAGGGATTTCCCTTGTTGAGGAGTCATGGTATTTCGAGAATCACCATTTCTGGAAATTTTATTCTGATCAGACTAAATCTATTGTATTCATCCTAATGAAGCATACAATGCATGCAACACCGAATTAGTGTCCCACACACCCAACCTTAGATCATTCCTACAAATCGTTGTACATGCCCTATCATCTTTCAATTATGAAATGATCTAGGTTATAACATGAATTGCCTCTTCATGTGGTGAGTTGAACCTCATTGAAAGCAACATTCTTTGATATGGGGTCGTGGAGGAAGGTTTACTGATCCCGCCATCTGGTTTTGATTTCCACTTACACCAAGGAAATAGGTGTCCCTTTTCCTCTTGTTCGCAGAGTTTATGTAACCATTGTTTCCTGTATGTAACATCATACCTACTCCCATCGATCCTGAGATATCACGATCATCAATAGTCACTCTGTTTACCATATCTGTATAATTTATAATACATAACACTATAATCTTCAATCGAATCTCCTTCCTTTTTCCCTGATTTGAACATATGTTCCTTCATATATACACTTTATGCAACCTATGGTGATAAATGAACTTTTTTCATGAACAAAGTCACATACTCTATGACCAGGAGGATCTCATGTTTCATGCTGATGAAATATATCATTATCTGGAAGTTGAACATGTGAGGATTGAAATTATTGTTGAACTATTATTCAAAATCCTCACATGTAAGGTCATCATCCAATTAATCCAGTACCGCTAAATCCCTCCACTCAAGTGAAAGATCCTAGAGCATATAAGTCAAAATCGTGACCTTGAGACCTGATGTTGTTACAATTAATTCAAAGATACAATTCATCCTACAAATCCACACCTCCGCCTTCTCAGGTTAAACATCACCGCATATGATCAGTGGATTCTACTTCATGAACTGGATGGAATGATCCACATGACTTGGTCCATTCCTCTAGTTCACTGTATCCATACAACGAATATAATGGATGATACTCTAAACAAGCACATGGACCACATGTGGTTCTAGTGCAACCACATTGTCCACAACTTCTTCAGCATGGTTATGACGTTGTCTACCAGGTGCCATTATCTAAACCAACAACAGACGTCATCAATCTCACACTCTAGAAACTAATGTCTTAGAATTTCAAATTCAATCACATCACCTATAAATTTTTTATTTCCAAAACATACATTTTCCAATGTTCAACCATTTATAAAAAATTTGGTATGCTTTTTGAAAATAATAACATTTTCAATGTACACCAAATATCCCCTTTTCAAAATCATTCATTAGAAAATAATTTCTGTCTTTTTTAAAAATTCTCACCTTGCAAAAAATCATAATTCATTATTCATATTCAGATATGCAATCTAAGTGGGATTTCATTCCTTTATAATTCATGTCATGCTCATCACATTGGATAAACCCATGATAATGAAATTTTCCACATTAGAAAAGTGTAACCAAAACACTTATGTACCCAACACCCTGCTAACTTGAATTTCAGCATAAATGGGTTAGCTACGTCATTTTATGCTATACATTTCATGTTCCAAGAATCCTACTCCAATATAACATTTCAACACAAGGAATAGAAAAACTGTAATTTCAAATCCATGAATAGGAACATTGATGACTACTTGTTTGGAAGGGACCGAACAAGATGATACCATTTGTAAAGACCCACCGATTATCATTAGCATGAGAGTACCAGTAGTCATTAGTGGTCCTTAATTGACATCCCCAAGGCACCAAATGCTATGTGGAGTATTACACTCAGTAGGGGTGAGTATTACACTCAGTAGGGGTGAGTGTTACACTCAGTAAGTTTTCCCCAATGACTTCTCTACTCAGGCCAGTAGGATAAAGGAGTTAGCAATATTTATTTAAAAAAAATTATATAAAACATTTTCTCAAAAGTAGTTTATAACATAATATAAATAAGCATCCAAACACATTCATAACCAAAGGCATTACATGGGAAATTTAAACAGATTTCATAGAAAGTTATTTTCTAGAAAAATAAATAATAAATATTTAGAACCATTTCACAAAAAATCATTTTTGGAATGCCCAACAATTCCACAAACCCATTAAACCAACCATTCATGCTCCCTGGAAGAGGGGAAAATCACTATCCCTTAACCATCCACACAATAATGGTGGAGAATTCATACCATTATCCAACCCAAATGCACATGAATGATTGAAAGGGGACAATAAGAACCCTTATACATCCCAACACTGATGGGGGAGACCCCAAACCCTTATCCATCCTGAATTCAATAATAACGTTTGACAGGGGAGATCCCTAACCCTTATCCATCCCAGACTGAAGGGAGAGACTCCAAACCCATATCCTTTCTAATTGAAATACATTTTTTCACAACCATATATTCCAAAAAATCATTCCAAAATAGTTCTTTAAATAAAAACACCATTTTATTGAAAAATTTTTTCTGTCAAAACCATTAAAATGTCACACCATTTCCATTACAATTCATTTCAATAAAACACGCTTTTTATTGAAATGAAATACCATCAACATCATTTCAATTCCAAATCATTTCAATGAAATTCCATTTTTATTGAAAACTTATTTTTCATTAAACAAATTACAATTACATCAAAAAAATAATTTTAAATCATAATATGTAATTCATGAATCCATATCACTTTTCACAACAAATCACCATGATTTCATAATTTTAATAAAATAATAAATCATTACTAAATGAGATTTATTCCAGGATTTTCATAATCAAATTCATTCAAAAAACCCAATATGAAACTATACCAATCAATTATAATAAGAAGAGTCAAGAGTGGAGCCACCTACCTCAATGGTTTTGAAGAAAACCACAATGGTCGAAGAACGCTCATGAAAACCTGGTCCATTCTCCAAAAACCCACAATAGATGTATTCTCCTAGCAAGATCAAGAACAAATATCATCAGATTTCGCATCCACACACTTAGATATACCCATGAAGGGTATAGATCAAAGAAAACGAGAGAAGATGTGATGTAGATCTATGTAGATTTATGAAAACTATCAAGAATGATGAAGAACGATCACATATCTCCAGAATCCAGCTTTGATTCACCATGAAAGCCTTCTAATTTCCTTTGAAATAGTCGGAGAACCTTATTTGACCTTAGGAGAAGAAAAGTCCCGACTTAGTCTCGATTAAAGGAAATCCGAGCCCTGTAGAGGAAAAAACTGCATGAGATCCACCATTATAGGATCAAATTTATGTGGAATCATGGTTAGAAATGTCATGTAGTAACTATGAATTAGGAACTACCTCGGCAGACACTCCACTCATGGTTTGGCCGCACATTTAGAAAAACCAAGCACCGCCTGTGTGCAAGCTACTTCCTCGAACACAAACTACACAAGGTTCTACCACACAGTTTAGACAACCTGTGTGCTGCTAGTGTGACTTATCCTTTGCCTCAAAACATCATATAATGTTCTACTGACTCTCCCATACGTCACCCTTAACATTAAAAACAATAAAATCATCAAGAAAGGGTTACATACTAGAAACTAGGGGTACTACAACTCTCCTCCCATATAAATAACATCCCTCACCAATTCATCACATCACACATTCCATGCTTGTAAATGTATCCACATGATGTTGAATCCTCTTACCAAACCCCTACGCCAAGACTAGACTAATTTTTCTCTTCATAAGGTTAAAACCTTTTCCCTATTGATATTCTCAATGTAGAGAGATTGATTAGGTAAAATCCAAATTCTTTTTCTTTTAGTATCATTTCAATTTAATTACATTCTATTTATATCGTAAACTATACTTGTCAATTTTTCTTAATAAATCAAATATATTTTATATAATATAAATTTTTTTTTTAACTCGAATAATTCATCTGAAAATCACTTCTATTTTTATTTTTTCTAAAAATGAAAATATTATCTATGTTGAGTCAATTTACTACAACTGGGGATGATGCATCTTAAATTTACACAGATACCTAGAATGTTGTTCATAAAACCATTATTATTGTTAAATATTATTTTATTAAAACATATTTTAAATTATATAATGACCTAGATGAATTATATAAACAAGATATTAAATTAAATGATATATTCTCAAAATGGTCCTAAAACCACAGAAAATAATTAAATCGTTTTAATTAAAGAAAAATATATTATCCCATAATCATATCATATACGAAAATTATATATAATATCATTTAATCATAGTGAATATAAATAAATGATTATGGAAATCAATTATAATATTATGTAACCATTATAACTCATATATAAGTGAACTGATCATGAAATCCAAGAAAGCAAACACCCCTCCATGATGAAATTAAACTCAATAACTCATCTGAAATATCATAAATAAACATAATAAAACAATATTTAATAATATTATTGTGTAAATGTTCTGTATTTGATAATTTATGATCATAAATTTATTATCATGGATATTAATTTGATGAAAGCATTGAAACATAAGGTATGCGGATTTTTAAACCCATCTCTCTTCAATTAGGAGGTCTTTATTCACTAAATTTTCATTATATATGTTCAATTAATGTTCCTTGAATATTATTTTCATATCCACCAATATTATTTTGTTTATATACATGATAAAAATATTATTTTAGGTAAAAAAAGACTTTTCCAAAAAATATATTCATCCTAAATACACAAATTTTTTAATTATTGTGATATTATTTCTTTCCCACTCAATATTGTTGATTTTTTTACTAATTATGGTATTAAATCTATCTTTTAACAAAAAAATTAATTATTACTATATGTATTATTTTTGAAATGGGACTTATTCCTAACAGTAGTTTATTTTAGTTCAATTATGGATATATGTTCTGTGTGACATTCTTGATAATGTATAAGTTAATATTTGATTGGTGCACAAATATTATATAACAGATGAACGTTATATTATATGATGGCTACTATTTGATCTATATAATTGTATAATGAATTCTCAAATATAATTTAACAAAATTGAAAAAATATATGTGTGAAAACTTTTCTATCTTTGTTCCGAACTATATGGGGTATTTGACCACTAATGATTGATGTTTGATTATTATTCTTTAACACATTAAATTTCATTATGTAATGTTTCATATCATGATAATGACTCTTTTTCCTTTCTTCTATTATGACAATGATGATTGTTCTCACCCATGGTTTATGCCTCTCATTCCTCCTATTATTAGGTTTTTTTCACCCATTCTATTAATGTATATCATTATGTGAATATATGTACTAAGGAAAAAATGTGGACAATTAAAAAGATAACGATTAAGGAATTAAACATGTTCTTTTTAATTATTAAGGGAAAATCATTTATGGTCCTAAATTAACCACATTACTAAACCTATGTATTTATATTTTTTATAATGATTATGTTGTTGATATATAATATTATACATTTTTTATCTTATAAAATTAGTGTTCTCTATATTTTATATTATAGAACAATTTAGTTAATTTTGGATTGATGAATAAAAAAATATTAATTCCTTTTTATATGATACTAATCACCCGATATATATTTTTGATAAAATATAATCATAGTTAACACAATTTATATGGATTTAATGTTATTCTATGAATTGAATAAATTATTTATTAGTGATATGTTGAATTTTTTTCTGACAAATGTTATTTTATAAAATCAAGGTATCCCAGGGAAATTCGGTCAACAAAACAGGAGAGGGACAATTTACTAATTTCTTTGATGACAACCCCAATTCTATAGGATGCGGTGTTCCAAATTTCAAAGAAATGTTTTATCCCATGTCTTAGGCTATGATAAATGAATATAATAATATTGAGCTTCCTCCTTTACATAATGTGTGTAACTCTAAATCTATCTTTTTTCTTGCCCCAATGACCGCATACATTTAGTGGATTTTATAATCCACTATTTTTATAATACATGGCCAACTCAGGGAGAATATATTTTCTATGATCCAATATATTGAGAAGTAGAATTTTAATATGTGCAATTATCATCTATTTGGAGATATCAATCAATTGTGGGAATTTAATATATAACACCAAGATGGATGATGAAAATCAATATTTGATGTTGTAAAATGAATATTAATGTTTCATAACTATTTTTCACTCAAACTATTAATAAAATATAGAGAGAACATTCATATATTTGTAGAAAAAAAGGTGAATCAATAACATCCTATGAAGATAATTTCCCAATGCATGATAGGTACAATAATTTTTATGTCATAAAAAATAATCGAAAATTGGGTCAATTAATTAGTGGTTTAAAACAACCCCTTCAAAAAGCTATATTAATTTAAGACATTAGTTGTTTTGAATAAATCGTTCGATGTGATATTAATAATGAGCTGGAGTTTTTAGAATGGGTATATGGATATGGTTATATGAAATTATATTTTTAGTTTAATTATGTGTGATCCATTAGAAATGGTGAATGAACACTCAACCACTCACATGTCAAAATATAGGAAGAAGAATCATGGAAACTTCTTCTATGGGAAGTGTAAATTCTATATGTTTGGAATATAAGGAATAAAAGCATTGTAATTATGAATGTACATGATTAAGGAGTAAAATATGTTGGTGGATATGATTTTATAACTTAATATTCAATTATTCATTTCTAGGGAGTAAGGGCACTATGTAGGCAGTTCACTAAACCTCATGTGAACAAGGGTAATTAATTTCATAAGCTGCATAACCCAAAGGATCAAGGGAATTTTTTATCTATCACTAATACTTAGGTGGAGACCAAAAATGATGTGGATATTCGAATTCAGATTTTTTATCCAATATTAGAAAACATACTCTTTGATTCAGGTTCTATTCATCCATTCATATATTATACATTTAGTATAAATATTCAAACACAATATCTGAATTGAGAGGTTCTATTATCTGTGTGAACATAAAATGGGTAAATAATGGAATCCAAAGTATACAATACATCATTTTTTAATGATTTTTGACTATAACTATTATAAATTCATATCTTCCTTCCTTTGGTGGAGTTTGATGCTATATTTTCCATGGACTGGTTATCAATGTACAATACTAACATAAACTATTTGGAAAGGGTGGTCACACTCAATATCAAGATGAATCCTCAAATTTTGTACATGTGTAAGTAGGATTAAGAATTTACATCATAAAATTTATCAAAATTATAGATATTTTTATACATTTATGAATCATATCTAAATCAAATGATCAATAGAAAATAGATAATCCTTATTGATACATGCATGTTGTGAGGGACTACAATAATATATTCCCTAATGTACTTATTGGCATTCCTTCAAATTAATGTATTGAAAAATAAATTGTATATATTCATAGATCTCTTCATTTATTAGAGATAACTTTTTAAATGTACACAATTTAGTTGGGGGAACCAAATAATAAGTTACAAGAAAATATATACTGGGTTTTTATATTCATGAGTTATTCCCCATGGGCTGCACTAGTCATATTCACCAAGAAGTAATATTTTCAATGTGCCTCTACATTTATTACCATGATATAGACATAATATAGATAAATAACAAGTATCCCCTCCAATATATTGTTGAAATGTTCCATCAGTTATGTGGGGACACATATTTGTATAATGAGGACATTCATTCATGTTATTGAAAATTAAAGGTGGTGAAGGGATATATTCCCATGACTGACTATCGAAATAACAATAAAGACTATGAGTTCATAGTGATGACTTAAAATATAAATATTTCAATATAAATATTAACGACATAATGAATAAATTAATTAGATATTTCTTAGAATAAGTTTTTATAGTCTTTATTAATGATATACGGATATACTCCAATAGTATGGGGTAAGATAAAGATTAGTTGAATACAATTAAAATTACTTTTGGATGGTATATTTGTTATAAAAATTTATAGTAAAAAATTAGTTTTGGATGGATGATTTATCATTCTAGGTGAATCTTATCACAATCAATGGAATATCAATTGACACTCCCAAGATAATGGTTATTGAAGTGTGGCCCATGAAAACATATATAATATAGATTAATAGTTTCTATGATGTATATAATAATTAAAATTGATTTGTAAATAAAATATCATTATTAAAACCCAAATTACCATTTATAGGATTTTGGTGAAAAAACATACTAACTGAACCAGGGAACATGATTATTGCATCAATAAGTTAAAAAAAATTCTCATCATTATTCCAATACTCAACATTCAAAAAATTAGGGAAATCATTGTGATATATATTGATGTGTAAATTAATGGAGTATGATTTATAATGATGAAAAATGTAAAATGGGTAACATAAACCTCATTTAAGTGGAAAATAAAGGTGAAAATCTATCCCACACATAATTTGGATGTGGAATCTATGATTTTTCTAATGGAAATATAATGAAATTTTCTCTATGAAGAGATTTGTAAAATGTATAATGACAATAAGAACATAAAATATGTATTCAAACATTAGGATTACAATATTATCTCAACACGATCATTACATATCCTCAATTATTATGAATTCTCAATCCACTACCATCTTAGAAAAGAAAAAAAGTAGAGGATTATCTATGGATAAAGGATCATGTAACATTATCAGTTATGATAATTGAGAACTATCCATTAATCAAATATTTAGAATGATTGACATGGAAATAATTAAAAAAGGAACACCACCAATACATTCTAAAATTATTCCTCAACCATCCCTCATGGAGGAAATAGATGATGCTTAATGAAATGATATGCAGATTATGAAGAAGGTTGATTATATGAGAAAGGGGAAATACTTATACATTAAAATTGATGAAGAATGAATTTTAATATTTGGTTCGTTTCCTATGTGTAACATGCATTCTAGAGATAATGTAGGGGCTTCTGAATTATACACATATCAAAACCTTATATATTCACATGGAGAGCTTAAATATTTATCGAGATATTCGAGAGAAATATTGGTTGGAAAAATGATGATGTAGAATATTGAATATTAATAAATGTTCATGGTATGTTATCAAGTGAAGTATGAAATAAAAATGTATAATTTTATGATGGAACCATGATATATAATAACATGGAAATGGGAAAAATAACTATGGACTTTGTGACTAGACTTCATATGATATCTAGACAAAATAATGATATATGGGTCATTAGGGATATTCATACAGAGAAAGATCACTTTATTACAATATGAGAGTATTTCTCAGTAGATCAACATTCACAGACATAGATCAAATAAGTTGTAAGGGTACATGGAGTACCACTATCTATTCTCTCTGATTGAGATCCAATATCCAGTTTGATGTTTTGGAAAACTCTCTAAAAATTTCTAAACACTCATCTTGAGTTCAATACGAATTATCATCCTCAAATTGATCAAAATCATGGAAAAATTTTAGTCATCTAAATAAATGTTATGATAAATTTATTTGAAAATCAATGGAGTATAGGAGAAAAATCTACCTCATGTTCAGTTCACTTAGATTAACACATTACACTATAGCATGAAAATAGCTCATAAAAACCATATTATGGGAAAAGATGTCGAACAGTGTTGATTTGAGATAAATTCTTTTAATATATGATTATAGGACCTAAAATGTTAGATGAAATTGTAGAAAAGGTGAAATACATTAAACAAAACAATAACAAATCCCAATGATGATAGAAGAGTTGTGCAGAAAGCCATTGATGGAACCTAGAAATTGATATCCTAGACATTATATTATTCGACACATATCCATAAATGAGGATCAATAGATTTGGTATTAAGGGAAAGTTGAGTCCATGGTAGATTAGTATATTCTAGGTAATTATTATTGGAAGAGTTTTGTAATATATAATGGAATGTCCATCTAATATTTCTTATGTTCAAGATGTATTCATTAACTATATTGATAATGTACATAAAATATCTGAAACATTTACTGAGTCATGAGCTGGTATAGTTAAAAAATTATCTCTATTCTAATGAGAATCTATTGAAGATAATTGAGCATTGAGATAATGATTCAAGAAAAAACAATACTCACCTGGTCAATGTGTGACGGAGGAACCATAAGTATGAATATGTGGTATGGGAACTTGAGGAGGTGATGAAGGAGATGTACCCTTACAATTTCCCCATAACAAATAAAATGAAAATTTTAGGGTAAAAATTAAATAATTGTGGGTTAATGTTACGAACCAAAATATTTACCAATAAAAACTTTCTTCTTATAATATACATCAAATAAATAAAATTCATAACACAATAAAAACATTATAAATAATGAATGATTAAAATAACATGTTTTTCTCAATGTTAAGGAACCTTTACCAGTTGAATTGTAAGATGACCTATGGAATAGTAATGTGACCACTGGGAATAGTAAACTATCCAATATAATAATAAACTCAAAATTTCAAGTAAAAAAAATATAGCTACCCTATAAATGATAATATAATATAAATATATCCTAGTATAAGTAAATAAATATTTTAAAATTTATTATTTATTTGTTGGAACTAATGTAAATGATAAATTATTATTTATAAAATTATAAATAACACAATAATTTAAAATAAAATTTATTTTCATTAAATATATTCATAAATTAACATTTTGTGGTCTCATGATTATAAGATAAGATTTTTGAAGCTGTAATTATAATTTTGAAGGTGTCATAGAATCATTTATAATTTAAAAATTACTATTTTGCATGAAAATGTTGATTTTAAAAAAAAAATAAATTTATAATATTTATAATATTATTTCCATAAAATGGAGTTCATCATTATTTATACATTTCAATAAACTATTATGGTAAATTTTTGGGATATTTCAAAAATACGTGAATTTTTAGTGAGCAGTGAAATACATAATTTTTATGTATATATTCATTATAAGTTAAATACACTATTACCTTATTCGTCGCTAATATAAGAACCATAATATCAAATTAACAATAATTACTTTAATATATAAAGATAATTTTTTTAATCAATTCACAGTCTAGATCTAACATAATAATCTAATGATAATTATAATGAGAATACACCTCCTCCGCCTATAAATGCAACCTATATCACATCTTATGCTCACACCGTCTAATCATTGACCATTTCCCATTTTTAGTTAATTCACCTTCCCATCCCCCACACCCGCATCTAGTATCCCTTTTCTCACAAAAAGACCAAAACCATTACCCTAAGGATGTTCTCAAGTATAAAAAATTCAATGGGTAAAATTCACAATCTTTTTTTATATAATTGTCTTCAATTTCATTCCATTCTTATCTTCACTTAACCTCAACATATACCCATGGAAGGAAAATAATATAATATTTAATATGTAATATTTAATTTTATAATGTAATAAATAATTTAATAATCTCTTCCCCTTCCATATGAGTTATGGAAAAATAGAAAACCCAAAGTTAGTTACTTTAGAGTATTTAGCTGCAATTTTTTTTATTATTAATAAAAAGGATAATCTTGACATGTTTTCTTCTAAGAGTTATGATGGAATTTTTCTTGGTTAGTATTTTACTAGAAAATCCTATATAGTCTTTAATAAATGAACCAAATGTGTCGCAGAATTTGTTTACATAAAATTTGATGAAACTTATCCACATGAGCCCATGTCATCTCTTGAAAATCATGAAGAAAATTTAACTGTTCTGAACCTTAATGATAAAATCAATGAACCAGCTGTAAAGACAACCAATTCTGGAAATATTTCAGAATCTTCTCCTAATGAACCCGAACCTATAGATGAACCTAAAATTTCTAGTCCTACCTTTACTAGATCAAATAGAATTCTAAAGAATCATCCTTTAGATGATGTTGTTGGTAATCTTGATACATGGACATAGACTAGAGCATCTCTTAGAAATCAGGTTGATCATAAATCCTTCTTGTCACATCATGAAACTAAATATATTGATGGTGCTATTAATGATAAATTTTGTGTAATTTATATACAAGAAGAACTCAATTAGTTTGAAAGAAGTAATATTTGGAAACTAATAGAATGACCTAAGGACACTTTCACCATAAGCACTAAATGGGTGTTTTGAAATAAAGTAGATGAATCTGGAAATATAGTTAGAAACAAGGATATATTAGTTGCACAAGGCTACAGTCAAGAAGAAGGAATTGACTATGAGGAGGCTTCTGCTCTAGTAGCCAGATTAAAAGCCATTAGGATTTTACTTTCTTATGTTGCACATCTAAATTTCAAACTATATCAAATGGATGTCAAGAGTACATTCTTAAATGGATATATTGATGAGGATGTTTTTGTTGAACAACCACCTGGATTTTAACACCCTCATTTTCCAAATCATATTTTCAAATTATCAAAAGCTTAATAACGTTTTAAACAAGCTCCAAGAGCATGGTATGTTGGATTTTGTAATTTTTTAATTTCCAATGGTTTTACAAAAGGTATACCTGATCCTACTCGTTTTATAAAACTAATTTCTAAACATGTTTTAGTTGTAAAATATTATGTAGATGAAATTATTTTTTGATCATCAAGAAATTCCATATGTACTTATTTTTCTATAATGATGAAAAACGAATTCAAAATGAGTTTAATGTGTGAACTTAATTTCGTTCATGGATTTAAAATCATTCAAAACAATAATGTAATTATTTTAACTCAATGTAAATATACTAGTGATCTTTTAAAACGTTTTGGATTGGATAGCACAAAAAGTAGTGACACTCTCATGAGTACCACCTGTAAGTTGGATCTTGATGAAGATGGAAAATCTGTTGATCAACCCACTTATAGAGGAATGATTCGGAGTCTACTATACTCGACTTCTAGTCATCCTGATATTATGTTTAGTGTGTGTATGTGTGCTCATTTTCAAGAGAACCCTAAAGAGTCAAATTTAAATACTATAAAGAGAATTTTCAAATACCTAAAGGATTCTCCCAATTTAGGAATGTTCTATCCCAAAGGACAATCATTTGAATTAGTTAGTTATTCGGATGCTGATTTTGATGCATGTAAGTTGGATAGAAGAAGCACCTCTGGAACATGTCACTCTTTAGGAAAGTCACTAGTATCATGGTGTAGTATGAAACAAAATTATGTTTCATTATCTAATGTAGAAGCTAAATACATAGATAGTGGAAGTTGTTGTGAAAAAATTTTGTGGATGAAACACACATTACGTGACTATGGATATCAATTCAGACATGTACCAATAAATTGTGATAAAACAAGTGCTATTAAAATTTTAAATAATCTTGTTTCACATTCTAGGACAAAACATATTGAAGTAAGACATCACTTTTTGAGGGATCATTACCAAAAAGATGATATCACATTAGAATTATTGTTACTGAATATCAACTTGTTGATATATTTACTAAACCATTAAATTCTGAGAGATTAGAATATATCATGCATGATCATGGTATGATTAATCATAAATAGATATCTTACTGATCTTAATGTTTAATACATTATGTTATTTTACTTTAAAGTTTCATGGTCACTGTTTTACAGCTACTATTTAATGCTTATAGTCTCACCATTAATAGATTATGTTCACAGTCTATCCCTTAACTGTCTCAACGTAATGAAACAGTTCACTCATTGTCTCACCATGACGGAATAGTTCACTCACTGTCTCACCGTGACAGCACAGAATGGTCATTGTCTCACCATGATGAATTTTTTCATCGCACCGTAACGCCAACTCACGGTCTCACCATGATGAATATTTATGTATTAATTTTTAACCCGTATTGAGGTAATTTTAATTTCACTTCTATTTAATTTCCCGTGTTTCTGTTTTTATGACGTCTGACATTCCCAAATGACAAAACATAAAGGTTTCACTCGATCTCGTGCACGATATCTCACTTGAACTCTCTCCTGCTCTCTCTCTCGAACCCTCTCTACCTTGTGAACCTCTTTTTCCTCTCGCCCGAACCATCAGTGGATGCCAAGGATGAAGCATCCGTCTTCATCTACCCCGGAGAAGCGCAGTTCTAAGAAGGAGAAGATAGCTCCAAGGATAGCTCCCAAAGGACCTCTAAATCTGAACCTTGTTAACCGTACTATTGTACCTGAAATCGAGATATGCCCTAAGTGGATGTTGTCTAGTAAGTCTTTGGTCCAGAAAATCATAAGATAACAATGATGGTATGAATGGTTCTATAGAAAAGAGAGACTGATTTATCTGAGGTGGGTATCTCAGTTTTACCAAATTGTAACGCTTTATTTTGATGCTAGAGAAGGATTCATCCTGACCAGCTATATCAATGGTTAGAAATGTTCTTTCACTTCAAGGTCGTGGGCAACATGCCTGAGGATTCCTCATGAAGGAATTTGTGATGATTCCCAAAGAGGCCCTCCTCCAACAACTTAAATATTTAATATGGAGAATGTCTTGCAAACATTAATTGTAAATGGAACCATGTGAAGGGTTATAACTATAGATCTATATGGAGAAACTATACTACTATTAAAATTTGTTCAGAATTTTTTTTCGTCCAGGAAAAGAGGATTTAGTTGTGATGAAGTATCAGGATGTGTTCCTGATTCAGCTATTGAAGAATGGTCATAAGATCAATCTTTGCAATTATGAAATTAACCATATATGTGAGATGATTAATGTAACTTCCAAATCCACCTCTTTATTTTACTCATAGATGATTTCATCCATGCAAGTTTCAAGAGGATTTGTTGGAACGATTGAAGAAAGGCTAGAGGATTTTGAGTTCTTCCTATCCAAGCCTATCATCAAAAGGATCAAAATTAACATGAACCCCTAGAAGAAGCAATGGGTTGAGGATAATGATCAATTGTATAAGATGTATCATCCTATTGATTATCCAAGAAGGCCAAATAATGTTATTGATTCGGGTTTGGAACCAGATGAAGTGGATGAATACTCAGATGCCAAAGAAGAAGAGGAAGTGGTAGATGATGTATCACATAGAGAAGAATCTGAAATACCTCCAAAGATGTAACTACTTTTAAAAAAAATTGATTGTAGATCCTTCAGTTATTCTTAGTGAGGAAGAAGCTCATGCTTTTAGAGTATTTGTTAATCTAGATATCCATTCTGAGGATGTAAGAAATTCTGTTGTAACAGAATTAGATCAAAAAGCCATGGAAGAATTATCTGGTGTAGATGAACTCCCAGTTGAATGTTAAACTGATCTGGAAGCACTTCCTGTGGAACTGTCAGTTCCTGAGATAATTCCCCCCGCTAAATAGAGGATGTAAATTTATTTCCAGTTGGCAAGGAATGAAATGGTTGAAGAGATCCAAACCTATCCTATAGATATTGATCATGTTTCTGAGCTTATATTCTCCGAAATGGAAGCACAATTTGATGGGGAGGAACCTCAAAATCTTGAGACTAGTATAGCTGAGTCTGATGAATCTGAATCTGAATCTGAACATGGTGATGAGTCATACTCTGTTTACAATCCATATGTTTTCCCATGATTTTATGATGTGAATGAGTCAAATAAAGTTACTACAAAAGCAATGGATCTCTCTTCTATGTTTAAACTGATGTTAGTAGCTCACCCATTACATGAACAAGAACCAGATCCCTGACGTGATCCTCATCCAATATCACAACCAGAACATGTACCACTTCCTTCTCCCTCACCTGATAAAAAATATTTTGTAACTAAAGATGATCTGAAAGTCTTTAGAGAGACTCTTTTAGCTGGAGTTGAGAAGATTATATCCTCTCAACCTCGTCCAGTGACTCAACTTAGTCATGAATATGTATCTATTCTATTGGAAAATATTATTCTTCCTATTCAACCAAAGATGATTAAAGAAATTCAAAAAGCTGGAGTTGAAAATAAGCTGCTGAGTGCTGATGTTGCAAACCTGAAAAGTATGGTAACGGACTTGTAGAATGAATTGTCTTCAAGATCAGAGCATGTTCCTCCTCCTATTTCTTCCCCTGCACATTTTCCTGCTTCTCCTAAACCATCATATTCCACCCTTGGTATAGAGATTGTGTCTCAAGTGAATCCTTATCTTCTATCTTTTAATGAGAAGATTGGAACAAGACAAACAAAAATGACGTAATGCATGAGAGAGTTTGTACAAAATCTGAATATTCTCACATATGAGTACACAGGATGACAGAAAAAAGTTTTGAAACAGCTCAATGTTCTATCCATAGCTGTAAAAGCTTCTCTTGCTTCTGGTCAACCTTTTGTTCCTCCTTTGGATGATTCTCTGCTGAGATTCATAATCATGGAAGAACTTCATAATTCCTTCAGGGTCTTGGATCTGTCTTCTTTGTCAGAAGTGTTTAAGAAAAGTGATCGAGCATTTGGCTAGGTTATAATTAATTCAAAGATTGCCAATGATACTTATTAAGATATCAACAAGAAGATTTATGTCTATCTAAATAGAATTTTCTCTAAATGTGACATGACAGATCACTTTAGATATCTTGTGGAGAACTGGAAAATCAATCCAGTGACTCATGCTTTTGAAGCTCAAGTTCAAACGCTAACAGAGTTCACTAGATTGATGGAAAAATTATTGGGGAATAATGATGACTTTTAGAAGGCTATGCAATATGGTGGATAAATAATTACTGATTTCATAAATCATTTAAAGTCATATCTTCATGTGCAGAGTACTACTATCTTTGCTCCAGCTACTGCACCCCTCCGACCTGGTCTACCTACCTTAGCCTCAATTATCATGTCAGTCATCCAAGCCCTATCTCAGATTCATCCTGACATTCTTGACCAACCACAAACTACATCTTCTACAGCTCCTACTTTGGCTCCTTCTATTTTTGATGTTCTACCCCTACCATCATTTTCTACCACACATATGCCTTCTTCTACATCATTATCAGGTCTGGTTGCTGATAAAGGAAAGTCAAAGGCCGATCCCTGAAGATTCAAGTGACTTCTTTCTTTTTGATGGGGATGTTTTTTTGTATTTCTAATGTATCATGTATTCTGAACGTTGTTAATGACAAATGCATTGTTTCACTCCATTCCTTCTGTTTCACTTTTTGATAATCCCAAAATGGGGAGAAAGAGTACAATCATTAGTATTCTAAATAGATATGTTACTGTAGAATCTATTATACTCTAAATGTTTTTATTATATATTTTATTTACTCTAACGTTGCATTTAATTTATATTTTACCTATACATGATTTGTGATCTTCAAAAAGGGGGATATTGTTGGACTCCTCTTGTATTACTCATGTTTTAATGATCATAAATCTCAACAATAATTACACATCATGTTTTAATGGTAGAAAATTTTATTGTTGTCAATTAATCTCTCTATTACTTAGAAATATTATGCATGATCACAAAACTCACTTATCTTATCAAACCGTTTTATTTATATTTCAAATTCACTTACATTATAATGGTTAAGATTAATTCATATTCTGTGTATTAATGATTATGTCTAAATATAGATATTTTCCTAAGTATCAAGACACCATGATGTTTGACACAGTAAGACAAAATATATAACGACCCATACTTTACATAAATGGTTATCACATCAAAAATTGAAGCATACATCTTACAACATATTAAAAAACCATGAAAGGACCGTATAGGTATAATGTCATTAGAAACATGGAAACATAAACAACTGGTTAATAAATCATGTATGTTGTTTCCCATTTATTTCATCATATCTAGAGTCACTTTTGGCATATTCCACCTAATACCCTTCATCCAGACATTGGGAAAATAAAACATACAAAAGGGTGAACTCAAATGCTCAGTAAGGGTAAACAAAATAAATATCAATCATATCATATTCATAAGAACATAGCATTTTGGAAATCATAACCTACAAAAGAGATAATAATATGATAACATGGGATAAATCATAGTGGTGAAATGTAATCCCAAATATCATATCATAAAACATGATACATTGTGGAATACACACATAATCATAGAAAATAATTTCATATTTATCAAGACTCATTTCCAAGACTATCATAGTGGAAAAATCCATTATTGAACCGAGTTCACACTTCGTTCCAGTCCTTTATCACTGAACCGGTTTAACATGTCGTTCCATCTATGTTTATCTCATGAGATATAAATCTTTACCCAATGCATTGGAGGGAAATATAGGTCCCACACAACTTATAATGAAACCATTCTTATGTGTGCCACAAAATCATAATTCATACACCATATCATAACCCATGTAATAAAAATGAGATTATTAAACATCATTCCATCGTAACATAATCCATATAAGATAAAAGGACATCATAAAAATATTTCCATCATAACATAATAAAATCAACAAAAAAATAGGGATAGGAACAGAACCCCGCATTATATTAGATGGAGAATAATTTTGATAAAACTATTGAATTTTATTCATGAAAAAAATATCCTTTCTACTTCTAAAACATTTTCTCTTTTTTAACTTGTCATAAGATTTTAAACTAAATGAAGTTGATTAAAAAAATTGAAAACTTGAAAAGAAAGATTCATGGAAATAATGTTTTATGATATCATAAAATCCTTTCATTCCGTATAAGTTAAAAAAATTCTTCTCGTACTTTGGTCGAAAAAGTCAACAAGTACCTCGTACGAAAAATGACAATAGATTCCTTTCATATCATTTACTAAAACTCACAAATGAGTTATATTGGATTTAAATAATTGTAGGAGGATAGAAATAATATTACATATTGAGGAAACATAGATGTTGAAGATAAATACACCCAAGTAAATACCAAAGTGTAAACAATCTTGGATAAAAATGATATTGTGAGATTTTCCCTTACCTTAGGTCGGATTGGCTCCGTACGTGTCCAGACCTCCTCTTCTTTGACATGCCTCTTCTTAACCTCCTCTTAGGGAAGTAAGGTTGGTTTTCAAAGAATACTAGGACCTCTAGGATGTTTCTAGGGAAGTGGATAAGATAAATTGGAAGGGTTTGGCCGAGCTTGAAGTCTCAAAGTGGTGTGTGGAGGAGAAGGAGGAGGTTCCCTTTTATAATGGAGGAGAGGGGCACCTTTTAAAAGTGTGATAATATTATATTATTATAAACTTATATTCGGTTTCAAAATGTCCAAAAATCATTAAATATGATGATAAGATGACTCATGGTCGAAATAAAATCATCCAATCAAATTGGACATGTTTTGGAAAATATTTTACTCATTATAATGTTATTTATTTAAATCATTTATTAATGAGGTAAATACTTCATCATTAATGTGTCATAAATAATTTAATTTATTTGATTTCTAAAAATTATAAAAAAATATCATCATGTAGGAAATCTATTTATATTTCCAATGAATATTTATAGTCGAAAATATAATTTATATAACTCCTTAAAAAATTAATTACTAAAATATTTTTGTTAATGCCAATTTTGTATTTACAATAAATTAATTAATATAATGTGTCATTTCCATTCTTATGTGGCTCCATGGAGTCCCAAAATCAACCCAAGGATGCCAATGGTCGAAAATTACTCATCCAATAAGGTTTGGACTAGTTTTAAGGTAATTGTGAATTATTATAATATTCTTTTAACCTTTAATTATTCTTTTTACCTTTAACCGTAGTAAATAAAATTCAAAAGTTACTATTCACCAAAAATTATTTTCATCTTATTGAACCACATTTTACTTATTGATAACAACCATGTATGTCAGATTTTTGAAATTATATTCAAAGAACTGGTACAATTTCATTTAAATGAATGATTTGGGTTTTTAACTACCACTATGTGGTTTCATTATTCATTAAAAAATGATGTTTTTTAGAAAAATACCCAAAATAAAGCCTAAGTTATATTTGATATTCCAAATTCATAAATGACGCCCATTTTTCCAAATTAATAACATAGAAGTGGAATTAATTAATTTTAAAATTAATTCCCGTTATCAAAATAAATAGCGTTTTTTAAGAAACAATAACTATCAAAACATCGACACATGTTTATGTTAAAATTCAAACTGAAATTAATTATAGTGACCAAAATTGGAATAAATGGTAAAAATATATTCTAATTAATCTTTAAAACCAATTAAAAAGATAATATAACCATATAAATTATTGCGATCAAAAGGGTTGTTTTTAATTATAATATAGTGTGTTTTTACTATTTATTAAAATACGAAGGTTATCAGAATAATATGAAAAATTTATCCAAAGTAAATTTTTATATCATGATTACAATGAAGAATTAGATTTTGTCAAATTGACTTTATAAACTTGTCAAAAACTTTATATAAAGTGGGTGTGCCATCAAAAGGCGGCAAAACTGTATTTTTTTTAAAAATACTTATTTTACCCGAAATATTTATTTTGTTATCATAAAATGTTATATAAAATATGTAAGATTAATAATAATTTTATAAGATTTAAGATTCATTTAATAATATTCATAACAGCTGGTTTATAATATTATATTAATATATCATTGTTTAGTGGAACTCGGTATTGCGTACTACACACGCTATCGAGAAAGGTCATGATTGTGTGTAACACACGCCACACTTGTTTTGTGTGCCGTGAAAGATTTATTTGATGTTGCGTATAACATAAGACATAAAAAAATACTTGTCATAAAATATCATGGTGTTACATTCTAAACCCCTTAAAATGAATTTCTCCCTCGAAATTCGTCACTTCGTATCAAATAGATGATGATACCTCTCCCTAATCATATCTTTAAGCTCCCATGTAGCTTCTTCTAATTGGTGGTTCCTCCATAAAACTTTAACCAAGAGAGTGGTCTTCTTCCATAGAACATTTTCGCTACGATCCAGAATCTCTAACGGATATTCCTCATAAGAAAGATCTTTCTCAAGGGCTACAACATCTAATCATAGTACATGTAAAGGATCAGGTATGTACATTCTCATGAGAGATACATGGAACACATCGTGAACTGGATAGAGATTCTGTGGAAACACCAATTGGAAAGCTACCTTCCCAACACAATCCATTATTTCGAAAGGACCTATATACCTAGGGCTCTACTTGGACTTCTTTTCCAAATCTCATTACTCTCTTCAAAGGAGATATTCGCAAGAGCACTTTATCACCCACTTCAAACTCCAGGTCTTTTCTTTAGTTGTCAGCATAAATTTTTTGTCGTCTCTGAGCTGCTCTTATGTGTTGTTGAATAGATCTGACCTTTTCTGCCATCTCATCAACAAGATCAGGTTCTAATAGCTTTCTTTCCCCAACTTCATCCCAAAACGTTGGAGTTCATCATTTCTTTCCATAGAGATATTTATAAAGAGACATCTGAATGATGATGTGAATGCTATTATTATAGGAAAATTCCACCAATGGTAGGTGATGATCCCAACCACCTTTCATATCCATAGAGAAAGCTCTCAACATGTCTTCTAGAGTTTGAATTTTTCTCTCATACTGACTGTCTGTCTGAGGATGATAAGCAGTTCTGAAACTCAACTCTGTATCTAGAGTATGCTGAAGACTTCGTCAGAACATCGAGGTAAACCTCAGATCCCGATCAGATATAATGGAAAGTGGTACTCTATGAAATCTTACCACTTCCGTTACATATATCACGAAAAGATGATCCAGAGAGAAATCTTATGTAATAGCAATGAAGTGTGATGACCTCGTAAGAGGATCAACTATTACCCAAATAGTATTATTGCCTTTAGATGTTTTAGGAAGTCTAGTGACAAAGTCCATAGTGATGTTTCCACATTTCCATTCGGGTATGGGTAATGGTTGTAACCTCCCCTTATACTTCTGTCTCTCAGCATTAACGTGCTGACAAACCAATCATCGAGAGAAATATTCAGCAACATATATTTTCATTCCATCCCACCACAAGTACTCTATTAGGTCCCTATACATCTTCGTGCTTCCAGTATTAATAGAGAATGAATAACTATGAGCCTCATCCTGTAGATCCTTCTTTAATTCTGGGATAGGAGGTCCACAAACCTGATTCTCGAACCTTATTATCCCATGACAATCTAGGTTGAATTTTGGAACATTTCTCTCCTTCTTTTGTAACTCTATATATTATTTTGGTGCCACTTTAATATTCACATGTATATATGGTTGAACATTCATTTGAGAAAGATAAGACTTTTCCCCTTCCATTATAATTCCAAGATCTATCCTTTGTAAGTCCTTAAATATTGGATCTTTTGTGATCCTCATAATGGATAAGCTAGCATGGACTTTGTCGAATTAATGCGTCTACCACCTTGTTTTCATTTTCAGGGTGGTAATGAATGGTTAAATCATAATCCTTAATTAGCTCCAACCATCTCCTTTGATGCATATTCATCTCCTTTTGTGTTAAAATATACATTAAACTTTTATGATCATTATAAATATCACAACGTTCACCATAAAGATAATTCCTCCAAATCATTAATGCAATGATTACCGTAGCTAACTCCAAATCATGAGTTGGGTAATTTTTCTCAAGGACATTCAATCGTCGTGAGGCATAATCTATCACCATAACATTTTTAATGAAAACACACCCCAATCCCTTCTTGTATGCATCACTGTAGGTCACAAACTATTCTCTACTACAAGGCAGTGTGAGCACCGGTGCTCTGGATAACCTTCGTTTCAACTCCATGAAATTCACTTCACACTCCTTCATCCACACGAACATAACTCCTTTTAGAGTCTAACTTGTGAGTGGATTAGATAATCATGGAAAATATTCCAGAAAACATCGATAATATCTAGCCAAACTAAGAAAACTTTGGATCTTAGTGACTGTTGTTGTTCTCGATCATCTTTCGATAACCTATTTTTTTACTGGATCCACAGATATCCCCTATTTTGAGATTAATTGACCAAAAAATGAATCTTTTTGAAGCCTAAATTCACACTTGGTATATTTTTCATAAATATTATCCTTTCTCAGGGTCTTCAATACAATTATCAATTGATATTAATGTTCTTCCTTGATCTTTGAATAGACAAGAATATGATCTATAAAGACTACTACAAACTGATCAAGATAGTCTCTAAAGACTCTATTCATTTGATCCATGAAGGTAGCAGGGGAATTAGTAAGACCAAATGGAATCACTATAAATTCATAGTGTCTATACATTGTACGGAAAGCCGTCTTTGGCATATCCTCCTTTTCGACCATTAATTGATGAAGCCCTGAATGAAGATCAATCATGGAAAAGTATTGAGCTCCATGTAGTTAGTCAAATAAGTCGTCAATGAGTGGGATATGATATTTTTTCTTGATAGAAATCTTGTTATGTTCTCAATAATCAATGAAATGTCTCATTGATACATCTTTCTTCTTAACAAACAAAATAGGTGCTCCCCAAGGTGACACACTAGGTCGTATGAATCCCTTATCATGATTATCTTGGAGTTTCTTCTTAAACTCCTAAAACTCAATTGGGGCCATTATATAAGTTGTCATTGAAATAGGCATAGCACCCGGTATGAGTTCTATTGAAAACTCAACTTCACGATTTGGTGGAACACCTGTCAGTTCCTCCGGAATGTCATCATCAAACTCCCGTACAATGGGAATATTATTAATCATGAGTTTCTCTCCAACCATTTGAGATAAATAACCTTCATTTAGTGGAATCAAGACCCATAAGATGGAATAAATTTCTATTGGAAGGTTATGTTCATCCTAGCATCGAAAGATGATCATAGATTGTTCTGGAATATGAAATGTGACATACCTTATTTGTAAATTGATATGATCTCCATATAAATAAATCCATTACATTCCATCAATCACACCAAATTCCACTATAGGAAGGATCCCATGATTTACAGGAAGCACTTTCCCACAAACATCAATCGGAGAAGAATTGTAAACTTTTTATGCGACAGTTATGCCACTAGAGGTTGTCACAGCTAACTCAACATCTATTTGTTGAGGTAATACGATGATAACCTTAGATAATTCATTAGAAATATAAGAGTGGGTGGATCCAGGATCAAATAAAACATTTTATACTTTAGAGTGGATGGTATGTATACCATTCACCACTTCGTTATTGTAATCCACATCATCGATAGTAATTGCATGTGAAATTCCATTGTATTTGGCCTTAATGGTTTGTTGAAGTCAATCATCCTAAAAAACCCTTGGATTTGGGCATTGATTGGAATAATTCACCATCTCCATGCACTTGAAACATTGAAGTGTAGGAGGTGCATTCTGTGTATCCCTTTCTTTGTTCGAATCATTGGACATATTCTTCCCATTATTTTGACATTACACTGCCTGATGACCTTCTTTTCCACACTTAAAATATTTGCTTGACCCTTTAAGAAAATTCCCTACATGTTTCATTCCACAATTTGAGCATTAATGAAAACTCATCTTCTTTTCAGTGTACTATTTAGATTTTCCTTTGAATTGCATTTTCCTCTTCTTATGAAACCCATATGACTGATGGGTAACTCCAATCTCATTATCATCCTTGAGAGAACATCCAACAATTTCCCCATAGCTATTGAAGTCCCTTATGGCTAACTCCCTTCAAAGACTTGGTTTTATGCCACTAAAGAATCGATCAATTTTACTCTCAAGTTGGATAATAATTCCGGAAGCCTACCTTGCAAGTGTTGTAAAAAAAATTTTTTAGTTACCAACATATTCATCATCCTATTTCTTCAGTTCAAGATACTCATTTCCCATATTTTTTAGAAGAATAAAAGGGAAGTACTTATTGAAAAATAAGTTCTTGAACTCGTCCCATTCCATGGACTCAATTTCATATCTTTGCCTCGTATTTTTGAAAAAATTACACCATTGATCAGCATCACCTTTCAAACGATACACTGATAAGATGAATTTGTCATGGTCAGATCATTGTAGAACTGAAAATATCTTTTTAGTGGTACTAATCCATTTTTCAGCCACTAATGAATCAGAAGACCCGTTGAATGAAGGTTGATGCTGCCTCCTGAAAGATTCAACAGAATGTTTCTCCTTCCTTAGTTCGTTTGGAAGTCCTGCATGGTTCATAGCTTGAGAAAGTTATGTGAGAATGGCTAAAAGATTTTTCATTCCAGCGCCCATAATGATTGGTAACTCAGGGGGAAAATCACTGCACTGACTATCACATTAAACATTAACATGGTTCCTTTAGGTTCCGACCATTGACTAAAACCAATAAACACAGTGTGAGAAACAATAATCATAATAAGAAAACCACATAATCAAGAATAAGATTTCACACTTAAGGTATTATCATAGTTTACTCATGGCCATTTCTAAAAAACAAATATTGTGTTCTATGATTATACGTATCCTTAGGGTTCTTACTAAGGCTTTCACATCCTAGTTTCCAATGTTTGACTATACCTTTCCTCTGATACAAACTATAACAGTCTGGAATTACTTCCAGTGGACTATAATTGATACATATCAGGGCACTCTATGGGTGGCTACACCCCCTGGCCGGGACATACCACCATCCCCAGTGGCATCCATTTCCTCATGAAGCCCATGGGCGGAGAGCCATGCTTCGTCCAATGCTTACATATGAGAGTTCCCAAGGATCAGATACATTCCTACCTCCTTTGCCTATGACACCAACTATAATGACCCATACTTTAAATACATGGTTATTAATTCAAAAACCGAACCATACTTATTACAATATATAAAAACCCATGAATGGACCGTATAGGTATAGTGTCTTTAGAAACATAGAATCATAAAAAACAAGTTCATAAATCATCTATGTTGTATCCCATTTATTTCATCATATCTAGAGTCCCTTTTTGCATATTCTACTTAATACCCTTCATCTAGACCTGGGGAAAAGAAAACATACAAAAGGGTGAGCTCAAATGCTCATTAAGGGTAAACAAAAGAAATATCAATCATATCATATTAATAATAACATAACATTTTGAATATATTAACATTCAAAAGAGATCATAATATCATAACATTGGATAAATCATAGTGGTGAAATGAAATCCCAAATATCCTAACATAAACAACATACTTTGTGGAATACACACATAATCATAGAAAATCATTTCATATTAGTCAAGACTCATTTCCAAGAATATCATAGCGGAAAATTTTCATTATTGAATCGAGTTCAATCCTCGTTCCAGTCCTGTATCACTGAACCAGTTTTTCATGACGTTCCAGCCATGTCTATCTCATGGGATATAAATATATACCCAATGAATTGGAGGGAGATATAGGTCCCACCCTCCCCATAATGAAATGATTCTTATGTGTGCCATTAAATCATAATTCACACATCATAGCATAACCCATGTAATAAAAATGGGATTCTTAAACATCGTTCCATCATAACATAATCCTTATAAGATAAAAGGAAATCATAAAAATAATTACATCCTATCTTAATCAAATAAATGTAAAAATAGGGATAGGAACATAACCCCACGTTATCTTAGATGGAGAATAATTGTGATAAAACACTGGAACATTATTCTTAAGGATAATATCCTTTCTACCAAAATTTTTTTATTTATTTCTTATGTTGTCATAAAATTTTAAACTAAAATAAGTTGATTAAAAATAAACATGAAAACTTGTAAAGGAAGCATCATGGAAATATGGTTTTAAGAAATCATAAAATATATTCATTCTGTATACGGAAAAAAACATTCTTCTCGTACTTTGGCTGAAAATGCCAATAATTACGTCGTACGAAAAATGACAAAATATTCCTTTCATATCTTTTACTAAAACTCACAAATGAGTAATATTGGATTTAAATAATTGTCGGAGGATAGAAATAATATTACATATTGAGGAAACATGGATGTGGATGATAAATACACCTCAAAAGATATCATAGTGTAAACAATCTCAGCTAAAAATGATATTGTGAGATTTTCCCTTATCTTAGGTCGGATTTGCTTCGTACGTGTCTGAACCTCCTCTTCTTTGACGCGCCTCTTCTTAAACTCCTCTTTGGGAACTAGGGTTGGTCTTTGGAGAAGACCAGAACCTCTAAGATGTTTTTAGGGAAGTGGAGAAGAGAAATTGGCAGGGGTTGGACAAGCTTGAAGGCTCAAAATGGTGTGAGGAGGAGAGGGAGGAGGTGCCCTATTATAAGGGGGGAGAGGGGAACCATTGGATAGTGTGAAAATATTAATTTATTATAAACTTATATTTGGTTTCAAAAGGTCCAAAAATAATAATATATGATGATAAGATGACACATGGTCTAAATAAAATCATCCAATCATAATTGGACATGGTTTGGAACATATTTTAATCATTATAATATTATTTATTTAAATAATTTATTAATGAGGTAAATACTGCATCATTGTTGTGTCAAAAATAATTTAATTTATTTGATTTCGAAAAATTATAAAAAAATATAATCATTTAGGAAATCTTATTAGAATTCCTATGAGTATTTATAGTCAAAAATATAATTTATATTAATCCTTATAAAAATTAATTACTAAAATATTTTTGTTAATGCCAATTTTGTCTTTACATTAAATTAATTATTCTAATATGTCATTTTCATTATTAAGGGTCTCCATGGGGTCCTAATAACAAAAAAAGGATACCCATGGTCAGACATTACCCATACAATATTGTTTGGACAATTGTTAAGGTAATTTTTAATTTTGATAATATTCTTTGAACCTTGAATTACCTTATTTACCTTTAACCGCAGTAAATAAAAGTCAAAAGATATTGTTCATCAATAATTATTTACATCTTATTAAAGTAAATTTTACTTCTTGATAACAACCATGTATTTTGGATTTTTGAAATTCAATTTACAGAAGTGGTAAAATTTCATTTAAATGAAAGATTTAGTTTTTTTAACAACCACTATGTTCTTTCACTATTCATCAAAAATTGATGTTTTTCAGAAAAATACCAAAACTTCAGCCTAATATATATATGATATTCTGATTTCAAAAATGAATTTCATTTTTCCGAATTCAAAACATAGAATTGGCATTAATTAATTTTAAAATTAATTCCCGTTATCAAAACAAATAGAGCGTTTTTAAGACACAATAACTATCAAAAGATCGACACTTGTTTATGTCCAAATTCAAAGTGAAATTAATTCTAGTGACCAACATTGGATTAAATGGTAAAAATATATTATAGTTAAACTTTATAACCAATTAAAATGATAATCTAATCATATAAATTATTGTGATGAAAAAGGTTGTTTTTATTTATAATATAACTTGTTTTTATTATTCATTAAAATATGAAGGTTATAAAAATAATATGAAAAATATATCCAAAGTAAATTTCTATATCCTTATTCCAATGAAGAATTATATTTTATCATATTTACATTATAAACTTTTCAAAAACTATATTTAAGGTGGGTTCTCCATTTAAAGGCGGCAAAATGGAATTTTTTAAAAAATATTTATTTTACCCGAAAAATTTATTTTGTTCCCATAAAATGTTCTAGAAAATTTGTAAGATGAATAATAATGTTATAAGATATAAAATTCAGTTAATATGATTCATAACATCTAGTTTATAATATTATATAAATATATCGTTGTTTAGTGGAACTCGGTAATCCGTACTACACACGCTATCGAGGAAGGTCACGATTGTGTGTAACGAAAGCCATGCTAGTGTTGTGTGCCGTGAAAGATTTCCTTGATGTTGTGTATAACATAATACATAAAAAATATACTTCTCATAAAATATTAGGGTGTTACAAATTTTGTGCAAAACACATTCACAGTCAAATAGAGATCGTAAACAGAAACACTGACCCAGTCACCGTGAAGGACACATCGTGACCCAGACACCGTGAAGGACACATGGTGACCCAGACACCGTGAAGGACACACCGCGACCCAGAAACTGTTAAGGACACACTATGACCCAGACACCATGAAGGACATATCGTGATCCACATACCATGAGCCACATACCGTGAATCACATACCGTGAAGGATACACCGTTTACACAAACAAATTGTGACACCGTTTCTTAACATTTTTTTCAATATAATTTAAATATTGCTAACAGTCATATTTGATGTTTTTAAATCAATTAATGTGATTTAATGACAGTTGTTGGCATGTCAAGAAATTTTACCTCGTACATATGGAAAGGGATTCATTCCTATTGTCGGTGCTCATGGAATAAAAATTAGTTTCAACTGCAGTTAAAAGAAGTAGTCGACGTGACATACATTCTACAACACACGGGAAGTGCTCTGTACTGAACCAAAGAACAATCCTAAGCAAAACTATGAAAAAGTCATTGAACAATCCCCAAATATGTTCCAACACATGCAATACTACACTACATGAGGAACTGATGTCAAGAGAACATATTCACTCCATTAGAAGACAAGATGAACTATGACACTCTGTTTTTCAATAGAAAAACTAGAGAAAGACTCAGAAGCATTTCTGGTGAATCCAATGATTCCAGTGCTTCATTTATAATCACTAGAGTTTTCTAAACTCTTATCTATTATCCCTAAGTGATTTTTTTATTTACTTTCAAGCAGTGTCGTGTAATCTGTATATCATACACACACACTGTCCCCTACACTGAACTAGAGGATATCAAAATCCTCACTCCAAAATTCTTAACTCTTGTTTACCCACTAAAACAATGGAAGAGGTCTGTGTGTGGCCTCGTCTTTGTTTTTTTCCCATGTAGAACTGTTGTAGAGGTCCCTACGTGGCCTGGACAGTTTTTTAAACTTTTGTTAACCCCGATCCAGGGTGTGGATCAAATTTATATAAATTTTAGAGGAATAAGTCTCGACTTGATATTGAACCTCTTGTTATATCTACTATGCATTTTTTTAGTTTATGTTTATATTATAATACATATATATTTTATATTTCATTGTTGTTACATTCAAATACAAAACCATTTTAATGTTACATTGAATGTTAAATTAGCAAGTGTTTACAGTTATTGTAAATCAGTAGGTTAGTTTCAAAAGTCAGTTTAATCTTTTGGTTAAATTAACTGAGACCTAATCAATATTTGAGAAGCTAAGTGAACATGTATAATATATATAATTTCACTACAGTTTACCTTGTTTTATAAATTATGGGATTTTAATAGAAAATATTTTAACAAAAATTTTAATTGGAACTCTATTCACCCCACCCCATCTTGAGTATCCACTCCAACCAACAATGGTGAACTATGTTAACATTTCATATCATCATTCTGATAAGATAATGTTCGATAATTTTTTTCCTCCAACATTATCCCATTATTTTACAGTCAAACAGATCTTCTTATATAGAGACACATAGTGGCCCATTTTAAGGATAAGATTAATATTTTTGTATGAGATATTTAATAGAGAATGGTTATGACCCCAAAATCACGTCAAATAATTTTTACATGATCATAATATATCCTATAGAGATTTATTTATTCACTAAAACTATAAATCCCTATATGGGTAATAAATTGTATTATAACTCACCTTCATATCCAGTTCGTGTTGAAGGCTTCTCTAAAACCTCAAGGTAGTCATTGAATATCAATTACCAACAATAGAGTGTATAAATATTTTTAGTCATGTTTATTATCACATTTATATATTTATTATGATGTCAATAGATGAGGAATAATTGATAGAAATTAAATAATATACCTTTATATGCTTATAGACAAACACACTTCTTGAATTATTTACATTATATTTCATGATGGAGTCTGGACATGAAATCCACAGTTTCTTTTTCATTTTCAAAAGTAATCAGAAATGGTTAAATTATTTTCCTACCAATCTATTTTTCTATATTGAATTTCTGGTGTGCAATTTTTTTAGATTATAATTATGTAATCTACCTCTTAATGTTAACCCCTAATAATGTTTCTTTAGATATCTATACATGTAACTATTTCCTAGATGTATAGTGAAAATTGATTTATCCGCATCATAAGGATATTTCATCATTAGTTATTGTTTTAGTAGGGCACATATCTAATTACCATACCATGTTAAATCATATTTTGAATATTTGATCTTTGAAATATTTTCTACAATTTTCAACATCACCCCACATCCAATTCCTGACTCATTAATCCTCTCAATAATAGATGGTTGAGAATCTACTTGACATAGGTAATATAATGATAAATTTAATATTCCCATGTCTATAATTTTCTTTTATATGATGATTATATTCATTGATTCCTCATCATTGAGATGGTTTAGAAATCATTTAAACTAAGGGAATTTTATACAATTTTCTCTTTCACTTGATTATAATGAAAATAATCCTTCATCGGCTCTATCCACATTTATTGGTACATATTGATATATTTTGTGGGAATATATACATGGGTCGTTTGAAATCCTTTAATATGTCACACTTCTCCCACAAAAGATAATGTAACCATGTCTTCAATTTAAAGAACACTACATCCAATTCTAGATCAAGTATTTTGTAGCTATACTCATGTATAATTAGTTTTATGGAGGCATATTCTATGAATTTTTCATCATTCATGAGTACACAACAAATTCCAATTTTATAGGACTCACTACAGATCATAACCCCTTACCCACATGTGGAAAATGTGATAATATTTATAGTAGTTTTCTTATTATATATCTATATAAATAACTATTCTCATTCACCATTATAAATAAACCTCATACACAAAAATTTTATATTTGTTAGTGGGATGAAAAAATCATGAGAATTTTCTCCAAAACTAATGATATTACCCCATTAATGGAATCATCATATCCATTTTTATCATAGATTTTGGTCAAGGTTATTATCAATAGACTATATGTTAAATGATCCATATATATCACTTTTTTTGTGATAACATGCCACAAAAATGCTCATTTATTCAAACAAAATCCACATTTAATATAAATTTTATTCTAATTTTTTGTATTAATATTATTTACTATATTATTCCAATTTCCTTCATATTCCACCTAGAATTTAGATTTGATAATAATATGACCTATAATTATTATGAAAAATATGCCGAGGTAATCATATATGAATCTATTAATTATGTCTATAAACATAACTAGATAATTAGTGATTCTAAATGGAATCATTGTGACCTTATTGTGCTTGTATATTATTTTAAATGAAGTATTGGGGATATCGTTTTTCATCACATTTACTTCATAATATCCAGACAGAATATCCATTTATAGAATAATATTGTTCTATATATATTAATGAAATATTTATTAAATAGTTGTAGGGGATAATTTTTATTTTTCATTATATTGTTAGAAAGATGAAAATTAATGATATAGGGAATAAAACCATACATATTCTTAAGTAAAAGTACCAATCAAACTTATGGTGTATTATTTGGGTGTATAAAATATTTATCCTCAAACACAAATAATAGTTTCTTCATCATTTTCTTGTCAATATTTTCCACTATATATATATTATTTGATAATTTCAAAGCCCTTGGAAGATGTATGATTAAGAAGAAATCATATTTTTTTTTTGGAAGACCATGAAATTCATCAGTAAACACATCATAGAATTCACTTATACTGGGAATGACATCAATGAAAATCAACCCCATAGACTAAATAATTTGAACTAGTTAAACTTGAAACAAGTGAAAAATATATATTCTTATGATAATGATAAAATAATATATTCATCTTAAACCATGGAATTGTATATAATTAGATGATATATTTGATATGGAGTTGAATTTCACATTTTAATGAATATTTGAATTCATAATACAATTAAATCCAATTTATACCGCAAATAATATAAAATTACAGTAAATGGATTATCAAAATGTTTTTTGGGATTTAATCTCAAAAAATTTGAGAGTGAGTCAGTTATAATATATGTATGAAGAAATTGATCAAATTATTGTCATAACAAGTAACTTGATTTCCATGTTTATAATTTGTGTTCTAATTATTCTACTAAACATTAGTTATATGAAAGAATTCATATATGTATAATATGATAATGTATTGATTATATATTAATGAATATTAATCGTATATATCACCACATAATTACTGAGATCCCCCCCATCTGTTGTGATAGATTCAGAAAGTCCTTAGTCTCTAGGTCGTTGATGTTTTTTCAATCAGTTTTCATTGAAAATACATAGATTAGTGCATTGATTGACATAGTATAATTATTAAAGGTATTTTAAACATAATAAAATTGATTAATTGTTGACTTGATCATTTTTTTATTTTATCAAATTGTTATTATCCTATTAAGTATCACTAGATAGGTTCACTTCCATCCCTCACTAGAAGCATTTCTTGGTCCCCTACATGCAATTTCCGTGATTCTTCAACAGACACTTCTGAAAATTCAGATATTTTAATTTTTGAGTCCATGATTTTTTTCCATGATACCACCAGAATGGTAACATAACATCCACTTCCTATCTATACACTCATGAGACCCATGAGATTGAATGATCTCCATGATTATTGTTGAGTCCATATTAGACAAATTTTTTTCAATGTCATGAAAAATAATATTTTTATATAATCATCTATATCCTCCAAAAATATGAAATCCAATTTAATTTTTGGGTCCAAAATATTGATGAATGTGTCATTTAAAATCCATTTAATGTTCACCTAATATATCCTAATGGATTCAACATACATTTTCTTAAACCCAAGAAAACCCATCACCAATTTATGGTCATGTTTGTGGAAAAAATATTTTTTTAAAAAAAATCAATTATTATTTCCACTCAATCACTTCGATCTCCTCTTAGGGCTTTTTATTTATGCTCAGTTTCCACCATTGACTGGAATCTCCCTCGTTGTGATAAATATCATGTATGAACTTATTTTTTCCAACCATATATGGATGGTAAAAATTTGTTGGGATATTATCCATTATTTAGTGAATAAATGATTGGATGATCAATTATTGGTCATATTCCATTGTAAAATAATGGTAATAATGAAAAAAAAAATTTACTTGGGTTTGTGTCTTCCTCATGATTCAATTATATATTAAAAACATGTGTAAATTAATAATGTTTATTCAATAATTTTATTACTCTGATACAAATAATGTTTTGAATCTCATTGAGGAAATCTCCCATTTCAACTCATAATGGTTTTGACACAGTGAATCTAATTATAATCCATTTAATTAAAAAAATATAAAATTATAGATGATAATTTTTAAGCTATTAATCACATAAAAGGAAAACCATTTATATATCATACATTAAATATTTTCCTCAATATATGAATTTAAAATTTTCAATCTATATATCAATGATATATTTTATACCCTAAATTATTTTTGAAATTTTTATTATCATAATAATTTTCATATGGATGTTGGAAATTTATCAAGACATACCACTATGAGTTTCAATATAGGTTTATAAATTGTTTTATTTTCCCTACACCAGGTGAAAAATATTACAAGGAAAATCATTCATTTTTAATTTTATTACACCTAGATACAACTATTATAAATCCTCATACACAAAAAGTATAAATTCAAGGATTTAGTTTTTTCAAAGAAGTCTTAATATATTCTTTACCAAAATATAATGATGTTTCCTCTATCAATTCTTAACCTAAAGGATATCAGTGAGTTTTTCTAATCATAATCCCAAAAATTAACTTGAATTAATTTTGTTACCAATTATGATATCACATATTTTAATAAAACTAATTTTTTTATTAATTATATAAACATATATTAATTATACTCATAGATGATCATGTGTCCCTGTGTCGTTGGGAAATTAGGTACATGGTAATGTAAAATTATACCAGGGCATAATAAAATCACCTAAATACTATAAAATATTCTATTGTGATATATTTATCTTTTATAAATATACAATCTAACCATTTGATTTATATTAGAATACGGTGAGATATAAAGTCGATAAATGGAAAAATAAAAGAACAGATGAAGTTTTATAATTATATGTGATTCAAGTGGAATTGAATTATGTCATAATAGTTAATAATATCATTAAATTTATCCTCAATGAATTATATAAGGGGATAAAAAAACCTAAATAGGAAGTACAAACATTATATAACATCAAATCATCAACAAAAATAATTTATATCCACTTACAAATCATACATAGATGATTATAGGATAACCTCATAATATCCATACAAGGTATCTATCGAGATAAAATCATTACCCAATGCATTGTTGGGATATATAAATTTTCCTCCCCACCTTATCACATTCATATGATGTAAATTCATAAGTGGAAAAAATAGACCAAACAACACAATGATTTATTTAAATACATTTAATCCAATGATAAAAGAATGTGATAAAAATAGGTGGATATCCATAATCAATTAATGGTAGGTATATTTATGTGAACACCAATAAGTGGGAATGGGTATGGGTATTCATTACAATAATGTTTGTCATGGAAAATCCTAGGATAAATTTGAGTTCTTAATAACGGTGAATATTGATTAATTTAATGGATTAATGAGAGTGATGATAGACTCTCATCGCAGGTTGTCCATATGTACAGTAGAAGGGTTGATAAATACACATTCCAACATGAATAATTGGAAATATAAAATTATTAATATAAATATGTTTCTTGAATTTAATAGAATACATATAACATACCTCTCCATGAGATGGATGTTAGGAATGCTTCATTGGATATTCTTAATGGATTCAGGTAACGTTAAGAGATATATAGATAGGGAATAGTAGCGTAGATTCCTTCTTAGAGGGGTTTTAGAGATGAGTATTGGAAGGTTGGGTGGGTTTTTATAAAAATTAATGGGATCCATTTTGTAAATTTCTAAACATAGATGTTTTACATTATATGATAAAATAATAACAACCAATATGATTCCAATAGTTATTTAGAAAGATATCTCCATGAGAGATTTATTTTATCAATGTATTATAAGGATATGAACCATAACCATTATAATAATTAACATTACAATTTTTTAAGTGTGAAGTTTTCATAAATATAAATATTAAAATAATAATATAGTATATTTGTTCTTGAAGATTCATTAATGTTTTATAGAACTAATAATAAAACATAAAATAATTATTTTTAAAGGAATATATAATTCAGGAAAAGAAGAATCTATAGACAAATTATTATTTAACTTTTCATATATTATGATTTTATAATACCTTCTATATAAATATATTATATTTAATTTTTAGCCGAAAAATTTTATTTCTAGAAAATTTAATAAAATTCATCATTGGATAATTGTGGTGTGATAATTTAAAAAATAATATTACTTTTCCCAAAAAAATTCAATAAATATTAAAATTTATTCTTTAAAATATATATATATTTATATTAAAATATGGGTTTTATGATGATAATATTTTATCGGCCCTTACAGATATTACATTTTGAGATAATAAAATTATAAATTTTATTTAACCTGTTATAAGTAAAAAAAATATTTTATTAAAGTTGACTTATTTAAAAAATTCTTGAATTCATCAAAATGTGTGAATTTAGTGAATCAATATATATATAAATGAACATTTTTAGTTTCATCATTTTAAAAAATAATTCCTATAATCCATGTTTTTCATTAATTTTTAATTTAAAAAAGTTAAAGAAATATAAATATAATTTAATTAAAAATTAAAATATATATATCCATAAAATAAAGGTATACATACTTAAACCAATATTTTCATAGCATATGTCTAATAGGTAAGGTGAACAATAGTGAAACATTCATTAAAAGGATCAATGAACAATGTTTGGGTGATGATATTAATAATATTGAAACTCTCCAATACATAGTTTATTTCATGATTTTGTTGTTGGATATAATCCTCAGACTAATAAATGATAAATCATAGAAATAAAATATCATTTAGAATCCCTAAAAAATGGGCCACATTTATTGTGATCATACTTGTAATGTTCATATATTCTTTTATAATTGTCAATTAGACATTATAATAATCCTTAATATATACTAATAATAATTTTCATTGTAAAAAATTTATATTATCAAGGGTTATGAGTATTAATTATTATTTACAAATTGACATGGTATAACATATAATGATGATAAATTTGTTAATTATTGACTGTGATTTCTATAAAATCAGTATAAATATGTATTTAATTCATTTTTAAATGGAAAATAATTTACAAAACGTGAGGTTGTTACCATGGGATTCATATTCCATCAAATAAAATTTATAAAAAATCCAAATAGTAAAACAATGCTTTCATAAAAATCAATATTTCCATAAAATAATAAAATTGAATCTTATAATAATTTACCGTGAAGAACTCATTCAATAATTCATTACTTATTTTACACCATAACCATCACCTTTTAAAAAATAACATAAAATATATAATATTCTATAATTCCAACCTCGATCCTCACCACACCCCAGTCTCTTGTATGCATTCATGATCTCTTGAAAAATAAATTTCACAACATGTGCTCATCCTAAATATGGACACGAGGACTACATTGACACCAATGATCCAATTTATGGTGTGAATAATATATATCAGTTTCATTTCACCATGTTTTATTAGTTTATGGAAACGTATACATGTATTAATTTTGAATAAAAATCAACACAATTATGTTAGTTTTCAAATTATATATAGGCCACTATGACTTTATGATAAATGGGTCACATATTTTTAACCAAGGAACTAATAAAAATGATAAATCCATCTAAAAAACTATAATAAAATTCAGTCATCCCATCATGATACTAAATCTATTACTTAGCCTACACCATAAAAGTTATGGTATGACACTTTAATGTCATGATTACTACCCAAAATTATAGGTTGAGGTCCCATGTCCAATTCAAATATTCCTTCCCTATATCAATACATTCATGTTAAGACATTTTTACTGAACATGAATTAATCCAAAATAAAACCACTACATTATCTCTCAATGTAGATTCCATTGAATGTGTGTCACATATTTTCATATTCAGACCCCCTATCACTCGGGGTTGGTGGTGAATTCCATATTCCATGCTCTATTAATGGATGTGGTCACAAAATGACCACTAAACTCTTCTAGGATTGGTATCACATACAGTGGAAGATTAATATGAAAACACTCATGGTGGACCATACATACATCCTCTCTCTCAGGGAATGTATATGCATCACATCCACCATCATATCTCTCTGGATGGGAATTAATCCAAAAATACCACACCTCTCACCAGGGGTGAGGGTCACAACCATATCATATATGAAACAATAAATAAGTATACAAAACCCATATTATATAATCACTAAATCATGACATGGAACAAGTTACTCGAGGATTTATACATTATCTTGGACACATTTTATGTTCTATATAGACACTCTGACTAACCTCTATAGATAATTGAACTATTTTTTAATTGATACTATTATATTTATGTTTCCCACATTAATCATAATCCCATAGTCTCAACCCATCTATTTCCAAAGCAAATGTGGATTCAATCCTCAATAATATTCGACACACAACCTGACCATGTAATATAATTATAAACCTAAGGTATCTAAATATAAACCCATTAAAAAAATAATATTATGTCATTCATTAGTTCCTTAATCCCGAACATAGATCTTGTCTCATATCTCCAAATAGATTTTTCTGAAACAAATACACATCATATAATAGAACCAAACATGAAATCTCAGATCTGGCCTAAAAAATAATCATTACATTTCATGAATTGATAAATGGGACCCCATTTTATTCATCCAACCAGGAATCCAAAAATAAAAATATTAGATAAAATAAAAACAATGGGCCTTATTTATTTAATTATTCAGATAATTTTTACAATTCCCTATATAAATATGGGAACCATTGAATAAGGTATTTAATTTTTTCATCAATAAAGTTCTTTAAAATATTCCAAATTTTTTATTCAAGGTTACTGACATATATATAAATAATACAATATTAATTTTTCAAATAAACAATAATCAAGAATAAATAAATATATTAATAAATTAGAAAAATAATATAAATAAAATAAATTTAGAAAAACATCTCTTTAGTCAATTTCAAAACTATGATATCAAATAAGATAAATTTCCTCAAACATAATATATACAATGGTCAAATAATAATTTCTTTATTCATGAATGATCACTGCAGCCCCTAGTTTTCATAAGAAACTATATAATAAAACATAATTTAAAAATGATATACAAGAGGTGTTCATATAAAATAAAAAATCCCATATAAAATACTTTAATAAAATAATAACATTTTACAATTAATGGTGATAACCGTTCATCTAATCAACTTATCATTAGATTAACAAATACAAAAAAATATATCCATGAAATATACTTAACAAGAATATCAATTTAATATATGTTCCTTGGGAAACCATCTTTATAGTACCCTTACAAGAACACATATATATGGAATAACCTAATCTGTTAATTCCAACATAATTCTTAGGATAACATAAATAGAATCCAGTGAATTGGAGAGTTATATCATTCTCACTCATAATAAAAAAATATCCAAGGACTATATAATATATATAACACAATAAATATTATAGTATCATTAAAAAAATAGTCATTTATTTGTTTTAAATCATTTGCAGAAGCAATATCTTGATTCCCATAAAAATATAGATAAAATACATTTTTCATTATAAAAATCAAAATAATTGACCATAACAATATTAATTAAATTATAATAATAAAAAAATTTTAAAAAATTTATATTAATATTTTTAAATAATAATTGTAATGATGTAATGAAATAATGGGCATTTCATATATATTAAGAATCGTTTCTTTTTAATTTCTCTAAAATATTCAATATAGTAATAATTTGAAAAGGATTAAAATTATTTTTAAAATGTATCACAAACAAGTAAAATATATTTTAAAATTAATTTGAACTTAAATATGTGTATATTAATGAAATACCTATAAAATATAAAGGAACATTTATATATGAAAAAATTAAAATACAAACCTTTTAATTTTTAAAATAAAGTTTTAATGAAAAATAAAATAAAACATTATAACATTTGAACCAATGAAACATTGATGGAAATTAAATTACATGAATATTAAGACACTATATTATGTATATATTAATAATAATATAAATAATAATTCTCCATTTTATAGAACAAAATGGATTTCGTGAATGTATATAAAATCCCAATGAAATTGAATTGAGAGTAGAAATATTTTAACAAAAAATTCATATTCAATCTCATGTTTTATTACAAACAAATAATTTTATTATTATTGATTTAATTTAATAAAAAACATTTTCATGTTAATTTATGGATCATTATATTATCTAATTTCATCAATTAAAATGTTTTATCTCTTTACAAAGTAATTTATGATTATAATGGATGTTCATTGGATGTATGGTTTATAGTCCCAAAACAACTTCGGTGGGGTGACTATGGATAAATTGATCGTAGATAAATCAAATGTAAGATCATAATAATGAAATAATTATAATTTTTATAAATTATATAAACTTTTTTACCATCAATGTAAATAATTCATGAAAATTTAATGACTTCTCTCTTCAGAGGTGGTAGTCCACATGTACAAAATAACAAAGAAATAATTTTTCAATTGAGGGAATGTTAAGAAAATTAATGGTCTTTTGTATTAATAAATTGAAAATTATTTCATTATTATTAGATATATTTATTAAATTAATAATAATTATTCTCAATTTGAGGGGATGCTAAAAAATGAAATGCAACGCTTTATATAGGTGGAAATTCACACATACTCATGAGTGAGGTTTTGAATTCACATACTATGAAATCGAAGATTAATGAGGGGTTTTACATTACAAAAATAAAAATTACTATTTCTAAAATTATAATGTTATTATTTAAACATACTGTGTATTTATATTAATGGATTAAATAAATAAATAAATAAATAAATGCATTAGTTAACTGTTAATCATTATTCAAAAACCGCAATTATATTTAGTTTAAGGACATAATAAAGAAGGATTACGGTAACCATATTATCCTATAAATTTGGGAATTGAATCATATCTTTATATTTGGGAATATTATGTGATAAAAATCATGCATTGTTTGATTTAGTAATTCTTGAAATGAGTCCATTTTAGGGGAACAAATCTATGGTGATACCATAAATATTTCAAATTTAGCTATGAGTGAGGAAATTATAATATTAAAAGTGGATTAAAAATGTCTAAAGAATGAAATTATATAGCATATTATATTCCAATATATCATTTATATAAATTTTATGACTTAAATATTAATTAATAAAATATTTAATATCAAAAAACACATTTAAAGTCAGTAACATTTTTTTCAACCTATCCTGACAACAAAAATAAAATGAATTAAATAATTTCCAAATAAATTAATATAAATTATTTATTTTTATTCCAAAATATGTATAAAATTTTCTTAATAAATTAAATAACATAAATATGTTCATTTTCAATATTTTAAGAATAAACACTTATGATTTATTTAGTCTTCAAAACCAATACACCAACATAGTTTACTGTTTGTAAATAATTATAAAAAATTTAAAAAATTTAAAATATATTATAATAATAATATTATGTTTTATTTATTTATATATATTTAGATTCATTAAAAAAAATTTCACCCACATATATGAAATTATAAATAATTTAATATGATATTTCATCTTTTCCTACATTTCCCAAGTGATGTACAAGAATGTGAATATGATTTTTCTTATATTAATACAAATTATTATATATATTAATACTGATAATAAATTAAACATCATATAAACTAATATATATATTAATTATTAAATCTCAAATATTATCTTTAGGATACAAAATTTTATGTTTTAATTGTCGTAGAAGTACCATGATTGCACAAAAATTTATTTTAATATTTATCTAGAAATAAATTCAAATTTACATTTTTTAAATATTTTAAATGTAATTTTTTATTCTTTTATATTAAACTGTTAATTTATCAATTTTCTTAAATTTTTATATCATAGGTATTTCTTTTCAACTTCATGAATGATATAATAATTTATAAAAAATATATTTTTTTAATATTCATTAAAAATTGATCTTCATGAAAAAACTATAAAGAAAAATACCAATGAAATATAATTCTTGATGAATAATAAATAAATTACATTTATATAAATTAAATATCTCAATGTTTAATAAATTACATTTATATCAAAATATATAAAAGAAATTCTAAATTATTTTTCGGGAAATTATATTTTAATGTTTAAAAATATTTCAATACAAATATTACCTATAATGATAAATTAAAAAACATAAATTTTTTAAATTTTAATAAATATTATTTAAATAAATTTTTAAAACAATTCCAAAATAAATTAAATTTTTTTTAATTATTGAATGTAAATGACTTTAAATTCGTATGTTTATGTATTCAAATATGAACACATTATTTTTAAAAAATTTGTAAAATTTTACTAAAATATAATTTGGATATGACTATTTAAACTATTATAAGCATTTAAAAAATTTATTTTCAAGGGTATCTTAAAATTAATTAATATATAAACACACAAAATAAAATAAAAATAAATTTTGAAGAATTATTTTTTGAAGCATAAAACAGCTTTAGAAAAAAAACATGAGTGCATATTTATTCTGAAATAATCCTTACATTTTCATTATATAAATACTTCATAAATATTTTACATAATCATTTCATTATTATTTATATCTTCCAATATAATGTCTATTTTATAACAATTACACTTATGTAATAATATTTTTATAGTATATTATTCATTTCATAAATATTTACCTCGCTTGTTAAGAAATATATTATGAAAAATATTCATCTAAAATGAATTTATAGGGTATTATATAATACCCTCCTTCATGAAATATTCATATATACATTAGAATCATTATCGATAAAAAGTGTTTAATTTTTTTTTTAAAAAAAATTCTTCGGAATGGATAGTAAAATATACCCTCACGAAAGTAAAATACATTTAAATATTTAAAAATAGCATTGTTGAAATACCATGTAAAAAAGGAAAATAAATAATTCATGTCAAAAGTGGAAACTATATATATGATGGTCACTTATAATAATGATTAACTATGTTTCTAAATAAGATAATATAAGTGTGAGTTGAAAAATATTGGCAGAAAGAATAAATGTAATGTCCAATTGTGGCGTGATTGAGAATGTGATCATGAGAAATTTAATGACCCTATAAATTAGTAAATGATAAATAATAATAATATAAATTCATTATAAAAGAACCTAAAAGGGTAAAATTCATATTTCAATATACATTTAATAGATATGTGGGATTATTTTACCCTTAATAAATAGAACACAAGGAAATATACTTACACGATTTAATTCTATTTGAAAACAACAATTTTAACATTTTTTATTTTACCAAATTTCACTTCTTTTTCAACTCTAAATCCATGAAATTAATATTAAAAAACAATTTTCTATGCATCAAAAATTAGAACAACCATTTAATAGATCACATGACCTTTAAAAACATAACATGGTTTTTGTAAAATAATTATATATAAATCCAAAACAATAATGATTTGTATTAACTAAGATAATATTATTTTTAAGAATCCTCTTTTTTAGAAATATAAAATATATATGAAAATACGCATCAATAAATAAAAAATTTCATTATAAATCATTATATAAATTTATAATATTATATCTTTTCAAAACATAACTAACTCAGTTTGAAACCAATAAACTAGAAGTATTTGATCAAATATTATTCTAAGAACAATTTAATAATAATAATCTAAAAACAAAATTATCCACTGATAAATCAAGATACATATAAAATGTATGTTTCTTATTCATGTAACATTCAATATTTTCAAGTGTTTTCAATAAAAACAATGAATTTTTTGAAATCCAAAATAAAATAATATAAACATTAATGAGATAATTCAAAAATTCTTCCACAAATATAGAACCATATTAGCCAAATTTTTTCCGATTTTTTCATTGGGGCACTTGTGTCCTTCCTTGGAGGGAACATAGCTGCAACCTCACATTCCCGTTATCAAATGGAGAGCTACATAATTCACCCATTCAAAGATATTTTCTCCTTGATCGAAATGGGAAGATATGATATCGGTACCTCTTTCTGTAGATTCCACCCCATAACTTGTTAACTACTCCGATTATCCCTTATATATTTTATCATGGTTCGTGAATCTAATTTGCGTTGTCATATCTTTTTGGACGTCCGTTAATTACTCTACTTCTGTTAGAACATTTTATGATGTCTTGACACTGTTGAAACCTTCGGTTGGAGTAGATGAAAACATCAGGCATGTCTGGGCTTCTCCGGATGTGTGGACACTTGGGAACCTGTATTCTTCCTCCTAAGAGGGCATCTCAAGGGTGTAGAACCTGACACATCCCATTTCGGTCATAGAGATTCCTATGCTGGAGGCATGTCATTGAGGTTTTCCCTAGTTTACAAGGTTTAACACGTGGTATCACGTGGGTTTAACGTGTAACGGAGATAGAATCACAATGATCATAACATCCATTATAATTGGATCATATTGGTATATCCCTTGGGGGTCCAGGAGTGTTTGCTAGATTTATAGATCTGATCACTCAATAAGACCAGACTCATGATGGTGTGTTCCATTATTTGAAGATGTCAAAACTTTATGGCTGATCTAGATTCCAATGAGTGTATATCAAGATGTTTGAACACTAGAATGAGGAAAAAAATGGTTTATCATTGACTTAGGATAAACCAAGTGGTAGTTTCCTATGTACCTCGGCTAGAAGACAGATATCAAAACCCACATACTTTAAATGTTTGATGAATCTGGCTGTACAGAAGGAACAACAACCTAAATTCATGATAGTGATTATGCATGGAATTAATCCCATAAAAAAGGTACAGTTTTAGGTGGATGGTTATGAATTTAATGGGGCTTATGCATAGTTAGATTCACAGGTGCTGTAGGAGGTGGCGCTGGGGTGAATGTCATGATCACAATGGGATGTGGCAGACTTTTTTAGAGACACAATGGATGATGGAGAGTTGAATGATGTATAGGGGTAAGGATATGAGACCATTGGGAAGGTGATGATAGTGTTGTACATGAGCCTCAAATATATATCCTACTTATCGATGTGTCAAGGATTCAATGTCCACGTAGTATTGTGGGGTGATGAGAGACCTGGGGAGGTGGCCTATGTGAATGGAGGCATTGATGGGACCATAATTAAGTGGAACCATTGGGTTTAGTCCTGACCTTCCCTAAACACAAAGAATGGAGTGATTGATTACGATGAGACATGAGGTATGGGAATTAACCTCATATAGGCTTCCTATGTTTCCCTTTTGTAGTTAATTAAAGTGTATGTAGTTCATCTGAAGATGGATTAGAATCAAATGGGGACTTCATCGACTTACCATCGATTGTGGGACTTCAATGGATAACTTCCAAATGAAGTTGGAAAATGATTACCACTTAAAGGGGTAGACAATGTCTTAACGCTGGATGGATTTGACAACGGATTACTACTAAATGATGCTAAAAATGGCATAATGATGAATAGGTGATAGTTTAGTGTCGTGTGGGACATAAAAGGGGGTATACATTTTAACTTCGTGAAGTATTGGGGTTGACCTACATGGAGTAGTTCAGACCTATGGGTGTTGGGATTGAACATTAGGGAGTCTTCCTACGTACCTTGCCTTGGAAAGGATCAATATCTATGTAGTTCAGGTGGGTGTTTGGTGAACTGACATGAAGAGGGTCAGAACCAATAGAATGTGTGCTTGATCTTCATGGTGGCTTTCTATATTCATTTCCTAGGTGAGGATCAAACACCACATAGTTCAAGAGAAGTGATAATCAACATGATGATGGTCAAAACCCATTGGTGTTGGGATTGAACCATAGGGAGTATTCATTCATATGTTTCCTTGATAAGGATCAATGTACACATAGTTCGGGAATGGGTTTCGGGATTACACTCTATGGTGGTTGAGAGAGGATGTCATGGTGAGTGCCTACATCTCTATGTCAACATGAGTCGTGCTCGCTGTGAAAATCAAGAGGCATCATGGACCTGATAATCACGGCGCAAAGGTTCTTCCCTGAAGGTTGGGGAATGGGGATTACACAAATATCATCCCAGGTGGTACAATAGTAGGTAAATGTTGAAAGAGGCTTACAAAAGAAAGATTCACATGTGCCGATATGGATCAGCATTAGAGTAGGAGGCTTACACAGGGAAACTACCTGGGTGCCAATTTCAAGCAGGAATGGTGAATGGAGCTTACACAAGGAAGATGCACAGGTGTTGTTATGGAGTGACAATGGTGAATGGGGAATATGCAAGGAAGCTACCTGGGTGCTGCTATGGAGTGGCGACGACAGATGGGGCTTACGCAAGGAAACTGCCCAGGGGCTGCTATGGAGAGACAATGGTGAAGGGCGCTCACTCAAGGAAGCTGCCCTGGGGCTGCTATGGAGCGACAATAGTGAATGGGCCTTACACAAAGAAGTTGATCAGGTGCTGTTATGGAGCGGAAATGGGGAATGTGTCTTAATCAAGGAAGTTTCCTAGGTGTCGCTAGGGAGTAGAAATGGCATATGGGTATTACACAAGGAAGCTTCCCAGGTGCCGCAATAGAGTGAAAATGTTGAATGGGTAATATGCAAGGAAGATGCCCAGGTGCCACTATGGTGTGGCAATGGAGGATAGGGCTTATGAAAGGAAGTTTCACAGTTGCCGCTTTGGAGAAGAAATGCTAAATGGAGATTACACAAGGTGCAACCAAGGTTCCGATCTAGAGCAACAATGGTGAATGAGGCATATAAATAGAAGTTTTCTGACTGCCTCTATGGAGTGGAAATGGTGAATGGGGATTACACAAGGAATCTTCTTGTAATATCTTCGACATGTATATCCATGAGGCCATCACAACTCAGTGGTGAGTAGAGGCATGTTATTGAGTCCAACACCAATTTACTAGTGTACAAGTGGGATAATGCCAAGGGTGCTGAAATAAATCCGATCTAAGGGGAATGAAAAGTGTGAATCACATGCCCAATATTTGGAATGCAGTGAGGGTGGCATGATGATGGAATATAATAGTTGACTATGTTTTAAACAAAACATCCATATCGTGTTAGCCTGAAACGAGGACAAACAAATGAGGGTCGACTTTTGACTGTGTTTGAAAGACCAGACCTGACTCAATGTGTCATCCAATGTCTTCTGAGGTGATGGCATAGTATGGTAGGTGAGGCAATGCGGTATGTGACCAGGCGGTTAGGGGGTTATTATAGAAATTGAAGAGGCTGAATATTTGAATAAAATACACACATGGTTTAATGTGTAGTTATGGACTGTTTGAATGGATTTCAATGCTATTAATGATATTCCACTATGATCATGATATAATGCATCTAATTCTTATCCCATAAGTAATCTCTTATTTAGAACAAGAGGCATCCTATTATTGAACGATAAGTCATGCAATAGATTATTGTGATGTAGAGTGGATTGTTGGAAACTTATGCTTGGAGGATAAGAAATATCTCATTTAGAGTAAGTGGAATCCTATTTTTGTCACTTAGGGAGTAATGTAGTTTATATTAATGTAGAATGGTCTATTATCATCTTATATTGGGAGCATAAGGAATCTCTCGAATGGAGAAGGATGTATCCAATTATTGAATGATAGGGAATGATACAGTTTAGTGTCATGTATATAGGACTATTGGCATCTTATTCTCGGAAAATAAGGCATATATCATATAGAGAAAGTGACATATTTTGTATTCAACATAGGGTGTACTACTGTTTATAGTAATAAATATATGACTATAAGACATAAGGCACCTAAAAATGGTTGGTGTGAGGACATAGGCAAGGGTGGAACTTTCTGGTTTATCCTGGAATATGAGCTGGTGATGGGGTTCAGATGAGGTTTGTGATGAATGGTTCAACTCAAGGTACTCAGGGGGGGGGATTGATGACAAAAATGTCAACATGTGACATATGAAACATACCAAGAGAAATATACTGACTCAAGGAGTTTCATGTTGTGTAAAGGAGTATCTCAAATCATTGTATCACCTAGGTAGGAGGTGGCTGTGCATAAGTCCACAATGGAAATTGATAATGTCCCATCCCGAAAACATCAAGGTGCGACTATCCATTTTTTATGGGGGTCAGTGAAGGTACCTAAGGGACCAGCCCCGCGGGCTTGGATTGAATTGCAGCACTAATCCCAAGAGGTGGAGGGGGGGAATCACCATGAAGTATAGACTAGAATAAACAACCAAGTATACTATTGTGTGTAAGATGGGATACACAAAATACTTGATGTGTGGAAGAATGGAATGTGAGGCATAGGTGCGCGCACGATCTTGCACCTTGGTACTATTTCACCCAAGATTGAAGTATATCATAAATGATTGAAGTCTTGTGCAAATGATTGAGTGTTTTTAAAGCAAGATGGAAGGTTTTGTGTCCAAGGATGTAATCTTATACACACATGACATGGGAAGAAAATATGCTTGGCGAGGATAAATCCATTGTGTGATCATATGAAATAGACCCATTTTGGACCTATCGTGCAAGATATCACATTGAGGATTCCATTCTTCTATGCAGGCACGGAAGAGGAGGTCATGCATGATTCATAGCAGTGACTAACATCCGGAGCGCGCCCCTGAGGAGTGGGTGTTTCAATTGTATTTATCGGAGAACCTGAGAGTGGTTGTGGGTAATATTCCGGGTGCGGAAGTGATCATAAACGCACCTTGCGGTGGGTGTGCGTGCAAAGGTCTGTCACATACAAAGCTGTGGTTGACATCGACTTGGGCGCGAAAGGGGGCCCGAAACACAAATTCCCATTTAATGTCGCATTGGGCATGGAAAGGGGGCCGATTGCCCACGATTTTGTGCTCTAGAAGGCCCCTTGGGTGCGTCCCCCAAATCATGTGCATAGATTCCAACCATGATGAAATTTCTCAAAACTTTTGTGCACCTTTTTTGGATTTTTTTCAGGTGGCCTGTGCGGAAGATGACATATCATTAGATGTGGGAAATGTCTTTGTGAAATGTAACATGCAATATTTTACTATGGCATGCAAGATTCAATTATTTCATCCATAACATAGATTCATACCCACAAGATTTAAATCTTGCACGCAAAATGTCTATTCTTGCAGATAAGATTTCAATTCTTGCACGCAAAACCGTACATTTCCCCAAAATTGTTCTAGATGACCATTTATAAAAGACTGCCTTCGAACGGTCATAACTTCTAATCCATAACTCTTTTCATACTCCACAACTAGTCAAATCGAAGCTTGTGGACCAAGATACATCCCGAGATCATGAATGGAAGCATTCTATGAATTGCATGGAAGCACTTTCATGTTACGAAAAAATATATTCAATTTTCAAATAATAATATAATGTTCCCATAATATATAATATATTAAAAATAACATTAATCACAAATTCAATGAATCACTATTAATTATGATGATTATTTAAATGATAAATATTATGTTCCAACATATTTATATAGATAATATAATCAATACCCATTTTATTAAATTGATTTTTAGGCTCACCGAACATCGTATAATATTTAAAAGTACCCAAATATAAATAAAATATCTTTTAGTTACATTGTAACATTTCATAAATTATTCATATAAACACATAGAGAGAATAATGTTTTATCATCACATAAAAATAATGATAAAAATATGTTTTCATTAAAAATTATTTAAAAAACAATATATTGATGAATATGATATAATATCTATTTTCAATCATAAAAAATATAATAACCTTATAAAAAACATTCATGATAGAGGGTACATTTCCTTATGCATATTGCATTAAAAACATTTCATTCTATGATTTTGAAAAATGTAAAAAATATGTTATTTAGAAAATATTAATAATTTATTTTAAATAATTTCTAATGACTCTCAAACATGTTTGAAAATGGAATTTAACATAAATTTAATTATAATAATAACCGTAATGAAACATTCTAATGAACATTATTATGTAGGAAAATTTTAATAAAAAATATCAAAAAAATTAAAATTTTCTTGTCCTGAATAATATTTTACAACTTCATAACATCTGAATGAATGAAACATTGAATGTAATAAATTTCAATTGATATATAAACACCTAAATATATAGATAATTATTATAAAATACAACCATTTGTATTATTATAAACCACAAAAAATAAAATATGTGGGGAAAATAGTCTAACAATAAAAGAAGTGGAATTGAGACTTGAAATCAATTACTATATACACCATATATATTTAATCATTATTTAATTTATAAAAAATAAATTTCAATTAGTTATTTTTTTGATTATTAAAAACTTTAATACTTAATCCACTATCATTATATCAATTTATTTTTTTATAACCATAATTATTTAGTTAACTAAACAACTTTTTTATGTCGTTTTTTTAACACTCGATTTGTAATTCCAAAACATATTCTTTAAGAGGATTGATAATAGTCATTTTTTCCCCGTATCTGGTGAAATAATCTTGAAATAATTATAATTTTTATCAATTCAATATAATTTTATAAACATCAATTAAATTTTTACATGAAATATTTATCACATCACATTGTATAGGTGTACTCCACACGTACTCACAAAAAATGTTATGATTTTCAATGCATGAAAAAGTATGAAAATATATATTTTATTTTCTTTAAATAATTTTTATTTTATTATGAATAAATTATATATTTCATAAAATAAAAATAAATACTTTTTATGAAATGGTTAATAAAACACAACAATTCGTCGAGGAGGAAATCCATATGTACGCAAGAACGATGATTTTATATACCATATGATTGAAAAATGGTTGTAAAATAAATGTTAAATAAAAATAATGATATATAATTATATCTAATATTTTTATGGAATTATATTATCTTTCTATTCATATATTTTTGGTTGTTCTAAAATGAAAAAATAGTTATCTTGGTTAAGAGTTATACCTTATTATTTGGAAAAAATTGTTCTATTTATCATAAATCGATTAGAAATTATGTTCATGGACAATATAATACATATGTACTATTTTAATGGAAGTTTATATCATATTTTTTGTATATTTCAGATATGTAAAGAAAAAATATTTGTGATATAATTTGTTGAAACTACACCTTTATATTGGAAAATGACAATGGTGTTTTTGTAATTATTTATTCATCAAGTGTCAATAACTATTTATAATGTCTATGAAGAATATAACTATAATGTGATTAATGTTTTGAAAATATTTAACCACACTTATTAATTTATGTAATATATTTTACCTTTAATTCTATTGATAAAATATAATTTATAATAAAATTCAATTAAATTCATTTTCATTTTTATCATCTTACATTGACATTAAAATATCATGGATATCAAAAAATATAAATATAAAAAAGTATGATATTGTTTATAAATATTATAAATATATAAAATTAATAAAATATGTTGAATAAAATAAATTTAGTATTTTTAATTATATTATAAAAAATTACTGAAACATTTATTGTTTTTATCAAAATTATAGCATCATAGTGTAGGTGTTTTAGAAAAATTATTCTAAATATAAAAATTAATAATAAATTATTAAAAATTTATTAATTTATTTAAATTAATCATTTTTATTTACACATATTTACTATTTATATTTAATCAAAATTATGGCATGAAAACATTTTTAATAGGTTATTTTGACTTTTCATCCCTTACGAAATCACAACCCATGAATTTCAATATGATTCTTAATACATTAGTATAAAATTAATAATTATTTTTCCATATAATACAAAAATATTAATTAATAAATTATATAAAATACTTCAGTTGTCATAAATATTATCCTTATATCACCATATACACATTTTCTAATGCTGCAAAAGAATTTTTTTGACACTGAAAATGATATTTATATTTTTGTGAAAGAATATATAAAATATTCATTTGGAATTAATTTTCAATGATACTTATATTATATTATCATTCATGATCCAGTATATATGTTTAAAAAATTTCATATTTCGATAATCATGATTTTAAAAAGATACATTATTTCATAGAAATTGTATTCTATAACTACTCATGTAACACCCCATGCATCGACAATACGATTCTCTTTAAATAATACAGTAGCATGTGTTGTACACAATTTCGAGTTCTAACACACCACAACCAATCAAACTAGTCGTTATTAATAGTAATAGCCACTTTTTGAAATTTTATAAATTTTATATTTCAAAATGGACTTCATTTTTGGATTTGGAATTTCGAAATTAGTTTAGGGTGAATTTTTGGTACTTTTCTAATAGTTTTCATATTTGGATGAATCTTGAAAATTATTAAATTTTAATTAAATACATCTTTTTAATAGAAATAATTAATAGTCATAAATTATGAATTTGATTAGTTTTAATGTATAGTTATAATATAATTTTACCATTTAATCTAATTTTGGTCATTGGACATAATTTACCATTTAAACTAGATATAAACAATTGTCAATCTTTTGATAGTTACAATTTTTTAAAAACACGCTTTTTGTTTTGACAACAAATATTAATTTTAAGTTAATTTCTGTCACTTCTGTATATTGAATTCATAAAATTGATTTCATATTTAGAATCATGAGGTACAAATTTTGTAAATAGAAAACTTTTATTTTTAGACATTTTGAATAATTACTTCGGTAAATATTTTATTTACCATGGTTTAAGGGTTAATCCGGTAATTAAGGGTTAAAAAATTATTAATATAATAATATTAAATCACCCTAAAATGGGACTGAACCCTATTGGTTGACACATGTCCGACCATGTGCATCGTTCGGTCGATTTTGGGACCCCATGGATCCCCTTGTAAGTGATAATTTTACATTATATTAGTTATGTTAAAGTAAATACAAAAATGACATAAGAAAATATATTATAGAAAATAAAAAGTATACTAGGTTATATATTTTATATTTTCTACTATAAACTTTAATTATAAATATTAAAATATTTCCTACATAATTGGTTATTATTTATAATTTTTAGACATAGAATAATTAAAATTATTAAGAATCAATAATGATGTTGTATTTTCCTTGTTAATGAAAGGATAAAAAAATTGGTATTATAAATTTTAAAATAAATATAATTTGAATGTTTTTATGACATCAAAGAAATTTATTGGTTGATATTACATGTTATTATTACTTTAACGTGTTTTTTTAGATTTAATAATGTTGTTAAGACTTTATCAAAAATCAATTATTAAATAGTTTCAAAATTTACAAAGAGGAGTTTTTAAAACAAATAGTATAATATTAATTGATATTCTTTTCCTAAGAATCTAAGGATCGGAAAAAGGATTTTTATTATGATAGTTGTATCATTAATGTAAAACTTGGGATTCTCTTGGAAGTATATATTATTTTTATTAACTATTTAATATAAAAATACAAAGAGACCTGGTAAATGTCAAACTAATTAACTAAGAGTTAAAACTAAAAGATAAGAATAATAAAGAGACTCAAACATGTCTAAAGCATATTGGTTGTGTGGTTTTCGACCCATACCCACATTATCCTCAAAATTAATCAGTTTGGATCCCATATAAACCGAATATGAATTTATTATAAAATAATATTTCTAGTTTTTCAAAGGAGCCCCTCACTACTCTTATAAAAGGGAACTCCCCATTCTCACTAATTCACACTATCAACTCCATTTGGCTCAGCCTACCCCTTCCCAAATATTCTCGAAAATTACATCAATTAAACCTAGAGGCTTTATTTTGATTATAAATCCAACCTATGGAGCCCTTTTGGTCACATCAACAGGTAGAACCTGAAGAATATGTAATGTTTTCACCACCCTCTTTCAAGTTCCATTATTTTTACACTTCTTCATTCTTTTTTATTTCCATTATAAAATAATAACTCCAGTATATTCTCTATACTGTGATATTATTATAAATATGGTACAACCATGTTCATTATTCTATCCATTTTTTTGAATGTCATGTCACCATACGTGCATATGTACAACTTCCTGTCTCCACGTCGTGGTGTAATTGTTATTCAAAATAGTATTATTTGGGTTGGTATGAAAATGATGTGTAATTTTAGTAAATAATAAATATAAAATTATAATTATTCTTTATATATGATATAACATCCAATTTTATATTATTTTAATATCAAAAAAATGGTATTGTTGCTCGAGCGTTCGTATGGACTATCGTCTCCACGAACGTGATGAGATTCATTCCCCACCTTATCCATTGAAGTATAATTCTCATTTTATAATTAAATATAATGTTTAAGGACATGTTATAATTATATATATGAATAATATACAACCTATCCATAACAAACATGGCTTCTATTACAAAACATATAAAAGAAAACAATTAAGTTAACACCCAAAAAGTTGATAATACTAAGATATTATTAACAAAGCAATGTTAAAAGATCATAAATTATATCATAATAATGTATATTGACATTTTATAATTTAAAAACAACTATATCAACATTATAAAGGAGATTAAACTACCCTCGACCATGGAAAAGTACAAGGTAAGGGTTTATGTCACAATCTCTTCATTATCCGAGGTTGTTTATACGCAATTATCTACTGGGACCTCTTTATCATCCCTATACATGTTTCATAAAAATGTATTTCAAATAATTATTAATATATTATTGACTATGAGTTAATGTAATTTAAACCCTTGTTTAATTTTTATAAGATTTTTGTAAAGGAATATTTTCGTCGTGTTCCAAATAAGCTCTTTTTTAACCTTTCCGACAGAATTAAGGTAAGATTGTATTTTTTAACTTAGATGGCGGGTGCAACTCCTTTTTGCCATTATAAAATCATATAATCTTCCTTTACAATATTTTAAGAATATTTTCAATGTAAATGTTTTCTTTTATAATTATATTACATTTAAATGATTTTAAAAAAATAGATGTTTTTCTCAAATAGTTTTGATTTTATCTATTTCAACATCTATTGATGGATTTTAAGCTTAATTGAAGTAGATTTATTATGATACATACCTTCCATATTGTAATGGAGGTTTTTTTATATGTTTGACTGTGGATGTGTTATTTTTATACAATTCATGGTTTATAGAGAATGTATTGAAATTTCAAATGGTAGTTTTAATACGAATGATTGTGTTATGTTTAAAACTATTAATATGAGGAATTCATTGGACATAGTATGTGATAGGTGGATCCCGCTATAGCTCTTCGATTCATCGGAAGGTGTCATGAGACAAACTAGTGTCATGGAACATGTCCTTTACAAAATCATATTTGTAGTCTTGGCACAAGGCATTGACTATGTGGTTATGATCGTCTAGCATTATTCATTCCGTCATTTTGGAAGTGGTTATTGATATTGAATGTTATAATTAGATTAGTATATTATCCATGTGAATAAGTAAATGGAATTATTTCATTTTATTTCTACCATATTATACTGATGTTCATGTTTAAAAGGCTTTTGTTTTATTTGTAGATTTCCTTAAATGTTTATGATTATTTATTAATGTTTCTACTATATTGTTATCCTTAAAAGGGATCTGATCTCACCCATTTCTATGTTTTACTTTTCCCAGGATGTGAAAATGTATTTTATGAATGGCCTGTTAGTATAGTATTAGGGGATATGAGTGTGGTATATAGAGACAATATGTTTTGGTAGTTATTCACATTATGATGTAATGTAAACGTTATGAATGTATCTATTGATTCCAAGGCTACTAAACTAATCGGTCTTTTGAGACATGATGTTTTGTGATCATGCTAATGTTATGTAATAATTCACCGACTCCAGGTTTTTGGGGTCACAGCTATTCAATTCAACCAAATTCTATATTCTTCCGAAAAATATAAAACATTCATGCTCAGATAAATATTACATGGTGGAATCATAAACATAGTTTATTTTAAAAAATTAAATTCCTATAATTGGTATCAATTGTTTTTAAAATAGTTACACAGTACCATCTGAGGAATGGTTTAAAAAAATGATATTTGAGTATAAATTGTTATTACCCGGAAATTAATGAATAATTATAATTTATATAAAATTAATTTGACTTATTTTAACTAAACTAAAATAATTATTTTTATATATCATTTCCAAAAAATTATTTTTAATTACATGTTAGTAATATATAGTTTTATAAATATTATATATTTATTACTATTTACATAAATATGTATCTTCTCAACAGAATGAAAAAATAACTTTAATAATATTCTCGAATTTAGATTAAAAAAATATATTATTTATATTAATAAATATTATTAATACTGGTAGAAATTAATTTTAATATTCTCTCATTCAGAGTAATAATACCTCTTATTGATGAAAAAATAATTTTCAATAATCAAAGGACATTAATCGAAATTGAGTAGTTATATATCATATATTAAGAAATATATTTTAATCATATAAATCATTTGTATATATTTATTATAATTTCAGTAGTTCTGTTTTAACTAATAAATTTAATGGATATGTTAGAATGGTCAAATATAAATAATAATAGTTTTATTATATATAACAATTTTCATAATACTCGGTTTTTCATGTTAAAAATATATCGATCGTAGTATCTTTTTAAACTAAATTTTTACCGTGAAACACAATTTTAACCACTATTTGCAATATCTCTTCTCATCCCTTTGTAATCATCCAACACATATCATTTTCGATACCTCAATCCACCCTCAAGAGGGTGTCACTAATTTTTTATGATATGTATGCCCATATCACCAATAATGTATTGTATAATCACGTAATTTCTATAAAACCAGTATTACAAAAAAGATCTATGATTTTAGTGTATACTAATTCACCTAGATACCTATAAATGTTCAATCTCAAATTCATGTGATATATGTTCCATCGGGATACATATTCATTAAGTGATATTAATTAACTAGTGTGAATAGGATATCAAATTCTTTCCAGAGGAGGATCAAAACCATCATCTATCTTTATATATTGTATAATAGGTCTATATTATACATCCTAGTCCCATTAAACATTAATTAATACAAGTAATCATGCAAAAAAATCATATGTCTGTGTATTAATGGGGCATGATGATTAAATACTACAGTTAACCACTCGATATTATTTCCCACCACTATTGGAATGCCCATTTATATATCATACTTTCTTATTCCACAACCTAAGCACTTGTTACATGTCACGTGAAATAAATAATAATTAATAAATTTTTGTCATAGTAGAACACTCAATAGGGGGTGAATTGAGTATCTAAAAACTTTCTATTAAGAGTTGTTTCATTGAAAATTTCCCAAATTAAACATATAATCCATGTTAGTTTATTGTGAATTTATAGGTATCTTGAATGTTCTATTAATTTCTCAAAAAATTGATTAGTTCTCAATTATACTAATCTTGCGGTTAAAATAACTTTTGGAACTGACCTACTGATTCGCATGAGTTATAAAAATTTTGTAAAATAAATATGAATGTTTGAGTTTCTTTCAATGAAAAATTTTATAAAGAGTTTAAAATTAATATGGAAATAGACATAATGAAAATAAAAATAAGTAGTTTAGTCTCATGTTGAGACATATTCCTCTCCACTTGGTAATCACATGTCACCAAGATGTTTATATTAATAAACATGTTTCGTATACACCATGGATTGGTATTCACAGTAGCACACATGGGTGTCCAAGTCACATAAGACCTCTACCATAGTAATTCATCGGAAAATCACAAATAGGGCACAAACGACCTCTTCAAAAGATATACATGGGATATAAAAGGATAAAAACAGTGTGATATTGAGGATATAATTTATCCTACTGTTATTCACAAGAGTAATTGTGTGTGTAACCCATATATACCCAGACTTTTCATAAATAATAATAAATTAATTAAACATAGATAAAGACGTAGAGATTGGTTTATACATCTCTATGTTTTACGTAGTGCAACACATTAATCAGTTGATGTAGTAAAATTTATGTTTTAGACTTCTTGTAGAATTTGGCTCTAAAACAGAGGGTTGAAACCACTGTTCTCTGGCTTCTAGGTGTTTCTGATGTTCATATTCATGTTTGAAAGATTTGCACGATAGATTTGTAGGTTTTTCATAACTTTTTGATCTCCCAGTATGTTGTACCTTTTGAGTATTATTTCTTTGTAAGTATGTTCGATAATTGGAGGTGTTATTATGTACTTTTTATCTAACATTTATCTATTTTTATTCTTCTCCTCTATTGAATTATCCATCATGCATTTCTTTTATACATTGTGGTCCAGTAAACATAATGATCTCCCCATTTGCATGTACCTCTTACTATCCTCTGAAAATCATATAAGAAACATTAAAAGATCCTTAGACCATTAATCTATCTAGATATGACAATTATATATAAATTTGAAATAATAAATTAAAAATATTATTTATGACTATGAGTGAGTCACAAGTATCGTTTTGACATTACCATTAGTCTGTCTGCATCGGTTAGTCAGCATCCGTGACTCTCTATATCAGTGTGTCCTTTTCATCAATATTATTCACTATCTATATTGGTGAGTCATTTGTACTGATGGTATGTATAGAAATCAATGATTCATCATCTATTAATCATTTTGAAATATGGGTGTGACACCCATTGGTGAATTGCCCATCATAAGTAAATTGAACTATCCATGTGTCTCCCATATAAGACTCGTCCATCAATAAGTCATTTTAACTAATGATGTGACATTTTACTATATCGGTGTGTCCATTATTGGTGTATTTATCGATAAGTGATTCTTAAATGATTATTTCTTCAATCGGTGAGTCCTTATCAATGAGTTATCCATCATAAAATCCTTAAAACAATCGGTGTGAGGGACATTGAGACACATAAGAAGGGTATGCCATATATAGAACAATACCCGGTTACGTAAAATTCAAAAATACATGTAAATATAAAATTGTAAATATATTGAAATAGAAATATCCATTACTTATTGAATTATTGAAATTTATTATACCATGTGTCAAAATTATTTCATTTATAAGTATTCATTGACGTGATTACAATTTATTATAACATAATATGTGAAGTATCATGATATGAAACTTTTCCTGCTTTGTGATTTTTATGAAAACTACCTCGCAAAGGGTCCAACAATAAATAGTTTTAAATAATTATTTAATAAATTCCAAATTGGAATAAATGATAAAAAAACTCATCAAAATTCAATGTTGTAGAAAAAACACACATAACATATTGTTTTTTTCTTTTAGAACACCCTCTATAAACTAATTATGAAATCTCCATAATCCCTTTTTAATTCCATTGTGTTATAGTTGAATCATCACCAAAATGAGAGATTGATCCCACAAAGATTAAAATATAATCAATAAGGATAAAATATAGAGGTTGGAATGAAATATTTATCCTTGTATTTCTATTAAAACACAAAAAAAACCATCTCATCCACAAGTTTAACATCCCGACCCGGCTTCCACACACTGACACTCTGAGCTGGTTCGTCACATGACCTCAGGCATGACTTCATGCATGGTAGAGACTACCGACTAGCATCAACGGTCTAATATCAATCATCAAGAAACTATACCCTCTTTTTTATATCATCAAATTAAAATAAAAAAAATTATAAAAAACAGTGGAAGCATAACCATAGATAGAAACAATACCAATATATCATCAGAACCAAAATTAGATATTCATAATAAATTATGAATAATATATATAATATGATAAGTATGTTCTAGGTGTCAATATAAAAAAACCCAAAAATGATAATGAAATTAAATACTTCTCTATGCGGGTCTTGAACCGTATTCGATTCCCACATCCATGATCCACTCCCAACTCATCAATCTAACACATTTCCATTTGCTATAACCATTTGAGACACCACCGCCTTTTTTATGGAAGGAGGAAGGGAATAAAAAGTGTCATGACCTTACTTATTAAATATGAATATGAGACCATGACTCCTAAAGTCCAATCTCTAGTCGGCCATAGGGTGGAAACCAGCACCAAGGGAATACAAATCTCATTAAATGATAGGAATTTACCTTTTTATAATAACCCCGATTAGTAGATTAGATGTATCAACCTAAAAAATAAAATAAAAAAATACACACATATATATATAAGAAGAAATAATTAACCCCAGATTAATTTTTAATGTAAAAAACTATAAATACAATGATAAATACCAAATTAATTAAAAAATGAAAAAATTTAAGAAGGGACACCACATTTGTCCCGATGCTGGAGCTAGTTGTTTCTATCACGGTCCACGTAATCTCCCATGAAATGTAAATATATATATATTGTAATATTAAAATTATAATCAGTAGGGAAAACAAATTCCTCTCATTCCAATGTTGGAAATCACAATGTTACCCTTATAAGAAAAAAAAACAAAAACCACATTAAATGGTATACTATCGATAAACAAATCATAACAAAAAACAATGACCATATAAAACTATTAAATTAATGTAAAATAGAATGAATATAAATGATAAGGTACCCCCATAACACATCCCACAGGTCAATTACTCGTCTATAATGGAATAAGTCTAGACACTACAATTTTCATCCACAATACACACATACATTACCTCCTAATACACTCTTAGACAACATTCCATTGGCCATCCCACCAGTATGCACCTAGGCCACGAAAATCACAAACTCATCCCAAAGACACACTGAAATTTCAAACATATCTTATCTCTATGACACCTAGTAAGAACACTTTTCTCGAATAGACCTAAAACATACATTCAGACCACAATATTTTCAAAAAATTATTTGGGTACCAATGCCTAGAAGGGCGAGTATAGATGGTCCAATAATAGGTCATCCATCCTCCCACATGTATGTTTGGAGACTACACCATCCCCCAAAACAATGGGGGTTTTTTGAATGTAGTGCTTAAAATGGGTGGCATGTGTAAATAAATAATAAGGAACATCCTATATATATAGGTAATAAACACTCAGGACCACATATAGGGTTTAATAAAACATCGGACCCCCACAAAAATGCCCTTGATGACACCTCTAATACATAATCACACAACTAGATAGAAAAATAATTCATAAACCTATCTAGTTCATTTTACCAATTATCACATTTTATTATAAAATTTTGTTATTAATATATTGTATCCATACTAGAGAAACTACCAAAAAATACACACCACATGTGACAACATAACCCACACACACATCACAAACATCCAGGAAAACCTGGGTGAATGTATCACATACGATAACATAATATTTATTGAAAATTATCCATCCCAATACAACCTAGATAGACTCACTTCATGAAATTAACTACATCTATGAAAAAAAACATGATTTTATTGATATCTTGCTAGGCAAGTAGGACATGCCGAAAAACCCTAAAACCCCAGATGTAGACCAAATATTAAACAATATCATCCATTCCACAATAAATCAATCAATCATCTCCATATTCCATTTTACTACCCATATGACTAGGTACCCACAACCAAACTACCAAAAACACCTCAGCATGACTATCATTAAAACCAATGTTGAACATTTCCATACACAAAACACAACCACACAAAACGGAATGGTGAATATAGATTTATAAAGCTTAATTCATTAACAACACTATGATAAACTAGGGGTTATCATTGTGTTTATTTAATTCGAGGGATTCAATTTAATTTAATATTTATATGTGGTTAATCATGTTTTCCTGACAAGAACCATTCAATAGATGATTAAAATTGAGAATTCATGAGTCTAACACCGAAACAGAAACCTCCTGTGGTCATGATCTTCAGGAGGAATATGGGAAAGAAAGATAACAACATGGATTGATGATAATAGAAATTCAAACCAAAGAGTCCTCATAATTTTCCTATCTTTTTATTTGTTAATAAGGAAAAAAGTAATTTTTTCTTCATAAAATCCTTAAATTATGATTTTAATTCAACAGTATACTCAATGTCTCATTAGTTCACCCATATCGTATGATACAAAAATAAACGGAGATAAAGGAACCTCTACCTCTAGGAATTGATGATTTGAAAATCCTCCTTGCACCAAAAATAAGGGGTACCAGAGTAGTAAGAATGAAACCAACATAAAACTAGATATGAAGGCCACAACATAACACATGACTACAAAGGGAAGAAATAATCAGGGTGCACCAAGAGAAGAAAACATGTGTGTAAGACATGATCTTGGATTAATTGAGCCAGATCCTATATCAATAGAAGGAAACTATTTCAAAGTCCAATAATGGTAGATCATTATAAATATTCTGTAGTTTGACTGTTTCAATATCTTTAAATCTTTAGGAAATTAATTTTATAATATATATATCCATTTAAACTCAATGAGAAGCACTCAATAAATGTTTTAAACACAATTTACGTCATTTAAAATTTAAGAGGGGTGAATATGGAAAATTTTAGAAACACTACAAACTACTCAATGATGGGAGACATCAACAACAGATCACGAAAATACGTTGGTGTGACCCATCAATAGTGAGTCACCGACATGACCAACCAGTGCTTGACAAGTCACCAACACCCAACTAATAGAGCTCTGACCAAATGAAGCGAGTATCCAATCCGAGAAACTTACATGATCTAGTTATACCACCTACTGATGTCAACTACCTATACCACATTTGATGTGATCTACTAATGGTCATTTAGTAACACATTGATAAAAATGTAGATCTACAATTGAAAATTCACTGATGCTAAGCTTCCAATGCTGAGTCACAGATGGAAAAATATAATATTTTCCAAAATCTTGAAATGAGCTACCCATTCCTCCTAGAACACACCAAACACTAGATTTTGATTATTAAGGTTTAGAGAAGCTCCAAACCATTAATTCATATAACAAAAAAAAATTATCTCATTAGAGATATCAATACTAAACCGATAAGATGTAGGGTTTTTAAAGGACACCTTATAAGATAATTATCATGGATAAACATCCATGTGTTGTTATAATTATAGTGTGAAAGATGAAAATAAAATAACACCTCTTCATAGGTTTTCTAACCAATACATCCACCAGATACACAACATGATAACCATCTGTATGGACTCATGAATTAGTCATTTTTTATCCATATAAATATATTATATTCTCTTGGTGGAAAAAACACACCCATATATGTAATATATCATCTCAATTGGTGAGTCTTGATTAGGAATATAGTGTCACACATTTCACATGATTCTACCTTATGACCTTTTAATGAAAAAGTAAACTACTCATCTCATAAACAAGGTTAGATCATTACATCATAAGAAAACACATAAGAAAAAATTAAAAACCTATAGGTTCTGAGAATCAATATATGTTTCAATATCCAAAGTACTCTCCTCAAGGACATTATGCCTTTACAACACATGAATTAATTGAATGGTCTAACCACACAACACCTTCCCCAGATGATTTTAAAACACCATTGTTTTCTCCTTGAATGTTTCATCGTTGTTGAAATCCAACACTTTCATAGTAATAAAATAGTAGACATCATGATGATAATGATGATGTTGGTAAATGTGAAAGATATCATGGATCCTCTCAATCTATGGTTGAATTGTTAACTAGTATGCCACATCAAAAACTCACCCCAACACCTTGAAATATCTGATGATCATGAGAGAATGATTTCTGCCTCATCCAAACCATAACTACCCACAGGGATGGGTATCCTTCAATAAAATGTGGTATCCAACATAAAAATCCATGTGCCTCTTCCAATGAATTTTATTAGAATCATGATTGTCCTATAATTCCATCTTCCTTTCTCAGAAAAGATACACCTTCTTGGTTGTACACCACACCGCATTTGGACAAAAAAGGACAACCTTCCCAAAATTTGTCCCACACAATATTGAATGACATGGTCTCTTTTATTGGGCTTAAAATAGATCGATTCTAATGAAAGAGTGATATATATTATTCTATGCAAACAATCCCAAGGGTAGTTATCCCACCCAAGATCTTCCAAAATCTTATATTCATGCATACATCAAGTCCTACAATGACTAAATGGTCTGATCTATCTGGTCATCTATATTTGAGTGGAATGATGTGATATGGTATAATTATGTTCCAACATCATACTGAAATCCCCCCATACATATGTTGTTAAAAATGTATCCTGATTTGAGACAATAAATCACAAAACTCCTTGTATCTAAACCACCTCATTCACATATCATCTTTCCAAGTCATACACTATTCTATACTCTTTAATTGCTAAAATCAAAGCCCATTTTTCTTGTTGAACATTTAATACTAAGATAACATCACATCATACAAAATACCTAGGTAATACTATATAGACATATATCAAAATTTCATCCCACATCAACTCGGAGACATCTCAGGGCTGCAACATATCACAAGGATCATGTTTCTTAACCACCACCTGCTAGAACACTAGTCACATTGACACAAACTCTACCACTTCCAAATTCATATCGAGAAACCAAAATATACTATAACGCTATAATAAATCATGTAAACTCCTAGGTTTACTATTAGGGGTGACCTTTGAAAATTATAGACAGATTACTCCCACATCTCCACCAGAACAAAATGATACTCATGGAAGAACATTTGATTCTCCCCATCCTATGACCATCTCATCGGAGCATTACACAAGTCATTGTGGTCATGAAATAGAAATATATCCGAGTTTCCCCATGGTGACTCCTCCACTGATGACTTTAGAGTTTTTTGTACCATCAAATGAAACAGATAATCTATACTACCATCCATTCTTTCATCTATGTGTAATTCATCCAAATCCATCATCAGCTTCCATGCATTCACATATCCCAATCAAATTCCATCTATGAATTTATGATCAAATAATCAACCACATAATTCCAATATTTTATGTTAAATGATTTGAAAGTTATAATATTAGAGATATTCCATCAAATTTCACTTCCACAAGATTAGGTCTCTCTGGGAAAAGATATGAACTTAATATCTTCTGATCCAAGAAGACCAAAAAACACATCCCAATTATTGAATAATTCCACAACTATAAAAGATACGTGTAATATTTCAACAACTTATAATGGATGGAACAGTTCTGTTCATGGGGACGTAACTTCCTAGACCCATAAGATATCAATACTTGATGCTGCAATAACATTCAACCCAAGAATATATGGGATGCATCACAAAAAACATAAAACTTCACCCCTTCCTCTTGTATATGGAGATATATAACATTGACCAACATACCCATTATATATCTTAGATATTCCTCAAGCATCTCGATCCATGTAATGATCTGGTCCTTTGGGGACCAATACATCAATGGTGCTTCCACTCAAGAGAAATGAAGGAATAATATTTGATTATAGGCCATCATACCAATAAAACTATTAAATTACACCTTTTTAATGGTTGATACATATGAAATAATTACAACTAAATTCAATGGGTCGACTAATAAAATTGATTGGGAAACCACATGTCCAAGGGTGTGTACCTCTGGTATCCAAAAATTTTACTAGGATATCATTCCATTATGATGGAGGCATCGATGGACCTCCAGGACTGTCCTGAGATGCTCAATATGATCCTCCTTTAACTCTGAGTATATTTGAATTTCATCGATGAATATGATGATTAAATGGTATACTAACTCAATAATTATGGAGTTCATTAGTTCCATAAGCATGACATGTGTGTTCATAACACTGAACCATATAAGAATGAACATTAAGTGCCCATTCATGCTCCTAAAAGTTTTCTATGGTATTTCACCCTCCTTTACCCTCAACTACTGATAACCATGCCACATATCATTCATAGAATACCAACATGACACCCTCAGCTAGTCTAAAATATCATATATCCTCTAAAAACCATAAATGTTTGTGATTATCTCTGTATTCATCCTCATGTAGTTTATGCACAGCCTCACACCACCATATTCTTTCTTTTCAAGTAATAATAGAGCACCCCACGTTATCCCACAAGGCCAAATAAATACCTTCTCCATCAGATCATCAATCTGTATCCACGACTCCAACATCTGCTAATGATCCATCAAAACCAATGTAGAACCTTGGAACAAGTCTCTTCCAGTCTCAAAATTTTATTAAGGGAAAGAGTCACAACCACATCATGTAATTAATCCATAAACTCCACAACATCCTTAAGAACCACCACTATCTCATAATCTCCGGATTCCACTAACCGTCTGTCCATCAAGAAATGAAGGTGATACACATGTCAACTGCCCATCATAAAACCTTGTTTTCCCACAAAAACCACATACTGTCTATTCAAATTTGAAAAAATGCTTGTAATACTAAAGTATTCAATGATAAAATTCTGAAAAAAAACCATTTTAGGACATTAATGAAATATTATGGGTGCAACTGTTGAATATAGAGTACTATACAGGTCATATGTGGCCCCATAATTAGTCTATATCCTCTAAAAACATCAAACATGATTGTATAACATCTGACTGGTGTAGTTAACGAAAAGAGTAATCGAAAGTATCTCTAATACTATTTCAAAATGAAGGGCTACAGTTGGTAGATCGAAGGAGTTCGATGACCACAAATAAAAAAACAACTAAAAGTCCTCAATACTTTTATCATACCTCACACGATCTCCAATCCTACTATAAATGAATCCTCTACAGCGTTCAACTGACCAAACACATCTTCCCTCCCTCTCTACTATAACATACTCCCACTACCACTCCTAGGTTGTGGTCCAAGAAGAACTCCCAATGAACAACCACCACCTCCTCCATCTCTCCTTGGTCGAGTCGGAGCCTTCCATCCCTACTACTGAGACAACAATGCAATAAACTGAAATTAAAGTTGTAATTGAGCCTTCCCACATCCATTATAATGATCTTGAACTAGGTAATGACTCTAACGGTACCCACCACACCCACAAGTTAAACACCTCAGGCCCTATCATAGGGAAAAAGAAACCGAACAATGAGGTCGAAACTAAAACTGTTTAGGACTAATACCTATTGGAAATAACCTTGAAGTCCTTGTCTCCTAAGATCTATTACATTTTTTCTTTACCTCTGTAGAACCCAACTGGAACCAATAATTTGGTAGACATTGTCTTGAGTGTGGCCTCTCAACCGCTTACACCATCTTCGAGACATCATGTTATGTTGGAAAGGTGATGGGTGTGACTCCTTACTAGAGGGAATGATGACATATCTACTCTAGGAACCTCACCTGAGTCATCTCATCGAGAAAGATATCTAGATAAATGTGATCAATATATTTTATCTTAATCCCAACTCCCATAATAACATACTCTCATGTAGGATGGAGAGTAACTTATGCCTCCTCTCAAACCATAGGGCCGAATAAATGGTATTATTCCTAGTAATCCTTCACAGTATTGAACCCTAAACCATTTGTATCCATCATATCTCCCAGGTATAGCATCCACCATGGACTCATAACACACTGCATTGGGATCACCACTATAAGATCCCATTATTCTTTTAGAGCTCATATCAAAAAAATGTGCCCCCTTGCTCCTTAATGAAACTCTCCATATCCGTATCAGAAACACTTCCATTTTAATTTCCCAATGAATAACAATGGAAATCACGAGGCGTCATTTTATAACAATCATCCTCCACTGTAGGGTCGATCCTTTGTTGGTTGATTAGTTCAACCAGCTGAGCCTCCATTTCATGTATCACACATGAACAATTTATGGGTTCCCTTACTGCAAAGGTAAATAGTGAAATCCTAATCCATAGTAGAATATAATTTTTTTATTTATATTTATCTAATTTTTTATTTAATTTTACCAATATTTCTTAAATATTCAAGATCCCAAGTCATCAATTTTCATGTAGCTTTCCTATGATATCTACCCTGCAAACCATGTAGCCTCACATGGTCATTCGGTAGGCTCAGATTCCTTAAATTGGATCATGTGGGCCCCTAAAATATTGTGTCATAGACCATATTTTATGGACTATGTCAGGAACGAATATCAACTAACATTGTTTCCCTTCCATCCCATGATATTTTCAATGTTCCAAACTCCAAAAAACATCCTCTCTGCCAACCATCAAATCTTATCATAGTGTGTCATGACCCTCCTTCACCAAGATGAGAAATGGGATGCATATGTGTCTTGAAACTCATTCTTTATCCTGAAAAATAGACAAATAGGCATGAGTAGAACCTCTAGTAGGCCTCATGATGCCGAGCAGCACCATGTGTGTAAAAATAACACAAAAAGGGAAGAATTAATATTTTTATAATAACAATGAATGGGAGATAAGATGTTTCAACCATGAAGAAACTAGAAGACATATAAATAAAAGAATATTATATAAGTCCCACTTGCATGTGTAAAATAAAACTTATTGAAGTACAAAGAAAAAATCAAATGTAAATTCAGATTAAATAAATCTAATCAGAGATAATTCATCAATACCAATGCCTGAGCTATCTGTATATTGAATAATCCACCTAATATCCATAGAATGTATAAAATATTATAAAATACATATGGTGAGAATACAATTATAATCATTAGGGAAAGAAAAAGTCTATCATGAAAAAGTTGTGAATCACAATAATGCCCCTTGAGAAAACAATGAAACTAAAAAGAATCTAACAAGGTATACTCACAATCCCAAATTTAGACCATGGTACACTAATAAAATAAAGAAAGGTATGTGATGTAATATAATACGAACATCAATGACAGGGTACCCCACACTACTTACAAATAGTAAACATATCAACCCTAATAGAGAACATCCTAATTCATCCATGTTATTCCACAAGATCCATTGTCACAACATAACCAGACACACCTGATCCACATACCACATCCCATCATTTCCACAGACATGTGGGACAAAAAATCACAACCTTATCCCAGATACATGGGAATGTACAAGATAATTCATCTTAAAGTCTCCTGGAAAGAATACCTCTCCCATATACACAATGAAAACATAACCACACCATAATATTACCAAACAGTTTAGGGATACCAATGAATATATATAGAAGAATAAAATAGACAATAACCACCCATACATCCTCCCACTAGGATGATGGTATAGGACACCCTCTCCCATATTAATAAAGGATTACGGTGCATAAATATCAACATGGGTGGGGTTTGAATAGAATTCGCATGGAACTACAAGTACATATATAAGTACCAAATACATAGCCTATAATTTGCATTTCCTAAACAAGGATCATGCCCACAAAAACATTACTTTATGAAACATCTTATGCATAATCACACAACTATCCACAAACATAATTCAAAACCCTGTGCAATTCTTTTTACAAATTATCATGTTGTATTGATCAATTCATTTATTCATTTATTCCATCCATACCTTGGAAAACCCTAAACCCATAACACAATATGTAATATCATAACTGACTCAAAAATATAAAACATCTTGAGTGACCCTTAGGAAAAGGATACCCTATGGTGACATAATCGTTCTTCAAAATAATCCCTACCAAACCTTCATCTGCAGCCAGTTGCATAAAATGAACAATATCCAAGAAAACTCAAAATTTCCCAAGAAGGCCATACCCAAAAACCATAACACAACATAGATGTAGACCCTATATTAAATTATTTCATCCATTACACAATATATCAATCTCTCAACTTTAGATTATGTTAGACTTCTTGTACCACCCACTATACCCAACAAATTTCCAAACCACAACACAACATGACCAGACAAAACCAAAGGTCATACAGATCCATATACAACTCACATCAACTCCAAACATAATGATGTATTCATATTTATCAACCCTAAATCATTAATTCATATTTTATAAAAAGGGGGTTATAAAATAACATGTTTGACCATGGGAAATCAATTTAATTAAACATATAATTGTGATAAATATTGTTTTCATGTTAACAATTGTTTAATTGAAGATTAACAACACATATTCAAGGTGATGGTGCACAATAAGAGGCCACCAATGATCATGATTTTTAAAAGGAATATGGATAACATATATGATACCATGGGTCAAGGATAATTGATAAAGAAATACAATTATCCTCATCATCATCCCACATCTCATTTCTTAATAAGTTAACCAAATATTGATTATCTTCATAACATCCATAAATTATTATTTGGACTCAATTGTATTACCAGTGAGACATCACTTTACCCACCATCCATGAGACAAAAATAATGAGAGTCAAAGAAACCCCTACCTAGAATAAAAAATGATGAGAACCTCATCCTTGCACTAAAAAATAGGGGTTATACAAGCGGCAAGAAGGACTGCAAGGAAAAACTAGATCTGAAGTCTAAAACACAACAGATGAATCCATATGGAGGAAAGGCTCTTGGAACACCACGATAAGGAATACCATGTGAAATAGAAGATACTATATTTTATGAGCTAAATACAATACCAATATAAGGGAAATGGCTTCATGGTCCACTAATGTTGGAAAATAGTCCGTACAATGCGATTTGACTAAATCAACATCCGATGAGTATTGGGATGTTAAATATATTATTAATTTCTTTTTAAAATAATTTATAAATTCTCAATAAATATTATAAAATTGATTTATGTCAAATAAAAAATCAGAATGTGAAGAAGAAAAAATTGGAACAAGTTGGAAATGACTCACTGAGGGGCGACTCACCGATATGAGTCACTAGCATTGAGTAACAGACAACGAATCATCGATGAAACCCACCAAAAGTGAGTGTATGATGTGACCCACAGACTCCTGACTCACTGACATGATTCACTTACCGCCTTACTACCAAATCTTGTCCTACCAGCACACGACCAACCAAATCGATCAACTGATGAGAGATAATGATACCACCTACCAATACAAGCTACCGATACACCCAACTAACATGAACTATTACTGCCGATCCACTGACCATGAGCATCTGATGTTGGGATAATGATAATGAGTCACTGATGCTGAGCTACCAATGCCACCTTACCGATGAAGAAACTATATTTTTTCAAACTCTCAAAATAAGGTAACCATGCCTCTTATAACACAAAAAATGTAATATTTTTAAAAACTAATGGATTGGGGTGATTTGAGATATTATAATTCAAGAAAAAACATGCTCTATTCTAGTACCAACCAGGAAAACTATATAGGGTGTGAGCACAACTCAGTAGGCCACCACCAGCAATGTCTAGACCAAATCAAGTCAATAATAGTATAAGCAGTTGTATAGGGTTATTAATTAGAATTAAAAATTGAAAAGTAATCACATTATCAATTATTAATTATTTTATCTAGAGAGAATTGTGTTTTAATCATGTCACATTATCAATTAATAATATTCCAACATATTTATCCCTAGTGTACAACTTCTTTTCTAACATTTAAAATATCATCAGTGTAGAACGCCATCTACAACACCAAAAATCTCATTAGTGTATAACTCCATGTCCAAAACCATAAAACGCATTTGTCATTATTTATCATTTCTATAGAATTGAATGTCTAACACCCCAATACTCAAAAATATTAATTGATCTATCACAGTTAAGAATGTCATGCCTATAACCCCCAAATAGTTTCATGTATAATTCCATGTCTAAAACCAAAAATTCCATTTATTTATGAATATTAATGTTGTAAAACGCCACATATAACACCAGATATCCCATTAGTGTAGACTCCATGTCTAACTCCTCAAATCCAATTTATTCATTTATATTATTGGTGTAAACAGCCATGTCTCAGACCACAATTCTCAGTCATTCATTATATACAAAATATATCACAAATTACTATATTTTATGTTAATAATGGTTAGTCAAATTTAACCCTTTATCACATTTCACATCATAAAGTCATATTAATTAATTTAACAATTAATAAATAATGATATAACATTTACACAATCACTTAATACCAATAATTTATTCAACAATAAATTTCTCACGTCGAACTCATTAATTAATTATAGAACTAATTAATCATACTAATCTTATTAATTAGTCACCCAAATTATTAACTTCCTCAATTTCTATTAAATAATTCACAAATTAATTAATCAAACCACATTTTCATAATTAACCAAATGATTAATTAATAATTTCAAAAAATAAATATCCATAAATTAATTCATCAATTAATTAGTAAAAAACACTAAATAAATATCTCATAATTAAATCACCAATTAATAATTCATTTCATATCATCGATATCTCATTTTTAATTTTCCATTAAATTAACAAAAAATATAAATTTGAAATTCCGTTTTTAATTCTAAAATTATTTAATCATTTCAACCATGTATTTTTATAATATAAAAATAGATAATCATGTAAAACAAACCATTTATCAATATATAATAATTTTAAAAATTAATTAATCCAATAACATTAATTATTTTGATAATTAATTAGTAATGTCAATTCCAATTAATTAATTCATTATTTAATTAACAATTAATTTCACATTAATAATGTCATCGATTACATAATCCCATATCTCTCTTTAATGAATTAAAAAATTAATTATCTAACACACAACATCAACAACATAAAATTATTTATCAATAATATTCTACTTCAATATCACAAAATTAATTTCTCATTTAATTATCAAACATATAAATATCATTTTCTCTTAATTAAATCAATGATTAGTTATTCAGTCTTAGTAATTCAATATACCATCAATTCAAATTAATTAATGTGAAAAATAATTAACCAAATTCATTCAACATCACCCTCACAAAAATCCCCATTAAATAATTATTCTATATGAGAAGACATAATATTACTTCGATTAATTAATTACCCATTTAACTAACCAAATAAACTCTTTAAATTATTTCTATAATGATTTCATCTATCTAAAAACCATTAATTAATTTACCAATTAGTTGTTCCTACCTATAAAAACTCAATAACCTTAATTAATTAATAAAATAATAGTTCCATCTCATTTAAATCAGTCATTCCAATTAATACCTCATAAGTTTATACCATGTGAAAAAATTTAATAATAATCCAAACACTAATTATTATTTATAAAATTAATTATATTCATATGGAAACATGAACATAGTAATAATTAATTCGTCAATTATTTATTAAATCCCAACAATCTCTATCTTGGATTATTTAATTCAACAATTATTTATCAAAAATCTCAATGTCAAATTCCAATCCATTCAAATTAATTAATTATAAATTATATCAGGTTTATTGATCCCAAAACCACATATTTAGTTCAAATTTTAATAATCTCATTAAATTGTCATAAAATTTGAAAATTATGTAATTCCATAACAAATTTGTTCATAAAATTAGTCAAAAAAATTTTGGATTCAAAATTGGTGATCAATTATTTAAATTATATAACATTAAAATATATAATTGAAAATCATGAACATGGTATTTGAATTATCCACTACCTACCTCAAGAATATGGAAATATTATTCTTGATAAAAGATAAACTCAAATTAATTAGAACAAACACATATAAGTAGAAAAATTTTCAATTCATCAATTTTTCTTGGTGAACAACCACACAATGGAAATCCACAATTTTAGATTGAAAATCAAGAATTTGACGAAGAACTAAGATCTTCAATCAATTATGGGATCTGAGATTTAAATAGAATATGGTCTCTTAATTCGAGATCTAGATCCAAGGATCCTGGATATAGATAAAAAATCATGATATTGATTTGAATCTATTAATAATATATTAAAAAATCTAGATTGCAATCTATAAAAACAAAGGACAAAAATTCCATAAGTGAAATGGATAAGATCAGAATAATGATGATAAAAAATCAAATATTAACTACATAATCAAACAGAAGAAGATATTATAACCGGTATTTTAATCAACATTAACAGAGTTTGGGAGCCTTCTAAAACATTCAGGGAGCCCCCAAAATTTATATAAATTCATTAGGGTCAAGATACATTCCATTTTGTGTTAATGTTGGGGGATGATCGAATTTAAAATTTATTTTCATTAATTTATTCATCACATGGTATTTTTGATTTGAAATCCTACATGGTTAGTAATAAATAAGTGTTACACATGTATCACGTTTCCCACTTAGGTTTCACACATAACTTATCCATGTGCATACCATGGAACAATGTTGCACTCATATATTAACCATGTTCTAACCTAGAAAAATCCAACAAACCCTTTCATTCAAAGGCTGCACACATTTTTTAACCATACTCAAACTATGAAAAGCCTCTCCTTATTTAATGATCCACAAATTTTCTTCAAAACACACAAAAATCAATATTCAAAAAAATTATACTCAATGTGATGAATAAAATACCTCTTATTGAAAATGATATATCTTATATAAATGTTCAGTATATTATAATATTGTCACTTCATAACAACTCATCCTCAAGCTATACTCCCAATTACCTTTAAGAAGAACCAATTCTTAAAATCTCTATAATTTATAATAGCTCGTCTTTATGATGTTCTCTATGAGTCAATAATATTCTAATTCAAAAGATATTATTCCACCATTCCCTCTTATCCATGTATGTATCTCATGTTTCCTCGTTATCCAATCAATGTTTCCAAAATACATGAACCGGGACCACAATCATTCCCACAACACCATTTTCACTAATTTCCGACACAAAATTCTGATTCTCTTCAAGAACACATCAGTATCAATATCATCATCCACAATGTTCCTGATGTGTATTGTAACTAATATTTCCCAAAATCCGCATGAACAAACCCAATATTTTAACCAAGAGTTTCCATTAATTTCTTATAAAAAATAGGTAAATCCACTACCTATGATTACCATCATACCTTATCATAAGGAATTAAAACATGAAATGTATAGTTTTATCAGAGGAATTACAATACAACCACTTACAACCCTTGGAAATTATCAATGAACCATCTACTGACATATCACTCCCGACCTTTTGAGATTCGTTATAACCATTTGTTCTTCAAGAAACCAAACATCCACATTTTTTATCAACCTCATGTCCATAAGGAGTGCCTCATCTTTAACTGTCAATAGAATACCATACACCATAAAATTCCACATATACACCCATCAATTTGTTGAACATATAAGAGGTACCATATCTTATAAAAACACAATTATATAGAAAGGAAAAATACCAGATATTTGTTAGTTTACTCGGGATGATATCATGGTAGGGGAAACTATCGTCACTAATTAAAAGTAAAGTAATAATCCATCAAGAGAAGAGCCAAATGGATTGTCAGAATGAGAGGGTATGGCTATGCCATCGGTACCAGCCTGTGCTTGCACGGGAAGCCTAGCCAGACGGTCATGCAAAGGTGGAGAGCTACTATCAAGATGCAGATGCTGGGGAGGGGTAGTTCCTTGTAGATAGTCTGGTTGAATTCCCTTAAGACCTTCGGGTCATGTAATCTCTTATGCCTACAGGCCATGTAATCTCTGAGCCTTCGGGCCTTGTAAGGGTTCCCTCTCACCCCTTGAAAGAGGGGTTATCAAAATCAATAAAAAAATTAAGGCCTTCGGGACATTCAGGCAGTAATAATCCATCAACGAATACAACCAAAAATCATCCATTACCATTGTTACCTCCCACTACAGAAACTCCTACATTTCATCAAAATTATTGGTCATCCTTGTGCACCAACATCCAACCATACAGATCAAAAAAAATATCTTCCCTTAGAAAACTCACAAAAAATTTCTCAAACTAGGGAATTGTCATTAATAAAACCCCCACATCAAGTTCCAATTGGACAAGATAATAAAATTTTCTATCATGTCATTAAACCCATTTAAAAATAAGTATTTAAAAAAAAGTAATGTCATTACACATTTTTCCCGCCCCATAGTCAAAACCAATGAACTATATTTACCCTTATCAATCTTACAACATAGTACTGGTTAACAAGGGTATTCACATTATCAAATTAAAATTTAATTTTTTAAACACACTTTTATTATCATATTTCATCATTTAATAATATTTCATTATTTTATTTTAAGAACAATTTTCATTCAAATTTACTAGTCATGTAAAAATAGTTCACATTCTACAACATTTCCAAAACCCATTTCATGGTTCATTTCTACAATGTATTATGTTAAAAAAATAATCCAAATTGACTATATTGATCCATTCATGCTCAATTCATGGTTCACTCAGTTCTATGAGTCTATCTCAGAAAATATCTAAAGTGGTAATCACATCACACAGTAAGTGTGTAAACCAATGTGAAATAATAATAATCTATAATAGTAAAAAAAAAACAATAAATAAACTCCCACCTAGGTTACTTGTGTTCTCCCCCGTACATAGTGTAGATACTCCCAAGCACATGCTCATAAAAAACATGACTCTTCCTAGTAACCTATCTCACATTCCCCTGTAATAAGATATGATAATAAAAAAAATGGATTCATGAGCACTAATAATACTTTGATATGTATTGGCCTAGGTGTCACCCAATTGTTCCCTAAGCCGGTTCACCACACTGCCTCATGAACACCTCTATGTTTCCTAGAGGCTACTGACTACTAGTGAGTTTCTAATATCGATCATGTGGAGACTCTACACTATATTTTAAAATTATTATATTAAAAACATGTATAATTAATTAATAATTTAGGAATCATAAAAATATAATAAAAAAATAAAAAAATAACATCCGGACCCAAACAAGAAATACACAATCAATGCTGGAAAATACATATGATATGATATGTATGTGGTAGGGGTGAATATGGAAAATCCTAAATAATTAACGATACCCCAAACACATCTATGAGGTTCTTGAAAAAACATTTATTTCCCTCATCCATGATTCATATCCTATATAACCACCTGACATTGGGAATTTTCCCATTACCATTCCTGAAAACAAATGGTGTATACGGGTACCAATCAACCAGCCTTGCTACGATGTAAGTACAATATAGTTGGCCCCCACCATTGGTGCCTGAATCATATCGAATATAAAATAGATTATACTATTATATATATATAATAATTACATTTAATAATTTAAAAGTTATCACATGATCACTTTAAGATTAAAAACCACATAATATATTTGTTTTGAATAATTTCATATATTCAATTCTAACATCTCAAAAATATTTAACCCTAATGTAGAATGTCATTTCTAACACTCAAAATATCCTTACGATAGAACACTATTTCAAACACATAAAATTTAATACCCCAATCTTCAACTATAGTTTCCCATCAAATAATGATATAGCTTGAATTATTCGCAATTTCGAGATTCAATCACATCGTGACCAATCAAACTAGCCGTTATGAATAGTAATAACAAATTTTTTAAATGTAAAAATTTTATCATTCAAAACGGAATTAATTTATTTATTCATAAATTTGAAATTATCTTTTGGTTAATTTATCGTATTTTTCAGAAATCATTCATTTTTTGATGAATATTGGAAACGCAGAGTAATTATTTTAAACCAATTTTTTATTTAAATAATTATTTATTTTATTTAAATTTATTTTTGTTAAAAATAGATACATAATAAATATATAATTCAAATTTAAATCATTGAAGTCTTTTTAAAATTATTTTAGATATATACAATTTTATCGATCGTTTTACCATCATTTACCCACTCCCTAGGAGCGTTTCCAAATTTGTATAAAAATAAATTTTACCACTTATATGATTTGAATTTTAAAAATCCAAAACACACAATTGATATCAGTATGTAAAATGTGTTTCAATATGATGAAAATAATATTTGGTGAATAGTGAATTTTTACTTATATTTACCACAATTAAATGTAAATAGGGTAATTTAGGGTAAAAATGAATTATTATTACCCTAACACATGTCTTAATTCTATTGGATAAGTATAATTTGACAAATAATAACATTAGGAATAAAATATGAACCTCATTGGTCCACTTGGATTAGATTAGGACATTTACTATTATTTTAGTTAAAGAAAAGTTAAAAGATTTAAATTCAATGTTTAATAACTAAACCATTTTAATATAGGGTTAAATATAATATAAATTAAACTATAAATATTCATTGAAAATATTTAAATAATTCTTAAATAAAGTTATTTTATTTATAATTTTTAGTCATTAAATAATTAAATTTATTTATGACACAATGAGGATGTTGTATTACTATATTAATGGAAGATTAAAATAATGGACTTTATAAATATCTAAAAAAAATATAATTTGAGAATTTTTAATAATTAAACTAATTTTCATTGTCAATATTACATTTAGTGTTTGAATAAATGTATATAGTTTGAAGTATTAAATTTGATAATACTTTAACAAAAATATATTATTAAATTATTTCAAAATTGACATAAATGAGTTTCTAAAACAACTACAATATTATTTGTTGACATAATAATCCTAAAATTCTTAGGATTGGCCAAAGACTTATATAATGATAGGTGTATCCTTAACGAACCACTTGGGGTACTTTCTGATATTTATAGTATGATTATTAACCACATAATATACACATACAAAGAGACACAGTAAATGTCAAACTGTTTAACTAAGAGTTTAATATAAAAGATAAGGTTAATATAGTGAAAAAAACATATCTAAAACCTATTGATTTATATTTTTTTGACCCATCCCCTCCTTATATTTTACATTAATCGTTTTGGAAAAATTAGAAACCAAAAATTATTTTATTGTAAAATAATATTTGAATCATTTCCTTATGTGCCCCTCGACTCTTCTAAAAAAGTGCAGTTCCCCTTATCTCAAATTTACACCTTCAATGACATTTGGATTGGCCAGACCATACCCAAATGTCCTAAAAACTATCCTACATTATTTTTAAAGGCTTTCCTTTAGTCAAAAAACCATCGTAAGGATCACTTTTGATTAAATCAAAAGGATGAAGCTGAAGAAGATGTACATATTTATAACATATTCCAAGTTATTTTCTTCACCCAATTCCTATTTATTTATTTATTCCATTCTAATATAATAACTCTAGTATCTTATATAAACTGTGATGTTATTATAAAAATTTTACAACCGTATTCATAATCTTATCCATCATATTAATGAAAAAGTCACCATACATGCGTACGTACGGATTACCGTCTCCACGTCGTGGTGTAGTTTATTATTCAAACACTTCATCATTTAGATGTGTATAATACTGAATATAAATGATGTAAATAAATAATATAATCTGATAATGATTCTGTATATATGATATAACATTTAATTATATATTATTTTAAAATTAAAACAATGATATATTGATGGGTACGTACGTATGGATTACCATCTCCACGAACGCGATGAGACTTTTCCCAATCGTATATATTCAAGTCTAATTCTAATATGATGATTAAAAATAATATTTAATCACATAATATTATTATTAATATGAATACGAAACATCATTTCCATAATAATCATTAAATATGTAATAAATCATATAAAAGAAAACGAATCTGTTAACACCTGAAACGTTGATACTACTGAAATATCATTAATAATAAAATATTATAAGATCATATATGATATCATAATTATGTATATAGATATTTTATAATTTAATAACAAATATTTAACATTATACAACAGGTTAATATACTCTCGACCATGGAAGAGTACCAGGTAAGGGTTACTTTCACAATCTCTTTATTAACAGAGGTTTTTTTAACGTAAGTATCTACTAGGACCTCTTTTTCATACACATCCAGATTTGTTAAAAAATTAATCCAAAACATTTTTACAAATTATTAGACAATGGGTTAATGTAATTTATATCCTTAATTTACATTTTATATAATTCATTGAAAGGAAGCTTCTCATCATTTTCCAAACATGGTACCTTATGAACGTTTCGACAAGATTAATGTATGAAATTTATTTTAACTTATACGGTGGGTGAAGATATTTTTAATCATTATAACATCGTCTAATATTTCATTATAAGTATATAAGAATATTTCTAAAATAAATTTCTTTGATTATAATTATATGACTTTTAAATTATTTCTAAAAAGAAATAGATATTTATCTAAAAACATGTTTTGATTTCATCTACGTCAATTTCCTTTGATGGATTTTAAGAATAATTGAAGTTGATTTATTATGATACAAAACATCTATATTGTATTGAAGGTTTATGTGATATGTTTGACTGTGGATGTGTTATTTTCACACCATTCATGTTTTATGGATAATGTATTGACATTTTGTATGTTAGTTTTAATAAGAATTATAATTTTATGTTCTAACCGTTTTATATAATGAAGGAATTGGACTTAGTAAGTGGTGGGTGGAGCCCACTATATCTCCTCGATGCATTGGTAGGTCTCATAAGACTAACTAGTGTCCTGGCACAAGGCCTTCACAGAAAATTATTTTTAGTCTTGGCACAAGGCCTTTACTATATGGTTATGAAGTATGGCATTATGCATTCCATAATTATGAAAGTGGATTTTTATATTGCATGTGATTATTCAAATAGTATAATTTCCATGTGAATAATTAAATGAAATTATTAGATTTTATCCTTGACATATTATTCTGATGTTCAATTTTAAATGTCTTTTGTTATATTTTTTCATTTCCTTTAATGTTTATGCTTATTTATGACGTTTTATGTTATATTGTTATCCTTACTATGTACCTAAGATAACTCCTTTATATGTTATATTATTCCTAGGATGCAAAAAAGTTTATTATGACTGACTTGTAGAGATATTCTATGAGATATGTTATCCTATGGAGACTATGTTGTTGTATTTTTTCATTTTATAATCTAATGATAAACTTATAAGTGTATCTAGTATTTACAAGGTTACTAAAATAATTTTCCTTTAGATACTTCATCTTTAGTGATCATACCAATGTTATGTAATAATGCACGAACATAGGGAAACTAGGTTCAGTGTGTTACAATTGGTATCAGAGGATGTTTAGTTCAATCCTTGAATCTAGATTTTGAAAAAATCTGATTAGAGAACATAATCATAAGATATACTTTGAGGATTATTATATAAGAACATCCTTGAATTTTTTTATTGTAGAGATTTTGTGAGTTTTCCAAAAAATACATCCCTGTCTATGTAAAATTAGGTAGAGGTGGCTCTAGAACAGATGTACCTAGAGGTAAAACCTGAAAACACTACATTGATCTAGACTCAAATCTCAACATGTGCACGACAACGAGCCTTGCCGCACTCTTGGTTACGAAAATCATGGGGGATATGCTTAGGATAATTGTTATATTCTTTACAAACCATTATGAAGGGTTTATGAATATATACTTCCACAATGAAATCATTTTTTTGATTATGAATTATATCCATAAATTTTTCCATTTCTATTAACTCTTTTACATTTTTGGAATTTGATATTTCCATTAATACACTAATCTTGTGTATGCCATTATTTAGAAATGAAGCCCAGTATATATAATGGAAACCATATCAATTCACAAATTCCATTTATGGATTTCCCTCATACACTAGATAATTATAGTGGTTCTAGTAAAGAAAATCGTGTTGATAAACTTGTCACCATACTGAGACAACTCACTCAGGTTATGAATAATAATCTTACCCATATGGAGCACCCAAATCCACAACATAGAGGATCAATGTTAGGCCGCTTCACGAGTTAAAAACCACCAAAAATCAATGGGAGTACAAATCCATTAGTAGCTGAGAAATGGATAAACTATTTTGAGAATATATTTCACACTTTGGGGAGTAGTGAAAGAGGAAAAGTGGTAATGGTAGTTTATCGCCTCACATGAGATGGAGATCAATTGTGGCGATTGATTCAAAACACAATGAAAGATGATTATGTATCATGTATGTAATAGAAGATAGTTATATAATTCGGTATGAAGGGTGAATTATGCCCCAGGTACATGAGGCATTTAGAAATTCTAGAACAAATTGGTGTTGTAGCTTACTGTTAGGTAATGCCTCTATGTCTCTACAATGTTCATGATGTGTTCTACATATCAGAGTTGAGAAAATACATACCTGACCAAACACATGTTCCCACATATGAGAAATTATAACTGGAAACTAATCTGTCTTATTGCGAAGATCATGTCATGATTCTTGATACCAGAGAACAAGGGTTGAGAAACAAGATGACTCTTCTGGTAAATGTTCTATAGAGAAACCATAAAATTGAATAGGAAACGTTGGAAACCAAGGAACATATGATAAAGAACCACCCAAATCATTTTATTCAGTAATATTATATAAATATTTTTACGAAATTTTTTGAAGGAGAGAAGAATGTAACACCCCAAGCATCTACAATATGTTTCCCTTTGAATAATGCAATATCATTCATTATACGCAACATCGAGACTCTAACACACTGTGGCCAATCAAACTAGTCATTATGAAATTAATACCCATTTTTTGAAATTTTATAAATTTTATCATTCAAAATGGTCTTCATTTTGGGATTCGGTATATTAAAATTAGCTTATGGTGATTTTTTGGTATTTTTCTAATAACATTAAATTTTTCATTAAAAGTAAAAAACACTGAGTTTTTTTTTAAATTTTAATTTTTATTTAATTAATTATTTTTTATTTTTAATTTATTTTAGGTCAAAATAAATACATAATACCTATATAAGTTCAATTTAATTCATTGGGGTCATTTTTTAATGAGTTTTGATATATAATATTTTATCTACCTTTTTGTCGTCATTTACCTAGTTCCTAGAAGCATTTCCAAATTTGTATAAAACTTAATTTTACCACTTCTATGATTTTTATTTCAAAAATCAGAGACACGTGGTATAAAATAATCTTATTAAAATTTTCCTAACACATGTCCTAATTCAATTGGATATGTATAATTTGACAAAAATCATCCTTAGGAATAAAATATGAACCTATTTGGTCCACATGAATTAGATTACAACATTTATTATTATTTTATATAATGAAGAGTTAAATGTGTAATATTCAATGTTTAATAACTAAACCATTATTAATATAGGGATACAGAAAATATTAATTCATCTATAAATATTAATTTGAAATATAAAAATATTTCCTAAATAATAAAATTTTATTTATAAATTTTAAACATTAAGAAATTAAATTTATTTTTGACACAATGATGATTCATTAATTACTATATTAATGAAGGATTAAAATAATTTATATTATAAATATCCAAAAAAATCTAATTTTATAATTTTAATGAATAACAATAATTTTATAGGTAATTGTGACATCTTATGGTTTATTAAATGTATTTACTGTGAATTTATAAATTTTTAAGGACGTTAATAAGAATTAGTTATTAAATAATGTCAAAATTGACACAAATGTGTTTTTAAAACAAATTCAATATTATAGGTTTATATAATAATCCTAAAAATCTAAGCTTTAGCCAAAAGTCTTATATAATGGTGGTTGTATCATTAAAAAACCACATGGGCCTCACTTGGAATTTTATTGTATGTTTATTAGCCATATAATATAAAAACACAAAGACACAAGGTAAATGTCAAACTATTTAACTAAGAGTTAAATTTAAATGATATGGTTAATATAGTGACTCGAACCTGTCTAAAACCTACTGGTTTAGCTGTTTTTGACCCATATCTACCTTATCCACTAAATAATTAATTTTTATCTGTTATAAAACAAAAATGATTTTATTATAAAATAATATTTCCATCTTTTCCTATGGTTCCCCTCACCCCTCTTATTAAAGTTCACATCCCCTCTGTCTTGTTCACAACATCAAATCTATTTGGATTGGGAAAACCCTTCCAAAATATCCTAGAAACTATCCTACATTCATCTTATAGGACATCCTTTAGTTATTAATCCATCTTAAGAAGCCCTTTTTATAAAATCCAAATGAAGATCCGGAAGAAGTGGAAAATATTTCATAATCACTTTTAGGATCTTTTCTTGTTCCACTTCCTCATTATTGGTTGTTACCATTTTAAAATATTAAATATAGTATATTATATATAATGTGATGTTATTATAAAAATGGTACAACTATATTCATTATTTTATCCATCAAATAAATAACACAATCACCATACGTTGGTACGCACAGATTACCGTCTCCACGTCGTGGGTAGTTTGTTTTTCAATGACTTCATCATTTGAATTGGTTAAATAATGATTATAAATTATGTAAATAATAAATATAATATGATAATGATTCTGAATAAATTATACACCATCAAATTATATGTGATATTAATATCAAAAGAATGATATTGTCGCTCGTGCGTACGTACGGATTGCAGTCTCTACGAACATGATGAGACTCATTCCCCATTGTATCCATTCAAGAATAATTTTAAATTTATGATTAAAAATAATTTTTAAGAAAATAATATAATTCCAAATATGAATTATATACATCCTATCCCTAATAATAATTAATTACATAACATATCAGATAAAGGAAGACGAATCGGTTAACACCTGAAATAATGATACTAATGAAATGTCATTAACAATGAAAAATTAGATCATATATGATATAATATTTATGTATATAGTTGTTTTATAATTTTATAAAAATTATTTAACTATTATACAGGTGTTTAACGTACCCTTATCCACGGAAAAGTACAGGGAAATGATTAATTTCACAATCTCTTTATTATCTGAGGTTGTTTTTACGTAAATATCTATTGGGACCTCTTTATCATCCACATCCATGTTTCTTAAAAATCTATTCCTAAACATTTTACTATTTACTAGTCTAAGGATAAAGTCATTTGTACCATTGTTTTACTTTTTATAATATGGTTTGAAATGAATCTTTCCATCGTTTTCCAAACATGGTACATTATGTGCTTTTTGACAAAATTAAGGTAATATTGTTTTTTAACTTATATGACAGTTGCAGATATTTTCTTCCATTATAAAATCATCAAAGCATCCCTTACAATCATATAATACTATTTTCAATATAAAGTTTTTCTTTTATAAATAAATTTCATTTAAATGATTTCAAAATAGAATGTGATATTTCTCTAAAAAATGTTTTGATTTCATCTATGTCAATGTCCTTTGTTGGATTTTAAGCTTAATTGAAGTTGATTTATTTTGATAAAAACCTCCTTATAGTATTGAATGTTGTTGGGATATGTTTTATGTGGATGTGTTATTTTCACACCATTCATTTTTATAGAGAAACTGTTGACATTTCAAATGAATTTTATAATATGAATGTTTATGTTATGATTGAACCTTTTCATATGAGAAATGCACTGGACATAGAAAATGATAGGTGGAGCCCACTATAGTCCTTCGATGCATCAGTAGGTATCATGAGACAAACTAGTGTCTTGGCACAAGGCCTTGACAAAATATAATTTTTAGTCTTGGTACATGGCCTTGACTGTGTGGTTACGAAATCTGGCATTATGCATTCCACATTATGAAAGTGGCTATTGATATTGAATGTGATTATTCGACTAGTATAATATATATGTCAATATGTAAAAAGAATAATTTGATTTTATCTTTGCAATATTATTCTAATGTTTAAATTTAAAAGTCTTTTGTTCTAATCATACATTGCCTTAAATGTTTATTCTTATTTATGAGTTTTTACGCTTTACTATTATCCTTACTGAGCATCTGATCTAACCTCTTTCTATGTTTTATTTTCCCCAAGTTGTGAAGAAGTATATTATGACTGACCTATAGGGATCGTTTATGGGATATGAGTGTGGCAAATGGATAATATGTTGTTGTAGTTTTCTATTTTATAATGTACTGTAAAACTTATGAATGTATCTATTATTTCAAAGTCTACTAAACTAATCGGTCTTTTGAGACTTGATCTATTGTGATCATTACAATGTTATGAAATAATGCACCAGTTCTGGGTATCTATGGTTGGGGCCTTACAAAAAATCTCATAGGTGTATAATGACTGGTCTATCAGCTATTATTTAATTTGCTATTATTTATTGATGTTTTAGAAATCCATGTAAAACACCACAATTATGAAAAATATAGATATAACTTTCTAATTATTGAACACCTTGTGTAGAACCCACAAATCCAAATGCTGTAGAATTCATTGATTATCCTGAAAAGTATCATTTATTTATTTATATTATTGGTGCATAATTCAATTTTTAACACACAATATCCTATTTGTGTAGAATACCATGTCTATCACCACAAATATTATTCAGTCCTTAACATTACTGGTACACAACGCCTTGACTAACACCATGTATCTCACTCATTGATAATATATCAGACATATCAGAATTTACCATATTTCACAATAAGGTTGGTTATTTAACATTAACCCCTTATAATATTCCCCATCAATGTGTCACATTAATTCTTTTACCAATTAGTAAGTCAGATTATAACATTACATATTAACACGGTTCCATCATTTAACTGAAAAATTAATTAATCATGTCAAGATAATTAACAAATTTAAAAATTAATTAATCACTACAATCGTACTAATTAAATAAATTATTAATTAGCACCCCTAATTTATATTAATTAATTAAATAATTAATTAATCAAACTCTATTTAAATTAATTTACATAATGATTAATTATTAATTTCATAAAATTGATATCCAATTATTATTTGATCAATTTGTTATTAAATCAAACAAATTCAATATATCATAATTAATTCACCAATTAATTATTCATTTCATGGTATCAATATCCAATAATGATTTTTCTAATTAATTATTTAAAATTATAACATCAAAATCTTATAACTAATTCCACAATTAATTACTCATTTTAACCATGTGATTAAAACATTATGTTAGTAAATCATCATGTCTAACACCCCATTTATCAATCATTAGTTATTTATAAATTAAATAATCCATGAACAATAATTAATTGACTAATTAATTAATAAAACCATAATAGTTATTAATTCAATGGTTAAATAACCAAACATTTATCAGTAATTATTTAATTGATTAACTAATAACACATTTCCGTTTAAGTAATTCCACAATTAATTAACTGATTCACATTCTCAATTACATATAATTAATTAAAATATATATTATCAAGAATAATATATTTCAATGTCACATAATTAAATAATTAATTAATTATACAACATACAAAACACTTTCCCTCATTATTTATTCCTTAATTATTTTTGAAATCATTCCATTTTCATAAATCATCAATCGACCTTAATGAAAATATAATTAATTAGTCTAATTTAATCAACTGCACCATGAAAATAATTACCACTAATTAAATCACCATGTTATTAAATTAACATTTATGCTATATCATTCAACCCATTAATAAATTCCACAATTAGTTAACCTTGATTATCCCCATTATTTAATTATTTAATAAATTAATTTAACACTAACCCATCAATTAATTCACCAATTACATTTTTATATCCATAATAACTCCACAAACAACATTAATTCACCAATTAATTATTCCATCCACATTAAATCCATCCCCACAATTAATTCCAAAATTAATTATCCCATAATAAACTATTTAGTATTCATATAATCATAAATGATTAATTTTGTAATTAATTATCCTCATTCATAAACTCCAATACAATAATAATTAATCCAAAATTAAAATTTTTTTATCAACAATCGCTATCTATGAAAATTTTATTCCACAATTATATTTTTAAAATCCCAATTTCATAATCCAATTAATTCACATTAATTAATTTATGAATTAATAAATAATTCTTGACCATATTTATAACACCATAAATAATTCCCATAAATAATTATCTCAACAATAGATATGAAAAAATCTCATTGCTAATCCTAATATTAATAATCTCAGTCAAAATCCAATAGTTTGAAAAATCCAAAATTCCATAATTAATTAAATAATTAAATAAATTATTTATTTTTTGAAAACAAAATGTATCTTGGATCTATAAATTCTACATCTGGAAAAAACATTATTAATAATAATGACTCTGGGATTTTAATTTTTTACCACATACATCCTGAACAGTGACAAAGAATGTTTTCCAATGGATATCTGCATATTTATTCGGCCAAACACATTAATCGATATCATTATTAAATTAATCACTTCTTGATGAACAATAACCAAATGAAAATATCAAATTTTAGACATAATATCAATATTTTGATGATGAAATGAGATATGGTATCAATTCCTAGATTAATGATATTAATGGAATATGAATTGTTAATTCTAGATCTGTAAACAAAAATTATAGATCTATATTAATAAAATCAATTTCATTATCCAAAATGACAATATATAGATTCATGAAATCTATATATATATATATATAATTAAACATATGATAACAACCACTAGGATTAAAGGACAATAATAGAAGAGATATAGGGAAACAATTAGGATAAGAAACGTAACCAAAGAGAAAAAGATATAAAAAATATGAATACAATTAACAAGTACAGATGTTGTGGGACTCAGGAAACCTACCAAGAGGCTCCTTGAATGAAATAATTTCATTAGGATAGAGCTAGCCGTGATTTTTGGTTAATATATAGGTTCAAGGGAATTTAAAATTAATTTATGTAACATTATTTCCATGAACCCGGATTGATTGGAAAAGTCGCACTGTTATTATTAACCATGCGTATACCATGAAACAAGTTAGGCACAAAGGATGTAAAAATATTTTATCCTTTTACATTCCATGATACTGGGATGCACACATAGTATAACCATTACAAAGCATTACAAAATCATTTCTACCCTTGCACACTTATGTTTTACACTTTGATTAACCATGCCCAAAACATGAAAATCCTCTAATTCATCCCAAAATCAACAATTTTCTTCAAAATGAACCCAAATTAATAGTAAAAAATGTAATACTCCAAGTGATGAAATATAATATCTAAAAAATATCATGATATTTCATTATTTAAGGGTCCTGATATTAAAAATCTGCGATTCATGGGATTAAGCAAGGTGGAGTGGCAAGATAAAATGAAACCCCACAAGTGTATCACCCCTATAAAAAAAGGATAGTGGATGGTAAATTTCTAACATTACCCCAATAAAAATGGATAAGTGGGTTAGTGTAGTGTTTTTTCCATAGAGGCAACAATGAAATTACCTTGGTTGGGGAACACATATTGCACAACCATCGTGTTTATTGTCAAAATTATCAAACTCATCCCATTAATATCACATGGTCAAATACTCCAAGTATTATTACACATCATGGGAAGACTAAATAAAAACCTATTAAGTAACTAGTTTGGATATAGGAAAATATAAATAACATGGAATTATAATTAAGGATATGGTATTTTGTGGCTTGCATTGTTGCAATTTTATTGCCCCTAAAATGTAATGGGTTACCTGCATAACCCCCTCCTCCTATATGGGGTTTCTTAATTTGGTGACCTTGCTTGGAACATAATATTGGATACATGAATGGTGTTACCTCTACGTTGTGCAAAGTATATTCCACCATAAAAAGAACAACTATGAAACCCATTAGAATTTTGTGTGTTCTCCACCAACAATTGAAATATCATATATGAATCACCTAACCCCTTTTTCAATGAACACACAATCACCAAAATCACAAACCTGGTCACATTATATGTTAAAAAATATCATTAAAATGTATCATAACATATATTACAAATCGTATTCCACATTTATGATGTTTCCAATCCACAAGGATGAGGAAATAACTTTTCTTGAGAAACAACAACCCATAAATTTAATGTGTCCCTGTAGAATCATGACCCTAACACATATAATCCTAAAGAAGAATTTTGGTGACCTAAAATCATATCCATTGAACAAAAATAGTTACTAATTCACCATTGACCTTTTTTGTTCAATTTTTTAATTTCAAACATGATTTTTCTATGCATGTCTAGCACCATGTCTAATGATACAGAATCTCCCTGGAAAAACCTATTGTTTAATTCTTAACCCACACCAGCTGTGTTTGGAACTATGATACTAATTTGGTTTCTAATAAACAAAATCAAATTCAATAAAATATCCCTAGTTAGACCACTTATTGGTGATATTTATGAAAAATGATCGACTTCACCCACTAATACATCATCAATCACATCAACATCTAATGATGTTTTAACTACGATGGGCACCACTAAACCACATGAATGCCAATTCAAAATTACAAGACAAAATCAAAGTATAATTCAAGGGTTTGATCATTGACCAACTTTTCTAGACATCAATCTCTCACCTTGATAATCGGAACACCCTTGATGAGAAACATAATTAATTACATGTGCTTCTATATTTATATTTTCTCAAATGACCAAGTTCCATCAATAACCAATTATATATACCACAACTAATATTCATCAGGGTACTAGATAAAATGATATTCACACTAATACCATTATCATTGTGATATCATGACTTTTAAAAACTTATTTAACTTCACCAATGATGTTCCCATGAAAAAGTCATAAAACATGATCGATATAATGATCAAAAAAATAAGAGTATCTTTATCATCACCAATAGAATTATACCATTATTTCTAAATCCCATTCTATATTTTTCTCCAAACATAACTCTTTGATTTTTACATTCCCCTCAATCTTTAGAACCAATAAAAAATCATAAAACATCATGTTCTCATTTCACTATTAACAACATCGTCAGTGGTCTCCAAAAATCACCCAAAATGATGAATACATCATCTACAATCAAATGATTGAATCCCCATCATATAGATTCCCTAAAAATATCATCTTGCACTAATCCAAATAGGTCCAAATACCATAAATATGTCTCTTTTCGTATTCATTTCTCACCCATACTATCTACTACATATTCTCATTTCATGGACTAACTGTGGTCGATGATTCCACAATGACCAAATCCAATGAAAATGCCACCTATTTCCGTAGATGTATAACTTCTAGTATAATTCAAAACCTTTTCAATAATTTCTACACACATTCAAAAAATCACATAAATTATCATCTAGAAGAAAACATGTCATAGGTCCACCAACCAATCTGAAATCACATGTTACTAGTATGCATCTGCCCTCATACACCATAAAATTTCCCAGAAATCCTTACTATATTCACCCTCTTATTCATGAAGAGTTATCCAATAATGAACCATATCATATCATCTCACAGAACATATTACCCATACTCACCAAAACCTAGGATGTGTGTTTTCTCCTACAAAAAAATTCAATAAACTGAATTCATAGTCCCATTAGTCACATACTACTGATCCTATGCTCGCATGCCAAAAAAACTGGTCGTAGTACACATGAGAGTCAATCTCATCCAATAATCCCAAGGTTGTTGGATTATTTTAGGGTTAAATACATCATAATCTGTCACCAATGGGTCATTAAAAAACCATTATTTATATCAATTCACCCACTAAACCACTAAAGTAACATTAATAATCGACATGGTTATGTATAAAAAATAGGATACTGTTGAACCCCTGTATCAATAAAATAATCATTAAAATACTTCTCATCCTAAATAGACATGAATTTTTAATAATTTCATCAACTATCCCTGGGATATCTTCATAACCAGTCAATTTAGTTATGTTAAAGGCTACCAATAATATATATAGTAGAATACTATATAGTTATTGGATGAAACATTAAGTAACTGAACCTAATACTGATGGAAAATTTTTCTTATCCTCATATAAATTATCAAGAAATAAATATCCAAACCAAAATTGATCAATGTTCCATCAAAGTGGCATATAATGAATTTACCAACCCACTAAGTGTCAACATAAATCCCTTACATGGAAGAACTATATATCTATCTCCATAAGTTGACATGTACCAGGATCAAAATAATCATTCAATAGAAAAAAAATGTGTATTAGTTGAGTGGAATTCCTATTTCATCTTATATGAAAAAATGCTTATAATTTTTTATTGAAACATTATACAACATAACCCTTCTATATTAAAACAATCACATACAATCACATGTATGTCATACGAATCCAACATACCATATATGATTCATATTCAACGAATACATCCATAAGAATAATATTGAAAACTGTAAATAAACCCCATTATGAATGATTTATATTCAAAAACATCGCAATTATAATAAAAAACCAATCTAATAAATCATATACACCTAGTATACAGTATATACCAAAAATTGTGATGATGAATCAACAAACGAATGTCCATCACAAGAATTAACAAAAATATATTCCCTAAAATGTGTATAAAAAATAGTTAGAAAAAATATTATTTAATACTATTTTTTAAGGTTATGTTACATAGGTCACATGGAAGAGTCCGTCAGTAAAGAGATATGTGACTGAAGACCCACATATATATATTATTTATGTTACTGATGAGGAGTGAAGGAATATTCCATACAATGAGAGACTATAAACTCAAATAATAGTCATACAATTTTTGTAACAATAAATACATTTCATTATAATTATGTGAGTACACATAATAATGTGAAATTAAATGTTATAACAATGTGTGATATGAAATTCATATAGGAATACATTATTGATCACTGAATATTATGATGTTATGAATAAAATAAATTAAAGTAAAATAAATAGGTGTATAAAATTATTTCCATATTCCTCACGTCATCCTAATCATTAATTCTTGTTAGGCATCCTTAGAAAGATCCATTACACAACCTACACTGATCTAAAAGAAGACATAACATCTACACACACATCATATTATATATACATAGTGTAAAAATAAAACAATATAGTTTATATCCACATTTATGAAGTAAATTATATAATATATTTGTATACATGAATAAAATAAGAATGTCTCACAAACCATATAACATTTAATGATAACAAATCTACGATAACTCTATGTGGATCAAGCCAACGAGTTTCATATAGGAAATTTAAAAACATGATCTTACATGCTTTAGTACCATACTTGAATCCATCCATCACATCATTCTACCAAACATATATCTCTTACTGTACATGATGAATCTATATACCGTTTCTTTAAGTCTTGACATCATTATAAATGTGTTGGGTAGGTTCCAATTCCACGTCTCAAAATCTCCCTCTCAACCAAGGAAATTCATCCACACATTCGTACTCAATGCGGGTTCTTACATAACCTAAACACTAATGTATTTATACATGTATGTTATACCATATGTATCATGTTTCATATCAACACTAGACTATGCCTTCATACTCATGCGTGGTTGCACATTCCATCCCCAATCCACTCTCTTAGGACTTGATCATACCATAACCGCTCAACTCTTCCATAATTGGTCATCTCTGCACTAGTAGAACAATAAACTCTCACTTGGGGTGTTCCAAGACAATTACCACTCATATAGAAAATTTCAATACCTCACATTTATGTCCCTGTCATGTATTATTTTGGTCAATTCCGGAATCCATACTCTCTCAATTATAGTGACGGTAACAACCAACAAATTCTTTAAAAAATTAATCAATGTGTCAAAAATATAACAACACATCACCAACTCATAAAAATGAACTATTTTGTGGATTCCTATAACCTAATCTAATATATGTATCACCTTCTATCCTTAAATTGATGTTAACCAACCTATATCATTTCAATATATGTTTTTCAACACCTATCCATCTTGATCACCCAGTAGTGACTCTACATCCTCAAGGATATACATAGATGGATAATCAAAATTCCCAGTGCAAGAATAAATAAAATCCTACATACAATATATCCCTACTATCCAGGTTCTATTATATATTTTTTTAAATCCATTGCATACCAATTCTATTCAATTAAAAAACACATGCATCCCATAGGTGTGTCCTATCACAAATATCATCAGGGAGATATAAAAACCAATAACCCATAGAAAATAACTCTCTAATGAAATAACCCCATCCAGAATGACCCATTATGTTCAAAAATATCCATGAAACAATCTATACATAATAGGATGTCCATTTGTATGTGTGAGGCTTGCATCCATCTGACCAATCCATCTTGGCCTAACCATCAAATTATTAACCAACTATACTAGAAAAATTCTCATATAATTCATGTATCTCATCTCTCACACTAAGACCTATAAATGTTATCTCTTTAACTCACCCAGCATCTCATGCTCTATTTAATATAGATGTTGAGTGATCCAAATTCACCTATATTTTATGTAGCACTAATTCTTACATGTGGGTGCTGAAATTCAAACTATCCCTTTCCATATGTGACTCGTATACTAAAAATCTATACAAAGACTCATGTAAAATAAATTTGGTAATTAAATATTTTATTAAAAACAATATAGTTTCAAATTACTGTGGCTACGTAACCTGATAAAAAAACATTAATACCTCACCATGAATGGACACCACCTCAGACAAGCTTGTTTATATCTAATCCAATAATATAACACTACCTAATATCCAATTAAATGATATAATATATCTAAAAATATTTATAAATTATGGTAATTAATAAATTTATTTATCTAAATTATATATAACCTCTATAAAATTAATCATTAATAGTTGGGGAACCCTATCCAATGGCCCATGTTTTACATTTTTATGCATCCAATAGTAACATTGCGTGAAAGACCAATCATTGCCTCTTTGTTCCACCATTTTATTGTGAAATCAATGCCAAACCCAAAGCTACATTGCACTAAAAATAAATTCTCTTAAACTGAGATGAAATATTGTTGTTGAAATAGAATAACATACCTTGTATCTCTACTAAAATGCCAAAATAATTGTCCCCAATCGTGTCATATCATATAGAGTGAGCATGAGCGGTCATCTCATCTAAACGACCCTCCCAACGCATATATTCCCTATTAAAAAAAATAAAGAAGAATTGGTAAATTATCATCATTAACCTGCAAAAATAATTTATTGATTAAGTTTTTGGGTCTTCCTGTAGGAGCCATATTGCAAGCACATAAAAAAAGTAGTTGTTTTGAACAACCCCACATGCTCTGTAATAATGGTTTCCCTCATCATCTAGATTTTGATATGATTATGGCTCGAAGAAATAACCCACCTTAGAGGGAGGTCCATAGTATTTCCTCATGTAATCAATTCATGGATATCCCCATGGGATGTGGTGTGTTCTTCCTTCCAGGTAAAGTCATAGTGTTGTCTCCTCATCCATAGTATAATCAGACCATAAATTGTGTGGTATTACTATACAACCTCAATCTCCTCTATGATGCAGTGCCTTAGTAATAAATAATTTTTCACCCACATATGGTATTAGTCCATGATATATCTTCTTGGTTTCATAAAATTTTATATTCATTGAGAACTACTATAGATAATCCCCACAAGTTTTTTAAGGTCTCTACGTGTAGCTAAAAATATGTAAAGGGTCACCCTAACACTTCACAAATATTTTCCTAGTCCCCCAGAATATTATCATAGACTTGTTCCACATCCCAAAACATATCCCCAATATGTTCCCACACATGGATTTCTGATCTCGATCCAATTTTCTTGAGAGTCCCATATTGTGGGACATAATACATTAATTTCCTAAAAAACATATAAAATTTTGGTTTCATCACATAAGATAATTGAAACATAAATATTATGGGGTTATTAAAAATAAATAATATAGAAATAAACATACTTAATTATTCATTTAATTAACGGGTTATAGTTAAGTGAATTTAATTAGTAATTTATTCTACAAATATATAATTTCATTGAGTAAATATTGTCACAATGTAGAGAAATGTATCATTTTTTGTTTCAAGAGAGGTAAACAGGTAAGATTACAAAAAATGAAATTATTTTAATGATCATAAAATAATTAGTTACTTATTTTTATAATATAATCATGTTAGGTGATAAAAATTTATTAAATTCTTAATATCCTTGTAATTTAAAAGATTTGTTTTCAATGACAAATAAATGGTAACTAATAACTGCAGCATAATCAATTGTCACCGGTCAATCATTCAAATATACTGTGATCATATAATTTTAATAGAGTAACTCAGGTCAAGTCCATGATGATGTTTCAAAATTAGGGTTCAATTCATTTTAATTTATTTTATTTATATTGGTTGGGTTTTCTTACAAATACTAGTGGAAATGATTTATTAATGAATATTTATTAGAAAAATGCATAATTATTAGGGTGGGATAATATATATGGTGTATTATTTTGATATCCTTGAGATTTTCAATATTATTTATTAAATTAACATCTAATATAAAATATTATATTTGATTGGAATTCCCAATAATTTTTCAGAAATTCAATCCTAAACTATTTTACTGTTCTAAATCAACTTTTATTGATAAAATATTTAGTATTTCATGAACCCATTTATATTTTTGAATAAAATAATATATGGTGTTCACATTCCAAAAGAATAGGTCATTAATCCATTACATTATTATGTTAATAGATGCAAAAATAATTTAAAAAATATCAATCATGAAAAAACTATCTAAAGCATAACATTCTCAAATTATGACTCAATTTAATAATAAAATTACACATCCATTGAGAAAGTTAGTAGTATATTATTTGGATATTTAATTTGTTGATATAAAATTATAATAGAAAAATGGACCATAAATTTACCATACATCGAACACAAACAATAATGGTGAGGATAATTAATCACAGATATTCAATTGAATGTGAATTAAAAATAATGGGAATCATTTTATTTATTATTTAAAAAATTTATAAGATAAATATTACTCAATAGTGTTTGGATTAGGATAATATACAACTAATATAAAAAATTCATTAAAATTTATTTGAAATGATATAAATTACATTAAAATAAATAAGATGATAATAAAGACCATGAAAACTAACAGAGAAGTAATGAAATATCAACAGAAAACATGTGTTTAGAATTTCATCTTGGGCCTTTGTAAAACCATTGGATAGGCCAATATGTCCACCTCTAATCTAAATTTTCTACCATTAATGGAGAATATGAAGATTTATTTATAACCTATGGTTGTGAAATTGTTGCTTCCCAAATATTCCCATAAAATGTCTATAAAAATTATTTTTTAGAAATAATAATATAGAGTTTTCTTATTCATCCAATGTTTATATTTTGGTGCTTAAACAAATCTAGATCATATTGGTCATTTGGAAACAATGTTTTCATTATTTTCCTAAACAATGGTTTTTTTATTAGTTATCATTTTTGTATGCCAAATTGAGAATGTGTTTTTAAATAAGATGAATCCATAAAATTAGAACCATTTATTATAAACTGTTGATCTAATTTACATATTCATTCACAATGTAAAATTAGAGATCAATTCATATATTCTAAATTAAAAAAAGTAAAAAAACATGGGTTTCTAAGTATTCCCATATAGAATTGTGGGATGGAATTAATAGAATCATGAGTTCCCAATTTTATAAGAGTTGGGACATCAAATATTTATATATTTTTTGGATATTAAAAAATATATTCATAGACTCATTAAATTAAGACTTCTTGATTGCGCCTGAATATTATATCCTCTACATGGATTGGTTTTTTCAACAAATTTATTGGGCCTTCATGTGCAGTCCATATGCCCCTTTGAATGCCAGGATTTTCCAATTTGGTATTCGAATGAATATAGTTTTTTATCATTTTCAGGAATAAAAAATAATAATCACAGAATTTGGAGTATTAGGTTAAAATATATGATTAATATATTAAACTTTTTTTAAATTAAATGAACTCCAAAAAATCTATTCTTACTTAATTATTATCAAAATTAGAATATTTATTTGATATTAATAATTATTAATTTATAATTATATGATTGGATTAATTTAAAATAGTTAATGCATATTTAATATTTACTACCACACACTTAATCATGTTCATGACCTCATGTACATTAAATAAAAAACCTTACTATATCATTTTGACCAACCATTTTTTTTTATTTTTTTCTCCAATTAGGTATGTATATATTACTTCACTCAAACATAAATAAATCCATCAATTATTGTTTCAAAAATAATGTTCCTAAAATAATAATTTTTTTCTGCACAAAATTAGAAATGGAAAATTTATTCACTGCAAACTTACTCTACTAAATATGGTAAAAATATATCTTGGATGTACATTAATTCACCAACCAAAATTAAAATTAATAGGGTTCTGAATATATATCAAGTTCCATTACCAATTATAATGTTAAAAAGAATCAACAGGTGTTTTATATGTTTTTAGTTGTTGGTGGAATATAGGAATATAATTTTCATAAGAGTTGAATAGTGGTGTTAAAAATAAACATGGGAAAAAATGCACAATATTTAAGAAATAAATCAAGGTAGAAATAGAAACTCATATTCACAAGTTCCGGATTGATTTAAGGAAGACCCAAAATATTATGAAAATTTTATGGGGATTAAAATGTCAAATATTAACAAAAAAACACATCCCATTGGAATAAATGTTTATTTTATACTTTTTTAATATTATAAAAACATTGAAATAAAATTTATCATATAATCATCTCTTATACCTTGTTTGATATCCTAATGACTATAATTATAATATTTATAACAAGATAAAGTATATATGATGAGTAATGTTTTTCCGACGCAAGATAAAATAATTTCTTTGTTTTTATTGATATCATTTTATAGAACACATATCAATAACCTGTAAAACATTATGTAAAAATTAATTCTTTATCAATAGTCAAAAAATGAAAAAATCTCCCCCACACATAACAATATCATTTACTCAATAATAATATAACATGTTCAGAAATCATGAAAATAGTAACAAAAATTAAATCATTTCCACCAAAATTAATTTTCCAAATTTATTTTAATGAAAATCCATGTAGATATATTGTGGGTATAGTATTTATATAATAACATGGAAGTAAATGAAATGTATTCAAAGGATTGAAGGGAATTTTAAAATAAGGATTATTTTAATGTTAATGGGAAGATATTAGGCTATTTTTATTCTCATGTGGTTTTGAAAATGCCCCAATGGTTTTAATGTATTCATAGGTATAAAATTTAGCTTAAAGGTCCACAAAACTAAAAAATTACATTATGGGTTGAAATCACAAAAAAAATTAAATGATGGTTAAAGGTTACCATAGAACAAAAGTTTTTATTCTTCCGCACGGTTGGGTTATATTCATTTTTGAAATAAAATATTGATAATTTAAAATTTATAGTTCTAGATAATAATTTATTTATCAAAATTTATGATGAAAATAAAAAATGTATGATGTCAAAAAAATCTTAATAATTCCAAAAAAAAATTATTTTCATCAACAATTTAATGTTGATAAATTAAGACTAATTTTGTAGTATTCTTAGAGTTTTTTAGTCTGTTTTTTTTTATTTTATTAAACAAAAGAAAAGAAAATATAATGAAAAAAAGGTCTTGATTAATAATCTAGTAAATTATTTATAGATAGGGGAGGAACGGAAAATATAATGATAGAGATAGGGATAGTAAGAGGAAGACAAGATAAAGATGTAGTTAATAAGAAATGGTGCATCATGTTTTGGATTTGGTGGGTTTGTGTACCCATCTATAGAAAGGTCATTGTATGTTTATTTAGTTCACAGGGTGTGTGTTCTATCATGGCCATTCTTTAAAAAAAGTCCAATAATAGTATATTTCTTTTAGGGTGAGGTATCTTGGAAAACCAATCCATTTGATGGGTAAACAATAGTAATAGAAAAAGGACATTACTAATGGGAATTATCCTTACCTATATGAATCTAAAATAAACAATTGAAGAGAATTACCTTTTCACCTTCATGAAATACCATTTTGATGATGTATATTCCATTTAGTACCATGGATTTTGATTTATAGATATAATAATTCTCATAGGAATCAATTTGATGATCCTTCAATTCATTCAACTATAACAATCATTCAACATCATATTTTTCACAATCAAAGAAACATGTTTTATTATACCAAAATGACTTATCATGGATTTTATCTAGTAAATGGAGTTATTTACCAAAAACTAGATTAAATGGATACTTCACAATGAGTGTTTTATAGGATTTTTAATAATCACAAATCACATCACCATGTCAATCCAGATAATATTTTCATTGTGATATTTTTAATTATCTCAAGAATAATTTTCACTTGTCTTTTAGAAACATTTGTGAAGCCATTTTTTGGGGATATATATAGTTATAGTTTAACTTACCACCCCATTTATTCTCAAAAGATATTCCATAGTCTTATTATAGAAATGATTTCATAAGTCACCCATAAAGCCATGTGGTGTTCCTAATCGTTGAAATTTTTTGGGTTTGATGGACCTACTAATTGTATCAATAACATCATACCAACTGCGTTATTCCTTATCTAACAAAAAATCATAATTGAGTACAATAATAATTTATGAGAATCAATTTTATGGTGGTATTTTTCCCATGAAATTTATGTCCCATGTATCAATGATCTCATAAAATATTAATGGATTTTGGGAAATTATATTGAGATAAAAAAATTGACGATGATATTTTAAAAAAATTTAAATTATTGAAAAAACCCATGTGAGTACTTTAAGAGTGAGTTTTAGAGGAATTATAAGCCATGTACCTTATGGGACATGATTTTTTTTCCATAGTTTCCACAACCTGAAATTGATTGGAAAAATTCTAATTTGGAGGAATGTTTATCTTCATGAATTCATCTCATAATTACAATGGTAGACCTATTTTTAAAATGTTTGTTATAGTAAAAATAATTTAATTAGTTCAAATTTATACCACTATTATTGTTCATTTACAAAAAAATACACTAAAAACTGCGTAATTTAAAATTGTTTAATTCCATGGGAACATTGGGGTGATAGATGATATGTGTTTAGTTAGAAATTCATGATCATTTATTTCATCAAGAGACTAATTATTAATGTTACTTTGGTGAACATCAACATGTTTATCTATTCTAGGTCAATATTTGATAAAAATTTATAAATATTTCAGTATTATGATCCATCATAATAGAATTGGTTTTAAATCAATGTTATTGAGTATGAAATACATAGAATAATGGTTTTTGAAGAATATTATTTTGGAACCAATGGTATATGGTTAGAATTTTTCCATGGAAAAACAAAGATAAAATTTTATTTTATGTCAAATTGTAGTAATATAGATGTTTATCCATTGTTTTGGAGGTTTAATAGTTTAAATTCAGAATCCATTCTCTTATTTATCAACAATGAACCCAATGGAACTATCTGAAGTATCACACAATAATTCCAAGGGCGATGACCAATCTAGGGGTCATATTGTTTTAGAATATGTAAGAACACCATATATAACAATTGAAGATCTCTTAGGATCCTCATCAAAATGGATTGTGACATCATTATGGAGTTTATGAGTGATTTTAAGGGCAATATAACCTAATTTATCGATGAATCACCAATATAATCTGTCAGGACCATAGAATGAAAATATGTGTTGAACGAATAAGGGTTAAAGTAGTGATTGGATTTGTCACAACGAGTCCCACTAGGCCTATTACATCACATACCAGATTCCCATATCCCGAAAGCCAGGGGTTGGATACTAGCGCTGAAGGCTTCAACCTAAAATTGTGAGTCATTTTCTTGAGTATATATAAGCACTCACAAACAACCGCATCCCAAATAATTATAAGAAATCATGTAGTCCACTATAAAAAACAGTTGAGTAAATGTAAAACTGAATCTCAATTGGGACAGAATAAATACCCAAGAAATGTTTAACTAGAAAATATTAATGTTCAAACATACTATGGAAGAATCCATTATAAATTCCACTAGATAGGTATGTGTATATATGCTTATTGAATCCATTGAAGTATTTTTTACCTAAATTGCCCCATTGGTTACCAACCGATTCTGGGCCACCAAGTCCTCCATCAAGGAGGAGTTCGTATGCACCAGACACAACATGTACAGGTGAAGCTTGTGTAGGGGTGAGTAAAAAATACTCAGTAGGGACCCCAAATAAAAAATGAATAACCACACAAAAAAATCCACATCCAAACCATAAAGCATTATCACCATTCATGATGAAGAAGTAAGATAGATCACAAAAATTATATTCTAGGATAGGAATGTAAGAGAATTAGTCACATCATCAAACATAGTGGTCAACTGAAGAACTCACTCTCTATGTGTATAGTGGGCCCACAGAGTCAAACAGAAGTAACTTCCCACTATACAAAGGATTGATTTGGTACATATCAATTATATGTATGATGCATGTTCCAAGACACAAAATTGTTTCTCCCCACTGTGGGTATGTCAGGTGAAAAAAAGACGCATCCCATAATGGACTTACTATGGTACTACTCATGTAGATAATCAAGGATCTATTAGGTGAAATAAAAATCGTCCCCAATGTGTCCCTACAGGGTCACATATAGGACAATTCCAACTAGGCCATAGTATCATAACCACAAAATATCTCTTATTAGTAGCCTATAAATCTCAACCAACCAAAGGGATTCCTCATATATAATAGATGATCTCCAGATAACCACTCCCTAATCCATTCATAAAATATCAAAATCCAATAAATGCTATATATATTAAACAGAAATATACTTCTTTTAATGATGGTTCAAACTTCACAAATGGCTCAACAATAAGTCATCTGGTATGAAATATATTGGCATTTATCTAAAAAATGGATGACTTTCATGAGGTACATAGTGAAATGATCAAATAGACCTAACAAAACACTACCTTACTAGTGTCCGGGTCAATCCAATGGGGCGTGTCTGGCCTGATGAGGTGGGTGCATCCCGAAAGGGGGGGGTCTAGCCTACTCCCTGACCAGTCCACCATATGTAGAATAACTAGAAGCTACATCTAACATACACCCTGAACCATGGGTCATCCACATGGCCAAATCCACAAGATTCCATCAATTGATTATAGCATTGCCTCATAGGAAAAGGTGTGGTGTCGCGTCTGCAATTCACTGATGTAGCCGGGTGGACGCCTCCACCCTCTACCAGCCGCCGACCCTTGTCACACCTATTCATTTGGTTAACCATTCTTCTCATACAGAGGGACATTATTGTATTCATCCACCCACCTATGGAAACCATAGGGGGACCCTACATTCCATTGGGTCAGTACGGGTGGCCCATTCTTCACAATGGTTTTGACTCTTCCCTCAGCAGGCTACCTCCTTCCATTCAAAGGGCTCAAATAATTTTTTTCACACCAGTAAAATAATCAGCCATTGATAATGCACAAGTGGAGGGCCCCAATACATTTTCATTTCATCCTTCACCCTCCACTTTAGAGATTTAAAATAGGGGGATGTTTTTGGATTATTTTCTATTAGTGAAATGTAATCATATAGTTGAAAACCCAAGAAAGGAAACCCCCCTCAAGAACACAGATCCGCTGATATACTTATTCATGGATTCACCAATGTTTTTCATTTTATAATTAAAATATGAAAACCAAAACATAACAACCCCTACCACAATCAATGATCATCAATTAGGTTCTACAACCTCGAGGATTCATTCTCTATTGGTGTTCATCATATCTAGGATCCATCCTTCGTGAATCATCAACATTACCAGCAATCCTACAGGTATTTTTCATTCATCGTTGAATGGAATCCTTTCCATTGTTTTATAATATAATTTCCAAATTTTCATAATTGTTCCCCCAATGAGTTATATTATTAAAAATAAAACACATCACATCGTTCTTCATTCCCCATGATGTGTCGTCATTACACTATTTTATTTATGAAATGATGTATCTGTTACACTGAAAAAAATTATAATTTAAGTATATTACTTTAATGTTACTCATTATCACAATGATGTAAAATCTTACACTGCCCAATGATGTTAAAACAAAATAATGTAACTTTATTATTTTATTTAATTATTTTTCTAAATGTTTAAAAATTAACATTTCCATCTGGCACTTTTCGGTAGATGTTAAGTCATTTTGACGTGTATACCAAAATTACGAGTTCAATATTCTCATTATATTTTTTATTCGATCAATATTTTAAATGAAGGAAACACCTAATTATTCATTTACATAAATTAACTAAAAATGTTCAAAATTCTATTCTGGGATTATTGGGAATCAGAATCATGTGTCTTCAATGTATTTGGTATTGAAATAATTCAAAAAACTTTTTAATAAAAATTTATATTCATTAACATTACGTTATCCACTCCTTTGGTATTTGCATGCCCAATAGTCAAATCAAAGGATAATCAATCAAATGAGGGTATTGATCTTGAATCTGAGCCTCCCACTCCCATGTTCTCTCCAGGGAGATTCCCATACTTCCCCAAAATTCCATTTAAGGAATCAAACTTCCATGAATGACCAGATTTTATAAATACCTAATCTCCATAGGTAACTCCACAATGTCACTCCATCGTCAATTTACATCTTACCCCAGTCGATGATATGTGATGGGTCTTGCATGTACGTCCTCAGTTGCAACATGTGAAAAAACATTATCAAAATTGTGCATTTTTTGGGTAAAATCTACGTGGTAAACCACCTCTAAAAATATTCTATAAATTTCGAAATGTATGATAAACCTCACATATATATTTTTTCCCTGACCAAATTTTTGAAATAGCTATCAGGGTGAGACCAAATGGAAAACATGGTCACTCTCCTAAAACTCCAATGGACTCTTACTCTTATTAGCATACAATTTATTACAACTCAATCGATGTTCATATCTAATCCTGGATGCTCTGCAACTTCTCATTTGTAGCCTGTAAGAATTTGATACCCATGAGTGATGACTCCCCTAGGTATGTCCAACATAGAGGTTATATGCATGGCCACATGTATAAGGAATGAAATGGTTCCATACTAATGGTGGAGTGATATAAGTTTTTACATTGAAACTCCACCATTGGATGGTGGTCCTTCCAGCTATGACCATTGTGAAGGACTCAATAATTATGTTTGTCCAATAGGGCCTATATGGTTCGCTTCATCTAACCATTAGTCTGAGGGTGAATAGTTGTGCTCAAGCACAACTAAGTCACAAATTCCTTCAACAATCACTTAAAAAACTAGGATTTAATGTGAGTATAATGGTGAGAGACGATCACCAATGGAACCCCATGAATCTGCACACTCTCCTAGGTATAGACGCACCCCATTCCCTCAACTGATCCATGCTCCTGGATGGGTTTGTAGTGATCTGACATGGTGATTCAGTCAACGATCACCAGTATAGAATCATGGACCCTAGAAATTCATGGTAACCACAGCAAGAAGTACATAGTGATATCATCCGAAATCCATTTTATTACCTGATTTGGTTGTTCCAATCAATAAGGAACCTGACGCTCAACCTTCACTTGTTAGAATTTGAGGCATTGAGAAATGAACTTCACTGCCTCTTTCTCCATTCCGGTCCACTAGTAATCACATTGAAGGACTCGGTACATCTTCTTCACTCCAGGATGTACCACCCAAGGGGATGAATGGAACTCCACAAACACATCATCATGAAACGTCACTAGTAATACAATGCATCCTATTAAAAGGAAGACATGATCCCCACCTTTCAAAAATAATTTAATACCTTATCCCGAGGATAACGTAGCACATCTGGTCAAGCAGTCAACATTTACATGTAGTGTCCCCTTAGAACACTATAAAAGTGGGGGGGGGGTTTGGTTTTTAATAAATGGGAGATTCTATATCACCATCCATGGTGTATAACATCATTGTGGATAAATAATCTGTCACCAAACTCCTCAGTTATAGACATGCCCTCATACGGATCACCTTTTCCACCATGTTATACTTCTTAGGGGTTTAGACTCTATCAATTTCATTTTATTGAAGGAATTCCATCCATCACCTCTATCTCATGTTCATGTCTTTCTATGAGAATATATACATGAGACTCTTATGGTTAGAGTATATGTTAAACCATTCATTCAACAATTTGTGATGCCACATCTTCAATGGAAAGACCCTGCAACTAACTCCCAGTCATGGGTCATGTAGTTCTTATTATTCTTCCATAAATACAGTGAGTTTTAGTAAATCACTGCTCACTCCTGCATCACGATATATCCGAGTATAATCCATGATGCATTTGATGAAAACAATATAACCAATGCCCTCTTATTGTTTTCTCATATTGGGGGCACTTTCCACTCTCCACCTCAGCTCTTGGATATTATACTGGAACTTATACACACACACAAAGGATTGTATCTTTCTTATAAATGTTGATAAAAGTGAATCTAATTTAGAAAATTCTGGGGAAAACCTACGGAAATATATGTCCAATCCCAAGAAGCATTGCACCTCATTCATGCTCTTGTATGTCTCCCAAACAAGAACTGCATTTATCTTCGGTGGATCCACACCATCTCTAGCATCTAAGATTGTGTGTCCCATAATGTGGACCTCTCAAATCCATATATAGCATGTTGTGAGCATACCATAATGCTGGTTCTCTCAGAGTGTTTCCAAGACTATCTACATGACTGTAGAATGTTCATCCTCTAACACCATGTGCACGAATATGTCATCAATGAAGACCTCCATGAAACAATCATGGTAAGGCTGGGAGTCCCTGTTTAGGTGACCCATCAATGCTACTGACAAATTTGACATGCTGAAGGTAATCACTAGGAACTCATAGCAGTTATACCAGAATCTAATGGCTTTCACCGGTATGTCATCATCCCACACCTAAATCTAATGATATCATAAAATTATATCGATCTTTGAGGAACATATCACTCCCTTCATCTGATAAAAAAGGTCATTAATCCTCACTAGTGGATTGCACTTCTTCATTGTAAATTGGTTTACGCATCGGAAGTCCATGTTTAGCCTTAATATCTCATTTTAATTTTTCTCAAACAAAATTTATATTTCCCATGTTGAAACACAGGTCTTCACAAAGCCCTTCTCATATAAGTCCTCATGATTAACCCTCAAATACTGAAGCTCCAGGAGAGACATTTGCTATGCCAGTTTGGATATCAGTGTCATAACTAGGTAAATATTGATGAAATGTCAACCTTCATTCATGAAGGTAGTCTCAAAACAACCCTATTAAAGAAATCCACAAACTCATCCACCACTAAAGGAATGATCAGAATATTCGCATCCATCATGCCGAGAGAGAGGCTAGCCAACTGGTGAGTGATCAGTTATACCCTATTCCATGAATTTCTATTATAAACTAAAATCATTCACTTCTCACAGGTGATGTAAAAACTTGTACCATCCTCATGGTCACACTACACTTTTCACCTAAAACATTTAATCTGCAAATTGAGTATTAATAATTAGTCCATTCCCATGGTGACGTCGTATGTCCTTGTCGCTAGTACAAGGTGATCCCAACTAAATATCTCACCTCATAGAGTATTTTCACACTACCATGTAATGGTGTGTAATTTTAAAATCCCCTCACATTGGTGTCTCTAAACATAAGAATCAACCCAATGGCCCCACCAAAATCTCAAATCCATAAACAAGGTTTGTGGCTTAGAAAGTGTTATGGGAACATTTTCTATAAATAACTATATCTATTGTGGATAACAAAAATATAATACCAATAATTATCTTTGGATAACAGAGGTATTAAGTTTCTATTTCCTGAATTTATCATCAAACTTGTGTTTCGGCTCCATGATCCCATGGTAGACTGCTTAGGGGTTGTGGTGGTAGCACCTCATACCATTGTCCACTTCATGCTACTCAGCCTGCTCCCCTGCCATATCATATACAATGTAGAACTCCTCACTCATAAATATAAATTTTCATTAGAGATAAATCAACCATATTTTTATTGTCAGTGTGGTGGGTTAGGCAGTCTTGAGCCATGAGTCCCTTCCCACTGCACATGAAGCACAGTATGGTTCCCTGTTGACTCAAATTTTCTATGATCCCCATACTGCCAAATCATATTCTTAGTGTCTTCCCAAAAAAGAAACTAGCACTCTTAGGCCCCCGTGACTATTTTTTGTTGCCCACTATTATAGATTATTCCTCTTGATATGTGATGGTGCCTCCAGATGTCCGTACATACACTTTTCGGAATCTCTTGACAAGAAGGGCACGCTCTAGCACTCCAGCCAGAGTGGGGATGTAGGGATACACCATAGATTCCTTAATCTCCCATCTGAGTCCCTTATAAAATGTTTTATCCCTGTAAAATGGAACATGAACCATGTATATGGAGTATAGATAGATTTATATAAACCACATTGAGTACTTATCCACATACAATATTTAATGATGTAGTTTATGTAGCACCAGAATGCGCATAGAGAACATGGCCGGAGGGGAAAGTCATCTTAGAAAATCCACTAAAATTATATCTAGTTGAGGGTCACCACATTATGTTTCTTAATCATCATGAAGCACCATATCCATCTCTATCCATTAAGATGTCTCTCATATATTATCTATACATTGTCAAGTAGTGTTTTCAATATGGGTTAGAACTACATCACTGCCTCCAAAGAGTCCATAGCGACCTGAGTATTTGTCACATCCCAGAACCTGGGAAGGCTCTATCGCAGACACTTCTGCAAAAACCTAAATCTATGTACATCCTCTAATAATAAAGTGGGAAGTAACTACTGATCAGAAAATTGTGGAAAAAAAGTGCACCACCCGGTGGGGTCATCTATAGCCATGTTCCTAAAACAGACACCTTATCGCAAGGATAATTATCTACATGATAATGTATCGAATGTCAAACTAGTTTTCTCCAACTATAAATCATGAAATAGATTTATTAATAAATTTTTTTGAATATTATACTTATTGATCTGACTCATATTCATGAACATTGAAAGAATAAACTAATGAAACCATGGGTTTCATGTATATAGAAGAAATGAAAAATTATGGGTCCTATTGTATGAATATTTTGGTAGCCACATGAACACTGGACTCCAAGAATCTGAATGTAAATCAAGAAAAATTAAAAAAAAATCCCCACAAATAAAATAATGATCTCAGTCATTGAGGTATAACCGAACTCCTATCATTTAACTTTTACACAACCCGTCCCCCCGGACCCATGTTGTAACATACAACAAGACTACCTCTGGGAGGCCTTGGGTTAGACATATGTTCTGATGGTGTCAATATAAAAGTAGGTGTAATTTTCCAGAGTACCTATACACACACAAAAAACAATGTCCCAAAGAAAATTAAACATGTTAGAAACTATAAATAACCAATGAATACAAGTAAAACATTAAATATAATAGACTAGAATACAATCCCAACAAAAGTCTAACAATAAAACATAAAAGTATAAAAGAATCTCTGGAAGACATCTGTTGAATCCCCACCTGATGGGTAATTGTAGAGTCATTGTTGGAATCTCTATATGTATGTACCATTTTCATAGTCTCACGATGCACCACTCTATCATGGGGAACCATGATTTTTATCATGGAGGTGGTCATCTTTACTATATAGAAAGCGTGAAAATGAAGCTCGTGTAGGTTTTATTAAAAAAGTATGTAGTAGGGTCCCCAAAAAACATGTAATTACCACATAACAATTGACAAAAAAAACTAACTTTCTTGATCGCCATTCATGATCATGAGGAAAGGATGATATCATGAGGTATATTCTAATGTAGTAAATTATGACTAATTGTCACATCATCAAACACTGAGTGATGTTGTTGTTGAAATTCTTCTCAATTTTTATAGTGTGCCTTCCTGGTCAAATAGAATGCACATCTAGATATCCATGGGACTGGTGTGTACCTCATCCCTAATTGGTTCCATTGGTATGTTGGGTCCCACAGAATTTTCTCCCCACCATGGGAATTATAGGTCATATATAAGTTGCTTCCCACATTGGCCATACTGAGGTACTCATCTTGTCGAGTAAATTTCACATATCAGGTAAAAAAAGAGCCACTCAACACCATTGGCATACTAGGTTACACATAAGACTCTTCCCATTGGATCATAGTATATAATCCACACATGGTCTCCTGTCAGCAGTCTTTAGGTCTCAGCCAACCAGATCATTTTCGCACATATCACACATGGATATGGAAGAACCGCTCACCATGAGATTCTTCAATTTTCAACATCTATGAATTCCTACATAGATTATATTAATGAAAATTATATTTTACATTTTTAAAAATCCCAAAAAAGGCTCATCAATCAGATGCTCAGTTTAAATGATATTGTTGTCTTCCCAAAATGGAACTGTTAGGGTCTGAGCCTAGTCTGAAACGATCAGACCGAACTGACCCATCCTGGTTCTGCTAAACAAAACAAGAGTCGGTTCGTTCTAGGTCCATCCTACTCAAGAGTTCGATGCCTTGCCTAATTAGACAATGGAACACCAATATTCGGTAGGTCGAAACATTTCAAGATTTCACATATGACATACCCCTTCCCCAATGGTCATCTACGGGACCCGCTCACCTAGTTGTGTTAAGATTACTATAGCTTTTCTGCATGGGACGTGGTTCATTGGTGCGTCTGTGGTGCACTGATAAGGTCAATAGGCCAATTCCACATGCCATCCAAACCGAGGGCCCTTACCACACATCTGGTCCGCCATTTTGAACATCCACCAGTATTTTGGCACCGGTTGACAGCTCCTTAAACCAGTTGTGCCTCTGAAAATTGTGGGGGTTCTCCTTTACTATGAATGCCTAGAATCTACCAGTCCACACCTTTTAAATGCTCGACCACGAAGAATTCACATGAAGAGGAGCTTTGGGCTAGTTCATAATGGCTCACACCATCCTTGTTAGCATTTTAAAAAAGGGGAATGGTTGGGGATGTGTTTCAATCAATAGAAATATAATCCCACACAAGGAAACCCATCAAAGAATCCCTACCACATGAAAACATGATCGATGGATCAGAAAATTCATGGTATAATCAGTGGTCTTCATTATAGAATGACAACATGGAAAAGAAAAACAAGACAACTACTGCCTTAATAGACAGTCTTCGCTGAAGCACTAATCCCATGAGGATTCAATCTTCAATGGTGTTTTTTGCTTCTTAGTCATCTCCTTCATAAAGTGTCGACGTTCCCAGTTATCCTGTTAGAATTCGCCAATCATCATTGGAGGTAATCGATATTGTATGTTCATTAGGGAATTTCAATGGTCCAATTATCATTCCCATAATGATTTATGCAATTAAAAATAAAAAACATCATTGTGATTCTATTACGTTGTGAAGTCGCATCATTATAATGCACAAAAGAAAGATGTTAAGATATTTTATTAATGAACCTCATCGGCACACCAGAATGACATCATCCACTTCCCAATGGTGATAAAAGACAACAAAATATCTTTTTCCAATGAAATGTTATTATTTTTTGAAATTTACAAAAAAATAATGTTTCCATCTGACCCATACCATTCGATGTTAATTACATTAATTAAAATTACCGACGCTATGATTTCAATGGTGCCATCAAATTTTTGATCTGACCACCATATTAAATGATAAGAAAACATGCTTTAACATTTACCTAAATAAACTAAAAATACTAAAAATTTATTTTCTGGGCTCACCAGGCCTCAGAATCACATGTTGTGAAAGTGTGTGGTCTTGAAATAATTCCATAAAATTTATAAAAATATTAAATGAAAATTATATGACATTATAGGACACCCTCAATTTATTGATGCATGGAAATGAATAACATCTTTTGAAATTGTTTTCCCTAGAAAAATATCATAAGTAATCATGAAGAAACATTTTTCATAATTAAAGACAAGGTAACATTGACAAACTTTTATAGGACTATAGTCAGTGAAAAAAAGAATGATTCATACAAATCACCATAACATTGTAATTTCATCTAACAATACATCCAAGAAATGCTCAAGGAATTCTGATAATTCACTCATCATAAACATCTAGAATGTTAAAGGAGAATTGAAAATGAAAAAATTCAATCTCATATATGAATATGTTCTAATGGGGAAAGTGAATATAGTAATTTAACGGTCGTTAGGAGAAATTGGGAACTAGAAGTATCCATTGTAACCATCATAAAAACAATAATGTAAATTTTCAGATAAAAAATCTAGAATTTTATCAAGGAAAGTAATAATATAGGGATATTATTATTTTATGATATTTTCTTTCAGATAATTGATTCACACACATAATTTTTAACTCATGTTGTGACCACCTCAACGTGTTCATTTTTAACAATAGTTATCTCATACTTATTATGTACCAAATGAATTGGACTATCCCATTCACTATAAAAAATTGTATATATAATATTATCATAGAGATGTTTTGTAATCTATTTCTTAACTACCTCATGCATGACTGGAACATGTCTTCATTATGGTATTTTTAATGGATTTATTGATTATTAAAAATATATGTGATGCATGAAAAGGGAAGGGTTGATTCCATGAATATCATCTATGTTCCAAACAATGGAAATTTTTTTCTTCTATCACTTGAAAATGATTTCACTCCATAGTTTCAGTGATTAAAATAGAGACAATGATAAGATATGAGTTATCATGGAAAATGAATGAAGATACATGGTTAGAATCTAGTGGTATCAGATGAATCTTATATTTAATTTTTGTGATTGATAAAACAATAATTTAGGAAGGTATTTTAGATGATTCTAGATTGTATTCCTCAATATTTTTATTGGAGGAATAGTATAAGTTGATGTTGAGATGTTATTCAAAAGTGTATTCACGATCATCTAGTTTGATATTTTATATAAATTAAATGTCAACATCAACATCACATATTTGGAATTGTTTAATCATGATGAATATTTTAAAAGAAAAAATAATAATTGATCATTATAAATATGATGGAATGAGGTTCAATTTACACTCAAATGTGTCTTTAGAATCACGAATTTAAAAATATGTGATCCAATGATGGGTATCTCATTAGTTGGAAAATGATGGACTTGAACAGTTTATCACCATATTCCATTGATAAGATGAATGTAATGAAATAAATATTAGTTCTATATTTCAGGATGAATTGTCTTCATAAAATATTAGGATAACATGAAGATATTGTCGCTCATATCATTTCATGGTCATATAAATGATCTGGGATGATACAATTATTAAATAGGATAGGTACATCCTCAAGCATTCCCTTCGGACATGTTGCACATCGATTTGATAACTGGATGAAACACCTATTTGGTGCAATGTGACATGACTAAAGTTTGATAATATGTATTTGGGGATTACATTTATTGGGGAGCCTATGTTAACGAGTTTATCAATAAATTTAGAACAACATATTTTTCAAGGAACCGTAAATGTCCCTAGATCTTTACAATTTAGGGCTATGAAATATTGGGTTCAAACATTATTTATGATCCCAAAATAAATCTTATATTACCCAATTCCCAATGAATCATTTCCTAAATTGGGATTCATTTAATTGAATCTAAGAGGTTAATCATTACCTCATTATGTCTAAACATGTTGATCATTTTTGGATATGGGTCAGAGGACATATTTAGCTTAGATATGATTTGAGGAAATGTAATTGGATTCCATATTGGAATATAATGATTTGATATATTGGTAAAATGTAATGTATAATTATTTTTTATCATTAAACATCCAATCCTATAATTCGACGGTCTGTTTTAGGATTCCAAATGGGGCATGAATATTTTCAATGTTGATGAATGTGAAATTAAACTTACATTAGTCTTTGTCATGGAAATGGTTGTCCACTGTGGTTGTAATAATTATATTATTGACACAGGTTGACGTGAAATGAATGTTTTCTAATTTTGGCCCCAATGTTTCTATGGATATAACAATTGAATAATTCATTTACATCTATAACAACATCCCAAGGATTCATCGAAGGAGACTCATGTACCCTATTATTATTACATTGATCCATGTTCTGATAAACCTATTTTATTGAGATATGAAAAAGAAATACATATTAAGATATTACATGATTATAGTGAATGGTGGGGTTTTATCCATCTTGGTTGAGGAATAGAAGTATTAGATTGGTCGATGTTTAGAATGACATGAATATAAAATAATTGGTATGTATTTCTTGTAGGAAACTTTGGAGATGAGAAATAGGATTAACATTACTCATTCTTGGGTGAGAGGTTAGAGGGAAGTTCATTGATTAGTGGTTGTGGAATTTTTAAATGAACTGACATGATTGATGAGGACCGTTTTTCATCTAAGAGCAAGCTTCATTGTGCTCCATTTGACTAGATGAAAATGATGGTTAATTATGAATATATAGACATGATTCTTTTGGATGAGATTGTGTGCTATAGATTATAAAATTCATTATAGGTCCATGGAATGGATATTAAAGAAATGAGAAATTTTGGTCTTAGGAAAAAGAACTTATTGTCTCATAGGAACTATATGTTCTCCCATCTAGTCGGTCTTCTTTTTTTCTCTATTGATTTATTAACTAGAAAATTTTTATCCATTAAATATGATAATGAATGGAATTTTTACATATTTTAAGACATATTACTTATTTGGTCTTCTGAATCTATAATGAATTTGTCAAAAAGATCACAATGAAATGTGACACTAATTATAGTTCTATCCAAATCCAATAAAATATCATTTATTTCATGGATTTAGAGTTGGACAAGGATTTGGTGATTTTCCTTTGTTTAAAAAATATTTTTGAACCCCACCCATCACACATTGAGTGATTCATTAAGGAGTTGATGGATAAAAATTATTTCATTTCATATAGAGTAGTACGATAAGCTGTAATGAATTTCACTATGAAGATTCATTCCATATAATTCCATTTTTTAATGGAATCATGAGGGGGGTTGTAGAGACATTAATGCAGTACAGTTAGCTAAGGAGAAATGGAATTATTTATGATTGATATTTTCATCTGAAACCCCATGTGGATTCAAGATAGATCTCACCACTTGCAACTCTTTGGGGTGAACAAGTGGATAAACACTGGTTATCCAATGGAAACAAGATAGATGATTAATAAAATAATATTTTAGTTTAAAATAATCTTCGATGTTTTGATATTTAATACTATGTGTTTGGTAGTATAAATTGAAGGAAATATATGTATTAAGGTTTTTTATCCTTTTATTGGTCATTTATAGTTCAATATGAAGTGAAATTAATGTTTTTGTATTGTTTTTTATCTATAATGGACCAACTAAATCAGAGAAGAGTTTGATCATGTTCCAGGTAAAACGAATATTATTGATTGTGTGGTAAGATATATAGAATTTAATGAATATATTTAACGATGATGAAGGATGTTTATTATTTTTTAAAAAATGTATTTTTTATTTTTTTATTTACTCTACATTTGGTGAAATAAAAAACATCCTATTAATAATTACACCATCATAGGGAACATGTTGATTTGTATTATGACTAATTACCACATATCGACAGTTCAATGATCTGGTTCTTTACTAATCTGTATCGAGGAACTTGGGTCGAATCCTAGATAATTTTACAACTTTTATAGTTATTTGCTTCTAATCGATTGTATTCTTATTGGGGGGTTTCGTTGTATAGAATAGATAACATAATTGATTAATTACTATTAATTAATCAATTAGGTATTGATTTTGGTTATTTCATCCTTAGGGAGTTATGATTTTGATATCCTATGTATTTTTAATATATTTCATTAAATTTAAATCCCTGTAATAACATTATTTTTTACCAGAATTTCTAATTTTCATGGATTTAATTCAAGAGTCAACTAGTTTATTGATCTCAATCAATTCTTATTGATTGAAGGTTCAATATTTTAGGAATCCATGTTTTATGGGGGTTTCATTAATTTATTAGATTACAATGTTAAACAAAAAATTTCATTTATCCATGGACTTTTTTTCAATATATTCAAAATTTATTCAAATAATATTAATCATGAAGAATATCTAAATCACATAACAACCAAAAATTATGACTCACTGTATTAAGATATAAAATCACACATTGAGATCTTTATTAATCATTTTTATGAAATTTAATTAGGTTATATTAAATGGGATGAAAAATGTTGTGATAAGACAACAATAGTGTGCATTTCACACACAAGAAATATGAACAGAATTAAAAATTGATATTTGATTAAATTAGAAATAAAAAAATTAAATTATTTTAAACATTATTTAAATGTGTTTTTAAATTATTATTACTCACCATAAGGTTGATAATGGTATGTGATAATTAATACAAAATTAAAATTCAACTGAAATAAAAACAATCATACTTGATTACAAATAACAATTACTCAATAGATCATGAAAAAAATGATAAGTGGAAGGGTATCTCAGGTTAAAAATGAGTTTGGTAGGTCCCCCCAAGCCATTTTAAGGAATTAATCTTGCAAATGCATCCACATCTATTCTTAAATCCCAACCCCATTTAAGGAGAATATGGTGATGTATTTATTTTTCATGGTGTTGGATTGTTTGAATTAAAAAATACAACACTCCAATTTAAATACAAATATGTCAATTAAGAAATCAAATTATCAATTTTATTTCTTCTTATAATTTTCAGATATGTATTTTATATTCATCCGACATAATTTGGTTTCCATTGGATGTTTAGATCTATAGATATGTATATTTTACTAAACAATGTGTTTTTATCCACTTTTATCTTTAATTATTTGATGGACCAAGGAAAATAAGCTTTTGAACAAAAGACGAACTCAAATGAGAACAACTAATTCTAAAATGACGGTCTCCCAAATCCTATATTTCTCAACGAAAATTTCCATATCAATTGGTAAATTGTATATGGGGAAATGTCATGCTTGGTTGGATATTATTAATTATCAAACCAAATGGTGGGATAGATAAAAATTCATCATTTGGGCACATTTTTTGTGGATATGTGCCACAGTTTTTTATTCATGAAAGTTTGGATAATCAAAAATATATTCAATAATTTCATAAAAGTTTAAATTACTGATTGATCCTAAAATTGGATCGTCCTAGCAGGTCATGTTTTCTGAACATATTTCTGGGACTTATTGTGTGGTCCATATGACCTTACAATTGGCAGGATTTGCTGGTGATCCCTTTTAAATATATGTTATAAATTTCAATAAGAATAATTAAAAAGAAGAGTCTCATGATTCTTATTAGTATGATAAAATTAATGACCATAAAGTAACACGTAATTATAATTAAATGAACTCGAGGAATCCTATTCTTATGTATTTATGATAAAAACATGAACATTGATGGGAATTTTACCACACTATGTAAAAAAAATTTGTTTAGAGTATTGTAAAATCATGATTTACTATTTATTTTAATATATATATTGAAATAAAAAAAATTTAGATTGTAATTTAAAAATATTTTGTAATATAATTTTTTTATCTATTATTATTTATCAATATATGAATTAATATGAACTATAAATTATTGGATAATTTATAAAAACAATAATTGGTTTAATAAACACGTTCAAATTATTAAATATAAATTTTCATCATTCTAATATTTTAAATATATATGCATAAAATTAATTGAAATATATTAAATGTAGAATGGTGGATATGAATGTGATTTTTAAATTTCATTATTATTATTATTTATATTTCATGTGTCAATTATTAGGTATGATGACTACTATTAAAATTGATATCCAAAATTAATTAAGGATTACTATCCAATATTGGTTAAGTACTTTTTTAAAATAATTAAACTAGAATGATTGTATATTGTGTAAAATGATTATAATGGTGATAGTGTAAATTTTATGAGTTTTGGAATAATCCATACCAATATGTAATGATACTGGTTCAACTAATTGATAAATTTTGAAATGTTTTTCGTGATTGTGGAGGAAAAAGATGAGAAATGGGGTATATGGATCCAAAAAATATAATTTATTTCTATTTTTTAGAGTTGAAGGTTATTTTTGGAACTGAGATGCATTGGATTGTATGAATTATTTATGGGGAATTCCACTATTACATAAAGTCATTCTATTGTCAAGTAAGATTTACGCTTCTCGGTTCCTATAAGATGTGTTCAATGTTGAATATATTGATAGTTTCAGTTGTATTTAAATCTATTATAATATCGTATATATACCAATTTATAATTAATGGACCGATCCAAAAATATTGAATGTTTTATTGGATGGGAGGAATTATATTTAATGGGTTTCGGTTTTGTTCTTTTTATGTGATGATGTTATATAACTTATTAATACTTATGATATTAAAAATGATTGTCGTGTGATTAATTTATCCCATAGATATGAATTTTTTACTGAACAATGAAATTACATTATATATATATGTCGTTGTGTTATATGATATAGAAACATTATATTTTTGTTGGCCTATATATTAGTATAAATTTATAGTGGCTGTGTGAATCAATTTTTTATGTGTTATAGTGTTGATGTAGAATTGAAATGTTATAAGTGAGAAGTTATGATAGATGAGGATAATGACGATCAAGATAGTGGTTATTATGATTTTAATGATACATAGAATCATATATTAAATTTTTGGTGATGTACTGGGGATCATGGATGAGGTCAAATGAGTCCTTGGGAGTGGATATAAAGAAAAATAGAATGTTTCTTTGATGGTGGAAAAAAGTCCAACAGATGCAGTTTTTGGAGTTGAAATTATTTGTTGCTGGACACTGCGAAACCCAATGAGAAAATCAATTGGTAAAAAATGGCCCAAAAATGGATGTAGATATTTATTAATCTCATTGGAGGTTTTCTTCATGTGCTCCTCAGTGACTGCTAGCTGGGCCATAAATAGTAATATGAAATCTGATTTCCCATCGTGTGAGGCTGAGTTCTCATCCACCCAAACATATAGAAATTTAATATAATCTTCGGCATCTAGGATCCTCTTTATGTTCACTACATTCATACACTGCTATCAGACATAGACTCCATGGTCATACCCCTAAATATTTTCTGCCATAAGATCTTGGATTAGCTTTTGTGGACGTCAGGCATCCACTACCCCTGCAAAAAGTTCACGCAGCCGTGAGTGAAGTCTATCCATCTCATCTAGCCATTTCATTTGGGGGTGTCATTGATGAAGCGCTTGATCAGCTTCCATGGTTGGTGAAAAACTATTTTGATATCTTCATCATTAGAGGATGTGTTGTCCTAGTTGACACTGTTGGCTTTCTCATAGGCCGAGAATTCCCCAATGAACTCATTAGAAGGGTCTGCATATGGTTTTTGATCCGGTATGGTGGGACCCAAGCTATCTAACCGATCCTCATAAATGGACCCCACCGCACTAATCGCAGGTTCAGTCCTGGTGAAGGTCCCACTAGTGATTGGCATCATCATATCTTGGTCAATATGGATATCAACTTACACAATCAACAGAATTCCTCTAGGAAAGACGTCGCCAGAAAACCTGTCCAACCTATCCATGGAAACCCATTCCATTTGAAGAAATGTGTGCACTAAAAAGGGGCTTAGACTTCAGTTTACATAGTCAATGGGTAAAAATCATGAATTGGGTTGAGGAGACGTATAGATATTGAATTCATGGTCTGTTCTTGGGTTGACATCTTTGGGACCCTGAGGCATGGCCCCCCATATATTTTTGGGATGTATGAATGATTTGGATAAGCCACCATGGGAGTACTCGCCCCGCCAGAAGAGGTAATCAATGTCGTTTTAGGTGTAGATCATGAATGTCCCACATCTTAATATATTCAGGGGAGAGAATGAGTTCTTTGTATGAGACCCTCATGCGTTGATCAAATAATAGTAAGGAGTCCTGGATGAACTAGATGTAGACCATGAGGAAGGAGACTTAGATTTAATCTCAAGGACCTATGCGAATTCATCAAGGTTTGTGTCTTGATCACTAAATTCACCCTCCATTAATGGGCTCCCTCTACCAGGCTCGTCACCCCAGAAGGAATCATATGATTCCTCTAAAAATGGAATGTTCTCCCTCAGTTATACAGTTGATAACAGCAGATGGGCTGTCTGATTCAACAAACACCTTCACCTGGTTTGTCATTGGATGCACGGATCCATGAGAGTGGAAAAAATCCTTCAGATCAGTATGGTGTCACTCCGCCTCCTACTTAGATACTGTGAAGTCAGTCCTCATAGGGAAAATTCTTGGCATGCCCATCTAGAGATGGTTTAGGTGTTGTAACTTTTCGGATGGGCCAAGGAATGGCCTGTTGACATCTTAGATGACCGAGACATCTAAGAAGGAAACATTCTATGACATGACTATATGGTGCAACTGCTTTCTCGAATATGGGGTGCATATTCTACGGAATCCCCATGGCGACCACCCCTCTGGAAGACATAGTTCTTCTAGAACCACTAGGACTACAGCTGTAGTTGGATCCACTATCGTTGCCTCCACATCATCCGGTATGGGACATGCAGTCATTACATCCTCGCCACCACGGGATGTCCTCACTATCTTCTGGCACTAGCCTCAATGTTGGGGAGGCACACCCTCACCGGCCAAAATGGTTGTCTCTTCAGAATCTCCCCCAGGTAAGCTGCCTCCCAGCTTTTGGCATACATATTCAACAACCCGATGATGGTCGTGGGTGGAGGCAATTAATTTCATCTCTTTTCATCTTCCCGTGTGAACATGAGTCACATTTTCTTCATCACACATGTATTTTACACATGGAGCACCTAAACATTGACTTCTGGGGTCAGTGTTGCATACAAAGAAACATCATGGAGAATCAGTGTGGGGTGTATGGATCGCCGAGGGGCACACAGTATATTCTTACCATCATAACTCCACCTCAAAATTAATTGATATAGGGCCAGTGATCCTCTGTTCCTTGGATATATCTGTAAAATCACCCATTGGTGGTGAGAATTGATGAAAGTTCAATTCATCTATCTTCCGGACATAGTTCAGTACTTCTTGCACAATCAGTTTGGCCGAAAATCTCCCAATGACATTCAACATGGTTAGACAGAAGTTTTAACCTTGAGGAGAGATGGGGTTCAAATATTTATAGACTCCCATAATGTCCACCGAAACCCACTCATACATGAGGTGGAACAACCCTCATATCTTCTATGTCCACTTACCCTTACTAATATTCCATGTCATATTGTACAACTTGGTAAGAATCAGGATTACGATGTTCACCTGCCCTCCTATCACTAACATGGATTCCATGATAAATGAGTTAGGTCGCACACCCATGTTTTTATCCCGCACTGGCAGGATCCAACCACAGATAAGAGTAGCGATGAATGCCTCCATCCTGACTACTGATTTTTTTCTCGGTGATGACATTGATCCCCTAGGTTTTCCATTGGATTTCCTCTAGGATCCATCAGTAAGAATGCACCTTGCCCCATGGAGACCCATTCGGGCAAGTATGAGGCTTCCCTAGAAACAATCTATTTTCCAAGAGTTTCATAAAAGGATTGAACCACCGTCATAAGTGGACGTCTCTCACTGCATTTTTGTCCTCTCCCAAACACTAGCTCCATCAATGCATTCACCAGTGGTGGCATTTTCTCTGGATCCTCCAAAACAACCATAGTTGGGGGAAATTAATCAAATATTACTCCCAATATCGGGGCACCCAATATCTAGTGCACATCCCACAAAATGATTCTATCATCTCCATGGTTCTGTTGGAAGGTGTTGGTCCTTAATGACCACCCAATAAACAACTATGGTATCATCTACTTCGGTAGGTATATTTGAAATTGGGAGGCCCAAGCTGCCTTGTATTGACCTACTCTCCTCAGATCTACCCAAAACACTTAACACGAGGCACCTACCATGTAGTCCCTAGCCCAGTCAACTTTAATGTTGCCACCCTAGCATATATCCCACTCATCAGACCGTCCCTTTGTCAGGTTCATCATAGAATCCTTCAAGATCGTTTGGAACAGAGGGGGGATACCTCCAGCTACAATATCTTCCCATCAAAATTGTTCAGATGATTGAACAAAAATTCTGCAATGACGAGTGTGAAGTCCCCTCCGACATGGTCTTTTTTCCACCCTGAACTAATGGAGCTAACACGTCGTTCTTAAGATCCAATAATATGGCTCCTCCTTACTAGAATCAGGGATTAATACGTCATCCCTCAACCCAAATCAATAAAAATGAAGCCTATTTCACATTTTATATTTCCATTTTCTTATTGATAGCAGTGCAACCAACAACCCATGCTCAGAGTGGCTCCGTACAAACTCCCATAAACCCACTGCATTCAACATATACTCCCCCTTTTTAGCATCTGCATAGACCCCCTTGGAAGCCTCCAGGTGAGCTACTCAGTTTTTGAGTTGGGGTGTTATTTAGGTTCAGTTCGTGAAGCTCATTCGCAATGTATGCCCGCGAAGAACTGTCATGGCCTTCAAACACAAGTCGCAAAGCTCTCTGGCATGAAGTCAAAGACTCAATATGCGTCATGAACCAGATGACTAGATTCACGGAGAGTAATTGTGGAGTATGAAAAGATTTTCAAAATATGATATCTAAATTCCAAAATCATGGGGAAGATAAATTAAAAATGAGAGGTCACCCCCTATTTATAAGAGTGCACCCGCGGTTCTTCACAAAGAGTCTATCCGTTGAGAGAATTGTGGAATGCTCAACACCACACCACTGCTCCACTTGGTGAGTCCTCTTCACGAGGCCACATAATTATGGTTGAGATATTTTGATGATTAACCCTCTGACATCGACACTCGTTTTCTTCTTAAAAAAATGTATGAGGGGGGGGGGGGGTGAATTTCGTGATGCCAAAATCTGGGAAAATCTAGAACAATGGAACATCGTTAGGGGATTCATCACGAAGACCACTTACGGAGTCCACGGATCACCGAAGCAGGCGCAGAGAACCCCCTTCATGAACCCACCATGGAACAAGGATGCGGGATGCTCTGTGAATTCATTTTATATTCGCGAACCCACTATAGAGTAAGGAGGAAAGATTCTCTTTGAATCCCTTTGATTTTCACAAACCCACTTCAGACCAAGGAAGTAGGATGATCCACAAATTCCATTGGCATTCGTGAACCTTCTACAGAGAAAGGAGGCAGAATGCTCACCGAGCCGATTTGACATTCGCAAAACCACCACCCAGCAAGCTCCTTCTTTGTGATGAGAATGATCTACTTCGTGGATCCTCTTTCCCATAAATAACATTCTCCCCTCGAGCCCAAAGGATGGATCCTCATACCTTTTTCCTTCTATGTTCCCACATCGCTAATCAATTTCAACTCTACGAACCATTATTTTTTAAGGGGGTTTTTCATGGGAATGTTCCTTCCCCTTGGATTGATTTTCGCCCCTATTTGAAGGGGGATTCCCATCATTGAGCCCACAAGCCTCCATGAAGGAAGTAGATACCCATGTGGACTCAGGTTTTTGAAATAGTCTATGCTTCGTGAAACACTCTTCATACACATGTGAAACACATGCAAAGGAATGGTCACTGTTTTTCGTGAAGCACATTGCTCCATAATTTTATGCTTCCCAAGGCACCCTTACATCACAAGGAATTTCTCCACGAATGCATCTAAACATGGATAAGCACCTTCAATATGCTCTAATTCCCTTTGCCTAGGTTAGGAAACTTCACATCGTGGAGAAAATACCTTCATGAAGCCCCACCACTTCATGGGGTACATTAGCTTCTCAATGCTTCTACCAATGGACCCTTTTTCTCTACAACTCATTTTCCCATGTGACCATTCATGCTTTCACAACAAAATTTCATGGTCCCTTGGGTGGTGCTACCCATTGGGTTACTTCTCATCATACATCGTCACATTGGCATGATAACGGCTATTGCTTCATCATAGAGACATGCTAACTTAGACCCCCAATGGGATCACCTCACGAAACCCCTACAACACTACATTTTCGATTCCTTACTTCCATAATAGGCGAGTGGTTATCTGTTTTGTAAGTCCTAGGGGTACAGAGTGCACACACATTGTCTATGTTGCAAAATGATAAACTTCCATGCGCCATAATCCACAGCACATGACGTTAAACTGGCACCTCAACATGTGTCCTGCACATAGGTTTTTCCATCTATGACATTCTCTATGACCACTGGTCTCCATGGTAGTGAGATCATTTCTCACATGGAATGAAATCCCCTTTATCAGAGCGGCGTCTGTCTGCTGGGAAAGGGAAACCACCCTACTATAATCCCCTAGCCTTTCATGCATGAGGCATTACCCATACTGTACTACACATCATATATTCCAAATACCTATCTTTCTAGGCATTATCACCACCACATCCTCCATCCTAGAGTGAGTCACACTCTCCACTTCCTTGGGTTTGTACCCTTGAGTAAGCCTCTGTTTTCTCTTTGGGATGCTAACCATGTGTAAGTCCATGTTTCCTCTTGGGGATCCAAACCGCATGTAATCCCATGTTCCTCGTTGGGCTGCTAGCCACACGTATGGTCCTATTTCCACATTGGGATTCTAACCATGAGTAAGACACTTTTTCATCTTTGGGATACTTACCACGTGTAAGCCCTTGTTTCCTCTTTGGGACACAAACTACGTGTACCCCTAGTCAATTTCCCAAGGATGGACCTTTTGTGATGTGATCACCAGATCATTACTGAATCATGTTTTATCTCAATGAGCATGACTCACAGGGGCTTATAGTAAGTATCTACCATGACATCCACTCTGGGCAGCCTATAGTGTAAGCCCCAAACCAAGCTTGAACTATGAAGTCTTTGATCCTTGTCAAGGTGATGTACGTATGAATCCTCTTTGAGGTTCATGCCCACCACACATTCATCCTGAACATCTTCATGTTCGTTCACCAACACCTCTCATAAACTATGTGGTCCATGAAACTTGCCATGGAATCGTACGTAGTAAGCCTCCCTGTGGTTCAAGCCCAACACCCAGTCGCTCAGACCTCCTTCCATTTGTCTCTCTAAAAACATCCTAAACTATGTGGTCTTTGATCCTTGCCATGGTTCGGTACATAGGAATCCCCCCTAAGGTTCAATCCCAACTTGCATTGGTTCCAAACATCTTCACATCATTTCATCAATCCATTCCTGAACTACAATGACTTTTATTCCTTACCGCATGTACTCGTAAGATGACTCCATGAGTTTCAATCCAAACATCGATTGGTTCTGACCCCCTTCACGTCAGACAACCATTGTCCCACATGACATTAAACTGCATTCCCCTATTTAGTCCTGCAAGATGTTAAAATGCCATCAACATTCCCCAAATATGTGGAATTTTATTATAAGTCCCCGTCTTTAAACATTATTTAATCTTGAGTTACTTCAAGAATACACGTTGAAAATCATTTCAGGTTTATAGTTTTAGGGAATTTGATAATAAAACATGCATTACATCCCACATTTTAACAAAGTGGTTACAATAAAAGATAATATTCATTTTTTTCCATCAACGGAAACATATTTAAAATAAAACATGGATTATTTATTGAAACATCCTTGACACTATCATCTTATCATGTAGCTTTCGCCTGACCTGTGAAAAACATTTCCAAAATGTGGGATGATCATAAAAAGCACAGTAAGGGATATAAAAATATGGAAACGAAACATGAGTACATTTATAAATAAGAATCAATGAAATCATACTCTACTCATAAAACATAAGCACTTTAACATACCTCATCAAATCATGAATAAATAATAGAAATCATAAGACATAAAGGTACCTTGAGGCATTCATAACATTCTTATGTAGGGAGTAACCCTCTTCGTTACGTTTGGAATACTCATCACAGTATATTCCCTAAATCTCTTCGGAGAAACCTCAATGTTTCACACCTTCACGTTACCCAATGCATTGGAGAGCTATATCGGGCTCAACCGCCTTTAGTTTATCACGGAACCACCCTTCTTCATAATAATGCCCAAGAACCATATCATAATCATATCACATAAAACATGCATAAAGGAAACATAATAGATCCACTTTTAAATCAAAATATATCAATACAACACATTGATATAAAAACATTATGAAAACCATTTTCAATACCAAAATAATGTAAAAGTAAAAATGCTATTTATTTTTAATTTAATAAAAAGGTATGGCTTGTAGAGGATGTCGAAACATAAATAATGGTTACGGAAGCGGAGAAGTCGTTGTCGCCGCATACGTACGACAAAAACATTCCATTTTGTTGTTTAGTAAAACGCTTTATATAAAAATATTCCTTTTGGATTAACGTTAAAGATAAAGTGGATTATACACCATATAAATGAAGGTTGTGTATAAAACAAAATATACCTTAATGAAAGGAGATTGAGACGATGTCCCATACCTCAGGTCCGACTTGACTCGATCATTCTTTAATGTCCTAAATAATAAACTTGAATTAATTTCTACGTGCATAAGAATATTTTTCTAGTTCATTATTCCTTATATATCACTTATTACCATGTCATGAACACTATGTAATTATTTATGTTAATAACGGTCGTTTTAACGATCATTGGTACTTGAGTAAAAAATAAGATCTTTATAATTACAAGTTGATCATGTATCCATTATATCCAGAGTTATACTAATGATTTAGATATCATATATATCCAGTATATAAATGAATTTATAATATTACATAAAATTTAGAGGTAAGAAATGAAATCCACCGTTCATGGAGATGGTAAGTCGTGCATACACATGAACACTACTTCCATTTCTATTTCATATATAATGGAAGTATAACATAATGATACATAATAGTATTATAATACCAGTATTGTATCATATATAATATCATTAAATCCATCCTTTATATGTACCACATATGGTATTAACGAATCAAATCACTTTGAGGGGGCGGTAGTCCACACTTCATAAAATGATGATATCGTGTTTACCCATAATCGAAACCATAGAGGTATGACATAAATGAAAAATACAGAATCTTAAGTAAAACATAAAAATATTATATATCATATATAAATATAGTGACATCTTACTGGCCACCTTTGAACGTGTTATATGAGTTTTGAACAATCATCGTTTCGTGAGGCAGAAATTCGCCATCAACAGAAACAATATGTTCTTTAACCACTAGATGTAGGTGTGTGTAATTGTAGCTCGAATCCTTCATATAACAACATCCTATTATTTTGAAGATACTTGTGTTGTTACAAATGAAAGGAATAAAAAGAGTTTATAGGTTTGGAGAAGAAAAATAAAACATAAGAACACAAGAGAAAACACTACCTTTAAAACGGGTAACTCTTTTTTATTTGAGCTCAAAGGCTTCCTTGGGAAGACTTCTCCCAAATGCGAGGCTTCGTGTAGTAATAGTGGGATGTGTATAGACAAAATGGATAGGGTTTTTCCAAGCCAAAGGCTTTGGAAGTGTAGGTAAGGTGGTAGAGGTGGGGGCCTTTTATAAGAGGAAAGGAGGGGCAGTGTTGGAAAGTTAAGAAAAGATACTTGGTTATAAAATTATTTTCGGATAAAAAAGGTCACACAATTATAAATATCTAGGATAAGGTGATAAGGGTTAGAAATCCACCCATCCAATAGGTTTTTTACAAGTGTAGTTCTTATAATTTACATTTTATATTCATTTTATTTAAATCGAAAAATAATAAGGTAATCGCTGCATCATTTTGGTGTCATAAATAGATTAATTTATATAATTTATAAAAATTATAAAAAATTTATAATGATGTTGTAAATCATTTTATATTTCTAATGAATATTTATAGGAAAAAATCTGACTTTTATAACCCCATGTAAAAATTGTTTTAGTAAAACAACTCATGTTTGTGACATTTTTATTTTAACATTAAATAAAAAGATATTAATGACATTTTCCTACCAAAGTGGCTACATGGGGTCCCCAAGTCTACCCATGGATTTTCTTGGTCAGAAATGAAACATCCAATAATAGTAGGACATGTTTCTATGTATTTTCATATTATTATAATATCATTTTTTCCTTAAATTCCATTAATTACCTCTAATCGTGATTAAAACTTAAAAGTAACTATTCACCAAAAATTTATTTTAATCCCATTCAACCAAATTTTACTTCTTAATGACACCAATTTATGTCAGATTTTTGAAATTCAAAACACAGAAGTGGTAATGTTCCATTTAAACAAAAAATCTGTTTTTGTAACTACCACATTGTGGTTTCACTATTAATCAAAAATTAAGGTTTTTCTGAAAATTACCAAAAATTCACCCTAAGATATATTTGATATTCCGAATTTAAAAATTATGTCTATTTTAACAAATTCATAAAATTGATGTTTAATTAGTTAATTTTATAATTAAATCCTGCTGCCAAATCAAATAGCATGTTTGTATGAAACAATATCTATCAAAAGATTGACACTCGTTTATGTCCAATCTCAAACTGATATTCATTCCAATGACCAACATTGGATTAAGTGGTTAAAATATATTATAATTTCACTATAATAAAAATTAAAAATAGAATTTAACTATATTAATAAGTTATATTAAAAGGAGGTGTTGAATTAAAACACAACAGTTTTCACTATTCATTAAAATATGAACATTATCAGAAGAATACCAGAAATTTATCCAAATTAAATTCCAATGATCCAATCATAAATAAGAAGTTTATTTTGAAAAATTTAGCTTATAAAATTGTCGAAAGTTATATTTAAAAATGGTTCTCCATCAAAAGGAGATAAAACAATGTTTTAAAAATATTAGAATATTACATGCTTAAGATTGGATTTAATCTTATTTTAAGCCTCTAAAACACTATCTAATTCATAAATAGACATAGATAAGAATATATATTACTCATTACTTACTTGGGATGTTACATACTTCCCCCCTTTCGAAAATTGTGTCCCAGCAATTTATTTACTTATCATATAAGTGGGGGTATTTATCCCTCATTGAATTTTTAGATTCCTATGTTGCCTCTTCACTCATGTGGTTCTTCCAAAAAAACCTTTACTTGATGAATAACCTTATTCCGAAACACTTTCTCCCTGTCATCAAGAATCTGAACTGGTTGTTCCTCATAAGATAGATTCTATTCCAAATGAACTACCTCTGGACTAAAAAACATGAGATGGATCTAGCATGTACTTCCTTAACATTGAAACATGAAAAACATTGTGTACCTGAGATAAACTCGGAGGTAAAGCCACTCGGTAAGCAACTGATCCAACTCTCTCCAGAATTTCATATGGTCCAATGATCCTTGGAGTCAGCATTCTTTTTTACCAAATCGCATCACACATTTCCATGGAGAGACTTTGAAAAAAACATGATCACCTACCTCAAAAGAGAGATCCTTACTCCTGTTGTTCGCATAACTCTTCTGCCTTCTCTGAGCTATTCTCATGTGTTTCTGTATCAGCTAAACTTTTTTCTACCAACTCTTCTACCAATTCTGGTCCCATCATCTTCCTTTCACCCACTTCATCCCAGAAAGCTGGAGTTCGACACCACTTCCCATAAAACACCTCAAATGGTGCCATCTGTATACTGGAATGAAAACTATTATTATAAGAAAATCCAACCAATGAATGTTGTTGGTCCCAACTTCCCTGATAATCCATCGAACAAGAACGTAGAATATCCTCCAAAGTCTGAATTGTTTGTTCTTACTTCCCATCTGATTGAAGATGAAAAGTTGTACTAAAATTTAATTCAGTACCCAACGACTTATGAAGGCCTTCCTAAAAGTAAGAAGTAAACATGGGATCCCAATCAGATACAATGGAGAGAGGAACTCCATGTAACCTGACTATCTCTTTAAGATACAAACGAGAAATTTGATCTAGGGAAAATGTATCTTATATAGCAAGGAAAATGAGCAGATTTAGTCATGCGATCTACAATAACCCAGTTTGCATTATTACCTCGAGATGTCTTCGGTAATACCACAACAAAGTCCATGGATATATTTTCTCATTTCTACTCTGGAACTGGTAATGGCTGAAGAATCCCTTTCGGTAACATCCACTATACTTTAACCTGTTGATAGGTCAAACACTTCACAGTAAAATCAGCAATATCTCTTTTCATTCCATCCCACCAGTAACAATCCCACAGATCTCTGTACATCTTAGTACTGCCAGGATGAACTGAAAACGGAGATCTATGAGCTTCACATAACAACTCTATTTCGAACTGTGAATCACAAGGAAAATATAATCTCTTCCCAAATCTCAAAACACAATCATTATCCATGTTGAATTCAGGAAACTTACCTTTCTGAACCAGCTCTACCTTTTTCAGCAACTCCTTGTCTTGCTTCTGTGCTTGCTTAATTCTTCCTGATAGAGAAAATTTCACTGATACCTAAAACAAAACATAAGGAAATCCTCCACCAACAACTGTTATGCCAAATTTCATCAAATCCTTAACCAAAGGATCATGTTCTAAATGCAACATTGTTAATGAAGCATTACTTTTTAGACTCAAAGCATCAGCCACTTTTTTTGATTTTCCTGGATGGTAATGAATTGTACAGACATAATCCTTGATTAATTTTATCCATTTACTATGTCTCATGTCCAATTCTTTCTGAGTGAATATATACTTTAAACATTTGTGATCAGTATATATTTCACACTTTACTCCATACAAATGATGCCTCCAAATTTTTAAAGTGAAAACTACAACAGTTAATTCCAAATCATGTGTATGGTAATTTAACTCATGAGTTTTCAACTGACGTAAAGCATGTGCAATTATCTGATCATTCTGCATTAGGATGCAACCAAGTCCTTTCAATGAAGCATCACTATAGATAACAAACTCCCCTTTCGTGGAAGGTAGTGCCAAAACTGTAGCATTCACCAATCATCTTTTCAGTTCCTGAAAAAAATCATCACATTATTTTGTCCAGATAAACTTAACACCCTTTTGAGTTAGCTTAAAAAATGGACTAGATAACTGGGAAAAATTTATAACAAAACTTAGGTAATAGCCTGCCAATCCAAGAAAGCTACAAATCTCAGTTACATTTGGGGGTCTTGGCATTCTTCAATAACTTTTGTTTTTACAGGATCCACAGTTATACCATCTTTAGAAAAAATGTGACCATGGAAAGAAATTTTTTGCAACCAAAAACCACACTTGATGAATTTCCAATTAAATTTATTTTCTTTTGAGGTTTACAAAAAAACCCAAAAATGTATTTCATGCTCCTCTTTACTTTTAGAAAATACCAAAATATCATCAATGAAAAAAAACCACAAACATATCCAAGAACTCATGGAATATTCTATTCATTAAGTCCATGAATATAGCAGGTGAATTGGTTATCCCAAAAGGCATTACTACAAATTCATAATGGCCATATCTTGTACGAAACACAGTTTTCGGAACATCTACTTCCATTACATTCAACTGATGGTACCCTGATCTCAGGTCAATCATTGAAAAAAACTGAGCTCCCTGGAGCTGATAAAAAAAAACCATCGATATGAGGAAAAGGATATTTGTTCATAAAAGTGTTGTTATTCAAGGCTCTATAATCAATTCAGAGTCAGATATAACCATATTTCTTTTTAACAAATAAAATAGGAGCACCCCATGGTGATGTGCTAGGTCGAATAAAAACATTCTCTAATAAATCTTGTAATTGCTCCTTCAACTCTAAAAGTTCAATTTGAGCCATTCGATAAGGGGGTTTTGAAATGGGCTTAGCATCAGGAAATAATTCAATAGTAAATTAAACGTCCCGATCTAGTATTATTCTAAGAAACTAATAAGGAAAAACATCAGGATACTCATTTACCACTAGCACATCATTAATACAAAAAGTACCCTTGTTTTTAACAATATCATCAAGGTAACATTCATTTCCATCTTTTAAAAGTTTCTTAGCCTCTTTATATGTTATCAATAGTAAGGGTTCATTCTTGTACACAAACTAAAAGTTTTTCTGAAAAAAAAACATCTTTATATCTACAGTCAATCTTAGCATGGTAAATAGAGAGCCAATCCATACCTAGGCTAACATCAAACTCTACTAGAGGTAAAATAATAAGGTTATCAAGTATGTTTTTTCCACGGATACTGAAAGGAATATTCTTATAAATTCTTTTTTCCCCAACATTTCCCCCATGTGTTTTTACCACAGGTTCAGGAGTCATTTCTTGAGATGGTATTTCCATTTTACTAGAAATTTATTCCTAGATGAAGGAATGTGTAGACACTGAATCAAACAACACACTGGCATAATCAGAAAAAACAAACAATGTACCTGATACAACTTCATTTGATGGCCTGACATATGCTGAAGTAGTTGCAAAGGATATACCCACCCCTCTTTTCATGTAGTATAACTGCTTCCCATCACTCAAGCTCTTTGTTGGACACTAATATGCATAGTGACCCATCTCATTGCACTTAAAACATTTCACTAACTGTAAATAAAATTTGGACTTACCACCACCTTGATCATTTTCAGTGCAATCATGAGCCTTATGTCCCATCATACCACATCAGTAGCACTTTACAGAATATAGAAGACATTCCCTAGCATGCCTATTACCACATTTATCACAAACTTGAAACTTAGTTTTCTTACCGTCAGACCTTTTTGAAAAATTCATTCTTTTATCCTGCCACCTCGGTCTATTTTTCTTCTGGTTGTTATAGAACACTTGATCATCGGAAAACTACTTTTCCACCTTCTAAGCTCATCAAACTAGATTTTCATAAATTTTTAACTCACGAGAAACTATATCCCTTCGATATTTTGGATTTATTCCTGAGTAAAAACTATTGATTTTACTATCAAGGTCTAGGATAACATTTGAAGCATACCTTGCCAATCAAGTGAACCTTTTTTTCATAGGTAGCCACTGAGTCTTCCTCTTAGCTCAATTTCATGAATTGTTTTTCCATTCTATGTCAAACATACTTAGGAAAATGCTTCTCAAGAAACATACCTTTGAATTCAACCCAGTCGAGAGCATCAATCTCATCAACGTCCCTGATATTTTTAACCATCGACCACCACTGATATGCTTCACCCTCCAAACGGTAAATAGCAAGACTAACCTTTTGATTTTCTGAACACCCCATGAAATAGAAAATCTTCTCCAGTGCTTTAATCCACCATTCAGCTAGCACAAGGTTAGATGATCCTCTAAATGATGGGGGATGTTGCCTCATGAAATGTTCCACCATTGACATGTTCCTCTTCGGTTGATCTGGATGATCTCGTGCATGGATAACACCAAAATTTATCACTTGAGTCATCTGTGCCAATACTACAACAAACTGTTGAGTTCTAATTCCAACCATCTCAGGATTCTGATTTGGATGGTTATTTTGTTCTATATGCCTTCTTATCACTGCTTCCATGTTTCCTCTGCGAAAAACCATTCTGAACAAACATGTATTTGATGAAGCAACATGGTAATCTGCAAATGCTATATCATTTCAATTTGACCATAAAATACTATTTTTGGATAATCATTTAATAGAATTCTAACTCCTAAAGTTATATAAACCAACCACTGATACAATCAATAAGGCCCCAACCATAAACATTACTTAATCATGAATTACTTCAAGAATACATGTTGAGGATTTTTTCAGGTTTATAGTTTTATAGAATTAGATCATAAAACATGCATTATATACCATATTTAAACAATGTGGTTACAATAAAAGATTGTATTCATTTTTTCCCATCAACGGAAACATATTTAAAATAAACCATGGATTCTTTCTTAACACTTCCTTGACACAATCATCTTATCATGTACCTTTCCCTTGACCAGTGAAAAACATTTTTAAAAAACATGGGATGAGCATAAAATGCTCAGTAAGGGATATAAAAATATGGAAAGGAAACATGAGTACATGTATACATAAGAATAAATGAAATCATACTATACTCATAAAGCATAAGAACATTAAAATACCTCATCAAATCATGAATAAATCATATAAATCATTTGACATAAAGGTAACATGAGGAATTCATAACATTCTTACGTAGGGTGTAACCCTCTTGGTTACGTTTGGAATACCCATCACAGTATATTTCCAAAATCTCTTCGGATAAACCTCAACGTTTAACCCCTTCGTGTAGCCCAATGCATTGGAGATCTATATCGGGCTCACCCGCCCTTAGTTTATCATAGTACCACCCGTCTTATTAATAATGCCCAAGAACCATAACATAATCGTATCACATAAAACATGCATAAAGGAAACATAACACTTCCACTTTTCAATCACAAGATATCAATACAACACATTGATATAAAAACATTATGAAAACCATTTTCAATACCAAAATAATGTAAAAGTAAAACATGGTATTTATTTTTCATTTAAAAAAAAAGTTACGGCTTGTAGAGGAAGTCGAAACTCAAATAATGGTCACGACGGCGGAGAAGTCGCTGTCACCGCATACGTACGACAAAAAAATTCCCTTTTTTCGTTTAGTAAAACCATTCGTATAAAAATATTCCTTTTGGATAAATGTAGAAGTCAAAGGGGTTTATACACCGTATCAATGAATATTGTGTATAAAACAAAATATGCCTTAGTGAACGAAGATTGAGACAAATTCACATACCTCTGGTCCGACTTGACGCGATCATTCTTTAATGTCCTGATTAATAAAATTGAGTTAATTTCTACGTGCTTAAAAACCTTTTTCAAGTTCATTATTCCTTTTATATAACTTATTACCATCTCATGAACACTGTAATTATTTATGTTAATAACGGTCATTTTAACGATCGTTGGTACTTGAATCAAAAAATAATCTCTTTATAATTACAAGTTGTTCATGTATCCATTATATCCAGAGTTATACTCACGATTTACATATCATATATATCATATATATCTAGTATAAACATGCATTTTTAATATTACATAACATTTAGAGGTATGAAAGGAAATGCACCGTTCATGGAGACGGTAAGCCGTATGTACGCATGAACGCTACTTCCATTTCTATTTCATATTTTATGGAATTAAAAAATAATTATACATAATAGAATCATAATTCCTGTTTTTTATCATATATAATATCACTAAATCTATCCTTTATATGTACCACATATGGTATTAACGAATCAAATCACTTTGAGGGGGCGGTAGTCCGCAATTCCTAAAATGAAGATATTGTATTTACCCATAATGGAAACCATAAAGGTATGCCATAAATGAAAAATACAGAAGCTTAAGTAAAACATAAAAATATTATATATCATATATAAATATAGTGTCATCTTAGTGGATACTTTTTAAGGTGTTATATGAGTTTTGAACAATCATCGTTTTGTGAGGCAGAAATTCTCCATCCACAAAAACAGTATGTTCTTTGACCATTAGATGTATGTGTGTAAGTGTAGCTCAAATCCTTCTTATAACAACAACCTATTATATTTAAGATACATGTTTTGTTACACAAGAAAGGAATAAATATAGTTTGGCGGGTTGTAGAAATAAAATAATACATAAGAACACAAGAGAAAACACTACCTTTAAAACGGGTAACTCTTTTTGATTTGAGCTCAAAGGCTTCCTTAGGAAGACTTCTACCCAATGTGAGGTTTCAAGGTGTAATAGAGGGATGTGGAGAGAAAAAATGGATAGGGGTTTTCCGAGCCAACGAATTTTGAAGTGTGGGTATGGTGGTAGAGGTGGAGGCCTTTTATAAGATGGGAGGAGGGTCACTCTTGGAAAGTTAAGAAAAGATACTTTGTTATAAAATTATTTTCGGATAAAAAAGGACCCAAAATTATAAATTTCGAGGATAAGGTGATAAGGGTTCGAAATTCACCAATACAATAGGTTTTTGACAAGTGTTGGTCTTAGAATTTACTCTATATTTTTCTTTTATTTAAATCACTAAATAATGAGGTAATCGCTGCATCATCATGGTGTCATAAATAATTAATTTTATTTAATGTCTAAAAATAATAAAACAAATACCTTGATGTATTAAATCTTTTTATCATTATAATGACTATTTTTAGTCAAAAATCTGACTTGTATAACCCCACGTAAATTTTTTTTTAGTAAAACAACTCATGTTTGTGACATTTTTATTTTAACATTAAATAAAAAGATATTAATGTCATTTTCCTACCAAAGTGGCTACATAGGGTTCCCAAGTCGACCCATGGATTGTCTTGGTCGGCCATGACATATAAAATAAGGGTAGGACATGTGTATATGTATTTTAATTTTATTATAATATCATTTTTTCCCTTAAATTTCATTAATTAATTTTATAATAAAATCCTGCTGTCAAATCAAATAGCGTGTTTTTATGAAACAATATCAATCAAAAGATTGACACTCATTTATGTCCAATATCAATGTGATATTAATTACAATTACCACCATTGAATTAAATGGTAAAAATATATTCTAATTTCACTATAAAACCGATTCAAAAGATAATCTAACTATATAAATAAATTAGATTAAAAAGATGTTTTGAAGTAAAATACAACAATTTTCACTATTCATTAAAAATGAACATTATCAGAAGAATACCAGAAATTTATCCAAAGTAAATTCCATTGTCCCAATCATAAAGAATAAGTTTATTTTGACATATATAGCTTATAAAATTTTCAAAAGTCAGATTTTAAAATGGTTTTCCATCAAAAGGCGGTAAAACAATCTTTTAAAAATATTAGAGTATTCAATGCTTATGATTGGATTTATTCTCATTTTAAGCCTATGAAACACTATCTAATTAATAAATAGACATAGTTAAGAATATCTATTATTCATTAAATACATGGGATGTTACATTGATCCTTGTTACCTGGATAAGGGACAGAGGATTCCTCCCTAAGATTCAACTCCATCCAGCGGTAATTCGTTGTGACCCCATCCAACGGTAAGCTGTTGTGACCCCATCCAGCGGTATGCCCTTGTGACCCCATCCTGTGGTAAGCTGCTGTGACCCCATAAACCTGTAAGCTGTTGTGACCCCATATAGTGGTGTTCCATTTTCATCCCCATTCGATGGTAATCCATTGTCATTGGTGAGCTATGAGGACTTTGATTCCCTACCGCATGAATACGCAGGAGGTCTCTTCAGGACTCAATACCAACATCTCAATCATCCTGGAGATGAATCCATATCATTATACTCTGATGACACTTAACCATCCATCATCCAATTTGGTTATTACCCGGGCATCCACATCCTAGTGGAATCATGCCACCTCATTCTCCATTCCCCTTAACAACAATCGGGCTGCTCACCACGTGGTATCCCCTAAATCGGTGTTCCATCTAGGGATTTCACTCACCTGATATTCTCTAGTTGATGTTATGATAGGTCGTATCTATCTCTACAAGACATTAAACTCATGAAATACACTATGTAAAACATTGGATGTTAAGGAAATCCTCAGATACATGCATATGAAAAAAAATTCCATGCGTTCGACGTGGGTGGCGTTGGGCTTCTACGACCATGAGAAGACCTATTATAAGGGGAAGAAACCTAGACATGCCAGTGTTCCTACGTTATGACATGCCAGTGATGTTAAACATGGCTACTCCTCTGACCGAATTATGCTGACCAAACCGGTCCCCTTGGATCATCCCGACAGAAGAACTATAATTAATTGATGTCCATAATGATATGGCATTGGGAAGAGTTTCATGAGCAACGTATTAATCTATAATGGAGACATAGATCAGGTGACGCGTATTAAGGAGGAATCCATGAAATGAATAACCAACGTCACATCATCCTATTTTGATCAAGGAGAAAATGTCTCTATATAAGGAACAGATATCACCCCCCGTTGGAAAGCAGGAATATGGGAAAAAACAGCGTCGACATCCTTGAACAAGAGGAACGTGTGCACCCTGATGAAAGTGTCAAACACATTATCAAAAGAATAGGGAATAAAATATAGGTATTATACAGAGGGAACTATATATAGTATTTGAAATATAAATTTTTTTGGATATATACTAGGAAGAGAGGGGATTTGGAAAACAATATCATACATAATGTTGATAGATATGCTATTGTTCCTTATTATTCAATAATATTAAAAGGAATAAACATGGATTTCAAAAAGAATATTGAAAATAAATTTTAGTCATTTATTTGAAAACACATTATATATTATTGGGAATATTTTTTTGTCGTTTACCAAAATATTTTTTATATTATTTTTGTGAGGCGAACATGCACTATCGAAAGACGTTATTTCTTTTCACCTGATGTATTTTAAATTATTAATTTAAACCAAAACTGTATCTCCCCATTCGTCCACTATATGTTTCCCATTAATAATGGAATAGTATGCATTGTACGCTACTATGAGGTTCTAAGACACTATGATTAATCAAAAAAGGTATTATGAATAGAAATTCATAGTTTATAAAATTTTATAAATTTTATTATTTGAAATGGAATTCATTTTTTTAATTCAGATTATCGAAATTAGCTTAGGGTTAATTTTTGGTATTTTTCTAACAAATTTCAATTTATGATGAATAGTTAAAAACACAATGTTATTGGTTAAAATCAAAATTTTAATTTAATAATTAATTATTTTATGTAAATTTATTTTAGGTTAAAATAGACACATAATACCAATATAGGATCATTGTAATTCAGTGGAGTCATTAAATAATAAGTTTGGATATATAAAAATTTTATTGATCTTTTTACCATTATTTACCCATCTCCAAGGAGTATTTGAAAATTTGAATGAAACATTATTTTATCACATCTCTGATTTGAATTTCTGAAATAAAATAGGCATGATTAATATCAATAAGTAAAATGTGGTCCAATAAGTTGATTTTTTTTGGTGAATAGTGTCATTACTTTTGTTTAACACAGTTAAAAATAAAGAAGGTAATTAAGCGTAAAAATGATATAATAATTGTAATTTCCCGACCTCTGTTACCCCAAGTCGGTGCATTATTTTAATACATTGGCATGATTATAATGAATCATGTCTCGAATGAATGATTTGTTTAGTAGTTTAGGAAGATATATTACATACATGAATGTTATATTAGACATTAGAAAATAAAAAACAACATAAAAGATCCTTTGAGAATTCCATTAAAACCCAAGATTAACCCTTCTTATCAATCATAATAAACTTCTTGAAATCCTAGGAAAATAAAACATAAAAAATGGGTGAACTCAGATGCTTAGTATGGGAAAATAATTTATCGGAAGCTATAAAAATTTAAGGCAAGATGTGTGATAAAAACATCATCCTTTTTAACCATAAATATGAACATAATATAAAATAATAAATCTAACATTACCATATAAACTTCCACATGTATATTCTACTAGTCGAATAATCATATGTGATAACTAATTTCATAATTAGGGAATTCCTAATGGAGAACATCATTACAAAATATTCAAGGCCTCCTGCAAAGACTACAAATAAATTTTTTGTCATGACATTGTGACACAGCACTAGATTGTTTCATGAGTTCTACTGATGAAGCAAAAATCTATAGCGGGCTCCACCCGTCACTTACTATGTCCACTACATTCCTCATATGCATAGTTTAATCATAACATAAACATTCATATTAAAATGAGAATACAAAATGTAAATACATTAACCATAAACAATGAATGGTATAAAAAATAGGACATCCACAATCAAACATATCATATCTCATTAAATACAATTTAGAAGCTTTTTATTATAATAAATCAACCTCAATCATAAATAATATACAGTAAATGATGCTATCATAGTTGAAAATGAAATATAAAACTTTTTAAGAGAAATATCCTTTTGTAAAATCATTTAAAAATCACACATTTATAATAGATGTAATTTAAAAGAGATTTTATAATCAAAGTGTCCCAAACCATTTTAAAAAATTTGAAAAGAATTATTATTTCAAAATATTCAGGTCAAAATTAATAACTCCTTAAAATTATTTTGAAAACATGTACATTAATTAAAATGATTTAGAAATATAAATCTTTAATAGATTTAAATTTATGATCTCTATAAAGGGTAAATTTCCCAAATCCTTAAAATTTTTATTTTGAAATTATTTTTATGAAAAATGGACATGGATGATAATAATGTCCCAGTAAATACACACACATAAATAGTCTCAGATAATAATGAGATTGAGTAATTAACTATTACCGTGAAAATTATCTTAGTAAAAGGTACGTTTAACCTCAAGTATAATGATCGTACTATGTTATTAAGTTATACCAGAACCATATTAATATTTATGATATCATACATGATTCATTAATGACTTTATAATACCCATTTAATAATAATTTCCATGTTAAATTAACATTTTGGGTAATAATTTCTTTATTTTCCGCGCGTGTTTTAAATTGTTACCCTTGATTTTATCACCTATATAAAGAGTTAAATACTTCCAGAATATAAAAAATGATTTATATATAATATATATTTATAATATAAATATGTATAATATACATATATATGAAATGAAAAAAACCGTTTATGGGGTCGGTAGTCCGTATGTACGCATAAACGATGTTTCTGTTTTCCTATCATATTGAACAAAACAACGTGAATAAGATATACGTAAGTATATATATATATATCCAGTTGAATTATTATGTCATATATTACATACTTATTAGTAATATATATTTTTATAATCATCGCTGAATGTTGAACATTGAAATGTGTCTCATCGCGTCGTGGAGACGGTAATCTATACGGACGCACGAGCGACAATATCATTCAATTAAAGATGTTGAATTCGATGGTATATTAATATTAATGAGACATTTTCAAGTTATTTTCATTATTTATATACATATTACTCATCATTATATCTATCCAAATAACATATATTTGAATAACAAATCACACCACGGTGTGGAGACAGTAAGCCTTATGTACGCACACATGGTGACATTATCATTCATAATATGGAAAGAATAATGAATATAGTTGTTCCATATTTACAATAGAATCACAGTATATATAAGATACTAGAGTAATTATTTAATAATGGAAAAAACAAAGATAGAGTTAGTGGAATAATAATTGAACATCAAAGAGTGTGGTGAAATCATCACCTCCTCTTCGGGTTCTTCGTTTTGATTTCATCAAAAGGGATTTTTAAGGTGGAATTAGGACCAAAGGAAGGCCTCTAGCATAAATTATGAATAGTTGGGAGAATATGTGGGTGGGGATTTGCTGAGACAGATTTCTTTGGAGGTGTGAATTAGATAAAAGAATATGTGCCCATTTATAAGAGGGGTGAGGGGAACCTTTGGAAAAACATAAAATATTATTTTATAATAAATTCATATTCAGTATATAATGTCTCCAAAGTGACTTATTTAGTGGCTACAGTGGGTATGGGTCGAAATTCTCTCAACCAATATGTTTTATAGAAGTTTAGATTACCATTTTAGCCTTATCATTTAGATTCAACTCTATGTTAAATAATTTTACTTTTACCTTGTCTTCTTGTATTCTTACAATATATAGTTAATAAAACTACTATATACTGCCAATAGAACCCCAATTGGTTAATTAATTTCATATATATTATTATATAAATCATTTTTCTGGAACCTAAATTTTAGGAACATTATATCAATTAAAAATATAATATTTGTTTTAAAAACTATTTTATGTGAATTTTTACACAATTTGGTATTTTTTTCTGTTAAAATAATAACAACATTATTACATAAATGAAAACACATTGAATCAATATTAACATGTAATATTCACCTATAAAATTCTTTTATGTCATCAAAACGTCGAAATTATATTTATTTTAATATTTATAACACCATTTATTTGATTTTTTTAACTAATAAGGTAATTACTACATCATCATTGTGTCATTAATAAAATTAAATATTTAAAATCTAAAAATTAAAAATAAAATAAAATTTTGTATGAAATAGTTTTAACTATATAATAAATATTTATAGTCGGATTTATATTATGTATATATCTATATTCAAAAGGGATTATTTATTAAACATTGATTTTAACTTTTTAACTCTTCTTAAAAAAAATAAAATTAAATGTCTTAATCTAATCCAAGTGGACCTAAACGGTCTTATTTTATTCATAAGATTATTTGGTTTATATAAACTTATTAAATAGAATTAGGACATATGTTAGGGTAATACTATATCATTTTTACCCTTAATTACCATATATAATTTTAACTGTTGTAAATAAAAGTAAAAAGTTACTGTTCAAAAAAATTATTTTTATCTTGTTGATCCAAATTTTACATACTGATATCAACCATGTCTCTCGGAAATTTTAAATTACATTCAGAGAAGCCCTAAAATTATGTTTTATGTGAATTCACAATTCTCCTAGGAGGTGGGTAAAAGATGGTGAAAAGTTCTTAATTTTTTATATATATAAATTTTTTTTAATTTGACCGTAATGAATTAAATTAAACTTATATAGATATTATTTATATATTTTGATCTAAAATAAATTTAAATAAAATTAATAAATATATAAACAAAAATTTGATATTAAAAGACAACTAAGTATTTTTTCACTATTCATCCAAAATTGAACATTTTTAGAAAAATACCCAAAATGAACCCTAAGATATTTTTGATATTCCGAATCCAATAATGAATTATATTTTATAAAATTAAAATCATTGAAGTTTCATTTATTATTTTTAAATTAATTCTTGTTGTCAAAACAAATAGCGTGTTTTTAAGCAACAATAACTATCAAAAGGTTTACACTTGTTTATGTATAATTACAATGTGAAATTAATTACAATGACAAACATTGGATTAAAGTGAAAAAAAATAATCTAATTATACTTCCAAAACATTAAAATGTATAATTCAACACTATAAATTATTTTGATTAAAAAAGTTGTTTTTAGTTAAAATATAGTATTTTTCACTATTCACCCAAATATGAAAGTTATAAAAAAAACACGAAAAATTTATTGAAACTAATTTTTTATGTCTAGATTATAATGAAGAGGTTTATTTTTTCAAAATTAATGTATAGAAGTTAAAAATGTTGGATTATAAAAGGGTTCTCCATTAAAAGGCGGTAAAATTTCATTTTTTGAATAATAAATCTTTTATATGAAAAAATGAATATTTTATTAAATTATATATGATAAATTCATAATATGGATTAAAATGTTTTAAGGATTATATAATGTTCAAAATTCAGTTAATACTATTCATAACTTTTTCTGATCGGCTAGTTTGGCAGGTCGTGATGCGCTTGAACTCAGTGTTGTGTGTAGTGCAAGTTATTGCATTACTTCGAAGAAATAACGTACTATGAAATATTGGGGTGTTACTTTTTTCCCTCATTAAATAAATTTCATCCTATCAATTTGAAATTGTTCTTCTAATATAAAAGGATGAAAATAGAAAATACATTTGTGGGAAAACCCACATCGGAAATTGCCTTAAGAAAATTTTTTCTTAATAAGAGGAAAAGGGGAATGAAAAAGTCAACACCAAATTATGATATCAATTAGGAGAACATCGGTGGAAATTATAGACACATAATTGGTGGCAAAACATAAATATCAATAGGGAGTGATTGAGTACATAATTCACAAACAATTTTATAATTGTGGGCCTCAACGCCACAAATATATGATGATTTAAAATACCATCGTTTCAACAAAACGCAAGGTATTAGGATAACAAATTTTTGGTTTTAAGATCCCTTCCAAAATGTTTATTAATTTATCCATAAAATAAGAGGGAATATATATATATATATATATATGTATATATATATATACTTTTCAAGTAGAGTAATAACCTTGAACTAATTCCTACAACAAATTAATCTTTCACTTTGAAAGATTTCAAAAAATATATATTATATTTATCCTAAGAGTATAGGCTTCCAAAAATAATGAATTTATAATTCACATATCAGATCCTTTAAAAAACAACATTATTCAATCCAGGACATCACATGGGTCAGTGGTAGGTGATACACCCTTGTCTCCCTTCAGTTACAAGTTTAAGTCTCACGGCCTTGCCGAACGTGACAGGTTGCCGCCTGACGTCCAGGTTGTCCTTTTTATGGAAATCCAAAAATAACCTTAAAAAAAGTATCTAATTACATACTTAATCCATTAAAACCTTTAAAATTATCATAAATACTTATATCCAAACTCTTAGTCCAATGTTTATAGAGAAGTTAAACATAATGTGGATCCTTTTTGCTAGGTAATTGTAACACCCCATGTAAATAAAGAATATGAAATTTTCATATTTATCCATATTTGTGAATAAAATTTTAATATTACTTTAAAGGGGACGATATGCCTGATGGCGTACCCAACATGCAACAACGAGTTTCTTGGGAATCATACGTTGCACTCTAATAATACAATAATATTATCTTAAATGGTAGTTAACATGTAGCTTTTGTATTGTCGGGAATGGATAGAAATAACTAAAATATGATTATATATGTTTTTAAATGTTTTTACATTTATCCAATAAAAGATAAAGGCTTAAAATACGGAAAGAATTCAATTTTAGGCGTATATTCCCTAGTTTTCACTAAAGGTTCACTTATCACCTTTTGATGGAGAACCATCATTAAATATAGTTTTTTTCACTCTTATACATTCTATTAGACCAAATAAAACTCTTCTTAAGAATCGGGACATCAAAATTTACTTTCTGTAAATTTATGGTATCTTTCCGATAAAGTTCATTTTTTAATGAATAGTGTAAAATGTTGTATTTTAAATCAAAACCTATTTTTAATATAATTTATTTATATGATTATATTATCTTTTGAATTGGTTTTAAAGTGAAATTAGAATATATTTTTACCATTAAATCCTATAGTGGTCTTTGTAATTAATTTCACTTTGAAATCAGATGTAAACTAGTGTCAATCTTTTGAAATTTATTATTTCATAAAAACACGCTATTTGCTCTAACAACGGGAATTAATTATTAAATTAATTAATGTGACTTATAGGTTTTGAATTTGTGAAAATAGACATCATTTTTGAATTCGGAATATCAAATATAGCTTAGGGTGAATTTTTGGGATTTTTCGGAAAAACATAAATTTTAGATGAATAGTGAAACCACTAAGTGGTACTTATAAAAAATGATTTTTCCATTTAAATGAAATTTTGCCATATTTGTGTTTTTAATTTCAAAAATCCGACATAAATGGTTGACATTATGAAGTAAAATGTGGTTCAATGGGATAAAAATATTTTTTTGGTGAATATTAACTTATTAAGTTTTTAATCGCGATTAGAGGTAATTAGTGTAGTTTAAGGTAAGAATAATGTTTTAATAAAATTAAATGACCTAGAAACATGTCATACCCTCATTGGATGTGTCATGGAAGACCATGAAAATCCATGGGTAAACTTGGGGACCCAATGGAGCCACATTGGTTAGAAAATGACATAAATATCTTTTTATTTAATGTTAAAGTAAAAATGAAACAAACATGAGATGATTTACTAAAACAACTTTTAAATGGGGTTATACAAGTCATATTTTTTACTATAAATAGTCATTGGAAAGATAAAAAGATTTCCTACATCATAGTAGTTTTTTTATAAATTTTAGACATTAAATAAAGTAATTTATTTATAAAATAATGATGATGCAGCGATGACCTCATTATTTAACGATTTAAATAGAATGGAAAGATAATGTAATATCTAAGACCTAAACATACAAAACCTATTTTATTAGTGTATTTCGAACTAGTATCACCTTATCCTTGAAAGAAATCAATGTGGGACCTTTAAAATCCGAAAATCTTTTGAAAATAATGTCACATTTTGTAACATTACAAGAGTGCCCCTCCTCTCCTCTTATAAAAGGACCCCACCTCTACATCCTTACCCACACTCCCAAAGTCTTTGGCTTGGCCAACCCCTGCCCATTTTGTCTCTAAACGTCCCTATATTACTCCTTGAATCCTCACTTTGGGCATAAGTCTTCCCAAGGAAGCCTTTGAGCTCAAACCAAAGGGAGTTACCTGATTTTAAGGTAATGTCCTCACTTGTGTCCTTTTGTTTTATTTTGCTTCTCCAACCCCTTAAACTCCTTTTATTCATCTATTTTTTCACAAATCCAGTATATTAAATATACTAGGATTTGGGTATAATAAGTATTAGAGATACAATTACACACAACTACATCTAATGGTTAAAGAACATACTGTTTCCATGGATGGTGAATTTCTTCCTCCTGAAACGATGATTGTTCAACATTCTTCGAACACCTTCAAAGGTGGACATTAAGATTACACTATATTTATATATGATATATAATGTGTTTATGTTTTCCTTAAGCTTCTGTATTTTTCATTTTGGTCATACCTTTATGGTTTCCATTATGGGTAAACGCGATATCTTCATTTAAGGAAGTGCAGACTACTGCCCCCTCAATGTGATGTGATTCGTTAAAGCCATATGTGGGACGTATAAAGGATGGATTTAAAGTTATTATATATGATGTTATACTGGAATTATAATATAACTCTATATCATTATTATTTCATTCCATTAAATTATGAGATATAAATGAAAGTAGCGTTCAAGCGTACGTACGGCTTACCGTCTCCATGAACGGTGCATTTCATTTCTTATCCCCAAATGAAATGTACTATTAAAATACATGTATATATTGGATATATATGATAACCGATACATATAAATGATTAATATTATTATGGAATTAAAATATACATATCTCTCATTTAGTTTTAATTCCATTAATATGACATAGAAATGAAAGTAGCGTTCATGCGTACGTACGGCTTACATCTCCATGAATGGTGCTTTTCGTTTCTTACCTCTAAATGATTATGTAATATTATAAATACATGTATATTATGGATATATATGATATATATGATATCCAAACAAGGAATGTCATTCTGGATATAAAGAACCTTTGACCACACGAACAACATGTAATTGTAAGAAGTCCACTTTCGACTTAAGAACCAAATATCAACAAAACAAACATTATTAACTTAAAAGATTACATAATGTTTATAACATGACAATAAGTGATATAAAATAAATAATGAACTAGAAAAAGGTTATTAAGAAAATATAAATTAACTCATGTTTATTATTTAGGACGTTAAAGAACGATCAAGTCAAGTCGGACCCAAGGTAAGGGATCCCACTCCTCTCTTTCTTTTTAAGTACAATCTTTTATGTCATTCCTTTTAAAGCTCGTCTTTCCTGTAATTGGGATGTTATTTTATATTACTCTTACTGTAATTTCTATGTTCAAATGATGAGAGACCCTATTCTCTCTCATCAATCCATTTTGGAATTTTTGAGTGGCGCTGTTAGGCTGCCGAATTTTCGTAAGAGATATAACCTCTCTCTTTCTTTTTAAGTACTCTCCTTTATGTCACTTCTTTTAAGTTCCTCTTTGTTATAATGTGGGATGTTCTTTTATATTCCTCTCGCTGTAAATTTTATGGTAATATGATGAGATACCCTATTTCTTCTCACCAATCCATTTTGAAAGTTTTAAGTGGCGTCGTTTGGCTGCCGAGTTTTCATAATGGATTTTTCATCTCACTTTTATTTCCGTGAGTTTTATGCTAAATTTTCCAAAACTTCCTTTGAGTGTTGTATGTACTACTCATTATTATACAGTTTTTGTAGTATAATTTCATTTATGGGTATTCACATCTTCATAGTATGACCCTTCTTCCATGTGGTGTACATTTCGAAAGCTACCCAACTCTGTAAGGGGACCTTTCACCCTCCTCTTTTTAAAAGACTTTTTTTGTTATGTATTTTAATTCACATACTGTTATGTTGGGATATGTTATTTTATATCCTTATTGATGTAAATTTTATGTCCAAGTGATGAGAATCTATTTTTATCTCTCATCAACTCATTTTCTAAATTTTGATGTGATTCCGTTAGGCTGTCGAATTTTACCAAGGGAACATTTTAACCCAATTTGATTTCATTGGGTTCAACATGTAGTTATTGAATATTTCATCTTTTGAATATGTTTGAATGACCTTTTATTGTTTTAAAATTAATATCCACTTATATTGGGTGTATTTATATTTTTCACACATAATTTTGAGAATGAATTATCCTTAATTTAAGGATACCTTCTTTATAAGGGAATTCATCACATTTGACATTTCTACAGAGACTTCATTGTTGTTATGCACCAATTCACTCTTATATGGTTTATATACTGTCCATTTGAATATTATATCATGAATACAGTTATTGTCATGATATTATAATATTTTGACTAAATGTTATTCCTCAATTAATGTATTCAAGTGTCTCTAATTTTGGTAGAACCCCTTTATCCAAAATACCGATTTAAATGTTTTAATTATTTGTTCTTATTAATATCCATGTTTTAAAAGGGGTTTTAAGGATTTATTTATATGGATATTAATGGTTTAAAATTTTAAAAGCTTCGAGGTGGTATGGGACACTTTGATTCAAAAAACTATTTATTAAATGCATTAAATGGTTTTGGAAATGTTTTCTTTTTGAATGGATTCATTATTTCAATATCCTAAAATGTTATATTGTGATTGAAATGTGGAAATTTTATGTTTACTTTATGGATGTTTTATGTGATACGTTTATGTTATGGTTCTTGGGCACTGTTATGAAAATGGGTGGTTCCGTGATAAACTAAGGGCGAGTGAGACCGATATAGCTCTCCAATGCATTGGGTAATGCGAAGGAGTGAAACATTAAGGTTTATCCGAAGAGATTTAGGGAATATACTGTGATGGGTATTCCAAACATAACCAAGAGGGTTACTCCCTACGTAAGGATGTTATGAATGCCTCAACATACCTTTTTGTATTATGATTTCTATGATTTATTCATGTTTTGATGAAGTATGTTAAAGTGCCTATGTTATATGGGTAACGTATGATTTAATTCTTATGTATATATGAACTCATGTTTCCTTTCCATATTTTTATAACCCTTACTGAGATTTTTATTCTCATCACAAGTTTTTCAAATGTTTTTCACAGGTCAAGGGAATGTTACATGATGTGATGATAGTGTCAAGGATGTGTCAAGAACGAATCCATGTTTTAATTTTAATATGTTTCCGTTTATGGGAAGAATGAATATTGTCTTTTATGTAACCACATTGTTTAAATGTGGAATGTAATGCAAGTTTCATGATCTAATTCTCTAAAACAATAAACCTAAAAATATCCTCAATGTGTAATCTTGTAATAACTCAAGATTAAGTAAGGTTTAAGGAATGGGCCTTATAGTTGGTATCAGAGGTTGTTTTAGAAAACTTTAGAGGTTAGGGTATTCTTTAAGAATAAGTGGAATTACCATAATCGTTATGACTTCAGAAAGAGTCCCAGTTTTAGATAAAGTGAATGAGTAAGTATATCTTAGTGTTTATCTTCCTCATTAGTACATGATGGTTTTGTTGATATACTCACGCTGACCTTTTTGGTTTTAGTAAATGGATGGATCTAGCAGGCACCAAAGTGACAATTGGTTTAAAGGAAACTGTGGTGGTTCTCTAATTAAGAGACTGGATGAAATGGGGTATTCAATGAGGAAACTCGTGGTTGTTCTAAACCAACTATCAAGGAGTCATGATCAACCACTTGAACCTTGGTATGTTCTATAATTCATCATGTACGAGATGACCAATCAATGTGGAAGTTCAGGTAATAATTATAAAGGTAACCATTAGGGTTTATATGATCCTTACTTTTGAGGTAATTATGGGTTTTTATATATTATGATTGAAGTTAAAGGAATGAGATAAAATTGGGGTTAAATTATGTTATGGTTATTTTTGATGATTTTATCTCTTTTTGGGGAATTATTTGAGAATTATATAGTTTTGGAAAAAGTAAAACACGCAGACTGTGTGACTACCCGTCGCTTCGGACAAAGCTGCGGGAATCAAACCCACAACCAAAGTGTGACTGGTATTTATCGCCTACCAGTAGACTACGTGAAGTCCCTGGTTAGTTTGACTGATTCTTTTTAGTTATATGATTTTATGAATTAAGAGTAAGTTGATTTTGGGTTATTTATGAAAATGATTAACCTATCATGGAGGATATGTGATTAGGTTAATTACTTTTCAATACGAGACTTTAGGAGAAACTGATGTTGTTTGGAGATAAATTTTACGATTTAACATGGAAGACTATGTGACTAAATCCTTCAAATATTTGGGTTTCAATCTTAGATTGGTTTAATTTGAAGAATTTTAGGGAAAAATTGTTTATTGGATGGTCCTCGTTGAACTTTTGGTTTTGTTGGACAATTTTCGGAGATTAAGCATAGATTTTATTTTTAAAGGGTTATCCTTTTCTGGATTATCTGATCTTGTACTAACCTTTTTAGTTTTGGTTAATGTCTAAAGACATGAGAAGTATATAGTTCTCTTTTTTGGATTAGGTGACTATCTATAAGTTGATTATAGTACTCTTAATGCGAACAAGTCTCCCTAAATACTTGTCTTTTGGAAAAAATATGAGTTTGATTAAGGAATCTAGTAAAAGTTGAAATTCAACATGATAAGTGATTATGTTTCCTTATGAATAAATTCCTTAATAATAAGTAACTTAAAAAAATGTTTTCTTTTAACTTTTCCTATTGGGGAATCGAATACCGTTTAACCCATCACAAGTTTGTGATTTTTATGTGGTTAACTTTTCCAAAACATGTTTTCCATCACTCTCCATCAGAACATGACCCTATGTTTTCTCCTCCATGTCCATGTTTTTCTACATGGAATCCTAGTATGGGTTATCTCGGGTGACCTCTATACTTATCTTCCTTTATTTTAAAGTGATTGTTTTACCGACTCTTGTTCCGATGTGGGACTTTCAAAGATGTTTCCAAGCTCAATTTTAAAAATTGCAAGGACGCAATTCCCAAAAGGTGGGAAGGATGTAACACCCCAGGTAAATAAAGAATATAAAATTTTCATATTTATCCATATTTGTGAATAAAATATTAATATTACTTTAAAGGGGACGCTATGATCGATGGCATACCCAACACGCAACAATGAGTTTCTTTGGAATCTTACGTTGCACTCTAATAATAAAATAATAATATCTTAAATGGTAGTTAACATGTAGCTGTTGTATTGGCGGGAATGGATATAAATAACCAAAATATGATTATATATGTTTTTAAATGTTTTTACATTTATCCAATAAAATTAAAAGGCTTAAAATACGGAAAGAATTCAATTTTAGGCGTATATGCCCTTGTTTTTTCAATAAAGGTTCACTTATCACCTTTTGATGGAGAACCATCATTAAATATAGTTTTTTCACTCTTATACATTCTCTTGGACAAAATAAAACTCTTCTTATGAATCGGGACATCAAAATTTACTTTGTGTAAATTTTTGGTTTCTTTCCGATGAAGTTCATTTTTTAATGAATAGTGTAAACTGTTGTATTTTAATTCAAAACATCTTTTTAATATAATTTATTTATATGATTAGATTATCTTTTGAATTTTTTTTAAAGTGAAATTAGAATATATTTTTACCATTAAATCCAATAGTGGTCATTGGAATTAATTTCACTTTGAAATCAGACATAAACTAGTGTCAATCATTTGATACTTATTGTTTCATAAAAACACGCTATTTACTCTGACAGTGGGAATTAATTATTAAATTAATTAATGTGACTTATATGTTTTGAATTTTGTAAAATAGACTTAATTTTTGAATTTGGAATATCAAATATAGCTTAGGGTAAATTTTGGGGATTTTTCTGATAAACTTCAATTTTTGATTAATAGTGAAACCACTAAGTGGTACTTATAAAAAATGATTTTTCGATTTAAATGAAATTTTGCCATCTTTGTGTTTTGAATTTTAAAAATCCGACATACAAGGTTGTCATTATGAAGTAAAATGTGGTTCAATGGGATAAAAATATATTTTTGTTGAATAGTAACTTATTATGTTTTTAATCGCGATTAGAGGTAATTAGTGTAGTTTAAGGTAAGAATAATGTTCTAATAAAATGAAATGTCCTAGAAACATGTCCTACTCTCATTGGATGTGTCATGGCCGACCAAGACAATCCATGGGTCAACTTGGGGACCCAATGGAGCCACTGTGGTTGGAAAATGACATAAATATCATTTTATTTAATGTTAAAGTAAAAATGACACAAACATGAAATGTTTTACTAAAACAATTTTTACATGGGGTTATAAAAGTCGTATTTTTTACTATAAGTAGTCATTGGAAAACTAAAAAGATTTACTACATCATATTACTTTTATTATTATTTTTAGACATTAAATAAATTAAATTATTTATGACATCATGATGATGCAGCGATGACCTCATTATTTAACGATTTAAATAAAATGGAAAGATAATGTAATATCTAAGACCTACACATGTCCAAAACCTATTGGATGAGTGGATTTAGAACCCTTATCACCTTATCCTCGAAATACATCAATGTGGGACCTTTAAAATCCGAAACTCTTTGAAAATAAAGTAACATTTTGTAACTTTACAAGAGTGCCCCTCCTCTAATCTTGTAAAAGGCCCCCACCTCTACCTCCGTACCCACACTCCCAAAGCCATTGGCTCGGCCAACCCCTGCCCATTTGTCTCTCCACTTCCCTCTATTACTCCCGGAAGCCTCATTTTGGTCATAAGTCTTCCCAAGGACGCCTTTGAGCTCAAACCAAATGGAGTTACACGATTTTATGGTAATGTCTTCACTTGTGTCCTTTTGATTTATTTTTCCTTTCCAACCCCTTAAACTATTTTTATTCATTTATTTTGTAACAAATAAAGTATATTCAATATACTAGTATTTTGGTATAAGAAGTATTAGAGCTAAACTTACACACACCTACATCTAATTGTTAAAGAACATACTATTTCCGTGGATGACAAATTTTTGCCTCCCGAAACGTTGATTGTTCAACATTCTTCTAACATCTTCAAAGGTGGCCATTAAGATGAAACTATATTTATATATTATATATAATATGTTTATGTTTTTTTAAGATTTTTTATTTTTCATTTTGGGCATACCTTTATGGTTTCCATTATGGGTAAACGCGATATCTTCATTTAAGGAAGTGCGGACTACCGCCCCCTGAAAGTGATGTGATTCTTTAATGCCATATGTGGGACGTATAAAGGATGGATTTAACGATATTATATATAATGTTATACTGGAATCATAAAATACCACTATATCATTATTATTTATTTCCATTAAATTATGAGATAGAAATGAAAGTAGTGTTCATGCGTACGCACTACTTACTGTATCCATGAACGGTGCATTTCATTTATTATCCCCAAATGTAATATACTATAAAAAGTACATGTATATAATGGATATATATGATGAATGATACATCTAAATGATGAATATAATTTTGTAATTAAAATATAAATACCTCTAATTTAGTTTTAATTCCATTAATATGAGAAAGAAATGAAAGTTGCGTTCATGCGTACATACGGATTATCGTCTCCATGAACTGTGCATTTCATTTCTTATCTCTAAATCATTATTTAATATTATAAATACATGTATATGATGGATATATATGTTATATATGATATCCAAATCACGAATTTCATTCTAGATATAAAGAACCTTTGGCCACACCAACATCATGTAATTGTAAGAAGTCCACTTTCGACTTAAGAACCAATTATCGACAAAACAAACATTATTAACTTAAATGATTGCATAATTTTTATAACATTACAATAAGTTATATAAAAGGAATAATGAACTTGAAAACGGTTCTTAATAAAATATAAATTAACTCAATTTTATTATTCACGACGTTAAATAATGATCGAGTCAAGTTGGACCCGAGGTAAGGGATCCTACTCCTCTCTTTCTTTTTAAGTACAATCTTTTTTGTCATTCCTTTTAAAGATAATCGTTATTGTTATTGGGATGGTATTTTATATTACAATTAATGTAATTTTTATGTTCAAATGATTAGTGACCCTATTCTCTCTCATCAATCCATTTTGGAAGTTTTGAGTGGCGCTGTTAGGCTGCCGAATTTTCGTAAGAGATATAACCACTCTCTTTCTTTTTAAGTACTCTCCATTATGTCACTTCTTTTAATCTCCTCAATGTTATGATGGGGGATTTTCTTTTATATTTATCTCTCTGTACATTTTATGTTAATATGACGAGATACCCTATTTCTTTTCATCAATCCATTTTGGATGTTTTAAGTGGTGCCGTTAGGCTGCAGAGTTTTCGTAAGGGATTTTTCATCTCACTTTTATTCCCGTGAGATTTATGCTACACTTGACAAAATTTCCTTTGAGTGGTGTATGTACTACAAATTATTATTCACATTGTGTAGTATAATTTCATTTATTGGTATTCACATCTTCATTGTATGACCCTTCTTCCATGGGGTGTACATTTCGAAAGTTACCCAACTCGGTAAGGGGACCGTTCACCCTCCTCTTTTTAAAAGACATCTTTTGTTATGTCTTTTAATTGACATAATATTATGTTGGGATATGTTATTTTTTATCCTTATTGATGTAAATTTTATGTCCAAGTGATTAGATTCCCTTTTTATCTCTCATAAAATCATTTTCTAAATTTTGAAGTGATGTCGTTAGGCTGTCGAATTTTACCAAGGGAACTTTTCAACCCAATTTCGATTTCTTTGGGTTCAACATGTAGTTATTGAATATGTCATCTTTTGAATAAGTGTGAATGACATTTTATTGTTTTACACTTAATATCCACTTATACTGGATGTATTTATATTTTTCACACATAATTTAGAGATTGAATTATCCTTAATTTAAGGATTCCTTCTTTAGAAGGGAATTCATCACTTTTGACATTTCTACTGAGAATTCATTGTTGTTATGCACCAATTCACTCTTATATGGTGTATATACTGTCATTTGGAATATTATATCATGAATCCATTTATTCTCAAGATATTAAAATGTTTTGACTAAATTTTATTCCTCAATTATTGTATTCAAGTGTCTCTAATTTTGGTAGAACCCCTTTAACCAAAATATCGCTTTAAATGTTTTAATTATTTGTTCTTATTAATATCCATGTTTTCAAAGTGGTGTTAAGGATTAATGTATATGGATATTAATGGTTTAAAATTTTAAAAGCTTCAAGGTGGTATGGGACGCTTTGATTCAAAAATATCTTTATTAAATGTTTTAAATGGTTTTGGAAATGGTTTCTTTTTGAATGGATTCATTATTTCAATATCCTAAAATGTTATATTGTGATTGAAATGTGAAAATGTTATTTTACTTTATGCATGTTTTATGTGATACGTTTATGCTATGGTTCTTGGGCATTGTTATGAAAACGGGTGGTTCCGTGATAAACTATGGGCGGGTGAGCCCGATATAGCTCTCCAATGCATTACGTAACATGAAGGAGTGATACGTTAAGGATTCTCCGAAGAGATTTAGGAAATATACTATGATGGGTATTCCAAACATAACCAAGAGTGTTACTCCCTACGTAAGAATGTTATGAATGCCTCAAGTTACCATTTTGTCTTATGATTTCTATGATTTATTCATGGTTTGATGAGGTATGTTATATTGCCTATGTTATATGGGTAAAGAATGATTTCATTCTTATGTATATATGAAATCATGTTTCCTTTCCATATTTTTATAACCCTTACTGAGATTTTTATGCTCATCCCAAGTTTTTGAAATGTTTTTCACAGGTCAAGGGAAAGTTACATGATGTGATGATAATGTCAAGGATGTGTCAAGAAAGAATCTGTGTTTTAATTTTAATATGTTTTCGTTTATGGGAAGAATGAATATTGTCTTTTATGTAACACTTTGTTTAAATGTGGAATGTAAGGCAAGTTTCATGATCTAATTCTCTAAAACTCTCAACCTAAAAAGATCATCAATGTGTAATATTTTAATAACTCGAGATTAAGTAATGTTTAATGCTGGGGCCTTATAGTAATAACATGTGAACATATTCATTGTGTATTTTTTTACAACATCACAATATCCTAAATTATCAAAATCCACGTCTCGTAATCTAAAATCACTACATCATTATCGGGACCATATTATAGATTACCATTCCTTCAACAGTTTATTTTCCAAAATGTGTAGCTTACTATTATGTCACTTTTCATAGAATTATATCATCTCAAATCCTCAATAAAATAGTAATGCTGTAAAAAACATATTTATCTCCATAATTCATGTAACTAGTATACTATTGACACAACAGTCAAGGGAAATAATTCTATGTTGACAACATAAGAACACTAGTCATTCTTCTTCATTCGAGGTAGTATCATATCTTGATTATTATCCAATAATATCATTTTTGGTTTTCTTTAATGAATGTGTTATTGATTCGCGTAGTGTCTCAATTCCTTGTAGATGAAGCATTTACATTTGAAAACTTTTTCATACCCTTGCAATCACATACATGTTATCCTTTTTCTAAACACTTATAATGAACTCTCATTACCTTCAAGAATTTATTAAGGAGATTCATTCCTCATTTATCAATAATTGGAAAATCATTCTTTCTCATATTCCTATTATCCATCTTTCTTTCTACCATCCTTTTCTTCTCTAGCTTCCCTTCAATGCCATATAATTCAGAGAATTATTTACTGATCTTATTAACAAATGATACTATTTATTTATATGGTGATAATACATGGGAGAATATTTCCTTCCTAAATGTTGGATTAATACCATGAATGATATGACCCTTCTAACTCTTTGGATCGTACGTATTTCTAGAGTTCTCATTCCTTCTACTGGGTTCCATTTCTAAAAAATGTCATACACTATGTCAGTTTTTCAATTTCAATTCATAATTCCAAACTTGTAAAATACATAACATAAATTGAACAGTTTATAGATATAATCCATAATAACAAAAATATATTCTTTTATTAGGTATATACTCATAAACACTTCATATTGGTTTGTAATGAAAACGAGAATTATTCTAAACATATCCCCTGGGAGTGTCACAACCAAGAGTGCAACAAGGCCCTCTCTTGTGCACTGGTTCTTATTCGAGTATAGATCAAAGAGGTGTTTTCAGGTTTTACTCCTAGGTTCACCTATGTCAGAGCCTCATCTACCAGCTCATTTCTTGACATGGATGTTTTTTTTTGAAAACTCACAAAATCTCTACATTACCAAAATTTTAGGATGCCCTTCAATACTAATCCTCAATGATTATCTTACATCTATGTGATCTAATAAACGCTTTTCTCAATCTATAATCCATGGTTATTTCTAAACTTTCTCTGATACATACTTTAATCCACCGAACCCAGTTACCCAGAGTCAGTGCATTATTTTAATACATTGGCATTTTTACAAGGAATTGTGTCCCGAAGGACTGATCATTTTAGCAGTCTTGGAAAATATAATACATACATGAATGATACATTAAAAATTCAAAAACAAAATAAAACATAAATGATCATTTGAGAAGGACATTAATCAACAAGCTTAACCCTACTTATAATTTATAATACACTTCTTGCAATCCTGGGAAAATAAAACATATGAAAGGGGTGAGCTCAGATGCTCAGTAAGGGTAAATAATATAGCATAAGCTATAAATATTCAAGGAAAGAGGTGTGATAAAAACAAAAGCCTTTTGAAACATAAACCTAAACATAATATGGAAAAAATAAATCATACAATACCATATAAACATGATAATGGATATTCTATTAGTCAAATAATCACATTTAATAACTAATTTCATAATGAGGGAATGCCTAATGTCAGACATCATTACCATATAGTAAAGTTCTTGTGACAAGACTAAATTTTTTTTGTCAAGGCCTTGTTCCAAGATAGTAGTTTGTCTCATGGGACATACCGATTAATCGAGGAGCTATAGCGGGCGCCACTTTAACTTACTAAGTCCAATGAATTTCTCATAGGAATAGTTGATACATACCATAAACATTCGTATTAAAAATAGCATATGAAATGTCAATACATTAACCATAAACCATAAATGGTATAAATAATAGAATATACACAATAATACATATCATAACAAATTCAATACAATATGGAAGATTGTATTATAATTAACCAACCTCAATCAAGAATAATATCCAGTAAAGGATGGTGGCATTGTTGAAAATGAAGAGTAAAACATTTGGAGAGAAATATCCTTTTTGTAAAATCATTTAAAAGTAACACATTTATAATGGAAGTAAATTCAAAAGATATTTTTTAATAAAAGTTTCACATAACACTTGGAAACATTTGAAAATAATTAACAACTCAAAACATTCATGTCCATATAAATAAATCCTTATAATCATTTTGAAATCATGGGCATTAATTAAAAAGATTTGGAAAGATAATTCTTTAAAACATTTAAAATTATGATCTTGAAAAAAATAACACATCAAAAATCCTTAATATAATCATTTTGAATATATTTTAATGAAAAATGGACATGTATGATAACAATTTCCCAGTAAATACATACACATAAACAATCTCATATAATAATGTGATTGAAGAATTAACACTTACCTCTAACATTCCATTAGACGATGGAACGTTTAACCTCTTGTATGAATATAGTAGTATGTTATTAAATTATACCAGAACCATATTAATGATTATGATATCATAAAATATTCATTTATGACTTTATACTATCCATTTAATAATAATTTCCATGTTAAAATAACATTTTGGGAAATAATCGCTTACTTTATCGCAAATGTTTTTACATGTTACTCTTGATTGTATCACTTTGACCTAGATTTAAATACTTAAAGAATATAATAAATGATTTATATATCATATATATTTAGAATATAAATATTTAAAATTGACATATATATGAAATGGAAAATACTATTTATGGGGATGGTAGTCCGTACGTTCGTATAAACGCTGTTTCCGTTTTCATATCGTATTGAACCGAACTAAGTGAATAAGATATATGTATGTACACACAAATATATATATATATATATATATACCTCCAATAAAATTATTATGTCATATATTAAAAACTTAATAGTAATATGTATTTTTATAATCGTTGATGAATAGTGACCATGGAAATGAATCTCATCGCTTTGTGGAGACGGTAATCTGTACGTACACACGAGCGACAATATCATTTCGTTAATGGTATGGAAGTGTATGGTATATTAATTTTACAAATACATTATCATATTATTTTCATTATTTATATAAAAATTACTCATCATTATATCCATCCAAATTACATAGTGTTGAATAACAAATTTTACCATGGTGTGGAGACGGTAAGCCGTACACACGCACACATGGTGACATTATCATTCATAAGATGGATAGAATAATTAAAATATTTTTTCCATATTTATAACAACATCACAATATATATAAGATATTGGAATTATTATTTTAGAATAAAAACAACAAATAAAAAGTAATTGGAGGAATAAGAAAATATCAAAGAGGGTGGTGAAATCATTACATCTTCTTCGGGTTCTTCCGTTTGATTTGATCAAAATGGCTCCATAAGTTGGATTTCTGACCAGAAGAAGGCCTCAAGGATGAATTTAGGATAGTTTGGAGGATATTTGGGCAGGTTTTGGTGGAGCCAAATGCCTTTGGAGGTGTGAAATGGAGAGAAGGTAACTTCCCTTTTATAAGAGGGGTGAGGGGCATGTTTGGAAAAACATAAAATATTATTTTATAATAAACTCATATTCGGTGTATAATGGTTCTAAAGTGACTTATCTCTATGAAAGGGTCGGTATGGTTCAAACTAATTTCATCCAAAACGTTTTTGACAAGTTTAGGTTACCATTTTAACCTTATCATTTAGAATTAACTCTTTGTTAAATAATTTAACATTTACCAGGTCTTCTTGTATCCTTACACTATATCATTACGAAACATACCATATATTGCCAACATAACCCCAATTGGTTCATTAATGTCATATATATTATTATATATGTCTTTTGGTGGAAACATAGATGTTTAATACCATTATATTAATTAATAGTATAATATTTGTTTTAAAAACTATTTTATATCAATTTTGATATTATTATGTATTTGTTTTTTTAAAATAATAACAACATAATTACTTCCAAAAAATACATTTAATCAATCTTAAAATGTCACCATCATCTAGAAAAATCATAGATGTCATAAAAACTTCGAAATTATATTAATATTAATATTTATAATACCATTTATTTGATTCTTTCATTAATAAAGTAATTACTGAATCATCATTGTGTCATTTATAATTTTAATTATTTAACTTATAAAAATTATAAATAAAATACCATTATGTAAGAAATATTTTTATCATTTTAATGAATAATTATAGTAGAACTTATCTTATATATAACCCTATATTAAGAATGGTTTATTTATTAAACTTTGATTTTAATTATTTTAAATATTCATTAAATAAAATAATAATAAATTTATTAATCTAATACAAATGGACCTAAAGGGTCATATATTATTCCTAAGGTTGTTTTTCATCGAATTACATGTATCCAATATAATTAAGACATGTTTTAGGGTAATAATAATATAATTTTTACCTTTATTTACCCTTTTAACTATTAACCGTGGTAAATAAAAGTAAAAAGTTACAATTCATAAAAAAATATTTTTATCTTATTGAACCAAATTTTACTTAATTATATCTACCATGCCTCTCAGGTTTTTTAAATTACACTCATAGAAGCGGTAAAATTTTGTTTTATGTTAATACGCAAATTTTCCTTGTAGGTGGGTAAAAGACGGTGAAAAGTTCATTAAAATTGTTTATATATATATAATTATTATAAATAGACTCCAATGAATTAAATTGAACTTGTATAGATATTATGTATCTATTTTGACCTAAAATAAATTTAAATAAAATAAATAATTATTTAAATAAAAATTCAGTTTTATACTGGAACATAGTGTTTTTTCACTATTTATCAAAAAATTGATGGTTTTCTGAAAGATACCATAAATTTACCCAAGGATAATTTATATATTCTGAATTAAAAATTGAAGTCTATTTTACAAAATTATAAACCTATTAGTTTCATTTCGTAATTTAAAATTAATTCTCATTGCAAAACATGTAGAGTATTTTTAAGAAATAATAACTATCAAAAGAATGACACTTGTTTGTGTATAAATTCAATGTAAATTAATTCCATTTTCCACCATTGGATTAAAGTTTACAAATTTAATCTAATTATACTTCAAAAAAATTAAAATGCATAATTCAACAGTATAAATTATTTTGATTATCAAAGTAGTTTTTAGTTAAAATATAGTATTCTTCACTATTCACCCAAATATGAATGTTATCAGAAAAACACCAATGATTTATTAAAAATAAATTATTTTTTCCTGATTATAAAAATGAAATTTATTTTGTCAAAATGAATATATAAAATTTTCAAATATTAGATTTAAAAAGGGTTCACCATTTAAAGGTGGTAAAAATGTAGTTTTTGAAAAATAGTTCTTTTATCTGAAAAAAATGAATTTGTTCATACAATATGTCTAAGAAACTCATAATATGTATTAAAAAATTATAAGGATAATATAATCTTATATATTCAGTAAAATATATTCATAAAATCTTTTGAATGACTATTTTGGTAAGTCATGATGCATTTGAAATCAGTGATGCGTGTAGTGCAAGTTATTGCATTACATTGATAAATAACGTTCTATAAAATATTGGGGGTGGTACAATAATTACCCTAAAACATGTACTAATTATATTTTATATTTATATATAGTCCATGAATAACATTATGAATAAAATATTATCTTATTTGGTGAACTTGGATTACATGAGGACATTTATTATTCTTTTATTTAAATACGAGATAAATGAGTTAACTTCCATGTTTAATAACTAAAAAATTTATAATATTTGGATAAAAAAATCTAAATTAAACTATATATATAAATTATAATTCTAAAACTACTTCATACATAATGATAATTTGTTTAAATATTTTAAAAATGAAATAATATAATTTATTAATGGCACAATGATGATGCAATAACTAACAGAATAGTGACATATTAAAGTAATTGATATTATAAATATCCAAAAATGTAAATTGATACTTATGATAAATTACACTAATTTTATTGGTTAAAAAGAAATGTTAGGATTGGTTAAATTATTTTTATTCTAAGTGAAAAAGTTTTTATGGCTTTAATAAAATAAAATGCTAAATAGTGTCAAAATTAACATAATTGTGTTTTTAAAAAAATTACCATATTGGTATTTTATATAATATTTAATAAAATATATCTTTTGACCAAAGAACTTAGATAAGGAAATATATTTTAATAATGAACCAAACGGGGATCTCATGGCATGTTATAGTATGTTCGTTAGCCATATAATATAAAATTATAGAGAGACATAGAAAATGACAATCTACTTAACTAAGAGTTATATCTAAAAGATATGGTTAATATGATGAACAAAATCTAACTAAAACATATTGGTTGAGTGATTTTCGGAAAAAAAACACGCCATTTAATCAATGTAATTCATTTTGGATCAATTAGAAACCGAAAATGATTTTATTATAAAATAATATTCCAAGATTTACCTAAATTGACCCTCACCTATCTTATAAAAGGATACATTGCCTTATATTAATTTCACACCTCCAATGCCTTCGAGATCATCCAAACCCTACCCCAATATCCACTCAACTATCATACATTAAACCTATAAGCCTTTCATTGATAATAAATCCAATATATGGATCCCTTTTGATCAAATCAAAAGGAAGATCCTGAAGAAGAGGTAAATAGTTTATCACCGATTTCATGTTATTTTCTTATTTATCTTCCTATTTATTTATTGTTTTCATTCTAAAATATTATCTTCATTATATTCAATATACTTTTATGTTATTATAAAAATGGTACATCTATATTCATTATTCTATCTATCATATGAATGACAAAATCACCATAGGTGCGTACATATGACTAACCGTCCCCACTTCGTGGTGTAGTTTGTTATTCAAACACTTCATTATTTGGATGAGTACAATAATGAGTATAATTGATGTAAATAATAAATATAACATGTTAGTGATTTTTTATATATTATATAACATAAAATTACTTATGATTTCAGCATCATTAAAATGATTTTGTTGCTCGTGCGTAGGTATATATTTTCATTTCCACAAATGCGATGATATTTATTCCCCATCATAATCATTCAAGAGTAATGTTTATTTACTGATTAAAAATAATGTTTATGAAATTAATAGAATTCTGGATTTGAATAAAATACATCCAATCCATAAAAAACATGTCTAATGTAACTGAACATATAAAAGAAAATAGAACGGTTAACACCCTAAATGATGATATTGCCAAAATATATTTAAAATGAAATATTTGAGGATCATATTTGATATAGTATTTTTGTATATAGTTGTTGTATAATTTAATAATAATGGTTTAACTATTATACATGTTTTTAATGTACTCTCGATCAATGAAAATTAAATGTAATGATTAATTTCTCAATGACTTTATAATCCAGGGTTGTTTTTACATAAGTATATACTTAGACCTCATGATGAACCACATCCATGTTTTCTTAAAAATGTATTTCAAAAAAAATTTATCCTTTACTAGACTATGTTATAAATTAATTTATACCCTTATTTGACCTTATATATTTTGAAATAAATCATTCTTTCATTTTCCAAACAAGGTACATTATAAAATTTTCGGCAAAATTAAGGTAAGAATTTTTTTTAACTTTTACGGTAGGTGTGGATATTTTCCTCCATTACAAAATAATCTAATATTACAGTTTAATATTATATGAATAATTTCAAAATAAATTTTTTCTTTTATAAATATGTGACCAATAAATTGTTTCAAAATAAAAAGAGGTATTTCATTCAAATAGCTTTATTTTCATCTATGGCATCATCCATTTATAGATATTAATCATGATTGAAGTTGATTTATTATGATACAAATGTTGCATATTCTATTGAAGTTTCTGTTATATGTTTGACTCTAGATGTGTTAGTTTTATAAAGTTCATGGTTTATGGTTCATTATTGGCATTTCCTATGCTAGTTTTAATATGAATGTTTCTGTTATCTTACATCCTTTTCATATGAGGAATGTATTGGACTTAGTATGTGACGGGTGGAGCCTGATATAACTAACTAAGCATATATAGGTCTAATGACACCATTATATGTGGAATTAGATGATGAATTATCCAATTTGATATATGGTTTTTGTCGAGGCCATAATCATTTTTAGACGTCCTGGCTGAGGCCTTGAATTTTTTTTCAGATTGTCTGAAAATAAAAATTACCTCATTATAAAAATAATAATCATTGATAATGTGGTTATTCGACAAGTATAATACCCATGATTATGTTTTATTATGACATTATTTACCCAACTCATATTTTGGCCATAAAGTGGTCATGTTTATTATTTTCAAAGGCATGTGTTTTGAATTATTGATCTTCCCAAATGTCTATGTTATCTTCTACTATATTGTTTACCATTACTAAGAATATAAGATCACCCCTGTCTAATGTAACATTTCCCAGGATATGAAGATGTTACATATGTGTGAATTGTATCCATAATTTAAGAGGATTAGATGTTTATAATGGATTAAATTTTTGTTTTATTTCTTTTTATGTTACAATTTTGAACGAATGTATGAATATGGATTACAATAATTCTAAACTAATATGTATATTGGGAATTTATTCATTGTATCATGACAATGATACGTAATAATGAACCGACTCTAGGTAAGAGGTTTTTGGGATTTAATGTTGGTATTAGAGGAAGTTTAGTACAATACTTGGAAACTAGATTTAGAAAAACATTGATTAGTTAACAATACCCTTAAATATACATTGAGGATTAGTATACCAAAACTTCATCATATTTTGGTATTGTAGAAGCAATAAATCCATGTCTAGATTAGATCTGGTAGAGTCGACTCTATCATAGATTTACCTATGGCTACACCCCAAAAACACCACTTTGAGCTAGACTATAATTGGAACTAGTGCAAGAAAACGGGGCTTGTTGCACAATTGGTTACGACACTCCCTAGGGATATGATTAGGATAAGTCACATTTTCTTTATAAACAATTATGAAGGATTTATGAGTATATACCTCCTTAATGAATTTTTTTTATGATTATGTATTATATCCATAAACTGTTACATTTATGTTAAATGTTAAACAAGTTTGGATTATGTATTGTAGTTCATAAACTAATCTACTGTATGTCATTGTTTAGAAATAGAGACTAGTGGATGTAATGGAAACCTTATAAATGCACATAATCCATATAGGGATTGACCTCCTACTCCAGATAATTAGAGCGGAGTTGGTGATGAAACTGGTGGTGAATAGTGTATCACCATACTAGGACAACTTAAACCTGTTATAAATAATAACCTTACTCAAAAGCAGTACCCTGATTAACTACAAGAAGGATCAAGGATAGATCTCTTCATGAGGCAACAACCAGAAACATTAAATGGGTCTTCAAATCCATTTGTAGTTGAACAATGGATAATTTCCAATGATTAAATATTTCATGCTTTGGGGAGTATGAGAAGGGAAAAAGTTATCTGTGCAGTTTATCTCCTTACCGGAGACAAAGATCAATGAAGGTAGTTAATTTGATACACAAAAGAAGATGAAGAATTATAAAGTATGGAATAGAGAAATATTAAAGGGATTTTCCTAGAAAAATACATTCCTCATGTTCATTGAGCATATATTGAAAGTCAATTTCGGAGTCCAACAAAAAAGTAGGATGAGAATGTGACAAATTATGAAGATATCTTCACATGGTCCGAAAGGCATGATTCATATTATATATGTATCCCAAGAAGTAAGATTGATCAAATATTTGATGGTTATAACTATTTATCCATTGATAAATAGTCTCCAAATCCATCTAATTGTATGAAGTCATTTTATCATGTGCTGTCAAGATAGAAATATAATTATCTAAGTCATACAACTTTAAATGAACGAAAGAGAAGAATAGAGTTTCTGAATACTATGGGAATGGAAATAAAAAAATATCGATGAAATGAAGAGTTGAATTTCAACCCTATGATAATTTTAGACGGAATCCCCATGTTTCCTATCGAAAAGAATCATGTTTATGCTACAAATGTGGATAAAAAGGCCATCTATCTAGTGATTGGATGAAGATGATAGAAGCTACAATGTTCAATGAAAATATTTTAAAGATATGAGTCATTATGAAAATGAATGTCCTATGTGTCAGGGAAACATACCTCATAAAAGGAAAAGGGATCAAGACCAAGCATATGTGATCACATCTACTGAGTTGGAAGCTCTAAATGACTAGGTTGAAGGAAAATTAATGGTTTCCTCTAGTTTAGCCAATGCATTATTTGATTATGGATCATATCATTTTTTCATTTCTTCCATGTTTTTGAAAAAAATTAAATATTTTCAATTTGATTTAACAAGGGTGTTGTTATTCAAAACTTTTAAGGGAAGTATCATTGCAACAATGTTTTGTGAGTCAGTCCTTATTAAGTCATATAAATGATATTTATTTTTTGATTTAATCATCATACCCATTATTGAATTTTAAATATTCCTTGAAATGGATAGGATTTTGACCCATGATAAGAATATATATTGTAGGAAGAATGAGGTTATAAATATTTATGGTGATATGGAGTACCTTATCATTAGTGTAGAAATGTCACTATCAGAGTATTACCTATATCCACCCCTAGTAGAACTACTAAATTAATATATTGGGGAGGATTAGAAATAAATAATTATTTGAAAGGAAAAGAATGTTTTGATAGATGAAATACGTATTTTGAAAGAATATGATGATGTGTTCCAAGAGGATTTAACTGGACATCCTCTAGAATGAGAAATTATGTTATCCATTATTTTAATTCATGTTTCAATCCCTTTATCGAATACCCCTTATAGAATGAACATTGCAGGATTAGTGGAACTAAAGAAACAACTATAGGAATTGAGTAATATGGGATTTATTCACCCAAGGGTTTCCCCATGGGGAACCCCTATCGTTTTTGTTATGATGAAGGATAGATCTATGAGGTTGTGTATTGACTACATGGAGATCAATGATATGACAATAATGAACATGTATCCCTCACCTTTCATTGATGATTTATTTGAACAAATTAATAGTGCTCAATATTTTTAAATTATTTAACTTAAATCTAGATATCATCATTTGTGTGTGAAGAAGGAAGACATTTTGAAAACCGCATTTCGAATTAGGTACAAGAAGTAAGTGTTTACAGTAATGCCTTTTTGATTGATTAATTCACCCTATGTCTTTACAGATGTAATGAATATTGTTTTCAAATAATATCATGATTTATTTGTAGTGTTTTTATTGTTGATATCTTGGTATAATCCAAAATCTATTAAGATCATTAAATCATTTGTGTATTATTCTAAAGACTCTTAGAATAAATGAATTATATGGGAAGTTAAAAAATGTGAATTCTAGCTTTAGGAGATTCCATTACTTCTCCATAATGTCTCTATGTATGGAATCTCAATTGATCCTTCAAATACCAATTCAATCCATGAATACCCATCACCGACGAGTATAACCGAGGTATGTAGTTTTATTGGTTTAGTAGGTCATTATGGATGTTTCATATATAATTTTTCCAAATTGGCTAACCCATTAACCAATCACACATGTAAAACGGTTAAATTAGTTTGGAAAAAAGAGTGTGATGATTGTTTTAAAGAACTGATGAGAATATTATTTAATGATTATAACTTGACTCTGCCATTAGGGAATGATTGGTATGTTATTTATAGTTATTCTTCAAAGAATTAACATGGTTGTGTCCTTATGAAAAATGTGAGGTTTATACTGATCACAAGATTTTAAAGTATATTTTATCATAGAATGATCTCAACATGAGGAAAATACGACTTCTTCATCTCAAAAGGATTGTGATTGAACAATACACTACCACCTGGGGATGGAAAATATGGTTGTTGATGCATTGAGTTGAGAGAACAATGGAGTTTTGAAAAATATGATAGTTGAAAGGGATTATATTTTCAGGGATATTTTAAATATGGAGATGGGAATAGCCATGGAAGGTGAAAAATCAATACTTTTTAAAATGGTTTCCAAACCATATTTATTAAAATGTATAAAGAGCTCTCAGACCAATGATATGAAATTTCAAAAATAAAATTAAAGATGTGAATGATGGGGAATTGAATGACGTCATATATGAAGAGGGAATTTATATTTTTTTCGAAGATATATTGTGTTCCTAACATACATGTTCTAAAATGTTAATTGATGGATTATTCTAATAGATCAAATTTATTTATACAACCTGGGAGCACAAAGATTTATAGTGATATGGAGGAACATTTTTTCTAGGACAACATGAAAATAATGATTGCTGATTTTCTTTCAATATAAAAATATTTCCATCAAGTGAAAGCATGAATACAGTATTCTAGAGGTGTATGAAACCATATACCATAATTAAGTGTAAATGAGATCATATCATGATGGCCATTGTCATGGGGCTACCAATAACTCCTAGACGGGATGATGCAATATGGGTCCTTGTGGATCGTCTTACCAAGTCAGAACATTTTCTTTCTATAAGAGAATATTTACCACTAGAAAGTTTAGAAATACTATTTATTAATGACATTGTATGATTTTATGGTGTACCCATATCAATTTTTTCTGATCGTGATCCCTGTTTTACATCATGATTCTTGGAATTCTCCAGAAATCCCTTGATAATGAACTTCGTTTGAGTACTTCCTAAAACCCACAAACTGATGGACAATCATAACGGACTATTCAATACATATAAGACATGTTGAGATCTTTATCACATTACTTTAAAGGTATTTGGGATCAATATTTACCTCTTGTATTATTTTGCTATAACAATAGCTTCCATTTATGTTTTCAGATGGCACCATAGGAAGCATTATATTGAAAGAGATGTCATACACCAAATTGTTGGTATAATGTTGGTGAAAGAAATACTCATAGGCCCAGAACATATTGAGGAAACAATGTTAAAAATTAATATTACACAAACCCATATCAAAGAAGATCAAAAATGGAAAAAGAAATATGCTGACTACTGAAGGAGGGATTTTTAATTTCAGGTAGGACATCATGTTTTCCTGAAGGTATCTCAATGTATGGGTGTTATACATTTCAGTAGGAAGGTAAATTGAATCATAAATACATTATACCTTTCTAATTCTAGAATTAATTGGATTTTTATCTTATCGTTTGGTAATGCCTCCATGTCTCTCCAATGTTTATGATGTGTTCCATGAATCACTATTTATAAAATACATGCTAGTACCAATGCATGTTTTCATCTATGATGAAATTGAACTGTAAACTAATCTATCTTATTGTGTTGAGCCTATCAGAATTCTTGATAATAGAGAACAAGTTATGAGAAACCAGAAGACTCTTGTTGTAAAATTTCTGTGGGGAAACAATAACATAGAAGAGGAAATATAGGAAAAAAGGAACCCACGATGATGAAACATCTGATTCTTTTTGAGCGGAAGTATTATAAAAAATTAGAGGATGAAATTAAAAGAAGGTGGGAATAATTTAACATCCCATGATTCAAAGATACATTTTTCATTGAATAATGCAATAATATGTATTTTATGCAACTCCGAGATTCTGAAACAGCGAGGCTAACCAAATTAGCCATTATGAATATTAATACCAACTTGTTGAAATTTTATAAATTTTATTTTTCAAAATTTAATACTTTTTGGAATTTGGAATATCAAAATTATCTTATTTTAAGGTTTTGGTATTTTAAAAAAAATATTAAATATTTGATGAATAGTGAAAAACACTATGTTAATGGATAAAAAAGGCATTTTATTTAAAAAATTATTTAATTTATTGAAATTTATTTTAGGTCAAAATAGATACATGATAAATATATAAGTTCCATTTAATTCATTAGAGTAATTTTATAATAAATTTTGATATATAAAAATTTTATTGAAATTTTTACCGTCTTTTACCCACCTCTTAGGAGAATATTAAAATTTGCATAAAAAATAATGTTACTAATTTTATGGGTAGAATTTAAAATTTCCATGAGATGATTTTAATATTAGTATGTAAAATGTGGCTCAATAATAAGTTAATATTTTGGTGGATAGTAGTATCTTTGGTATTTTATTTACCATTGTTTAAAGTAAATATGGTAATGAAGGGTAAAAATGATATCATAATTAACCTAAAACATATCCTAATTCTACAAGATAATTAGAATTCGACCAAAAACAACCTTAGGAATAAGATATGATCCACTTTGGTCTAATTGGATTAGAGTAGGATATTTATTATTATTTTATTTAAAGAAGTCTAAAAAGTGTCAAATTCAATGTTTAATAACTAAACAATTTTTAATATGGGGTTAAAAAAAATAAATTCAACTAAAAATTTTAATTAGAATTATAACCATATTTCCTACATAATGGTATTTTATTTTTATTTATTATATATTATAAAATTTATTATATTTATGTTCAATGATAATGCAATAATTACATTATTTATAAAATATAAAAATAATTGATATTATTAATATTTAAATAAATGTAAATTGATTCATATGATGAATTACACTAATTTTACAGGTTTATATTCAATTTTAGGTTAGGATAAATATGTTTTATTTGAGTTTACAAGGCTTTATGGCTTTCAAAAAATTCAAATACTAAATAGAGTCAAAATTTACATAATTGTGTTTTTATGAAAAATATTATATTATTAATTGATTTAATATTAGTAATAAACTATGGTTTGTCCAAATGACTTTTATAAGGTTATATATATTTATAATGAACCACATGTAGTTCTCTTTGTTGTTATAGTATGTGTATTAACCATATAATATAAAAATACAAAGTGACATGGTTAATGTCAAACTAATAAACTAAGAGTTATATCAAAAAGATATGGTTAATATGCTAACCTAAAATTATATAAAAACTATATTTTGAGTTTAGTTTGGAACCATCACAAATTATACTAGAAATAATTTATTTTTGAGCCATTAAAAATAGAATAGTATTTTATTATGAAATAATATTTCAAGATTTTCCTAAAGTGACCCTCACCTCTCTTATAAAAGGCCACTTCCCTTCTAATAATTTCACACCTCCAAATACTTTTGGCATGGCCAACCACTTCCCAGATATCCTCTAAAATATACAACCTTCTCCCTAGAGGCCTTACATTGATCATAATTCCTACCAAAAGAGAACATTTGATCAAATCAAGAGGAGGATCCAGAAGAAGAGGTAAATATTTATAACCGCTTTTATGTTTATTTCTTTTTAAACTTTATCTTTATTTGTTGTTTAAATTATAAAAAAATAAATAGATTATATAATATATACTATGATTTTATTATGAAAATGGTACAACCATATTCATTATTCAATCCATCATATGAATAGAAAATTTACCTTATGTTCATACGTATGACTTACCATATCCATGTTGTGGTGTAGTTTGTTATTCAAACACATCATTCTTTGGATGGGTATAATAATGAGTATAAAATATGTAAATAATAAATATAACATGTTATGGATAATTTATATATGATATAACATTCAATTACATAAAATTTCCCCATCAATATAATGATATTGTTGCTCATGCTTACGTAAGGATTACCATATCCACATACACAATTAGATTCATTCCACATTACAATCATTCAAGAATATTTTTCCTTTGATGATTAAAAATAATGATTATGAAGTTAATATCATTATGAATATGAGTAAAATACAATATTTAAATAACAAACATGGCTTACGTAACAGAACATATAATGGAAAAAATATCAGTTTACAACTGAAAAGATAATATTATGAAAATATTATTAACAAAGAAATATTAGAAGACCATATTTGATATATTATTTATGTATATAGTATTATTATAATTTAGTGACAATTATTTTACTATTATAAAGGAGGTTAACAAACCCTTGACCAAGGAAAAGTACAATGTAAGGGTTTATTTCACAATCACATTATTATCGGAGGTAGTTTTTACGTAAGTATCTCTTTGGACCTCATTATCATACACAGTCATGATTTCTCAAAAATGTAATTCAAAACATTTTAAATATTTTATATACTACTGGATAATTTCATTTATACCCTTATTTGACTGTATATGTTTTGAAAGGAATCTTTCCATCCTTTTCCAAACAAGGTACATTATGTCAATTTCGTCAAAATTTAGGAAAGAATATTTTTTTAACTTATAAGGCGGGTGTGGTTATTTTCGTCCGTTGTAGAATCATTGAATCTTCCCTTAAATTATTATAAGAATACTTTCAAAATTAATTTTTAATTATATAATTTTGTGACTCTTAAATGGTTTCAAAATTGAAAGAAATATTTCTTTAAAATTTATTTTATTTCATCTATCTCCACATCCTTTGTTGGATTTTAAACATGTTTGAAGTAGATTTATTATGATACAAATCATCCAAATTGTATTGAAGGTCTTGTGATATGTCTGACAATGGATTTATTATTCATATATCATTCATTATTTATGGTTAAAGTATTGACATTTTGTATGCTAGTTTTAATATAAATGTTTATGTTCTATTTCAATCTATTCATATGAGGAATGTATTGGACTTATTCTCTAATGGGTGGATCACGCTATAGCTCATAAGTGTATCATTAGGTCTCATGAGACAATTAGATGTGGAATCGGCTGAGGTATTTCCCCATTTTATATATTGTTTTGGTAGAGGCCTTAATCATTTTTAGACCTCTTGGACGAGGCCTAAACAAAATGTTTCAAAATGTCGGGCATTATACATTCCCATCTTAGGAAAATTATATTTTGATGGTTAATGTGGTTATAAGACAAGTAGAATACCCATGACTATGTTTTATTATGTAATTATTTACTCAGCTCATATTCCTACCAAAAAATGTTCATGATTATTATTTGCAAGGGAATATGTTTTGAATTATTTATCCGGACTAATGTTTATGATATCTTACGCATTATTTTTTACCCTTAATGAGAATTCGATCTCACCCCTTTCTTAAGTTTCATTGTCTGAGGATATACATAAGTTAGTTATGAGTGACTTAGAGGCATTATGTGGGTGGTTTGGATGTCACTAATGGAATAAATTAGTGGTGTATATCTTTTCATGTTTTAATGTAGAACTTATGAATGTATCTTGTTTTCAATAATACTAAACTGATCAGTCATTTGGGACATTATTTCTTGAATCATGCCAATGTTATATAATAAAGAACCGGATATTGGTAACAAGGGTAAGGTCATTTTAAAAATAATATTCTTTTCCTGTAGATTTATGGTATATGATTATTATAAATACTCCACGATATAAAAACTAGTTTTTATACAGGGATCATAGTAATTAATTTTTTGTATTTGGTTTTTTCTTGTTTCTTTTTTAGGGACATAATTGTCACCAATTAGAAGGAAATTTTGTTCTTAAAGAAGAAAACCATTTTTAAAATTATCACTAATTAACCAAGCCACTAAGGGATTACACATATCATAATGGTTCCCTCTAGTTGGTATGAGAGATATATTTCCTTTATTAGAACATGAATATTTTATGTTTATTGAAATATATTTTTTCCCTAGATGTTCACATTTTAGTTAACTGTGTGTTGATTATTAATAATGATGTGAAGAGTAATAATATATTTAATGATATAATATTATACTATCTATTATATATTTGATATGATGTTCTTGATGATTCAACATACAATTTAACACACCATATTTCTGGTTTCCCATTCATAGTTTTAGATAAAAAGAATCTACATAATAATGTGTAGGATAGAAATACATTAATATTTTTCTCCCTGAATGTTAAATTCTAAGAATTAATATATTTATAACATTTAATGTAATATAAAAAAAGTAGAAAAATATTTATGAAAAAAACATAAATGTATAATTTTTTTCATATTTTGAGAATGAATAATGAATAACATAAAATGATATATAATGAATTTTTTATGATATATTTACAATGATAAATGGAATTGTATGATCCATAAGGGGTTTTTGGGGAATTTTAGAACAGTAATGTTTTTGTTGAAATAATTATATTAATTATTATGGATAAATGTTTTTAAATGGTATCATCCAATGAAGATAGAGACCATAACTCTCTAAATGACTGTCATATATAGTATTCTAATCACAAATTAAATGAGAAGAGAAAGTGAAATAATGGAATACAAGGAAATTCACCATATCATCTCTTAATGGATTAGTAATTTTATATACACAATAGATATGAAATTGGGTAACGAAAAATATCTTTTAATAATGTTAAGAATGCTAATTATATGAATGTTTTCCTAAAATAAGTAGGTGAATATGAAAATAAAGATGATATTTTTAGAATTCATATCATTTTTTATAAAAATATGAATTGAATCAAATTAATGCATAATGTAATTTTTACCATTTAAGTTCTGTAGTTGTAAATATACTATAAATTTCATGTAGAACTATATAGTGAAAATGTAAAATAATTATAGGGATATTGAAGATAGCAATTCAATAATGTATATGAGGAATAAAACTGTAAAATCATTTATCTTTTGTAAAATAAAAATATAATAAGTTCTCTGTATATAGAAATAGAATCAATTTTTATAAATGTAATTTTGATGATGAAAATGATATTGATGATGAAAAATACCATGATTAGAAATCTTAGAAATTTCATATTTAAAATGTAAATAATGAAAACATTATTATTAATGAATGAATCCAATTTTAAGGATAAGTATATGAAACTAATTCATATTGTATGAATAAAAGATAATTCTGATAACATATCTCAAATAATGCATAATGCGACTTGGATAATTATATTTTAAATAAAGAATATTTATCATAGAAAATATTGATTATATTATTGAGGGTAAATCCAGTTTCTAAAATATAGTGATGATCTATAGATGATATTATATAAAGGGATAAATATAAAAATCAATTTTCAACAAAAGTTAATGTTCTAGAAGATAAATTTGATCATGGTAAAGAGAAACATGGTAAATATGAAAAAGTAATATATATCATAAACAAATAATTTATAGATGATATAAAATCTCTTAGATGTTTGATCCTCATGTGGATTATGAAATTTCCTCTTCATAGATTTTTATAAAACATAAATATGATTAAAATTATATTTAAGTAACATGTTCAATGTTTTTATCCAAATAAAAAAGTAAATAATTACAAAATTTCTTTGAAAATAAGCTTGAACGGAAAATATATACTATTGGAAACATTATTTATTTATAAAGAAAATTATAATATAAAGAAATATAATGATAATAATTATGATAGAAAATATGTTCATTGTTATGAACAATATATATGTTATAGAAGAGCATTTTTTTTACATATATTACTTGTACTATGGATGTTTTTCGGAATACAAAAAAGATGTGTTGGTTTATTTATCAAAATGATTATTAATATAAAATGTTTTGGTGGATTACTTAAAGAGTGTTTCAACACATTCAAGGAATACTATTTGGGAATGTATGTTGAAAATTTTAAATTATATTTAATCTATTATATACTATTTTTGGAAGATACGGGAAACACACACACCTTTCTAAAGGATGTATTCTTATGGTTCCAAGACAATAAAATATATTGAAAATGCCAAAATCCTCTTGTGAATGAATAAGAATGAAAATAAAATGCCTTAAATGATGAAACTTTTATCATATATATAAAAGTATTAAGACCATGTATATTTAATATTACGAATTATTCACATATTCAATATAATTTAATGTTATAAAAGAGATTAAAGTGTTCAAATAATAGAAATTAACTTTTGTAAATGGAGTGACGGTAACATATATTGGAATTATATGTACAATCACTGAAACTGAATGATTAAAATCAGGACTACCTTGGTTGATGGATATAAATATATCAATTTTATTGTTTTGTAGATTTGGTATAATAAAATATGTTTTTTCAGAAGATATATATATGTTGCTAAATGTCTAGAATACGGTAAATTTCTAATGAGGGGACAATGATCCAAGGATGTTGTAAAAATGTTGATATTCAAATTGATAATTTTATTTTACAATGATAAATGTAAAGTAGTTTTGAAAAAAATGATATCATTTTAATACTGGGTTCCCTAGACACAACATATAATGTAGTTTAATATTACCAAACCATGTATACAAGGAATAATACATGATGTAAACTCAAAATTAGAGTTTTGATATTTATGTGTCTTCTATTTAAATTGTAACATCCACATATTATTTGTTGTATAATAATATTGCAGCAGTTACCAGACTATAATGACAAACATGATATGCTACTACATTAATCACTGAAATAAGTCCAGTGGTCTAGATGCATCATTCAGAGAAAACATATATGATTTTTGACTATTTGGTGTTAGGTAAACATAATCATTAATTCATATTTGCAAGAAATCTGCACATAGTGGCCTCTAGTAGGTTAGTTTATGTGGAATGAACCACTAATAATTACACCACGTTTTTTAGATTTCATTGGATGTTCCCACCTTCTAAAAAGTGTATTTGTCTCTTGAATTGAGATCAATATCAATGTGTGTCAATTTAGCATGTACAATGATGCAAGGAAATCCCCTTGAAATTGATATCATGGTGTCGTATCTATTGTGGGGTGTTTCATTGGTGTTATGGCATTGGTTGAATGACCATGAAATTATTATTAACATTTGTGCCGAGGAAGAGATATATTGTGATCAATTGATCTAGATGATAATACCTTCACTAAATATGTTTCCATGGTATAAGAATGTATGTCCTTATATCAATGTCAATGACAAATAAATCATGGAATATATGATGAAACAAGTGTATTAATTTCATAATTAGATATCATAAGATAGATAAATTATATTACATTGAGTCTCTTGATATTGAGTGGTTTTAATTACTAGGAATATTCAATGTATATTTAGTGGTTTTGATGGTTTTATATACGCTTCTTATGCTCTATGAATAATATTCAAATCTATTTAGATAAGGTCATAAATGGACACATTCATAGTGTATTCAATATATTCAGTATTCTAATGAAAACGACTATAAGATAGGTGGGACCCCACCATGGAGTCCAAAATTCACATGAGGATATACGATCAGAAAAAATAAATAATATCATATCATTTGACTATAGAATAATTCATGATGAATTTAATTATAAAATTAATTTAAATTTATTATAAAAAATAAATGGGAAATATTAAATGAATGAATATTATTTTAATATTTCATTTTCAGTTAATATATTTTGGAACATTGACATAACTTAATGTCTCTATTTGTCCTTTTATATATTTATTATATAAAAAGTGATAAATATATTGATGATATTCATGACTCGTTATACCATTCAAAATATATTTTGAAAATTTTATTTAGGGGTTATATAAGGATTTGAGTGGCGAGGAATAAATTCAATGATTTTAATTAACTCATATATGAAGGAGGAGGAGGCTCTCACATGTGAAATATACACTACAATTTTTTTGTGAGAACTTCTCTCTTAAGCCCCACTTCGTAGAGAGATAACCATATTATATAATAACATATTCAAATTTTTTATTCATGAATTGTTGGATCTCTAAATAATTAATTTACATGATTCTGAAGACATCAAAAATTATACATACCATCACCCGGATTTCATCAATCATCATTTCTAGGGAATTTTAATGTGTGTGTGGATGATCTAGAGGGGGTTGACCAGATATCCTTCATGAAATATTGCATGTTTTGAGAAGATGTCATGTTCATATTCAGATTGAATTATTTGTTTATTTGATTTAATATTGTGTTTAAAATTAATCTTCCAATGATACTTCATCTTTTACTAGGGATGTGATTCTCCATTGATGATGTAGTATATTTGATGAGTAGTTAAAATTTTTAAACCTCTATCACAAAATATTTCTAAATGTTACATGATTCCATAAATTGGTATTAGTGGGATTTGTTAAACTTTTATACTAATGAAGAATGAAAATTGTACTAAATTTAGAATATGACATCATTCTGGTACCAACGTTGTAGATGGAGCGTTAATTCAAATTCAATCAACCATGCTTTGACCATCGAAATTATTTAATATGAATTGAAATTAATGATTCCTGAATTATTTTCTATGAATAAATATATGTGTGTATATATATATATATCTTTTACCAGAATATATATCATAATCATCTATAGGAAAATGTGATTTATTTCAATTATTTTTCATGTGATGACCTCTATCCTAGCCAAGAGTCTTACCAGAATAGTATTAACCATGTATATCCATTATTCCACTGACAATGTGGGATTTAAAATTTAATAATCAATATTAGTATGTTATTGAATAGAAATTCAGTTATTCTCCACCATATGTAGATTCTACCTCCATAAACCATCAACCTCATATCATTGTCATTCCCCATTAACTATCGAAATTCCAGTGGTATCCTCCCACCCAGATAGCTACCTGACCACTGCCTCTACCTACGATGGTTTGGATCGCTTTGTAGGTGATGGGTCCCGTTATTATACTCATTGGATAATTTATACTCATCATGTGGATCCACTACCATCTCCATTATCTATATCTTTCCTCCAAACATATATAACATCGTCGTTCTTTTTGGATACGCTGCACTATCTTGATTCTAGTTTTCCACTTGGTCAACTATTGGCTGAGCCACAATTGTTGGCCATCTATTTTGTAGCCACCTACAAAAGACACCACATTCAAGTGAGGTATTAGCCATTAATCAACTATTGAAAACCTGATACATACCCCAATGATATGATCTTGTTTACATCCATCTAGTTTCACTATCTTCATTAATACATCGTCTATTTCTCTGATCTCCCTGATCTGGAAGGGGATTTGGCAAGTTTTTCATGAAAAAATATATACCAAGGATAACACTTACTGACCCAACCTTCCATATATAGGCTATACAGGGATCCTTGTGAAATATATATATAGGAATATATTTTTATAATTATATGTTTCAATAATAATTTTTAATAATAAAATAATTTTTTAAAAAATATAATAAGATATTGTTTTAAATAAGATAAACATTGGAATATATTTTAATTAATTAATGAGACCAAACGACATAATTATTGAATTAATTTAAGAGTGAATTATTTTTAATTCATTTAATTATAAAAAATGAATTTATTAGATATTTAATATTGTCATGAATTCAATGAAGATACATGTGTTTAGTGCATATCAATTTTTGATGAGCAATATTTCAAAATATATTTGTGTAATGTTTTTTTATTTATCAATTTAATTATTTGAATTCATGAATTTTAAGAATTAAAAAATTAATGATGTATTTTTTGTTCTCTTTATGTCCTTATATGTATAAAGACATGTTTACCAAGAAAATTTTTTAGATATATTATATATTCCTCATAAACCATTGCATATGATAGATTATTTATTTATAACGTCATGGATAAGTCATGACATACTTAATGATATGATTTGAAGGCACAACAAACTTGATATTGATGCATTAGATTGGTGAGTGATGCAACTCATGTCTCTTGTGTAGAGAATCATGGAGTTTCTTATATGGTCTAGATTGATCTATTCTTAGTCAAAATATAAAACATCTTTATCAACACCTGATAATTTAAATTAATTATATTTATTAATTTTTTAATATTTTGTGTATGTATAATTTTGACATGGGAACATATAATAAAATAAATAAGAATTCAAAAAAACAATGAATATGTTACCAGTTAGCTATTTTCAATTTTTTACATATTGTGTTATGTGTGTGATCACATAATAAATTATTTTCATATATCAAATTATTTTACTAATAAATAAATAATAAAATTACTTAGATAAAATATTGAGTTATAACACCTTCTAGAATTTCTAAAAAAATAGGTGTATAAGGTGATCTTAATCAAATGATGAGGGTGCCTCCAAATATCAGGTAGTTCTTATGATATTGATGTGTTAACATTATTGAAATTGTATTAAAATTACTATATAAATATATCTCGTTAAAACAGTATAGGAATACACTGAGTAAATATTGTTTTATGATTTTAGAATATGGGATGTCACTGTAAATATCAATGAGCAATGAGTTAACTGGGTTGACCAGAAATACGTGTACCATTAATCTCTCTAAGTAGTGACATTGATATATCATGTAACAAATGAGGAGAGAGTTCAAGGATCATTTCCAAAAGAATACTCAAATTATAGTGAATTATGGTCTAATAGTGAAGTATGGTATATTTGGAGAAAATAATGGGAGTCATTCAATGATTTAAATTAATACATAATGAAAAATCAATAATAATGATAAAAATTCAAATCTATAAGTTTTTTAGAGAAAATAGAATGTAATAACTCATGAAAATAACAATAAATATTATAAATGTAACATTTAGTTATTGAAATGAATATCAAAAAAAATTATAATATCTTGCACATATTAATATGATATTGTAATTCCAATATTCCAGAATCCCCAATACATGTTCAGCCACCCCAGGAAGAGTGGATGATAATATTTATTACAATTGTTCCATGCATGAATGATATGTTGGTTTTGTCATATTTATATCATCAATGATATGTATGAGTTGTGGATACAAAATCAGGACATGGATTTTTAGCTTGATTTATTATATTCATGATGGTTACATTGAGATTGTGAAGCGATATATGAATGAATTATGATTACAAGAGATTCCTGTAAATTTAAATATATATTATCATTTTCAATTAATCCATTTATAATTCCATATTATCCAATTTATTATAAATAAATTTAACATAAAAAAACAAGAAATATAGATAATGTGCTATATTTAATTTTAGGTAATGTTTTTTAGGTAATTTAAAAATAATAGATTGTTTAATATTTTGTTTTTACGGGGATCAATTTGAAATGAAATGTGATCTGTTTAATGAAACGTTTTCCCCTAATGAATCCATTAAAACATCCTTCAAACAATTAGTCTGATCATTATATAAGAGGTCATTTTCTCGGTATGTCATGAAAATATACTATAAATGTTAAATGAATTTAAATAAATTGTACAAGCATGTAGTCAATACTTCTTTATGTATATTGATCAATTATAAGAAATGATTAATCCATATGTAATGATTATTATATACAACATCCTATTAGATATATGTATAGAAATGAATATACCGATTAGGTATATTAATGATAAAATAGGTATGGCCTGTTTTCCAATTGACTGAGTATGAGATATTCGTAAGTGAGTGGTGAGAGGTACACAACATCAAATTGGAAAAATGTGATGATTATAAAATGTAAGACATATATAGGTATTTTTTTCAATATAGTTCATTTTTAGTAATAATTATATAATTTTCAATAATATATACAGAAAGAGATTAGAATAATCAAATCTAATGAAATTAGTTATAATCAACACACTTATGTACATATATTTTGAAAAAATACATTAAAAATAATGTTAATGGAAAAATATTTTGGAGTTGTTATATACATAGATAGTATATTATTACAATGATATGATAGTGTAAAATATTATTTATTATATTCTTTTAACATTTAATTATGTAATGTAAAAATTATTTAAATAATATTCATGTTCAGAAAAAATAATTCTATAGGGATTCTTGCAAAAAAAAATATATTGACCATGAATTCATCAATCATTATAATGTTTCGTGATGTAATTTCTAATCTCACATTACCTTAACTATATAATAACTATTATATTTTTATGTAGGATCATTGGTTAGTCTTATATGATAATATTTCCCAAATAAATGCATTGTCCATTAATCCTAAAAAAAATATTTCATTACACATATCTATGTCATAATGTAACCAAAAGGAAAACCATGCTAAGAAACACATAAATTAATAAAATTTCATTAATTATCACGTAATCCACTGAAAATATTGTAATTATCCCATAAAAATATTTATACTTAATTAAAATGGATATCCTATGAGATATAGAATGACATAAATACATTTTGTCAAAAGAACATGAGTTTTTATGCAATGTGATTATTAAGGTTATAATAAATCATGCATCAAGTTGACAAAATTTTGTATCTTATATAATTATAGTAATGTTTAATATGGATAATATTTAAATACTAAATATATTAATTTAATGTTATAGAGAAAAAATAAATTTATACAACATAGTGTAACTATGTATTTGAGATAGTGGGAGCCTCATTGACTTGGATTTAATCGTTTCAATATTTTTCATAGGAACATATAACAACCCTGATCTCATACTCCATAATCATCAGTTCAAATCATATATAATACTTTTATGTATTTTAATCCAAACATGGTGACCCAATTTTTTAAAATCCTAAATATACAATATCTAATGGAAATATAAGATTACTTACAATATCAAGTAAATTTTAGGTATAGTTCTCTATATATTTATAATAATATATTTCTTAAACAATATCAATTTCATTAAATGAGAATTCAAAACAAATAACAAACTATTTAATATTTAAAATATAATTCATGATATTCAAACACATTAAATTCTTTTAAACATATTACATTCAAACCATTCATGATAACTTAGTTAAAAAACAAAAAAAATTTTGATTTTAACATTACAATTAGGGTAAACATAATCATTTTCAATTTAATATAATCAATGAGATTAAGAAGTTTATTAGGTAAAGAGGTCATATTCATATCTCAAAATATAGTAATAAATGAACTCATACACATAAATCCCTGATTCATTAAACATGATAATTTTTATAAAGATTTAAAAACAGGAGAAATATATAATCATCGACAGTCCTGATCCATGTAATATAAATATATATTAATATAAAAATTACAACCCCATGGAATTAATAGATAAAAAAACATGGTATTTGTGAACATCATCATCCTAAAACACTTATAATTGGGGTAAAAATATATATTAACTACAATAAAAATAACTAGATTGAATAGTAATTACCCATTGAATTCGAGAAAAATCATGGTGCACACATTGTATAATGTATATCAGGATCACCTGGTTCCACCAAGGAGTATTAATTATAAATAATTTCCATGAATAGAAATATAGATATAAGGACCACACCAAAAAACATTATATTATCTGGGATTAAATGAATAATTCACATTTATGATCTTTTCAGGTTTAGTGTTTTAGGGAATTAGGACAGAACTCTTACATATAAACTAGGAAATTAAATGTATACACTACTAATTAGTATCATTTCATTTTAATATAACAAAAACTCCTAAAAGGTTAATTGTTTAGTTTTTTGTTTTTCACAACATGAATTTTCCTTGATCACATTTTTAACTGTATTCATCATTTAGTGCCATGGAAAACATTTCAAAAACATGGGATGAGCATCAAAAGATCATTATGGGTTATAAAATATAGAAATAAAACATTATCCTAAAAATAATTAAAATTTAATGAAACCATATTTTTGAAACATAAAATACGTTATGAAATCATAAGATTTATTAATAACATAATGAAATCATAAGTAATAATGTTAACCTATGGCATAAAAACATTAATACAAAGTAGATATCACAACTACATAGAGAGTTATGTTGAAAAGCCAATTATAGTATATTCCCTAAATATATTATGAAAAACATTACCATTTACCTATGTTATGATACCAAATTCTTTGGAGTGCAATATCAGGCTCACCCCCTAGGTTTATCACAAAAACACCCATATATATAAAAATGCCCAATAACCATAAAATAATCATAACACAAGACACAAGAATAATGGAAAGATAAAATTTCCACATTCCAATGACAATATACCATTTAATGATATTTAAATAAATAATAAATTATCAAACCATATTAAAAACCAATTAAATGATTTAATTAAAATATTTTTTAATCAATGTGTATGATACCAATATGATTATTTTAAAAGAATTAAAATTTTAAAACATTAATGTCTATATTTTTAAATACATAAATTAAATTTTAAAACATCAAAATTAATGAGAAATATTTAGAGGAATAAATCATTAAAACATTTAAAACTGTATTTTAGTAAAATAATTCCCACAAAATGAGGGATTCTTGAATAAAAATTTATTAGGAATAACATTAATCCAACATTATAATATCATAAGAATAAATAGATTCATGATATAATATGTTAATGGTCAGTATATAAAAAATTTAAAAGTGAATTATGGTATAACAACAATATGTTATAATGAAATGAAAATTTTAAAAATTCACTTGTAAAGATCATTCCATAGATTAAAGAGAAATCGATGACATATTTATGTGTGAAAAATTATAATACTTCCAATATATGTGGATATTATGTGTAAAAAAATCATTTGTCATTGAAACATATTCATTGTATGACAAAATAAAAAATTATGAGTGTTACCCAATGAATTGAAATTTTTTAAATAAGCTCCCTTACAAAAATCCGAAATCATAATGAAATCACATTAAATTTCAAAAAAATGTGTTCATTAGAGAAAAAAATTGTATAACAACAAATGGACTTAAAATTTTCAACAATAATGATATAAAAAACATATCCCATCATAATTTGATGTTAATTAAGACATAAAAAAGATGTTTTTTAAAATGATAAGGTCTAAAGGACCCCTTAATCATTTTGGTAACATACAAAACATAAATCCTATGAAATTAGGATAAGAAAATGAAGATGAAAATACCCATTAATTAAATTATATTACAAAAATAATAAAATCATGGTTGGTACATACACCACACAAATGAAAATAGTGGAAAATATAACATGATTCTCAAGGGAATAAAAAGTGAGATGAAAACCCATTACCATGTTGTTATCAATTGAGTCGTATGACCAAGAGTTTTTGTAACAACCCAAATAGAAGTGGATGTTGATAGAGATTACCACCCGAGCAATGTCATCCAAGCCACCCTAAGAGACTATCACTATCACACACCTTACTCTTTGTTCATAGTAATGTGTTATAATTGGTTATGTTACAATACCCCAATACTATGGTTGTGTACATTATTTTTTAATATAATAATGATTATACTTTCATTTTATTATTGATACATTGTAATAAGTTTTTAATGCACAATTTTTTTTAAATTAATATTCAACTAAGAAATATGTTTTGATGAAATAATTGATTTTTTAATTATATAATATTTTAATAAAATATTATAACTAAATTAACATTTATTAAATATAAAGGATCATATATTATTTTGAATGTAATTTTTGTTTTTAATAAGGTGTGAAAAAAGTTTTTGTCAAAACCCATGAATTTTCAAAAAATAACGTTTTTTATATTAAATGTAATAATTCATATATTTATAAAATTATTTAGTTAAAATAAATATTTTTTTTTGAATCATGATGTCGAAATTATCCGACGTTGAATTTTTCCATATTTTCTGAGACATGTGAGTTTTTGGGTATAAATTAAATACCATTTAAATATATAATGAGTTTAATGAAATCATAATGACCCAACAGTGAGATAATAAAATACTATAATCATTATGTTCTGCCAATATATGTTTAAGAATTAAAAAAACTGGATTTTAGATTTTTTTTGATTTATTTTAGAAATATTATGTGGACACACCAAGCCATACAAAAAATTTTGTTTCTTAAATTGCTTTCCTTGAGATTGTGACTCACCTCCACATAAGAAAACCTATTATTTTATGAACCTCGTCCATTGTTCTTATAAAATATTGTCTTCCACTCCCAATTGGAAAAAACCATGTGTAGAAACCATGGGATGGTTTTTGGTATTGATTAGTTTAATGTGTTGTGTCCCAAACCTAAATAATAATGAATTCCCTATCCTTTCGTATATAAACCCACCCAAACACTCACTTCCACTTCACTAAAATCCTTTTGAGTTCGTCCAACCCCTGACCTCCCCTCAGGAAAATCCTCCCAAGGTTCCCACAGCTCCCAAAAAGCATCTCTCAAGCCTCACCCAAGCCTTTTGTATAACACATCCACATAAGGGTTTTTCTTGGCCTGAATGGCCCGAAGGCCTTCATTTTTACTAATTTTTGATAACCCTTAATTCAAGGGATGAGGGGGAATCCTTAAAAGGCCCATAGTCTTAGAGATTACATGGATCCTAGGCTTAAGAGATTACATGACCCGATGGTCTTATAGAATTCAACCAGACTATCTACAAGGAACTGCCCCTCCCCATCATCTGTATCTTGATAGTAGCTCTCTACCTTTGCATGACCATATGGCTAGGAATACCATGAAATCAGATGATGGAACTGATTTCATATCCATACCCTCTCATTCTGACTATCCATTTGGCTCTACTCTGATGAGTACACCTACTCTAAATCCTCTTCTGGGGCTTCTCCTTTTATTGTAGTGTGTCTGGGGTCTGCATTCATGTAGCTTTAAGGCCTTAGGGTGGCCATAAGGCCTTATTGTGGCCCAATGGCCTTGATAATCAACTTTACTAAAGGCTTTGGGTGGCACGAAAGCCTCCCATGTACACCCATTAAAATGATGAATTTCTGAATGGAATTTCTCTCTCCTCATTTACATTTAAGTAGTTATTTTGTTTCATGAATCAAAATGCAATTACATTTGTTGGGTAATGTATATATATTACCTCTTTACTGCATATGTCAGGTATATATTATGAGACACCCATTTACCTCTCATCAACCATTTTTATTTGTTCTAATGTCATGCCATTATAATGTAGAAATTGCTTCGTGATTTTCCATTCCATAGTCATTATGTATTGAATACCATGCCCATTTCTATATCAAGGGTATTCAAATTTCTGCACAATTACTTATTATTTAATTAGTTTCATTTATATATTCAACATTTTATTATCATGTAATAAAATAATTGTGTTGAATGATTCAATGTTTTATGATGCATGTAGAAAACTTATGCATGAAACAAAATTCTTCAGAAGGGTGCACTATGATAGCGCTCCAATGAATTGGGTAAAGTATAAGATCATGATACATCATGTTCCGTGGGTGTTTAATCGTGATAATTCAAGTGAAACTAGGGTTTACTTGTGAATCACGTGCAATTATGGTTTACTCATGCTCATTGTGCAATGAGCCTTAGCTCATGCTAATTCCATGTTAAGTGTTGTTGCCACATATCCATGCTATGATTATCATGCTTTATCATTCCATTATGATTATGAATTTTTTAAGCTATATTGATATGTATATTTTATAACATTTATTTTCTACCTCAATTTATTCCATGATTGTTCCCTTCATGGAATTTATTGTTCTCACTGTTCTTATCTATGTCCTATGTTTATTCCCTGCAATGCTAAGTACGACAGAATGTTGTGGTCATATAAATGAATCATTCAATTGAGATGTTTTATTTCATGTTTTATGTTGTTATGGAATGATACTAATCCCCAAAGAACATATAAAATTTGATCATCTATTTTTTATCATGTAATGCTTATGTAAAAAATTATGTTTAATTCTGTAATGAAAAGAAGGGTTTTCATAGTTGGTATCAAAGGATAGATTTATTTATTTTAGGGATTTGGATTAGAAAACCCTAGTAATGCCATGGAGACAAGACTAATTATAAAAAAATACCTATGTTTTGGTCAGTATTTATTAATTGGTTTATAATGAAAATACATCCATTCCAGGATATGAGCAGGTAGAGGCGGCTTTGGCATAAATAAATGTTAGGGGTAAAACCGAAAAACACCACTTTGAGCTTAAAAGTAGATCATTGATAACATAGGGTAAATACAATAGATTCATATGTTAAGGAAATAATAGTTATTTATATGTCATCTGTTTTTCCATGGATTACACTTTATGTGTTACCTGTATCATTTCTTTTTATCCCAACAAATGGCCGGTAATAGGAGGACTCATGGAAACAATCAATGTGAAGATCAATGTGATTACTGAAATAATGACATACTCAATAAAATGTGAGAGGGAATCACAAACATTTTCATTCTTATCTCTCAGCTAACACTATAATTGAATAGAATCATGGGTCAAGAGGAATGTTCAACACCCCATAAGAATGAACAAGTCTCTACTGAGATTTTAATGAGACAAAGGCCTCCTTTTTTTAAGAGATCATCTAATCCCTCAATCTCTGAACAGTGGTTCAACTCCATTGAAAAGATATTCTCCATACTTAAATGTTCAGAACAAGATAAGGTTCTCTGGGATGATAATCATATGGTGGGTGAAGATGATCAATGGTGGATGTTGATAAATAAATATGAATCCTGAGTAGGAGATCGAGGTGTTGGAATAGGATGATTTCTGGGAGATGTTTTTCAATAAATATTTTCTATGAACCCTCCGATATAAGATTGAAATTTACTTCCTTTACCTCTAAGAAAAAGAAGACTAATATGTCAGAGCGTACGAGGCATACATCACTAGGCTTGCATGATATGCCTCTGGCTTTGTCATTACCCCAGAATTCAAGGTTGACCGCTTCATTGGTGGGGTGAATCTCAACCTTCAGTAAGCGATTGAAATCAGTTACATATACAGTTATGAGAAAACGGTCTGATGTGCCCTGAATGTCAAAATGGAGATTTGAGAATCTCATGGTAATCATGGGGATAAGAAGCATAAGGTGGAATTCAATTCAGGTGGTCTGACGGATTAATTCAATGGTGTTAAGAAGATCTCGCACACACTTGGAAATAGTGCAGAAAGATGCACCTAAGAAACTGACTGACGGGGATATGGAAATGATTTAAGTATGGAAGAGAAGGGAACATGGAAATTAACATTCGGCAAGAATGTCCCGTAGCTGCGAATGTGGATACGAATTATCCATTTTAACCTCAACACATGGTTCATTTCTAAAACTAAAAAGAACCAGTGCATCATGAAAATCAGTGCCCTCTTCCAGGGGTTTTCAGAGGCAACCAACATCCTCCTTGGAAGCAAGGGTGATCTTGGTCCATCACTACTGATGAAGTGAACCCTGAAAATGAAGTGGTGATAGGTATAATAGTTATTCATTCAAGAATATCGAAAATACTTTTTGATTCATGTTCTACACAATCTTTTATCTCTCAAATGTTTAGTAGAACACTCACGATAACAACACAAATCAAGAATGTGAAAATGTTTGTGAGTACTGTAAATGGGTAAATCAGTGCATCTCATAAAAATATAAATAATCCCATGTCATAATCTATGGATTAAATATCCATGTGAACCTTGTCATAATCCCTTAGGTAAAATTTGATTTAACTCTTCACATGTATTGGATTTACTTATATTGAGCCAACATAAATTGTCGTCAGAGAGAAACAACTCTCCATGTTGAGAATCAACCCCCAATTATTCACATGTGTAAGGAGGGAGATGGACCTTCTTTAGCTCCATAATCTCAAGAGTGGATATTAATACCCTTTGAGCATGAATATATGGAATAAATGATTGAGTATAAGGACGCATCCTTCTTAGAAGACATGACAGTTGTGAGGGAATGCACTAATGTGTTTCCCGAGGAATTGCCTGGTCATCCTCCTAGAAGAGAAGTTGAATTCACATTTTATCGTATAGCTGGCATGTTTCTAATATATAGACTCTGTATAGAATGTCTATTGTAGATATTGAGTAGAAGAAGAGAAAACTATATCAGAGTCTGGATCAAGGGTTTATACACCTAAGTGATTCACCATGGGGTGCACTAGTCCTCTTCATCAATAATAAGTATTAGTTAATGTCCCTTTGCATCGATTATCATATGCTTAAAAAAACATGAAAAAGATAAAGTAACTTGTCCCAGAAATTTATGACTTGTTCGATCAGCTGTGTGGAGCATAATACTTCCCCAAGGTGGATTTTCGGTAGTCATATTATCATGTAAGGGTGAAGAAGGAAGATATTTCGAAGACTGCGTTTCATACAATATATAATAACTATGAATTCATATTAATGCCTTTAGGGATCACTAATGCTCCAATAATATTGATGGACTTGATGAATATAGTCTTTAGAGATTAACTTGAAAAATTTGTGGTATTCTTTATAGATGATATTCTAATATACTCCAAAACTACGGAGGATAGTGAGGAGTATCTAAGAATTATACTAGAGACCTTGCAGAAGAAGAATATATGTTCAATGTACAACAAGTGTATGTTATAGTTGAAGGAAGTCTCGTTTCTGAGCCATATCATCACATGTAATGGGATATCTGTGGATCCCTCCAAAAGAGATGCAATTTTAGGATGGTTGACGCCATTATCGGTAATAGATATCCATAGCCTTTTGGGGTTAAATGGATATTATCGACGGTTTTTGAGAAATTTCCCATGATTTTCCAACCCTATTACCAATATAACTCTGAAGGGAGTAAAGTTTACATGGTTTCATGAATGTGAATAATAATTCAAGGAGTTGAAAAGGTGGGTTGTCACTATGTTCGTTCTCACTTTACCCACAAGTGGAGAACTTTTTGTTGTATTTTCTGATACATCGAAGATTTTATTAGGATGTTTGTTGATGAAAAATGAAAAATTCATTACCTTTGAATCAAGGATATTAAAGGTTCATGAGAAGAATTAACCAACACATGATCTGGAGTTGGCTTTAGAGAGTTTCGCTTTAATAATATGGATGCATTATCTCTTTGGGGAGAAGTGTGAAATATATATGAACCATAAAAGCCTCAAATATATATGCACACATAAATTTTTGAACATGAACCAACAGAGATTGTTAGAGTTGATAAAATATTATGACTGGTTAATCAATTACCACCTGGGAAAGCGAACACGGTGGAAGATTTCCTAAGTAGAAAAGACCCAGCGATTCTATCATTGGTGAGGTTTGAAAAGGATCAAATATTCATTGATTTTATGATGATGGGAATGTTAATCAAAAGAAGGGAACATCATCAATCCTTTCACATAAGATTTCTAAATCATTACTTTCATAAAGGATAATGGATTCTAAAAATGATGTTGTGGGAATTTAGGAAAATGTGGTATCTATCGGAAAAAGGAATTCCTCAGAGTTTAATGTTAATGAAGAAGGAAATGTGATATTTGGGAAATGACTATGTGTTGCATCATTAATGGAGCTAAATAATGAACATTTTGATGATGCACATTTTTCAAATTTCTCTATTCACCCAGGAAACACAAGGATGTATAGAGATCTACGAGAGAATTATTGGTGGGATAATATGAAGAAGGGAATCACTCAATATACATCAATTTGCCTGCTTTATCAGCAAGTGAAGGTAGATAGGTAGAAGTCTAAAAGGAGTATGAAACTATTGCTCATAATATATTGGAAATGGGAGAATATCATCGTGGACATTGTCAGTGGAGATCCAAAGACATCCAAAGACAACAATGAAATCATCGTTGTTGTGGATTATCATACAAATGCAGTGCACATCATTTCTATTTGGGATGATTTCTCATTGGATAAAGTATCATGTATATATATCAGGGATGTGGTATGGATTCCTGGGGTACCACTATCTATTATATCTGATCTAGATACATGATTCAACTTGAAGTTTTATAATAGTCTTCAACATGCTCTGAATACGGAACTAAATATAAATATGGCCTATCATCTTCAAACTAATGGCCAATTCGAGTAGAAAATCCAAACACTTGAAGAAATTTTGAGATTCCTCTCAATGGACATTAAATAAGGATGAGGTAAACATCTTCATTTGGTAGAGTTCTCTTATAATAATAGTTTCCACTCGAGCATCCAAATGACACCATATAAATACATTTATTGGAAAAGGTGCAGAACACTGGTGCAATGGGATGAGGCCAGAGAGAATAAGCTTCTAGGATGTTAAATGGTCAAAGAAATAGTGGATAAGGTGATAACAATTCAACAACATATCAAGGCAGCTCATAGTTGAAAGAAGAATTATGCAGATAACTATTGATGAGATCTTGAATATAAAATTGGAGACATGGTATTTCTTTGCATATCTCCATGGAAGAAGGTAATGAGATTTGTATAGAAAGGGAATTTAAGTCCAAGGCACATTGGCCCTTTCTGATTCTTGATCTTTTCAAGGTTTTGGACAATTTACTAGAACTTCCATATAATATGGTCAAAGTACATGATGTCTTTGATGTATCCCTCTTAAAAATGTATAGACCAGACCCTTCACATATACTCTATTCAGAGGTCATATAGTTGGATGATGATCTTTCTTATGATGAGAAACCATTGAAGATCTTATATCATAAAGAAAATTTTCTACAAAATAAGACAATACCAATTGTCAAGGTGTTGTGGTAAAACCACAAGGTTGAAGAAGCGATGAGGGAATCAGTGAAAATGAAGAAGTAGAGTTACCCACATTTTTTTAGGGTTGGAAAAGGATATTTGGAGTATAAAATTTCTTAAGGGGGGAAATAGTAATGACACCAACATTCATTAATGGAAATCCATCTTGATCTTATTAAATTCCTCGTTATGTAAAATGTTTTGTGAACTTCATTGGTTTTATGATTGGTATTCTTAAAATAAAATTAAGAAAGGTGTAATTTTCTAATATAGCCATTGAACAATGATCACATGATTAGTATAAATAATGTGCTTTAACAAATTTGATTCAGCCTGATAAAGGAAGTGATGGATTCAACCCTTAGAAGTGCCCCATATGAAGCCAATTTGTCAGAGCTCAGAATGGGGGTTGTGTATTTAGGATTTTACCTTGACCAAGCCAATGCTGGGGTTGAATGTGTTATGCTCAAGAGGGACCACCTATGAGAGAAGTGGAAGTTGTTAGAGATTACCACCCGAGAAATGTTATATTAGCCACCCCATGAGACTGTCACCATCACACAGCTTATTCTTCGTTCATATGCGGGAGTTAAAAGGGGTTATATAACAAGAACCTAGTACTATGGTTATGTACATTATTTTTTGTATATAATAATTAATATACCTTCATTTTATTATTTTTACCTTGTAAAATGTTTTCAAAGCACAAATAGTATTTTTAGTTAATATTCAACTAAGAAATATATTTTAATGAATTAATGGAATATTGAATTAAATAAAATTTTGATAAATTATTATAATTAAATTATTTTTTATCAAAGATAAATGATCATATGATTTTATGAATTCAATTTTAATTTTTAATAATGTTTGAAAAATATTTTTGAAAAAACACATCACTTTTTGGTAAATGTTAGTTTTTATTTTAAATATTACCATTAAAATATTAATAAATTTATTTAAATAAAATGATTATAATTTTTGGAATAAGAAATTTTAAATTATCTAGTGGTTAATATTTCATAATATTCTGATACATTATATTTTTTGGGTAAAAATTAAATACCATTTAAATATATATTGTGTTTTTTTAATTCATAACTAACCAATAGTGAGGTAATACAATAGAATAAGTGTTATTTTCAAACAATGTATTTTTTAGATTTAAAAGAATTTTATTTTAGATTTGATTTATTTATTTTACAAAGCTTTTGTGGACCCTCCATTACTTATTAATCATTATTTCTTTTTAAATTGTTTTCCTTGAGAGTGTGACTCACCTGTACACAATAATCCCTATAATTTTTAGAAGTTTGGCCATTCCCCATATAAAATATTTTTTATCTCCCCTTTGGAAAAACCCATTTAAATAAACCATTAGATGGTTTCTGGTATTGAATAGTTTAATGTTTGATGACCCAAACCTAAATAATAAAGAATTCTCTCTCCTTTCCTATATAAACCCACCAAATATCCCACATCCTCTTCACTAAAAGACTTTGGAGTTCGTCCAACCCCTAAAGACATCTCTCTAAAATCCTCCCAAGGTTCCAAAATCTCCCAAAAATAATCTATGAAGCCTCTCCCAAGCCTTTGGAATCACTCTTCCATGTAAGGGTTTTTCATCCATTCTCAACTTTTTCCAATATTATTTAAATTGTTAGTCCCTTTTAGTTTCAATTATAAATGTTGAATAATGGGTTAGAACATCCCCCATACTACCCTATTTATGTGTGAATGATGGGAGTTACAATTATCTCCGATTAAAGGCCTCCCATTATACCCGTTACTATGCAAAAATTATCAAAGGAATTTATCTATCCTCAGTTACATTCAAACTAGTCTTTTGGATCATCAATCAATGTTTAATTACATCTGATGGGAAATGTATCTATATGTACCCTTTACATTACATGTCATGTAAATATGATGAGACATCCATTTCTCTCACATTAACTATTTTTATGAGTTCTCATGTCACGTTGTTATGCGGCCGAAATTGTACTGCACTTTTCCAAGCCAAAGTCATTGTGTAGTGAATACCATGCCCATTTATCTATCATGTGTATTAACATTTATGAACATTTAATTATTTTTAAGTAGTTTCGAGAATTTATTCCATATTAGTTTATCGTTGAATAATAATAATTTTGTTGAATGATTCAGTGTTTTATGATCCATATGGCACATTTATGCATAAAATGAAATGTTTTAGAAGTGTGTGTCCCGATAACACTCCAATGTATTGGGTAAAGTATAGCATCATGATATGTAATATGAAATGGGTATTTAATGATGATAATTAATGTGAAATAGGGGCTTACTTATGCTTCATGTGAAATGAGGGTTTATTAATGCTCCATGTGTAATGAGCCATGGGTCATGAAAATTCCATTTCTAGTGTTGTTTCCACATTTCATTTTGAGATTATAATTATTTATCATGTATTTATGTTTTCGACTCTTTTTCTCAATTTTTATGCCTAATTTATATCATGTATTTTATTCCTCGTGTTATTCAATGATTGTTCCCTTTTTGGGCTTTATAACTCACGATTTTCTTATGCATGTTCTAAGGTTATCTCATGTAATGATTTTTACGGGGGAATGCATTGGGAATGTAAAATATGTATTCAATAAAGATATTTTATTTAATATTTTATGTTGATATTTAATGATCCTAAACCCCAAAGACACTAGACCTCTCAATCTTCTATGTTGTATCAATTTACATTTATGTAATAAATTTTGTTTAATTGTGTAATAAAAATAAGATTTGTCATAGTTAACATTCACCAATTGAACCACACAATACCATGAACATAAAGAGATTCATGAAAATATATATCATATTTCTGTACACAATACACCACATGTAATAAATAGGTGGTGAATAATGGAAATATCACGGAATTAAAAGTGAGATAAGAAACCCCTTACCTCATTTTTGACATGACCCAATTGTTCCATGTTCTTCTTGAATAATAAACATAAATTAATTTATACTAGATTAAGTAACTTTTATATTTTTATTATTCCTTTTATATCAATTATTAATATCCTATAAATATTATTTAATTTTTTAGTTCATATTGGAAATTTTATCAATTTTTGGATTTGAGTCCCAAATTAAATTCTTATAATAAAAAATTGTACAGGTCATTAAAATTCCATTATATACAAAATAATATTCAGGTTTTAAATATATAAAATATCATATATTTCCAGTATATATATATTTATAATAGTACACTACATTTGTAGATAAGAAATGAAATTCACCGTTTATGGAGACGGTAAGCAATACGTACGCATAAACGCTACATTCATTTATATTTCATATTTAATGGAATGAAACCGTAATGATAAATAGTTATATTATAATTATATATAATATAATATATAATGTAATTATCTCTATACTTTATACACTCCACAATGTAAAAAACAAGTTGTATCACTTTGAGGGGCAATAGTTCACCCTTACTCAAATTTTGTTATCACGTCTACACATTATTGAAACCATAATGGTTTGAAATAAATGGAAATCACAGAATCATTCAAACAATATATATATATATATATATATATATTATTATATATATCTAATATAAATATAGTCCCATCATAATGGACTCAATGAGAGGTGGTAGGAGATAATTGAATAATCATCATTTCTTGAGCCAATAGTTCACCATCCACAGAAAAAGTATGTTCTTTTAACCATTATCCAGTGGTGTGTGTAACTGCAGTTATAATAATTATAATAAAAACAAACTAGTATATTTAGGATACTGGGTTCTTTATAAATGAAATAAATTAAAAGAGTTATGTGGTTGGATAAGTAAAATAAAACAAAAGATCTTATGAGAAGGGATTAAATTTAAATTGGGTATCCCCCACTAATATGAACCAAATGGTTTAATTGAATTGCATTATGACTATGGGAAGGATTATAGGAGATGTATAGAAATGTAAGGCCCTTAATTGGATAGAGTTTAGATGATCTATGTGGCTTGAGATGTATAATGAATGTGATAGAATTTATGTATTCTTATAATGGTGAGTGGGGATTTTAGCAATGCTTAAAAATAATATTTTATTTTATAATGATTTTCAGTTTATAATTATCCAAAACTCATTAAAGATTAAGATAATATGAACAATGTTCTAAATAAAATCACACTATAATAATTTGATAAGTTTTTTATATTGTTTTAATTATTATAATCTTATTTATTTAAATCATTCATCAATTAGATAAACAGTCCATCATTATTGAGTTATAAATAATTTTATTAATTTTAAGTCTAGAAATTATAATAAAATGTTTTTATATATGAAATATTTATATATTTATAATTAATATTTATAGGAAGAAATTATAACTTATATAACCCCAGGTAAGAATTTATTTATATAAATATATATTTTTAAGTCATTTTTTCTTTAATTATAATTAATTAATATAACGTGTCATTATCAATCATAAGTAGCTCCATGGGTTCAATAATTCGACCAAAAGGATTCCCATGGATGGAAATGTATCAACCATTTATATTATGACACATGTTAGTGTAATTTAATTTTTTTTTTTTTTATTTTTTACCTTTATTTACCAGATTAATCTTTAAACCATGGTAATTAAATATTTACTTTAGTAATTATTAAAAATGTATAAAAATAAATGTTACCTATTCAAACAATTTGGACCATAAAATTCCAAAAATGGAATCCATTTTTACAAATTCAAACCACATATTTGGCAAAAAATAAATCTCACTGTCAAAAAAATGTGTGTTTTTAAGAAGTAATAACTACGAAAAGATTGACACTTTTTTATGTAAAATCTCAAAGTAAAAATAATTCAAATGACCAAAATTGGATTAAATGGTAAGGATAGTATCTATTTAAAATTTAAAACTGTTTAGATATATAATCTAACCATATAAATAAATTATATAAAAATATAGTTTTAAATTGAAATACCGAATTTTTCATTATTCATAAAACAAATGAACTTTCTCAGAAGAATATCAAAAATATTTCCAATGTAAATTTTTATGTTCCAATTATATAATAGAATATTAATTTTTCAAATAGAAAATATAAAAGTAACCAAAAATAGATTTGAAGTGTTTTCTCTATCAAAAGGTGGTAAATCGACCTGTTATTCGATTTTAGTTTATTCATGCTTAAAATAAGTTTCATTCTTATTTTAAGCAACTAAAATATTATTCGAAGAATTTAGTAATATTTAACAAAAATGTATATTCATATTATAGTATGTTATGGAGATTTCTTCCATTACAATTTCGAGGAATTAACATCCATTTATAATAATATTATATTATTAATTTTTCAGAATGACTCAACTTTGTTTGAAACATATGTTTTCAATGAAATCTGTTGTTTCATATCGGGTACACCATTGAACATAGAATCCCCATAAAAGTGAAAATAATATTAATTCAAACATTTCAAGAAATATGAAAATTTTATATTCTTTATTTACCAAAGATGTTACATCATCCTCCCTTTTGTAAATTTTATTCTCACAATTTTAAAATTAGTCTTGGAAACATAATTGAATGTCCTACATAGAAAGAGGGTCAGAAAAAATACCACCTTAATGTAAAGAAAGGGAAATACAAATGTCACCTGAGATAATCAATACTAGAATTACATGTAGGAAAACATGGATATGGAAGTGAAACTACCCAATAGGATTTGATGGAGTGTTGTAGAAAACATGCTTAAGAGAAATTTAAACTCTAGAAAATCTGAAACATGTGATCGGTTAAATGGTTTTGTGTTTCCAGTTATGAAAAGTTTACAAAATAATTCATTTTAAGTTACTTTTAATAATTTTTAGAAATTTATTTAACATATTTTTTTAATAACATAAGGATACATACTTACTTTTCATATAGACATTCATTGTATACTATATTTATAACTAAAACTCATCTTTTATCCAAAAGACGAGTATTCAAACTATCATGGTCACCTCAAAATCCCTAGAATCTACTTCTCAATTATCACATTATCTACAAAATATGAAATATATATATTTCATATCTTTATAAATCATCCAAATCCAAAAAAATTTGTATAAGATCAGATAATACTGAAAAATTATAATCCATTATAAAAAAACTACTCATAATCTCAATTATTCAACAAACAATACCCAATATTCAACAAAGACCATTAAATAAACAATTGTACTTTAAATTCTTTTTAATAATCCAAAATATTATTGAAACTAAAAATTCATAAGTATTTTATCACATAGTCTTCCACGATAAATCTTAATATTTATCTCTAAATAATATCGACTACTCTAAAAGACTCATACTAAAGTGTAATTAAACTAATCATAGATTTTCTTTGATAGGTCAATAATTTACATAAATAACCGAAATTGTCATATGTCTACAATAAAATCATAGATTCATCTAAAATAAGACACTAACCTTTACTCCATAGATAATAATAAATACTATTAAATTTTTTATATGAATATAATGTTCCCCAAAAGATAGAAAATATTCTAAAATGAGATTAATCACATAATCACCCAATCATTTTCCAGTTTTTGGGATATCTATTTGATAAAATATAAGATATCAAAATCATATTATTCTTGATCAAAAGAATAATTTAACTTATATTAATATGGTATACTAACCAAGGAATTCATGTTGGATAGTGGGAGGTGATGCTCCCTTGTCACCCTTCTGTAATGGGATTAATTCTTACAATCATTCCAGACATGATGGGTTGTAACCAATCATATGGGTTTTCCTTTTAATAAAACACACAAAAACATAACATGTTTTCACCATAATGGTTTACTTATAAATTTCATTTTCATCCCAAAAAATTAAGACCTCAACATCGTATATATTGTCAATTTTCACCTCTATATGAGACAGTAAAACTATTTCCTATAGAAATTACATAATAAATTTACCATGGTGTCCATATGGTTTCTTCATCATCTTATCCATATATTAAGAAGTTCCATGAATTGTAACCATGATCAAGATATCCTTCAAAATAATTTTCTTCCTTCATCCAGATACACCTTGTATATCATGTGTCATACGGGTGTTCATGGAAAAACTATTTTGGGAAAAAATCATGTATGACATATAATTTAAAAACATCTAATAAAACACGATTTTTATAAAATATTTGGACATTATTAGAGTTGATACATTCTATCAACAGTCATTTTAAAATACCGTAAGAATGTACAGAGAGACTATATGGTAAAATAAAATATAAATAGGTTATTCAATGGTCTCTTTCTTTAGTACATTTTCGAAAAATAATAATATGCCTCAAAATCACGGGACATCATAAAATATTTGAAAATTCGTTGATAATATTTACCTTTTTGAAAATATAAAATTGTTGATAATGTATGATTTTATTAAATACAACCCATGATCCACATTGAGATAATGGTATATTGGAGGTGTTTGATATCTCAAACAACAGCTTGAAAGTGAGTTGTATGCTTGAAAAAATATTACAATAATCTGAACATGACCTTATAATAATTATTACCAGAATTTCATCAGGAAGATATAGGAATTTGATTCTATATCCTCCTCCTTCCATTTGTAATACTATTTGATTTATTTGAAATATTTTTAAAACAAGGACCTAACCAAAATAATAGACATAGGGACTAACCATGTGTATAACGAAATCTCATAATCCCTAAAGTTGTCTAAAAAGACCATTCATACCAACTATAAATAACTAACCATAAAACATTACATATATTAAATTACATGAATAATTCACATTGAGGATCTCTTCATGTTTATTGTCTTGGAGAATTTGGCCACAAATATTATATATGAACTAGAAGATTACACGTAGACGCTACTGCCCAGTATCAATATTTGTTTAAAAATATATATATATTAAAACGTATCATGTCTACTTCCAAATCTTATATAACATTAGATTTCCATGATCTAATAATTGACCCTATTTATACTTATGTCATGTGGAAAAAAATTAAAAAACATGCGATGAGTATAAAATTTCAATATAGGTTATAAAATAAAGAAAGAATACATCGGCCAATAATTTAATACAATTTAATAAAACCATACTTTTCAATCATAACATTCCAAATAAATTCATTATATTTATGAATAAAACACAAAAATCCTAAATCTTTAATTTACCTTATGGAATAAAAACCATACTTATATTATAGGTATCACAAATACATAGGGTGTTACATTGGAATACCCATCACAGTATATTCCCTTAATCTCTTAGTAAATCATAAACTTTTACCTCTTCCACATTACAGAGTGCATTGGAATGCTTTCTCAGGTTCACCCGCCCTAGGTTTATCACATAACCACCTGTATACGTAATCAATGAAAAATAACCATTAAATAATAAAAACACATAACAGAAGTGTAAAATTGATATAACATTTCTACATTCCATCCTAATATATCATAACAACATATTTAAGTAAAAAATCTTTTATCAAACTATTTTCAAAACCATTTATAACCTTTACTAAAGATATTTTTGAATCAAGTTGTCCCATACCACTCTAATGGTTTAAAATACATTACATTTTTAATAAATTAACGTTTATTTAAATAATTCCCTAAAACCATTTTAAATATATGGAAAATAATGATAATGATTTAGAGTAATAAATCATTAAAATAATTAAAATGATATTTTAGTTATAAATTTCCCAACCATAACTGAGAAACATGAATAAAAATAATTGAGGAATAACATTAATCAAATATTATAATATCATGAGAATAAATAAATTCATGATTTAATATTTCAATGGTCAGTATATAAACCATATCAATGTGAATTTTTGTATAACAACATTAATTTTCAATGGAATGTAAATTGAGAAAATCCCTTTGGAAATATCATATCCTTAGATTAATGAAAAAGAAATGAAATAATTATGTGTCTTTAATAAGAATACATCCAACATAGGTGGATATTATGTGTAAAAAAATCACTGGACATTCGTACATATTCATATAATGATATAATCAAGAAGTAAATGTTTAACCATATGAATTGACATTTGGTAAAGGAGTCCCCCTACAATAATTCGACAGCCTAATGACGTCCCTTTAAGTTTAAAAAAATGCTTTTTTGAGAGAAAAAAGGGTATATCATCACTTGGAAATAAAACATACATCAATATGGATATATAAGAACAAATTTCCACATAAGAAGATGTAAATTAAAATACATAAAAAATTAAGTCATTTAAAAACAAAAGGGTGAATGGTTCCCTTATCGATTGGGTAAGTTACCAAACACACACCCCATGAAAGAATGATCAGATAATAAAGATTAAAATACTTATTAAATAATCAATATTAAAAAATATTATAATAATTGAATGTACATACGCCCCACAGAAGGAAATAGTGGATCATATATCATGAATCTCATGAGAATAAAATGCAAGATAAAAACCCCTTAAAACATGGTAATTAGTCGAGTCGTATGAAAATGAAAGAAAATAATAACCAATTGAATCACAAAATAGCAGGAATATAAATAATATAATGATAATATATATCAAATGGAAGTAAAAAATACACCACATTCAATAATTAAGTGGAAAACAATGGGCATCTCACAGAATTAGAAGTGACATAACAAACCCCTTATGCGTGTCCTACTTGACTCATTTAGTCATTGTTATTTATAAATAAATAAAACCATAATTTATAATTGATTAAGATATTTTTATATTTTTAATATTAAAATGATATTGCATATTACTTATCGATCACAGTTAGAAAATTATTAGAGTTCGTATTTGATATTCTGTCGATATTCCGAACATGAGTCCAAGATGAACGTGTTATAAATAATAATTGACCATGTCATAAAAATTCCAAATACCTCTATAATAATATAAATTATTAATATACCTTATATATTTTATATATCTAGTGTATATGTATTTATTATAATACATAACATTTGGAGATAAGAAATGAAATGCAACGTTACTGGAGACGGAATGTAATACGTACGAATAAACAATACATTTATTTCTATTTCTATTTAATGGAATTAAAATGAAATTACAAATAAGAATATTATATTATAGTATAATATCATATATTATTTAATTATATCTATCCTTTATACATTCCATGTATGTCTTGAATGAGTCTTATATCATTGATGGGGTGGTACTCTGCACTTTCCTAAATTAAATTATCACGTTTACATCTTATGGAATACAAAAGTTATAATATAAACGGAAAATAAAGAATAAAATAAACATTATATATATTATATATATAAAATATAAATATAGATACATCATAATGGACACCATGATAGGAGGTATACGATAATTGAACAATCATCATTTTGTTAGACAATAGTTCACCATCCAGAGAAACTATATGTTATTTTACCCATTAGATGGAGGTGTATGTGTATTTAGAATAAATAATATATAAAAAACCTAGTATATTTAGGATACTGGTGTTTTTATTAATTAAATGAATAAATGTTCATTAGGGGTTTGGAGAATAAATAAAAAATGAACTTAAAAGAAGTTCTTACCTTTAAATCATGTATCTCCCTTTTTTTGAAACGAAATGATCAATTGAATTTCCATATAATTAAGAGAAGGAATCTAATAGGATGAGAGGGTTGTATGATGATTAATTTAGAAACTTTTTTTATGATCCAAGTGGATTGAAAAGTGTTAGGAATGAGTTAGAAGTGTGGGATTTTTATAAGGGGGAGGAGGCGATCTTTAGTAATATTTAAAAAATATTATTTTATTATATAATTATTTTTGGTATATAAAGAAAAAAAACTCATTAAAGTAGAATATTTGATGACTCATGTTTGAATGAAAAAAAAACCAACAAGAATTGGAATACTTTTTTATATTGTTTTAATTTTTAAAATCTTCTTTATTTAAATCATTCATTACAAAGGTAAACACTACATCATAATTGTGTAATAAATAAATTTTTTATATGATGTAAAAAAACTATAAAACAAATATAATGATGTATGAAGTAATTTTATCTTTATAATTAATATTTATAGTTGAATAGTTAACCTATATAACCCCATGTATGAATTGATTTAATATAATATATATGTTTATGTCATTTTTTTCTTTACCTTAAATTATATAATTTAAAGTGTCACTATCAATTTTAAGTGGTTCCGTGGGTTCCAATAATCGACCCAAAAGATTCCCATGGTCAGAATTGTATCATACAATAGGATTCAGACATAGGATTCAGTAATTTGATATTATTATAATATTATTTGTTTTCCCTAATTTACCAGATTTACCTTTTAACAAAGGTAAATAAAATATTAATCGAGATAAAAATTTAAAATTCATAAAAAAAGTCACTTATTTATAAAATTTAAACATCATGATTTCAAATATTGAATCAATTTTTCCCAATACTAAACACATATAATCCAAAAAGAAATTAAAAAATATTTCTTATTGTCAAAACAAGAATGTTTTTAATAATTAATAACTATTTAAAGATTGAAACTTGTTTGTGTCGAATTTGAGAGTGAAAATACTTCTAATTAATTAAATTGAATTAAATGGTAAAAATATTATATAATTATACATTAAAAACATTTAGTAGGATAATTGGTCCATATAAATAAATTAGAATAACAGGAAGTTTTTGAATTAAAATATGCATTTTCACTATTCATTAAAAATTTATCATTAATAGGAAAATACCAAAATTTAATCCATATTAAATTTTTATGTTATGATCATAATAAATATTATATTTTTTTGTTAAATAGAACAAATAAAAGTGACCAAAGTAGATTTAAAGGGGGTTCTCCATCAAAATGCGGTAAATTGACCTATTAATGAATATAATTGTATTTATGCTTAAAATTTAGTTCCCTCTTATTTTAAGCCTAAAAATGTATTGGTTAAAGGTAAAATACATTTAAAAAACATTTATATTCATATTATTGTTAGGTCTATCTATTATCCTTAACCAACTGCTACCGAACTAATACAGAGAGATCGGGCCAAACTAACACGGTCTGAATCCTCCGCCATTATTGTGATTGTTGGTGGTTTTTCATGTTCTTCATGGGCGGAGAACAACAGATTGTTATAGGTTCGTTATTCGATACAACAATCCCAAAATTGAATACTCAACGTCAAGAAAACCTAGAGGAGGTGTGAAGATGATAGTGGGAAATGGTTTGGACAGGAACGAGATGAACCGTTCCTCAAACGTTCTTTGAGAAGGAATTAAAAACATGTTTTCAGAGCCAATAGGAAGCCTGAAAACACCGGAATTGACTTCGAGACATCGGGGCGACCTAGAGTCTGAATTTTCATGACGAACGAACCGTCGGAATGAAGAACATGCATCAAGGGAGGTGCGCTAGACAGAGGAATCATTTTTGGAAAATTCCAGACTACACGGCGTGTTCTCTTAAAGAACATGCCGTATAGTTCGGGCATTCTGCGGCTAGGGTTTCAGACGTCAGGCGATTAACACGCGACGTGTGACCTCTGTTACATGGCGTGTTGTTTTTTGTTATTTGGTAATCCATCGAACATAGCATCCCATTTAATGTAAAATTATTTTTTAATTTGAAAATTTTAATAAATATGACAATTTTGTATTCTTAATTCATCTACGATGTAACAATGAATATGGTCAATAGAATATGAATTTAACCATACTACTCATAGATAATCCTCTATTATGATTAAAAATTTGTGAGCACTGGGAAAATAAATCAAAACCATGAATATGTATTGAAAAATAGATTATCTAATGGAAAAGAAATGTGTTCCCAAGCATTCAAATTAAAATTATCATAATCCATCGAACGAAATAATGGGCATGATATTTGTTAAAAATATCCCCATTAAAGTATAATTACAAAATTGTATGTCGAAATTAATAAATGAGAATATAATAAAAATTAACAAAAATACGTATTGAGGAATATGAACTTTTCATTTTGTAAAATAAATATTTAAAAATTAAAAAACCATGAAATTTTGTAAAATCATTTTATCTAAAAAAAAACTTGTAAACATTTAATGGAACCATTAAAAATAATTTAACACTTTTATTTATTAAAATATGTTTTCTATTATTTGAAACATATTTTAAAACAAAAATAATTTTGAAAAATAATTTTATATTAAAATAACAGTGAAGTCGTGTTTAAAAAGCATTAAAAATAATTTCATACATTTATTAAAAAAATATCACTTCCAATTTTAAAATTAATGATATTAACTTCGTATTTTTTAAAACATATTCATCTCAAAATATAAATGAAAAATTATAAAATAAAAATAATAAATTTATTAGATTTAGAAGGAAAATATGTTCATGTCATACTTGTTAAAACAATAATTCATCTCACATTTTTGGTATAACAAAAAATATACATTTATTTTAAAATGGAATAATGAATACTCTATGAATTTTTTTTAAAAACAATTAAACATGTGTAAAAATTAATATACAATATAATTTTATTGATGATAAAAATATTTTATATACAAATATATTGAAACCAAGTGTTTGTAAGAAAAATGGTTTTCAACAGATGATTGAATTAAATCTATTTTTCATTAAAGATATTTATTGAACCACTTAGAACAAAAAGGGAGAAAAATGAAGAAAAAGGATATAATACCATGATACAAATTTTTCAGAAGGAAATTATTGTTTATTTTTTCATATGGATCACAATATATTATCATAAAAAACATAATCATAAACAATTCAGGTAAACGATGATATTATAAAAGAAAATATTTAATACTTCTATAAAAGTGAATTGTCTGACCTAAGAAGAAATAAAAATAATTAAACTAAAATATCATGAGATTAATTATATTAATGTTATTTAATATAAAATTTAATATATATAAACATAATAAAAGAAGATATGTGGATAACGTGACATATTCCTCAAAGAAGAAAAACTGAGAAAAAAATTAATTGCATTTAAGAAAATATTTTAATCATTAATCCGACATAAGCAGACCTCCAAAAATTGATATGTATATATTATTAATTATAGTGAGAATAGATATAATAAAAAATTAATCGGTATTAGATACACCATTTATGTGAAAAATTGTTCAATTTGTCATGTGTCTCAAATATGTAAAAATTTAGACAAAAATACTTTACCTAAAGTCCAAACATATATTTTATGTAATTTAACTCCTCTATAACAAGATCAAATTAATATGTAATTTCATTAGACCATTTTACAATGTTAAAAAGTCATTAAATATCATTTATTTTATTTCATTATAATTACATATTTATAACATAATCAGTTTCGTCAAAAATAGTTTTTTTGAAGATTTATGTTCTTTCTTTCAAAAAGTCTTTGTTGTTTTGACTATGGTTAAAGAGATAATTATTTTTGAATAATATTTAATAATAATCATGAAATAATTAAAAAATAATTTCATTATTTATTCTTTTAATACAAAAAATCATATTTTTTTTCATGAAAATGATTGATATATATTAGTTTACTAATGATAAATGATTATGTAATATAATATTTATATAATTAAAAAATAATATGTTCTTTAAAAATATAAAAATTTACCCGAACAATAAATCATTTGTAAATAACAAATCACATCATTTTGTGAAGTGGTAGTTTGTTATACACATGAGAAATGTTATCGAATCCCAAAAAAATGGAATGTAAAGAAATATAGATATTATAATATCTACATATGTATGAATATGATAAACATATAATTTATATTTTTGATATAAATACATAAAAATATATTTATATGAAATTATATATAAATAATATCATTTGTTCGAGAAGTGGTAGTCAGTTATACAGAAGAATTATAATTTTGTAGAACACTTGATGGAAGATGAGGGTAATTTAGGTTATGAAATAAATAATATAAATTTAAATAATATATTATATATATATATTATCATATGATCATATTTGAAGAATATTTTAATGATTTGGAATGAGAAATAAAATAAAAATTCATTGTTAGAAATTTTACCACTTCCTAGACCGTCTCTTTTGGATTATTCCAAAATGAACTACTATAATAGATTTATGACCCAAAAAATATTATAGGATTTGTTGATATATTTTTTTGAAGGGATTTTGGTTTTAATATTCTGATCCCATTTAAATTTAGTCTAAATATGAGAAGAAAGTGTGTGCCCTTTTATAAGTGTAGTGAGTGGTACACTTGTAAATTTTAAAAGGAAAAATGTGTACCCATTATATTACCCAACCAAAAGGCCCAAAATAGATTATTATTAATAATTATACATGAATAAGTATAAATAAGGCTATAAATTTGTTTTCATACATGTTTATTCTTCATTTTTACCATTATCATTTTCTTTTAACCACCCATAAACACATTTTCACCTTAACGATAATAATTATTTTTTAATGTCATTACTATTATTTACTGTAAAAAAATAATTTTAACTTATTATATTTAAAAAATTAATCTGGTAAAAATTATCAATATATTTTACCAAAATCCAATCCCAAATGATGAAAAATATAATTGAAAATTATACAGATATAAGTGATGAAAATGGGGGGTTTTTAGAAGTGTATTTTTCATGGAAAACAATATTTTAGATAAACTATATGACTAATAAAAAATATTTTAAGAATATAAAATATTATTTATTGACAAATAATATATTTATATCGATTTAAATCAGTTATTATTAATGCTTTTTAAAATAATTAAAATGTAAAAGCATTATTCCCTAGATACCATTTTTTTTAAAAATCGTAATTTTTAACCCAATATAAAGAATATACCAAAGATGAATATGATGTTGATTAAAATTAAATTAATTGTATTAAATATAAATAAATTATTTATTATATATTAAATATTTATCAAAATATAATTCGGCATTAAAATTTATTAATTTACTGAAAATAAATGACATGTATACAAAAAATGGTATTATTCATTATTCACTGAAATTCAACATTTTCAGTAAATATTAAAAAATTTAACAAAAATTAAATTTTCATATGATGATTTAAAAAACTAGGAATATTTTATATAATATATTTTTTAATAGTCATAAAATTTAATTTAAATATGTTTTCAATCATATTATTTAATACATTTTTTGAAAGAATTGTTTTGAGGAATAAATTTATTTTAATAATAATTAATTGATTATTTACTAAAAATTTATATATAATATATATTTGTTATGAAATATATAAATATATATTAATTTACTTAATACTATTCTTAGTGAAAAAATTCTTGTCTAGGATATATGTTTTTTCATTTCATTGCTCATTTAATCATGGTTTTTCCTATCATATAATCTATGAAACATAGTTTTCACTTATAATATATAAAGATATTGCATCCATAACTAATAAATTAATTAATAAAAAAATTATACATATCCTAATTATTTAGGTTTTGACATTTGAAAATGACTTTTTATTGAAAAACAACAACATAAGGACATTTAATAAAGAATCATCTTGATAGGATAGAAAATGATGTATGAAGGTCAATTATAATGACACATAGAATGATTCAAAATATGATTACATGTGTTGGACTGTGATATTTTGAAATTGAATAAAATGTAACATAATTTTTTGGAGTGATATATATTATAGTCAATGTTAATGTGAATGATGAATATAATGTCATGGACCTCAAAAGCATAAATCTATGATGAGTCAAAAGACTATTTTTTCATCCGAAATGAAAGTACATGTATATAATTTATGATTCAAGATAATTTTATAATATATGACGAATTAATTAACATATAAACTATAACAATGATGAAAAATACTTACATGACATGAATAAGTTAATTTTTCTTCCAATTTACATCAAAATGACATCTTTATCAATAAATGTTGAGTATTATAGATGCATTTTTCATCCTCAAATAACAAATGTAAACATTTAAATAGAATATAACCAAAAAGGGATAATAAATCTAATTAGAATATTATTATACATTATTTAAAACAAAAATATTTATAACACATAATTATAATTCCTTGAATTAATAACCATTCACATGATGAAATTAAAAAAAAATCTCCCAAATTCAACTATAATATCCACAGGTAAAACTAAATAATTTTAAAAAACTATATCCCCAATAGTCTTATTTAGATAAATAATAAATAATTTTTAATCGAATTTTTTGTCACATAAATTTTATAATACATGAAAAAAATATTTAAATGTGAATTTTTAATAGCATTAATCTCTCAATAACCAAACCACTTTAAATCACGTGGTTATATATATGATAAAACAAATGTTTCCTTAATTAACTCAATATCAATGTACTTATAAAACATAAAGTGTATAAATAACATAATGAATATGACTCTAAAATTAAAATTAATACATCATGTTAAACTAAAGATTTATATATTCTATAGCCTAAGAGAATGTCTCCTAAAATGTTATTAATCACAATAATATATCATCACATAAAATATCAATGAGTTTTATAAAAATAAAAATGCATGATCATGTTTAATAATATTGACCTAGAATGTTATATATAAATATTAATAAAAAACAAGAAAATATATTCTTATACATTGATATCTAAACATTTACATTGATTAAAACAATAGTAACCCTAAACCCACACTCAATAATCTGATGCTGAAATCCTTAATGTTACATTACAACCATTAAAAAAATAATGTTTAAACTATTATATAAATAAATAAACATATAATAGAATAAGTAATATTTAATAACTAAAATTATCAATGAAAATTTAGGCTTTCTATATTAGATAACATGGAAAAACTATAACATTAACTATAATAGTGTCTTTTAATGATCATTTATCATTCATAAACTGACTTTTATTATTTCTGATTTATGTTATCTTCATCATCTATATTAAATACTTTTCAAAATAATTCATATAACATCATTATTGATAACGAGTGGAATATGCAACATAATTAAGGTGATACCAAATTATTGGTAAGGGTAAAGAAAAGAACTAATAAATGAATATCCTCAATGAGCATAAGAATTTAAAAATGGAATGGCTCCCTAATCTGAATCCACGACTGAGTGAAATAAAAATTCATTCATATAATTACTAGAAAATCGGATATAAATCTTGTAATAAGACTTAAAAAATATTAATAAAAATAAATAATCATGAGCCATGTGATATCAATCAAGATCAATTGAAACATCATAAACCCAAGATAATCATTGATAAAACGTTCAGGTCTCTTGGAACATCAATATAATTGAATACGTATAGAACCCTTTACAATTGAATACCAATAAAAACAAATTTTTATATAATTATATAAATAATATAGTCATTACACAATGAAAAAGAGTATTATATGGTATCACTGATCATATAAATAATATCGGGCTCACACGACAATATCTGGGGGAATCTATTTTATATAATTCCCATTATCAAAACCATAATCAAGGAACATAGATTGTTAATTTTGTTATAAAAATCATAGAAAAATAATTAATTAGATAATATTATTATGCTATATGGAAAATGGTTTTAATGAAATTCAGTTTTAAAAATGAATAAACCATGTAAAAAATGGCTTCAAAATAATCACATTGAATCAATCATTACCAATATAGAGAAAGAATGTGTATGGAGATATTACAACATATCCCAATCGGAACATAAGTAACAATATTGTTTTGTAAAATTTTATTAATGGATTTCAATTAAAATATAATTAAATAAATTTTAAGAAAAATAAATTTTTTCATTTAGAGAAATATTTTAAAGAAAAGTAAAAACCCACTAAATATTGTAAAATTATATTTCAATAAAAAAAGGTAAAATATAAAACAATATTAAAAATAAAAATAAATATTATCTTTAGGAAAATACTATTTATATTTTGAAAAACACATTGTAAGGAATAACCTATTTTGAAATCCATTTTCTTTTTAATATAACAATGAAATCAAATATATGAATATTAAAAAATAATTAGAAAATTTTTTAAGGAATATATTCATTAAATTTTGATAAAAATTAATTAAAAATAAGTAATTTTGAAGATAACATTCATTGAACATAATCTTGAAAACCTATAAAAAAGTTCAATGTAATGAATTTTCATTATGGGGGGATTTTTGTTCATGTTGTACACATAAAATCAATGTTTCCTTTTATATATTAATTAAATCTATAATTTGAATTGTTTAGAAAATAACATGATGATTCCATTAAACATTTTATAAAAACATTAAACAAGTTTAATAATATATATATTAAATAAAATAACCAATTTTTAATAAACTGAAAACATTTTTAAAAAGCTGGTTTTCCTAGGGAAACATTTTACGAATGAAGAGAGAAATAAATATTATTTTTCACAATATCATTATTTAAAACTGTTGATTATATGAATAGATTAAAATAAAGTGAAAAAATTTATTCCCCTTATGTAAATAGAATATATTAATAGTAATTTGTTTCCTAAAATATATATTAGAATATTTTATCATTGGAAACATAATCATAACCAATCCCGATAAATGGTGAAATTATAATATTAAATCATTTCCATTTTGGTAAAATAAAATCTTAAGACATGTGATGAGATAAAATTAAATGAAAACAAAAATATCATTAGTGGAAATATATTAATAATATTAAATATGAATTTGGTTATTTATACACCTCATCAATGAATATTATCTTATAACATAATTTATGTCCATAAGAAGAAAAATTGTGAAAAATATCCATAAATGAACTGGTATTTTTTGAACCATAACATCATGAATTATAAGTCCTAAAATTGAAATGCTAATACCCAAAATATTTAGAATATAAATCATAAAATATATTCCATAAAATTACCTTCACCACACAAAAACATTGGTGGTAAATATGTCATGTGTCTCACATAAGTATAATTTGAGTTGAAAATACCTTATTGTGGGGCCAAACATTCCATGTATATACTTTAACTCATCTATAATAAAAATAAATAAATAAATTTATTTCATAATCATTTTAGAAGTTTAACTCATTATTCTAATATAATGTATTTAATTTCATTATAATGAAATATTTTAATAGTTATCATTTTTGTCCACATTAGGTGTCTTTAGGATGTTCAATTCAATGATTTATAATGGATTCAGTTTACATACCATGACAAGAGGTTTATTTATATGGAAATATATATAATTTATGTATTTATATAATTATTTTTTTATTTTTTATTTATATTTGAAAATAATAAATAATAAATGTTTCTAAAAAATGATCCACTTTATTATTATGCATACAGTAAGCCATACATATTAATGAGTATCATTTCAATTTTTCAATATCATTATTGTTCAAATTAAGGTTTTATATTATATTTAAAAAATTATAATAATGTAATAATATTAATATTATTTCAATAAATATATACATATACATATATATATATATATATTATCATGAAGTACTATTGAAAAAAAATTATATAGCTCAATGGTGGCTGAAGTCCACAAGTAAACAAATGGCGTTAACATTTTGTAATGTAAAATGAAATTTATGTATTATTATTAAATAATAATAAATATTCTGGGAATATAATTATCATTTCATTTATATCACATATATTCATTACTATTTTTTTATTATCTTCAATGTAAATGTCATTGAAAAATGAATTACTTTACTTCTTCAGGAAGTAGACTACCGTACATATGAGTGAAATTATTGTTTCCATCATGGAGGGATATTTAAAAATTAACATGTTAAATAACACTTAAATAAATAAAAATATGTTAATAATATAATTAATACATTTTAAATCCATCATTACAACAAGTCTTGAGAGGAGACGATGGGAAATAACTGACATCGGTTATGGAGACTGTACTTCTACAAACACAGGAATATAGATCTTATATAACTTTTGAAAGAAGACTATAAGGATTTATGATATTAAATTAATAAAATAAAATCTATGTATATATGAGATTTATATTCTATAAAATTTCCATATTTTATTTTGGTTTTAAAGAGGTGTATGAAGAAATAAATGAAAAAATAATTATTATGAATTTCAACCTTTCTCAAACCACCTCTTCATGATTCTACATATTAAAATAACAAAATAAAATTCTCTTTATAAATATGATTATTGGGATAGGGGATATATATTTTTATGATATTTAGTTAGTTATTGTATAATGTAATAAGGTTTTAATGTGTGAATAAGAGAGGAAAGTGGGTGATCATTATATATGAGTTGAGTGGAACTGTTGTTATTAATAAAAAAAAGATTACTCATTTATTTCATAGTATAAAAAGGTTAAAAATTGTGAATTATATAATATTTGTCAATACAATTTATAAATATGTCCATAAAGTAGTTTTACACAGATCTTAATTTAATATTTACCAATATCATTTTATATTTACCGCGTGGTAATCATATTTTCTCTTTAACCTGTGTAAATTATATTTACTATTTTTAGTAATCATTATGGTTGAAAATTATGTTTAAAATATAATATAATATAAATTATTTTTATTCATAATTTCTATTTCATTAAAAAAAATTCAATTAACAAAATTTGAAAATGTTAATTCAAAATGATACCCACATATGTAATAAAATAATGGGTTTTGAAGAATTGTATTTTTCAAAGGAAAATGATATAATATTTACTATATGAAAAATAATATTTTTTATGAATATAAATTATTTATTATTTATATATAATATATAAATTTCATCCAAAAATAATTAATTACTATTATTAATTTAGTTGATTATAATAAATATCAAGTACTTTTAATTAGTTTTCATATAATCCCATTTTAAACCAAAAAACATACATATAACAAATTTCAAAATAATGTTTACTAACAAAAATTTGTTTGATAGAATATAATATTTTTTATATTTAATCATATTAAAAAATTACATTTAAATTTATTATTTTTTGGAAAATAAATGAAGAGTAAAAAAACATATTTTCATTATTCACTATATATTATATATAATTTGAACAAATCCAAAAAAATCCCTCATTTTAAAATTTGATATTCCAAATTTAATTATAATTTTTATATAATAAATTCAATTCTAAAAACCTCAATACATAATTATAATATATGTCCAGGAAAAAAAGAAAATACATTTTAGAATTTTTTTGATTAATAATATCACTTTACGAATAATTGTATTGATTATTCACTAGATATTTATCAATTATTTATATTGGGTATGTATTAAATAAATAAATATATATATATCATAATGTAGATAATATTATTTATTCCCTCCTATTTAACATCTTGGTTATAATGATTATATATATTGAGGGTCGTTTAATCATAGTGTTGTGTGTCAAATTTTTTATCAAACATAGCTTTATTTTAAAAAATCTCACAATGTTAGAGAACAAGTTACAAAAGTGCATTTAGAAAAGTAATTTTTCCATAGACTCATTCTATGTAGTAAATATAAGACCATGCTAGTAGTTTTTAACACAAAATCAATTGTGATTGATTATTCATTAATAGTAATGAATCAAACCGTTATGAAATATATAGAATTTTCAAAAAAAAATTGAAGATAAATTATAATTTATTGATGGATTCCATGTATCAAATTACATGGGATTATTATTTGTAATTAATTCGTAGTTATTTAAGAGAGAATATAAATGGTTTTTATTGCTTGATAACTATACTTATCAAATCTTAGTACCATCTAGTTAAGCGTAAATCTATTAGACTTATACCCTATACATTATATGATCATTTTGATGGAATTGGATTTCAAGACCACAAATATTTGAGGAAATATATATGAAACACTTATAAAGTGTGGGTGCCACTTTTGAATAATAAAAATGTCTATATGTAACCATAAACAATTTTAGGATTGATACAAGAAAAAAATATCATAAAATATTTTTTTACAATAAAATTAACATGTTTCTACAATAAAAATATTGGAGAACCATGTTTTTCCATGTTTAATATGTTTTAGAACATATGAAAAAAATGTTATTGGTTTTATAGTTAGTTAAGATAATAATTAAAGGTATTATATGTAGGATAAATTAATTTTTAAACCTGTGTCATATAGAACACAATCTTCATAGGTAGATCTAGTGGTTTCATTGAGTTTGTAAATAGTAAATATACTCACAACGTATTGAAAAATACATGATTTAGAAATTGGAGATAGAATATTTTCGAATGTCACATGACATATATCTCATTTATAAGACATCCATGGATATTAAATAATATTAATGAGGTGAATATAATTCCATAAGAATCTATAATGTATATGTCAAATATTTCGTGTTAAGTATTATTTATAATATTTAGAATATATATTGTATAGTAGGAAATTAAAATTTATATCCAAGAAAATTTCCAAGGATGTAGTCTGAAGTATATGATTGTACATGATAGAGTATAAAGGATATGAACCTAGGGAATCGACTGGAAATGATTATTGTTTATGGGGATCAAACTATTCATTATTGGATTAATATGATCTGATATTAGGTTCAGACTCTAGTAATGGAAAATTAATTTTATTTTATGTTAGTGGTATCCATGTCTACATATAAAAATTGAGTTATGCATTTTGGGATCCTAAACAAGTAGTATAAAATATCCAATGATTTACTCAAGGAGGTGAAGTCACAGATAATATAGTTTATATGATCAGATATGGGAAAAGCCTATTAATATAGATATTACTTATCATAAAAGTGATATTAATCGTGTTAGGGAAAATAAGTATTATATTTAAGTTAGATATAGTATATGCATGAGTGTTGTAATATAGGATTTACAATGGAAAAAAAATTTATAAAATTTTTTTATTATCATTTCAGGTATAGAGAGAGCTATACATGATCTACACTTATCGTTATGGAGTTCATATTTCTACATCCAATTATAAAAAGTTAATTTATATGAACTATTAATCATATGGGAATATTATAGTACTTCCAATTTTATAATGAGAGCGTCAACATTCTATGAAATTAAGAAAACAATTTCCTACTGACTAGAAAATTTATTTTTACATGTACCATATAATGCATTACAATTAGGTGTTTGGGGATCATAAAAAGTGAGACATATTATCATAGAGTCTGTACTTGGTGACCTTTAATAGTGCAGACCATGAGAATAGACCTAGAAAAAATAACCCCACATATTTCACGTGTCAGTGGTTTTACCTTCTTATAAATATTTTTCATAGTATATTGACATCAAATCATTATTAATGTGTAAAATTTGATCTCGTCATTTGATACATGGAAAAACATGAATTTTATTTCCTGGTTAGTTGTATTGAGTTGGGTACATCATTTGTGGTGTGACATTTGTTGAATGATTAATATAGAATTTTCCACATCCAATTTAAGGAAGTGATATCTCATTCCCAGTAGATTAGGATGTTTGTACATTTTATAATTCCATAAAAATAGTTTAAGAATTTATGTCCACTTATTAAGGTTAATGAACTATAATTTATAGAAATGATGATGTCTCATGTGTGATTTTACCTTTAAAAGATATCACTAGAAAATACCATTATATTATACGGTGTGTTTATACACAAATGTTTTCATTTCAATAATTAATCAATTTCCCATAATATTTTTTATGGATTAAAAGAATTCACTAAATGAAATTGAATTATATTTACTACCATCGATACATGGTAATAGATTGTGACACAAAATAGTGTATTCAAAATACTTTCCTATTTTGATAAATAGTTGTTCTGGAAAAGGAATGTCCCATGATGAGGTCCTAAATATGAAAAATGATATATGATCAATGTCAAATAAATATACTCATATTATTTCTGTTCAGAATTATTTGTTTTGAATATATTTCTCAAAATTATTTATAATCATTAATTTAGATACATTGAGAATATTATATGAACAAAAATTATTTTAACATTTCTGGTTTATTTAATAGATGTAGTAATATCATGTCCTGTTAATAGATATATTTTATTAGTTAATATATTAATATTTTTACTATTTAGTGATAATTTTATTATTTAAATATAAGACCCATTAAATCTGTCATAATATATTGTTTATTTTATTAAATGGTAAAAAATGATTTTATGCTAGGAATCCAAATTTGGGTAATACATTAAATAATTATCTAAAGGAGTGGGAGTCTTTAACATATGTTCTATTAAATACTTGTTTGGTTAGAGCTTCTCTTTCCTATACATATTCCTATATAGGTAAACATATGATCCAATATCTTTATTAGAGTCATTCCTCTAGGATCAGTAGATCATCGATGAAGTGGTCAACAAGATCTTAAATGTTTCGTTAAATATATGTGTTAACACCCAGAATTTGAAAATCAACATTCCCATAGATTATTTATGTGAATGTGAATTATCTATAGGAGATAAAATTCATATTTTTAATGTAATCATCTCCTACAAAATTGAATATTTCTAGAACCACTTTAACCCAAATGAGGTATTTATTCGATTTAATTTTTTACATAAAATTTATGCAATGATCATCATGATTTAACCTAGGTAGTACTTTTCCAGTGAGGATGTATTTATGTCAACCAATGGTGATAATTTATAAACCTCCTTCCTACATAATTTTTCTACCTACCACAGAACCATCAACTTGGATATATAATTTAATGGAATATGAGAAAGATGAAAAGACAGTGAGTATTGATTATATTTAACACATGAAAAGAATAAGATATTGATGTAATTTCATATATTCGAAGTTGAATATTAAAAACTCATTATATAAAAATTATGAGGTATATTAAAATAAAACATTGGAGATTATTTATTTATTTATATATGTGACCATGATAAAGAATTTGTTAATGGGAGATAATTAAATTATTTCCATTTTTATGGTTTTCTCATATTACATGTATTATGCTTTTCAAACATTAATAGATGTTTCTAATAATATTTATGATATTATTGAGATTTTATTTAAATTATTTTGGGTATTTTATGAATAAAATATAAATTTATTATTGAGATAAATAATGAAATGGTAATTGTAATTAATATCTTAATAATATTGGAAATTTTCATAATCATCGTAGTTCATACAGACCAAAAAAATGTTTTCTCTGAAGATTAGAAAAAAAAATACTATTAGAAAATAGGGAAATATCAATCCCGGTAAACCAATGTTATACATTATATGTTGTTATATAGTTACGAGATCGAATATATACCAACAAGATTTCAAAAACTGTTGGTACATGTTGGGTTATACAAAACAATTTTAAACAAAACTATTGGTAAAGAGTTTGAACATATACATCATGCATTCAGCCTTCCCTCTTTCACAGAGGGTCCCTAATTTCGCTCACCCAAGTGAGTAGTGTCTTATCTTATACACTATATTTCTCCCTTAATTTTGGTATTTTTTATTCATATCATCATCAACATCGTATTAGTGAGTTTTAAATAATTTTTATTTTTTAACAAATATTTGCATTGATATTTTTCTATATGATCAATATCAAACATTCATGTAATTATCATAGTTAAATATAGATTTAGTTATTTTATTCATGGTTTTAAATTCTATAATTAATCATTTTTTATTCAATTCATGATTTAAATATTTTCATCAATATGAATGGACGACCATGAATAGGTAATTATATGGTTTATGTTTAGGTTGTTAATCTCTAGTCATCGTGAATGTGAAATTACAATTTATCTATATTTATTTATGTATTTTCAAATTCACTGATCTTGATATCCACATATAGTTGTTTAGAGTTTTTCTGAGAAGGCTAAGTTAATCCCAAGAATAAATTATTGGGATAAATAATTTGTTTTGGATGGTTATGAAGGTAGAAAATGACAATAATGAGCCATGAGTTGGGTATTTTCTATAAAGAGGCTGAAAATTTCTTACATTCATAGGTTCTATATGATTTTATAAATTTTTTCATCACTCTATCAAAGATATCAGGATATGTTGATCTATGTTTCTTACTATTATGTATTTAAATGGGGGTTATACTATTGTGGAAATGGATTTTTATTTCATTCGTATTAGGATTCATATTAAATTATCATTCCTCCATATATACCTTATTTTTCATTACATAACCTTTGTGTTTTTATTATAGGAGAGATCATTAATTTTGTTACTATAATTCTATATTCACTATAACCCTTGGGCGTGGTAGGATTTAAATTTTAAAACATTTTTTAATTAACATTATTACAAATTAATTGAATTATTAGTCAATTAAAATGGATAATTTATGAGGCAGTGAGAGCAATCACTCGGAGTGTGGTGAGTTGCACAAAATTATAGAAAAAATTAGAGGAAATCATTTTGTTTTTACTATCACTAATGCACGATTCTTGGAATTATATTTCTCGTGATTTTTTTTATTTCATTAATTATTATAATAAGTCATCACTAATCATTTATATATTAATTTTCTTAGTATTATATCATTTAAGAGTTAGATTAGTGTTTTAATTATTGTATTGATTGTTATATATCTTTATATTTATAGGGGCATACATTTACATTCATGATCATTAACTAATTAATTTAATATTTAGGGATTTTTGGTTTGTGTCATTAACTTATTAAATAAATTATCCCATGTAAAATTATTAACTATTTATCGATATGTCAAATCCTAATAAGGGTGGAATATTTATATCATTATGGATTACACATTTAGTAAATAAAAAAAGTTGTCTGAATCAAAATAGTAGGATTCGTCTCCTTAAATTTTTACTCCTAATGAATGAATTAAAAGATTAATGTATATCTTATTTATCTTGTTATTGAATTTCAATCTAACTATAATGAATGTTACCATGTACAGTCACTATTTTGTATGGTTTGGATATTTAAAATATTATGTTATACATTAAATTATCCCAAAACATTATAGCCACTTACATCATCAAGATATTAATGAGGAATTATTTGATATTATGAGGAATTCCATCCTCTAAAATACCATTTATATCAATAATATTTTTCCTTTGATTATTGTTTATAAATATTGAATATATTTTGTAATATTTTATGTACTATGATAATTTTAAAATTAAGAATTTGTTTTCATTAAATTATGGTTGTGCATTTTTTTGGATATTGTTGATTTTGTATTTTTAGTTAATAGTTTTGCTATCAAACTATATTTTCTCAAATATATTTACTTTATCTACCATGATAGTTAATTACTAAATTTTGGGGATACCCAAATTGTGTTTTTTATTTCATTGATTCTTGTATAGAATATGATATTTTTGTTATTCTTTGTTTCACAAAATCCTAGTTTGATTTGATAAATTAGATATTAAACATTGTACTAATAATTTTTTACCTATTATTTAAATTATTTATTTTACCCTTACAAGATGGATAAAATATATATTTATATAAAATATTATATTTCAACTAGGTTTGAAAAGAATTTTTATATTTTTTTAGATTGTTTATTTCACAATTAAACAAATGGAGGTCATATAAAGTTTCCTTTTTATATTAATTTTGAAAGAAAAATTTTAAGATTGGAATATGTTATTTACCATATGAGAAAAGATATATTTGAAATAAACTATTATATTTGGTATCATACTATTGATATAATTAAATATTATATTATTTATGGACAAAAATAATTAAGTGTTAACGGGAATTTGATATTTTAATAGTTTCAATTTTTGAATCATCATGAGAGTGACAGTTTTCTACTTCAAGAATTCAAGAAGATAAATATATATGAGTTAATGAATTATGATGATGATTTCTGAGAGTTAAAAAATTAATGTATGACGCCAAAATATTATATATAATTAATGAAATTAAATAATGATGATAAAATATTAATGAGGTTATATAATAGAAAACTCACATATATATTTTAATGTATTACAAAAATTATATTAGTATCTTTTATACGGAAATACTTCTCAATGATGAATATATTTCTTCGAATAATTATATTTCATGGATTTTAATTATGTATCTTGTAATTTCTAATAATAAAATATATGCTTTTCCAGAAATATTGAAGTTCAAATCGGGTGACTACATAAAACATTAATGGCTAAAATAATATCCATAAATTTTTTTTGGGATAAAAATTCATTTGGAATTACATTTCATGATCCCTAAAATGTTACATGTAATATTACATTGATTGATTTGATTCAAAATGAATCCATGTTTATAGAAATATAAACTATTATGTAATGACAAGATTCTAGTAGAGTTAATTATTATAATGAGGTCATTCATTCAATATACAGATAATATAGGAAAACATTTAAGGTTCAATATCATCATTTTATAGTTGATATTTTAGATGACATGTTTATTCTATCATGTGGTGGATTAAACATTTTTTTCATATGATTAATACATAGAACACATGGACAGTTTATATTCATGTTTATAATCTCTTTCTGTGTATGTGTGTTAAAACATATATTAATTTATTTATTATACTAATATGTATAACATCCCACAATATTAATGATATAGACATCAACTAACAACCTTAAATAGGATATTTGAAACATCATTGGGATATATGTTTGCACACGGTCAATGTGACTCCTAAGAATATATTTCATATGGGTGATACCCTATTATGGGCTATAAAAGTTTTCACTACATATAAAATGATGCCTACTTGGAAAATTCTTTGATGAAATCATATCATATTTCTAAAAATAATACATGATCGGTAAGACATAAATATCATTATAGTTTCTTTTTCAAGTTGTATTAGTGATTATAGAAAATGAACCATCCATAAAAGGAAGAATCACTGGAGGATTGATTTTAAATTTAAAATTGATCAATCACCATGACTTATGTCATAAACAGATGTTCTTATAGAATATATATATGTTATTTTTGTATTAGGGAATGGTTATAATAAATCTAAAAAGCTGAATTATTTCGATACAGAATCAACTTAAAATTGGAAGTTAATGTATCATTATTTAGTTTTCTTATTGGTCATAAAAAATTCACATCATTGTTTAGATGTAATGATAATATAAAACTATATTTGTGATGTATTTATTTCAATTCAAATAAATATCAAGGGGAAGACCAATGATTCCTTACGGTCTCAATATGATTTTTTGGATTGGATTATTTGACTAAAATATAATTTTTTGTGTGTTAGTGAAACCAAACAGATAGTTCCTTTTACTTCTTTTTTAATAGCACATGTAAATAGAAATCAATTTTAAGATGCATTAGGTTATATCAATTTTCATAATGGATATTATAAAAATATATTAATACTAATCACTAGAAGGGAGTTGAATATAAAATCCAAAAACACATGATTATCTCATCATTCTTTTTGAATTGATTCCAATACAACTGAAATTTGTTATAAAATATTGTATGGGACGTGGGGATTCACATGTGAAATTTTTATAGAGACCATTATTCTAAGAGGTTATCAAATACATTATTGATAAAATGATGCAATATTATCCATTACATTTTTGAATATTTCTGAAATGTTTTCCTCCAACACTTTTCACTTGAATGCTACATTTAACATTTCATCATCCAAATAAATCACTTAATGGGAGACCCATAAATATTAGGTGGATGTATCCCATTAATAAAACTATGTTCAAAATGAAATCATATGTTTGAAGAAAGAAACATATTAAATGCCCTTCTATGAGAGGTAATGTGGATCAATAATGTATTGTTATTTGATAAATTTATTTATATAAATTTAGAAGATGACATAACTATAAAATGATAAATGGATATGATATTTATAGGGAAAATGATCTCTCATTTACATATCATCCAAAAAAGTTAAAATTCTGTTGAACAAATATTTTTTTTATGTAATCATTCATTTATGTATTTTATGTATATATGGTGTTTGATTGATGTTTGGGAACGTTTTGGAATGTCTTTAATGGTTTTATAAAAGATAATGGTTGGTACATAATTTAATAAAACAATGAAATTCAAATTTAAAATTGTTCACAATGAGTCATGGGTTATGGGGATGGAACATTGGTATGTAGACATTTTTTCCAAACCCTACGACCAACTATGAAAAACCAATAAATGTGGGACCAAGGTATTTCATATTGCGGGAACAAGTGTTTATAACAATGTGAGTTAACAATTCAAGGTCATCCTAGAGGAAGACGTCGGCCCATAGTTAATGATTGATTTTCATAACCATGTGATAATTTATTCACAATTTAAAAGAATGATCCAATAATGAAGATATATGTTTCAATTAGCCATTAACCCTTTTTGTTGATCCATTTTCTCAAAAAATTAATATTCCCCCTCCCAATGTCTAATTATGATTTACCAATCTATATGAAGATGATCCCAAATAATTTTATTTTACATTAAATCCTGATTCTCATGAAAATACATCATTTATAGTTGTTTTTAGTTTTTATGTTTTGATCAACTTTTCCCCCTTTCTCATATTCATAGAACCAGTCCTATTTAGAATGATGAAAGGTTTATCATGAAAATTATGGTCATATTTGGTATTATTGGATATTAGGGATGATATCTATGATGGGATTTTTTTAGAATCAACAAGGATTCATTGGTGTTTTAGTTTCCTTCATCATTCCTCCATAAATCTCATTATAGGTTTGTTACCTATTGATTAATCATTTTAGAACATGATGGATTTATTTAAAATTGGTGTTTTTCGTTAAATATATTGTGGATCTGTATTGAAATGATTGATGGAAGCCTTTATTAGCGATTGTTTATGGTATTGTGCAATTTAATTTTTTTACAATGTTATGTTTGGTAAAAATTATTTTAAACATGATGATTTAAAAATTGTTATTTTGATTTGATGAATGATAATGTGTATTAATTTAAAGGATGGTTTTAAGGGAATGTATTTTTAGATAATTGTTTTCAATAATAGTTTTGTTTAATTGAATTTTTTTGTTATGGTTATTAATAAAATTGACTTTTTATTGAAATGAAATAATTTGAATGGAAACATTTTTATTATAACTTCATTGTATTAAATGGTAAACAATTGATTGATAATGGTCGTGAAGTACAACCGTCAATGTGGATGGGTTGCAAATTTGAAGTTACACTATCAACGGTAACACGCGTCCTGTTTCCATGGGTCTGTGTCGCTATGCAATTTGGAATTTGTAAAGGTAATTGGTTTAATGCAATGGTTGTAATGACTAGTTTGGTGGTTTCCATAAATATTGGATTACATGAAAAAAATTGGTATAGAATTTTTCCATTTTGAATTAAATTTCTTAACTACATCAAATGGGTTTTATATAAATTGTTTTATATAAATGAGTTACATGAACTAAACACATTGAATTAGTATGAAACATGAATAATAAATCCCATTGACTTTCATTACTCTCCCCATATTTAGATCTTCAGTAATTTTGTAGATATTAGTTTTCAAGACAAATGAAAATGTAATGTATCATAATATATATTGGTGATGAGAGATACATGTGATGTATATTGGATTGGTTTAAAGATCATGGTGGGATCATAGATTTTATTTGGAGTCCTTTGGATTACATTGGTTATATATTTCAGTGTTCACAGTGATGTTTTGTATTCTTATACTATAGAATTCATTTGTATTTTGTATTTGATATCAATTTTATTTATAGAGTAATATACATTGATATCATGAATTGTGAATTGTTATTATTTATAGAATGTTTAGTAGGGGTATGTTATCATCAAATTTATTACCAGTGCCCGTCTCATTATGAAACCCTTAGATGTATTTTATAACCTTTATCACCTTGGGGATGATAGTTAAAGCCATGTAATTCCCTTCCACCATATTGTGACATTGATTAGAGGTGAGATGGTATAATTTTTATCAGTCTTGGTATATCCCAATTTAATTGTTAAATAAATTGTATCATAATTTAACCTCCTTAAATAACATGTATTCATCAGTTCTCTAAGACTTGGAGTTGAAATTCAGTAAATTATATTATTGTGTTGGTTTGAAATAATCAGTAAGTTTTTATTCCCATGAATTATAGAGGATAAAAATAATGTATCTAACAATTTTATATTAAATTTAAAGTTACTATGTATTTGGGGGAATATGTGTTTTGGAAACACTTATATGGATTGATGTGTCATTATAATTGGTTTGGCCTATGATATGATCATGAAATGCCTTGTAGAAAGGGTTTTCCTCTAGAAATGAATTTCTCATTCTCTGTAATGGTTTAAGATTTAACAAAAAATTATTGATTAATCAAAATATTAATGTTGTTTTTAAATGTGATATTTTGAAATGTAATGAAATGGATATTTGAAAATGGTATTATTTTCAAAATAGTGGTTGAATTTCAAATAATTCTCAAATATGGGAAATGATGAATTTTGTATTGAAATGTTGGGATAGTATCATGTGGTAAAAATTTTATATTTTTATGGTTTAGATGCTAGAGAGTGAGGATAATGGAATTTGTTGTGTTTTTTTGAAAAATTCATGATGTAGGCATTATGGGATCCAACCATAAAAAGATACTTAACTGGTGGTTGCACCTAAGACATATATGAACCAACATCTTGATTTTAATATTATCTGTGCATTTCAGGCTATAGATAAAGGGAAAAAGGACGAATCCTGTCATGCGGCCCATTATATTTATATTCATAAGGGGAATTCATCATTATTTCAGGTTTATTCTAAACTAGAGAAGTGGGTGGTTTTTCTAAATTGGATGAATCATATCATTAATTCACATTGCACAACGGAGCTAAAAGTTAGGTTGGAGACATATATACTTAATGATTGTGCACACCAATGATGTGATTTATCATTGAAGGCTAATGTAATTAAAGGATTTTATTGTAGGTATTTGATGAATTGTACAAAAAACAATTCAATAAACATAAAATTTAAAATTTCAAGAAAAAGAAAAGTCTTCCCCATGTAGTTGAAAAAACTCAATGTGAGAGAGTATATTCTTATAATCATGAATTAAGTAATCTATGCCCCCTATACTGCTATTAGTGCATAAAAGAATGAACTCATATTTAAATCTGGAAGAAGAAGAAAATTCACTTAAATATTTTCATTCATTAAACAATTGATTATATAGAGATGGTTAATAGATTGACATTGTCAGAAAGGGACTCCATAAGATCTATGGGTGGAGGAACAATTTTTTTATCTATAAGAAATAGTGTGATCTCAAAAGCTATGTGGAAGTTAAAGAGGGACACCTGATTTAAATGTAGTAGAATAACATCGAATTAAAATTATGGATCAGTGAATCTACCCCCATGACCCAAGATAAATTTAAGATGTTTCAATGTGGTCTCTTAGTCACGTGGAGTAATACTTTACGTCACCAACTATATAATGCCCTAATGGAAACATGATGTGTCATATTTATTTATTTATTTCATTGTGTTAAGTCATCAACTATATGGGACACTTCTTAAGTGTCACAAACATTATATTCTTCTATATTATGAGGGATGAAGAATACCTCTTCTTAGTAGAACAAGGAAATCTACTATGATTATCATAATTCCATGAATCATCAATAAGGGAAATATCAATATATAAATGGGGATAAAATTATCACGTGAAATCAATTATATAGATTTGGGCATAATATTGTATGTGTCTACTCTGTAACTTCATCTATGAGAAGTGTGATTATTTTTAATTCTACCAATATTAATGATTTGTTTAATACACATGCAATGAACTCAGATACTATTTTTCATCTTTTGATATAAAAGGATAAAAAGTTAATAGGTTTCCATTTGCGGTGAACTTGAAATTGTATGCTGGACAAATACAATAATGAGACATTATGTGTTGAAAATGTTTTGTTCCTTTTTATGGAGATCAGATAATATTTATTTTATATATGATTGATTTTGATTTCTATGATATAATCATGTGTATGGATTGGATAACAACGTTCATGGATTACCTCAATTGGTATGGGAAACATTACATCAAATGTTTGGGTAGAGAATCTCATTGGATGCTATAGAAATGTAAAAGTATGTGAAATCGGCATGATTGAATTAGTAGATGTATTGATCTCATATTTTTTATAATAATTATCTTTTTTAGTTGTTGAATAGAAAGATGATAAATATTTTCCATTAGTTATTGATCAGTTTCCTTATGAGTTTCTTTAAAATTTATTAGGTTTTCCACCCATGAATGATATGGTGATTCTATTTGATCTCATTAAGTGGAATGATATTATCTATTTTAAATCTTATGACCTAGAACCAATATAAATAATGGGATAGAAATACCTATTGAAATATTTGAAAAATGATGGTTCATTCTTCTGAGCACGTATCAATGGGAAACACGTCTTTTGTTTTTAGAAAAATTATGAGGTAACCCTTCGATCACTTGTTCAATATCATAATAATAATAATTTTATAGTATTTAATCGGTTTCTACATCCACACCCTGATAATATATTGAATAATTTGGTGGAGCACATTCATTCTCTACAATTGAATTCAGATTAGGATATCAACAATTTTGTGTTCAAAATGATTATATTATAATGACATATTTCAAACAATAATTGTCCATATGGAATACATGTTAATACCATTTAGTCTTATGAATTCACCAGAAGGAATTTGGTAATTATTGAGTTGGATATTTTTTTGATATCAAGATTCTTTTGTGGTGGTGTTTTTGGATGGCATATTGGTGTATTCAATGGAAAGGGATAAGCATTAGAAACACCTGGATGTAGTTTAGTGAGTCATGTAGTATCATTTTTTGTATAAAAACAATTGAAAATTTATTTTTTGATAAAAAATATGTTTCCCTTGAGTAATATTCTCTAAAAATATTATTTTTTATCTTTAAATGATATAGAAAGTAATCTTTCAGAATCCTCCAATGAATTTCTTTTAGATGCACAATTTCTATGGTCATTCTTATTATCACAAATGTTTGTTTCTTTATTTATCATGATTATATTTTCCATTTAAGACATAAAAAATTAATAATTTTCAATTTTAATGGAATGATGAATTTCATATATCTTATCAAGAGATAAAACATCACTTTATATATTCGCATTTCATGGAATAATCAAAATCTGCAAAAGGGTACATGGTGCATTTTAATTCATTGAGATCGGCTTTCGGATCTATTCTCATGTAGGGATATCATTTTTTCTTGTGGATATTGTATGTTATGGTTTCATGGGAAAAACTACCGCACTCATGATTTATAGATATCATTTGTAATATGAGATTTGAATACATTTCAGAATTACCTATTTTTTTGAGAAATTTATAGTGTTTATAGATCATATGATCATAATTTTTTTAAAAAATGTATTTGAATATAATATAACTTATATGGATGGAGTATCTACCAATTATGTGCATTTACATGATGTATACACTAGGTAATATAAATAATATGGAAAATTAATTAATGATAAGGCTATATTATCATTTGATAAAATGAGTCATTCAAAGCATGGAAGTTCATATCTGTATTAACATACATTAACATAGATGGTAATGATCTAGGGAGTAAAATTCTTTTCTTTCATGTTTTTTGGTACATTATTATTTTAATATGGTTGCAGCTCAAAAATTTGACACACAATTTGTTCTTAGAAGGATGAAAACAGAATTATGGAATGATTATTGAGGGATCACATCCAGATGGGAGTCTAGAATTATGGTTTAAAAATTTGATGGCAATAACTATATGTTTTTTGTAAATATATCATCATATATCCACAATTTGAGATGGTCTGTTAATCATAGAGTACAAATGAAATATAAGGCAATAAAAGTACATTTTTTGGGAGGGAATGATAAAAAAGGTGGTTGTGTTCATTTTGGGATTCTTAACATGACCAAATGATAATGTAGAGCATCATCGACCAATAACTATGTTTCATTATTAAAAAATTACTAATTGGAAATGAGAATAGACATCTAGGGATCTTCTAACCAGTCTCACAAAAACATTATGAAAACGCAATTCAATGTGGGTTATATTGGATCATCTAAAAAATTTGGCTCATTTCATTCATTATTGGGAATTTCATATACAAGGTGAATTGTCAAAAACATATATATAATAAGTGGTAATGAGGATTGAAATACACTTTTGATAGTGTAATATAGAGGACCAAGGAGGATGTTATATTTTTGGAAATTAATATATACATATAATAGGACATAGTTACCTGTGTGTTTGGTATATATATATTAAATTACTAAGAAATAAGATATGAATATAAAAATGATAGAATACATGATTTGGGATTGTGTAATATATTTTGGTGGCTCATTGGAAGAGAAGAATCATTTTAAGGATTAATCATATAACATTAATTTATATCCATTGATACATATGGATCATTTTGATGTATTTTATGGTTTTATATATCATTATTCAAATTATTGTGTAGAAACTGACATGACATAACTAATTGGGACAATCCATGCCATGAAACATTGAATAATTTTTGGAATATCTAGAAATTGATGGAGAATTATAATAGTCACCCGAAATTGAATGTGGATTATCTTAGATGGTCATTGTTGCTGAAGGTGATCAATAATATGTTTTTGAGATTCTCTCCAAGGATGGTAATTGTTTTTTTAAATGCATGTAAATTTATTTACTCAACACATAGACACATATGAGATTATATAATGGGTTAGAGAGGTGGGATATCTTTTGGTATGTGTGCCACCATTTATTTTGGTGCATAATTTGTTTCATGTATATTAGTAAAAAATGTATAAGTCTAATAGTGGCCATGTGATTTGATGGATCATGATGACCTGGATCTGGATGCCTATTTTTTAACATTAATGTGTGGATTATGGATATATAATATAATTTCATTCATAAAAAATTGAATCATTCACGTGCCTATTGTTTGGTAATATATTCGGATTTAGGAAGAGATATGGAAACATGAGAGGGAAATGACTGATTGATAGCCCAGGATATTTTAGGACATTTGTAGTTTTCAAAAACTTATGGATGGAAATTCAACTGTTTGGGAGAAGATAACACTCCTAGTTTCATGTAACTATCTATTAATTCATGAATTATATATATAATTTATTTCGGTTATATTTGGAGGATTTTTAACCCTTTTGGATTGTTGTTAGTGATTTTATAAAGGAATAAAATTGATTTTAAATTTATATAATGCATGAATCTCATATAGAAAACCATGCACAATGATAATTGGGATATTGGGAAGTCATATGGTTTGTCCAAAATGTACACTAACCTACAATAAATCATGAAATGATGGAAATATTTCCCAATTGGTGAATGATTTATCTAACCATGGGATCCAACCAGGTGAGGCCCTCCTTGAAGTAGTGGATAGTGAAAGTTTAGCACATGGTTCTTTTCGTTATGCAGATAAACAAAAAATACATAAAATTAATATCATAAAAATAAATATATTACAATATTACCTTGTAAACCCACTTATTTCACCCATTTTCCCTCCCAATGGATGTGTATTCTTTCAGAATTGATATAGAGCTGATCTCATGGTGGTTGAGTGTACGTTGAACCTTGATTATCAATGTAAGTCATCTATTATTGTAAATTTTTAAGGATTTTCATAGAAATAATTTCCTACTTAAATCAAAATATTATATCTATTCTATTAGGGATTCATCTAACATTTTTTTATATCAATACTTATAATACATTTGTAATTATTTTTTATAGGGGAGTACATTAAAGCCAAATTTTTTTCCTATTAAACCATGTTTCATTGGGTTTTTAGATTTTTCATAATTTATCCATATATCATGATGTAGGTGGTATAACTCTCGACTACTTATGCTAAGAGTAGAAATATTTATTTCATATTCATCGTTTACTATTAAATTAATTGTAAATTTTTTGATAAATGATATATTGAATCCTTCATTTTTGATAGTTTATAGTATTGGGAAAATTTGGGAATTTTGTAAAAAGATGAATTTGTTACCAATATTACAATAAGTTTATTTTCTATTGATACATGATATAATATTTTAAAAAATATATGTTTTTTTGGAATACTTTTTTAAAATGCGTATTTCAAAAAATTGTGGGTTTTAATGAATTTATTTTCTAGTTTCAATAAACAGTGTGGTTTTATTGAAATGATTTAATTTGTTTGTAAAATGTTATAATGAAATATGGGTTTTTATATTTTATGAATTGAAATAACTGATGTATAATGGTCATTGAGTATCCCCGTCAATGGGGATGGGTTATGGATGTGAAGTTCCACCATAAATGGGAACACCAAGCTTTCATGTTTTCTTGTGTTTGACTCTATGATGTGTAATGGGTAATTCCAATTAGTTTAAGGAAATGGAGGTAAATAATTTTTTTTTCATTTCGTTAAAAATTGTATTATTTTAGAAAACTATTTTTTTATCGATTTTTTTTTGTTTTGTACTAAATTTTCAAAACCATCAAATAGTTTTTATGCGAATTCTATTAGATAAATGATATAACATGTGCTATAAAATTGTCGTGATGAGGATGTCATTTGGTTAAACCTTATTTAGTTGCAATATTAAACCCTTCATTGGAAGTTTGGTGATTTTTTAGATATCATTTATCATGACACATTAAAATTTAATGTATCACACTTTTATTATGGTGTATGATATTTGGTTTGTATTATGGAGTGAATAATGGAGCATGGTAGGTGTTTGGAGTTTTATGGGGGTATTTTAGTTTTTTGTTACATATTCCACTATTTAATTTAATGTTTTTTATTCTTACATTGTGGTACTATTTTGTAGTTTGGGTTCAATATTACTGGTATTTCTTGATATATTTACATTGTAATAATGCAACATGAAGTAGTATATTATTATGCAATGTTATGTCTGGTTGAAAAATATTAAATAGGAAAATGACCTCCATTAGTTAATGAATCCATTTTCCTTTTCCTCTACATTTGGAACCATGGGTATGTCTAATAGGTGAATTCAATTTCCTTTGTCTCTCTTAATCTAATGATTAGTTGTAGTATGTTACAAATTCTTGGGTCATATCATTGGCTATATTGATACTTTAAGAGTGGGATATGTTGCATCACTAATAATTTATTAAACATTGTATGTTTAAAGACAATATCATGAAAGTAATTTGAATGTATTTATATTATTTATTCCTCTTTAATTTCACATATACATTAATCATTAATTATAGTATTATATGAGGAATATATAAAATTATAGGTAGTGATCCTCGATAATTTCCTTTGTGAGGGGAGAATATATACATAGTAAAGACCATCATGGCTGGTTGAAATCAAACAATCAAAGATTAAATCTAATAATTTATAATATATAAATTCATTTAATTGTAATATTTATATATATTTTATGTTTTAGTTTACCTTTTGACTTTGAATCTCATGAATTAAAATTGTTTTTTGGTCCCAATTCACTTTTTCACGAAGGAATGCATTTTAGAATCAATAGGATTAAATTTAATTCTACTAATAAGGTGGTAAATATTAGAACATATTATGATGGTATTATTTAAAATATAACAACAAAAAAAAATTTATAGTTCACCTGATAGTTAGCGTTGATATTAAAATGTTTCTAATTATGATCTTATTGGGATAGATTTTTTATTGTAAAAATAATCCCACTATCATGTTTATATGATGAAATATTAAGATTTTATTCAATGATGTGACTTATTAAATTTTTTAATGGTTTTTAATTCAGATTTATTAACATGACTTTCTTCATATATACCAATTTACCAAATAATTTGGAATTAATGAAAAAACATGTGTGTATTGCAAATGGTCATCCCAGACCTGATTATATTTTCATTATAGAAATAATATGACACCATATTTTTACATGGTCGTGGGAAAAAAATTTACACCATTTATATGCCCATTGGTGTTGACCATATTATTGTATTGGAGATCTCATATATTCCATTTGTGAGAATTTACGTTGAAAATGTTTCACTGGTGGGTAACACATAGATGAAGACATATAAGATTACATTTTGGTTAGTTTTACTTTTTTATGTTTCTCGGGTGGGTATTACATTAATTACATTAATTTAACAACATTTTTGTATTATATATATTATTTATTATTTTCTGGTTTCATTGAATTCAATCTTACTTACATTTATTTAAAGAACGTGTCTTAAAATGGGGTTTTAAATAATTTATAACTCAGCTATATGTTAATGATTTTAAATCATTGTATGATATTCTCTATGACATATTTGAATTATAATTCATATATATTTGATTTTTATACTATTTATATGGATGTTAAATTTAATTCATATATATCATAGAAAAGATATTACGGAATCCTTATGAAATATATTTTCTGATAATGATTAAGGAATATAGGATGGAGGACTTTATCAATTAGATATAGTAGTGAGTAAAAAAATAATACTTTATTATTAATTATACTTACTATCATTTTATTATTCATTATATATTTTTTGGGACATTCAACTAAAAAAGAGTTTACTTAACATCATTCAAATATTATGATTTTGAGGGGGGGTACTTCTATAACTACATGAATCACCCATAATACCATGTTACACCATGTGACACATGTGGACATACCATATTCCACACCAATTTATCCTCAACATTATATTCGATTGATAATCCTAATCAGGCCTCCATTTTATATCCTTATTCAAAATCTACATCACATTACATTTCTACTCCCCCTCTTGGGATGTTCCCAAATATAATATATCCATATCCTATAGCATATCCCTAGAACATCTGTCTATATCCTAACATATCTACACCATAACCATTTTCTACCATCTTATCATGATCCAAATATTATATTCCTTCAGCTTCATCTCCACTGCATAATGATGACCTAATGCTTGCATATGAACCGGAACACCCGTTAAGGGAAACCGATCATGGAAAACTCGATGATCCATTAGAACGTAATGATCAACATTGATCAATTTCATTTATATGCATTTTAAAATATAACACATCATTTTTCCTTATTTAACTATGAATTTATTAAATAGTTTCTATTTTATCTTTTATACTGATATCATATAATAGCTAATGTGGATGCTCCCTGACATTAAAATTTTTTAATCCATAAAAATAAATAATCGATTATAATAATGTAGAAAAAAATTATTTGATAAATTATAGATTATATTGATTTTTTATAGAAACATTACTCAAATACAACAATATTATTATAGTGAATCCAGTATCCTAGGGGCATATATATATGATGAAATCATGGAGAATTCATGTTTAAAGATACATGTAATAATTTTTTTTATTTGTGTCTATATTGATTTTTTATTTTTTTGAATTACTATTTTCATTGCAGTTTTTGATTAACATTAAGAATGGTGAATACTCTAATGTTTCATTGATGATTGATATTTTTGTTCATTGGTGGTCATATAAGCATGATTTACATATTGTTTTGATGTGTAGAGGCAGTTCAAATTTTGAGTTTGTACCCGTATTCAATGATGGTTAAACAACACAATATCACCAAATTATCATATTTTTATCGAGTAATTATATTAAGGTTTTATTTAATCATTATTTTTTTTATTAATAATTTATTTCATATTAATTGAAATGAATTTTAACTTTTAGTAGGCATCAGAAAAACCCAATATTATAAGGATTCTATGATGTATATGAACACTTTTTGGTGCACTATAAAATTGGATAATGAGATTCTCAAAGTATTTCAATTTGAATTGATATAATATCTATATTTATATTACTATGTATGTATGGATTATTTGTTTAATGGAGTTAAAATTGGGGGGAATCTATCTATTACATAAGATCTATGATTTTTCATGTTGACACTAAACTGAAATAAAATATTCTAGATTTTAGAAAATAATGAATAATAATCAAGACAATTAAGATCTATACAATGGCTATTTGGAAAATATATAAATTATTTTAATCCCCAATGATATTATTAGTACAACCATATGTGTTCCCATTACATTATTCATAGATCAACGGTAGTCTTTATGGTTCATAAAATTCACATTCCATTATTTTAATTTCATTTTTTTATTATAAAAAATAATTTTCAGGTAAACGGTATAATTTTATTGTGGATAATTATTAATAGATCATTTAAATCAATATAGCATAAATTTAATATAATCAAACCAACCTAATTTTATAATTTATTATAATTTTAATTTTAATGACTTATAAAATTAAAAATAAACATAAAATCTTATTAAATTAAATAAAATATTCTCAAAATAGTCATAAAACAAACAAGAGTAGTCCAAAAATTGAAATCCATAATTTGTAAATTTATATAGAAGGATAAAAATTCCATATTTAGCAATATTTTCATGATGAAATGTATGTATATTTTGGGTAATCACTTGAATATAAGGATTTATTTACCCATTTAATCTTAGATATATATCTTTATTTATATTTTCTTACTTTTATAGGTTTTGCAAACATTACCCCCCCAAATATAATGAACAATTAATTGACTTAAAGAAATATGATATAGAATTATTTTAATTTATCATCTCAATTATATGTCAATATAACCCATTTATCATTGAAATAATAAATTTTTTAATGTATCATTCCAGAAGGGATACATTTGAAATCATCTCAATTTAAAAAAACATGTATATTAAATAACATAATACAAAATTAAGTAATGAATAATACACAAGATGAATGATATAACCTAACAAAAAATGAACTAAATAACCTAACGAAATATAAAATAATAACCCAATCCAAAAATTAACTAATTATTATAAACATAAATGATGCTCATTTGATAAGATCTCCTAATAAAAAAAAATCAATGACCAAAATAAACCAAACTACGTACCCAAAAAATACATAATAAAAAAATCCAAATGTATTATACCAAAATTAAACTAATAAAATGTCATAATCAAATATAACCCAAAAATCATAAAAATAACCTTTCTTAAAAAGGCCTAAAACAAGATAAAACAAATTCTATTATCAAAAACAAAACAAATAACAAAACCCAAAATGAAAAAATTTATCAAAATAAAAGAACAAATGATAAAATGAACTAATAAAATTGAAAAAACCTAGAATGATCCAAATAACATAACACAAAAAAATTCAAATGAACAAACAAAAATATGATATATCCCAGTGAAAAACCGAATGAAAAAATATAAAATGACCAAAACCAATGTGAAAAAAATATATTTTCCAAGAATAAACCAAATTATATAACTAAATAATGTATTAGCCCAAATTTTTTTAAAATAACCGAAACTTAATTGTAAGAACCCAGATCTTATTTTCGGGTATTCTTTTCCGTTTTCTAGAGTTTTTAAGAAAAATGAAATTTATGTATATTTTTGAAGTGCATGCCATGTAATTTCTAAGTACACGCCGTGTACTCTTCCCCAGCTCAAAGCTGTGTGCTGGCCATGCTCGGGCCATACACATGGTGTGTAGGGGTGACGTGGAGGCCGATTTAGTCAGAGTACGGAAAATACCCAGTACACGCCACGTACTCTAAAATTACACACTGTGTACTTTATTTTTTATAACTAAACACACTAGGGTTGCTTCTGACCCATGTTTTCATATTCTTCTCCAGATTCAATTCACCTGAGAGCGACTATATGGCCGAATCATCAACGAGCATCCGCCTCTTCATCTGTTCTCTGATTCGATCATGGTCGATTGCATTATAATTTTATTGGTGTTCTCTCCCTTCAACATGGGTTTTGTTTCTTAATTCTTCCTGGTTTTCATGTTATCGTATGTTGAGTGTTTTCTGTGTTTTCTCAAATCTACTTCGTTCTAAGGGGAATCTGTCATCGTCGTTCACGTATATCGATCTCCAGAATCGAGGTAGGTGGTTTGTGCAATTATGTAGAATGTTGATGGATATTTTGTGCAAATTCCACCAATTCCTTTGAATGGGGAATTGGGGGTTTCCTGTTTTTGCCCTACTTTTTCATTCATTGTTTTATTTCTTTAGTATAGGTTGATTCTTATGAGTAAAGTAATTTATTTTGTGCTTAGGTTCCTTTGCCATTATTGTTTTTCTTATTAGGCGTTTCGCCAGTTACCATGCCTAGTTGTAGGATTGTGGACTGTTGCCTTGTATTGCTGCTGAGCCTTAGTTGATATCCAAGAAGTTCTTGAGGTTTACATAGACGATGCACATGTGCTGAGAATGTTTAAATTCACTCAGGAATGTGAGAACCATGAGTAGTAGACCAAAGGGAGAATTGATGGAAGGGCTTCTCCATAGTGTCTTTTAATTTAAATGTGAGACAACAAGGGGAATTGACATTGAGTGTTTCCTCAGAGAGTATGTTGTTCCTAGATGCGGGCCACACTGGTAATAGACGTTGAGTGCTTACCTAGAGATCCCTTAGTACGATACGAGACCATAGGGGGAATTGACGGTGAGTGCTTCCTCATAGAGTCTATTAATGTCATAGTGGAACTAGAGGGGTGAGACTGTGTGTGCCTCCTAGAGGGTTGCTGGTACTTATAGGTTGAACCATAGAGGTTTGACTGTGAGAGCTACCCAAAGGGTTACATTTTTCTTTCTTGTTTCTGTCTATTTACTTGTGTACTTTTTCTGTTAGAATTGTGGATTATAACTGCTTGTTCTTTCCCATTAACTGTTTCTTGTTTTATTACTTCCATGTATTCATTTAATGTTAGGAAAAAATCTTTGGGTGATTGCCTACATGGATTGTATCTCACACACTATTTGGGCCATGCTTTTGGGAACAAGTAGACTATGTTGTTGCAAGAACTTATAAGGGAAATTTCCCTTCTACATCAAGTTCTTGATTGCACTGGAGGTGGAGATCATGGGACCGAGTCAGGGCTCACGATGCTGAGGATTTCATCTTTTTTTCCTTTGCACATTATTTTTCAGTTTTACTACAGCACATTGTTGTGTTTGTTGTTTTCCTTGGATACATGTACTTGTTGTATCATTATTATCATTTTCTATATAGTTATTGTTTCCGCTGTTGGGTTCCTTTTGTTATGCATGTGGTTACTACTTCCGTTGTTGACTGCTGTTTTTCTGTTGTATACTTACCAAATGCGGGCATAGTTTCCCCCACCGACTACCAAGGCCCTCACTGCTAGTCGGCATCCTCTGGTATTTGGGGAAATGCGCTTGATGTCTTGTGGGGATCTGGGTACGAGGAACCACTTGAGGGGCTCTGGATTTAGGTCTTTAAAAAGTGGTATTAGAGGGTTTATTTTCTCTTGCTTTACTGTTTGGAGACTTTAACCAGGGATAGGACGAACACTGTACATGGTTTTAAGCTGTGCTCGGGAGTAGCTTACCCATGTACAGGGAGAATCCATACTACTTCCTTAATTTTAGTTTGTTGGTTTCGAGATTTTATGGTTGATATGTTTTCACCTAGAGTGATTTGCATGGCTTGTGTTGTTCTTGTTTTGATATTTCAGTTCTATTTCTATCGTAACGCGATGAGATGAGGGTATTCTATCTCATGCATCATATATGAACTTCTATAAATCACATGCCACACATTCTTGACTTTCCATCTAGGGTGAATTAGCGATTTAATGTTGTTGTGATAGACTTTGTGTAGATTATGCATGCTGTTGTGAAAGATTCTTGATAGAATATCTGTTTTTATGTTAATGAGCTATTGGTTTTTCCCATGTATGATACAATAATAGATACCAAGCATTGATTCGCGGGGATTATGGGCTCTCAAGAATTGTAATTTGTCACCTCATTGCCTTGTTTTTAGTTTTTCTGGGGTTTTGTGTAGTTTCTGAGCTACTGCCCAGAAAAAACCCAAAATACAAAGTGTGTAATTTTTGGATACAAGTCGTGTAGTTTTCAGGCCATGTTACTGAGCATGTGAGCATAACATGGTTTCATGAAAGTAACATAGGAACATGTTGTATATAGGAGGTACACGACGTGTAGAAATGAGCCGTGTACCCTGCTGTGTCACTAACAACACGGGTCAGGGATGCTCGAGTAGCACACACTGTGTTGTAATGGAACACACCGTGTAGTCCCTTCCAGGCACCCAGCCGTGTCACGAACAAGACGTGTCAGCATGACCTTCTCATAGACACACTGTGTGTTTTCGGGCACACACCGTGTAGTCTTGCTCAGGTACCCGGCTGTGTTACGGACAACACGGGACAGTGTCACATTCACCTATACACGTCGTGTTTGTTCGGAACATGCCATGTAAGGTTTAGCTGTGTAGACAGTTGTGTGTTTCAAAAACACGGTCCACCGAATCATTGTCTAGTACACACCGTATGTGTTAATAACATGTTGTGTAGGCTCGGGTTAGGTTAGACCGTTTGGGTTATCCGGGTAAGGAGACTCGGCCAGGGGAACAGTTTTCAAGTACATGCCATGTGTGGGTGCAACAATCCGTGTAGTTTGAAGTGTACAAGACTTGTAGGGCAGAAGTACATGCCCATGTCAGTGTTTTAATAAGACACTCCGTGTAGTTTTTATACACTCCGTGTAGTCGTGTTTTTCACACATCTGTGTTTTTATTCCCTTGTTTTCATTTTGAACTATTGTGTGTCTCTATCCTTGATTTCATGATTTACGGTGTGCTTTTGATCTTTCATAGTTATGCCTCTATGCCTTCCTTTGGTTATACGTCTGTCGTCAGGTAGTGATCAGACGCCCGATGCGGCTGATCAGGGACTTTTTATCGATCCTCCAGTAGGTCCATCCTTGGCGTCGACTGTTATATGAGTTGCAGGTGCTGATGCGAAGTTCAGGGAAGGTTACAAGAGGATGATACAGGGTGTCTAGGGAGTGCCACATCCTTCCACAACTATGGAAGACCTGACGCGAGTTTTTCAGGAGCAGCATCCTCCCACGTTCTCGGAGGAAGTAGGACGTCAGGCTGCAGAGTCATGGCTGGAAGGCATACTGACTATCATCGAGAATCTGGAGACGCCTCCAGAGTGGAAGGTCAAGCTCGCTGCCTACATGATTTGAGACTCTTCCAAGAGGTGTTGGGACGTGATCTCACAGGCGGGTCAACAGCAGGCTATGTCTTGGAAGGAGTTCCAGCGCGTGTTCTAAGACTACTTCTACCTAGAAACCCTAAGTGCCGACTGAGCCCGAGAGTTCATGAGCTTAGAGAGGGTTACTCTCTCTCTCATGGAGTATTCCGCTCATTTCACCGAGCTACATCGCTTCACACTCATCCAAGATGGGAGTGGGGTGTTTTTATCAAGGAAGTTCGAGGATGGTCTCAGGCGGCAGATCCGCTCACAGGTGAACATCTTCTAGCTGACTTCCATTACTTCCATCGTCAACCAGACAATGACTTCAGAGTGCAATCTGAGAGACTCCAGAGCTGTGAGACAGGGCGGTTCTACTTCCAGAGATATTTTGCCTCCATATGACAGCAAGAAGTGTCGTAAAGAGCCTATACGCAGTGAACCGTTGAAGAGAGATGCATCGTTAGACAGCCAGGTAACATGCTACCAGTGTGGCTGGTCAGGGCACATGAGGCCGCAGTGCTAGAGGGACCCCATGGAGTGCCGATCTTGTAGATATATGGGTCACCATCAGAGTTTCTGTTAGGTTTTCTCACCATTAGCTGGTCACCGAGGTTCATCCATGACTCCTCATTCAGGAGAAGCCCCACAAGTTTCTCACCATTTAGGGAACTGGAGTTCTTTTGGCCGTTCGGTCTGAGGTGAAGGTCAAGGCCATGGAAGTCAGCCACCATTTCCTCAGCACCAGCATGGAGGTTCAACTCAGAGTGGTCATCCAGGGATGCAGGGTTACGGTGTAGGGAAGTCTTTCACCATAGAGCAGACTTATCAGGAGAAGGATCCCAGCCCTTCTACAGTTCGATGTACGATTTTAGTCTCCTCGGTTTTATCTTCATACCTTTTCGATACTGGTTCTACACATAACATTATCTCTGTTGCTGTCGTGGAGACCCTTGGACTCTGCATCCTTTCTTCTGTCGACTCTTTGACACTATAAACACACATGGGTTTGAGGAAATCTAGTGTACGCCAGTGTAGAGAGTTCCCTCTCGAGGTTGCATGGTATCACTTATTATGGGATCATTATTTCCTAGAGATGACATGAAATGATGTCATTATCGGCATGGATTGGTTGATTCACTACGAGGAAATCATCGACTGCTATCGCCAAAGAGCGAGTTTCTTCTCACCAGAGAGTAAATCTTTTCTTCATAGAGGCGAATGGGATGTTCAGGCGAGTCGAACAGGACTCGAGCATCATGGTCTAAGAAGGGTGACAACTCAGATTCCTAGTTTTATCTGGATGATCAAGGGACTTCATAGTTGAACTTTCCTCCAGTGGTGGATCATTTCAGGGACGTCTTTCCAGAGGATATTTTGGGTCTGCCTCTGGAGTGTGTGGTAGACTTTTTAATTTATCTCATGACAGAAGCAGAACCGGTGTCCATTCCTCCTTATATGATTGCTACACCTATGTTGCAGGAGCTCAAAAAGCAGTTGGAGGAGTTGCAAGTAAAGGGTATCCTCCAACTAAGTACTTCTCCTTGGGTTTTGCCTATCCTATTTGTGAATATGCCAGATGGTACCCATTGTCTTTGTGTGGATTATCGGAAGATGAACCAGTTGAAGGTCAAGAACTGATATCCTTTACTGAGGATCAATGACCTTTTCGATCAGCTTCAAGGATCCCGAGTGTTCTCGAAGATCGATTTGAGTTCCGGTTATCATCAGTTGTATGTTAGACCATCAGATATACCTATGAGAGCCTTCAGGAGGAGGTATGGTCTATATGAGTATACAATCATGTCGTTCGGTCTCACAAACGCGCCTGCAGTTTTCATGTCACTGATGAACCGAGTGTTCCATCCTTACTTGGATTCCTTCATCGTGGTCTTCATGGTTGATATCTTGGTGTAATCTCACACTCGACACGACCATGCCACACATCTTGAAATTATTTTGAGTACACTGAGAGAGCATCGGCTTTATGCTAAACACTCGAAGTGCCACTTCTGTATAGATCAGATTCACTTTTTGGGTCACATCATCCCAAAGGCAGGAGTAGCTGTGTACCCGGAGAATGTGAGAGCTGTAGTATCCATGGAGTAGCCGAAGAATTTCGTTGAGGTACGGAGCTTCCTAGAGTGGCTGGATACTACAGATGCTTCTTTCATGACTTTTCTCATCTATCATCACCCTTGATAGGTCTGACCAAGAAGGGTGAGAAGTTCTTATGGTCAGATTCTTGTGAGTCAGCCTTTCAGGAGTTGAAGGGAAGATTGATGTTAGCGCTGATACATTCCTTTCAAGAGCCAGGAAAGAGCTACACTGTTTATTGTGATGCTTTAGGTATCGAGCTAGGAGTTGTGCTTTTGAAGGGATATGGAGTCGTTGAGTACAGGTCTCGACAGCTAAGGCCACATGAGAGGAACTACCTGAATCATGATCTGGAGTTGGAAGCTATTGTTCATGCCTTACGCTGTTGGAGACACTATTTGACGGGGGAGCACATTGTGGTCTTTACTGACAAAAAGAGTCTTATGTATATATTCACTCATCATGATCTGAATCTGCGGGAGTGCAGGTGGGTTGAATATCTACAGTTTGTTGACATCGAGCTTGCCTATACACCGGGTAAGGGCAACGCTGTGGCTGATGATTTGAGCAGGAGAACTCAGATTCAGGCGGTTTAGGTGGCCAGTATTGAGTGGCACCTGATGGCTCTGTTCTCTGAGATGCATCTAGAGGTTCATGAAAATATGGACATATCTTGCAATCTTCTGTAGCTATTACCTTTACATTTCTTGATCAGGTACGAATGAGGAAGCTTTCAGACTCTGAAGGCTTAGTCCTGCAGAAGAGTGTGTCAGGAGAGGACCCTATTCTCGGATGGACAGTGGGCGAGGATGAGATCATGCATTTCTAGGGATGTGTATGGGTGCAAGAATACATACGTTAGGAGCTGATGTGGGATTTTCATTCCATAGTTTGGGCAGTTCATCCTTGCATCACCAAGATGTATCGGGGGCTTCATCACCAGTATTAATGGCCAAAAATGAAGAAGGATGTTGCTGGTTTCTTCATGAGATGTTCTACATGTCAGCAGGTGAAGGAAGAGCACCAGCGACCAGCTGACCTTTTACAGCATCTACCCATTCCGGAGTGGAAGTGGAAAAACATCGTGATGGACTTCGTGACTGGGTTACCGAGGTTGCCTCAAGGGAACAATGCATCTTGGGATGTCGTCAAGAGGCTCACGATGGTTTCTCACTTTGTGATGATCAAGGAGACCTTCAGTGTTGATGATCTAGGATGAATTTACTTCCGGAAGATCATTCATTTGCATGGAGTTCAACAATCCATTGTTTCAGATTGGAATGTGTGCTTTACCTCTCACTTCTGGGAAGGACATCAAAAGTATTTGCGTATATAGGTACTTTTGAGTACATCATACCATCCTCAGACTGATGGCCATTCCGAGAGCACGATCCAGGTGCTAGAGGACATGCTCTGAGCTTGCATCCAAGACATTGGTGGTTCTTGGGAGAATCATATTCCCTAGGTGGAGTTTTCCTACAACAACAGTTACTAGGAAACCATTCAGATGGAACCATACGAGGATTTGTACGGTAGGCCATGTCGATCGCCATTATGATAGATGGAGTTTGGAGAGATAGCTTTGCTGGGACCTCATCTTGTTCAAGAGACTTTAGAGCTGATAGAGCTGATTCAGAAGAAGATGGATACAATTAAGTCTCGATAGAAGTCTTATGCTGATCAGTGGAGATGACCTCTAGAGTTCGAGGTCGCTGATTAGGGTTTCTAGCATGTCACACTAAGGTTAGGACACAAGAGGATATAGAGACGATGTAAGATTTCACTGCGGTACGTCAAGATGTTTGAGGTCATGGAGAGAGTGGGGTCGGTCTCTTATAGGTTGAATCTACCTCATTGGTATCGGGCCATGAACGATGTATTCCATATCTCTCAACTCTGATGTTATTTTTCAGACCCATCACAATTATTTTAGCCCGAGGAAGTCGAGATTGAAGCGGTTGCATCGTTCGAGGAGCATCCTATCCGGATTTTCGCTCGTACTATGAAGGTTCTGTGCGGGAGGTATGTTCATCTGGTACGAGTGATATGGTTGCATGGGAAGGTAAGGGACGAGACCTGGGAGAGGGAGGCCGATGTATGATCGCAATGGTTGGAGATGTTCGAGTTTCTTCTTCTCCGCCTTGTTAGGGAGATTTAGTGAAAAATTTATTTAAGGGGGGGGGGGGAGTTTGTAAGAACGTGAATATTCTTTTCAAGTACACATTTCCATTTTCTGGAGTTTGTAAGAAAATTGATCTTTCTGGAAATTTTTTAAGTACACACCATGTACTCTTCCCCGTCTAGAAGCCGTGTGCTGGTCATGCTCGGGCCACACACACAGTTTGTAGGGGTGACGTGGAGGCTGATTTTGGCGGAGTACGGAAATGATCGAGAACACGTCGTGTACTCTAAAAGTACATGCAATGTACTTTTTTTCACTAAACGCACCAAGGTCGCACCTAACCAACATTTGCATCTTCTTCTCCAGATTACATCCGCCTCAGAGCGACCGTACGACTGGATCTTCAATAGGCTTCCTCCTCTTCATCCGTTGTTCTATTTGAGCGTAGTCGATTGCATTGTAATCGTAGTCATGAACCCTCCCATCTACTTGAGTCTTGTTTCTTGATTTCACCTGGTTTTCATGTTATTGTAGGTTGGTCTTTTTGTTCGTTTTATCATATCTACATTGTTCTAAGGGGAATTTTTGGTCATATTTCACGTCTATCGATCTCCTAGGATCGAGGTAGGTGCTTTGTGCCTTTCTATTGAAAGTTGATGGATATTTTTTGAATATTACACCAATTAATTTGAATGGGGAGTTGGGGGTTTCCTATTTTGGCCCTGGTTTTTCCTGCATTGCTTGATTGTTTTAATATAGGATGATTCTTATGAGTAGAGTAATTTATTTTGTGCTTAGGTTGGTTTTCCATGCTTGTTTTACTTATTAGGAGTTTCACCAGTTTCCATCCCTAGTTGTAGGATTTTGGACTGTTTCCTTGTATTGATGCTGAGCCTTAGTTGATATCCAAGTAGTTCTTGAGGTTTACATGGACGAGCATGCGTGCTAAGCATGTTTAGTTGCACTCATGGATGTGAGAACCTAGTGTAGTAGACCAATGATAGAATTGAAATAAGGGCTTCTCCAAAGTGTCTTTGAATTACGATGCGAGACCACAAGGGGGAATTGACATTGAGTGCTTACTCATAGAGTATGTAGTTCCTCGACGTGGTCCATAGGGGGAATAGACGTTGAGTGCTTCCCCAGAGAGTCGTTATCATAATACGATACTATAGGGAGAATTTATGGTGAGTGCTTCCCCAGAGAGTCTATTAATTTCATATTAGAACCAGAGGCGTGAGACTGTGTGTGCCTCTTAGTGAGTTACTGGGACTTATAGGTTGAACTATAGGGGTTATGCTGTGAGAGCTACCCAGAGAGATACCTTTTTCATTCTTGTTGCGAGCTGTTTACTTGTGTACTCTATCTGTTTGAACTGTGGGTTGTAACTGTTTTTGCTTTACTATATACTATTTCTTGTTTTATTACTTCCATTCATTCGTTGAATGTTAGGCACAAATCTTTGGGTGATTTCCAATTGGGATTCTATCTCACACCATGTTTGGTCCATTATTTTGGGCCAAAGAAGACTCTTTTGTTGTAGGTAAAGATATGAGAAAGTTCCCTTCTACTTCAGGTTCATGATTGCACTGGAGCTGGAGAGCATGGCACTGAGATGGGGCTCACGATGCTGATGAGTTCATATTGTTTTTCTTTGCACTTTTTTTTCAGTTTTACTTCAACACGTTGTTTTGTTTTCTGTTTTCCTTAGATACATGTACTTTCTGGATCATTATTATCATTTTATATATAGTTATTGTTTCCACTGTTGGGTTCCTGTTGTTATTCATGTGGTCACTACTTCCACTGTTGACTTCTATTTTTCCATTGTATACTTACCGAATGAGGTCATAGTTTCCCCATCAACTCCAAAGGCCCTCGCTGCTATCCGGCAGCCTCTGGAATTTGGGGAAACACGCTTGAGGTCATGTGGAGAACCGGGTACGGGGAACTAGTGAGAGGGGATCTAGATTTAGGATGTTACACGAATCAACCAAAATTAACTAAAATAAAATTATGAAAATGATCTATCCAAATGAGAAAATGAAAAAATAGTATAAAATATATAACACCAATAAATGAACCATATTGGATAAATCCTCAACAAAATTTTGACCCCCAACAAAAATGAATAAAATGAACAAACCAAAATGTATGAAAAATACAATAAAAATTAAACCAAGGATTGAATTACTAATAAATATAACTATAAAATGAAACATCTGTCAATATAAATCAAATTACAAAGTGACCAAATAACCAAATACGATAAAAAAATAATATTGTACCGAAATAGTCAAATAAATTGAATCCATACATAAAAATGTTTAGAATTATAATTTGTATGTATTTTTTATGTTATGACACTATTATTAAATTTAGATTTTGATTCTTCTTCATTTAATTGAATTCTCTAATTAATAAAAGATTAATTCATTTTTTGTAGTGTAAATCCTCTATATATAATATATAGATTACATTAAAATTTGGTTATCACAATATTATTTATCTAGAATCGCTTCCCAATTATAACATGTGATATTTGTAATAGAAGGCTATGTTACTTTATAAAAACTATTTTCCTCGCACTGGATCAAAAATTATGGTAGTTTTAAAATAGTAATGAATCAATAATATATTGGAAGGCATATAATTATATTTTAATATTTATATAAAATATATAATTAAATATATTATTTATTTTTTTAACAATGTGACTTGAAGTACATCAACGTTAAAGAAGATGAAAAAAGTATCCTAAATGGTAATTTGATTCATGAATTAGATTATTCAATTAAGTGGAGAGTCTGATGATAAGAAAGGAAAAACATCATTCCCGCTAGGAATTCACATTCTTTGATAACCTCTAAAATAACTCAAATCGTTAATCAAAAGAATATCATGTAGAAGTAGTTGGGGAAATATATCTATATGTATGAAAGCAAGAGGTAAATTGGTCAATAAATAGTATATGAAATATATGTCATAAAAAATTAGATCACATTTATTAGAGGATGATAATGCCTTAGAATCATATATGTTATCTATTATATCTTTATATGATGTGTGGGGTTATTTTAATGGGGTTTATAGTAGAGGATAAGGTGATGATACATCATTAGTGATGGTGTTGATGATGATTATGACACTGATGGTGATAGTGATGATGATGATGATGTGTCTTCTAGAATCCCCATCACAGGAGGCACCTGAAGTGTACTCCAAGCTGGGTATGTCATATAACCTTAGTCACATATCTCTGAATGCCAATTGCTACCAACTATCTCCAAAGGCATTTTATGTGCATTCAATTTAGACAGACATCATAACATGACATTGTTCTTTAATATTCCTCACATGATTATTATTTAGATAGAATATTAATATTTCTTTTTATAATATTAATTCATTTATATACTTATTATATTTATTATTAATTTAATTTTTCTTCTCTAGTGATAATACTTATTTCATATGAGGGTATAGTCCCCCTGCATTCATGAAAAATGCATGCAATGCAAGTCGACATCCTCTTGAATTTGTAGGGATGCACATGAGGCTAAGTGGCCATCCCAGCATGTGGCAACTTTTGAGAGGCTCCTGGGATGGGGATGCTACATTGTGGTATCAATGGGGTATTTTTTTGTCTCACTATTTAGGTTATCTATGAGACTTGGATATAGGGATTTAAAATGTTCCATTTACTTGGACGTAGCTAACCCATGTTTATTGGGAAAACAAATTACAGGGATGGGATTTATGTTATTGAATATTCTAGTTATTGATGATAAGATTTCACAGCTGGGTGAGTCACTTGATTTTTATTGTTTTTAGTATTATTATTGTTTAAATAATGTGTTTTTATAATTATATCTTAATAATATGAGGTTAAGACATTACATGTATCATATTAGGCACCAATGTATTAAAATTACATTCATATTTACCTGACATATCTACTTTCATCTTTCATTTTCTAATTTTCATGTGAGTTATCTTGGGAATAGTGGTATTTTTTGAAATGATGGTTTATTAAATATACATTTGTGATAATATGTTATAATTTAATGTGAATTAACCTAAAAATTAATAGTAGATATTATTATGTAACAATTCTATGTTTTCTCTTCCATGTTTGAACAAAGTACATGAAGTAGTTCATCTATTATGTAGTGCTCACAGGTTGGCTATATACCTTACATTATTTGCGAGTATCTATATTACCTATTATTAATTACATTTTATGTAAAGGTTTTTATTTTTCTATCGGAGACCAATGCCGCTGAGGCATCATCATTTCGTGCCTCAAGAGAGTGGTAATGAACCCATTACAGAGATGGTGGGTCACAAACCACTATTGTTACCTCTTGGGGTGCCTCTCGTGGTGCTACCTCCATCCAATCTTCTAAGGGACCCATATGTTCAGTTCTAGGATAGTATCCTCACATTTATGCAATAAGTTCAAAATATCCCTGGACATTCCCCTTATGATAGACCACACATTGGTCTTTCTGTTGAAGCTCCTTTCTAGCTTCCCAGGGAGTGGCAACCCTCACACTACATTGTCAGGATTAGTAGTCATAATTTCGGTCTTCTACAACATCATGATTTCTCTAGACCGATGTGTGGCAAATTCAGTTTTCATGATCCTGGACTCCGCTGTGTGCTAGTGGGATCTGGTCCTCAGGACTAAAAGACCAGTTTCATGGTTTTCATGGACTTCCAAGAAGATTTATTTGATAAAATATTCCCAAGAACAATAAGAGATGACCATGAATTGGAATTCGATAATATTCAATAGCAATATATGATTGTGTTAGAGTATTCTAATCACTTCATAGAGATTTAGTATTTTTCACCATCACATATTGGTGACAGGAATAATTCTATGAGATATTTTTAGAATAGACTTGAGTATACTATCAACTCACTGGGGAACATATCTTTTTGAAAATTGTCATAGAGATTGTAAATATGGATTTATTTTTGGAGTTAAATGTCAGGGAAGCTAAACCGGTGAGACCTGAGGGTTCAGTTTTGAGATAGAAGGATGATTCATATAGTAGTAGGAAAGTACGTTTTGAATGTGAATGTGGGGTAAATACAATCAAATACTCACATTTTACTAGCTAGGTGACATGTCATCTGTGCTGAAAATATAGTTGCTAGAATACGAAATGCACGAGAGACCCAATGGTGTTCCAAACATGAGAAATGATGGGTCACCTATAGATTTTATGTTTTTATTTCACTTTCGAATCCCATTTTATGGGATCAACACTATCACATCAATTAGATACTAGATAACTGAATCCAAAAATTTCTAGAAGTATTTTTTTTGACCAGCCTATTTGGTTGAGGTAATGGTGGAGTTTGTGGTATACAAAATAATGTTCATGGTTATATTCTTCAGGATAGAGGACATACTCAGGCCAACCAAGAAGCATCTCAAGTCTATGGTCTAGGTCTCATGTATTTAGTATAATTATTACTGGAAAATTATTGTTAACAAACATCTATAGTTATTGGTACTATTCTAGTAGCCTACAATTTTCTTTCTTATCTTTTTAATAATGACACATCACACTTATTTATATCTTTTGTTGGTTTTGAGATTCTTGGTTATCTAAATGAGTACCCTTGCAGCATCATGACAATCGACTCCGCATTTGGATTGAGGATAGAGGGCATAAAACAGTTCCAAGAGTCCCCCCGTGAAATAGGTGGGTACCATTTCATCCTGAATTTTATATCCTATCTATGTATTGCATCGATGTCATTCTGAATATGATCTCACTTTCTCATTATCGTGCCAATGTGGATTTCAATCACTGTCAGGTGACCATTAAATCCCTTGATGGGAAACACATATCGAAAAATGAATAATGGTATATATATGAAGATTGATCTAGTCCAAAATATGCACAGATGGGTAGTGTGATTGAATATTTAGCATTTCTCTAAATGAGAAATCCCAAAATGTAGCTAGTTGATTTCCCTCACGTTGTGGTTCTTTTCATGTTTTTTCCCTGATGATTTATATTGCTTACCTTTTATGAAATACATAGAGCTCACTATTTATCTTGTTCCATATGGGTCTCTAGTGTCTATTCTTCATTATGGGTCGACCCCAATTAAGCTACATGAGCTAAAAATGAATCATGATGATCTTCAGGATAAGGGTTTCATCATACCTAGCCCATCAGCATGGGGTTCGAATTTTCTTTTTACCAAGAACGCTGATGGTAACCTCAGGTTATGCATGTATTATTGTTTACTCAACCATCAAATGGTGATGAATTGGTATCCATTGCCCTGTATAGATGATCTATTCGATTATATCCAGCGAGAAATAGTTTTCTATATGATTGATCTGAGGTCAGGATATCACCAGGTGCGTGTGTGACTATATGGCATATTGTGTACAATAATCCAATGACGACATGGCTTGTACGAGTATCTGGTTATTCCATTCAGCCTCAGGAATGAACTGATAGTAATTATGGATCTCGGGAACTAGGTTCTTTCAACTATATATTGATTCCATTGTGGTAGTCTTCATAGAAGACATCTTCTTGTATCCTACTTCCAGACACATCTATGAAACACATCTTGAGATCGTGGTGAGTACACTAATAGTAAACTAGCTAAATGATATGTTTAGAAAATTACAATTATAGGTTGATAGTGTTCACTTCCTATGGAATATTATATCTAATGAGGGAGTATCAGTTGACTCATAAAAGGTGAGCTTCGTAGTTTCATGGGAGTAACCCAAGAAATTATTCGACATCTACAATTTCACAGGACTTGTAGGATATTACAAGCATTTAATCCTATATTTCTCGAGCATATCAGCACCTTTAACGACCCTGACTGTGCATGTTGTACTATGTTTCTGTCTATCATATTTTTAAATGTATATTTATAAGTTTAAAGGATGAATATCCTTATCCCTTGTCATGATTCCTAAGGGGCTATGTAGAATCTGTATTTTTCAATATGATGCCTTAGAAATCAGATAGGGCACAGTTTTGATGCAAAGTGATCAAGTCCTATCTGTGCATCATTCTAGGTGAGACCAAAAGTGTGGTACAAAACTACATAAGAGCTTGAGATGTATATGGGGGTTCATGATCTACAGTATTGAAGACACTAACTGTTCGATTAATGATCCATTGTTTACACGGTTATGAAATCATAAAATATATCTAAACTAAATGATTCACCAACCTACGGTAGTGCAGATGGGTCAAAAAGTTGATGTAATTCAACATTTAGCATGATTATACCCCTGGTAAGGGTAATTCCATGGAATATTTTTGATCCTCATGACATAAACACAAGTCATTCGAGTTGCCAGTAGTGATAGGAAGATGTTCTATTTGTTTTCTGAGATGCATCTGAATGTTCAAAAATAACACAAGAAATTAGTTCTTGAACTCTTATAGTGACAATATCTCTTCTAGATCAAATCAATCGATGACTTTTGACAGACACTGAGGGTAAATTTTTGAGGGAATTCCTTATAAGAGAGAACCCACCTCTTTTTTTGGGTTGATGATAGGAGTGAAACTCTCTAGTATCGAGGCCGTGAATGGGTACCCAATGGAATTCAGTAGGAGATAATGAAGTAACCTCACACATCAATTTGGTAAATTAATCCAAGATTAACCAATTTTATTTGGGAAATGTTCCAATAGTTCTTGTTTCCTAGTATAAAAAATGACGATTTAAGTGTTTCATCAATCAGTGATCCATTTTTCAATATGTGAAGGCTAATTACCAACAACCTTATAGAATACTTCAACATCAATCCATTATATAATGGAAATGGAATGACTTCACCATGGATTTCATTACATGATTTCCCCTATCTCCTAGAGGCATCGATGTAGTATCAGTGATTATGGATATGTTGTCCATGGTTATGCACATCATAACTATTTAAGAGACCCATAAAATTAATGTGTTGGGAAGGATGTATATCATAGAGATAGTGAATCATTGTGGTGTACCTTGTTCTATTTTATTGATAGTGATTGCCTCTTTAAATCATAGTTTTGGAAAGAATTTCCAAATGTGCTGGGTTCACAGGTACTTATGATTCCTACATATCATCCTCAGACTGATGAGCATTCTGAGGGAACTATAAGAACCTAAGATGATATGTTATGGGAATGTATCATTGATTTTGGAGTTTAATTGGAGAAAATATACATATTTTGAATTTACGTATAATAACTACCTCTATGAGTCAATTTAAATGAATCTATATGAGGCCAGTTATGTTAGATTTTATGATTCATCATAATGCTGGTTTCAAGTAGGTGAGGATGCTTAGTTGGGTACTCACCTTGTTAAAGATACTTCTGAGGAGTGTTAGGAGATTCAAGTGTGTATTACTACATATCAGTCTAGAAAAATGTTTTATACTGATCGTCTTTATATGACACTATAGTTTGAGGTGGGACATTGAGTCTTTATCTTTTTTTTATAAGGTTGGGTCACAAGATGATCAGGAGTTTCAAATGATGATTTTCAATGTATCTCAAATCGGAAAATATATTCCAGACCATTCTCATGCATTTGAACAAAAAAATTTGAACTCGATGTATATGTGTCGTTTGAGGAACCTCCGATCCATTTTGTCAACCATAACATGAATTTCCTCTGAGGAAGGTCAGTCCCTTTTATCTGGGTGTTATGGAAACATTACCACATTCATGATGAGACCTGGGAGAAGTATTTGTATGTACATGAAAATGTCTCTAACTCTTCTATAAGGACACTCCTCTACCTTTAGATGGGAAACTCGTGGATGAGTTGTCTAATGGAGGGGTGGTTGTAATGTTCTTCCCATAATAAGGTACGAACCATTTAATATTATGTTGTCTATTTCTTTAAAGTGACATAGGGTGCATGCCTACACAACCTACTACGGGTCCCATTAATCTATTAAAAATAATTAAATGGCTGCATAGAATTTAAAAAAATGTTACACTACACTGTATTGTGGTGTTCGAGATTAAAATAATTTATTAGGGATTTAATAGAAATAAGAATATATTTAATGAAAATTAAAAAAGAAGAAGGCAGGGTTAAAAAGAAATTTATAAATAAAATACAAATTGTGTTATGAAAAATGTAAAAATAATTAAAATGGGAGATTGGAATTCTTCATTATTTTAATATTCATTATTTTTCCATTCAAAATTTTTTAATAAGTTTTTTATATCATTTTTCCTTTTTATATTAATATATATATATATATATATTATTTTAATTACATTAATTCTTTCTTATTTTCTCCTTTATTCCCATCCACCTCTCCCTTTTGATTTCCTTCCCCTCTCCATATGTGGCACACTACCTGGCATTCCCTTCATAAATATCTCCATTCCTTCGTTCATCATCAATTTTTTCTTTTCTGTTAGTTATTTCGTAAAGGTTATGGAAATGATAAAATTATTCACAAAAGAATTATAGAGTTTCATCGAGTATCCTTCACACAGTTCGTTGTGAAATAATTTTACAATATTTTGTGGTTTTTCTAAAATTATTTGTTTAATTCCATTTTATGACAAGTAAATGCATTCCATGTATCATTGGATCATTTGTGACCATGTGGTTTGGTTTTAACTCACTTTTATTTCTTTTAGTTGTTATTTATAAAAATGTATGGTTGCGCCATTAGTCGGTTCTTACCAACATTGTCCAATTTCACAACTCTTTTAAATTTAATTTTATAGATTAATTCTTGAAGATTTATTTCTCATAAATAAATTTGTTTAAATTCTTGTAACATCATCATATACCACCATTTGTGTGCTTATTTGGTCAGATGAAATTCAGTTAGATCGAGCATTTAATTTATTTATCTCCATGTGTTATGGAAACCATTTTTTTGTTTAAATTAAATAATTATTTCAGAATAATAACAAAACATGATTACTGGGATTATTTGTAGTTTTTCATGATAAATTGTATATTTACTAAAAAATTAATTTATCTTCTAGTTCTTATACATTATAATTCAGAATAATGCTTTTTAACTTCAATATTATTCTAATACCTTGTGTTTCAGGGGTGCATCTTCTTAGATTTAAAGCTATAATTGAATATTTATGCAAAGAAATATCTATTATTGTGAAATTTTACTTAAATTAAAGGTGGGGTGGGATGTTGGGTCTCGTATTAAGGGCTATGATTGGACCTTCCCTTCATAACTGGTTACCAATATGCATCGTGGGGTGGGGGTGGTGGGTTTTCTTATGCATTTCAAGACTGAGACTCTCATATCAATTCAAAATACTAATGAGTCATACTGGTAAAAAAAGGTCCCATAAAGGATGGATACATTTCTAATGTGGTTATGCCAGCCTCATTTGATGTTTGACCCCCTTTTTAGGAAATCAAGAGAGTCTCAGGGTTAATCGATGCCTCGAGTGATATATGGTCATTAATAATATTTACATGGATGGGATTTGTGGTATTGGATTATTTGAAGGATGTACCATAGGGATACCTTTAGGATGAGCATGGATTCCAACCCTCAATTTGAATATCAATTATGATAAACTAAGGGTTATATTAATGCCTCCTTGAGTTTCATTTGAATTGTTATATTTTTATGGTATGCAGAAACACACATAGTTGACACATTATTTTGAACACAAGTAAAAAAATTGTGGGGTGTGAATTTTCTTTATTTTACCTTGATTTTACAGTATTATATATATGTAAATGTACATCATGCTTATTATAGGTTCTTCCTTCAAAATTCTTTCTTAGAACGATGTAGGTTATTAGGGACAATTGTCATTGGTAACCCCATACTAGTTATTAATTATAATGATCTTAATTTATTATAAACATTTATTATATAATGACACACTAAATTTTATTACTATGTGAATAAATAATTTAAAAAACTATGGGGGAAATCCTATATTGAATTTATCTCACACCATGCTCATACGTCATTGACACCCGAGTAGATTATATTCTTGTAGGTATTAACAAAAATAAGAAGCATTCGTCTGATGATTGATTGTTTCATGCTTAATTTGATGGTGACTAGGGTATATGACTGAGCCTTTATCATGATGCAGTCATTTCAGATTGTGTATTTTTGTTTTAGTTGATAGTATGCTTTAATTTTTTTTCTTTAAATTTAGACATACATCTTATCATGTCATTATTTTTTGATCTTATAAAAATTATGATTATTTAGTTGGGTTATTCATATAACATATGAATATTTTGTATAATTTAAATTATTTATATATTTTTTATTAATTTCTGTTAACTTCTGTTGTGAAAGAACCTTTTACATATGAGGGCATAGTTCCCCCTGCAGTCATGAAAATAGCCATCTCAACTATTTAGAACTCTCTATAATTATGGGTGATTTCCTTGAGGTTATGTGGCCAAATTGGATCAAGGAACACTTCAAGTGGCTCCCGATATGTGCATGAGATGCGTTTCTGCACCCCAATGTGGGTCTTATGAAAAAATTTAAATTAATTAAATGGATGAATGTGAATTATGAATAGGTTATATCACAACTAATGATGGGGTTCTGGATTAAAATAATTAATTTCTGATTGTAAATACATATGAAAATATTTAAGGATGATTTAAAAGAATCCAAAAAGGGAAAAAATTCCATTTAGAAATAAAATATAACGGGGGTGGTGGAAAATGGAAAAAAATTAAAATGAGAGATTTCAGTTTTTCATTTTTTTATCATCTTTCTCCATCCATAATTTTTTTTGTTATTTTAATCATGAACACCACAATAAGGAACAATATAAAAATTACTTTTTATATCGGTTGTAGTCAATTATTTAATTTAAATAGCTGCAAGGGACCCGCAACGAGGTGCGCAAGTCTGCACCCCAGATTGCTTTAAAGAATTAGACAGTAAATTTTTATGAAGTTTGTACTATATTAAAGTTAGGAAATTTCAAATATAGTTCTATAAGAGATTATTATATTGATTAATGTAATGGTACTAGTTTTGATGACAGACATAATAATCTGAACAATTTTTTATGTTATGAATAGAGAGACATGATTAGACGATTCTTATTGACTAAATCTTAACGATTGGTAAGATTGTATATATCTACTATATTATTGTAAATTCATTGAAATTTATTGATTATCGTGGAATTAAATTCTAAATATATAATAATTTCAATGAATTAAATTAGTGTCTTGTATTGTAATTTATTTTAATGTACTATTAGAGGGGAGTGATGCTACTACTGCTGCGATTTGGGGATATTAATTAATACCCATAGTTCATAGAGCTATTGTAATACATAAATTTATTTATTCCTATAAAAAAATTGTTCAACAGCCATTTTTATAGATATATTCCCATTTAATTTTTCAAACTACGAGTATTCAAATTTGGCCTTGAGTTATAAAAATAGTATAAAAGAAATCAATTGGTATGACCCTATACTAATTCCTATAATTTACATGGTTAATATGACCATTTATATAGTCTATACAAACAATTCTAGTGCTTATTTTTATAGTTTAAAACCATGGGTATAGACATGTTTTCTGTACATTTTGGTTGACATGGATCTAACTATATTTGTTGTACATTATAACTCTTCATTAATTTGTGGGAAATATATTAGAGCATTGGTCTATATTCAAGAACATTATTTAAATAGGTAATACTATGATATGAATCCATACGAAATGTACTACAATGATACCCTGTATTGGTAATTCCTAAGGATTTTTGGATGTTGCTACATTATCAAGGTCAATGGATTGAATCATTGGAAGTTCCTTCAATGAGGTGTTGAAGGTATATTATTTTAATACCAATATAATAATAAAGGATAAATGATTACTAAAATATAACCATAATGATTTTAGATTCTAAATATGTTAATGTTCTAGAATATTCTAATAGAAAAATTTCACAGTCATCTACCGATATATGATAATGTGATGTTTATATTTTTACCATTAATCATTATGAAAAATATTCTAATATTAATGATGATAAAAAATATAATTTAACAAGATAATGAATCCAAAATTTCAAGTAATGATTAAAAAATTATGTCATGTCATCAAAGGATGTGGAAGAATATAGACTTCTAAAATATAATTGGTTATTACAGTCAATAATTTTAATCCAAAATTACATGTATGATTGTCTCACAGAAGTCCTTTTATTCATATTAAGATCCAAGATATACTTGGGAATATTTCCCAAATCAATATTTGATTAATATTTTAAATATTTTGATTTACGAGAAATAAGAATACAAAAAAATAGAATATAGGATTTTGATTAAAAAATGGGGATCCCTATCAAGTTTATCAAAAATATAAAGTGATAATAAACAAGGAAAACATGTTTTTAATGAATACTCATAGGTTGTAGGAATTTAATCTTTTGATATATTTTCTTTAGTGTAAATACATGATCCCATCAGAATATTTTATTAAATTTTTATATATAAAAAATATAAGATATTCTAAATGGATTTGAAGTCCAGTTTTCTAAATATAGGGATATGAGATTAATTCTACATTAAGAATTCAAGAGTCATCATCCTAGTTAATAATAAACAAAATTAAAGTTAAATAAATATTTTAGTTGGTTAAAATGAGTTATAATTGATTGATAATCTATATTTGAAACATTCATGAAAATTTGGAAATTTTGAAAATAATGATATCAAATAATATAATATATAAAAATATATATATTACACTCATATTCAATGTTTATATTTATGATGTCATATTCATTGTGGGTGAGGAGAAAATGTTTTAATATTTTTATAATGAGATCATAAAATATATTAACATAGATGACTCATATCATGACCCAATTCGATTTTATTGTGAAAAAATAAGAACAATATTGATAAGAATGTGATATTTATTCTTATTAGTTCACTAATATATCTGAAATCATTTAATACCTAACAACATTATATAAATGTCTAGTTCATTATGTTATACTTTGTTCTAGGTATCAACGTGATAAAATAGAATCCTATATTTTGGATGAAAAAAATTTCATATATATTAGATCCATGAGTGATTTTAGAATGAAATATGATACAACATTAATGATTAATACATTTTTCTATAGAGATTCATATTAAGAATTGTGTTTCATAGATATAGTATTCACAACAAAGGGAGTTTTCTTTTTTGGATATATAAAATTATGTTATAATAATAACAGACAATGTCTAATGGCTCTAATCACCTCTAAAGATGATTATGTTACTATTATTCATGTTTTAACTCAATTAATAATGAAAAATTCATGGTTGAAAGGATTGTTTTTTATTTTAATATGCTACTTATCTATGGTTATCATAGTAAAAGTGTTATCAATTTAACTAATAATATGGTTTAACATTCTCAGACTTTGTAAATTGATATTAAATAAAATTATATCAAAGAAAATATGGAAATACATGATTTAAAGATAGATTTCATCCATAAATTTTATAGGTAGATGATATCTTTATAAAACTATATCTGAGGGAATGAGTTTTTAAAATGACATTTATTATGGGTATACAACCTAACCCTCTTCAGGTAAATGGTATAATATATTAAAAAAATCCTCATGATGACATTGGATATGGATTTCAATAAGTGGTGGGAGAAGATTTAACCCAAATTGACTTATAGATTATGCATTACCTATCAATGGGGAATATATATAGGGGGACTTTTTGAAGGGGTTAATATACAATTTCATCATGAACAAACTATTTCTTATTGGACTCATTCATGATGAAATTCTAATAAAATCATAGGTTTGAGTTTCCTAATCACTATTTTATAAATAACATGGTTCTTTTTTCAATGATTTTTATTAAATTAATAAATTTCACTCAAATTGTATTATAATTATTAAATAATAATTTATTATTTCTGATAGATAATCATAGTAATTTATATTCTTTGGTTGAAAGTAAAATCAAAATAGGGTACTATTATGAAAAATAAAATTTTAGGTGATATTTTAAGAAGAATATAGTTATGATGGATTGAGTGTTACTTATGTTTTTTTAATTGATTTTATAACATAAAAATCATAAATATATTTATCCCTACAAAATATAGAATTAATAGTTTCCATTCGAAATTTTTATAAAAAAAATACAAGAAACTAAGATAAGGGGATCGAGTGTGGAAAAAGTTTTTATAAAATTTGTATAGTGTTTATTTATATAAAAATATTTACTATAGTTAAATCAGGATATTCATTGATCATATTATAAAACAATTAATTTCTTGTTTATATGTTAAATCAATATGTGTTCAATGATACAAGTTAGTGTGAATCATTAGAGATAATATAATTGGTTAGAGGTCTCTTGATAAAACAATCAGATTGATTTTAGAGGACCAAAATTATTAGATAATTTTGTTATAATCATATTTCATTAGAAAAAAATTGTTTATAGAGCTATAAGATGGAGGTTGTGATAAGTGGTATAAAAAAATGTTTATGAGAGGGTTAATCAGAAAATGGTTTCAGAATGATTTGATAGAGGTTTCATAATAAAATCATCAGTCATGGGAATCATTTGAAAATCATTACAGAGTTATAGTCATGTAATCTGTAAATGAAATTATGTTTGGTGATTAAAATTCATAGAAATATCCATGAAAATAATTGTTGTGATATCACTAAAAATAGTTTAATTAATGAACAATCATGAGTTCACTACACATATAAATATCATACATAGAAGATTCCAATACTGTTTTAAGGTATAGATATGTTCTAGATAGTGATGACACATGAAATTTATACTGGAGAAATTTATGTGTAATTAAATTTTTTATAAGACATACATTCTATCAATACTGAGATATATGTTCAAATAATAAATTATCTTGACTGTATGATAGTGATTGAAGCTAAATTTAAATGAAGTTTAGAGAGATCATTAATAAATCATTTTATAGAATTAACAGATAAAATTTTATTGAATCTTATATATTAGGTTTTTTATGGAAGTTAAATGATGAAATTCTAATGCTATAAAATTTCATTATTTTTTCATAACATTGAATTTCTTGATCATGCTCCTCCATTGGCTTTAAATGATACACTAAATTAAAAAATGGGATAAGGATCACCATTGTCTATTTATTGATGTGGGTTTTTCTAGGTGAATTTATAAATCATTGATGTGATTAAAAGAATATTTGAAAATCGTTTTCCATATAGACTCAAATATTTCATGATTTTATTTAATATACATAACATAATGGTGTCAAGTGATCATTTGGTATCAGATAAACTGGTTTTCATACATAGGGATCTGGATGAGGGTATCTTATGTTGTACCAAAAAAAAATAACTAGAAAATAATAAAATATCGAGAATATATCATATTGATTTGTTTAGAAAAAAATTAAATATAATTTTATTATTTTTCCTATTTATGTAAGTGATGAGTAAGAAAATCAATATTCTATAATGAATGTATGATGAATGTTTAGGTATTACATTTCCAACAAATCAAATATTTTTGGTGGGTGTTATTTTTAATTAAAATAAAATATATATCATATAATCTATGTTGGAATCACATGCATAGATGGTGGACTATAGTGTTATGAAAGTGATGAATATTCCCTGCTTTATGAAAACCAAAAACTATTTTATTCTAAAAAATGTGTGGTCTTAGGTTATTTTCCAAACCGTGCAAATGACTTGAATCTATTTTTCAATACCCAATCATGTTAATGATTGTATTACTATGGGTGTTCTTGTTTTTTATAGTTTAATCGATTGACACTAATCAAAGGTGAATGATATCTAGAAATAATAAAAACATAAAATGATTGATCACTTATTTACTACTACCCTCAGTAATAATACATATTCCGACATTCCCCTTCACATGATTCTTTTAAGAATGACTATAATAATTTGGATGACCACATATTTTCATTAATATTTTTTTGATTACACAAGCCTATTTGGAAAATCTATTTACTGTGATGTCATGCTCTTAATAAAATAACTCAAGTAGTGAAACCGATGAGTATGCACCTTTTTTCAATTGTTAGAATACAAAATTCATGAATAATTCCATGTTCTGTTATTATCATAACAATTTTTGTACTATTACATCTAGTATTGTCCAATACATTAAATATTTATTATTAAAATAGCTACATATCATCTATTATAAGTCCTAAAATACTATCACAAGGATGATATATAATATAATAAGTTTATATTTAATATTACATTGTTATTATTGTCAATATTATTGTTTTTCATATATACATACTAATTAATAGTGATGAATTTCTGATTTCATTAGTATTCATATTTATTTAAACATTGGGAACACATCTAGTAATAATATTACACATATTAACAAAATGTTTTAACTGTATTTCGAGGTAGATATCGTAGATATACTTTGATATTAACTAACTATTTATCATTGATTGTAATTATAATAACGTCATACATATACTGGTATATAATAATGATTCTAAGAACATAATCCTATGAAACACTATTTAACTCAATAATTGCTTTATATTCCCACACATTCTTTATTGGAAATGTTATATTTCAGAAAAAAATTGTAATAAATTGATCATACTTGTATTTATATTTAATAGAAAAGATATATACTTACACCATGATTAAGAAAAACCATATATATATATATATATATATAATTTTCCTTAGGACATGGTGTTTACTCTTTGTAATTTAAGGAAATTGATTTTCTCCTAACAAAATGGAAATACATTACAATTTTTGTATATTTGTTATCAAAATTTTTTCTTGAATACTATAGTTCTCACCTAACCACTTACAGACATACGATATTTCATAATTTTGAACAACTATTTTATAATCACTATGATTGTTTTAAATGTTAATATATTAATGTAATTTTCATATGTAATTGAAATTTATTAATGTCACCCACTCTATATTTTTATCCAATATAGTTTTATTCCATAGGGTTTCATTTTTAGTCAAATCATATATACATATTACATATTTATTCCCCTAATGTGGTTGCCTTATCTATCAATAACCCAATATAATAACCACTGAAAAAGTCATTAACAAGTATTATTTGAATGAAATTTTCATAATTATTTGTGTAACTTTTTTCCATAAACTATGACTTCACATATTATAAAGCATTAGATTACCAATCATTATTTTAATTGTATTCTATTTTTCCATCCATGTCATATTTTTCATTCATACTGTCCAATAGTATTAGGTCATAGAAATATAAAAAAATTGATCACAATAATTTTTTAAATGGTAATCATTATAAAATTCATAAATAACTATCGATATTAGCATGTTCCAATTTACATAATTTGTGTAGGAATTAATATTTTCAAATATAAATAAATTCATCACATACAACAGATAATATATAAAACTAATTTTTTTAGTTATATTTATTTAAATAGATTTCAAAAAACATATCCCACTGAGATTAGTAAATTCTCATGTTCCTATGTCACCTCATGTTCATCTATAGTCTTAACCTAATAAAAGTTATTGAAATACAACATAATGAAATGTTATAGGTTTATAACATAACTAAAATTGTCATCCTTGACAATATGTATATATTTTTTAGAATCTATAAGATTATTAACAATGATTCACCATGTATATGGTGTCATTTTATTTTCATAAATTGATTTTGAAAACAAATTTACAATAAATACATGTTTATATTTCCTCAGAGACTATTATCACATTTTAATTAATATCATATCCAATATTGAATATAATTATTAAATGGTATGTTCATGCACTGGTATTTGAAAAGCATGATTTATAAAAAATATTAAGTATATGTAAAGTATATAATACTCATAATTGATATTCGATTTATTACAATCAATATATTGATATATATATAAAATAATATGTGGGTTTATGATTTTTATAAATCTACATTTAAATAATAAATTATTAATTGCATACAATGATATAGAACAACCCATCTAAGATATCCATATATCATTATGATGTTTCGTCATTTAATTCATAAGGAATTTATCAAATTTCATGTAGGGAATGGTTTTGATAAATCTGTCTTTAATAATAGGAGATGATACATGGAGGATGGGTTCTTAGGTGAACTAGATGTCTCCGAGTAATTGTCACAAACTAAATATGGATGGATCATGCACTGAATTTACCATGACTGATAATAGTATTATGGGATCCCCTCTGGTATTAGTTGTTTTATCCTTCCCATGTTTTATAATCGATGATATCAATCTTCTAGATTAATCCAATGTATTTAACAATAGTATCAACCTGTAAAAGATGAATAATGTCAATATCAATGATTCGGAATTTGACTATATCATGGTGATCAATATATGTTATAAAAAATATTGTATTCCATGAAACATATTATAATATATTAGAGACTATATTTTAATTCTCCTTCTAGATGTATAGATTCTTAACATTTGGTGAGTGTGAAATAAGTTATATGATATTCTAGATTACATGGATGATTACGTGGAGAGGATGATGGTTTACTCAAGCTAGAGTTCTATTAATTTATATTGTACTATATTTTTTCAATGGGATTCCTCAATATATATCATTTTCCACCTCCCTAAATATTCCTTATTTTATGTTTTCTTTTTCTTTTTCTTGTATAAAAATTATAGTCATCTTAAATCATTGGAATTTAACTCTAGGATTAAAATAGTTGAGATGTACTTCATTTACATATACTAAAAACATTCTAACATATCTTAATTCCTTGAGTATTATGAACCATTATCATGATAAATATATAGTTTGTATACAAATAAATTTGATTCAATATAGGATAAACTATTATTTTGGATATATAAAATTAACAACTATGTTATTTCTTTAATATATTTTGACCCACCATCAAGTAATTAAATCTTATATAACTTATCATTATGACATATAAGATTTTATTATTCTAGAATTACCATACTCATAGTTTTTTATATAAAAAATATTATGTGAATTTAAAATATGATATAATGTTACCTTTTATCTAGAATAAAAAATGATATAGTTTTCTAATAATCATTATAAAAATATAGTTTAAAATAAATCATTATACCATGAAATCAAAAATCTATATAGTAATCATCGATAACAAAGAAACATACAGTCTACAATATATATAAAAATGCACTTTTAATATTCCAATATTTTCACAATTTATTAGTTCGTTAATTTCTATTACATGTAAACACCCTATAATTTATGAAATAGTTTTTTGAATAAATATATTTATTTAATAGCTTGTGTTACACTAAAAACTATTTAAAAAGAACCATGATAGACTATTATAATATTAGAACAATTTATCATAATATAATCGTTGGAATGGAGGTAATGAATAATACTACTAAATTTTAGAATATTTATGTGCTCCATATTTATAAAATTACATAAATTGTTATTAATAATTTATAAATGGTAATAAAAACATTTTGGAATAAAGAAGGTGTTTTTCTAGTGAATCTATTTTTTGACACAATCTAGTTTATATAATAATAATTTAAATTTATTAGTAATGTTTTTTGATTTAAACAAAATTTATATTCAATATATTCAATAAAATTATTTAATCAACCATTTAATATGTATGGGATAACAATAAATGCAGTTTTATGCTTTAAAACTGTATTTTTTTAAAATAAATGATTGCCACATTTTATAAAAATACATTTAAAGTAATTTATACCACTTATAGGTATTTTATTCCATAAACTGTATTCCTTAGTTATAGTAATGCGTCAAAATTTTGTAATTACAAACCTTTTTTGGTTGATATGAATAATAACCGTGGTAAAAATTATCTCATAGATGAAAGATAAATTGGGTGAATCTATGTTAAAAATAATTTATAAAGACAAAATTATTTATCATAATATTTATCAGAGTAATTTAAATATGTAAATACCACCTTAGTATCACTATATATTTGTTTATATGAATTTTTTCCATGAGAATTAAATTTATAAACAGTTTATACAATTACTGTTACAAAGTGTCACTCTCTTAGAATTTAATATATTTAATTTAATAATATAATAAAAACATGACATGAATGAATCATGATAGTAGTTGTAAGGGAACTAAAAACATTTTAATTATATAATTTTATTTATATATTTTAGTAATTTATTAATGACATTATATTTTATACAATAGGGATGTGGTACATATTTAATAAATAATAATATAATATGAAATGATTTAAAAAATATTGAATTTAATATATATTTTTTGACTTAAAATTTTAAATGATATTTATTGTATAATATTACATTTTAGTGATATTATTATTAATTATATTTTATTGACAACTATTTATTTTTTATTTTACTTTGTATTTAATATAGAGTTTTCCAATTATCTTTAATGATGTTTTATCAAAATAAAAATTAATTAAATTACATAAAATAATATAATATTTAAAATATAAAAAGTTGATATTATATTTTATAAAATTTCATCTCCTATCCATTTATATGAAATTTTAAACCATTGAAATTGATAATAAATTTATTATTATAAAATAATTTATGAAATTTTATGTGTGTGATCTGGGTCACATATAAAAAGACACCGATTCATTTTAATCAACACAACACATTGATCCATCTAGATCAATAATCCTAAAACATTATTCATCTTAAAATATATATAAATATTTTATTGGTTATCATATCCCAAAATGGAATATGTTATGGTCTTTAATAAGTTATCAATATAATGTCTCACATAAGAGAGATAGTTAACTTAAACAAATTTTTATAATTAATTTCTTCTCCAAAATAAAATAAATATCTGGTATTTATAACTAAATAATAAATTAGATAATATATCAATTATGTAATATTATTATTTTTGTTGAAATACAATTTACCACCCTCTTTCCATCAAATGGGATTTGAAATTATTTTTCGAGTAAACATACAATGTATCTTCTCCACATACTTGGAAAATTAATTTTAGGTCACATACAATGATGGATTATTATAATTTTTTGTATAATTATTACACATTATATTTATGAAATTATAATATTTATTAAATGATAATATAAAATATAATTTATTAACATCTAAATTGAGGGAAAATGATAATTTTTCTCATGCACATGGGGAGACTACAACCTCTACAAAGATATATGACTACTTTTTTATTTATAATTTACAATGATAGTAAAGTGGAATGATTTGGTAAATAAATATTTTTTATATTATATAATAATGACTCATTATAGTTGAAATAATATTTAACTTCGTTCTGTAACATTCATTTAAGGATTAAATAAAAATTTTCATGAGAACATATAATATACCCTCTCTATAAATGGTGTAATACATTTTATATCTATAAAATTTTATATAAATAATAATTTATTTTTTATGATAAATATATATGATATAAATTTAATTTATATACTTATAGATTAGAATTATAATAAAATTAAATTTATTATACATGCGGTTATAACTCTTTTGAAGCAAGATGAACTCATGGTAACACAGTATAATCTCATTTTTATTTCTATGGGGCATAAAGATCACCTCATTATTTTGTGTGGTGTATATAGTCTATATGAATATTTTTTATGATTAATATCATAAAAATTTATTGTATTCTCATATCAATAATTTTTTATTCACACATTATTATTACAATTAAAATGATAACCAATAGGTAAGGGTTTAATGTTATATTCTCATTGTTTATCAGGATTGTTTATGATTAACATTCATATAATGAAATAATCTTCTCTATATGTAAATAATTTCTGTAAATTCTTCACCACTTGTAAATTAATGTGATTAAATGTATATTATCAATTTGCAATAACTAATTTTCTCATTAAAATCATTTTTGAAGCAAAATCGACATCATTTTTATCATTCGTTGAAAATCAATTTTTTTAAAATATATTAATGTCATAAAAATGTGTAAAATATGCATTATATTCTCTTTTATTTCTTTTTGAATTATTTTTTACCAATATTTTTACTTTTCTACAAATGGGATCAAAAATTATCTAATGGTTATTTTTTGAATGAGGTGATTTTGATTTTCATTAAAAATTATAAAAGAAATATTTTAATTTTTCTTATACGAAATGAATGAAATTTTCCACAATCATGTATACTTAATAAAATATAGCTTACATAATAGGATTCCATGGTTGTTTTCAAAAAAAATTATTCTTAATAATGAATTTATTTTTCATCTTTGAATATTGAAATTTCAAAATGGAATGGTTATTTTAATCAGGAATGTTTAATGATAATTGAAAGGAATTTAAATTAAACAATAACAAAGACCCATAATTACACTTTTGTTATATTATAGATATAATTCAAGATATCCATCCTCTTGATTTCTCAAAATGAATTATGATTATTATGATAATATTTTTAGAAAACATGTCCCTTTTCCACAGAGAGGATATTGTGAAATATTCGTATAACCATTTTCTTTTCCTTTCCCATGATATGATGGATATTTTATGATAATGTGGATCACATATATAATTTTTTTATATGATTGGTTAGACATAAATATCCCTAAATTGATTTATGTTATGATCAATATTATATGATATAAAATAATGTACATGAGGTTATCCCCATTCCCAAATGAATATATATGTGAGGTTATCAAAATATAGAAGCTTTTACATGGGTGGCCAGCCTAATAATATCATGTTTTGAATGTCTCTGTGCATATAATAGAAATATTTTTTCTATGATTGTGTATATTTCATAATTCTATATCCTATGAAATTTTTATTCTCTCATGTATCATATTATTTTATTCTATTATGATTCATGTCTAATGAAATCCTTTTTTTATACCAAGACTATTGATTATAATATATGATATGGAGGTCATGAATTTAAAACATTAAACTCATGTTATCATATGGTTATTCTCATGTTATGATTATGTAATAATATGTATATTCTTCTTCATCCTTACTATTAATTATATCCCACCATTTCCTCTATTTCATTATTACATGTTTTAATGAAATGTATAATTATTAATTTGTATAAGAAGGGTTCCAGTTATTATTAACTAACTTGGAGACTTTGTAGTTCAATTTAGATACTGATTTTTATATATCTATATATCCATTGTCACTATAAAAATATTTTTTAAGATGTTATCTTCATGTGATGTAAATAATATTAATATTAATATAATGTTATGTTTATTATAAATTTTATAGGTCTCAATAGTAGATATTATAAAAAGTTTTAGTGAAACTTTTTCACATAGGATGGGAAAAAATTAGCAAGAACTATATGGTTATGTCAATTTATAGAATAAAATCCTAATTATTTAGTTTCAATAATTAATACTCTGGATTAAATATAAGGATTCACATATGAAATAATTAACTTGGATAATTTAGATATACTGTAAATTAATTTTTTTTATGTTTTTAACATCAATGATTAATATTCATCACACTATTATTCATGGATTTTGTTTATTGATGGATCCTAAAAATTTCATGGTAATCCGAATAATAAATTAAAAATGAAATGGTTTTATTCTAGAGATATAAGATATTATGGATGATAGAAAAAAATAAACATCCTATAGACACAAAAATATCATAAGATATGAATCATGTTGAGCTTACAAATGATAACATGAGAGAAAAATATTTTTTTGAGTCCTTAATGAGTTAAAATACATATTAAATTATTGGGATCAATAATTCAAAAATTATTTAGAATTACATATTCATTATAAAATTGTTTGTAAAATTCTAAATTGATCATCAGAGTCCATTCCAGAATGCTACCTAACCTCAACTATGACTCCCCATACTCATGTGGCATCCGACTACGAGAATGTGTCTCATGTAAAACCTTTATGAGACTATAACATCCTTATGAATTCATTGGATGGATATAAATGAATATATAAAACAATAAAAAAATATATTAAATTTTTCAAAAGAATTATGTTATACATATATGCTCTTCTAATGTATTATGCCTATCTAGAGTATAAATGAATAGAAAAAAATAATGTAAATTTAAATATGAAACCATTATTGGGATAATCCAATGTAAATCATGGTCTACACAAACTCCATGCTCCACCACTCAACAATTTTCCATAGGAACCATTCCCTGCGCTATGTCTCCTGTCATGAAATCTACAAGTTCAATGAAACAATCGACTAGGTTGTGAGTACAAGACACAGTTTCACACCACCAATGCTTCTTTTCCATAAGTGAAAAAATAAAAAAACATTAGGTATCGTGGAATAATTAAATCCAAATTAAACATGTATATGTTGAGTCATAATTATCTCACCAAGACTCCTTGATCCTCAGACCCATCTACATCAGCACAATTCTAGAAATAATATCATGAAGGACATACCACCACCAATGAAACAAAGATCACCAAAAGACACAATGGTTTGTTATAGGAATTCATCATGTTTCATCATGTGGCTCACTTATAAGATTATGATTTTAAAACACCGACATCTCATGTCTGTAGGATAAAATGACAAATATCAATCATAATTTCATATGTAGCTTGTATAACCTTTTAAAACACCCATGAACCATGTTCATATAAACAAATTACGCATATAATTTATCTATGAATCCCGTGAAATGTTAATTTTTTAAAAAACAAGACCCAAGTCCATAAGAATAAATGATCGATACATTTTCTCTCTCTACTATGAATTCATCACTTTTTTGGTAGCTATGTTTTTCATTATTGATATTATCATCGTGTTAGGTTGGGTGACTGTCCACTGAGCCACATAACTACCATCATCTATGGTATACCATACTATATTTATAAATGTAAATAAATTTCATATTCTATGAGAATATAACAACACATTACATATCCGGGAACTATAAGTCAATGCATGATCAAATTCAAGAGGATAACAGACAGTCAAGTACGCCTTGGATACTCAGCCAACCACATTTAATACATCAGAATCATGAGTTAGTAAAATATAAACATCGAATAATGATAACATCATATGATAATTTAATGTCATTTATTGCTGTTAAATGTTTTATATTTATTGACGGATTATCATTATAATAATATTCTTAAAACTTTTTGTATAAATTTTTCATCATAATAAAATAATATTCTTGGGTAAAACATATTTTTTAAATTTTTGCAATCAGCATATTATAATTTTCCACAATTATAAATGATAATATTTTTCAATTATCATTTGATAATTTTAAACAATAATCAATATAATAATTTTTTTTGTATCGTTTTATAATTTTGGGGATTTTACATTCAATATTTTTGAAATCATCATTAAATGAAAAAAAACAGGATATAATATACCTTGTTTTTTGTTAAAATTAAATCTGGGATTATATTTCTTTATGATCATAAGAATTTAAAAAAAACCAATGCACGGTCTATATGATCATTAATCATGTTGATATTTATGATTGATGTATAGATGAATAAAAAAAGATGAGATACAGATTAAATGATAATGGAGAGAATGGATAAATAATAGTATTCTTAGACATCCAATACTCACCATCCTTTATCCAATTTATAATGCATTTTATTCATTTAAATGAGTTCCATTAAATAATTTCAGCACATATTTATAGGAGAATATGATAAACATGACTTAATAATTTAATTTTGTTATTAATATTAATATGAGATGAAAATAATAATAATTTTAATTATTGTTATGTTTTGAATGTAATATTTGTTTCATTGTTAATATTATTTTTAAACATAACTCAATCATGTGGTGGTTGATTTACACGTCGTTTGTGGTTGGTTGAACTTAAAATTATTGTGGTTACTTTTTGACCAATGATGAATATTTAATTCATGCTCATCATATGGGTCCACGAAATGCCCAATATGATGATCGGTCATAAAATAGAATTAATAGAAGAGATTAATAAATATGTGTGGAAAAAAATAAATTTTATTTAATTAATTGATCAAAATGTATTATAAATCAAATATAGGGTAGTGTGTTTGGAATGTGTATGAAGCCAATTATTTATCACGTATCTCTATTATCTGTTACACACTCTCTCTTATTAGTTATAATTATTATTTAAAAATTCAATAAAAATATATTAATTTTTATTGATTATAGTGACACAACAATATTTTCAATCGAATAATCTAGATGAGAATAATTGTAATCCTAATTACGTTTTTGAAGGAAATAATGAATGACCAATACTATTTTTGAAAACTATTTATATATGATTCATCATAATATAAAAATTGAAATTAATAATGTTATCAAATAATAATTGAATAATTATATCAATAATACTTTCCAAAAAAATAAAATGATAATTTCAATATTTATAAAATGAAAATTGTAGAAAACTATCAATGAATAATTGGGAAAATTTAACAACCTAAAATTTTCATGGATATTTTTTTGAATAATGATGGATAATTTTGAAGGAATGTTATTCATAAATAAGTAACATAATTATCATAGTGAAATTATAATAAAAATTATTATGTGACACATTTCTTAAAGTATCTGGTGATAATTATGCATTTGTAAAATATTATTAAATGGTTTTAATAATGATTAATTATATTGAATACATCTTGAGTTCATGAATTATTTTATAGTTAGAAATTGTCAAATGTTGTTTTATATATATTCATAAACCAAATAATTCATGTTCATGTATATAAAAATTGTATGGAAATTTTCCTATCAAATAGAATTTATTAACACATGTAAAATTTTATTTCATTATAAAATAATATAACTGGGTTTTTTATTAAGAAACATTAATGTGTGACCATATTTTCGGTAGGTGTAAGAAATTTTTTAGGATGACGAAACCTTTATAGAAAATTGAAATTGATGTTGAAGAAATTGATATTGGAGGTTCAATCCCATTTTGCATCGTATATTTGTGATTTTATCATGAGGCGATGATTATGTTATACTAACCCATTATTATGATGATTTTCATTTCGGTGTGTGATTATCCATGAGATTATATTTTGTGTGGTTATACCGGATTTGAACATTATTTGAGTTATCATTATTTTCTACGATACATGCTTTTTTTCTATATATAGTCAACGGAATTGTGTTTTAGGTATTAAGATACTCATGTGCTGCATTGAGGGTGGGATTTATGCATCCTAGTGTAATGTTATCCTACCAAATGTAGTCATACTATCAATAAAAGAAGACATAACTTATAAATCAGAGGGTATTTCATAGTACATATATGTTAGATATCAATCAATTATTTTTATGTATGAGGGAAATGGGTTTTAAAAAAGTTATGTGTGTTGGAGAATCGTAACTGATAGATACATTTAATTGCTTTATACAAAAATGGGCCACATTTTTTAAATGTTTAAAAGGATAAGTTACTCATATCTTATAGATACTAGTAATTATAGCCCATAGACATTTTTCATGGGTGTTTAAAAATGTAAATCCCTTTGGGGATCTACTTGATAAAACACAAGGAATTATAGTACCAACAACTAATTAGGTGGGGTGAGCCTTGTTTCATTTATTTATGTATTAACCATATTGACACACATATAGGAATAGAGCTGCTATAGGTGGTCCCTAGGTTCATGGTGACTTTTTTCATTTCATGATGATAGAAAACATGTTTTTTACTACTAATAATCTAATTTCAAAATACACATTGTTACATATATTTTTTGATAATATATAATGGACACAATGGTTGTGTCCTACTGAGTCCTATACACACTCCATATTCGAGAATTTTAGAGTGATTTTTTTATTTTGGGACCAGATATCTGTTAATATTAAATGACCCTATGGGCTAAAATTGAACATTGTAGAAGGGAACAAGATTGGATCAAGAATGACACTGAACTACCCCATCGGTGGTTGTTTTTTTATTTATCTTTTTTATATATACATCATTATACTCTAGATTTTCCTATCATATTGGGACCCATAATAAGTATGTCGTAATATTTTTCCAAAACTAATATGATTTTTTATTATATTATTTATTCATTATTATTGATCCTATAAACAGATATAAATAAAATTTTCTCCAAATGGATTTACATGAGACCCTCACTACTAGTTGGAGTCTTATTGTGTACGGGGTGGTGTGTGTGAAGTCTTATATCATTCTATCTTGAACACGAAGGCTCGTGTCAGGAAATTACAAAATGGTATCTTAGGGAGGTTATATTCATTTACCAATTGGGTATAGGACCACTATTATTATTTACCCCACATTGATAATTTTTATTTAATATTTTCATTTGGTAATTATAATAATTATTCATTCATAAAAAATATTGGTCATAGCATTTTTTTACAACTAAGTATTGAGTATTTAATGAAATTATCATTTTGTAATTCACCATAATTATACATGATAATTCCGTAAAAACAAATTATCACGAGAAATTCAGGTATATAATTGTTTTGTTTTTTTATCCTTTTTACTTCCAGAATAAAAAATATGGATGTATAAATTAATGAAATAATAATGATTAAATGAAAACAAACTATGTAAACTAAATAATCACCTACATCACAGAAAAAAAAGCAGTCATATGAATAATTAACAATTGTAGACATCTATATGAATGATAAATTTTGACAAAGGTGGTTTCTAGGTTTGTAGGTCACAAACAAAATTTACCGAATTCCATGATTAAATGTTTTGGCCATTTTACGACCCAAGACACTTATGGGTAGAAGTTTCAAAAAGGGACCAATTAGATAACATTTTAAACCATAAAATATAATTAAAAATTATAATGGAGTTAAGATTATTGGGAACGGGTAAACCAATGATAGGATGATTGATACATGGGTTGGGATCTATGTCACAACCATGGAAATTCAATTCAGTGTACCACCATGTTTACTGAAATGGTAAATTTTGTATTGTTGTGATAATTGAGGAAATTCACATTGGGATTTTCACATGCTATTTATGTTATTAATTATATTTACAATATATTCATTCAATACGACAAGGAACATAAAATCGCATACCGTATATATACCTATCATTTCATTATATAATAGTTAATTAATAAAATGCCATAAATTTTCTATATGATTGGAATAGTTTCTATTTTCTGATATATGTATGATTCCATGTTTTGAGATATATCAATAATTTTAATTAATTTTTCGAACTAATCATGTTTCCATGTCAAAAGATATTTTATATAAATATGATAGATGTTACTACTACATATGGAAGGATCCAGGGGTTAGGTCTATGAAGGTTATACATTGGGTCGCTTGTAGACTCATAGGGAAGCCTCTTTGTCATCTTATAGACTAGTTGGAATTTTCGCCTTCATATTGTTTATATTATTATGGATATGTTAAAGTGGAATTGTGATGTTTGAGATATATTGTATGAGTTGTTTGATCATACCATCTAGGGATACTTCTCAGGGATGAGAATTTTATATATTGAGAGACTTTTAATATCTAGAATTTTTAAAAAAATAATAAACCCTCTTATTGAAAATGTATAATTTTTTTTTGAAAATGTAAATTAGAATTTAAAATAATTTATTAATTGTTTAAAATATAAAAATTACTTTTAAAATCATAGTTAAATGATTGGAATATTCTATGTAATATTTTCAATGGAAGATGTTGAGTTATTGTGAGAAAACTAAGACAACTATTTGGTCTAGGAATATTGTTTACCCTAAAAGAGATGAAACATTTTTATATGCCTAGAATTTGGATGGATCAATCATGCGAATAAAATATTTAATGGTTTTTATTGTATTAATCTACAATATAATTTAATACCTCTCAAACTATGAAGAATATGTGAAATTATAAAATAGGAATATAACATGGTATTTAACCAAGGCGATGTACAAATATTATCTGCATTGGGTGTTGGGAAACATAACACACAATAAAACCATCTTTATTTTTTAATTAATTATTTATCATATTATTAATTAAAGAATATTTTATATGTATCAAATGTTGCATTGTAAATAAAATCTAAGAACACTATTTAGTTTGAAACATTAGGTTGACACTAGAAAAGTGTACAAATTATATGGGCATTGGACGTTTATATTTTTTAGAATTCATTTTTTTTGGGAAATTAAAATAAATAAAATAATTATATTTATATTTATATATAATTTATTTATTATTATTTTCAATAAATTAAAAATTCAAAATAACATAGATTAATAACACCAGAAAAATTAATACCCCTTTTTGTATAAAACCAATGTATTGAACATAATATTCATCTCAGATTTATCATACCACACACCATTTGAGATATATTATTTTTTTATAAATAAAAAATTAAAAAAAACAAAATACTGAATCTAAATTATGTTTTATCATGTGTTCTGTTTCTAAACATCTGACATGGATCACATTTGTCCATCACCTTGGATAAATCTTACGTTTTTTACCCAATATCATCTCATATTTCTCCTAGGATGTAAAATTTTGTAGATATTAAATTATTTTGAAAAATAATATCACTACATATATAAAATATATCATTCACATTATCTATAAATCCAAATGTATGATGAATCAAAATTTGAAAAAATTCATAGTGTAAACACCACGTCTCAAACATAACTGTGGTCTTACTTTTCTCTCACTAACTTAGTGACTACTTATAAAAATAATCTATATAAATATTTAAGGTGGTTAGTGTTATTTTAACATATCATATTATCTATAAAACATTTACTATGTTAATTTTATTGAAAAACAATATAATCAAATAAAATTATTATAAATTACCAATAATAGGGTGTTTATTCTTTTTTTAAAAATTCCAGATATTATATTTCTCCCCCACCATAGATTTCATACCTCTGAGAATCATCATATGTTTTCTTACTTGAACAACTCATACTGCAGAGCTCAATAGTCATACAACTGCTTTAACATCTTCTCAATATGAGTAACATTAGAAACATAACAATTCCAACCAATATAAGTTATCGCACATAGGAATCCCAAAGAGTACACCTGAAACCCAAAGTGTAACACTCTAACCTATAAAAAATTTATGCATCCATGATCATTGGTATAATTTTCCATATATATACATACTATCATATTAACATGATTAGGTCAACTAATTGATTCCTATACAGATATATCACACAACATGTCAATGTAGATATATCACAAAGAGAAACAATCACAAATTGATTGTATAAATCAAAAAAATTATTTGTTAACAATTATTCCACCAAAAGATATGTATATATATGGAATGTGAACCTATTTTCCCATAATAATTCATCAACATATGAAAAATCTCTTAAATAACATATAACATCAGATGAATCACACAAAGTGTATGTAATCAACAGTAAACACTAAACATAATTTCCCATTTATATTAACAGAGAGATCAACTACATAATACTAGCCAGTCACATATATAATTCCCATGATCAATTCCCTACCATCGAAACTCATGTCTATTGAGTCCTAAACCATAACATGAGGTGAAATAAGTAAATTACTAATAATCGTCAGATACCGTTTTATATCATCTAGTCCCAAACAACCAGGTCCAAATAGAATGCAACAAGACCTCATTCATGTGTCCCCATATGAAAAAAGGATTTTGAATGGTAAGGAGAGTATCATGTGAATAGAATGGGATAATTTACAATACGTATCATCTCATAGGATCAATAATTATGAATAATGAAAAAATAAATATTAAAAGTAAATGCAGAAACAAAAAGGGTCACATACATAGAATAGATCAAATATTGGTAGACCAATAAAAAGTATAAATAAGTAGATATAAATAAATTAAATTTAAATTAAAAACACATACATGGTATTATGTTTTCTTTTATGGTCCTCCTCAAAATAATGATGTACCAATATACTATCCTCCCTTAGTTCATTTCCCTTGGTCAGATCTTTGGTAATGAAAAATACATGTCTATTGAATTGACCAAGTAGGATCCTAGTAAATTACTATGTTGGAAACCACCCATGTGTTGATACCATAAGTGAAAAAATTATATATTACATTCTATATATTGAAAAAGGAAAATGCTCAGAGAACATACATGTATTGATTCATCATGAGCTGACCATTCTATGACAAACCCCAGCCCCACCTAATTTTTTCTCATTGATGATAAAAAAGTCAAAAAGATACATACCTCCACTGAAGAAAAATGGTTTCCTTATCCCACTTGATGTTTTTATTGTAACACCTAATGATCTACCAAGTAGATCCCCAGTCTGTATAACCATATAAAACACCAAAAGACTATATATGTAGAATGAAATGACCAGTATATATCTATTTTGAATCCATAGCCAACATATCCTTTTTAAACACCCATGATCAAATTCTGTAGGATGAAATTACATAAATCTATCATATATTCATTCCTAGACCACTTTTCCCGTATAAACACCCACATTGAATGTTCATAAGAAGAAATCTCTACTGTCTACCCGCTTGATTCAATGAACTCCTCTATGCTAGGGTATGAATTGTTAGCATTTTGTATATTAAAACTTGTTTAGGTTGCCTAACATGAAACATAGTCAAATAACTCCCAACCTAAATGGTTGAATTTTGTTTCTTAATACCTACAACACATCTCCATTTGGTATTAACAGACACACAAACACATGACATTTCATGGATTGATTAATCAAACCACGATAAAATTCATGATAATCTCACACAAACATGTATGCCCTTGGCTACTAACATGCTGACATGAAATTCATATTTTACATGGGTTATTCCAACATAATAATCGAATGATGATAACATGATATATATTTATATGGACCAAAATAAAAAGAAACCTCCTTTATAAAATTCATCATTGACAATAAAAAATTCTATTGAATGTTTTGAGACCAAAACCACATTCTCAAACCAACTATAAATATGATTTCATCTCATTTGTTACTAAATGAAAAAACACCATATTTAACTTAGAAAATAAAAAATTCACATAAAATAATAAATTATATCTCGTGGATAATTTTCTTATTATAATTGTAAACATGATTTTGCAAAATTGTCATGTGATAAGTTTCCTTATAATTTCTCCCCAGATAATTACTATAATTATTTTATAATAATATTCCATACAAATTACCTTTCAAAGTTCAAAACTGTTATTTAAAAAATTTATTTGTAATATTTTCACCATTATCCAGTGATATTTGTTTTCAAATATCATTGTTATTGTTTTTTCAACTATTGTATGCTAATTTTACATAATTATGATTGTTAAAATTATCATTGTTACAATTCATCAACAATAAATTTAAAAATTGTATTAATTTTAAATAATACATTTTTTAAAATAATCCATTAAAAATGCCGATAACTAGATTGAACAAACTTTATATGCTTCAAAAATACTGGGATTAAACTTCTGCTCATCGACATAAATCAAACGAGAACGACGTAAAGATAATCAGATAAATAATGAAGATGATAATTATGGTTTTAGTTATATAATAAAAAAATAGTATATAGATATTGTGTAAGAGGGATGATACATATATAATAAATAATTGGCTTCCTACCCATTCCATACACAACACCCAAAATCTAATTTATAAATAATTTTCATAAATTAATTTAGTAAGTTTTTTAATTAAATAAATTTATTATTACTCTCTCATTTGAATTCTATATGCATACCCACAATCATATAGGTTGTTTTGTGGACTTGTACAATGATATCAATTAAATACTCATCATTCCGATTAAAATTGCATCCTAATTTTATGATCATGATGCCAATAATGGAACGTAATTTTAAAAACATACTAATGAGTTATGACAGATACAATGTTCGTACGCAATTATATTGTAAATTTAATATTGAAAAAAAAAATTAATATTATTAAATATCTTAAATTAAAAATAGGTATGAAATAAATTTATATTACTAAATCACAGTTATCGTTTCTACTATTAGAATTATTTTCCATAATTAATAAACTTCAATATAACTAAAATATTTATTTTAATTAATTAATATCTCTCATTCATTCAACCATTATGATTTTAAAGAAAACCACCTGAAATACATAGTGGATTATATGTTTTTATTAACAACCCAATTTCATTTATATATGAAAAATTATATTATCATTATTTTTATACAACCTCAAATTATAAATCGACCCATTGAGAAATGTTATAAATTTATTAACTGAATTTTATAGAACATAGAACATAAATTTTATTTTATTAAAAGAAATATTAATAATAATATATTAATAACATGCTATTATTATTATTTTAAATTACCAAATGAAAACAAAAATAATTAATAACATAAATATTGGACACTCACAAACATTATACACTACTGAGCTCAATCCTTGCATTCTGATCCTCACAGTAGTCTCCATTTTCACATAAAAAGTATCGTTTGATATATATTACTATTTTTATTAAATAATTTTTTTATCAATTAATAAATATAATATGATTTTTTAACATGTTCAATGATTACATACACCTGGCGCTCAAAAAACATATACCTCACCTATTGTAAATTCCCTGATCCAGATCCAATAGTGGTCTCAAATTTAGAATATGATCATCTTTTTTGGATATATTATACTATTTTGGTAAATAATTATATAAAATTTACTAAAGATATTCTCATTATTGAGTTATACAATTCATTGATTCTTAAAAATATTTCATCATGACAATTGAAAACATTGCATCATTGACCTAATAGTGGTATTTGTTTTCTCTCACTAACACAATGTACGACTCTGAAAATATTTCATATAATATTCCAATGTGCTAAATTGTATTTTACCCTGACACATGATGTTTAAAATATTTTATTTTGTTTTTCTATTGACTTTTTTTTTCACATAGGACACATATAAATTATTATCATAGTATTTTTGATTTTTTTTAAATGAAAATGATATTAAAAATAAATTTTCTATTCTAGAGTGTTTGGATAATGATAATTTTATTTTGGATTTTTACCGTTTGGATAATGTAGAATATGAATGGAATAATTTTATCATTTACATGTGGGAAAATGATGATATTGACTCAATGGAGTGATATGACATTAATAGATCGTTTTTTAACAATTAATTTCTATTTTTTATCAATATAAAATGTATAAGGAACTCCTTGATTTAAATAATTATCATTAATCTATTAGTACATATAAGGAAAATAATACAATACATATGAGGTGTCCATATGAAATTATTATCCAACCCAAATGAAATAATTATCAATTATTTATTGGTGTTACCAAAAAATATCATGATATTTATTAGAAAAATAATTATGTAATTCCACGAAAATTCTAAAAACCATGGATAAAATAATATAGAATCATTATTCTAAATGTGTTGAAGGAAACGTGGAAAACATTGTATTAAGTGGATAAATAAATAGTTTATTTATGAAAAAGAAGTAAATACAGTGATTCATTGTGAATTAATGGTAATAAGTTATTTAATTATTTGAGTAAAGTGAATTCACCATATAATAAACCATCCACAATAATTTTTTTTCAAATTTTAATAGTAGTTAAATTATAATAGACGGTGAAAAAACAAAAGGTTAATGATTATAATAATCATCAATATCCTTTTCTTCCCATATATATAGGAAAATATCATTTTATAACTATTTCATATGAAGTGTGTGGTGAAAATGGTGAAATTTACACTTATCATATACTATAGCATTGATAATGTCTAATTTGAAACATTATCTACCAACTATTTTCTATAATGACTTTTATAATGGTTTTAAAATTACATATCCATGATAATATATTTACCTAGTAGTGAAAAACCATATTTTTTAAATGATCATATTTCAATTCTATGTTTCTTCTATGGTTGATGATTTTTGTTATGTGATGCATAAATATCATGTATTTCTCCCTCTAGTGAATTTGAATATTAATTTGGACATGAAATATGTTTCATAAAATAAATACAACATTAATTTTCTTATAATTGAATTCAAGTTTTATATTCCAAACCAACATATCATTATTTATCAATGTGATAATGCATATTAAATTAAATTTGAAATAAAATACATTATCTGGGTATTGATACTTATTAATAAGGGGGATTTTAATATGTTGTTTGGGATAAATCTCAATTTTGATGATATTCTACTTTAAATGAGTTTTTCATTCATTTTTTTTATATTTCCATGGGATTACATCGAATTATGAGTTCATTTTTCAATAGAACAATATCATGGTGCTACTCTTATTTAAAATAATACATATCAAATTTCTGTGATGGGGTTACAAAAAATTAAAATGAAACAACATGATAATATTAAAATAGGATTAATTTTCAAATGTTTATTACAATTGGAGGGGGGGTTCGCCTATTCTTTTTCTAATTATGAAATAATGGTAAATAAGACAATGAATTGATTTCCAAGAACAAGACATGATAATGTCCATGAACATGTATCCATTACATTATATTACTGATATGGTTAATAAAATTTAATGAAATAAATAATTTTCCAACATTGATATTCTATATGGATATCATAAATTGTGGTTCGATGATGATGATATACCATACACAACATTTTGAACAAAGTATGGACTCTATGAATATATAATGATGACTATTCATCTTCCTAATTCCTCAGATATCATTATCGGTTTAATCTATATAGTCATTAGATATTACCACGACTAATTTGAGGTAATATTTATATTCTATATCATTAATTTAAAAAATATTAATGAATTTAATGAATATAAGTTAATGGTTTTACTGAATACAATATATAAGGATAATATTAATGATGAATTTACCAAGACTGAATTTTGGATAAAAAAATTTAGTCTTCATTTCAAATAATCCCAATAAAGGGAATACTTGTGGAACCGTCAAAGAAAAAAGCTACTCAATGTTGTCATAGAACAACCATGTTAACTGATATAAATAGATTATGTGGTTTTTGTGGATATTATTAATAATAAATATAGAAATTTTCAAGGTTATCCAGTCCACTTACAATGTCGACTCAAAAGAGATCTATGCAGCCTTTGATAAATGAATGTCAGGATTATTTTATGGAATTGATGAGATTCCTAGTTAGAACAATTTTTTCATACATTACCCTAGATTAGAGAATGATCTTTAATATATATTGATTTATCTATGATGGGATCAGTATGTGTTATAATGAAAAATGATTTGGCAATATATTATTCCTCGCTACAATTGAATGTAGATGAACAAAATTACTAACTCCTGAATGGGAGTAAGAAGTTAAACTTTTTAACTAAATCTTATTTTTAATTATATTTAAGGCCAAAGATATGATATATATATTTACCATAACAACATAAAGTACATATTCACTTAATATATCTGAATATTCACTATATAATATGGTTAGTGATGATTAATGATTATGACATCTCAATACATTTCCACAATGGGAAAGTAGATATTGAGGATGATTATATGAGTGAATAAATCATGCTATAGTTATTATTTTCACCAATATTATTATATTTTCTATGGATAGATCTAGAAATATACAATGAAGGGGGAAATATAATCTAGTTAATTTTTTTTGGCGAAATCACCAATTTGAGGAAGCCAGATGATACATGATGATACAAGTTATTATATATATATATATCGATGGCATAATTCATGGGGATAAAAATATTTTTAATTGAGGTTTCAATGTAACACACATATGTTTTATGAAATATAATTTCTTTAAATTCAATTCATTCATTGATAACTTGTGTTACACACAACAACAAGTCTAAATGTACTGTGATAAACTATTAAAATATTATTATTATATGTTATCACCTTGAAATTAAATTAGATGGTATAAAAAGGACTAAATATATTATCAAAATTTATTTTGTTAATTTTTTTTTAATTTTTATTCAGTGGAATGTATTTTTTTAGCGATTAAAATTAAAACCATTTGAAAATAATTTAGCTATTTTTCTAAAAAAGTAACTCTACGAGTGTCATGTATTTTAACAATAAATTATTTTTATTAATATTTATGAATTAATTAATAACATCTATATGTACTATATAATATTATATTCAGTAAAAATTCAAATGATAATTATTGTATAAAAATAAATATTATTTTATGCATAAAAATATTATTTTTCAAAACTGAATTTTTCTGTTATATTTTTTCACATAAATTTATAATGTATTCTATTACTATTTTTAATTAATTTTGATAAAAATAATTTTGTAATTAAAATCAATAGAGTCAAGTCATGAAAAATTAACCCATTAATTTTTGGTCAACAATAATTATAATTCTGGTATCATTTATCACAGCGTTAAAGTGTAAATAACGATAATCTATGTAAAAACTATGTGAATAATCCAAATTTTTTCATAACAATTCCTATTTGATGAATTTAATATTAGTATTCCACCTTGGTAGAAAATTTCCTGGAAGAATTGAATATTTTCCGTGATAACGGAATTTTTATTATTTAAAACAATGAAGGTTACAAAGTTCCCATCAGTTATTTTTAATTATATTTTATATATTCTCAAAAAAATAAAAGTATTAATGAATGAGTATTTTTAGTAATTTTTATAATAATGAAATTTTTTTCATGATAGAAAGTTATTTTATATTTTTAGTAATTATACACTGACCATAAAGTCTAATGAAACACTAATGTATTATATCTTTAGTTAAAAAAATACAGTTTATGTGAATATAAAACACTAAAATTAATATAATTTGAGTAAATTAATGTGTTTTCTGAATTTATTATAATAATTTGGAAACTTATTTATTTTTAAAATGATTTATATTCAAATTTATTTTATCCCCGTTATTTCATTTAGATCATATGAAATGGACAGTGTCACGAACCGAATCTGGTCGCCTTCAAACTCGGCACCCGACCCGGTCCATGGCAAGACTCGAAGGGCATTCCCGATCCCCACGTGCTGGCACAAGTGCCCGGGTATCATAAAATGAAAATTGGGAACGATTTGCCTGATTTTATAAACATAAAACAACAAAAGAATCCAATGAAACAAATCTGGATTTTTCAAACCAAACAATCTTTTACAAAAATTCAGAACTGAATTACATGGCTTAAAACAACTCAAAAGGTCTATACCAAAGTTAAAAATCCAAATAAGGACAGCCCAAGAACCATCATGGCAAGGGGCTCCTCCCACACGCCACCTCCACAAGACTTCACCACCAAGGACCTGCTAGAAACCCGAACCACTGGAACAAAAAAATGTACCCAACTTGCGACAAAAAAAAACCCATGTCTACTTACACCCAAGGGTGTAAGTAGGGTGTGAGCCAATGCCCAGTAGGATACCACCACTAAGAGATTCCATGTGATAAACATTTAAAGATGAAAAGCATGCACATTTTCAAAAACATGAAAAGCTAGTTACAATTTCTAAAAGATGCTACTTTGAATAAAAACAGTTTTCAAGTGGGCTATCATTAAGAATCAACACTTTTAAAAAAAATTAAACACTACTAAATTTTCCAGCCAACTATACCGTATGCCGACGGTAAGTACAAAGTAAACAATGAGCACAAGAAATAGGAAGTAACACCTAGGCACTAGCTAGCTGTGTGTCCCAGGTACCTCGTATCTCGGTGAGAGTAACCATCACAAATATCCATTCTCGTGCACGAGCCAATAGTATAGAACATACCCATAACCTATTGGTCCCCAATCATCATCATCATAGTTTAGTTAGAGTTGTAAGCGTCAATTTTGCTAATTGAAATTGAGGCCAAACCCCACGGATTCACTAGCATACTAGTACACGTCCACCCACCTAGATACCCAGGTTTTCCCCTTGTGCTCAAACATGTTCAACACATCAAAAAATGTACATTGAACATGAAAATATCATTTACACATCACAAATTTACCAAACAGACCATATGTATACCACACAAGTCATAAAAAATCCATTTTTCATTCAAAATGATTTTGAAATCCGAATCACACCAAAATAGCCCACAACACATTACATATTTCTTCAACACTTCCACAAAACCATTAAACAATTTTATAAAACAGTCATATGATATTTAAACTCATATAAAAGCCCACACACATGTAATATAACACTTCTTTCATATTCAAAAATTCAATTTTTCACATCACACTCACACAAAACACTCCACATCACTTTCACATCACTTTCACTCCAAAATATCTCCTTCAAACAATTTAATAAAATATTTCCAAGATGATACATATCACATAGCAGCCTTTTCACAAATGAAATGGATCTTTCAAAAATATACTCCTACCAAAACAGTTTGCTGATATAGTTTCACCTATTACACAACCCAATAAAGCATTCAAAACTTCCATAAAACAATTATAAAGAGTATACCCAAACTTTGCACATAAAATCCATTTCAAAAATCTTTTTTTAAGCCAAAAGAACACCAAGACCCTACCAAAACAGAATTGGCAGCCCAATAATCATGAAATAATCCACATTCAAATGATATATAATCACGTTGAATAATATCACAAAAGATACCCATGAGAACACACAAATCCATAAAACACTTTCAAGGAGTATAATAAGGTTATACAAATAAAACCATTCAAATACACCCCATTTTTAGGCCCACATGGAACTATATCATTACCTAACCATAATTGTCAGCCCCTTTCAACAACTAATAAATCACTTCCACATTTTACAAAACTACCACAAGATATAACACATGAAATACATTTGAAAAATACACATTTCAAGCAAAAATGTAACTCTAAAAACAAATGCTTTACTATTGCAACCAAAAATGGTTTTCACATAATGCACAGCACATAAGGAACATTCAAAATTATTTAATCAAGCAAACTAACTCATCATTAAATGGTTACCCACAGAATCACATACCGAATGTGTCGAAACCCTCAAAACTTGGTGCGAAACCTTAAGCGCACCACCGTTGCACCAAAAGGAATACAAATCCAGACCTAAACAAAAAAAATTTACCCAAAAGACACCAAATCATACATTAGGATCGAACCCCATCTTCTGGACATGAGGAACTTCAAGAAAAAGGAAATAAAACTAAAAGAGGATGGAAGGAACCAAGAAGTAATTCCCTTACTTGAAATATCTTGAATGAATCGGCCCCAAACCACAAAATAATGAATCACCAAGTACCCAAAACTGGTATTTAGGTTTTAAGGATTCATATTAGGTCATGTGGGGACTAAAATGGGAGAAAAATGATGAAAAATGAAGGAGTTATGAAAGGATCAATTTACCTCTCCAAATCTGCCCGATTTTTGAAACCCTAATAAGTTCAGTACTAAAGCGCGATGAAAAAGAGCTCTAAAGAGGAGAGAGAGAGCTTGGGCGCGTTTCTGGGTTCAAGGGGCGCATATGAGGCTTTGAATCACAGAAAAAAACTTAAAAATGAATAAGTTATTAATTAATCAAATATTATTTTTAAAACTGGAATTGGCCTTTCGGGCAGGCCCAATCCCTTAAATAAAAACCAACATAAACCTTGGTTATGGTTTTCCAAAGGTTCCAAATTTTAATTTTGGTGTTAATATATCAGGGGAGGATATTTAAGAGTTGGAATGAAGGAAAAATATTAAAAAATGAAAAAGTTATAAAGGAAACAAATTTTATTTTTAAATCTGGAATTGGGATCGCGGTTTGGCCCAATCCATGAAAACTCATCTATTTCTCCATAAAACCTTTGGAAACCATCCAAAAAAAAAATGAAAGGAAAAAAATGAAATTTAACTTCAAAATAATTCATGTATGTGACAATTCGCCTCACAATGAAAACTTTCCGTCCCCGGAAAGCTACAGAAAGGCCAGATACGATAGCCAAACCGAACTGATAAACCAAGATGTACTCCCTTTCCAGGTTTCGCCCCCCAAAGGCCAAAACACCTTCGTTGATCAATTAAGGAAGGAATAATTCACAAAAAAATCATACACCACTTTACTGAAACAATCAATCACATTCAGGCTTTATCCCAAAGGAAAACACCTCAAACACTATCAGAATAAGACTCAAGCAATTCACTCAAACGAACAACAACATCGAACAAGGTTACACTTACCTTACTTTAACTAATACATTGGGCACTCTCCAGTCCCAAAGTTTACCCATGGAAGATGTAAGTAGTTAGATATATCCAAATGATATTACCCACTTCCCATACAATACCAAGGAAAAACATGAGTTACTTATATGAAGAGACACAAATGATCTCCCCACCATAAGAGACAACTTAATTTTTTTTCCCGAGACAGAATCAAGACAGTAATAGGGGAAGGCCCAAACAGACTCCCTAGTACAAGGGCTATACATCCATTAGAAATTTACAAAATAATATGCACGATACCCATGGTGGGTCTTCCCACCACAAGAACCAACCATCTTAACCGATCGGCGTGGGCCGACATGAAAAGACCCCAAAATTAAGGAGTTGGGATGGTCACACAGTTAGTCTACACAGTTTGAGAAACTGTGCGATAACTATGTGGATCCTTATATCTGCATGGTTTTTTTTGTTCACGGTTAGAACTAACCATGTGAAAACCGTGTGCTCAACTTGTCTAGCCAAATTTCCAACCATTCTCCAAAGTCTCAATGGAAACCAAAGGGGGAGGGAATAACATTGTGTGATGACATGGGTACAAGACCCTCCACCTATTTCCACCGAACAGGAACAACAGAAGAAATATGATGACACCATAGGTTTAAAATCTTCCTATCTTTAATACTGAGGATAGGACTTTGTACAAGGGTTTAAACTACACTGGGGTTTCCCCTGACTATGCGCCAGCTTCTCTCTGGGACCTATGGCTGGAGCTCAAAATATTGAAGCATCTTCGGCCACACAGTTTGGCTGTTGAAACCCCTATGTGGAACTTCTTCTTTCGGTGCCACAAACAACTACACCGCATACCCTGATGGGTTCATCAAGACATAACACACTCCATAACTCACTTTACCAAAACCATACATTTCACTGAAACAAGGGATCAGAATAAGCACACACATCGCACCTTGTTTCTTTGGGTGAGAAACAACAGAAGGGTAGGACATGTATAAACACCATCCACTAAGATAGAGGATTTGATGTTTTTCCCAAGGGATACATACTCCCAACATAACAGAGAACCTAAGAGGATTGTGTGACCTTGACCTTTAGAGTCAAAAGAGCACACAACATCACAATGCGTCACCAAACAGGACCTTTGTGATTGATAGAAACAATACATAGAACATGACCATATACCAAGTCCCTAAACAACAGACAAGTCCAAAAAGTGGACACAATATCCTATCAGGACCAAAATCTCAAAATTGGTGGTTTAATAATAACTCTTGCTTCATGGAAACTATGAAGAACCCCAAAGGCCCTCTTAGACACCATCAAGACACTCATCCAAAATAACAACCCTAGACCACATCCACCTTCGACGAATTAGGAAACATAAGAAACTATGATCTCTTTCACCCATCCACAAGCACTCTCCCATTACAAGAGGATCTAAAAATCAAATAAAATAATGGGTGTATACTCAATCTAAAAATCTCAAGAAAAAAATATTCCTTATATTGATCAACTGGAGGATATTCCAATGGAGAAAAAATCTGGGTTGCGCTTCAGTTATGCATTAACCTTTAATGGGGGTGTACCTTATCCAATGGGAGAACCCAAGGACCCAACCAACCTGGTCCATTGGTCAAAACAAGCCATAAACCAGATCCAAACACATGAATGGAACTATCGTAAAGGCATCCCAAAACATTTTTTAAAAGAGACCACTAACCGTCCCTACAACACAGCTTACCGACCAAACACAAACCCAAAACACAGTTCAAACAGGAGAGGTTATTGGACAAAAAAAACATCCCACAAAAACAACATCTTCAAAGACCCATAATACAAACCATCCCAAAACTATTCATCAAGTCTTCATGTTTCTCTTTAAAAAAATTTCTTTGAAAACAAATGGTTCAGCGGTTAGCGCATCCACCAATGGTACCCCATGGGCCTTACACATGCATGTTTCAGTGCCACACCGGGCACCCTCCTCATATCCATCTCGACACTCATCGAGTCATGTCATCAACCATCCATCTTCCCATATAACCCCATGAACGTGGTTGCTCACGAAAGTACCAAAGGTTAAAACAAAAATTTGTTCCACTTTTCAAAACCAAAACGGTCAACCAACACATCCTTTTTCCTCAAAACCGCTAACCACAAGATCAAAATCCCAACTCACATCTTAAAAAAATTTCAGAAAGTCACAACCATTTAGAAAATAACTCACTTTCAAGATATTCACATCAATTTCAAATCATCTCATCCCATTAAATCACACTCTGATTGTTTAGAAAACTCTATTGGAAACACTTTTCAAAACCAACTTCAATATAGTTCATGCTTTCAAAGAGGTGTAAGCACACCATTTTATATTTCAAAACAATTCTGAAAATTTAGTTCTTCCATTTCATAAACCCAACCATTCCCTCTTTATTTGAAAATCATTTCATAAAAACTTTACGCTTCTTAAAACCAAGTCACCTTAAAACCAAAATGCCAAGATTTCAAAACTAAAGAACACCAGACAATGCAAGAGGAAACTAGTTTCAGTGGGTGACATGGAAATATGGTTGGCGGTCATATTCCAATCACTTCACTATCACAGAGAGTGTTCTAGGTAATATCCCCGGCTCCACATGGCTTGCCAGACCCTGCGAGCTCATTGAGACCATTAACCCAACTCTCTTTTCATTTCCCCTAATCATCATCAAACCAAGAAAACCCAAAGACATAGACAAATACCAACTTCCCCTGGCGACTTGAATCCTGAAATGAGGTGTGGTGATCAAGCAAACTACCCATAACCAGAATTCCATGTCCCAACAATCATAACTCTAGGCTATCCTGACTATTTCCCAAATAACATGACTAAAATGGAGCGAACCTCCTTTGATACCATTTTGTCACGAACCGAATCTGGTCGCCTTCAAACTCGGCACCCGACCCGGTCCATGGTAAGACCCCAATGGCGTTCCCGATCCCCACGGGCTGGCACAAGTGCCCGGGTATCATAAAATGAAAATTGGGAACGATTTACCCGAGTTTATAAACATAAAACAACAAAAGAATCCAATGAAACAAATCTGGATTTTTCAAACCAAACTATCTTTTACAAAAATTCAGAACTGAATTACATGGCTTAAAACAACTCATAAGGTCTATACCAAAGTTAAAAATCCAAATAAGGACAGCCCAAGAACCCTCATGGAAAGGGTCACCTCCGACAAGCCACCTCCACAAGACTTCACCACCAAGTACCTGCTAGAAACCCGAACCACTGGAACAAAAAAAACTGTACCCAACCTGCAACAAAAAAAACCCATGTCTACTTACACCCAAGGGTGTAAGTAGGGTGTGATCCAATGCCCAGTAGGATACCACCACTAATAGATTCCATGTGATTAACATTTAAAGACGAAAAGCATGCAAGTTTTCAAAAACATGAAAAGCTAGTTAGAATTTCTAAAAGATGCTACTTTGAATAAAAACAGTTTTCAAGTGGGCTATCATTAAGAATCAACACTTTTAAAAAATAAATCAACACTACTGAATTTTCCAGCCAACTATACCGTATTTTGACGGGAAGTACAAAGTAAACAATGAGCACAAGAAATAGGAAGTAACACCTAGGCACTAGCTAGCTGTGGGTCCCAGGTACCTCGTATCTCGGTGAGAGTAACCATCACAAATATCCATTATCATGCACGAGCCACTAGTAGGGAACATACCCATAACCTAGTGGTCCCCAATCATCATCATCATAGTTTAGTTAGAGTTGTAAGCGTCAATCTTGCTAAGTGAAACTGAGGCCAAACCCCACGGATTCACTAGCATACTAGTACACGTCCACCCACCTAGATACCCAGGTTTTCCCCTTGTGCTCAAACATGTTCAACACATCAAAAAATGTACATTGAACATGAAAATATCATTTCCACATCAAAAATTCACCAAACAGCCCATATGTATACCACACAAGTCACAAAAAATCCATTTTTCATTCAAAATGATTTTGAAATCCAAATCACACCAAAATAGCCCACAACACATTTCATATTTCTTCAAGACTTCCACAAAACCATTAAACAATTTTATAAAACAGTTATATGATATTTAAACTCATAAAACAGCCCACACACATGGAATATAACACTTCTTTCATATTCAAAAATTCAATTTTTCACATCACACTCACACAAAACACTCCACATCACTTTCACATCACTTTCACTCCAAAATATCTCCTTCAAACAATTTAATAAAATATTTCCAAGATGATACATATCACATAGCAGCCTTTTCACAAATGAAATGGACCTTTTAAAAATATACTCCTACCAAAACAGTTTGCTGATATAGTTTCACCTATTACACAACCCAATAAAGCATTCAAAACTTCCATAAAACAATTATAAAGAGTATACCCAAACTTTGCACATAAAATCCATTTCAAAAATCTCTTTTTGAGCCAAAAGCACACCAAGACCCTACCAAAACAGAATTGGCAGCCCAATAATCATGAAATAATCCACATTCAAATGTTATATAATCACGTTGAATAATATCACAAAAGATACCCATGAGAACACACAAATCCATAAAACACTTTCAAGGAGTATAATAAGGTTATACAAATAAAACCATTCAAATACACCCCATTTTTAGGCCCACATGGAACTATATCATTACCTAACCATAATTGTCATCCCCTTTCAACAACTAATAAATCACTTCCACATTTTACAGAACTACCACAAGATATAACACATGAAATACATTTGAAAAATACACATTTCAAGCAAAAATGTAACTCTAAAAACAAATGATTTACTATTGCAACCAAAAATGGATTTCACATAATGCACAGCACATAAGGAACATTCAGAATTATTTAATCAAGCAAACTAACTCATCATTAAATGGTTACCCACGGAATCACATACCGAATGTGTCGAAACCCTCAAAACTTAGTGCGAAACCTTAAGCGCACCACCGTTGCACCAAAAGGAATACAAATACATACCTAAACCACAAAAATTTGTCCAAAAGACACCAATTCATACATTAGGATCGAACCCCAACTTCTGGACATGAGGAACTTCAAGAAAAATGAAATAAAACTAAAAGAGGATGGAAGGAACCAAGAAGGAATTCCCTTACTTGAAATATCTTGAAGGAATCGGCCCCAATCCATAAAATAATGAATCACCAAGTACCGAAAACTGGTATGGAGGTTCGAAGGATTCATATTAGGTCATGTGGGGACTGATATGAGAGACAAAGGATGAAAAATGAAGGAGTTATGAAAGGATCAATTTACCTCTCCAAATCTGCCCGATTTTTGAAACCCTAATACTTTCAGTACTAAAGCGCGATGAATAATAGCTCTAAATAGGGGAGAGAGAGCTTGGGCGCGTGTCTGGGTTAAAGGGGCGCATATGAGGCTTTGAATCACCGAAAAATACTTAAAAATGAATATGTTATTAATTAATCAAATATTATTTTTAAAACTGGAATTGGGCTTTCGGGCAGGCCCAATACCTTAAATAAAAACCAACATAAACCTTGGTTATGGATTTCCAAAGGTTCCAAATTTTAATTTTGGTGTTAATATATCAGGGGAGGACATTTAGGAGTTGGAATGAAGGAAAAATATTAAAAAATGAAAAAGTTATAAAGGAAACAAATTTTATTTTTAAATATGGAATTGGGCTCGCGGTTTGACCCAATTCATGAAAACTCATCTATTTCTCCATAAAACCTTTTGAAACCATACAAAACAAAAAATGAAAGGAAAAAAATGAAATTTAACTTCAAAATAATTCATGTATGTGACAGACAGTGTCAAAATTGACATTATTTAAATTTTATTGAATTAAATAAAAATTTAAAAATACTAAAATATAAAATAAAGGGATAAAAAATGGCTTCAAATGTAATCGTATAACAATTTATAGATCAATTTTAGGAACTTTTATTTTGAATGAATTTATTATAATTTATTGTTTTAAAAATATTCCATGGCTTCCCTCTCACTCCCTTAGAATAGGGCACCCGTTATTTTAATTATTCACACAATACTGAGATATCCAGCACAACTATCCCTAAAAAACTTTATTATCAAAATCAATAGACATGTTTTTCATATGAATATATCACAAAACTATTAACCATATGTTCCAGAAAAATTTATATAATGGGGGACAACCAGTTGTCAGGTATTATTCATACATGACCTCTTAAAAAATTTTAGTTCTTATAATTGAACTAATTTAGTTGTATGTAACATTAAATAATAAATTAACTACAATAAATATTATTAAATATAATTTTTATTTTTATTATAAGTTTATCCATCATCGTTTAATTAAATAAGATTTTAATGTATTTCTCCTGAATAAATATATCTTATAGTCTCCACATAACAGTAAAATTCACGTTCCATCACCATATTTCATGGATATAAATTACAATGAGTATAAATATTGTACAAAATATTTGTGAAATTATTATTATTGTAGAATTATCATATAAAAAAATTATTATTCATTTCTATATGTATGTTAAAATTATAATACACCGCGTGTGTACGTGTGGACTACCACCTCAACGAAGTGATATAAGTAATTTGTTAATTTATATTTTACATATTTTCCATTCTCTAGGATATGAACCTACACATATTCCAATTCTGGATTCATCTCTATAACATTAAAGGGATGGTATCAGGAATCATTCTTATGAGTTACATAACTATGTGACACGAACATTCAATGTCTACAATGATCCTTAATAGGATGGGTAACAGTTGATCCAAATAGATTAATTTTTTTGTTTTTAAGAGATTATTAAGGATATCAAGGTGAAGTGTTTCACCTTTATACTGGACGGACCAAGTGGGAGATAGTGGGACACAATGGTGATTTTGTAGAAAAATTTGGGGCATGAGTGTAAATAAGACAATCCCCTTTACATCGACCAATTATATCTATAATCAATGTTAATATTCATCGATTTTTTGTCTATTGAACTAATGTTGACCAAAAAACAATGAAATAACATGAAAACTACTTTTCGAATATAATTCAGTTTTCATGTGATGTTATACTGAATGAAAAGATAATTAATTGATGGTTTGAGATAGTTCATAGAGATGAAAATCAATCTTGTAATCTCTCAAAAAAAATTCTTCTATTGATAATTTTCTCCATGGGGCATTGATGATCAAAATGGGCTAGGAAAGAATGTCAGGGTTTTTATTGGTTTATTTTTCTACCGTGGTCAATGTTATTTCTTATAAATGAAAGATAAATCATGATGATTATCATGGTGGATTTCAATATAATCATTTTATACGACCACTATAGTTTCTTGGAAGAGGATATTAGATTTAATACCCGTGGAAAAAGTGTAGTAATCGATTGTGGGTTTGCACTGAGGTGTCCATGGTATGTGGATATTACAATAGATCATGTAACAAGAAGGAGTTATTCACTACATTTAGACTGTTTCAGTATAAATGGGTCATTATAGCCTATTCAAACTATAGTTCAATCATATTCTTCAAGGAAAAATGGATTCCAACCACAGTAATTCGATACAAGGTTACATCATGATATGGAATTGTCTATAGAGTTAATAGATATGGGTCATTTGACCATGATAAACGACATTAATATAAATTCATCATTAGAAACTTCTATATTTTATAATGGTGAATAAATCTAATTTATTCCATCTTTTTTGTTTAATATGTTACATCATTCTAGGGAAATTTTTACTTCTGTGATGTATATTTCATGTCATATTGAAAGAAATATGGAGTCAGGCATCTGTCATACCACTAGTGTTATCTCTCAATTAAATGATGATATTTAATTGTTATTTATGATTTTTTCCAATAAAATTATTTATTTTATTTTCATGATGGATTGGATCATTTCCAATAAATCTCAAAATAATGGATTTTTTTTATCTTCATTACCATACACAATGTTGTATGTTGTATATATCACGTATAAATTGACCCAAGTGAAAGTAGAGATGGATCCACTTATAAAATATTTGGGGTAATGTTATCCGTGATCACCATTTATATAGAGCAAGAAATGTTATGTGGTCATCTGCCACCAGTTGAAAATGTGTTTCCCATTGTGTTTCTTTATGAATTCATTCATATGTTATAGGTTTATGGAATAGAGTTTTTTTCGATTTATTACATAATACACAACTAGTTAATATTCCATCTCACTATATAGAACCATGTTATATTAGGTATTTGAGGAATCCTTTGGATGATATTATATATAATGGATTCATTTGAATTATTGTGTCACCTTGGGTGGCACCAACTCAATTTACCTAGAGTGGTGATTCTTTAATTCTCTTATTTATTGATTACCCAAAACTAAAATGATTCATGGTAATGAATCAATATCTACTACCACATTATAATGATCTATTGTATTAGATGATTGGTGAAAAATGGTTTTTGAAGATTGAACTTAAATATAGCTACAATCAGCTATGAATAAATGTATATGATATTAATAAAAATACCTCTTGGTGAACGTATGGCCATTATGATTACATTTTAAATGAATTTCGTTTGACCATTTCCCCTATTGAATTTATTTTTTTAATGAGAATTTTTTAACATGTAAAGCATTATTCATGTTTTGTAGTTTTTGAAGATGACATTCCTTTTTACTCAAATCACATGATTCATTATGTGGGTCAACTAAGGGATGATATGGATATGTTGAAAAATCACCATCCTTATGAAAAGATTTAAATATGTGATTTATAGACTTCGGGCGTCAAATTAGGTGTACATGTGTTTTAGAATATAGTATTTTATTTTATACTAAAATGTTAAAGGGTTCTATGATAAGGGAATAAGTGAAAAAAAAATTAATTGATTCATATATTCAACCGAATAGCTGGTTATTATCATGGGATTCGAAATAAATTATTAATTTTTATTCATGGATTTTTATTCTAAAATAAAATGAAGTATGTTTTTCTTAGGACCAAAAATTTAAGAGTTATTATGGTGAGATGAATCATTTATTTACTACAACATCATTGACAAATATCCTAGATAATGTGTATGGATATAGTTGGGAATGGATTGGATGAAGTGAGATGTTTGAATAATTTTCTTATGTAGATTTTTGTCTTTGGTTTTCAATGAGGAAAACTAAAATAAATTTTTAAAATCCTTTCAAATTAAGGTGACGCTTTTCTGATTTCTATTTAAGAAATATCTTATGTTTGGAGATTTAGTGATTCATGCATTATGAAATAAATGGGGGAAGGGTGATACCAATCATATTCAGTTTTTATAAGAATGAATGATGTTTATAAAAGATAGGTATGTTGCAGTAATTTTCATAGAAAATAATATTATGATAAAGGTCATCAGTCAAAGACAAAATATCATGAATGATAAGGATCATGGTAATATAAGATGATGGCTGAAGAATCTAGATGACAATGAAAATCATGGGTATTATTTCCAAAGAAGGTAATTAATGTGATTAAAATATACAATGAATTTGAACCACATACCATGTCTTTGAACAATTTGTGGACCATGTACAAGGTTATAATAATGGGTCATGGAGTGGTTTATGTAATTTATAATTGTTCTTTGTGAAGGCATATGGTAAAGGCTTGCAGTACACGGAAGGCACTATGATCGTTGAAGAAGATGTTTCGATGTTGGGACTGATTTTCAATGGTAGAAGTGATCCAAAATGCGGGTCTGGAAGGGAAAATAGTAGGCATAAGACTCTTGGTTCACGATAAGAGAAATGGTGTGTATTAAATCCCCAATACATTGAAATCGATGTAAAAATAATTAAAGGATTTATTTAATTTATTTTATAATAAAATGGACCGTAATACCACCATTAAATGTTAGAAGAATATAGAAGAAAATATTATAACTGATGAAGAAATTCCAAAAATTGAAAGAGGTTAATAGAAGATAGAATTTTCGTAGAATGATGTGGCCTGTGAATGGTAAAACAGCTCAAGGATTAATTGAATCAATAGATGGAATATGTGATTCCGTATAAGTGTAAGTTATATAATAATGTGATAGGTATAATCAGAAGTACTATGTGGTGTAGAATTACATCGCAGTAGATGAGTTGTCCACATTGCATTCCTCCTACACAGTACGTGGTGGAGTGATCCAGTACATAGGGGATGTTAGATTGTTCTTGGAGGATGCTGTCCAGTTCACAAAGGAATGAAATGAGTTACTACCAGCATATTTGTATATAAGAGATGAATTAATATGAATGATAAAATTTGCGAATGGTGATCAAGAAGAACCAAAACAAATAATTACCCTAATTATGCTAAGAGGTAAAACACCCGCATGCTGCTTGATTTCTATAATCTAGATGAATTTAATGAAATATCCTCTACATGTATTCCAAATCAAAGGATTGTTTTCTTTTGGATTTTGTTTTAATGGATTTTATTAGTACCATATAAATGACATCACTACAATGTTATGTGTAGTGATCATTATAAATCATGTGTTAATATATATGTTTGTTTTGATCATTTTTAGCAGGAGATAAAACATTATCAGGAGGTGCTGGATGTTTCAAAAATAATAAAAAATAAATATATATATATATATATATATATATATATCATCGATTCATCTCTCCCCCTCATAGTTATATATGGATCCAAGTAGTGCTGCTTCAATTGGTATAATTGAGTGTTTCCCTTCATTTGTTCTTTGATAAGTTTTGGAAGAGAAGTTCAGAATTATAATCTGAATTTTCTTAATCGTAAGGGGATTAAAATATATTATATAATAATATATTATATATAGAATAAAATAATTAATCCTTGTTTTATGTCCCTTTTTTATAATGCACTTGAATTTAAATTTGATAGATTTAATACTTTTGATGAGAATGTTCCCCTTACACTTTTTGATTTGAGGAATATTGAAAATAATAGAAGATCTAAAAATTTATTACTCTTATCTCATTATGAGATATAGTTCTTTAGAGTGATTGGGGTCTTAAGAGATAAATTTATTTGGGATATACTAAAGGGCTTCAATGAAAGAAATTAAAATGTGAATAACAAAAAAAATAAAATCAATATATTGAAGTTTGATGACTTGAAAATGGGTGGCCATGAATCTATGAAGGACTTCATTTCAAGTGTAAACTAAATTTTCAATATAATTAAATGCCGTGGTGAAGTTTTGGTGGATTCTATTTTTTTAAAAATCATGATTATTCATAGCAACAAGTTTGAATATAATGTTTCATCATTGGGAGATAGAGACCCTGAAACAATATCTCTGGTTAACTTTCGTAGAACTCTAAACACATATAAAATGATAATGTAGAAGACTATGAAGAGAAATCATCAAGATGACAAAGAAATGTTTGTAAAGGTTTCAAGGAAAAAGAATAAAAAAAAATATTATTGAAGATAAATTCGGTGAATCTTATTATCATTATGTGTTATGTAATAATTGTGATGAAAATTTATCGTTTTTTTCAAAGAATGTAAAAATGGGGATTAATTTAACTATAATGGGAATGTACCCTTGATATTTATCGAAGGCAGATCCATTGGTCATTTTGTAGAAAAATGTTCACAAATAAACATTGAAAATGACAATGATGAAGATGAAAGATGGAAAAGAAATTCATAGAGGACTAATGGTGATAAAGATAATTAGAATTCCAGAATTATGTATAAGAGGATTATAAAATAAAAAATAAAAAGCTTTTTGATGAAATATAATGAAGATGATGACTAAAAATCTGGTGCAAAAAAATCTTTTATTGATAATTCTAGAGTTAATACCTTTATTGTAGTAGTGACTAATAAATATTACCGAAGTAGAAGTTCTAAGGAAAAAGATATTGAACATGAATATTATCTGAAAGAAGAGTTTAACTAATGATTGAGAATGATATGAAAGAATGAGAAGTAAAATACCAAGTCAAAAATGATGATTCCTTATTATTAAATCCATAATGTTTTGCTGATGAGAATATCATGTCTGAAAAAGAGATTGATGTGCTGATGATTTATTTTTTGAGAGAAAAGAATCATATTGAATATCTAGAAGTAAAGATGAAGTCCAAATAAGAGTATTTGGAAATTATCCAATTAAATCACTTTTAATCTAAGGAAAAAATAATATATGTTTCATAATATATTTCTCAGAATCTAATGAATAGTTTAGAATGAATGAATAAAATAACGATCAATAGAAGATAACTTCAATGGTTGAGAAGAAATATTGATCAGCTTATAATAAGAACAATTTTTTAAAGGTTATGTATGTGTACAATGTTAGCAATTCAAAAAATTAATATGTATCTGAAAATAATAAGAATAGAAACATTTATACTAATTCATATTCTGATAAATTTCATCTGAAATATTAGCTAATTACGATTGTTATGATTGAAAGGATAAGGTTTATGGTAATAATAGTTATATTTATAATTTTTTATAGAATCTTGTTCACAACTCCTATATTTATGTAATATTTTTAGGACAATATAATCGATCTATGGACACATCTAGAATTGTGTTCAATTTAAACACATGGTATATATGTTATTGCTCCAACGGTAACATTATTTCTATTTCAAAAGTTATGGAAAAATGGTTTGAGGGGGTTAAAATCCACATAAAAAATGTAGTACGAGAATGAAGATTAGAAGAAATATGAGTAGGATAGTGTGAAATATGGAAATAGTTTCTATGAATTTTAATATATTTGTAAAATATATTAACATCCCGAAAAGCATTTTAATGGTTGTATTTTTTTGTTTCCATCACAACGAAAGGTTCTTAACAAATCATATAAGCTACATGTGATGACTCTAAAGGAATAATTTAATTCTCTAATTGTTGAAATTTATTTGAAATCTAATAATGGGTAATTTACATGGATTTTTATAGTGGGTTTTCTTCTCATATGAAATATAACATGATGTCATTGAAAAATGTGAATGTCTTAATAGATGGAACAATAACATTTGAAAATGATGTATCATTGAGGATCGAAGGAATTGAATCGACTATCACCAAGAAATAAATGATGAAATATAGGATAAAATTATATGTTGATGGACTAAAACACAATTTTCTGAGTGTTTCGCAAATCAATTATATGGGAAACAAAGTTATTATCAGAAAATTGTGTGTTCTTTTTAAAATAGATGATGATGGGAGGTTATTTACAATAGGACAACATAAAAAATGGAACATGTTCTATGTTTTTGAAGTTCATAACACCTGAAACATAGGTACAAAGGATGAAAATAATTTATCCAATAAATGTATAAGAAATTTTTGTCAAAAAAACTTGTGAATGTTATCAATGAAAGACAGGGTGTAAGATATTTTTGATTTATCAAGAATAATGTATTTGTGTTGAAATATTTGTGAAAAATTTAAATTTATAAATATGGTTAATAAGTTAGATGAAATTTATTCAAAAAACCCCTTGTATATTATAAATTATGATATCTATGATCCAATGAGCATGAAATCAGAAAATGGTCATATGTACATCATCACTTTTATTAACGACCTTACTCTCATTAACTATCTAATGTATATGAGACACAATTCAGAGTCTCTGTAATTGATTAAGAGTTCTATAAGGAAATCAGAGAAGGATTGTGACTATTCAGTGAATAATTTGAGAAATTATCATGGTGGAGAATATAAGAATGATTATTTTGAAAGTCATCATTAGAATCCTTGAATTTAGCATGTGTTTAGCTCATCATATATACCTTATAAATATTGTGATGCTGTAATAATGAATGGAATTTTGGTTAGAATGGGGAGAACTATGCCATATAAATAACATCATTATCATAATTATAGGAGGCAATCAATAATAAAATTATTGTATATTCAGAATTGATGTTTCAATAAGGAAAATTCCCAGATGACTCTTTATGAAATGTTTTGTGTAAGAACTCCATATCTGAAACACTAAAGTGTTTTTGGGATACCATGCATTATAAATAGGAAAGTTGGAAACACTGGGATGTTTGAAAAATGTGTAAATGATGGTATTTTTTCATAGAAATTATCTATATTGAAGTGGATATAGATTCATCAATAATGAAATAAAAAAATTATATATTATTTTGATTTAAATGATGATGAAAATTTTGAGAAAGAAAATCAATCATATGATGACGTCAATATTGAGAAGGATAAATATTTTTTTTACAAAAATAATGATAGAGACGATGATAAAGGAATTCTTACTCAAAAAGAAGAATAAGTCACAAAAATTTCCTGTGATGGGGATCAAATTCCAAAAGCTATTCCCAAGATGAGGATGTATGTAAAGTATTAGAACATTCTTGGAGATCCAAAAAAATATGGTTCAAATTAGAAGAATAATAAATTATGTAAACATATTTATTAATATTCAATTGTAGATCCACATTATGTAAAACATGCTTTTTAGCATCCAAAATCTTTATAGGATATGAATAAAGAGCTTGATCCGATTGAAATGAATAAATCATGGGATCTTCAACCGAATCAAAATAAAAAAATATTATTGGTAGAAAATGGGTTTTCATGATCAAGTAGAATAATTAAAGTGAAGTGTTATGGAATAAGAAAATATTTGATTGAAAATGATACGCACAGATTAAAGGCATTGATTTTGATAAATCCTTTTCTCTGGTGGCATGATTATATGTAATCCAAATCTATCTTTATATTATTGGATAATGAGGCTACAATATCATTCAAATAAAAGTTATATCTATATTCTTTAATGGTGACCTCGATGAAGAAGTGTGAATAGATCAAACTTGTGTATTTTTTTGGGAATTATGAATCTTATGTGTGTAGGTTGAAGTAGGAATTGTATGGCCGAAAACAAGATCCATGATCATGGTGGTCAAAATTCAATATTTTCAAGATAAAATGAGTGTCCTGAATGTATGAGATTCTGGTAATATTTTCATCAAATAATGTCGTTAGTAATATCTCATTACAATGTTATATGATTATGATGTTATCATTTCTGTAAATTATGATTGATCATGTGAAGTATTTTTTTCAAGATATGAAGAAGTTATTTGAGATGTATATACTAGAAGAAATGAAATACTTTATTGGGTTTCAAATTTTACAGAAGAGGAAACACATTTTCCATTCAAAATATATTTATGCTATGTAAAATCTTTATATTTCACGTATGTATAATGTGTAACATGTTTCCAATAAAATTTCATTGGGTTCCATGTTGTATCAATATAAAGAAGGAATTTACGTTGATTAGAAACTGTGTCAAATCAATATTGGAAGACTGTTATACATTACTTCATCATGACCTGAAATTTTCTGTGACGTTACCTTATGTGCATGATTTCATAGAGCTCCTACTGAATTCAAAATTTATTACTAAAAAAGTGGTCACAAATAGGTCAATAAAAATTCAATAATGTATTCGTATATGATGGATTATAACATATTTATCTATACTGGAATTAAATTGCTAATTGGGATATGAAAATTAAAAATAGGAGAACCACATCTGGTATAGCTTTATTTCTTGGAAAGGTTATTTTTATTGCCATACAATGAAATATTATCATGTCACCCTTACCACAGCTAAAGATGATTTTGTTTTAGCCGCTGAAGCTACTACCCAACTCATGTTTATGAATACATAGTTAGAAGATCTACTTGTTAATGTATCGTTACCCTTTCTCTTAGGTTATGACAATAAATGTGAAATCAATCAGACACTAAATGTGGTATATTATTTTAATTCAATACATTTTCAAATAATGTACCACATTATAAATGATAAAATTGATATTAATGAGATAATGTTGGATTACATTACTAAATGAAAACATGTTGTCTACATTATCAATAACGTTTATCGAAGGAACCATTTTCTATTTTTCGGTTGAATAATGGTGTCCAACATCCATTTAATCAAGGGTGAGGTATGTTTTTCTAACCCCACTCTCATCCTCCCATTGTATAGTGTTTTCAAATGGGAATTTTTTTATAAATATATCATTTGTGAATCATTTAATGGGGGAGTTATGGGTGTAGATTGAATCCAACATGTATGTGTGTGACTTTTTCTAATTTTTTTGGACAATGTGTAGGAAAAAAATTTGTATTCTATCAAATTTGAAAAAGTGAATAATTTTGAGGTTGGAGCTTTGAGGATGCTCAAAATAAGGATGAGGAGAAATAGTGATTACGTTTCATAGTCAGTAATTTTTTACTTCATAGTGTTGGATGTCAATAATTATTGTTTCTTATAATGACTGAGATCATATATGCGTAAAAAAATTGCTATATAATTCATTTTATTGATGATAAAATGTATATTTATTTTTGAGTCTTAGTGGAAAATAATGTATAAAGGGGTTATTTTTTGACAAAGTTGGATGGAGAAAGATGTTTGACATGATTTATTTTTCAGTGTGTTGTCATTAGTTGTCAAAGAGGATAAATAAATTCTCCTTGTAAAAGAAATAAAAAATCAATCAATGCTTTGATGATTTGTATTTGAATAATATCATATGTTTGGAGAACATTTTATGAAATATTTATGAATTATTGGGGGATGAAAGGTGATTTCAATCATATTCATTATTGGATGGAAGGAATGATGTTTCTTTAAGACAAGAATGTTGTTATAGTTTTGGTTTAAAATACTACAATGCTAAAGGTGATTTGTCAATGTTTAAATATCATGTAAGATAACACTCGTAATTAAAATAGATGATTATTCAATGTTGATAAAGGTATTATTAATGGTGATGAAAACAATAAAAGGATTTGAACCATGTACCATGTTCGGTAATAGTTCAAAGACCATGTATGAGGCAGGTGGAACGGTTTGTGGAGCTGTTCGTGGAACCGATAAAAGGATTATGGAAAATTAATATAGCAGAGGATTGTTGTTAGTAGAATGATATATATTCACAGATTCTTATGATTCAATGTGTGGGATGATTTATTGTTGTAGGAAGATATTTAGTATGCTTATCAGGAATGAATAACTGAATGCATAAGGTTTATAGTTCAGGGTAGGAGAAGTGGTATGCGGTGAAGGCTATACCAAATTGAAAATTTTAGTAAAACAGATTTAAGGAATTTTTGGAATTTTAAGATTATATACTGGACCTTAGTATATTTATTATAAGCGACTGTATATTATAAGGCTATATCATCAATGCAGATGTAATTTTATGAATTTATGAGGTTTGAGGAAGAGTGATTCTTCATAGGATGTAGTGGTCAGTGATTTATAAGACGGTTCACAGATTAAGGTGAAGCAATCTTGGAATGAGGGGATTAGGTAGAAGTGCGTACAATACATGAAGGCATTAGAAAAAATCAGTAGTAGAACACAGAGCAGGGGATTTTATTGGGAATTATTTTTTCACGTAGCATTCCATCTACATAGTACGAAAATGATAATGGAATTATGAAAATTAGGTAGGGCAGATTTTTAAGAATGATGTAAGTTTTTAAAATACTAAATGATGTTTATACATGCTTCTAGGATGAAAAGATTATAATTAAATGGAAATAAAAAAAATTACAACATAATCAAGAAGAACTAAAACATAAAAATATCCAATTTTCCATGAGGGAGCAGATGCATTTGAAGATTATTTCCATGAACTGCATGACTGTAAAAGAATATTATAATCATTCATTTTCAAATAAAAATATTGTTTCTAGTTGATTGTGTGGTATGTACTATTTTTGTACCAGACGAAGGTGGTAGCTACTCTTGATGAATAATTATTCTTGTAAATATTGAGTTCATGTGGATGTGTTTTTGTTTGATTTTAGTAGTGAAAAAACTATTCACCATGAGGCAATGTATTTTAAAAAAATATGGATTCACAAAAGAATAATAAATCATATATTCAAACCTCCACCTCTCAATGATACTTGGATCCTCAATGGGAATCTTTGGATATATGGTCTTCTTTATAGCATCAGTTTTGGGTTTGGGTTTCTTTATTATCCAAAATTATAATGTCATATATTATGTCTCTCAGCAGCATAGACTATATTAGAAGAATTACATGACCCATGACCATGATCATGTAGCTATGATACAATTTCTTAAGAGATAGAAACAATAACCTTATAGAGAAATTTTTATTGTATTTTCAGAACACATGATCATGATTTATATCTTCTCCTAAAAAATTTTAATCTCAACATAAGGAATTGTGTAGAATACTTTAAATATTTCGATTTAAACATCAATGGTACCATAGGTAATTAGTATATCATTGCAGGATAATTGAGTCAGAAAAATAAGATTGATGTACGGAAATAATCATTGAAAGAGTGGAACAATATGTCTCTTTTGACGTAGTTTCATATTTGAGTTTACAAATCATGAACATTGGATTATTTGGATAGTGTGATGTTGATAAAATCTATTATCCATACAATTCTTTAAGAGCCGCATATTGATGTAGTTTCTATAGAATTATAAAGTCAATTTTTTGTGGGTAGACCATTTTGACTAGAAATTATACACTAATGGAATTATTTGATATCAGAATTTTTTTTTTCTTCCAATGGATGTATGAAATGATATTTTGGGGGATTTCAACATCATCAAGGGGGATTTTTACCCAAAAACTGTGAATATGTTATAATATATGCTACATAAATTATTGTGATCACTATGAGATGGGGAAATGAATTGTTTGTCTCTCATTTTAACATGTTTCTATAGGACACATATAAGAACTAGAAATAATCATGTTTTTTGTATCCCATTCAAGAGACATCGTTGTAGTGATATTTGATCACTATTCAAATTTTTTTAAATAACAATATAATGAAGAATGTGATATATGTTGTGATAGATCTATTGTAAAAATAAGCACACTTTATACCCATTTGTGATAAATCTATGGTTGAAAAGTTGTGAAATCTCTTCATGAATGATGTTTATCCCTTGCATAGTGTTCTGTATACTCTAGTATATTATAGATAATATTAGTTCAATTCTTTTTTTTGACTGAACTTCTCACTGCACTAGGATATCGCTTTGTTTGAGTGCAGCACACCATCCACAGTTAGATTGTCTGAAAAAATGACATATGATGATTCATTAGTACCTACATTTCAGTTGTGTTCCTACCATTGGTTGATCTTTAAATTTTCATATAGTACTGTTTATGTTATATTATTACAATATTTACTAGTTTTTTATTGTAATGGATCCTTTTCTAGCCCTTATTGGGATTTCCGTACAAAACACTATAGTTTTAATAATGTATTGATGAATGATCCTTTGTTAGACTATGATTGGTTAAAAATATTACATCAATGATTCTATAGATTCTACAACGATTTTTTTTTAAAAATGTTTGAATAAGTAGTATGTTGATCATCATCATAGTTTGTTATAGTTATCATTCAGGTAGAAGGTGTACTTCAATGTATCACCTTAGTAGTGTCATTGATGACTTTAGAGGAAATTGAATCATGAATTTTCATTTTGTGGGACCTGTGAAGGTTGTTGAGTAGGTGTGAAAGTTTCTAACCTTTAATAACTTACACATTAGGTGATGTCGATACATAACATGATCAATGTGTCCAAGCTATGAATATATCTATCTCATACATATCATGATCTATGTTGGAGTGAACATGACACTAAACTTAATTTTTTCATGACTAGACAAATAGTCATGATAGTTGATTATATAGGTAATTTAATTTATGATATAGTAATACCTTAGGTTCATGTTCTACGTAATCACTTTTATGTTTCTCATGAGACATAGGTGCACAAAAAAATATGGGTTAGTAATGGCCTCAATTTTTTTTATTGAAACTTCTTGAGTTCCTTTTTGTCGAGATAATGTATTATCGCAAGGAGGTTGTGAATGTGCCTTACATTTATAGAAGAAAAATTTTAAACCATGTCATGGTGTTCCCTCTTCAATATTTTGGTAGGGCCTGAATGGAATTGAAAGGATACCTATAACTGTGAAGTCAGAGATTCATAGCATTCTCAGCTTAAAATTAGTTTGTTATACAAAATAACATGGATTTACACATTGGTGAGATTGTTACAAAAATTTATATTATAAAATAAAAATAAATTTGATTTTGATGATAAATGATGCGTCTTTATGAAATTTGTGGATATTTTAATTACCGTACATGTAATTGGGTTACACATCATGTAATTTCCCAAGTGTTGTTTTTAGAATAATCAGTTTTCTAAAAATTCTTCTTCATCCTCTCTATAATTCCCTGATCATGACCCAATTACTATTCCCAAATGAATTTGAGACCTTATACCCTTTCAGAAAATTAATTTTTGGAACTAGTCATCTATATGAATGCCCTGTGACTTTTACTGTATGTTTTCTCTAGGTATCTTCATTTATTTATCATTACATCTAATATATTCCATTTATTATCTTTGGATTGATGGATTTAAACATTATGTTGATTGAATATTGTTTATAGGTTTAGTTCCCTGTCCTTATACACTGTCATTCTTATTAGTGGGTTCTTTTATATGCATTGTGTCATTGTGAGAAAGGTATGTGTTTCCATTATGAAACCCAAATTTCCTTAACCCTGAATTTATTGAGTTAAATATAATTATTTTATATATATTAAATTGATTTTAACATCATCCATTTTATTTTTGTTAAAATCATAATTCCATTTAATTATTGAATTTCAATTATAAACATTATTTTTAGAATAAAATATGGAAACCCTTCCCAATTAAATTTTATCGTGCTGTGTTGTGAAATTGTATTGAAATTTATTTGATGAAATTTTGGAATATATATTTTGAAATTGATTTGATGAATCTCAAATCAATTTTGTTTTGTGGAAAATGGATAAAAATAGTTTTTCAATAATACAAATGTGTTTATCTTGAATGAGGCATGTTTTTATTAAAAACCCCTTTAATGTTTTTAAATGGATATTTGGATCACTTGACATGGGAAAATTGGTGTAATTATATTTTTAACATTTTTAAAAAAATTACTATATTTGAATGTAATACTGAACATTGAATAGCACTTTGTTAGTTATTTATTTGGATATCATTCATTTTAAACTTTACAACTAAACCAAAATGAAGTGCAACATATCAGATCCATAATGTAATGGTGGTGAGTCACTTTAGAAAATATAAAAGGGACATGTGTATACATATGTTATGATGATGACCTTCGAGTTTAGGATTATCTGAGAGACTAGTACTATCGAACATTTTGGAAGATTATCATGTTTACTTGTTATTAATTATTGAGATGTAAATGTGTACCAATATTTATAAAATTTTTTAAATTAATAATTAATATATAAAATCTATATTTAATAATTAATTTTAGAATATATTAGTTAAAATATCTTAAATCATTTGATATATAAACAATGAATTATTTATATTATCTCTTGTTGAGTCAAAATGGTTTTTTATGAATTTTCCATTCCTATATGTTTTGAAAATCTCAAACACTCGATTTCAAAACAAATTTCATTTTCACTTAGATATACTTTAAAATAGATAATTTTCATTCCCCTTGAAATTTATTCTTACCTATATTTTATTGTTCATATTTTAGTCTCTCTAAATCTAACTCTTTTAATTACTAAGTGTAAAATTAGGTTTCTAATGTAAAACATTGAAATTCTATAAATTATGAGATATATAGTATTCTGTTTTCAGGATCCAAATTCAGAATCTGAATTCCTCATAATTTGGGTTCTGAATTCTCTGAAATTCATACTCTGGATTCCCTGAAATTCAGAATCCAAATTCTCTAAAATTCAGACTTCGAATTACCTAAAATTCAGACTCCAATTTCTCTAAAATTCACACCCCGAATTATCTAAAATTCATACTCTGAATTCTATTGAAATTCATACTTCGAATTATATAAAATTCATACTCTGAATTCTCTGATATTTAGATTCCAAATTCCTCATAATTCATACTCTGAATTCCTCAGAATTCTGGATCAAAATTTCATAGAATTCATGTTCTGAATTATTTATAATTTAGGATTGGAATTTTATAGAACATAGGATCCCAACTCCTCAAAATTCAGGTTTTTAGATCCATAGAATCCGCGTTAAGAATTCATCAGAATTTAGACTCTTAAGACTACATAATTCTGATTCTGAATTCCTCAAAAAACAGAATCTGAATATCCATATAATTTAGACTCTGAACATTATTTTTCCATGGGCTCAAAAACATTGATTTGGTTGAGAAATCATTTTTTACATACTCTGGTTATTGTTATAAAATGATGTTATTTATAGTATTTCTAACTAACCATTGTTTTAGTGGTACTGGTATAGGTCTTTTTGAAATTCAAGGAAAAATATGCCCATTGTAGGAGGGAGACAACTGTTTGAAATATTCCTATAAATCGAAACTCATATTAATGAACTCAATACAATTTTATCAATCTAGATATTAAATTCTATTGATGAGAATTTTAGAAAGAGAGACCCTCATTGCTTTGTTCATACTAAACATCTTGTTCATATTGCTTCAGTAGAATCTAATTTTTTCTATTTACAATAGAGGGCTTTCGGATATAGGAAGAAAGAGGTGCTACCTATCATAATGTTAGAGGACATCCTTGGTAAGGAATACATAGTTTCCAACTACCATGAAGTTTGAGAGCTTGTAGGGATAGCAAGATAGACTTCGATATTCTTATTGGGGGCTTACCATGGTGTGGGTAAGACTTACATTATTGACAGTGTAAATCAAGGAACATTTATCCATTCTTTTTAGATTCCAAACACTTTGGGTTAAAATATTTCATACATATTACTTGTATTGTTTCATGTTTTTTTTCCGCATTTTGATTAATAAAGAAATATATAACTATCTTATATATTCTTGTACTTGTATACTCTGATTTGTAAGATTATATATGCATTAAGGTAGAATCTCATTCCATGTAAACATTTCATAATTTCCATTTCTAGAACCAAACTTCCAGAATCTTTTATTATTTTATAAATAAGAGGTCTTATGAGTTTACCTTGTCTAACATTGATAAAAAATATGAAGCTTCATCCAACGTTAAGGGTTCTGAAGGTATTTTTAAAGTATAGAATTCACCCCTCATGTATATTGAGCATCTACATTATTATTTTGATCAAACAATTAGTGTCAAAGGTTGTATCTGAATTACTTATATTCACATATATGTTTTCTTTATCAAGTTTCCTTTGTTAAATTTTTCCTTACTACGGATTTTTATCCTTGTTTACAAGCATTTTTTGTTAACAATATTCTGTGGAATGATATTCTCATTATGATGGAAGGAATGGATATTTGTTCAATTGATAATAATAATCCTAATAGACCACCTATAATTTATATTAATGATTATTAATATTGTATCGATAGTATTTAGTTTTTTTTAATACTTTAGTGGACATTATTATCATTCTTATGGAGATTACATGATTCTTGATAAGGATGTCAGAACTTTTACTAATCATGAAAAGTCAAAATATCAACATAACAATATGGTACAGAATAATTTGTTGTGTTACATGACCATGAATATATATATCCATAATCTTATTGTGAAGCTGAAAATTTTATTTGGAATAAATTGGATGTTTGGTATTTTGGATATTCCAAAGATATCGAAACTAGAAGAGCTATGCTCAAAGCTGAATATAATGGATTTATATTTCTTAATATAGAACCAGTGTGCAAGGTACAATAGAGGTTTATGAATATTGTAAATAGTTTACAATATATTGGTGAAAATGGTGTAGATGATGAGACACTTGGGGTCAGATTATAGATATCATTCATAATTAGTGGTAGTTAACGAGAACAACTATTGATGAGAATTTGAAAGTCTCACAGATTACACATGATGACATTTTTGGAACTCTACTTCAACAAGAGAAAAGAATTAAATAATATGATTATCCAAATAATAAGAATAATGGAAATGGAAGTGTATAATTTTCAATTACTTCAAATCATATAAATGTGAGGACTCCCGAGAGAGGTACATGTTGTATATCTAATAAGGTCATTGTTTTATCAAAATCAAGTGAAAGTGAACATTTCAAAAATTAACTAGATAATATTTCTTGAAGGATTAACAAGATATTTCGGAAGAAATACTTTCAGTATTGATACAATAATATTGAAATAAAGGAAAGGAAATAAGGAGAAGTCATTTGCTATGAATGAAAGAGATCATAGAATATAAGGCCATATTTTCCTCTGCATAAGTCAAAAGATAGAAAATAAAAGCATTTTGAGAGGAATAGAAAGGAGTACCATAAGGATAAATATATGAAATTTTTCAAAGCCTTTGACACCTGGAGTTCCAGTGGTGGTGACACTTATGCTGAATCCTCATAGTACAAATCATCTGGACAGAAAAATCATTGACTATTAGCCAAGATACCTATTGAAAATCATTTTCTAATGTCCAAGGTATACAATGATGAAACTATAACCAATTAATCCTTTAATTATAATTACAATGATAGTAAATATTGTGTTTCTTTTGATGACGAATATTATTCTGATGAAGTTAATATTATACTTACTTATGAAGATCTGTCTAGGTTATCTATGCTCCTTAATAATGAAATTACAATGTCAAGAAAAATCATGGTAAGGAATTTTATAGGATTTATTTTCTAACTAAGGAGGTATCGGATATGTCAAATGATATATATACGAAAACTTATTATTTTGAATGTATTTCAAAAACCATTGAGGAAGTTAATTCTATGAAGGATTAACTTTCTATGGATATAGAAAAAATAATTTCTAATAAAAATGTTTTGGAGACTAAATATAGTCTTAAAACTAATGTTTTTTATAATAAAAACATATTTATTAATCTTGAGGAAGAAATATTGTTTCTTAATTAAGTGTTTTTCAAACTTTACCTTAGGTAATTTTTTTAATATATATTCCCAAATTCGACTTTTATGGAATAATTCTCGTTTTAGTTATACTAATTCAAAAATGATATCTAGTAACAATTATTTTGTACCTCAATGTGCTCTATTCTTTACAAAATATAAGTGGGGAATGCATTGGAAAAATAATTTTTCCTTAAAAAAAACTCAGTCTTTATGTTATCATAATGATTATTTCTCAATGAAAATGTGTATTCCTAAAATATTACATTCTACAAATTTTGGATACCTGAATGTTTGGGTTCTGAATGGGTAACTCTTTTATATTCAAGAAAATAATTATTGTACAAATGGAAATAATTGTTACATGTATAGTGGATATTTCAGCACATGAATCGTAATAAAAACATCATTGAAAAGCATATCAATTCAAAGGGAGGATTAATAACTTTTGGAGAAATTTATCAAAGAATAGTTATTTGTATGGGATTCATTTTTCTTCTTATAAAAGAATTTATTTGAAATGATTTATTCATTAAGGTTCTTAGTAACAATCATATTAGCATAAGTCAATTATGTGATGATGGTTACCTTGTTAATTTTTTGAATTATAAGTGTTTAGTACACAATTTTCAAGAAGAGTATATTCATTCTTCCATTAAGCAAGATAATATATACACATTGACAATAAAAGACCTTATGATCCAAGATATACCTTGTCACAATTCAATGGAAAATAAATATTGGTTATGGAATATAATTTTAGGACACTATAAAATTAGGAACCAATGTAATCACATTACGAAAAACTAGTTAAGGATCTACCAGAGCATAGATTTGATTATTAAAAAGATTTTGATACTTGTCAATATAGAAAGAAACATAAATAATGTTTTAAATAAATTCGTGAAGTCACAACTACTGATGCAATACAGTGAGTGAATATGGATGTTTTTGGTCCATCACAAACTGGAAGCATTGGAAGAAAATATTATTTATTTTTTTAGTTGATGATTAAACTAGATTTATTTCTGTCTATTTTCTAGAAAATAAATATAAAGCTTTTCCTTATTTAAACATATTTAAAGAACTTGTTTAAAATAATAAAATTATTCCATTGATAACTACTGAGAGTGATCATGTTGAATAATTTCAGAAATCCGATTTTGAATGTTTTTTATAGTAAAAACAAATTACTCATAACTTCTCAGCACCATGAACTCCTCAAAAAAATAGTGTTGTTGAAAGAAAAAAAATATTTATTCAATAGATAACTAAAACTACGTTGGGTGAATATTAGATAGCCAAAAAAATTTGGGTTTATGTTATAAGTACTTATTGTTATACTATAAACCATGATTTCATTAGACCGTTTCATAATAAATCTCTTTATGAGTTATAGAATGGTAGAAAATATAGACTTTCTTATATCAATGTATTTGGATGCAATGTATTCATCTATAATACAAAAGATAATTTACATAAATTCCCACACAAATCTGATGAAGGAATTTTTATAGGCAACTCCACAACCTATAAGGCCTATAATGTTTTCAATAAAAACACATGTACTGTTGAGGAAACAGTACATGTTAAATTTGATAAAGCAGATCCTTTGGGTTTTAAACATCCTCAAATTACATCTTTATATGTGTTTTCAAAAACATATTATCAACCCTTGATAGAAGATCCTTAAGATAATGAAAATTTTCAAGAAAATTTTTCAAATGTAGTTACCCTAGAAGAATTCCTACCATACATTGATGAATAGGTTCTACAATACCCAAATCTATTATTTCATTAGAATAATCTGAGTTATAATATCATTAGGGATGTAAATCAAAATTTATGGACTATTAGTTCTTTATGAAATGAAGTCGAACATCTAGCATTCATTTCCCAATTAGATCCAAAAATATCTGTTGAGCTAAATGAATGGAAATGTAGTAAAGATTCGACTATGGTTGAAATACCTATGAAATAATCATTTATTGGAGTAAAATGGGTCTTCTGAAATAAGTGTGATAAAAATGTAATCTTAGTAAGAAATAAAAATAGATTTGTTGTTAAATGGTATAATCAACAAGAAAGAATAAATTGTTATGAAAACTATGCTCTAGCATCCATACATGATCCTATTCTTATTTTAGAATCCATTGCATCATTCATTAATTTCAATTTTATCAAATGGATATTAAATGTTCTTTCTATAATGGGTATGTTTAGGAGTATGTTTTTGTTGAAGAACCTCCAGGTTTTGAAGATACAAAACATCATGAACATGTTTTTGAACATTACAAAGTATTATATGGACTTAATTAAGACCCAAGAGCCAGGTATGATAGAATTTCATGATTTTCTCTTCAAAACAATTATGTTAAAGGAAACGTTGAACAAATGTTTTTTATAAAAAAAGATGAGATAAAGGTTCATATTGATCAAATTTATTTTGATGACATAATATTTGCTTCATCTCAACAATCATTAACTGCTTTCTTTATGGGTCTAGTGAAATCTATGTTTGAAATGAGTATGATGGTTAGGTTAAAAAAATTCCAGGGTTTTCAAATTTCTCAAAAACCAGAAGTAATATATATATCACATAATAATTATATGAATGATCTTCTTAAAATGAATGGATATGACAATACTAAGAGTATAAGTACTCCCATTGGTACCTCAAATTCACTTTATCTTGATGATGTTGGGAAACAAATACACCAAACATCATTTAGAGGTATGATATAATGTCTACATTACATGACATATAGTCAGCTAGATATTTTCATTTAAAGGAGGTGAAAAATATTTTCTTCTACGTAAAGGGAACCATGGATATATGACTCTTTTATACTTTTGGAAATGATTTTCATCTAATTTTTTTTCATGATACAGAATTTTGTCGATGTAGAATGATTAAAAAATGTTCATCCAGATATTGTCATTTCTGAGGTAATTCATTATTTTCATGTCCATGAAAAAAAACACTCAATTCCACATTCCACTACTGAAGCTGAATATTTATCAGCTTGAGGTTGTTGTTATCAACTGTTGTAGATCAAACACACACTCACAGGCTATGGTATGAGTTTTACCAAAACAAAAATATTAAGTGATAATACTAGTTTCATTTCTATAAGTAAAAACCCTACACATCACTCTTGTGAAAAAATGATAGATATTAGGAATCAAATTCATAGGGATCACACACAAAATGGAGATATCATTATTCAATTTATCAGAACCAATATAAACTTGCTGATATTTTCACATTATCATTACAATTCGATAGATTTGAATATATTTATAAGATTTTAGGAATGATAAACATAAGGTAATATTCCATATTAACTTTTTGTTGAAACATATATCCTTACGGTAAGAATATCTGTTTCATAGGGGTTGTACATTTGAATATTAGTCAATTTTTTTTATTCAAAAAATTTCTTAGTTAAAAATTTTCAAAGTCAACATCTTCAAAGTATAATATTTTAGTAATCCAAATATTTGTAGTAAATTTTATTTGTTGTTAAAAATTTTTATAATAAAAAAAGCTCGTAGAAAAAAATTTCGTCGTCTAGAAATTTTTTAAATCAATATTTCAGCATCTATACTTATTCCAAAAGAAATTTTCTTCATAAGGAATTATCTATATAAAATTTTGAAAGGAATTTTTTCTATTCTAAAATCATGTAATATTATTTTACATTTTTTTTCTTTTAGTTTTACATTTTATGGATTCACTATTCCTTAAATCTCAATATTTTATCTTAAAATCCTAAAATGATCAGAAACTGTAAAAATCCTTGTTCGACTATCATTTCAATGGTCAGATCTGGTCAGATGGTTTTCAACAATTGGAATATATTTCGAAGCTGAAATAATGTTTCTATTTCCTATATGAAGGACCCTCAATTCTTGTCCCATATCGAATCTAATGCTCTTGTGTGATAATGACATGCCCTTATTACTTAAGATAGTTTCGAGTTCCTCATAACTTTCTTAGTTTTGAATTTATAATGAAGCCTCTCCACAAAAATATATGAACTTAGTAAAGGAAATCTCAGAATGGTAATTCTATCGATAGAAGTTAGTTGATTACATATTCTTCTCCAAATATTATTCGATCATTTCCAAGAATATAAAGTTGAATGGTTGGGAGATTCATTGTATTTCAAAGTTGAAGGCACAAGATCCGGTGTATCTAGAGTTTCTGGATGGGTTATATGAATCATCTACCATTTTAAATGAATGAGGAAGAGAAAATTTTATTTCATGTTATATGGAAAGTCTTACTCTATAATTTACACCATGGCTGCAAGATTGATTGGTTTTGATTATGATGGAGAAGCTGAGTTCGGCAATGGAAAATTAGCTGATGTAGTAGGATCTCTTGACCGGGAAAAGGCTCTTTCTTGTCATGGTCTTTTAGAGGTAACGAATACGAAGATTTTTCATCTTATTACTAATTTCCAAATTCTAGAATTGTGGATTCATGTTTTGTTCATTCTGAGGAATGAGGATAGAGATACCCTAGAAAATAGTGATATATATATATTTTATTTATTTGTAATCTTCAGGGAGATAAACCTGGTTACATGTATCTTGGTGATGATTGATAATATCAATAATGTAAATATGGTGTTTTAGAATATTATGTAACCATCCATTCGTTCAAATAATATTGTTCTTTGTCTTCAGTTTTTAATTATTTTTTGTCATTTGAATGTGAGAAATAGTAATGCGATTTTGCTGAGTGATGATACTTTAAGGATGATGATGATTAGCTTTAATTTTTAATCCAAATATTTCTATGATTTATCAGAAGTAGAGGTAAGATATCTATAATAGAAATAAGAGGTTGTTAAAATATCTATGAATAGTTGAAGAAAGAGGAAGTCCATGGAGGTGGAAGAGAAAGGTAAAACCTATGTGGCTACGAAAATTCATTCAGCACCCCAAAAACCTAAGAAGTAATAGTCTTAAAAAAATGAAGGGGCTGAAAATGGTGAGATTATAAAAAAAATAAAAATACAGTGGTGCCCATTTTTAATTTGGTCCCTCCTGAGGCCAAATATTTAAAGATAAATGATACTAAAGAGTTTAAGAAGCAACAGAAAGAGAATAATAAAAAGAGGAAGATGTGTGAAGCTAATATCATCTAATCTAATTCGTAGGCTGTTGGAAAAGACTCTGAACAAATTCCTATTCCAGATGAATTTTTCCAAGAATCACTTCCATATACTCTAGGGGATAAGTTGGTTTTTTCAATAATTGATCACGAATAATGAGTGAACGAATTAGACCTGGAATAAGAAGAAGAAGAAGGTTGTGGTAACATGGAGGACATGATAATAAAATTTGAAGATTTTCATGACAAGGAAATTCCCTCTGTAAATGTATCAATCCGAACATCTGAATTTGAATCTTCATAAATTCCTACACTCAGAAAGATGAGAAGGTTGAAGAAGATGTATATATTCCAACAGACGATGAAAACACTAATAATTATTTCATTCATCCAGATGATCAAGTGACTGATGCATTGAAATATCAAGTATATGATGAAAAAATATTTAGTTATCTAAAATTGAGCATAAATCTCCCAAGGAAGAAGAAAATATTTCATCAACAGATAAGGGAAAGTCAGTGATGGTTGATACTCCTACCATGTATTTGGTTAGTAAGAATGATGTTGGTGCTTCATCATAGAGGGAAGCTAATCTACATGAAAATGAATCATTTTCAACAAATCATTCAGATTCAGACTCATTTTCTCATGGACGTGACATTTTTGTTCTATCTTTGAAGAAGATGGTTGGTACTATTCCCTTATTCCCAAGCATAGACTCAAGATTCCACAAGCTTTAGCATATGTTAAATTAAAATTTGAATCATATTCCACGGTGATGGATAAATATGTTAGTCTCTAAGTATATTTCAAATCGTTTATCATTTGATATGAGGCTCATTAAATATCTCTAAAACGGTTTACATGATGGTCATGGAAGACAATAGAATAAATTAAAATCATTGATGAATTTCATTATCGTGTCAAGGATCTTTTTGACTCCAAAGATGTGAAGATCAATAATCTAACTAATTTTTTTGAGCAAAAAATATGATTTGTAAAAACTTCTCGGAAGGTAGAAGTGAATGATCTGAATAAGAAATTGAATTTAGTTGCTCAGATTTGGATGTGTGAGAGGGATCATAGAATAAAACTTGTTGAAAAAATTTCTAAATAAGAAGAATCCTTGAAGGAATAGACTGGTAATTTTATGGCTCAAGAAGAAAAAAATAATCCCTTCGAAAAGAAAAGTCATGATCAAGATCAACTACTCATGCGCATAGAAGATGATCACAAGGAACAAAAGAAGAATAAGACTATTGTGAAGAAGCTGATTCCGAAAGAAAAGGAGGTTTATATTTATTCAAAATTCGATCTTTTGTTTTATTTTCCTATTGTAAAAATACAGTCAATCTTAATGAAATTATTATTTCACTTCCTATTTTCGGTCCTTTAGTACTAATATTTCATGTACCATATTTTCATTTCCATTCCATTTAATTTTTTTGAAAATTTCAAAGTGGGAGAAAGGAAAGTCAAATATAATTCTCTATAAAGATTAAACTTTTCTATGTAAGGGGGAGTTCATCCAAGGTGGGGATTTATCATGAAGATTATGTTATGCATGAAAATCTAAATTCTCGTTTAAAAAATCAATAATACGATTCTTAGGGTTTCCAAAGCCTAACTGGGAGTTATACTTTTTCAGTATGATCCATATGTAAAGAGAGATAATTTTTTTCATGATTATAAAAATTTCAATGTCCTTGTATTCATGTTAGTAAGGATATTTGTGCATTCAAAAAAGGGGGAGACTGTTGAGTCAATAATTTTTTTTAGACATTTACATTCATCTATGTTTCGAAAATCTCAAACACTCTATATGATGGAAAATTCATTTTCCACTCATATTTTCATTAAATAGTAAAATATTCTATCCCCAATGAAATTTATCTATAACTGTTTTTCATAGTTCATATTTTAGTCTCTATAAATATAACAATTTTTATTCCAATTTGAAAATTTTTGATTCACATATAAAAAATAAAAATTAAATAAATTTTTAGATATATATTATTCTCTTTTCATGATCCAAAATTAGATTCTGAATTCCATAGGATTTATGTTCCGAATTCTCTATAATTCCGAATATGAATTCTATGAAATTCAAACTAAAAATTGTCTGAAATTCGTACTCCCAATAATCTGAATTTCAAATTCCAAATAATCTTAAATTCAGACATTGAATTCCATAAAATTTGAAATCTCAATTATTTGAAATTCACACTCCAAATTCTGTAAAATTCAGACATTGAATTCAATGAAATTCAGACTCTGAATTCTCTTAAATTCAGACTCCAAATTCTCTAAAATTTAGACTTTGAATTCCATGAAATTTAGACTCCAATTTCTATGAAATTGAATCTTATAATTCTATAAAATTCAGACACTTTATTCTTTGATGTTCAGAATCTGAATTCATTGAAATTCAGAACCTGAATTCCTTGAAATTTAGACTCCAAATTCTTCAGAGTTCTGAATATGAATTCCACATATTTTGGGATCCAAATTTTATAGAATTAAATTTCTTAATTCTTTGAAATCTGGGTTACGATTCCATATAATTCAGGTTCCAAATTTATCAAAATTCAGGTTCCAAATTCCAAATAATCCAGGTTCCAAATACTTCATAATTCATACTCTAAATTCTACAGAATTTTGAATCTGAATTCTAACGAAAACAAAATATGAATATCAATGTAATTTAGATTGAAAACATTACTATTCCTCGTACACTAAAAAATATATATTTTGTTGTGAAAACATATTTAACATACTCTGGTTATTGTTATAATATGATGTCGTTTATTCTAGTTTCTAACTAAATTTTTTTGTGTGACACATGTACATGTCCCTCCAAAATTCAAGGAAAATTATGAAAATTGGAGTAGGAAGACGACTATTGGAAAATTCCCTATAAATAGGATCTCATATGAATGATCTCAATACACATTGATCAATCAAGATATTAGATGTTGCTGAAGTGATTTCTAGTATGAGAGTCCCTCATTGCTCTGTTCAAACTGAACGTCCTGTTCAGATTGCTTCAGGTGACTCTGATTGTTGTTGTTTACAATGGATGGCATCCTAGGATAGGAAGACAGAGGTGCCAACCACCATAAAGGTCATGGAAATCCTTTACACGGATGACATATTTTTCGACTACCTTGATGTTTGAGGGCTTGCAGGAATAGCAAGATAGACACAGATATTCTTATTGAAGAATAACCCAGGTGTGGGTAAGACATACTTTATCGAATGTATAAATCAAGGAAAATTTATCTAAGGTTTTTGGATACCCAGCTCTTAGTGTTAAAAGACTACATACTTGTTAGTAGTATTGTTTCATGTTAGTTTTCAGATGAATTTTGATTAATAAGGAATGTATAACTATCTTATACATTATTTTACATGTATACTCTGATTAGTAGGATTCTATATGCTTTTAGGTAAAATATTTTTCCTTTTAAAATATTTATAATTTTCCTTTCCTAAACCATATTTTCAGAATCTAGACAGTTTGTATAAATAAGATGTCTTCTGAATTTACATTGTTTTAAATTTATAAACAATAGAATATTTTAACCAAAATTAATCATTCCGAAAGAATTTTTAGTGTATAAAATTCAACCCTCTTGTATATTGAGAATCTATATCATTATTTCAATCATACAATTTGTATCAAATTTTGTATCTGAAATAAATATTTTCACATACACATATTCATGATCATGTTTCCTTTGTTCTATGTTTCCTTAATATTTTTATCCTTGTATACTAACTTTATTATTAAAAAGTATCTCTGGAATGATTTTCTATTTGAGATGGAAGGAATGATTGTTTGATCAATTTAAAATATTAATCATACTGTACCACCAATAGAGTATTATGTTTTTAGGATCCGAAATTAGATTGCAAATTTCGTAGAATTTTGGTTCCGGGTTCTCTAAAATTAAAACTCCAAATTTTCTGAAATTTAGACTCCAAATTCTCTAAAATTTATACACTGAATTCACAGAAATTCATAATCTGAATTCTATGAAGTTCATACTCAATAATTATCTAAAATTCAGACTCTAAATTTTCTGAAATTCACAGTCTGAATTATCTGGATTTTGTAATCTTAATTAATAGAAATCTATACTTCGAATACTCTAAAATTCGGACTCTAAAATCACTGAAATTAACACTCTGAATTCCACTTAATTCATACATCAAATTCTATAGAATTATGGTTCCAAATTCTGCAGAATCTATGTTCCCAATTCCTTTGTATTCATGCTCCAAATTCTAGAGATTTCATGTTCCAAATTCCTTAGAATTAGGGTTCTTAATTCCTCATAATTCAAACTCTGATGTCAACAAAATTATGATTCCAAATTCCTGGAAAAATAGAATCTGAATATCCATGAAATTTATACTCCAAACAATATTTTTCCTTCGTCTTAGATAAAATAGATTTTGTTTATATTTTATATTTTACAAACCCTTGTTATTATTATAAAATGATGTCGTGTATTCTGTTTCATGAAAACCTTATTTTGAGTGAAACTTGTAAATGTACCTCAAAAATTCAAGGAAAAATATGATCATTAGAGGAGGGAGACACTCATTTGAAATGTTCCTATAAATAATAAGTCATTTAATGATCTCAATAAATGTTTATCAATATAGATATTACATGATACTTAAGTCTTTTATATTATGAAATACCCTCATAATTTATCCATACAGAACATCTTATCCAGATTGCATCGTGAAACACTGATTTTTGATTTGTACAATTGAGGGCTTCCAGTGATAGTATGAAATAGGATCTAACTACCTTATATTTTGAGTACTTCCTTGATAAAGAAGATATAGGTGCTGACTACATTGATGTTTGAGGGATTGAGGGAATATAAAGAAGGACTCTAATATTCTAATTGAGGGAATACCCTAGTGTGGGTAAAGAAGATTTTGTCGAAAGTGTAAATCAATGAACCGTTATCCATGGTTGTTTGATATGCTACTCTTTGGGTTAAAAGATTTCAAACTTGTTACTTGTATTGTTTCATGTTTTTTCCGAATACTTCTGAATAATAAGGAATTTATAACTATCATATAAATTCTTTACTTTTATACTCTGATTAGTTAGATTCTATACACTTTAAGGTAGAGACTGATTTCTTATTAAATGTTCATAAGTTTTATTTCTGGAACCATATTTCTGGAATCTAGCATGTTTTTAGAACTAAGAGGTGTTTTAAATATACCTTTTTTAACATTGTTAAAAAATATAATGTTTTAACAAATAATAATGGTTCAAAAAAAATCAATGTATACAATTCATCATCCCCCCTCTTGTATATTTATAATATAAATCATTATTTCTATCATACATCTATAATAATCCATATATTTAAATTTGAATAGTAATTCATTATTTTTTTAATTAACTATTGTCATATTAGTGTGCAATTTTTTGGGAGACGCTATTGGGATTCTTATGTCACACAACAACTATGACTTCATGTGTTTTTTGATTATATGTGTGCCGATAAAATAATGTGTACGATAACAGTTGGCGTTGGTCATATCTCCCGATCCTTGAAAATTTTGATTTTAATCTATTGGGACATGGTTTTTTATCCCATTTTAGGTACATTATAGTGTTATAGTTTTTTGTTTCTTTGTTTTACTTCGGGTACTCTACACTATATGGAGTTTCTTTTGTATACATACTAAATTGTTTATCATCATCGATAATGTTTTTTGAAAAAAATTCTTCCATAATTTGTTTCATATGTGGTTAGGTTCTAGTCTCCAACCTCTGGGGTTTGGGAATTCCTTTCTGGCCATGTGTGTTCTAGATCAGTTATTGGGTTACCAATGTAATGAGGCTGGTTCATGACACATATCCACATCACCTATCAATGAATGTCAATTACTTTCAATTGGGTTATGAGTATTTAGTTCTAGTTAAATAATATTTGACGTGTTAATGATGAAAAAATAAAATTTTATTATTATTAATATTCAAAATATAATGACAGTTAATAGATTGAATAATGGAAATAAATCCTGTAAAAGAGAAATGTAAAAATATTTATTTAAAGATAATTGTTATCTCTAAATATACTTAATAATTGTAATACAATGAATAACCACATCCAAGGGGACTGAAAACATCAATGTCTAGTTCATAAAATTAATATTATCACTGATTTATTATACCTCATTAATTAGTTAATATATCCTTCACATATCTATTAAAATTAGCAATTGTATACACCATATTATTCTTTTAAAATATTAATATTATATGTAGATTTATTAAATATTCCGTCCGATCAAGAAATATATTATAGTTAAATATAAAATGTCCAATCAAGTGACAATCTTTTTTTAATCATGGTAATTAAATTAAATTTTATTAATTTTTATAATTATTTAACTATAGATCATAATTAATAGTTAAAAATAAATAATATTTTTATTCATTTTTTATGTGTCCCTAATTAAAATATTTTGTAAAAATGAAAACTAAAATGGACGTAATTTAATTATTATAGAATAATAATAAATTAAAATGGAGAGACTATATTATAATAATTTTCTATGTGTATCAATTCTTTAATATCAGTTAAGAAGGAAAACACTTCCATGTTATGGCCAATGTAATGAGGGTGAGTGCACGTATTGATGGATGTAGGAATTTGACCAGAGTTAGACATTGTCAGTCTCTAAATTAAGGATAATAAAAAATCATACATTTAATTTAATATTAATTTATAATTAATAATATAGATTTCATTTTATATATAATATTAAATTAATATAATTAAAATAAAATAATTATTTAAATGATAATTTTATATTTTTTATAACAAATATATTTTATTTTTAGAGAGAATTTAAAATGAATTGATTTGAATTTGATTTTAAAATATGTGATTTATTTTTTAGCTATTAATTTTTTTCATGTATCACATCTAATTTTTTTCATGAACAAAAAATATATATGAGAAATAATAAATCACATGTGTAATTGAAAATAAATTTAATAAAAGGATCTCTAAATTTTTTTGGTTATATATTAAAATAATCTAACATAATTCTGAAAATTAAATTAGATTTTTTGGGTGATAAATAAACATATTTTAAAATACTTTATGTTAAATTATTGAAACATATATAAGAATTAAATTTTTATAAAATTATTCCTATAATATTTGAAATAAATTTTTATGATATGATAAAATTTATGGGATTAGATTAAGATAAAAAAATTTGTTCATTTAGTAAAATAGCATACCCTATGTTTATTTAAAAATAAATTTATGAAAAAATATATTACTCATCTGATAAACGATAATAATCAGGGCGGTATCAGAACAATTTTTAACTAAATGAAATTAGTTTTTTTTATCTCAAAGTATTGTTTATTACATTTTTATTTTTTAAACTCATTATAAAAACTCCATAAATTATTATTTAGAAATACTATTTCAAATATTTTAACCCCATTAAATGCAAATTTATTATTTCCAAACATCCAATTTAATTTTGGAAGATAAATTGAATGTGTCTAATTAATTATCATTATAATTTTAAAATTATAAAAAAAAATATTTTTCATTAATTAATAAAATTAATTAAAATTAATTATTTTTATTGAATTTGGATTTGTCACATGGAAGTACATTGTGGTGGTTTGGGATTGGGTGTTTGGATTAGGGGACAAATTACACGATTGTCTACCCAGGGTGCTAGAACTCAATTTGAAATTTATTGTTTTCCTCCATCGGGATATTTGGTCACATTGATTAGGCGTTGTGCCAATGGGTTTAATGGGCCTCAACAACTTTCTTGGCCCTTTTTTGGGAAATAATATACTCAGCTATTGGGACATGAAAGAGGATCTCCATGAAAAATATTAAAAATTGCGGTTCTTTTATTAATCATTGGGCTTTACCAAAACTCTTCTAAAAGGTAATATAATTAAATTCATATTTATAATTAATTTATAAATCAATTATGGATTTAATTCAATATATATATGCAATTATATTAGTAAAACAATTTAGTTAATAAATTAATAATAATAATTTGAATTATGACATAGATTATTATATAAAAATAATATTACCTTATCAGTTTCAAAATTATATTGTATTATATTAGACATCATGTTAAATACTTCTAAAATAAGCACATAGAACTATTCATCCGAAAAATCTTTATAACCTCATATAATAGGTTTTTATTCAAATATTCTAGTTTGATGATAATAATGGTAATCATAAGTCATTTTATTTTTGTATTATTAGTTAAAATCATTAATTAAAAATAGTTTGTTAATATATAATTTTTTTATTATTGATTTATAAATATAAATATAATATATTTCTTTAATTAATTATTTAAACATTTTTTTAAAAAATTAAAATTAAAATAATTTTTTTTTATATTTTATTTATTTAAATTGATAATAATTATAATTAATGATTGAATAAATAAATTATTATATTACTGGGGATATAAAATACCTTCTTAAAATATTTAAATTTATATTGATGCCTATAATAATAATTTCTTCATTTATTTTATTTAAAGTAATTTTTTAAATATATGTTAATTAATTAAAAATTTATTGTTTGTTTTAATGGTGGTTTGAAAACATATATGAATCTTTGTTGATTATCTATAAAATTTTTGATACATCAATCATTACTTGTTAATTTTACTAATACCCTATCCCAATCACTACCACTAAACCTAAAATGTTATTTTATTTAAATTCAATAACCTAACCCTTCCCCATTATAATTTAATCTCCTCATTTAACTGCCCGTTCACATTTAAATACTCGATTAATAACTCGGGTATTGAAATTTTTGTTTGAAAATTAAGAATGAACATTTTAAAAAATTGATTAAACATATTTTAGAATTTTTATTAATTTTGAACATAATATCAGTGAATTGAACATTAAAACATAAATATAAATTTAATTTGATAAAAAATTAGAATAAATAATTATTTTTAAATTTATAATTTCATTTAAAATTTTATTATTTATTTATGATTAATAAATTTAATAATTAGGTCTTAGTTAATAGTAACATAGGTGGTCTAATCATACCATACTCATTTACTAATCATGTTTTCAATTTGGTAACCTAACCATATAAATACATATTAAGTACATGCCCTATACCTATTCAATCAGGGTTGGGTAAAATTAGGTACTCGGTTAAAAGTAACCCTCTTTAATCACCACATAAAACTCCATCCCACACACACAAATTTATTATTAAATAGGTTTTAAAATAATGATGATGATGATGATGATTTATATAATTCAGTGAGATGGTTACAAAAACAAAACAGAAAATCATACACATACTCAGAGACAAATAAATTAGGGAGGTTGAATACCATGACCTCAAAGAGATCACTGAAGGATAATAATAAAAATATTAAAAATAAATAATTATATAACTATTAATTTAAATGTATCATAATATTAATGATAAATTAGTGAATAATTTTGTGTTCATTTTGACGCTATTCACATTAACAAGGAACATCGAACTATCGACAACACAATATGGTGACATAATAATGATTAGTAATATTTATATAATGATTGAGTACTTTGTTTAGCCATTGGTTAATATAATACAATTATAAAATGTATTTGTTTATTTCATATTGAATTCATATTATATATATTAATTAATTTTTAACCTAAATAAAATTAAACCAATAATTTATAATTCATTCAATAAATATTTTTCATTGATAAAAAATTAAAATATATATGTATATAATTTATATCTATTTATTTTTTATTTACAAAGAAGTTTTTTTTCTTTATAATTACAATTAGTTATTAAAATGACTTTTTATAGGTAAATAAATATTTAAAAATATTATATATAATGTTATATTAATAAGTATTGAACGTAAATATATTATAAATGGATTTAGGTTAAAAAATAGTTTTCCATTCATGTATTTTAAATTTCATGGATATAAATCTTTTTCATCTCATTTAATTAAACCATATATTTATCTTCTTTACTATTTTTGTTCAATAATTAGATTCAATATCACATTTTTAAATTGATGTTTTACAGTGGTGTATGATTGGAGTCTAAATGAAGTGTTAAATTTTTCTGTTAATATATTATCATTACTCCCCCACAACTCTAGAAAAACAAATAATTTTGTGCACAATTAAAATAATTGTTTCATTTAATGTTATCCAATTTTTTTGAGATGGTTTAATAAAAATGATTCTAGAAGACATTTGTCCAATTTTTTCATTTAATTTAGTTAAATAATATATAAAAATTCATATATTTATAGAATAAATGCAATATGTAAAAAACTAATTAAACTATATAAACATATTAATATAATAATTATTTTTAGAAAAAATAATGACCAAGATAAATTAAATGTAAAAAATTTCATATTGTTAACCAAGGGATTATGTATTCCAATTTTGATTGGTACTATAACATAATGATTGGAAATATTACTCTCCATGATCAAAAATACTAAATTTGAATAGATGGATATAATGGTGTGTAAATATCCATCATAATAATTTCATGTGGTCAGGGTAGGGAATATATAAATATTGAGTCATGTAATGAGGTGGATCTAAAAAAATAAGATTCCTTTCATGGTAATTGGTAATTAGAGCGGGAACAAAATTAAGGTGATATAGAAGATGGGATGCCAAAAATGGTGACCCTATAATGAGTTGGTAATTATGTGTCCTGAGGATGTGAAAATGTGTTGTTGGGGATGTAAGGAAATAGACCATCACGACTAGTAATTTTTTCTTTAAACCCATATTTATTATATATTTAAATTTTCATGGATTTTAAGAATGTAATTTAGGATATTGTGGATTTTTGGAAGAGAAATGGATTGACCCCATGGGACTTAGGGCCATCGGGTACCTATTGTAGATTCAAAATTTTGTCTTTCGTTGAAATGAAATATTGTGGATCGGTTTTTGTAAAGATGAAATTATAATGAATCTGGTGAATTAATCATAAGAACATGATGAAGAATCACATGTAAAATGATTATCTTAAATGAATAATAATAAATTAATATCTTAATTCTAGAGGGTATCTCTTTCATGTAATTTTAGTCAATATTAGAATAATAATTTCCTTGTTCATGTGATAATTTATTCATTGAAGATGATTCTCATTTAAAATTATAATTTATTAAATGAGAATTTCAGAAAGAGTTTCAGAATTAAAATCCTATTAATGAAACTGCACACACTCTCATTTTATCATGAAGTGTTTATGATTTAACTCTATGTTCTAATGTTGTTGTACCAATCAACACTAATAACTCACAATTCATCAAAAAACAAAAATTTCTAAATGATGGATTGATTATAATTCTATCATTCTTGATAAGGAGGATAATGATTATAGTGATTCTGTTGAGAATGAAATAAACCCCTAACGATGTTTTTTAAAGAATTATCTACTGAATAAAAATGTTGTTCAAAAAAATTATTTTCACGCCTCCAAAAAATAATATATTTAGATATTTCAAATTCTTGTGATTATAGGATTTTATAAATAAATAATAGAACTTATACATTATTTTAACCCTCATATATCCCCATATACTCTAATAGAATAATATTGTTGTTTATTTGGCATGAAAATTTGCAACATATGATAAAAATATTCATAAATTAATTAATATTTATTAAAATGATACTTTTTATATCAATTCCTTTACCTAGTGCCTTACTCATCTTGTCCAACATCGTAATATTATCATAACCTTTCATAATAAATATTATTCCTTCAATAAATAAATAAATCAAATTTTCCATTTGTAATAAATAATTATTTATTCTAAGGGTTTAACTAATATTACATAATGATTGTATATATTTGATTAATAACACTTATGTAAATATTATTAACCCAATTGGAGAATAATTTTTACAATTACATTAATTCAAATTCAATTTAACTTATATAAAAGGAAAAATTTATTCGGTGACCCTAAGAAGTCTTCCATAGTTGAATTTAGATGGTTTTTATATATTTAAAAATCAATATGTAAAAATATATAAACACACACATAGAGTATATATATGTATATATAATGTCTTAATTATGAAAACCACATATAAACAATCGTTTTATGATATAAGAAACTTTTTATTGATATTTCATCCATTATATTGCATACTAATGTCTTCAACATATATACCTGCTGTGTATATCGTTGATTTAATAATATTATCCAATAAATACATAATTTTCTTGAATTTTACATCAAATATTCTATTTCAATAAATGGAATGAAATATAAACATCAATAAAAGTGAACATACAAATCATTTATTGATTAATCTGCAAATAATAAATCATGATGTGCGCACCATGTTTAACATAATTTGAACATATGTCATCATGGATTCGGGAAAAAATTACATGAATATGAGTTATGATATATATTTATATTTCTCAAAAATTTTACCACTGATTGTTGAAATATACCTATATATATATTTATATCCAACGAAATATAAACATGTATAAATATTACATGTGGGGTTTTCCTCACAATCTCTCATATTAATAATTACCAGGTCAAAATAACAAGAGATGATGTCCCATCCTCTTATGAGTATACAAAACCTATATTAGAAAATATTAAAATGTCATCATATAATGAATATGACCACATGATATATATATTTTTAATATATTCGGTATAATTTGATGCTCTCATCAAATCGAGAAACATTTATGACAATTTAAATTATACTTCTGTTGATTTATATCAGGTATGTTATTCTTAATGAGAAAACGAAAACTCCCCAGTAGAATAAAATGTCATGAAAATGACATGAGTCACCATATAATAGTACCATTTTCCCAACCGAGAGTTGAATATATCCATAAGCATTCCTCCATTTATACTAGAGGAAGTTGGTTAGTGAAGAGTCCCTAATAAATGCATTGTTGATTATATGCCCATGAAATCATAATATTTATTAATAATATATAACTAATAACATCCAAATTAGTGTATACATAATAAATAAGAACATACAATATCATACAAAATGTTCTTATACAAAAAAACCATGATCGACCACTACGATGATCTAAAATAAAATATAAGTTATACAATAAAAATATGATCACATTCATACAACCAACCATAGACCAATTCTGAGTATCGTTATACACTTGATCTATCCAAATGAAATATAATACACAATAAAATCGTTTACATGAAAATTAGATATAATATGTTCCCACATGTAGAGATGATCGTGATTTGTGTGAGTATAAAACACATTAGGGTCTTATTTGAGTGAGGGTTGTAGAAATAATAATTATTAATTTTTTTAACTATTTCAAAAATTTTCATAATATTAATGAAATATATGATTACATATTTTTCATTATTATAAAAAACATTTATATATCAATTTCATTGTGTATCAGTCATATTGATTAGCTCATTATTGTTCCCTCCTATACTGAGAACATTTAAATTTCATTATGATATTCTATTATATTGTTCTACAACATGATACAATATGATGATGAGAAACATAGAATGTATACTCTCATGTGAGATTACTCAAATGATTATAATTCATATTCTTAATAATTTTATAATTTTTATTCTCCATGATGATTGATTTTTATAATAGACCATCTATATGGAATTCCTCATGATTACGTGCCATCAAATATTTTTATATGCCAGCATGTGTAGCGGATATTTGACTATAATATTATAATTAATGCATATTATGACATGAAAAAATGGATATAATTCATAAAATATGATGATAAATTTCATTGAATTGTTGGATACATTTGATGTGTCTTGATTGATATGTTATTAATGAATAAGTTATTGAATGATATTGTCTCTTTCTTACATGTGGAATTTGATAACATGACCATTTGAATTGACTGAACCATCATCATAAATTCCATCACCTTAAAGTAATGCATGTTTTATTTCAAATATTAAATTAAATATATATCCACTATATAGGTTGATGAAATAGGCGTGAAACCTTTTTAATGTGATGTTATAGTAAATGGGTTAAATTATAGATTGAGAACACTTATGTGGTTGTCGATATTTCATCATTAAATTTATTCACATTGCATCCTTGAACTTTTTCATGATAAAAATCATAGTCTTCATGAGAACACCACAAATGCCAATTAGAAATACTCACATAGGGTCACTCATTAAGTGTTTTTTTTCTCAATTAAATTTTACATTAAATTTTTTAATAGAATAAATATTATTCTAAATTATAAGTATAATTTTATTCAGGTTTTATTGTCAGAAATTATTTAGGTATGAATAAATATTAAAATAAATATTCTCGCATGTATTAGAAAAATACCATAGACATGGATTAATCCACGATTGTGTTCAGTTATAAATATTAATTTACATGATGGTAAACGAATATTTATCATTGATCTCGTTAGTGACCCCCAAATTATAATAATAATAATATTATTATATAAATTCATGGTGTTTGATAAATATTATTATATTATATATAAGATAGTGTGTAATTAAATAATATTTTAACCAATAACATAACTCTATAAATATATGGTTCTATATGTTTTGTTTTATTAATAAATAAATTTATAATTATGAAAAATTTGATAAAACTAAATTATCTCTATATTTTTTCATTCTCTATCATCCCATTTACTAGAAGAACTCTATCTGGACTAAAGGATCCTTAGTTATGAAGATTTACAACAAACGATAATTGATCCTCCACACTATCGCCATATATTCAATTAGTGTTTTATCAATGATAAAAATACAGCATTTGGATCTTCTAATGGTGTATTATACATTTAAATCTTACAATACCAATGAATGTAACAAAAAACAGATTCAAATGATCAAAATATTCAATATTGTATTATATTTAGAAATGTTATTCATTATTTATCACTAATATAAATTAATTATAATTTCAATGTGGAAAATTCCTATATGGGTTCTAGTTTTTTTGTAAATATTTTGATGAAATGTTATGTTGGTCATTGTGTGAATGACATGTATAATTTTTGAATAATCCATCAAATTTAAAGAAACAATTATGATTATTTCACCCGTATATATGTTTTCACCATGTCTGAATCATTTATGTCATACCAGGATCCCCTAATATATAACATTATAATCATTTTTTTATTAGGAAAATTAATGAGGAAAATAATCATTCTGATTAAGTCATCATGAAAAATCTCGTTACCCACCACACATGTCAATCTAGACACACCTTCCATGTCATTGTGTACTAAACAGGGAAACAAGATACCCTAATCACCATTAGTTGGTGTCATGCAAGAATCCCCTTTTTCCCTCTCCTCAGACAACAAAAATTGATACATAGATCAATCTTGATGGATCATGGTAAGGTGGTCTCTAAAACATGACCAATACCTAAATTAAAATGGTATAGTATTCCAACAACATCTAACCCCATATAATTATTTCTCTAATTATAGTCCATTAGTCACATCTCATGTCTCATACAGAGCCATATCCCTTGTTTAGGGAGGTACACTATAATGACATACGCAACTCCTAGTAAGGATCTCCTACATAAAAAATAAATTTATGTAAATTATCTCTTACTTTTACCAAGGAACTCCATGAAATATCCATTTATCCCCTATATACTCACACCTCCTCAATCAAGACATGGTTAGCCATGAATTATCAATCCAGAAAATGATCACATCTGTAACCTCTACATTATCTCTCAGGTAAAGAATATAATATTATGAACTCTTACTACATATCACATATATAAGTCCATCTAATTCACATATCAACTCATGTTATAGATAAACATCAAAATACTCTCCCATACTACATTATATCGCATATCAAAAGAATATGGACACAAAAGAATCATATGTAACAGCACATATAGACTATAAAATATCACACAACACCATGTACTCATAGGGTGATATTTACATATGAAGAATATAATAATATTGACCACAACACCTATCATCCAACCAGGTGTGTACTAGGTTATTCAGAATTTTCATTATCACTACTATTTTATACCACTACATGTATGCCATAAGGCATGGAAAACACAAGATGAAGGATTATTATGTTGAATATCTCAGGGTCTGATAAAATATCACAAAAAAATCGATCCTTTTTCTTATACCCAAGTACCATCCCAATATATCACATTATATGAAATATTATAATCCATATGCAGTGTATAATTACATTATGAAAACCACACGGCATCCCAATGTCATGCCATGAACAACTCACATGACCATCACTCATGTCTTGTCACACATATCCTAAGGGAGTCATCTAAATCATCATTAAGGGAACCTATCTCTATAATACACATATATCCCACAATGTAATGTACTAATCAGGGAAAATGATGATGGTCAAATCCATCCCCAATATTATAACATCCTGCCTTTTTATAACATAAACTTTCATTACAATATACAGAACTGAGGATCTTTATGATTTATTGTCTTGGAAACCAGGAAAATAATACATGAAAACAACAAAAAACATTCTTCACAAACACTTGAATGGATTCTAATTATGTTCATACTAGGTTCAATTCTTCGTCTCAAAACCTGGGGACATGCATCAAAATAAAGGGTGAGCAGAATTCCCAGTAACAGAAACAAGGGAAACATTTTACATGTGAACTTGAGATACTTCAATAAGGTCATGAGAAGAACATTAAGGCATGAGAAAGAGATCATGAGATATATCATAATAAAAATAAAATTTTTAATATCTTGTAGATGTGGCTACAAAATTTAATATTGACAATCATTTCATTTCACCAAGGTCCATCCCCAAGGTTTCATTGAAAAATTACCAAGGTTATTCACCAAGGTATCAGTCTAAAAGTTCATCTTTAGGGATTAAGTCATTACCCAATGCATTGGAGAGCTATCTGGGTGCACCCTTGACATGTATTTATTATCATGTGATCCATATATATCATCATCATTAATTTCATAAACAACCCATATAGCATAAATGAAAAGGGTTTCATTTCATAATTATAAAATTTTAAAAACTGCTCTACAGACATGATCTTTATGTCACTTTAAACGCATGAAAAAGGGAAAGAGGGTTTCATGTATGTAAATAACAGAATTTTAAATAGAACATTATGATATATATGTGAATACCTCTATAGAAATATGATCTTTTATTATTCACTTAATAATATAAAATAATTTTGATAAAAAGAGAGAGAGGCATTTTGAGATGAAAATTCTGCAGCATAACGGCTACATTATAGTGTTTTAGAAAATGATGAAAAGAGAGGGGAAATGGGTCACCCACTCATAAATGATCTATAAAAATATTATAGGGATAGAATATAAGGTATATGAATCATGGTAATGAAATTTCAATGACATACCATTTGAAATAACAAAACATGGAAGTAAGACAAAAATAATATTTCTCTTATAAAAATTCGACAGCCCAACAACGTCATTTAAACTTCAATAAAAATGAATAGATGATATAAAATAGGTTATATCATCATATTATCATAAAATATCATTATGATAGATATAGAGATTATACCCCAAAATAATAAAAAGGAACTTGAAAGACATGACATGAAAATAGAATGTGAAAAATGATAAGGGTGAAAGAATCCCTTAATAATTCAGCAGCCTAACGACACCACTTAACCAGTCATAAAACAAAATGATGAGAGTAAGAGGGGATATCTCATCATATGAACACGAAAAAGGAAGTAATAGGAATATAAAAGAACATCCTCCAACATAAGAACATGGAGCATAAATAGAATTACATAAAAGAGATTATTTGAAAAGAAAGAGAGAGCTCAGATCCCTTACCTTAAAAAGTAACACTTAAAACTCAATGGTTTGGACCTTGAGGGAACTAAGGAACCTTAGAAGGACTCCATGGGAGGTAAGGAGACCACAAAATCGTTTATGATGGTTTTTTAGTCGAATGGATGAGAGGAGGGCTTGGTATTTATAGGGAAAGTGAGGGGACATGGCATTAATGGCCAAGGGACACTTCAATGGTGGTTTTGGAATAACCATGGGCTTCCCCATGGTATTTTCCAATGGTATTGTCCACTTAGGAAACCTCATAACTTATCGTACTATAAATAAGTCTACCATGTTGATTAAATACTTAATACACAATTTAAGTATGTCATTAAACACCCGTAACATAAAAACTGTATTTTCACTATTCACTGAAAATTTATCCTTCTCAAAAATTTCCAAAAATTTCACCTTAACCAAATATTGACTCTCTGATTATAAAAATTAACTCCATTTTATAAAAATAATTTTCTAAATATTTTTAATTTAATTGTTAAATAAAAACCACTATTCACTAGAAAAAACTAATACTTGATTTATAATTTATGAAACTGTTATTTGACCATTTTATTGAATCACATTACTTAATCAAGGTGTCTAAATAATATTAAAACATTATTTAAGTGAGATTACTAATCCATTTAGTCACATTACTAATCCTAAGCGTAAAATCACTATTCATCAAAAAATAAGTTGATCTTATTAGACTCCAAATTCCTTACTGAACACTGTTGCAGAAGACCATTTTTTGAAAATCGTTACACATCATTAATTATTTAAGGATTACATAAATATTTTAAAATATCCTTTTTTCCAAAATTCATGAATAAAATACATCATAAAATTATCCAGACATTTGAAATTTCATTAACATCGATAAAATAAGAAATCTCAATTTATTCATCCCAAAGGATTACACAAAAAAGCTAGGGTCTCGTCATATATCCCCTTATAACACCATCATATGACCTAAGTGTAAGGTGTTTTTTGGTGAGAGAATCTGAGGGAGGCTCAGATAACATTTCCCTAGTAGTAAACTCTACTAACTTGAACATCTCCCATAGGTGTTTCTATTCAAGTTTGACACGATGGTGATCGTCTTGGGCTTGGTCCAAAGCGAAGACCAAAGATGCCACCTCCTTCCCAAGCTCTGATAAGTGGGCTTCATAAGGTTCGAGTCTACTAGATGAAGCCATCGACTCCTCTTTCAACATTAACCATTAACATCTCTATTAAATCATTAAGAGTAAGTTAATATACTATTTAAAAAGTTTGGGTCGTTACATTCTTCCCCCCTTAAGAAATTTTGTCCCCGAAATTTCATACTTGAGGCCTAGTCGAAAAGGTGAGGGTACTTTTTCTTCATTGTTTCCTCCATCTCCCAAGTCGCTTATTCATATTTATGATTCCTCCACAACACTTTCACAATGTGGGTGGTCTTGATTCGTAGAACCTTGTCTCTAAGGTCTAAGATCTCCACTGGATGCTCCTCATAAGGGAGGTCATGTTCTAGTTGTACCACCTATGGGTTCAGTACATGTGAAGGGTCGGGTATGTACATCCTCAAGACATATACATGGAAGACATTGTGAACTTGAGCTAGGTTCGGTGGAAGTGATAGACGATAGTCCACTGCTCCTATGTGATCAAGGATTTCATAGGGGCCAATGTACCTAGGGTTGAGCTTCCCTTTATTCCCAAACCACATGAATCTCTTCCATGGAGAAATTTGAAGGAAGGATTTGTCGCCAAAACCAAACTCCATGAGATCAGGCCCATGAAGCTTTCTCTCACCAGTTTCATCACAACAAGTAGGAGTTCTACATCGCTTTCCATACAACACTTCATAGGGTTCCATCTTAATACTCGAATAGAAGCTATTTTTGTAGGAGAACTCAACTAATGGGTGGTGTTGATCCCATCCACCATTAAATTCCATTGAGCATAATCTCAGCATGTCTTTGAGTGTCTGAATAGTCCTTTCAGATTGGCCATCAGTTTGAGGATGATAGGTCGTACTAAAATTCAACTCAGTATTTAGAGCATGTTGAAGACTTCTCAAGAATTTTGATGTGAATCATGGATCATGATCAGACACGATGGATAGTGGTACCCCAAGAAGCCTAACCACTTCCTTTACATATATCTTGGCCAGTTGATCCATAGATAAATCATCCCGAATAGAGATAAAATGGGCGGTCTTGGTGAGACGGTCCACCACAGCCCATATCGCATTGTTCCCTTTTGATGTTTTTGGGAGACCAGTGACAATGTACATTGTGATATTATCCCACTTCCATATGGGTATGGGTAGCTGTTGTAATACCTCCTTAAGAATTTGTCATTCTACCTTTACTTACTGACACACCAGGCACCTTGTAGTGTAATCATCAATCTCCCTCTTCATGTTATCCCACCAATAATTATCACGAAAGTCTGTACACATTTTAGTGCTTCCCGGATGTATAGCGAAAGTAGAGCTATGAGCTTCATCGATCAATTCTTTCTTTATATATTCAATAGATGAACACATAGGCTTGTATGAAATTTCAATACACCTTCTTGATCAATATTGAAATCAAGGAACATCCCATCCTTTACAGCCTCAAACTTCTCCTGTAGAAAAGGATATTTTTTTGAGCCTTCGTGATCTTCTATAGTAATGAAGGTTGAGAAATCATTTGGGATAAGGTTGATGATGTCCCTTCCCTTACAATTTACATATCCAGTTTTACTCGATAATTAATCAAGGGATCTCCTAGGATCCTCATTATTGCCAGAACAACAAGATCTTTCCTTCTTAATGCATCCACAAATTTGTTTGCTCTTCGAGGGTGATAATGAATTGAACAGTAATAATCTTTAATAAGATCCAACCATCTCCTTTGTCTCATGTTAAATTCATTCTATGTGAAAATATACTTTATACTTTGGTGGTCAGTATATATATATCACATTTCTCCCCATAAAGATAGTGCCTCCATATCCTTAGAGAAAAATCAACTGTCGCTAGCTCTAGATCATGCATAGGATAATTCTGCTCATGAATCGTCAACTGTCGAGATGTAGAAGAAATTACCTTGTCATTTTTCTTGAGGACACATCCAATCCCTTTCAGATATGCGTCCCTAAAAATAACTAATCCTTCTACGATAGAGGGTATTGTTAACACGTGCAGTAACCAATCTCTTCTTCGGCACTTGGAAGCTTTCCTCACATTCCTTTGTCCAGATGAACTTAACCCCTTTTCGAGTCATCTTGGTTAGTGGATTAGAACGACGTGAAAAGTTTTTCACAAACCTCCAATAATATCCTGCTAAACCAAGGAAACTATGAATATCAGTTAATGTTGTGGGTTGATGCCCCTCCTCCACAACCATTGTCTTTGCAGGGTCAACCGAGATTCCTTCATTGGTTATGATGTGCCCCAAGAATGCCACTTTTTGTAACCAAAACTCAGACATGGTGAACTTTCCAAAGAGCCTCTCCTTCCATAGTGTTTACAAAATAACCCTAAGATGATCTTCATGATCCTCACGACTTTTTAAATATTTCAAAATATCATCAATAAAAACTACCACAAAGTTATCAAGGTCGTCCTTAAAGATTATATTCATCAAATCCATGAAAATAACAGGATCACTAGTCAAGCCTAAGGGCATAACATTAAACTCATAATTCCCATATATTGATCGAAAGGCAGTCTTTGGGATATCTTCCTTCTTCTCACTCAGTTGATGATAACCAGATCGAAGGTCCATCTTAGAGAAGAATTGAGCCCCAAAAAGTTGGTCAAATAAATCTTCAATTCTTGGAAGAGGGTATATGTTCTTCACTGTGATCTCATTCAGTTCTCTATAATCAATGCATAGCCTCATTGATCCATCCTTCTTCTTCACAAAGAGAACTATTGCTCCCCAAGAAGACACACTCGGTTGGATAAAACACTTCTCCAACAAGTCTTGGAGTTCTTTCTTTAACTCTTCTAGCTCCAGATTTTCCATTTTATGCTAGGTCTTTGATGTTGGTTGAGATCCAGGTATGAGTTCAATAGAGAACTCTACCTCATATTTTTGGGGAGGTCTAGGTAACTCCTCATGAAATACATCCATGTATTCCGAAACAATTGGAACATATTCTATTTGTATGCTCCATTTTACTCCATCATCATCACTGATTAACTCCATAAAGAAAGCTATAGGAGGTACTTCTAGATAGGTATCAGTTCGGGATATCTCTCCTTGGAAGATAACTGTAGGATGTTTATTCAAGACTACTGATATTTACTTACTTCTGCATTTGATCTTAGCATTATACTTTGAGAGCCAGTCCATCCCTAGTATAACGTTGAAATCCAACATGGGAATTACTACTATATTTGAGATAATATTGTGCTTACTAAAGTAAACACTAGAGTCTATAAACACTGTTGATTCATGGATAATCCCACTTGGAGTCTTGACTGAAAACTCTACCTCAAGCAATTCAGGGATTGATTCTGTATTCTTTTCAAACATGGAGGAAATAATGGAATGCATTGAACCAGAATCAAACAAAGTAATTGCTAGTTTTGATAGGACAACAAGAGTACCAGCTACCACATCATTCGGAACATCAACTTCAGTTGTTGTGATAGACAAAGCACGACCTTGCTCGCCTGGCCTTTGCTGAGGTTTATGGTGATTCCCCTCCACCGCCCTTGGATTTGGAAGGAGATTAGCATAGTGCCCAAGCTATCCACAATTGAATCAATGGACTTCGGTTAAGGCCAGAACCATCATTACTCTGTTGTTAGTGTTGGGATGTTGAGGCTTCACATCACTACGACAATTCCGAGAAATATGGCCATCTTTTCCACAACTGTAGAACTTACCACATCCGATCAAGAAGTTCCCTGAATGCTTCATCCCACATTTTTTGCATGTGGCATGTTGCATATGCTTTCCACCTCTTTCCTGGTCAACTGTCTTCCCTAGACTGGGCTCCAATGATCTCTTCTTATCATTTGATTTATGATACCACTATGTCTCACCAAACTCTAGCTTAACTTTCATTGCACTCTGCACGATCTCCTCATATCTATTGCAGTCCTAGTTGTCTAGATTATTCCTCAGATGAGGTCTCAGTCCACTGAAAAATCTATCAACCTTCCCACTTGGATCCATGAAAAAGATATAGGTATATCGTGAAATCCGGGTGAAGTTCATCTCATAGATTCTGACAGATTCGTTCTACTTCTGCCTCAGCTCGAGAAACTCATTCTCTATTCTTCTTCTCTTGGAACGAGGGAAATACGTATAAAAGAATATTCCCCAGAACTCTTCCAGCACCATAGCTTCTATCTCTCCTCGTGGATTTGTGTTTTTGATCAGTGACCACCACTGATCAGCTTTTCCCTATAGGAGGTAAAGAGAAATGTGACTTTTTCTTCTTCCAAACAATGAAGTACATAAAAGATCATTTAAATGGAGTGTATCCATTGTTCGACATCCAATGGGTCAGTAGATCCACTGAATGTTGGTGGTTTTTGACGCATGAAGGACTCAATAGAATTCTGTTCCCATTATAGTGAGATCGACCTCTCATCTTGATTCAATTTATTACTCATAACTTGAGTCAGTTGGTTTATCATTCGCATGAAAGTTTCCATTCCGACTTCCATCGCAGGGCCGTCAGCACATGGTGCATTGTGGTCACCATATGCACGGTTCCTCCTATTTCACACCATTTTCTAAAATAATAAAACCTTAGTGAGAAAATTATTTCATTTATGAATATTTTAACTAATACTTCATTCTTAGACAATTACATTTCTCTATTATTCCTTCATAATGATTCATAAAAATCTTGTGATTAACCAAACATATCCCCTGGGAGTGTCGTAACCAAGTGTGCAGCAAGGCCCGTTATCGTGCACCAATTCATGTTAGAGTATAGCTCAATGCGGTGTTTTCGGGTTTTACCCCTATGTACATCTGTGCCAGAGCCGCCTCTACCTTCTTGTATCCAGATAGGGATGTATTTGTTGGATAAACCACTTACTCAATAATTACAAAAATAACAGGATGTTTTCCTATATTTAAACTTTTCTATAGGGTTCTTCATAATTTTTTTATATCCTAATTTCCAAAAATAACTAAACCATCCTTTGATACCAACTATAACATCCTTCATTTTTATAACATAAACATTCATTACATTATACATAACTGAGGATCTTTAAGGTTTAGTGTCTTGGAAACCAGGAACATAATACATGAAAACAAAAAAAAACATTCTTCATAGACACTTGAAAGTATTCTCCTTAAGTTCATCATAGGTTCAATACTGCATCTCATAACCTGGGGAAATTCATCAAAAGAACGGGTGAGCAGAAGGCCCAGTAAAGTAAACAAGAGAAATATTTTACATGTGAACCTGAGATACTTCAATAAGGTCATGAAAATAACATTAAGGCATGAGAAAGAAATCATGAGATTTATCATAATAAAAATAACATTTTTCATAACATGAAGATGTGGCTACATCATTTAATATTGACAGTCAATTCTTTTCACCACGGTCCATCCCCAAGGTGTCATTGAAAAATTACCAAGGTTATTCCCAAAGGTATCAGTCTAAAAGGTCATCTATAAAGATTAAGTCTTTAACCAATGCATTGAAGCGCTATCTGGGCACACCCTTGACATGTATTTATTATCATGTGAAACACATATATCATCATCAATCATTTCATAAACAGCCCATATAGCATAAATGAAATGTGTTTCATTTCATAGTCATAACGTTTTAAAAACTTCTTTAAAAACATGAACTTTATGTCACATTAAACCCACGAAAAAGGAAAAACGTGTTTCATGTATGTAAATCCCAGAATTTAAAATAGGCATTTTGATATATATGTGAATACCCCTATAGAAATAAGATCTTTGATTACTCACTGAATAACATAAAATAATTTTGAGAAAAAGAGAGAGGCATTTTGAGACGAAAATTCTGCAGCATAACGACTACATTATAGGGTTTTAGAAAACGTTGAAAAGAGAGGGGACATGGGTCAACCACTAATAAATTATCTCTAAAAATAGTACAGGGACAGAATATAAAGGATATGAATCATGGTAATGAAATTTTAAGGACATACCATTTGATATAAAAAAACATGGAAGTAAGACAAAAATAAGATTTCTCTTATGAAAATTCGACAGCCTAACGACGTCACTTAAAAATCAATAAAAATGAATCGACGAGATAAAATAGGGTATCTCATCATATGATCATAAAATATAAGCATGATAGATATATAGATCATACCCCAACATAATAAAAAAGAACTATAAAGACTTGACATGAAAATAGAACTTGAAAAATGAGAAGGGTGAAAGAATCCCTTAAAAATTCCGCAGCCTAACAGCACCACATAAACATTCATAAAATAAAATGATGAGAGTAATAAGGGATCTCTAATCATATGAACATGAAAAAGGAATTAATATGAATATAAAAGAACATCCTACAACATATGAACATGGATCATAAAATTAATGACATAAAAGAGATTACTTGAAAAGAAAGAGAGATGTCAGATCCCTTACCATTAAAAATAACTCTTAAAAATCAATGGTTTGGACCTTGAGGTCTTGGGGGAACCTTGGGAGGAATCCATGGGAGGTAAGGAGACCAGAACATCGTTGAGGATTGTTTTTGACTCGAATGGATAAGAGTAGGGCTTGGTATTTATAGGGAAAGTGATTGGACAAGGCCTTAATGGCCAAGGGACACCTCATTTGTGGTTTTGGTAAAACCATGGGCTTGCCCGTGGTATTTGACCATGATATTGGCCACTTGGGAAACCTAATAACTTATCATAATATTCATAAGTCGACCATATTTATTACATACTTAATACATAATTTAATGATGTCATTAAACACCCGTAACTTAAAAACTATATTTTCACTATTCACTGAAAATTTATCCTTCTCAGAAATTTCCCAAAATTTTACCGTAACCAAATATCGACACTCTGATTACAAAAATGAACTCTATTTTATAAAAATAATTTTCTAAATATTTTTAATTTAATTTTTAAATAAAAAAAACTATTCACCTGAAAAAACTAATACTTCATTAATAATTTATGAAATCGTTATTTATACATTTTATTGAATCACATTACTTAATCAAGGTGTCTAAATTATATTAAAACATTATTTTAGTGAGGTTTCAAATCCATTTGGTCACATTAATAATCCTAAGCGTAAAATCACTATTCATAATTTAGAATTCATCAAAAATTAAGTTGATCTTATTAGACTCCAAATTCCTTACTGAACACTTTTGCAGAAGACCATTTTTTGAAAATAATTCCACATCATTAATTATTTATGGTTTACATAAATATTTTAAAATATCATTTTTTTCCAAAATTCATGAATAAAATACATACTAAAATTTTCCATACATTTGAAATCTCACAAACATCGCTAAAGGAAGAAATCTTAATTTATTCATCCCAAAGGATTACAAAAAGAAGCAAGGGTCTCATCACAGAGCCCCTTATAACACCATCATATGACCAAAATGTAAGGTGTGGTATGGTGAGGGAATCTGAGGGAGGCATAGAAACATTTCCCTAGCAGTAAACTCTACTAACTTGAACTTCTCCCGTAGGCATTTCCGTTCAAGCTTGACACACTGGATTTCGGCTGGTCTTGGTCCAAAGCATTTCCCAAAGATGCCACCTCCTTCCCAAGATCTGATAAGTGGCCTTCATAAGGTTCGAGTCTACTGGATGAAGCCATCGACTCCTCTTTCTTCATTAAAAATTAACATCTCTATTAAATCATTAGGAGTATGTTAATATACTTTTTAAAAGTTTTGGTCATTACAAATATGGTGATTACCACTACACACATGATACGTATTCCCATCTTATTTTTCATTCCCTAAACAAGGATTATCACCCTAATAGAAAAATTCTGGATAACAACATAATATATTCTTATATCTTATCCCATACTCCAAAACCACTTATGGAATCATTTAAAATTAGTTTTCACCCTATCCATTATAGATATCATCTCTATGTGATCTCAATGTACCTAGGGTGCTATAGAGAGCTAGGTTCCAGACTATGAGGTTCAATACCACTCTATCAGCTCTCTAATGGACTCTACCAACACTTATTCTCTATTTTGGTGCCTAATATTATTCAATCTTTCATTCTCACATATATTAATTCATATTAATATGTGTTATATGGATTCATTAACTCAATCTAATAATTAATTCCTTATAAATTTTTAAATGACTTTTTCTCTCCCAAAAAGACTTATATATGCCCACTGAGCCTCTTCCATTCAATCATGAACATATATATTTCTAAACACAATTTTACAATTTTTATATAGTTTTTTATGTTTAATTTTTTTTATAAATCATCATAAATGTAATTTTAAAACCTTCGAAAAGCCTTTAAAAAATAGATGGGATGTCTTGAGATCAAAACTCACTCCATGATTTTTATTCAATAGATGTCCTATACTGATGTTTTGACCAAATAATTGGTATAGGTATTTAATTTTAAATTACCTACACCAAAAATATACGAAATGTTGGTATATACACATCTTCTAGTGGTTTGTTCAAACCAATTGTATATAATTTTCAAAATAAAAATCACACAATTACACATCAAACTATTGGTATATTCTATACCGACCAATTTAGGGCCTATAACATTAGCTTTAGACAATTGGGAAAGACTTATCTAAATTTATGACAACATAAATTGACATATCATCAAAAAATATATTAAATAGTTTTGATTTCACCATGTTGTGACATCATGTAAAAATGTTTTATAAAATACCCATTAATTGTGAAATATTTCAGTTCTCTCTCATGAAATCATCCGAAAAACCAGGACCATATTCATACATAATTTGATGGATGAAAATGAAAGGATGAAAAAATTGGGGGAAATTACTTTATAGCACTACTGTAAAACACTATGAAACCACCCATTAATGGAGGGGATTAATGAGATGAATATAGGGGAATTTCAAATCCAAATAGAAAATACAGAGTTCCCTCTTACATTTTCAATTATCGGGTGAAAAATCTAATAAATTACATGTTTTTAATATGTAAAAACCCCCCATAAAATTTCATTAGATAAAAATAACTTTTACTACATAAAAAACCTAATTTAGGGGATTATATGTATTCCAATTTAATTTTAGGTAATTACCATAATGCTCAGTCCATGAGTGGTATGTTACTAATAAATATCAACACTCCACCACTTATACATTCTCAAACTCTTCCCAAAAAGATTTGAAATCAAAAGAGACACAAAAAACTTCCAAGAAAACCATTTCAATATTTTTAATATTCATATTTAGAATCAAAAAATCAATTATATGAATGGTCAGCACACTGAATCTATATTTCAAATTCCTTAAAGAAAACAAAACTTATTATGAAACAGTTCATAACCAACTCTCCATCATAATTATTATCACTATTAAGAAGCTATGAAAAAACTAGTATAACCCACCATATCATACCTCATTCATTAATTATCTAAGAACATTGTATATTCCATCTCATAACTCCCAACACACTTCCACTTCATAACTCCAAACATAGCATTACACTATTTACCCATATTCTTTCCACCCTCTATCCACCAACATCTACACTAACATGAAGCTCAAGAAACCCATCTATAGAAACATTATAGGGTATTTTTGACTAATTATTTCAAATGAAAACTATTATACACACCATTATACTATTCTAATTAATGATGATTATAACCCATGGTTGTCCACACCATAAGAATTTTCCATTGGAAATTTACTTCTTAAAATCCACTGAAATGTTAACTTTTTTTAAGAAAACACTTCTAATATGGGCTCACCTCTGATCATCGAAAATAATAATAAATAAACTAGTCATAAAATCATGGGCTTATAATTCCCAAATAAAATTGGGATTTTTTACAAAAAAAATCACAACCAAACTTCCTTTCCTGATCACAAATCTATAACGCTTAAATGAAGGAAATATAGTCTAATTCCCATATCAATGTCTAAAACCAAATCCTTGACTATTTACGAGTTTCTATAACAAAATATCATCGCTAGATACCATGCTATAACCCATTGAATAGAAAAACAATTGATTCAACTCACAATAAGATCTTCATATAGATATCATGACATTGATTCCACCACATGCAATCTATCTAAAAAATCATAAGAACAATAAATATTCTATTTATGAAGGTATAAAATAAATTCCTATATTATCACAGAAATATTTTTCCACATTGGCTATCCACTAACAAGTCTAATCTCCTCCACAAAACATTATACTTGAGTTTTATTCAACCATTATTGAACCTATGATATCCACCATATGTGTTTCATTACTATAAACTCTCCATATCCAAAATCGATCTCAAATACCCATAATTCATTTATTAATAAATTAATTAAAAATATTAAGATGAACTGTTAATTTATATGTTCTAATGTAATCCAAAAACACTATCCATCCATTGATTTCAATAAACAACATCCACCAATATTCAAAATGTGTTCTCCCCACTAGATGCATTAACTTATAACACTCATTGAGTTCCTATCAAAATAGTTACCAACACCACAATCATACATTATTTAAATTCATGTAATTGTTCAAAAAAAATTGTATTACACATGTATGCACCTTACAATAACATTACATACACTAGAATACTTTGTTTTATCCATAAATAATACATCTATCTATATACCAACACATAGATTGTTCTTAGACCCACATCTCCAACAAAATTATGTACACAATGTAAACATTTCTTCAATGAAAAAGATGTTTACCCAAAAACATTTTTGATTGATTTATATTTAATTAAATACCTCAACATTAATTCATAAAAACCTATCAGCTTGTTTTTGATATGTTCTTTAACCTAAAGGAAAAAAATTATATGTATAATCCATAAAAATGATTAGATCAATAATAATAAGAAAAAATATACATTCTACATATATTGATGAATATTTTGTTAAGAGTAATGATTAGAATAAAATATTATTTTAATGAGTTGATGTATTAAAAGATAATTGGAAAAAAGAAAAATATATAATTATATAATACTAGATGGGATGAAATTTTATAATACTTATTTAAATGTTTGTTTTATGTCTCAAAAATAAAATTGAATCATTGATAAAAAATACATCATCAAAAAATATTTCAATTAAATTGACCAAAAACAAGCTCAGTTTAGAGATAACTGCATAGAAATTCATTGAATTTGAAAAAATCTATTAGTTTAGTTTAATTTAAAAATGATCAGATAAATGAAATAGAAAATATGAACAAAAACTATATTGTTTTATCACTCAATTATTAGTAAAAAATTATTAATTAATAGATACTAATAAGTGAGAAATAAATTTAATAACAAAATATAATAAAATAACACATGTTGTATTCTGTTAACAATTTTCTCTATAAAAAATTAATGCACTACCTTCTTATCCCACCATATATGCACTCTCTGTGTTTCAATGAAAATTTAAATCTATATAGATATCTATTTGAATGAATTTTACCTTTTTCGAACTAATATAAACTCGTTAATATTAATTTTGATCAATGAAAAACACCCTTTCTTCCATTTTATAAATATATAATGTGAGACTCAACAAAATTGATACATAAGTCACTACCACTATGAAATTAATAAATCCCACAACAAAATTATATATCGTACACATTTCATTGAGTTTTTTAATTTTAAAATAAATTATATTCTCAATATCATTGATTTTATCATCAATTAATTTTCATCCCACATATTTAATGGGAACGTGTAATAATCAACACCAAAAAAATAATGTTTGGATTAATAATAGTTTTAGTTCAATAAAATTTACCATTTACACTCACAATACATTAAAATATCTACAACTTTAGTATAAAAATTGAGATCTTCCAGAAAAAATTCATCTAATATAACAAATAGAAAGGACATTGGTGATGTTCAATAAATAATTAAAATATTACATATTCATATCCTCTTAGATAATTAATCATTACAATATGTGAAAGGAGTAGTCTTGAATCAAGCATGAATTGTCGGTCTTAGGAACACTAATTTCATTGAAAAATGAGAATTGTATATTTTTGTGTGTGATTTTTTTGTGCATATCACTGAACATGTCACACACATCATCCCTTATATTCACAAAAACACGTTATGTAACCATTTAATAACTATCATGTTCTCCATCATAACTAATAAATAAACATTCCAATAATACAAATTTAAAAAACAATAAATGAATATATATTATATAAATTAGTGTTTGGGTCCTGTATATTCTTAAGCTTTCAATTGATGGTCACCTTCTTTAGTGAATGATTCTAAGATGGAAGTGACATTACCATGCTAGATACATTACCTTCTATTTATTGGATGAAAAATATTTTATAGTCTATATTTCCTCCCATATGGGGAATCAAGATCATTTTCTTGCTATTTTCATTATTTTTTCCCATCCTCAGGTTGAAACAACATTGAAATTTTGTAAATATATTTAATTTGGGTAGAATATACATGTATTCTAAAATTGTACCCAATTTTCTTAGTTATTACATGATGTAAAATCATATTGGATAAATTATATTATTTGAAATTAGCTAATTCAAATTCCCTATGTAATTATATTATGTAAAAGTGGATGTCAGTATTCAGTCAAACATTAAATGGGATTTTATCTTATGTGAGTATCGTTGTTAAATTATCTATCTTTGAATTAATAAATAATAATTTATGTTAGAGTAGGTCAAATTATGTAACAACTCTAATTTATATTATGGTATATGTTTTAAAATATATGTTCTTACGAACATCCATTCAAACAATAAACATGTTAATACACACACACAATTAAATATTATAAATTCCCTATGATTATTTTTAAGATATATAAATAAAAATGAATCAACATATTATTAATTAATCAATTTTAATACATCAAAAATGATTTTATATTTTTTTCTATGTAAATTATTAAAATTCAAAATAAAAAATATTTATTTTAATCAGAATCCAATAAAAGAAATTAGAAATAGAAATTTCAAATATAAATAATCAATGAGACTAAAATGAATTCCTATATAATAATTTGTTCTTCAAAAATTATTACTTTATTTTAAATCTATAACAAGAATATTTTTCATCCTAAAATATATAAAAAGATAATCAAGGATCATTTTATATTTTATATACCAAGAACACATATAATAATTGAATTTGTCAATAAATTTATCTTTCATGAACAGGTCATGAGTTTACATTAATTTAAACAATTTAGATTGTAATTTTTTCAAAATATCACCAAAAGTTTATGGAGAACAGATATTACAAAAGATACAACTAAAATTCTAGAACACGTAAATATTGTAATTTCGAAATTAATTACTTATCCAATTATATTAGTAACTATGATATCACAAAGATGAAATTAATGAATTCTGTAGTGATTTATTTTGCCAAATAATTTATTATATGGACATTCTAATGTTAAATATGTGATTTACCAAAATCATATTTAAATGATAAATGATGGATTTATATTTTAAGTGAAATTATTAAAATTGACGATAATGAAAAATATTGAACACATATCAATTTGTTCAATATTTAATTTTAAAACTAAACTTTATAACTAGGGGATGTGGAACAGATAATTATATAGTGATTAAATAGACACAACTTATTGTATGGGTGAGAATAATAATTAAAAATAATGAACAACTAAAACATATATCGATTAAAATAATAACTAACAAAAGGGTTAAACTTGTTTAGTAATTAAATTTTATATACATAATATATAGATTTCATTGGAGTTTAATATTCATATAGAATGTTCAATTCCAAGGATAGTTTTTTAACATTCATCCAAAATTCAATACAAACAAAATTACATCATAGGGGTTATAAAATGATATTCTTAATTTCTTCCATGGGGTCATATATATTAACCTCCACAGTGTGGAGTCATAGTCCCCATTATTAATTATTTTTTTATCCAAATGAGTATACATATAAAATCATGGAAAAAACAATTTTAAAAAATTATTTTTTTATTGAAAAAATTAAAAAAAACTAATCATAATTAGGAAACCTCCCAAGCACTTAAAACCCATCATTTTCCACATTTTTTAATTATAAACTATAACAATCATAATAACAAATTATTTTAAAACAGGTACATAATTCTTATTTTAAAATAATGTTTTAGGTGTTAAAAACAATTCAAACAATATACCACCAAAATTACAAAATAGTTATTAATTTATAATTAAAATATATAACTTATTTTTTTAATTTTTTTATAAACAAAAACAATTAATCATTTATGTTCCTGATACAATATGTTATGGGTTAACTTAATTACTACAAATATGTTAGAAAATGAATATTATCCCATGATTAATTTTTTACAGTGGGTATATATTATCATAAAACATCAACATAGTAAATATAAATGAATATACAAAAAATAATTTACAAATATAATTAAAAATGAAACTATCCAAATGTGAAATTTTAACCACATGATTACATGGTAACAACCCACATTTTACTTTCTGGAAATTCATTGGATTAATGACTTAAAAACCCTATTGATGTTAAAGTTGGAAATTAGACTTACAAATATATTGATAAATATATATAAAATTTCATGATATTTTTTATGAAGTGGTATAATCCAAAAAACTAAAACTAAATGTTTCTCTTGGGAAAAATTATTATCTAAATTAAGACATAAAAGTTCAAAACACATTCCCATAAGATAATTGTTCAATAATCGGATCATTCATCTAGAAAAATAGAGAATAATTGAAAAAATAATATATTGAAAGAATATTTTTTATTATAAAAAACAAATGAAAGAAAAAAATATTCATACATTTCCTACCATTTAGTACTAAATTAATTGACTTTATCTCGACTTAATTATCTATAGATCTCCATGAAACAGGTCACATATAATTACATTGGATACCAATAAATTTAATTATTAATTATTTGTACATTCACCCAGAAATAGTGATACTATTCTCTTAATAACTCAATACATCCAATGACCAGATCAATAATGATGATAAAATATTAGGGAAAATAGTATTTAATCTTACTACGTAAATGTATAAATATGTTACTAAAATGTTATAAAATCAAAATAAAAATAAAATTTGTATTTTTAATGAAATAAACATAAAAATCAATATTACACTCCTTGTAAATAAAATAATGTTCATAGGAATCTATCCAAATCTTATCAAGATTTCATAACTCAAGCAATCATCTCAAACTAGTTTTTTTAAATAAATATTCAGGGCCTTCAACAAACAAAATATTTAGTGTATGACTTCAACATATATGTGATAATATTTTTCATTAATATATCTATAAATATAAAATCTTATAAAAATTCAGTGGAACTTATATAGGACTATAATTCATTGTCATGTTTCAAAATCTAGTTTATCCTAGAAGTATAGACATTTTTTACTAATAATTATTACTGAAAAATCCTTGTTATTTAAAATCATATTATTGTCATGGGATTGTAAATAATTACATTTCATTGAATAAAATCGTATTTTACATAAAATATTTTAACTTGAAATTTTTAACTCCTGTTATATTATTAGTTAAAAACTATTATGGTGACCCAAATATAGAAAATTCATTATTTTGGATTAATTTCATCACAAAATTGGATTAATTGTTATAAATTTCCACTACACAAACCAAATAAAAATCATAATCTATATATTCTAATATGTAATCAGTTAAAAAATTATGGTAGCATCCCCATAATTTATTATACCTAGTAATAAAAAACTAAGTCTTCCAAAAAAAAATAGGAAACTCTTGATTCCTACAAACACTTCCTAAATTTTTTAACATATTGAAACAAACTACAATACATATAGAATACAAAAATAGTTTATTAAAATATAACTATTAATAAAATTATTCTATGTATTATCATCTTCTCCAGGATGGAAACCTCATGGCCTATAATGAAATATTCCAATAATGGATTTCATCTCTTACTCAATAACACACAATGTTATAACACTATATTCATACCACATAAATAAAAATGGTTCATATAAAAAAAATATTTTCGTTTCTTTTAATGTATTCTATTGTAGGTTTTGTGTAAAATATTAATACATGACTACAAAATTTCGAAATAGTTATTAATGTATAACTTTAAAATATAATTTATTTTTTTCATTTTTTTATAAACTAAAAAATTCATCATTTATGTTCCTAATACAATATTTTAATAATAAAATAATTTACACCAAAAAAATTCAAAAAAACGAAAAATATTAAATGATTAATTTTTTTTTATAATTTTTATATTTATGTAAAAAATAACAACAGAATAAAAATGAATAAGTATTCCAAAAACTATTTCAAAATATAATTAAAAATATAATCTAGAAAAATATAAAATTTTAACCATAGGATTTCATTATAACACCACCCATTATTCTTTTAGGAAATACATTATATTATTAAGTTACAACTCCAATAGAACTAACTTTTAAACTTCAAACTTCTAAATATATTGGTAAAGAAATTAAATAATATGAGATAATTTTTGAAGACGTTTAAACCAAAAACATGAAACTAAAAGATTCTCTTGAATATAAAAATTATATAAATCCCACTGTAAAAGATATAAGCATTTTTTCATTTGATAATTGTACTATAATGAGATCATTAATCTATAAAAATAGGGAAAAAATTAAAACCATCATATAACAAAATAATATTTATTTTTATTCAAAACAACTAAAAAAACAAAATATCCATACATTTTCTCCCACGTAGTACTAAATTTACAGTCCTTATCAACACTTAATATACTCTAAATCATCATGATATATATCACATATAACCCCATATATAACCATAAAATGTAAGGATTATTTCTCAATATATTGACCCAAAAATGGTGATTTTATTCTTCTAATAACTCTACATCCATTGAACAAAACACTAACGATGATGAAATATCCAAAACAATGGTATTTAATCTTAACACAAAAAATGTATAAATATGCAACTGAAATATTATAACAACTTAATATAATTAAAATATGTATTTTAATTAAATAATGATGAAAAAAAATATTAATCTCCATGTAAATAAAATATTATTAATAATAATCTCTCCAAATCGCATATAAATATCATAACTCAAGCAATCATCTCTCTCTAGTTTTTTAAATAATGATATTGGTCCTTCAAAAAAAATTCATAGTGTTTAATCTCCACAATTATGTGATAATATTTTTCATGAATATATATATATATATATATAAATATAAATTCTTATGAAAATCACAATGGCACTTATATAAGACTATAATCCTTTGTCATGTTTCAAAATCATGTTTATCATATAATTATATATATTTTTCCTAATATTTATTTAAGAACCATGATTGTGATTTAAATCATACTATTATCATGGGATGTTAAATAATTTTATTTTAGTTATTAAAATCATATTTTTCATATATTTATTAATCTTAAATTTTTTAATTTGAGTTATATTTTCATTGATAAAATCCTATGGGGACCCAAATATGGAAAAGACATTATTTTTTATTAATTTCATCACACTATTGGATTATTTTTTTTATTTCCACTACTTGAAAAAAATTTAAATCCCAATCTACATATTATGATATATACTCATTTAAAAAAATATGGAATCATCTATATAATTCCATATACATAGTAATAAGAAACTAATACTTCAAAAATAAATAGTTTAGTAAACTCTTGATTCCTATAAATGCGACCCAAAATTTAATCTTATAAAAAACAACAATAGATATAAAATATATAATGATTATATGAAAATTTAACTGTCTTGAAAAATCAAATATATATTCTCATCTCCTCCAAGATAGAAACCTCATAGACTATAATTAATTCTTCCAATAATGGATTGTACCTCTTACTCAAGATCACACCACAAAATAACACTATATTCTAACCACATAAATAGAAATCATTTATCCAAATATTTTTCGTTTTAATTTATATATTCTATAGGTTATGTGTAAAATACTTATGAATCAATACAAACACTAAGAAATCACTAATATAATGATACTATAAATATTAATTGACATTCAAAAATACTATTTTTTATATGATAATGCATCATTCATCAACTTGGATATTTGGTTTGGGAGTTATACCTACGATAAAAAATGAGATATTAAATTATTAACCCCATGATTCTCCTTCATATATATATAATATTCATGCATAAAAATTCCATGATTCCATATCCTTATGATTTGAAATTCTGATGATTAATTTAAATTCTAAATTTATGGATGGGGGAAAACATGATCAATGATTATGAATGGATCTCTGAGGGATGGAGACCCCCAAAACCCCCAGATTCATCATTAAGTAATGTTTTTTGAGGGTTTCAAGGTTTTAGGAGCACTAATTTTGTTAAATAAGTAGAATTGATGTTTCTAGAATTGATTCCCATGACATATTGATGGTGCACAATTTTTGTTAACCATGCACTCACTATATACAATATAAATTACATTGGTTCACATTTTTTGAAACAATATAGAGGGACCTAGAATACAATGTGGGTGTCTATAATACATTTTAGATATTTTTCATGGTTGTATCATGTTCTATGTATTTTTGCATGGTGTCAATAAAAAATTTATGGATTGTATTGGGGGATAAGGATTGTGCATGGTTTATCCAAACTTGTGGAAAAACAACCGAATCATTTAAACTGTAAAATAATCATTTTTCCATACTGATATTTTATGAGTGAACCCCCTTATATTCCCCCACTATTATTCTTACATGAGATTATATATATACCCATTCATCTGTTTCATCATGATCATTCTAGTACATTTTTTATAATTTTCATTGGAAATTAAAGGTATGGTTTTCCCTCATTTGGTCTTCTCTCATCACTTCGGTAATTCTTCTATAATTTTTCTCCATTTTTGGAGTTTTTTTTCTTATTTATCCATAGTGTGGTGGAATCAACCAATAATGATTTGGTTTTCTCATTATATAGGCAAATGATATACCAATATACCATTCATGCTTCACTATTTACATTTTCATCAAGTTATATATATCTATAAAATTTAATGATAACTCCATATTTTAAATTAAATTAATTTAATAGTTTATTCAATAAATCATGTTATATTTTTTTACAGTACATGTTTGGGGGAAAGTCATTTTTTCAGAAGGAATTGGGTCACATTTCAAATATGATGAGATCATATGGTGAGAATTTTTAAATTATACTTCATTATATAAAATAGTTTATTTAATAATAATTACTAAGATTAGTTATTTAAATTAAATTTTATAGTAATAATTTAATTATTGTGGTTAGATATGAGATAAGAAATTTTATGTCTAGGATATGTAAGATGAGTTAATGGAATATGCGACCAGTCCTTAGCATCTTAGGTGAAATGAATTTGTAAAAGGTAGGTTGTATTTCAAACATTCCCAATATCATTTATTCTTTGTTATGGTTTATTTTGAATAATATGTAACACTGTTGATGGATATTTCCCATTGTATTTAATATAAGTGAAATGTGTAAATTTAATTAGATAACTGATGTTGGTCAACAAGTTTCATTGCAAACACCACTTATTATCTACATAGATATCTTATCCACCAATACATGAGAACAAGAGCTTCATGATACTAGGTGTCCTTAATATCTATTTATAGGTTAGGAAGGGTGGATTGAATCCATTTATATCAGGAGTAGGGTTTCGATATGCATCCATTGTAGATGAAAGGGTAAGCTAGAGACTCTAGGATCTGTATGATTTTCAGTACACATTTGTGGCTCTATATTTTTAGGGGTTGCCGACCTAATGATGGGATGATTGTTCATATTGATATTTAATGACTATCCGAGGGTCGAATGACCTTTGGAATATTTGGATCAGTTATGGTGAGCAGACTAATCCACAGATACCCTGAGGACTAAGATGGGATGTACACTAGCTTTTTTTTTGTTCCAATGTGAAACCCCCTATATGGTTGTAAAAACAATACTACACTACAGATGATCAAATTTTATATGTTTTATTGGCATGTAACATTTAAAATCAAGATAGGTTTTTGATATATTGCCCCCATGAAAGGGTTACTTTAATGTACCATGACTAGAGGGACCTAATGGGTGACTCATTGAATAACTAACCCTGTGAGAGTATGTATTCCCACAATTAGTGATGGTTATGGGTGGAACCTAATACACGAACCAATGTTTAATATAGATTTGTTATATATATATATGACCATGGATACTCCCCTGAATAATGGATTACACAAAGAAACCACTATGTTCAACATCATAAAAAAATGGTTTGTAGTGTTCAACTAACCCTCCAATTTAAAGACAAGTACCAATTTATTTATACATTATATTTTAATTTACAAGATATATATAATAATAAATCAAATGTTAATTATCTAGTGTGTTCCTTCCTTGAATAATTCTATGTATGTGTGATAAATAATCATGGTCCTAACATTATCATTGGATTACATCATATGTCAGTTTATCAGAATCCATATGTGAAAATCATTGTTATTAATGTCATTGTAATAATATTAATATTTAGTCTATTATGTTGTGGATATATGAAATAATTTTTCAATCGTTTTGGATTCTATTAAGAAGGTATCAAACTCAAATTATTTGAAAAGGATAAATGACTTGTAATTTAATGTAGTATTAAAAAGTAATCGATTTATTTAATGGGTTGTATGAATGGTGATCTAAGGTTACAGATTTCAACCACACCACTATTGAAATTTCACATTTTTCTGGTTTCCATGATGAGTAAATAAGTATTGGATGTTTTTGAGTGAATCATGTAAAATATTATTTGTTATCTTATCAACTAAGATAGATTTCATGCTAGGTTCTAGATGATTTAAGTCGTTACTAGGCGGTCATATTTCCACAAAGTACTAGATATTGTTGAAATCACTAAAGATGACGATGATCAACTCGATTGTTACATAATGTATTACTAATTATTATGTTGATGAAACATTATTTTATTACCCATAACATTATATGTATAAGACATAGATAAGATGACTAATGGATTTTTTTTCATCATAGATCCTAACTGCATTCCTTATATTTTTTCCATGGTTTATCCCATTAGTACTTATAATTTTTTCATAATTCATGGTTTCCTGGTGAATGGGTCATAATAATCTGACATCACACTGGTATTGGGAAAATCTAGAACTCATTTGGGTTATAATAGTTACTCATAGATTGCGTGGTATTCTTATAACTAATTGGATCCTCATTGATAACATAATTAAATAATGTACAACTGATATGTTGTATTCTACCATATATTTAGTGTAGACAAGGACATGCATTATAAAAAAACGGTATCCCCCTATAGTAATTTAGATTTCTCAGAGAAAACTATGCGGATAACTAGAGCATGTATGGTCAGACATGGTTTTTCATCAGGCCATATGAACAACATTTGGTTTTTATATTATAATTATAGTTATCATTATTAGATCATGTATTTCATGTACGCATACATTGAAATTTAAGCAATATATGGAAAAGATAGGTGGTTAAATACTGAGTTGTTGCTCACACATTGCAATGGCCACAATTTCACATGGTTACCAATAAAAATTAATGTTTCTATATTAATATGATATGATAAAGACCAAATTCATAATTTATTAAGTATCCATGTTCTCACATTTAATATCATGAAAAAGAGAAGTGGTATTTTATAATGCATAAGTGAATTTTTTTCAACTAAATAATATATTTTATACAACATGGAATATTCATATCCAAAATAACATTTTTAGTTTTTTGAGTATATTTCATAATTTTGACATTTTTTCAATACCTTTCTTATAATGATATTATAGAATAGTCTCCCAATAGTTTTAACCCAGGCCCACACTAATTTTTTGTTGTATGAGAGATGTGTGGAGCTGAGTCAGAGTCTATGTGGTCATATGATCATGTTAATGTAAAATTTAACCCTTGAATTGTTTTAATGAATGATCAATCTAATCAATATAATTTGGGACACATTTTGGAAAATAAAAATTGTAATGTAGAATTGTCTATTAAGACTAATACTCTAGATCATTTTATTTATTGGCTAAAATTTTATGGAGAATGCACAAGATCCATCCACTACTTTTCTTTACTGTTTTGAAATCATTGACCATTATCTAGCACCCTAATAAAATCATATACGACTTGTGAAATCTTATCTTCCAACTACACTAAAGAAGACTACAATACTAATGTATGTAGATGAAGAAAAATAATCAACAATCCAATATATCCACTAGACTACATGATTTATATACTCCATGATGCTAGATCACCAAACAACCAAACTATCATGATGTAGTTCTGACGACATGTGATAAATCACCATTTCCCTTCTCCAGGTAGGTGACATCTGAAAAATCTCCAATTTTCCAAAGAAGGGTTTAGAATTAAATTAAGTATTTTTTCCTAATAACTTCAATGCTCATACCACTAGCATAGACCAACATTTCATCCTTTTTAAAAATCAATATATATAAAAATTGTTAAATTATTTGTATCAGTAGATAAATGCAATCCATTGTAAAACATTATCCAATTAATCCACATAAATAGTTCTTTAAATAATATAACATTCAATTTTTGTATAACCACATCAATTCCATATATCCATTCATCTATACATACAACAATGCATGAAAACCATCAACCTCCCAAAACAAGTTAGTTAAAATATATCCTTCCACCATGTAATTAATTAGTTGACCACTTCTATGGGTTACTTCATGCCCATATATGTCTTAAACGTTTGATGGGGGGACATCACACCATTATCCATCCAAATTAAAATGATCATATGCCACAAAAAAAATTCAAATTCAACCCAATACATGTTTATTCAAACCATTTCAATAAAACATGATCTTTTTTTTAAATCAATTTTTACAGTATGAAGAACTAGAAATTATTTGAAAATAAAATTATAAAATAATGTTTTCAATACACCTTCCATCAATAGTATAATTTACACATTTTTCAAAAACCATCACTCTAGAAGAGTTTCAAATATAATTTCATAGTCTGTAAATGATCAATTTCAATATAGGAAAATAATTTAAAATAAATCCTTCTGTTTTTAAAATAGAGCAGATAGTGAATACATCAACCATGAGTATTTTGTTAAAAATGATAAACGACATGAAAAACATCACAAAACCTAGATGAATTCCACTAAACTACCTCATATGAAATTCGTTATTAAAAGAAGATACAAAATATTCCTATTTTGAACCCACAACCATAAATCTACCCTCATCTATAATAGATATAAGAAATTTAGAGAGAGTGTGATGTATATCATTAAGAAATATCACAAACCATAAAAAAGGACGACCTTCTGTGAGGAATCGTCATTTATTCACCAATTGAAGACCCCATTTCACCTCTAAGTCAATGAAAATACAATAATTGGTCCTTGAGATTGAAATTTACAAATATTGGTTCACATAAGAGAAAAAATAGTGTTTGAAAAAATTAACTATATAAGCTTTTTGAAGGATATTGATTTTAACTGTGCATGGTATTGACACGTAGTTAGAGAAAGTGTGTGTAAATTTAGATTTAGAGACACTATTAAAGAAGACCCATATATGGTGCTATCTTATATCCTATTAAATATACCTCTACAATTCTGAATCCCCCACCTCAAAATTAAAATAAATTCATTTATAATTGCGCAAGGTTTATATATTCCAGACATATAGTTTGGAAAATCCATGCATCACCCATGAACCTTATATTTTGAAGAATTCATCAATGTACATGGATTCTTTAAAATGTTGAATGTTTTATACAAATAATTCCCCACTTTTTCACATATAGAGAAGTCTAAAAAACCATTAAATGTTCCCAAATATCTCCCAAACTACACCAACCACTTTATATAACTAAAATACCTAAAAATTGGGTTACATAACAGAAAAATGTGGTACTAAATTATACTAACCATTAGTCATTCCATTTATAGATAGTCGTAAAATATTATAGTCATGAATGAGTTACGACTATTGATATTTCATCTCTTTCTTTTGTTCCTAATTCTCTTCCTAAAATGGAAAATGTTTCCAAAAAAATCATACAAGAATATAGGGTTTTCCACATAATGGATTCCCATGACTATCAACATTCCACGCCATGATATATACCATATTAGAATATATATTTAAAGGTAAACATGATATAATTTTATCACATTAAAATGTAAATTGGATACTTTTCAAATGATATATGTGGAACGCATAATGCACCACAGTTAAACATAGCGGTAATACAAACCGATATGCCACCTCTCCCACCCATTATATTATATCAAAATGGAATAATTTTCAAGAGGATAAATAACTATAGTTCACAAAATGTTTATGTGAAAGAATCAGATAAATTATCCTGAAACAATTATCACTCACTACGAATGATAATGGCCATATATGATGATCCGTACATATTTTCTGACAACTAAACATTGTCTCCATATGTGTAATGATCAACTAAATATTATCTATTGTATACAGGAAATAGACTAGATAATATAGTTATGTCTCACATATTTCAACCCTAAGATGTTGGAAATGGCAGGGAGTCCCATATAATTGCTCAAATATAGACTTATGTAACTATTCCAGGTAGGTTTTCTGGTATTAGATCTCCACTAACATAAAATTTCCTTGAAAAGATCAACCAAATTATATTATAAAAGCCAAAATTGACATTAAAATTTTTTATTGCTTTTTCTTATTTAATATTCATATGAGGATGATAAAGATTAATCAGATTCAATAATGTTCCATGTGATTTAACATAGATTCCCTGATTCGAGAGGTAAACCTAAACTCTCATTATAACATTATTAAAACCGATATTCCAATTTTCTTTATCAAATATAGGATATAGATTTTGGATATATATTCCTCTATAAAGGTTTCATGAATTGGGATAAAATGGGGCATGTTTGTGAGATGATCTACAATCAATAATATAGAATCATGTTTCTTAACCGTTCATTGGAGAGTAGTTACCAAATAAATACATATATATATGCTCAAATTTATACACTATGATAGGTAAAGTCTATAACATATATTATTTTCCATAATGTTTAACCATTACTTGTGGACATTTCATGAATCTAGAAACAAACTATTACACCTTGTTTTTCGTTCAGATCCACTAAAATTTTATCTTCAATGCCTTATGTCTCATCAATATTCTAGGATAGACAGAGAATCTCAAATGTTTGTAATAATGATTAATTTTATCTCAATAAGTAATAGGAATAACAATATTATATTGTACTCACAAAACCAAACTCTCAAACAGCCTCCAGCCCTCAATTGTCTCCCCGCCATTGAGTTTTGACCTCATACAAACACATTCTACAAAAAAATTATTTTCCTCTTTTACCATCTTCACCAAGTCAGGATCAATAAAAACTGGAAATAATATAGAAACATCACATCAATATTCACAGTCCTCATGAATTTCTTCTGGTATCAATATCATCTACCAATCATCTATATCTTCTTTTTCAAATAGAGCATAATTCTTTTTCCTTAATGAATTAGCCACTGAATCTTATTTACCAATTGTCTATATTTTGTAAAATTCTATCATTTGGAGATACATAATCTTTTTTAATTGACTCATATTCAAGTTCAATTGTGAGAAAACATGATTCATGATTTTTTGTTATGTGAAAACATAAAATTTCTCACTGAAGAGATAATGATGAAATCTATTCAATGCAAGGACGACTATAGGAAACACTAATTTTTTGTTTAGTTATTCTTATGGACCCTTAACTAAAATGAGTCTTATGAATCAAAATGGTATCCATTCATGAAAACACACCACAGAACATACCATTAAGCATCATAATACAACATCGACCATTATAATGATTTTCAAAAAATCAAGCTCATTGTGGATGATAGGAGATCCATTATCTATTGAAAATATTTTTTTAATCCTTAAATATATTAGAATGGATCATCATTCATTGTCCATGGTTTTATTAGCGGAGATAACTATGAAAATTCATGAAAGAAGAGAATGTAATAATAAAATAGTATATGAAAACAAAACAAAACAAAATATTTCACTTTAATTTTCAATGAGATGACAACTTATAAATTTTATAGAACAATTATAACTGCTGTTTTAAAATTTTCATGGCCATAAAATCATATTTAATATATTGAAAAATTACAATTTTATATATTGGCATAAAAATTATGGTCCTTAAATATTTATAACACTTTATCAGTGTCATTTTCATTCGCATCCATGCTCTATGAATTCACCATGATGTCATCTAAAAACCCAAAGAAAAAATATAATAGTTATTGTTGAGAAAACAAATACATCAATGACCAAAATAACACTATTAAATTTGTTGGACTAAAAGAAGACAACACATACTCATAATAGTTATATCTACTTCTGAAATATTTTTTTGGAATATCCTCATTCAAACTCACAATTTAGGATAACCAGAGAAATTTTTAATCTTATAAAACCAATTACATAGAATTAATTGATTTAAAAGATAATAAATGAATAATAGTGGATACATTTACATTATTTTATCCCTTATTTTATTTCAATAATCCACCCAAAACCTTATTGTTTTATCTACATTCATTATAAACATCATTTTCTTTTCAAATAGTGATGTGCTTAGTATAATTAAACTCTTTCTTTTTAGAGAATCCAAATTCAAATTCAGTTATCTAATTTTTTTTTCATTTTATATGATGTTAACAATATAATATTATTCCCCAAGTGAAGATTTTTCCTAAATTACATTTCCCTTGCTGTTGGTAACCTAGTGTTATATTCAAGATACTGATCATGAAATAGTCCACCACTAATGGAAATTAGTTATTCTTGATCTCTTCCATTTATGTCAATGTAAAATCCATTATATAGTTGTAGAACATTCCAAATACTGGTTCCTAAAATCCAATTTCACTTCCCTTTTCATTCCATTTTCATTTTACAAGATTCTTGGCACTATCCTCAGTCTCAATACTAAAAATTGTAATATAATACCTAATATAAGCATTGAATGTATTAATCCAATTCATACCCGGATTTTAATTATAGATATTCTTAATAAAAAAAATATAACATTTTATATCATGTCAATACACATTTATATAAAATGTTCATCACCGAAATAATATAAATTCTATTTCCCCTAAAGTAGTTGGATATTTTCCCATAGAGAGAATAATCTCAGGTATTAAATTAAAATATCAATTTTATGGGATACAATAAAATAATTTTATTCACCAATATCATACAAATCATTCTATGTGTAAAATTTATAAGAATCATATCTCTATGAATATATGGTATTTCCCGATATATAATAATCTCTTTCCAAACTCGATATAATAACATTATCATTTCACTTTGTTCTTTGTATTCATGTTCATAATTCCCTACCCGAGGAGTAATGGTATTCCTATAATCACAAAGTAATTGTAAATTATATTTATGTTATTGGTTATTCATTCCTTGTCCTACCACAACGTAAGAAACATGTGACACTAGGATGGTGTCGTGAGCACCTGCCCTTGGAGAACTGTGATAATTGAACTGATGATTCATCAAATAGTTGCAGGTGTGTTATGATAATGTTTATGTCAATCACTCTCTAATTATGTGGAAAAGGGAACCACATTATAAAATTATTACTTTTATTTTTTGTTGTGTAGGAAGGTTCATAGATCCAACCATCCAATTTTGATTCACACTTCCACCTTGGATGTTGGTGTACCTCTTCTTCATGCACTTGGAATTATAGATCTCACTGTATCCCAAGGGTATAAATATAATTCATCCTATAATATATACTAAAAAATCTATTTCAACCATTGATTCATTATTTATAATCATTATATATTTATTAATAAAAATATTAAAAATCATTGCGAAAATTATTTTTCTTATCCCTGATACAGTGATGTGTTCAATTGAGGATGCACCGGCTTCAACCTCATGTGAAAAGAATACTAAATCCATTAATTAATCAACATGATATGTTATAGAGAGGTATTAATACTTTAGGATAAAATTTTCTAATTCTCGGAATCATTATTGTTTGGTGATAGAATAGTTTGTTTAATATTTATTGATAATCCTTCAAAATAAGGCCTTTAAAAACTTTTTCCTGCACTAATAGATCCCACCATTGTAATGTAAGGTTCTTGGGAATATAATTAATCAGTATTAAAATTATCTCACATGGTGTGATAATGAAATAAATGGTATGATTCATCTCGTACAACCACACCTTTTCCTTTTCTAGTTATGAATCACACAAACTTATTGGTGGATTCCACTATATGAATTTGACTGAATGATTAAATTTCCATGTCCGGTTCCCCAAATTACAAGTGTTTAAATGTTGAAACACTTGGATGATACTATAAAAAATCTCTTGGTTCGCCTATGGTTTTGGTTAAACTACTTACTCCGCAGATATTTTAGTTGGTTCCTACGACACCTAATGGGTACCATTTTATAAACAATCAAAAAATAACATTATACTCACCCTCTATATACTAAAGTATTAAAGATTTATTATTATTAAAAAATAAACAATAAAAACATTATTTTCAAAATAATCTATTTATAGGTTCATTTATTTGTCAAAATTATAAATTTATTTAGGAAAATCAACCCATTTTCAATATAAGACAACCATGCTCATTTTAAAAATCTGTCTTTTGAAGAAAAATATAATATTTATAAAAAATAAATATTTTTTCACACGATCATAAATCATTACTCAAAATATGATTTCAATCTTAATGGGAATTCATTCCTCTAATGTGTGTCATTCACTTATCATTGGATACTCCTATGAAAACATGATTTCAAAATCATATCAATTCTTAAAAAACACATATGTAACCAAATCCCCAATAACTTGATGTACCTCATAAATATGTTTTTTATACCTTCTCATGATATTAATTTAATGTCTTGAAAATCTAAATCCTTTCATTCAACCCGATCCAAGGAATATACCCAAATGAATCTCAACTCCATTATTGAAGAAAGGATGACCACTTGTTACAAAAATTAAAGAACAATCTGATAACTCTTGTCACAAATTACATTTTGGACCGAACAAAACTTATTTCATTTTTAAAATCTCACCACTTATAATTATCTTGTGAGGAAAGTGATATATTACATGGACTTATGTCATATACGTAATAATCCAAAGGCTATTAATAATTCTAATGGGTTTCAATACATGTGTAGATCGATTTATCATTTATGAATAAAGCCTATTAAAATAATATATAACCAAAGTAACACTATATGATGAATGATAAAATTTAATGTCAACACAATATTACATATATCTATACAATTCTGAAGTCAAGTATCATAGTAGAATCCATGAATATTAATTTAAAAATTGGAATGAAAACTAAAAATATATAAGATATTAAAAAGACTCCAAGATCCACAATATTCATGATCCAACATCACCAAACATCACATGTATCATGAAGTGGTGATGAAGAAATGTTATACTTTTCCTTTTCACATTTCTCAATAGATGATATCTACAAAGGAACTAATGTTTGCGTGAGTGATTACAAAAAAAATATTAGCTTTCCCCCAATGACATCCCTACTCACACCACTAGGATGAAAATTATTGAAAATATTATAATAAAATAATGTAAAACAATTTCTAAAAAAAATTATCGACATATAAACTAAATATGTTTTAAAAAGTTTTCCAATGAAATCAGATAAATAGTAAATTAAATCCTTTATCAGTCTCTTTTGAAATAACCCATTCATTTTAAAAGATACATAGATCCCACCATGATTGAATAAGATTTACCTCACTGTAATTGCATGTGTTTGTTTTTACACCCACTATGTCTTAACTTAGTAGTGAACTTTAACAGGGGTAATTCATTTATATATATATCCCATCCTTTTGATGGGGGTATTTCATGAAATAATCCATCTGAATCCATATTAATACATACCACAAAACCATTCCATATTCATTCTAAACCAATTGGGTTAAAACTATTTCTATAAATAATTATTCGTTTTATTGACATTGTTTTCAATGTAGAAAAAATTGATAATTTTAAAATCAAAATAACAAAATCATGTTATCAAAAAACATTCAAATAACAGACCAATTTCCCCAATTTCCACAAATTGTAACTCAAGATGGTCTGTACAAATAATTTTACAGCAGATAAATTAAAAATTTCAATAAAGGGAATCATTTTGAAACTAAGACATTATCTCCTAAAATAGTAGAGTCGAGAGTGATTCCCAAACCTCATGATTTTTGGTGAAAATTATATATGATAAGAATAAAATCACAAAATCTCCATAATCTCGGATTAGATCTCTTCCCTCATAAAAAAATAATCAATAATAAACAATGTGGCATCCATAACCATAGATCTACCCATAGTTGTCATAAATCTATGAAAAAATAGAAGGGGCGATGTAGATATAAGAGAAACATCAAGAACAACCATGTGGGACAAACAACAATGATGAATATTCTTCAAATCACTAAATAAGAATATTGTATCACCTCTAGATCAATGGAATAATCCTCCATGACCATTGAGAGAGAAAAATATTGTTTTAGGGATCCATTGGAGGAAAAAATATAGGTAAAAAGCTTTGGTTGACCTGTATCCACATTTTAATGATCTTTAATTTAACTGAGAATGGTTTGATAAATTTTTTTTAGAAATCATGGAATAACCATTTGTTATCCACTATCTTTAGGAATAACTCTAAATAGTAAAATCACATGTCCTCTAATCGTTTCTACAACCTAGCTGAAGCCCCTTCTTCAAAATGACAAAGGCTATTTTTCAAACTTCAATGTTTCTACTATGAAGCCTCAAAATTTGGACAAACTGTGTGACTAATGTGCACCTTCCCGTTTTCCCATGTCTTACTATGCGTGGAATTAGGTATGTTTTTTATGGTTTTAAAAACTATGATTCACCCATGCACCTATAGAAATTCTCAATAAAAGTAAAAATTTTCCGAAAACAGTCCAAAACATCTCCCAAAATCATTGTATAATTACTTATCCTAATGAAGTGGTTACTTACACGAAATTGGAGGTTCTATATTCTCAAAAAAAATTATCATTCCATCCACATATAGTATTTAACCATCCAAGTCATTATATAGTTACCACCATTTCTCATTCACCTCATTGTCACATTCCAAATTATCTTCCAAAATTTGACCATGGTTCCACAAAACCCACACAATACCAGTTTTTTTTATGAAATTGTTTATCTTTCCAACTAATAATATGTGATGTGATATGTACTTATGAATAATATGGGAAAATTTCGATGTGATATAATTTTATCACATGGTCTATTTAAGATGATATATTTTCAATAGATATACGTGGAATAGATTGTTCACTAGACTAAATTATGGTAGTAATTCCAACTCAAACTCCACCTATCCTATCCATTCCTGTATCCCAAATTTGTATTTGTATCTTCAGGATTACTTTACCAGATTCCAAAAACTATGATTGACACTCATTGGAGAAATCCTTAGGAACTCTTGACAACTCACTTCTGACGATAATAGTCTTCTATGATGATCCACATACAATGTCTATTAAATCCAAGCTATCTACATCTATATTCTAAACAACTGAATATTATCCATTGTTTCTAGGGAAATACTCTTTGAATCTACTAGAGTCTCATATTTTTTCACCAAAAAAATCTGAAAATTACAAGGAAACTCATACAATTCCTCAAAGAAATTCATATATATCAATGCATGGTAGCTGTTGTTATATGAGGCCTCCCCTAATGACACAATCTCTTACAAAGAAGCACCATAATCATTTAAACAATCCCAAAAAATAAACTCAATCAACTCTATGGTATATAAATTTTATCACTAAATATAATGATTAATCAAAGAGAACTAATTTCTACATTTTTTTCGATGATTTCAAAAAATTTGGTACACATTGAATATATATATGAAATGTTCCAAAATGGTAGGACACTTCTCTAAACCACTTCTAAAAAATTGATTTTGGACTGATCTTCCACATATATATTTTAGGAAACAGATTTAAAATTTACAACATTATGAGCTAGTACACAATCTCATATATTTAAACATGCTTCTGAACCATTCTTGGGATACGTATAAAAAATAAAAAAACTATATAGTCCCATTTCTACACTATTGTAGGAATATCTAATATCATACCTACTGGTCACAGATGTTCAACAATAATTTTATAACATGTTAAGCATATAGAAACAAACTCTTCCAAAATCAAATTCATGTCCTTTTTCAAATGATTAAACATAAACACTTTATTCACCTTCTATAATCTGAGATGAACAACCAATCACGAATGGTCATAACCGTTATGATATTTCTCCGTATAAGTCATAGGTACGACCATATGTCCTCAAAACCACAAAATAAATTCTCTTCTATCTACCATCCTTCAATGGTCTCCCCACAATTGTGTTTTGACCTCATATAAAAACATTCTATATATGATATTTGTATTTCTTTTACCATATTCACTAAATCATAAACAATAAAAACATGATAGAAAACCACAAAATCACCCCGACCATTACATTCTACAAGAATTTTGGCTAGGATTGAAATAGCTGCCACTCTTCTGAAGATTATTTATCCAATTGAATTATTGAATTTCTAGAAAATGAATTATCCACTTAAATTATTTTAAATTTTGTATACATTAATTCAAATAAAATTATTGGGATATACTCCATAAAACTTCTCAACCTCATATTCAAAACTCATTGTGAGAAAAATATTCTTCATTATTTTCTTATCTGGGAACACAATAAATATCTCATCCAAGGCATAATTATGCCTACTATTCAATGCAAGGAAGTCTGCAGCTAACTCCAAATAATTTTTTAGTTAGTGTTTCTCAAATAAGCTTAATTGTCATGTGTTATAAGAAAAATCATTTTCTCCTTTCATGAGAACACACACCGACTCTGATCATGAAGCATCACAATACCCCACATAACCTTGTCCTAATTCTACAAAAATAATGTTCAGTGATAATGTTTGGAAATCCATTATATCTTGAAATTATTTTTGTAATTAATCACTCCATTGTAATTAAACATTATTATTTTTCTAAGCATTCATTAGCGAGGACATATATTAAAATTCTTGCAAAAATGATATGCTAAAAACTAAGTAGTCTATGAATACTCTGTATCTCAAAGATATTCTTTTGTAATTTCACAGGGTTATAATCTAAATTCGTTTCCAAATACACTAAAACCATATATTGGAAATTTCATGGCCAGAATTACTTCATGTATACAAAATAAATCCTCGGTAAATTTTCATACAAATGATCGTCTCTCAGTATTTATGACATTACTGCTAAATTATTATCATGTCTTCAATATTACATTAAAATAACAAGATGTATACTAGAATAACCAGGAAAATGAATCTAGATATCATTTAATTATCCAATTAATTAATTCCTCATAGATCATTGGTGAATTCCTAAGTCATAATATCATTACCACATACTCATAATAGTCATATCAACTTCTCAATGTTATTTTTGGTATATCCTCTTTCTGAACTTTCTACTGGTGGTAGTTGGAGCATTTTTTGACCATAGAGAACCATTTAACTTTATTATATAGATCGACCAAGTCATCAGTTAATAGATCCAGATATATTTAAATTATAATAACATTGTTCATCATATTATAATCCATACAAATCCTTACTCTTCAATAAGAATTATTTTTAAACAAGTCTAGTGATGCTTGTTGAGGCTTTCGCGACTGAATGAAAAACTTAAATCAAAGTTGTTTAAACTACACTTTCAGATCCCTTAATTAATTAGGATCCATTTGATATGATGGAAGTAATATTGGACATGTTTGTGCGGTATAATCAATCATATACTCCATGTCCATTACAAGTGGTAACCTACATAAATATTTGCTCAACACATATAGAAATTAATCAACCACTGATTTAAAACTTCTATTACCAATCTCTTCTATCAATTGCTATGTGATATGAAGAATTTGGTAGGATATTTTAATAACTATATGTGCCAACAAGAATGTTTCACCGTTCTATACAACAATTTCTCCATTTAAGAGTCACTTGACTCCATCATCAGTCGTGATACTAATATTTTATCTATAACAGTATATGTGAGATTTCAATGTTTTCAAGTAATCCATACCCATGATTAAATCATAAATATAAATAAAAATCAAAAGGAGATACCATTTCATCCTATCTCAATCAATAGTTATAGAACATGCACAACACAAAAAGGATCGACAATCTATATCCCAATGAAGAGTTTGACGTTTTATCATAGAGGGAATCAACTCTTTTTTTAAAATTAGAAACATTGATGTAAAAGATGTAATAAATTAGTTGGTTCTGTAGTATCAGAAAAAACATTCTTATAAGGAAATAATTCAAAAGAATATTTTCTCTCCTATAGATGGTCTCGTATAATCATCAACAATCACTTCTCATCTCTACATAGTCTCTTCATCTCTGCACTGCAGTATTCATTTAATTATGTATATTTCCCTAAATAATGAGAAATAGTATTCCTAGAATCCCCATGGATAGTTGTATTCTACTAACAATATTGGTTATTATATACTAATCATGTCATAATGATGACAATGACACATGAGAAGTGTCTTGAGTTGCTGAACTCTGAGAATGATTACAATAACATTAAATATAATATAACTTGTTTTTGTTCCATTTAATAAATTGCACTATAAATTTTTTCTTTATGTGGTCAATGGAAACACAATGTAAAAATCATGATTTCTTATTGGGTTGTGAAGGGATGTTCATTTATCCAACCGTGTGATTTAAATTTCCACTCCCTCATTGGTTGTAAGAGTACATATTCCTCCATCTCCCATCATTAGATTTCATTTCATTTCATGGGGGTATCAATATAATTCTTCTTATCAGAGATCCTAATATATTTATTTCAGACAAAATATCATTATTATTTTCATATGTATAATCAATAATATACTGAAAACTATCTTGGAGGGAATGACGATATCTGAGATAATATCTTTCCTCAGCCTCGATTCAGATATATGTTCCTCAATGGATGTACTATCTTAAAAATCAGGTGAAAACCATATAAATTTCATGTATTTAGCATCATACTCAGTGAGAAAGATGTTTTAAAACTTTAGGGAAAAATTATTTTATTATCTAAAACATAATCCTATGAGAATATAATTTATGGTCAAATTTTGTTTAAAAAAACCTCCCAACTAAGAACATAATCCAACTTTTCCTATAACTCTAGATCATACAATGGTCGGGAATGGTACCTGGTAATATATTTTGTAGATTTAATTTTAGCTATGTTGGAGTGAAGATGAAAAAGAAAATAGGATTAATCTATTAAATATGCACATATGCCTTTAATTGATTATAATCACCCTATATATTGATAGATTATTCATATAGAAGAATACTGAAACATCCTCTATCCATAGTTCATTCATCTAATTCCATGATTCAACATCATGAATATCGTTGAACTAAATCTTAAGGTGATCTTCATTCACATGTTGTTTAGTTGAAACCACATTCTCCACAACTTCTTCTAGTTGGTTCCTATGATGCCTAAGATGTTCTATTTTCTTGACAAACTAAAAATTTCATAAGCCTCATTCTGTAGAAAATAATTTTTTAACAATTTACAATTCCACCACATCACCTATCAACCGAATTATTTTCAAAATCTTTATTTTTCTTGTTCAACTATTTTTTTAAAACATAAAAATTATTTTTGAAAATAATAAGACTTCTTAAATACCACCACCATGTAATTATTCAAAACTATAATTTTTGAATACATTCATTATATTCAAAATTAAATGCTTTTAAACAATATCATAAATCATTATCCAAATTTATTTAAGCATTACATGTGGTAATTCAACCTTATAATGAATGTCATGCTATTCTCATTTTATAAACGAACAAAAATATGATTTCAAAATCATATAAGTTCCCTAATCAAATATGTACACATATTTCTTATAATATTATGTACAGAATGAAATGGTACTATCTGTGTTATTATTCTATAATTTTTATGTCCCAGTGATCTTACCCCTTTTTACCAACCTATCCAAATGAATAGACCAAAATGACTACAAATTCAATGATCTATAAATTGAATTCCACTTGTTCCATAATGGTTGGTCCATGATTTTCCCGATTATCTCAACACGCATATTAGAACAAAAAAATTGATACATTTGAATCACCCCACCCATTCTCATTATCTTGAGATGGTTGTTGGACATTTCGAGGCCTTAAGAGACACCATCTAGATTACAAAGGGGAGAAATGAAAAACGATGGGTTTTAATACATAAGAGGGATGATTTAATCACTATGAAGAAAACCACTAGCCAAAAAAGATATAACTAGACAACCACATTATGAGGAATAATAACATTGAAATACATATGAACATTACATATATCAAAATAATTCCGAAATCTATTGTCACAGTAGAAGACAATATGGTGAAATTATATTGAAAAAGACAAACTAAGTATGCTCATTGATAATAACTTGAATCCATCATCCATAAGATCCATGCTCCAACATCACCAAACATAAAATGTATCACAATTTATTGTTAATTTTATATGATACATTACCTTTTCTCAAGTCCCACTAGATGAAATCTAAAAAATCCCTAATTTTCCAAAGCATGGGTCATTACTGAAACATAGTAGGTTTTCTGTACGAAATTCTATATACACGCCACTATGATAGAAAATGATTGAACCATATATAAATAAATTTATTTTAAAAATATTATAAAATAGTATTTATAATTATATAAACTAATTATATATTAATCATTTTTCCAATGATATCAGAAAAGTTTCCTTTTAAAACAATTATCATTTCATTTTTTAATAACCTCTTTATTCCAAAAAACCATACATTCAAAAATTCATGAAAATATTTGTCCTACCTATATTTATGAGTGGTGACTAATCATTCCCCTAAGTATATACATAGAAGACCACATTAATAGGGGATCCTTACCCCCATATATCTCCCATTATTTTGATGAGGGTACATCCTACCATTATCCATCTCAATGAATATGAAAACACAGAAAAAAACAATTCCAAATTGATGCCAACCCAATTTTGATAAATCCATTACAATAAGAAAACTACTATATTTAATTTATATCATATTTACATGCGAAAAAATTAATTTTCTTTCAAATAAAAATTTTAAATTCATGTTATCAAAAATAATTTCAACAACCCTCCAATTTCACCAAGTTTTACAAAACATAAATAAATAGGATTTATAACAATAATTAAGTTGTAGATAAATATTCAATTTCAATAAATGAAAAATACTCAAAACTAATCATTCATGTTAAACTACTGTATAGAATCATTAAATCCACCTACCTCTAGAGTAATGAAAAAAACAAAAATAACATGAAAAATGCCACAAAAATTGGATAAATCTATATAATACCACCTTATATAACTTTATAAAAAAATAAAGTAATCAATTAAACATGTTTAGTATAGATAACAATAGATCTACCCAAAATAGTCATATATATATATATATATATATATGAAATCGAGAGAGTGGGTAAGGTTGATTTAATAGAATCTTCCGGAACCAAAAAGAACAACCACCTACCAAAGGTAATCATCTTATAATCACAAATAATGACAACCCCCATGACTGTCATCTTGCACAATCACCAAACAATGCTTAAAAATTTCGGATTCCCCTAACTAAATTGGACAAAATCCATTTTAAACATGTGCAATGTTTTACTATACGTCAACATGGTTAGGAAAAACAATGACTCACCCTTTCCCCTACACTTTTTCCCATGTGTAAATATGTACGGTTTCATACATGAGTTTCATGGTTTCTAAAAACAGTTCTGCACCAACAAATGAGTATAAAATCCACAAATACACATTAAAATTGTTCCAAACCATCCAAATTTTTATCTGACCACATTATATAGATAAAAATATAAATGAAAAAGTAAATAAGAAGAAAAAATTTGTGTACACTATCAGTGAGAAAATATCCCTATTGTTTATTGAACAATATATTATAAATATCCAATAAAAACCATCATTTTATGTAATTTATAAAATAACATTGACATTTATAGGAGGGGTTAGATTTTATATATCCTCTATTATAGCATTATCAACCTCTACTTTCCACCTATAAATAATCAGACTTAAAACAATGCCTTTACTACGGCTCGATTAATATTTCTCTTATTATAAATGATATTGGTCATAATTAATATCTCTAAAATATTTTCTATATCATTAAAATATAACATTATGTACATGTGACTATGAAAAAATCATCCATGATCACTTCTATTATCATAATTATATTAATAGAATAAAGTATCCATCATAAAAAAATTTCTGGTTGCGTGTGAAACAAAGAATTCAAATGGAATTCCTAGGTATTAATCATTCCAAAAGTCATATGTGAAATTTATTTTCTCTTAATCATATAGTGCTATATGGGTCTATTTTAACCTAGAATAACAATTTTGAAAAAAAAAATATTTACATTTCCCCTCTTAAGAATTATATCAAAATAAACGCAATGGGAAAATATTCTATTCTAGTTGTATAATTATTATTTTCATATCTTATAAAATCCACTCACTTAGAATCTTAATAAAATGAATTTTTTATTCTTTTTATTCATAGCCATAATAAATCCTCCATTATTTAAAATAACATTGAACTAGATGACCCATACACTATTTGAGGTGGGATAAATGATTCATATAAATAGTAGTTTGATTAAATCTTCACTAAAAACCAATTTAATATGTGTATTTATTCCCTTTTGATCTTGAAATCATATTTTATTATTATGTTCTATCAGAATTCTATTCCTACATAATGATGGAAAAATCCATAAATATTTGGAATGGTCTATCCTATGCTATTTTATAAAATTATCAATATATTCAATATTTATTCTCATTGGGATTATATATTTTATCAGAGAAAACAACTATAATTGATGATTTCATTCACAGTAACTTGTATTTTGGTTTTCCAAAAGAAATGTTTTATGATATAGTAATATTTTGTTTCACTTTATAGAAGAATCATAGTCATATGAGGTCAATTGTATAAAATATATATCTCAAATTGAGTGTGTAAATATACAGACTTTCATTTTCAATATTATAAGGTAAATGTTTCTCACTATTATCCAATGTGGACAACTAATTGTATTCAATGTCGATATTTGGATTTAAAATATTTTTAGTGGAAATTCAGTAGTGTGTTTCATTATATCCCTACTAGATATACATTATTTCCTATATTTGTTTTAAATAAGTCAATATATCTGAAAAGATTTCAATAAATTTATTAATCTCAATAATAAAAAATTAAGCATTAGGATATATTAACAAAATAAGGACAATAGTTATTGTATATCAAAAAAAATTACATTGATTTTTATTTTAATACATTATTTTTTTTAAATATATTCTCATCTTACTGATGAGTTTTTTAATTGAGGAATTTTTTTAAAATTTATTAATAATGAATAAATGAATACTAGGCCCCTACAATTTCATCTATAGAATAATTCCCACAAAATATTGGTTATTTTAAGTGTATAAACAAATAAAAATTATATTATTATTCATAGAAAAACAATAGTCTTAATTTATTATATTATATGGATATAAACTCATCTAGTGGATAATAATGATATACAAAGAGTGATAGGAAATTCATTTTAACACTATATATCTAGAACGTTAATATTAACAAGAATGAAAAAATTTCAATCTTCTATTTTTTGGTCACCCTATCTTCCTATTGTTTTAATGTACTATTTTTAATCATGTGGTAAAACCAAAGTGGTTGGTTGTAAATATTATAATACAAACAATTAAAATATTTAAAAAGGTACTAGATTAATGATAATACAATTCTTACATTGTCTATTCTATTTGACACCAATTCTGATGGTTTTTGGAATCCACGAATAACTCATTCCATAAGTCTTAGTTTTATTTCTGATTTTATGGCCAAGAATACACTCTATAGTGATGAATTATGTATAAAATTCATTTAATTTTTTCAAATTGATATCACTATATTTTAGTGATTTATGATATTAATTAATAAAATTTTAATCATTGATGAATGAGATATTTACATTGATATTATTGAAAATTCCAACTAATTAATGAAATTAGAGTTTCCTATTTTTTGGTGTTATCCTCTTAGAGAGAGAGAGATATATAGATTAAAATTTTATGGCCATATTTAATTTCCTAAATTTTATCAACCAGAACATATATACCTTTATTACTTTAATTTAGAGTATTTTTTATGATGTTTTCAGATTGAATAACTATATTTACATGAGTATCAACATTATTAACTACAATTATAGATTCAATGTAACCATTATCATGGTATCCATATTTTCCTAGATTGTTATTTTGGATTTCTATAGGGTCATCTCAAACAAACTATTTACTTTTGTAAATAATTTATTTTCAACACAATGATGAAACTATACCTAGTATTCATTTTAGTTGTGTCCAAATTGTTCACTTTATATCATTAAGTAATATTTATGATGAAATTTCCGATTTTCTAGATATTATTTTGTATATTTTCATCACTATAATCTTTTTGGAATCATTTTTGACTTTTATGAATAACATTCCTTTAAAACCTTTTCAACTACAACCCAATATTCTTCTTGATAATAATATGATTCATCCCTGTAGTTATTTTTGAAATAATTTATTATCTAAATTTGGAAAAGAGGGGAGGTGGGTTTTCAAGGAATTCATTGATCTTTCATGAAACAATTATTCTGATTATTATATTTAATATTATTGATGTTTAAAAAATTGATATTCTACTATTTTAATCTAAAGACTATAAGATATAATTTTTATATATCATATTAGATTTATAACATCTTAATTTTTGAAAAACAATTTCTTAAAATTCCAAAAATACCACACTATAAATATTTCTCACTATTCCTTTGGTTAATTTTTTTATTTCCATCATGATATGAAACATTATAAAATTTTGAGTAATTAATTATTTAAGTTTGTATTTTTTTCATCCATTTGTGAATTAATTTGTAGTCATTAATATGTATTAACATCTGATTATTCAATATTTTCAAATTGATTCTATTTATAGAATTAAGAGATAAACTGTTTAAAATATTCCTTATATATTCATCAGTTTTATCATTATATTTACTATAGTAGAATATTCAATTAATTAATGACCATACGGTGAAATAACATCATATAATGAACCCATATGTATGTGGTATGAGTGTTGGAGGTATGGAAACTACTTATGGAATTTCTATATTCCAATATCAATCCTCATTATATTGATATGATTCCCTGTGAAATAAATTTATGATTTTAACTCTTAATTGTAATTTAATATTCTAGTGTAGAAAGTAATAATAAAATAGCATAAACATGTTCCCATGTATCATAAATACTTTCATTCAGATAAAATAAAAAAAATCATTAATTTAATTTAATAAATAGGAACTAATCTATTTTTTCATTCTCACTCATCTGTTGAAGTGGATGTAATTTCCCTATATAGTAAAAATACATATTAATGGTTTTTAAGTCCTCATTATGAATTTTGTTGAATGTTGTATGTAGTGATATATGTGATTTATTAAGTTAATAGTTTAATCAAAAGAAGAGATTTTATGGGGAAAAAGCTTATTTGACACCTGAGGGAGTTGATACTCTCCCATTATAGGATATTAAATAATTTATAGATTAATTCATTATGGAATATTTTTTATTCAGCTTCAGATATGGTCTCTCTATCTATCACACACTTTTCATTTTAAAATTTTATATTCTTATAGATCATTAATATATTAAATCCTACAATATATGATATTTACATATTTTGAATAACAACATGTGTTCATAATCCAGAGAAATTTTTAGTAGAACACAACAAATTCATTATTATGAATGGAATATATATTTTTTATATTTTTTTGAATTGTCTCTATATCTATAAACTACTACATTGAAATGATACATAAAATCTTGAAGAATTTAATGTGAATATATATATATAATAATAATAATAATAAAAACATGTTAGATGTTGGTGTATATGTTATCAACCCTTAGGGATGGAAATTATTACTGAAGTCCACGAATGAAATCAAAAAAAAAAGAATTTAATTTTAAATTAAAACTAAACTGTTGAATTTTTATTGTATTAGTAAATGTATTGGTTTTTGTGTTAAATTATAATGAATTTGATGCTCAATTGAAGTAGTAAAAACTATATCAGGTAGAATAAACATAAATAAATTATGTTTGATGTTATTCATTTAGAAATTTAATGAATTGGAAAAAATACATCATATGATTTCCATTGTTATATGATCTCATAGAAAATATTAAAAATATTATTTTAATTTATAGTATATACCCAATAATTTAATAATTTAAAATATATATAGGATTAAATATAAAATACTAATAGAGTAATAACTAAAAAAAATTTGAAATAAGAGTATGAAAATGAGGATTCCCTTAATATGATAAGAATTAGTAAGCACCCCAACTACCAACTTCTCTTACACAATATCCAATATATATTTTTCAAAACGAAATTAAATTCATTAAATTTACTAATACATTCATTTTTAACATAAATTAGTATTTATGTTTCCCTTTATGTCACTATCAAAATTCCACATATTTTATTTTATCACAATAGAATCAGATAATAAAAAACTTATCCTTGTGTCACTACTGTTATGACATTAATAAGTCCCTATAATAAATTATAATTCCTACATAAAAAATATAAATCTATATCTATGAAATTAATTATATTATTAATAATAATTACATTTATATTCAAAAATATTCATAAAAATCGTATAAAAAAATGGAAAAAACAAGACAACTACAAACCATTATTTATAACCTGATAAATTGTTGAGTGTATTATTTTCATGATGTACCCAAATAATCCTAGAACATAGGTGAAGAGTTTTTTTGAAATCTGTGATGAGAATCAATAAAAAATCATTCCCATTTCATAATCAGATATGGATATGATGACGTATATAGAACTAATTTTTTTATAATGTTGATGATCCTTAATTTCTTAGTCTCGATATTTATTTTTTATCTATATGTTGGTTACTGAAGGGGGCAATTATTTTTCAAGAGCATTGTGTCAATCCTTACAAAAAAATTTGGGTTTTTTGAAATAAAAGAGGAGATATACTATTAATAAACAATTAGTGCTAAAAACTCGCATCCGCCATCTTGTCCATATAGGGTGTAAAATAGTTTTTCTAACCATGAACTATAATATAAATGATCAAGAATGACCATTAATAAAATTCATGTGTACATTGAATAGTCAATGAATGGATTCTCATAACATTATTTTTATCCTTGTGATTTGGATGAGGTTTTGGATAGTAGATATTCATTTTATGGGAATTTATTTTCTTATTTTTCCCATATTTATCTAAAAACATGTTTCTTTGGTGAGATACAGAGAACAGTTGGTACATGGTTAGTAAAACTATATTACCAAACCATAAAACTGATTGAACATAGGTTTTATTACTAATCATAAACTTTTTTACCCTCAATAAAATTCATCTTTCCTTATTATAACATTCACATGTAATAGCTTCACATAGCTCTATATTCAACCCACATTATGATTTTTTAGATCCACCTCATATTAGAATTGAATCGACCATCACTAATTTGGATGGATTCCCATATCTTTTTTCATCATTCATCACTAATCCTTTATATATTACCATCTATATAATGAATGTTATTTCTATGAGATACTATATAGCACATTTTTTTAATGTTTGTATTCTTTCCCATTTTATCCATTATAGATTGATTATTAATCTGATATTGAATAAGGATTATTCTACCGATATAGGGTGGGTGGTCATATACCTTTAACTATTTTCTTGACGTCTTAGCTATGTGTCATGATTTAAATGATAGAACAACCATGAATTTCCTATAATACATGTATCATCTTTAATGGTATATGTAAACCTTGGATATGGTAGTCCCATAGACCCTTGTTTCTGTTATAGTTTAGTGACCACAAATTAGGATCATTCATGGGAGTGCTTATTAATTTTTAATGTTGTTTGGCCTTTTTATGCAATATAACACTCCATTAGAAGGGTATTTCTTGTCTTTTAATTTAAGTAAGTTAAAATTAATTTTAATGGTAATAACATAGAACCATTAATTTATTAAATTATAATTTATGGTCATGTAAATTGTTATTATTATGTGAACTTAAAGAAAATTTATATTATCATTGAATATATTCATGGACATATCCCTCTATAAATGTGTGTACTGCCTTTTGATATACATTGATTCCCTACTTGGTATACCATTGAAGGGCTCTTAGGATTCCATCAAATTCATTAATGTGCTTATTTGTGAAATACAAAATATTTGATTCATTAATGTAATATATTTTGAATTCCTTCTACTATCGACATATATTTAGAATTATTTCTAGGACAGAAATGGATTACATCCATGAGATATAATCATTTCTAGTAGCGAGGACAATAAAACATGTTTCTCGGTCTCTATAACACCAATTTTTGGATAAATGATATGTTTTAACAATTATATTACACTACTTTTCTATTTCTTCAATTACATGGGACATATATATCCCTCATATTATTTTTGTAAAAAACGAATGCACTAAACATATTCCTCATGTCATGGGCCTATATTAATTGGTGACATAAAAATTATAAGAGAAATTTTATCCATGGTCGAATTTGATATGATTGGATAAAAACCACATGGGGTGCCCAAGGAAACAATGGTTACATTATTTTATGAATTTCATTTAACATTATACCACCACACTGTTACATTTTATATTAATATATTATATTCTAGTACAAATATTTGGTGGTGGAATTAAAATTTTTAATCACACCCTTATCAGCTTTCTGATCACTATAATGATGTAATCAATGGATTAATGTAGGGATAAAGGGATGTTACCATATATGGATGTATAATTTATTTTATATGTTGAGTCATGGGATAATAAAATACAACTAGTTATCTCAATATGCAATTATATAATTGTTTATACAATTTATAAATATATTTGTATATTATGTGTCATATATTCAGGCTTTTCAATTACACTTACTCCAAGTCATTTTATTATATGATAACCACTATTGTTTATATTAAATTGGGAATAGTTATTTAGTTTACTGTTATATTCTAGATGATTTTTAATCATCAAAAGTAGTAGGTTTCCAATGAGTATTTATCCATTATCAACATGATACACTATGATAATAATTATATATTCTCCCAACTATACCTTCAAAAACACCCCCAACTAGTTGTTAGGATCTTGCATATGAGGAGGTTCAATTTATAAAATACGGTACTCTCATGTTGGGTTATATATTATGGTACTATATTAGATAAATAAAAAGGTTTTATCATATTTCTTTCCATTACATTTTTCATAATATTATTTGTTAGTACACAAGATAATTTGTCACCATGGAAACTAGAATGAAATCATTAGTTGATGTAGATAAAGCACATTTGGGGAAAATCTATGTTACCATGGGTCTGTCTCATTAATGAATTTCTCTTAGTACCCTTTTACAATTTTCACCAATATGTTACATAAATGACTTCTGAAATATTTTATTCTCATTATTTTTTTCCTTGGTTCCATTAAAACATGAAAAAATTTCTGCATTCATCATTATAGGCACTCTTTTATATATATATAATATATATTAAATGAAATTTTTATTTACATTTGAGATTTATGTTATATGTTCCTATTATTTTATATCATTTATGTTATGATATTTAATTAATTAAATATCAAGAATCAGTTGGATACATAATGTTTGTGCATCATCATAAACAGTGTTTCCAAAAATATACTTATTCTGACACAATAAATAATAAATGATTGAAATGTATTATCCATTGAACATAACTAGAATTTGGTGAAACACTAGTTATTTATGATTAAATTGGATAAAATTATAAATTATAAATCTTGGGCATCTAAAAACTAATATTTATAATATACATAATCAAACCATAATATTTGTACGTGCTTCATTCTTATAATGAATTGAAAATTTCAGTCAATGTTACATGGATTTTCTTTTATAATTTATAAATCATGTCACATTATAAAATATGGTTTTTCATTCATATTACTAGAAATTGGTATATATATACAAACCTAGTAAATATGAATCCTTATAGTAAAATACTTCTAATATATTGGGATTACATTTGAAACATAAAAATCATTTTCCTCTTTAAAATTTAATTTGTACTACATATAATATGACCTATATAATTAAAAAACAGAATCTTACCAATAACATGGCCATATTATTAAGTTGTTGAGATTCTGTTTTTATGGTATTGTGAGTTTCATAAATATATTGTTCCCTTTTACCTTAAAATATTCTTTATATATTGGGTTGAGTCATGTTCTTGGAATTATAGATATATTCCTCAATGAAGAACTCTGGTCGAGATATAAGATGATTGTGATGACCATGCTATGGTTGTGGTAGGACATGACCCACCTATAAACAATATATAACACCACATGTTATTCTTTTTTTGGTAATTGATTCTCAGAATTGATATTGATTATTGTGGTTATTGTAGTAAAGAGTGTGAGATCTATGAGCTAAACTAATCATTTCAATATTGATGATTTTTTTGTATATAGAACCAACCTAACTTCATAGTCGATGGGTTCCCCCAGGCTGCTATTTCAAGACAACATGCTATTATTACAGTATATGATATTTTTTATGGACCACCGAAAAAAGACTCAAACTCTAAGTTTAAATGCATTTAATATTTTCAATGAGATTGTAGATTGACTTCACCTATGTAGATCATCAATAAGGAATGATCCCTCAAGACCTATATAATTGTTATTATTATTATAACTACCATGATATGTTGAATTTCAACTAATATTTTGAGTTCATACATATGGTATAACATAATTTTTTTTGTTGACTAATCACATATTTTTATGGATCTCAAGCAATTCAATCATACATATTTTTTGGATGAATGGTCCAAAGATAGCAAATTTGAGTATGGGATAAATTATTCCATCTAATATGAGGTGAATGCGATCATTTTGACTAAAACAAAATTTATTGTGAATCGTGACATTAAATTTGAGAACTAATAGATGTAATAAAAATGTACATGGAATGGTGGTTATGTTCTAAATAAATGTAGTGCATCATACAATGGATGGAAGATACACATTAAAACGCCAAATAGTAAGTATAATCTATGGTTGAATGGTCCATAGTCAAATTTTTTCCTAAAATTTCCATTGTTACTATGTAGAAGAATATCCTCTCTAGTGCGACACTATAAAGTGGAATCAATAACACCATTGTAATTTTGGAGTTCGAGTGCTACCATTAGTTTTGGATATGTATGTTCATATAGTGGATAAATCAATACTTTGAATGTGAATCATCTAAATAGTTTACCATCTAAACTATGTGGGGTTGTAGATTACAGTCATTGGTATATACACTCCCATACATTTGGTTCATTTTTGGATGATTTTAGGGCCTATATATCTATTGTTCAAGGTAAAACCATAGTATCATCAACATTAGTATATGTATTTTTTACATAGGTGAATCACATACATGATATTGTGTGCCTGTAATATCGATTATTAGACACATTGATGATTAATTTTACCAGGAAAATACAATTGATGCTATTTCTAAAGTACGGTAATAAATTATTTACTGATAGAAGGATAATCCCCTCTAGATCAGAGGATACCTTTTTTATGGGACACAGTTCATCCACATGATTCCTGAGATGGACATAATTCAAATAGTTGAAAATTATGTTCATTATCACAATGATATTGTCTAATTTCACTATATGTTTTCTTTTTTAACAGACGACAATGATAACTATGATTATAATGGATAATTAGATATACAAGAATGTTGATTTGGACATTATATTCATAGGATGGGTGTTGTTTCATCCTATATTCCCAATCTTTTTCCTGATGTTCAAGTAGAAAAAGTTTTCCTCTAGTCATGTACTGGTTCAAATATTTTTTACCAGACAGTTTTTTATGGGATACCTCTAATTATCTATGTTGACATATCTATTGATCCTTATCCTGTAGATGTACAATTATTTATTCCTTTTTAAAGTTTTAATAATATTGATATTCACAAAATCATCAGTCATTTAGAGGACCAAGAAGATATATCTATTATAAGTCCCTTTATCTCCCCTTGGAAATCACCCATGGTTGTTTTCCAAGAAAATAAATGGGGAACTATTACTATCGGTGGACTATTAAATGGTGAATTATTTAATGGTTAGATACTAGTAACCTCATTCTCAAATTGAATTACTCTTTAACCAGCTTTTATGATCTTGGGTATTATCTCAAAATATTATTTGAAATTATGTTTTCTTAAAATAAAGGTTAGAAGATCAAATACAACATGTACTATATTACAATATTGGTATATAATTTCTTAATTTAGATTTACATAATTCGATGATATGAATATGATTACTATTTTAATGGACATGTGGAATTAGGTATTCCTCCCATATATGGATTCATTTGTGTTTATTTTCTTGGGTGATATAATAGTGTAATCCTAGACTCAGAATTATCATGGTGAAACCCATGAAATCATACTGAGTATACTAAGAGAGAATATTTTCTATTACATTTTATCCAAACTTTACTTTTTTATTGAAAAAATTCACATCCTTGGTAACATTATATCACAAGTTGGGGAATCTATAATTCATGAGTAAGGAGATTCATAGGTTCCTTAGAGAATCCAAAGATATTTTTTTGATATCTACATTTTTATGGGGCTTAAAGGATACTATAAGTTTATTATTCATAAAATATCATGAATCATGATACCACATAATGGATTTTCCAATAAATAATTAATATATACTTGTACGATTCATTTGAAATATCATTTAAGGATTTGATGGGATGGTTGACTTCAACACAAATTCTGATTTTTCATGACCATAAAATTGGTTGTACAATTTATTATGATTCATTAGGGTTCCTTATCGGAATTTTTTTGAGGAAAGGGGGATGGACATGGAATATGGGTTTCATCGTTTCAGACCTCATGAGAATAATTACATGACAAAAGACCATTAGTTAGAAACTATTATTTTTTAAATACTATTTTGGAGACATTGCCTTTTAGGTGAATGGTTCATGATATACACATGCCCTATGAGTCTCAAATACATATTTCATTAGTTTTATTTTAACGTTTAATCGAGGATATTTTATTTATACTCATAGTACATGAACATTGAGATTGATGACCTGCCTAATAATGTAAACATAGTTACTGATGCTTTAAGCCAAAAAACTCAGATGTAAAAGATTTAATAATCCAGTAGTGAAATGATGTTAATGGTTATACATTATAAAGTAATTGGAGTTATTTGTGTGTTTCAGGATAGTAACATTCTAATTTATTTGGTTGTAAAAGTGGCTATTTTAAAATTTTTAATGATTGTGAATCTTTTATATAAAATTTTTTAGGCTTATTCTAATGTTTTATTGGTGGGGAGTCACTACTGAGATTTGTTATCAACGACGACAAGATCGTATATATCCTTTGGATAGTATAGATACCTAGAGACAAGTTCTAGGATTTCTTGTGATTATATCATACATATTAATGTGAATTAAATATTATAATAACAAATAGGTACCATGGCATAAACTGTCAGTATTAGTGATATGATGTATAGAAGAAGATGAATTGGTTTTTACGCAATGTTCAATGGTCATATGGTGTAGGTGAAACACATATAGTAATCTAGTTCTATTACCAAATATTCCATTTCAATAATTCTATTGGGATGAATTCTAAAAATATTTTATGATTGGGATACAAAATTATCATTCATGAAGTGAATTTGTTTGGGTAATTGTGTATAAGATGAAGAAGGTTACCAAATTCATGAATTTTATTTATACATTCTCAATAGAATATCCTAGGAGAATATATGTAATTTAGGTTAAATGATTTCATGTAATTTCATGTACATTCATATCAAATAGGATTGATCAATTCATTTCTCGGTGAAGGATAGGATTGTATAGGGAACATGGGTCACATGTACTTCTCAGAAAAACATATCACCCATTAAAACATTGTTATTTAATTAATCCAATATTGATGTTACAATATATTACTAGATAATGAATTCTTTAATATAATTGATCTTAGAAAGAGTGAATTAATTTATATGAATTCTCTTATAATAATTATTTCCATGAGACTATATAGATGGTTTTGAATGAGGTTCCCCATGGTATTTTATCCTATTCACATTTATGTTCTTTAGAGTATGGTATGGTATTGATATTGGGACCTCATATTATTTAAAATACAATAAATATTTATATGTGATCACAAAATATGTTTACATGAAATAGTCTAGGTATAATTAATATACAAATCATGATCATCAAATTTTTGGATTATGAGGATAGAGATCAAGTCCTCTTAAACGTTCCACCTAGATGGTGCAATAATTGTACTAAGAGGAAAGGTAAGATATGACATAAATTCATTCGTACATTAAAGAACATGTAAGAATTTATAATGATATCCTATCAGATTTCTCTTTCTCATATATTTTATTCCATGTATTATAACATCAATTTTTTAATTTTTTTAATCACTCTAGCCCATGTTCAGATTTTAATGATGATGATATTGAGTTAAAGGATGCAATTTCTTTTCAGGAGTATCGAGTTCATATCATCGATTGTTGAATAAAGGATTAGTGAGACAGGTTAGTTCAGGTAGTTTAGGTGCTTTACTAGAATGTCCATGTACAAGATGAACTATTTGATTGAGCTTACAATGTACACTCTTAGTGGATTTTGTTATTCATGGATACTTCTTAACCACCCTCATAATGGAAAATTGGGGATGTGGTGATTAAATGAGTGGAGTTTGTAGGGTATCGGCTTTTATATTGGTATAGATTTGTTATTTATCAATCTTAATTATACTTTTATTCTTAATGGATGATACTAAATATTCCCTTGGGGTTTTAGTAGATTTTAGGACTTTTACAGGCCCAAATGTTCCATTTTTTGAATTGACAGAGAATCCCTTATGGTTTACACATTGTAATTGATAACCATCCACATCAAAAAGGTGTCCCCATATAGTGATTCAAAATTTTTGTCCAACAAAATAACGGAGGATACACAACTATGAAAAATAATATTAAATTTAGTTTTAGTTAGCATGGTTAGAGAATTATTTAACCTAACTTTGAATATCTACATTTTAGGGGGTGCAGCTTTTAGATTCTAGCTTCACAATGGCATAATGTGTTTTGTCTAATCATGTTACCAACTATACCAGTCCACTTATAATTGGATCGTAGTTATGAAATGATAGTGATAAGTAGGTCTAACCAAGAAACTAAACCCATCCTCGTATAACAAATGTTAAATATACTATTTTTCGTTATTTTTAACCATAAATAAAATTTGACTTTTCCAACTATCCCATTCATATATAATAACTCTACCAGTAGACTGCAACATTCAACCAGTTTTTTTTCTTAGATTTACCTCATACAATATCATTCTTCAACTCCAATAATTATTTTGGATAATCTTTAATATCTTATTCATTCATATTACTTCATTTAACTTTTTTTAACATTGGATTTTATTTAAATGTAATATTATATAGGATATTTTCATGTCTTTTTTATGTTACTACATATTAATCATTCAAGACCAATTTTGAAGATGATATCTGGAGTAGATTACTCTACTAATTTAATCGTGGTATTCCAATAATTCTTTATATTGTTATTTTTAGCCATGTCATTTTCATTGGGCCACCCAACATACCTATCATTTTTTGTCTCTATAATTGGATATTCATTTAGGGATTTTCAAGACTTTGATCTTGGTACCCCCAAAGACCCTTCATTTTATAGTAGTTTGTTTAACTCATTTATGGACCTCCCTAAGGTGTTACTAAAAAATGATAATACTATTATTACATATTTATGAAATAAAACACCTGTTGTGGTTGAATTGATTATCATTGAATTAATTATTTTAAAAAAATTACATGAAATGCGAATGGAAATAAAATTTCCCTTTAAAATTCTTAATATATAAATTATTATCATAGAAATTATTATTTTTATTAGAACACAATTATTTATAATATAAAAAATTAATATGGTAATTTACATAGATATCTATAAATTAGTCGTCTTTATTTATCATTATTTGGATTCCCTTCTTTCGATGGAATATATGGAATTATAAGATGGTTGTTAATGTATTGATGTGGCTTCCATGTGAGATAACATGCAATGGATCATGAATTGTATATGATTTTGAAGGTAATCAATTAAATACATTGATTCATATTGATATTATTTTCCACCAAAGATTATATCAATGGGATTTATCAAAGTCTGGCAAAGTGGTCCTGTATGAATTGTTCCTAAGGCCTAGGTAGAAACATATTTGGAGAAATGATAAGGTTAAACCCATATATTTCACTCATTTTTAGGGATTAAATTACATTGGCCTTTTGTATCCCTTATATAAATATTGAGTTTATTTTTCATGATTCTTTAAACAATAATTTTTTATGATTTCAAAATCTTATACGCATTCTAGCGTATAAAATAGAATGTAGGATCAGATGGGTATTTCATGGGGATACCAACATGAAATTTGTTATGTTATTTTTTTATATTAATATTTTTATTATTTTTCTTGAACATGGGTACATTTTAAATTTAATGTTGCATAGTATTAGACCCCATAATTTGTGGTTTACTAATATTTCATCATACTATTTTTGAAATTTTGATCATCTCTCGGAATGAATTCATAGATATAGATAGAGATAATGGGAAGAAACCTTTAATAGACACTTTTTTTATTTTAAATAGGTTCAGATGAGTAGAATAATGAGCTAGTGACCTAGATTCTATTGGAAATTAGATTTTAATATTTTTTACTATTTTAGTACAATACATTATATTGGAGCCTTCTACCTCATTCCCTATACACATTATTTTTATCTTCATGAAATCTTATCATTCCCTATGTGAAACAATGTTCAATTTTGTTGGATAATACTTTTTTGTGGATGATTTTTCTTCCAATAACTCATCATGAAATCTTATATAAATAATATTCACAGGTTATAGAATCATCATGATCAGTTCTATATTTATGGATTTCTAATATGTGAAAAAACAACCTCGATTGAAGGGATATTCTAATTTTATATGTCATAATATTTTTGATGCATTTCACTGAATATGTGGAGAATGTTATCAAGCATATTCACAACTATTACGATAGAGATCATGAATGGTCACAGTTTCTAATTCATAACACCTGTAATAAATAAAATTTCTAATGATATAATTTTATATTCCATTTCTATTTACAACATACATAGCATGGGTTATTTTTCTCAGATATTTTGAAAATTTGGATTTGTGGTCATATTCATAAACTAGATATTTTAAAGAAAACACTACCTACATGATCTCAAGTGACACCTATTTAATGGATTGATTCATTATATTATGATGTTCATCCAACCTCTTTATTTGAGAATAGAGCTTTAGTCTCTCAACTTCTCTTCAATTTTCCCAACCTTGGATGCGAGAATCATTGAAATTTCATCAACGTATTGGATTAAATCAACATCATCCTATATTTTAATTAGGTTTTCAAAATACATTGTCAATATAGGTTATTAAAAAAATAGGATAAATTATCATAATAGGAATTAACTTATGCACATTCCCAACATAGTAATGTTATGGATATGAGTTTGTGAAAATTACTTTATATAACATTTATGATTTATATTTATGTGGGGATCCTTGTGGAATTTTCCATACAAACCTATAATTGGGAATGAAAAAAGAATACATATATTCCTAATGAAACGTATAGTTAAACCAGGGTAATTTCACATGAGGAGTGTCACATTCTATTTAACCATGTATCATAAATCACCTAATCAAATTGTTTTTTATTCATTATCAAAAATATAATTTTTTTATTGATTGGACAATGTGAAATTAAAATAAATTATTTTTGAATTTCAATCTAAATGAATCTGTTAAAAACTAAATTATTGATGATTATTTTTTATTCAAGTGTAGGATAATGTCGGTTCATTCCTTAGTTATTTATTATTTTCATTTAATTTTATAATAAATTTATTTAACATCATTAATGAATTAGATTTAATTTATTTATTGAAAAATAGATGTAATCATGACACTAAGAAAACTAACCACACATGATCTAATAGTAAAACTGGAACATAGCTCAACCAAGAATGTTATTCCAAAAATACGCGGGTCCATTATATGTTATTTTATCTCTTTTGGAAAACCCAATTATAACCTCAAATTTTTTTACCTAATATAAGGGAGGGAATAATAATGAATCAATGAAAATGAATGTAATATGAAATATTATTGTGGCGGATGAATTTCACAGTCATTATATACTGCCAAATCCATCAAAAATAGCTTTAAATATTTTTTAATTTATTCAAAAAACAATGAGTATTTTGAATCTTATCATATGGAAAAGACACCGACTAGTCACATGACATTGAATTGAAAAAATAAATCACAACATAAATAAGAATAAAAAAGAAAATTATAGTAGTATTAATGTGATAAAATGTTTTATGAATAATTGGAAACACATTAATAAAATAAATGAATGTGTTTCATGGGAAATCAAATAAAATTTTTTAGAGAAATGAATAATAATCGTAAGGAATAAACGTCATCCCATGATTAAATATGTAATCAATATTCTTTTCAATCCAATATTTACCACTTTAGTATATTCTTGTCGATATAATTGGGTTTCATAACAAACAATTAATTAAATATGAGTAAAAAAGGGTCTTCAATTGTTGAAATATCAGTCACTGAACATTACTTCAAAAGTATCCACATGTTACCCCATTTGAATGGTTGAATTGAGGATATGTACCTTCAATAAACATGAAAAAAATATATATTTTCATATTTTACTGAAATTTCCCATTTATAGTACATGCCTGGAGGACGTTATGTAATAATCACTGATGATGATTTTTTCTTGTCAGAATTCCCTAAATCAATGTTCAGTATATAATGTCCAATTGCAATATTACATATTGAATAACTCTGTGTAATTTATTTGTATAATGGAACAATGAGTCTTCTTTCATATCAGGGTTTAATTATCTCATCGGGAGGGGAGTTCAAGACTTATGATTCTGTTATAGATGTGTGGTCCTTACTCATCACTAGAAAAATTATTCAATTTTATTGATTTTTTTAGGACATATGTAGTTTGAATATAATCTCATTCATAAAGATAATGATGAATAAATTAATCAATAAATCATAATAAAAGAGTCAATCAAATTATATTATTATTTTAAATGTTATTACCAAATTATGCTGCTAATAATATTTTTTTAAGAATCTATAATTAAAAATTATTTACATTTAACTCATGACACAACAGTAATAAATATAATTGTAATTAAAGTACCAATGTTAATGTATGATGGTTTTAATAATTTAAATTAATATAATAATTATAAAATAATTTTTTCACAATCAATTCCCCTCTACGTAAACAATTCATGTTCTCAAATTGAAAATAACTAAAATGAATTCATAGGAATCCAATGTTTCAAGTGTTAAAATTACAAATGTATAAAAGTAAAACAATAATTATTGTAATCTCAAATTATTATAAATCATCATAAAATATAAATATAATTTATTAATTTTTCATAAAATAATTATTTCATATATTTTACTATTCCCATTTTAAAATGATAGATTATATCATTTCATTCATTCATGCTCCTAAATTAATTATTATTAAAAATGAAAAGACTGGATATAACTCACATGATTTATTTCTATCATCCCTCATGGTAAAACATAGGTGTAATTATAATAATATTTTTAAATCCTTATCCTTATACATACGTATGTAAGGAAACTACATTCTCCAATTTGTAAATACAATAGTCACATATAATTATGAGGGATTTCATTAAATGTTCAACTGAATATGATTATTATTTTTTGATTGGAATTTATGATTGAAAATATAAGACACATAAGAGGATGATTTTCTCTATAGTGAATTACATGACATCAAATAATATAAGTTCAATGATATTTATAGCATTCAATTTATCAACACCCAAATTCCCAAATACATAATGTAAGGGTCATGATTGAATAAATCATAATTAATTATTTGTGCACCCACTTGAATCTTTTTTTTACTAATATTATTTTTTCATTTAAAACAACCATTAAATTTTTATCTGTTTAAGAAATAATTATTTATAAGAAACATCACATACACCACATAACTATGTGTGATAATAATCATAGGTCTAATAATATTGATTTTTGGAACTCCATATTAATTACATAATGTAATCATTTTTTTGCAATTTTTTATTCAAGGGGTGAAAACAATATAGTAAAGTGATTGAATCAAAATTCATTATTTTTGACAATAATAAACTCCACCAATTTTTCTTACAATGTGTTTCATCCCTTCCACCATTACTCCCTTCACCCCCACACATCAACTATTAAATATCCAAAAAATATTTACAGGATGGTAGGAATGGATAACATCAGATTGAGACTTGTATAATTCCAAAAAAGGTCATTCATTTTCATAATGGGATAAGGATATATTTATTTAAAAGTGGTATTTTAATGATAAGTTATTATAAAAAATATATAATAATAATTTTTTATACAATTTTTCATTGTTGTGGATTTGAAATGTTCAGATTCATGTTCTAGTTAGTGAAATTTCCCATGATCAGTCCAAAATATTCATAAGAATAAATATGAAGTATGTAGTCGTGAATTCCACAATGGAATGGAAATTATAACACTGAACAATAAATCATGAAATTATTATAAACAATAAAATTAAATCACATGAATTTTAAAAAATTAAACAATGAAAAAATAGTTGTGAAATTTCGGTTACATGAATCAATCAATTCACTGAAATTGTGAGACCACATTTTAATAACCAATATACAATATAATAATTATATTCTATATTTTTCTCATTCAATCTCATTATATTTTAAATATAAAAAATGGAATCAAAATATACATAAGAATCGTATGTCTACTAGATAAGATAATTAATGTATGATTGATGTGTGGGTATCTGATTTGAACATTAAATATCAAAATAGGTTATTTGAACAACATTTAAAAAGTTATATAGAAAAAAAATTATAATGAACCCCCATTGGAATTAAACCATTGGATCTCCTCCAATGATGTTTTGGATCTCATTCTACAATCATTTTATTAATAAATAAAATCACTCAATTAATCACAACCATAGTGTAATATAATCGTGAATAGAAATTTGTGATTTTGGTTCATGAATTAATAATAAAAAATTTTAAATAGAAATCATTATTCATAGAAATTATGTAATGTTAAATATTTGTATGATCCCATTAGTGGGAACTAAATTAATTTTCCCTCCAAATTTAAGTAGAAGATTTTATCCAATGACAAATGGTTTTTTGGGCATCTTGGATTTCAACAACCATATGTGGATCCTTCCAAATTTCACTTCCTAGTTATTTTTTTAAAGTCGTATGTATATATAGTACACTATATCCTCCCCCATATCAAAGTGATTAACATTCATGGATGTGGTATGATGAGGTATGGAACCACCTCATCCATAATTTATACTTTTGAAACATTTTAATTACCTTATTGTACAACCTCTAGTTAATATTCAATGTCTTAAGGGAGCTCTACGTGTTCATCATTAGTTCTAATTTATTCCCCATTATCTAATAGGGAATATTAAGATATATATGATTATGATGTTTTAAAAAAATTTGGTTTTATAATCAAAATAGAATTAATATAATTAAATTATTTTAAATTTTAGAATGTATTATTTTCTGGAGTAGGTTCTTGATCAATCACTTTTTTGATGGAGAATACCTTATAGTATTTATCATTACTGGATGGTGGTAGGTATTCTGGCTCCTATATAAGTTCTTAATAGTCATCCCATTGGGTAGATTATTATTCTATTTATTGGGATAAATTTAATTGTGGTGTATCTTCTTCTTTGAAATGTCTTGGGAGATAATATAGTTCCTCACATTCATTACATAGGTTTTATAGTTTATGTTGATATCCCACATGTAGATCATTATGAAAGACATTTCCAACAATCTCCCCTTGAAATAGTTGAGTATGGATGAATGAATCCTATGTTACCTCCAGGTTTACCTAATCATGTTCTTCAATTTCAATGATGAGTGGTGAAATTTCATCCACTGTTACACATGGACATTCTCTAGTATAGGGTGAGGTTTCTATATTAATTCATGAACACAATCAGACACCCATTCTTTATTTATCACCCGTTATAATATTGTTTCCATATGTTCATGAATATACAATATGTTATAATCATTATGAAGTTTCCATTGTTTTTTTGTTACTACACAAGTAAGTAATCTTCACATGAACAATAATCTAAATTCTAATACATCATGGAATGTGGGTTCACATAAAATTTTCTAAAATTTATAATAAATTAAAAAATGAAAAATAGTTGCAAAAATGTGAATTAAAAAATATGTGATTGAAACTACTGTTTTATATGGGTAAAATACTCATGTTTTTAATAACATACATCATAGAGAATTGAAAAAAAATATTTATATTCATAATGTCACGAACTAACCCTGGTCGACCCTAAACCGATCAACTGATCCGGTCCACAACATGGCCCAAGAGGCATTCCCGATCCTCTTGGGTGGGCGACAAGTGCTAGGGAATCAATAGAGGACAAATGAGAACTATTTATCCCATAGAAATTAAGTAAAGAAGAGAAAAAAGTAGAATAATGAACATCAAATAAAAGGACACGAAAAATGAGGAACAACCAACAACATCAAACTAACCTGACCACGACCTGAACACCTCAAGACTCTGAGAGTCTCCCCCCAGTCCATAACCAAATCTCACCCACAGTGATCAACGTCAAGTAAAAACTACAAAAAAAACTAAAAATAGTAAAATAATATAGGTGTTTTTATTAAAACGTAGTAGGCGTGCCCATCTAACTATTCCAAATGCACTTCCATTTAATTAATGAAATTTACTAATTCATGTATTTAACTAAATTATACTAAATATGGGTTTCCACATACACACTTCCATTTCTAGGACAAGTAATTTTCCATTGGCCTTTTTAATTTAAATACTTGTTTAATGTTTGAAAGAAATATTTGTATTGAGTTTTAAAACATTTCAAAAAAAATTAGACATTCAAATTTCTGTTGTTATTCAAATGGAAAACCACTCACGAAACACAACTCACACTAAGGGAAATGGAATAGAATTGGCACACATGGGCCAGTAACTGAACTAGACCTCTCAAATGTTCTCCACATAAATATAAACAGTAAAGAAAACATTGTTCGAACATAAGAGCTCATAAAAAATATAGAATATACCATACATGTGACTCATCCTGATGGCATGACAACTCTTGATGACGTAATGACGAACTAACTCCCATTGTTTCCTTACATAGCCTAACTGAGGGGTCCAATCCCCTAGAATAGTATAATCCAAACTAAGGGCCACTAGCAAGTGCATAATCTAAACTAGTGTGGCATTCATTCTTATAAAATCCACTCCCTATGCCATGTTCTCATGTCATCATGTATAATAAAAAAGAATGGGGTGAGTCAACAATGTCAATGAAGTAGAACAAACATCACACACAACACATGAAGTCAAGGTCCACCAAAGATCATCACTGAGTCACCCCAAAGTTTGTTTTCAAAAATAATTTATTTTCTTAATATCTCAAATGGGCCTTCACAAATTTTAATGAAAATAATCAATTCCCAAGAGAACCAAAACACTTGTTCATGATTCAAAAGAAATGATTTTTCAAAAAAAAAAATAGGACTACATTATAAATTACATGAATTATGTTTACTGTCCAAATGGGCATTCTTTCACTACTGAGTGTCCATTCATCAAAAAAATATTTCAAGATTCATGTATAAAATAAATGACTCTCTTTACACTGAAAAATAATTTAATTTTTTTTACCTTATATTATTTTTAATTTAATGAAATTAATAAAATATCATGAAATTAATAAATTCTGAATTTAAAGGCAAGTGCGGTGGGGGCCAACATTGGCTCGCAAACCAAACACAATGGCACATTAGGCCTCGAACAAACTCACAAACATGGGAAAACTGGTGACCACAGTATCACGGGACTTCCTCACTGACATGCTTCAACAACTGAATAAATAAATCACACAAACACAGTCTCAAAACAATTCAAATAAACAAAAGGTGCAAGCACCACCTTGAAATGCATTCAAAACACAACTCACAACATCTACGTTATTTACTAAACTGCATTAAAATTTATTAAACAAATTTCAATGTGAAACCCAAGACTTTAGACACCAAAAACCTATTCAAAACCTTTCGTTATAATTTAATTAACACTCGCAAAAAACAAAATAAAAATGAATACCACTTGAACAGTTAAAATAATAAATTACACAACTTAAAAAATTACTCACACGTCATAAATTTATTTTTTAACCCTGGGCAACTCAAAATTATTTCTGAAACATAATTCACACCTCATATAATATTTAATTAACTTGTTAAATGATTATAATACAATTTTATATAACACTGCAAGGTATTCAAGTCAAAACTCACCATAAATACCCATTTTGAATTATGTTCACACCCAAAACATACCAAAACTGAAAATGTACCAATCTAATTAATCACCAAAAAAAGATAAACTAGATGTTCAATATTAAAGGAATGAAAAACATATGAAATCAGTATATTTAAAAATTAAAAGGTGAAAATGAAAAGTGACTCTACCTAAATGGAAGAATAACCACCCAAAACCAATGTGAACTACCAATTGTGCCTCAAAAACACCCCCATGATTCAAAACCTAACCTCGCGCATAAAAAATGAACGCACATGTTAGTAATTGACACTATGAATTGAATATATAAATGTGGAATCCCATAAAAATGAATGGAGGAAAAATAAATATACCAGAGGGGATGTGCATGCTGGAATAGGGGGTTTCGGGGAATTATACTATTGTGCATGAGGTTTTTCGGGCGTCGCGTGGTGAGCCGGAGGCATGCTATGCTAGGAGTGCACGTGGTAGCCGGAGTAGGGAGGCGAGGGATGCACACACTACTCGAAAGGGCATTAGAAGAGGGAAGGACACTTGGAATCTTGCAGAAGAAGAGGGGTCACCATAGGGGGCCTCGACTTGTGGAGCTCGCACGGCCAGTGGGTTTGCAGGGAAGCCAGAATATGGGAGGTTACGATAAGAGTGGATGGATGAGATGGGTGTGCACTGAAAGGAGGAGTCCGGAAATGCAGGGAAAACCAGGTAGTGAGCAGGGAGGTGGGTCAACATAAGGCGTCTAGGGAAAGCAGAGATACTATGAATTGGTAAGGGGTGCAGTTACAGTGGAGGGCAAGGTCCTAGGAGACCTCGACAAGGAATGTTGTGTTAGGTGTAGTGTGGTGCGAGGAAAGTAGGGTGTGCTAAGTGGGTGAGTCTGATGACCAAGGCGATGGCGGATAGGGGCCGAGTGCTAGCTCGGGGTGATAGGAGTAGAGGTGGTTTCTTGGTGTAGTGATGGATTAGAGAGGGTGAGTAGGCAGAGGGGAGAAGTATGGTTGTAGGAGGGGGATGTGCAAGGGGTAGCGGTTCGCAGGTGTGAGGAATGGGTGATGTGTTAAATTATTTCTAGGCTTAGTTTTTTTTCATTTTAATACAATAACAGTAATATTAATAAAAATAATAATATTAACAATAATCCTAATAATAATGATAATAATAATAAAATTAACAATAATAATGATAATAATAATTATATTTACCAACAATAAAAATAATAATTATTTTAGAAAATAATAAAAATTTCAATGAGTATAAAAAAATAACTATAATAGCTTAAATAAAATATTAATTATAATAATCATAATTTTAATCATTTAATAAAACAATAAAAATAATTCTAATAAAATAATAAAAAAATTCATGACACTTGGGCCAGCTACGTGGCTCCCTCCAACCATGTGGTGACCGTGCATGGGTCTGAACCCCACTACAAACATTAAACGCCAACAATTTTGACATGGGACCCTACTCGGACATTGGCAAGAGAACTCAAGGACAAGATTTATATAAATAAAAATGAATAAAATGTTCTGGTGTGACAATTCTCCCCACAGCATACACATTCTTCCCCCAGAATATCACCCGGCATAATAATAGGAAAAACAATAGTCCATGTCTGACTGAGACCAAAAGAATCCACAATACAAGAGAGTCGGAGAACATGATAGGGTTCTCCCCACCACAAGAGCTCAACTAGTGCAGAAATTTTAACACCCAAAAATAACAACACGAGAAGGCTGGTCATCATGGGAACTCCCAGCTGATTCAAAATAACCTCTATAGCCCAAGCGAAATAACACCTCCGTAGAAACATGAAACTCCTAGAAAATACCATAAAATGAAAGAAAAATTTAGAAAATTCTCCTTAAAGTACGTAACCCAAGTAGTAAATCCACTAGAAAAATAATCATCAGATCCTAATGGGAACATATATCTCCAAAAAATCACATCAATACCAAAACAAACAAGACAAGGGACAAACACACTTTTATGAAAATCGCACGATTCAGAAAACCATGATCATACAAATAACATCGATTAAATTACAATAGAACAAATACATCATATCTTCAGAAAAAACAATGAACTCACAACCCTATCAAAAATCTAATAGCATAAAATATGAATTAAAAGGATTTAAATGTTTCATTACCAACATGGAACACAAATCTCGAACTGAGGCTTAACACCCCCGAAAACCCATGACTGCACTTGAGCTTCACCCTAAGACATGTGGCTAGGGTTTTGATGGTTTAAGAATCTCCTTCCTCATAGTCAGGCACTGGAATTTCTATGGTCACAACATCTTTTCAGGAAATGCTTCTTGTAGATTTTCTCCAAGTGACCCAAACAGCTGTAATGATGCCACACCTTCTGAGGGGTGTGACAAGACGAATTCACGTGCCTGAACCGACCATACTGGTGGCACGCCACTGAACGATTCGACGAATTGGAAACCAGAAACACTAATGACGACTCATTAGAAACAGGTCCCTCTAGCACATCGTTCTCGTCAGATGGTAATCTCCATTAGCAACTGGATACGATGTATTTCATACCATCTGTGATCTAGAGACCAACTAATCTAAGAATGCCTCATACAACAACTTATTGAAATGATGGACTTTATAAAGGAAAATATGCTTCTTTTTCTCTATACTAAGACCCCCAATGAAGAGATAAGTCTCCATCAAATATTGGGACACTCCTACTAAATAAAAGCACAAAAGTTCCTTGAAATGGTCAACATATTCCTTCATCGTCCATTGGAATTGTTGAATATGCATGACCTCTTCCCTTTTAATCTCCTTCACTTCTTCAGGTATAAACCATAAAACGAAGACAGATTTAATGACATCCCACGTCATCCCATCTTGTAGTGATGGAAAGGAGAAAAACTACCATTTTTACATGGCTCGAACTTTGAACATGCCCATAATGGCACGCACTGTAACATCTTTGGGAGTTCCAAACATCCTAAAAAAACACTCGACCTCTTCAAACCACATAACTACCTTTAATGTACCCCGATCACCATTAAGTACAGGCAATGTCCATGAAGGACCGAAACTGGGAAATACTTATCAGAAACTCCGGTGGAATTTCTAGGTGGCATGTTATAAACATCATATAAAACATAAATCCAATACTAATATCAAACCGAAGCAACATCAATGAATAATCATTTTTCCAAATAGCTAGATCAAAACCAAAATAAATAAAAACACAAACCAAATATATTTTTACAAAAACCCCTTTATATTTTAGATTTCAAATCCATTTTATTTCAAGGACATTTTCCAAATACCAATCCCTATTTTCAAACAAATTTCAATTTCCAAAAATTAATTTCCCTTTTCAAAATTTCTTTACAAAAACAAGGTCAATAAGTTAATTCCAAGTGAAAACCCTAGTAATCCCATGAACTATTGAACATGTATTGATTTATATTATCCCATACACACCAACACATAATTCACATGCATTCCCTCACATGTGAAAATATTCATAAAGAGTGACTGAGGTTGCACCCAAACCATACCTCTACCTGTTCCAAGCAATCAAAAGTTTTTTTTAGACCAATAAATTTTAGTTTTAAAAATCCCTTTCACAAATTTATATCTATTTAAAAGATATCATTATGATTTCAAAAACAATTACTCTTTTTCAAAAGTTTACATACACCTACATGAACCATGAAAACACACAACATGAATCAAATTAACAAATGGAGGAACTAATAGTCATTCATAACCTGGAGACATAGTAGTGAGATATATCCTAGGTAAGGGTCAACAACTTGGAGGAACATGAATAATTTACTGGGAGAGCACATGGGTCAATCCTCTATGTGAAATCATGGTATAAAATCATCATTTCTCTGTTGTCATCCCTCAATAAGAAAAAAACCAGAATGAAACACAGAATCAATTCATAGACTACCCCTAGAGACTCGAGGTTCAGAATAGGTGAGGTTTTATGACGTCCTTCTCGTACCTGCCTCTCAAGTCCCGAAAATCCTAATCTACATCTACTAGACACCCCAAATAACAAAGGCCTCCTTTGATACCATTTTCTCACCAACCAATATGGGTCAATCCTGAACCGTTCACCCGAGCCGATTCAAGATATAGCCTAAGAGGCATTCCTGATACTCCCGGTCTAGTGACAAGCGTCAAGCAATCAATTGAGGATAAATGGGAACTATTTCATCCAGATAAAATAATTAAAGAATCATTAAATGTAGAATAACACATGAAAAATAAATGACATGAAAAAGGAGTAACAACCAAAAATAGAAAACTAAGTTGACCATGAACATTACTCCTCTTGACTCAGAGAGTCGCTCAACAGTCCACAACCTACTCTTTCCCATGAAGAGAAATATCAAGTAAAACCTGCAACAAAACTAAAAACAGGAAAACACTATATGTGTGAGTTGTTAAACTCATTATGTGTGCCCAAAAAACTATTCCCAATGCAATACCTTTAAATTAATTAATTTACTAATTCATGGTTTGATCTAAATTATAAAAAAATAAGGGTTTCACACACACACATCCATTTCTATGAAAAGTAACGGTCCATTGCCCATTTTAATTTAAAAAAAAGTTCAATGTTTGAATGAAACAAATGCATTTAATTTTAAAACATTTCTACAAACAATTTAGAAATTAAAATTATAGTTGTATTTAAATGGAATACCACACACAACAGAAAACACACAATAAGCGAAATGAAAAAGGAAGTGGCACAAATGGGCTAACAACTAAACTAGACCTCTCAATTGGCTGCCACATAATAATAAACACTAATGAAAACATGGGTCAAACCATGGATCATGTGAACAAATCCAGAACATACCGTACATGTGACTCGTCCTGAAGGAATGCCTGCTCTTGATGATGTCACAGCACCCTAACGCCTGGTGTCTCCCTACATGTCCTAACTGAGGGGTACAATCTCCTAGAAAAGTATAATACATACTAATATCCACTAGCCATTGCATAATCTAAAATAGTGCGTCAATCGTTCTCAAAAAATTCACTCACTATGCCAAGTTCCAACGTCATAACATATAATAAAAATGAATGGATTGATTCAAAAATGTAAATATTGCAGCACAATCATGAAACACATCTCATTCTGTCAAGGTACTCCAAATATCTCCCCTGAGTCACAACATTGAGAGATTTCAAAAATAATTTATTTTATTAAAGTTCTAAACGGGCCTTAACCGATTTTAATGGATATTCTCACTTCACAAGAGAACCAAAACATCTGTTCATGCTTCAAAAGAAATCATTTATCTACAGACCAGAACTATATTTGAAATTTTGTGAAGTATGTTTAAAGGCCAATCATGCATTCTTTTGCTATAGGGTGTCCATTCATCAAGACAATATTTCAACTGTCATGTATAAAATAAACGGCTCTTATTTCACCATATAATAATTTAAAAATTAATTACCTTATAATATTTTTTCATTTATTAGAAATAATAATATATCAAGTAATTAATAAATTCTGAATTTAAAGATGAGTTTAGTGGGGGACATACCTAGACTCGTAGTCCAAACAAAATGGAACATCATACCTTGCAAAGACACACAAACACATGCAAGCCAACGATCATAATATTTCTGGTCTTCCCCGTCGACACTCTACAACAATCGCACAACTAAAAAAACAGAAACACAAACTCAAAACAATTAAAATGAACAAACGACACAAACACCACCTCAACATGCTTTCAAAACATAACTCCCACCATCTACATTATTTTTTAAACAACATTAATATTTATAAAAAATGTTCAATGAGAATCCCATGACTTTAGAGACCCAAGAACCTATTCAAAAACCTTATTATTAAATGTTCACTCGCAACACACAAAATCAGAATGCACACCACCTGCACAGTTAAAATATAAAATTACACAACTTAACAAAATTCCCACATGTGAAAAATCCATTTTTAAACCCAACACACCTAAAAATAATTTTAGAAACATAATTAAAAGCACATATAATATATAATAAACCAATTAGATGTTTATAATACAATTTTGAATAACACCTCAAGGCTATTATGTCAAAACTAAACCAAAATACACATTTTGAATTATGTTCACACCCAAAACATACAAATATAGAAATTGTACCATTCTAATTAATCACCAAAAAATGATATACTAAATTTTCAAAATTGAAGGAATGAAAAATTTAATAAAATCAGTATATTTCAAAAAATTAAAGGGGAAATAAAAAATTTAACATACCTTAATGGAAGAAGAACCACCCAAACCAATGTGAAATACTGATTGTTCCTCAAACACACCCACAATATGCAAAATCCTACCTCGTGCAACAAATATAAACACACAAGTTTTGACATGACACTAAGAATTGAAACCGTAGCAGTGGAAAACCATGAAACCAAAAGGATGAAGAAAACTTCTTCCGGAGGGGCTGTGTATGCTGGAATAGTGGGTCGTGGGGAATTTTACAACCATGAATGAGGTTTTCGGGGTAGCGCGTGATGAGCCGGAGGCGTGCTAAGCTGGGAGTGCACGTGGAATCCAGAGTAGGGACGCAAGGTACGCGTACGCAGGCCAGAAGGGCGCCGATAGAGGCAAGGATGCTAGGAATCTGGCCGGAGAAGAGGGGTCACCGGAGGCATCCTTAGATGGTGGAGCTCTCGCGACAGTGGGTGCGTAGGGAAGCCAAAAGATGAGAGGTCACGACAAGAGGGGATGGATGAGATTGGTGTGCGCTGGAAGGAGGAGTATAGTGAGGCAGGGAATACCGGGAAGTGAGTTGGTAGGTGGGTCGGTGCAAGCCAGCTGGGGAAAGCGGAAACGTTGGGAAATGGAATGGGGTGTAGTTGCTGCAGAGGGCAAGGGTTTGGATGAGCTCAACAAGGCTTTTGGGGTCAAGTGCAGCATGGAGCTATATATGAGGGGTGTGCAAAGGGGGTTAGGCCAACAACCTGGGTGATGGCAGACATGGAATGATGGCCGGTGCAAGGTGACGTAAGAGGAGGCGATTGCTTGGCGCAACGAGGGATTAGGGAGGGCGAGGAGGCGGAGGGAGCGGTGTGCCTATAGGAGGGCTAGGGATTAAGGGTGTGGTGGATTTCAGGTATGAGGATGGGGTGAAGGATTATTTATTTTTCATTTTAATAATATATCAATCATAATAATTAAAGTAATAATAATAATATTAGTAGTGATATCAATAATACAAATATAAATGACAATAATAATAAAATTGAAAATAAAAAAACAATAAAAATTAAAAATACCAACAATTAAAATAATACATATTTTGATGATAATAATAATAAAAACAATGATAATAAGAAAATTATTATAATATCATTAATATAATAGTAATTATAATAATAATTATTTTAATTATTTTAAAAAACAATAAGATTAATAGTAATAAAATAATGAGCAATTGCCCGACACTTGGGATACTAGCATGGCTACCGCCAATCGTGCAGTGATTGTGCATAGATCTAAACGCCACTACAAACATTAAACACCAACAATTTTGACATGGGAACATGCTCAGACCTTGGATAGGGAACTCAATACCAAGAATTTAATACATATAAATTAATTAAATGTCAGGGTTTGACACCTAATGCAGTGTAGTGGTTGACTAGGGTCCTGTAACTTATAAATCATCACCATTTTTCCATACACAAAATTTAATTAAAAAATCTAATTTATCATTATTATGATTTATCTAACAAAATTATTTAATTTATGAGTTTTTTGAAAGTATGAAATTTTAAAAATGAGGAATTTAATTTTAAATAAAGATGTGAAAAAATGATATTTAGTATGAAATGTCTTAATATTTTGGTTGCAAAATAGTTGTTCCTTAATTAATTATTTGTTTATTAAATTCAATTTTGATAATTATTTTTCTAAAAACTCATTATAGAATGAATTTTAATTTATTTATTGAGTGTGTGATTTTTAATTCATATGTCACCCCAAACCACACCTCCTCTAAAATTAAATAACACATCGACTATAAATGTCATTTCTAAAAGACAAAGCTCCACCATATGATGGTTTCACCTATTAAAAGTGATGGAATAATAATGAATCAATGAAATTGAACGGAATTGTGAATATTTCCATAGTGGATTACCACTTCAACCATGATATACTATTAGGAAAATTACAAATAGGCATAAATAATTTCATATGAATAAAAATAAAAAAATAATTTTGGGAAACCACCGCATAGAGAAGCCTCAGTTTAGTCACATGACATTGAAAATTAAAAAGATACATAATGAAACAATGTAAGAGGGAGAAAGTCATATTACAGTTGGAATTGAAAATGCGATAGAAGAATATAGGTAAAAAAATTAATAAAATAATTAATGTGTAAAATGGTAAAATTAAATAAAAAATATAAGAAAAGAATAAATATTATAGAGAAAATATTTAATCCTACACATATCTCTTAGATATATATCCTTTTTAGTCAACCTTTTTCCACATATCTGTTATTAGGGAATTTTTCTTAGTGTGTCAGGAATGAATATTAATTCATTGAAGGACAAACCATCACTTATATCTATAGTCCCATAATTAATAAAATAATGGAAATTATTCTAACTAAATAATTTATGAGGGGGTTTTTAGTTATATATTATATATTTTATAATTTTATAGGTCTTTATAATTTTATGTGGACTTTATTTTAGTGATTAAACATTTCATGATAAGATAATTTATCCATAATACTTTTTATTTTAATTACATATGAAAAGATTGATAATTTAATAATTAATGTTATTTTATTAAATCATTGTTAAAATTAACCATGTCCTAACAAATATTATAAATAAAATGGGATGGTCACATGATATATAAGGTATAGTTAGTTTTGTAGATTAAATAATAACCCTTATTCATAGATGACTAAACCATTTAACTATCCCTTTGTAAAAGTGGTGACATTGCACCGATCATCCTAGTCATCAAATGTTATTCTCTAAACTACGATGAAAAAATGATTTTCCTCATTTCATATTTGAGATCCATCATTGATATATTGTTTACTCAAACATTGGGATCATAACAATACAAATGGTTATTTGGTGAAATAATAGAAATCATTTAAATTCTTAACATTATATAAAATATAGGAGGAGGTGGCATGAATTCCATCAATTTAATTTGATCATATTAAATTATAGAAAAAATATTATAATAAATGAATTTAATTAAATAAATCACATTAATTGGTTATTATATGGCCATGATCATCAATTCATCAAATAAATAAACATTTTAAATAGCTACAGAGAATTTATATTAATAATTATAAGATAAGTTAAATTACCATAAATAAATAATTAATTCATTTATATTATATCCATAAAAATACATCTGGTGTTTCCCATAGATTGTAATTTTTTTAATAATTAAATTGATTAAATTTATTTTAATGAAATTATTTATATGGATGTATATAGAAAAAACACAATGAGTACCTATCTAAATTGACAAACCTAGTCATATTAAATTAAAACGAACTAACACAAAAGTTAGAATACATGACAGGCCTCATAAAAAAATTATATTGTGAATTAATTAATCGTATGTTGAATTATGTGTGACATATGTATTTGTATTCATGTGATTTATATAGTATAAAAGGAATTTAAATAGTTTTTATTTTTGAATTTTAAATAGATATACTTCTGTATATAAAATTATATGACACCTATACATGAATTAATTAATAAAATAATGATGCAGCTAAAATATAATTTGGATTAGTATTCTAATAAAATAATTTTAATTATATGTTAAAAGGTTACAGATACAATACATATATAATCGACACACACATCATATATTTCTCTCATTATATGTATGTTATAAATTCATGGTGACTCAATGTATAAATTATTTTGATATTTATGAATTATAATGTTTGTAAAATAGATACACAATGTATATTCTATGTCATTCATATATTTCATTCACTATGTGTATCATAAAAAATACCCTATGTGCAATTTACAGTGAGGTATCCTTGAGTTTTATTGAAAATTCAAATGGACTAATGAACAAGTGTACTATAAAATAGATATGTAATATGAAAAAAAATTCCATTAATTAATAGTCATAACATGATATTTAATTATTTAAGGGTCTAGTATTTAAAGGTGATATTGAAATAATTCAGGGATCATATATTTTACAACAAATTATAATCATGCCATATTCCTACAAGTTCCACGACACATACTTCGATGTTATTTGAACTGAATCCTGAAAACCATAAGATGGGTGCTTAATATGTTCTTCATTTATTTCCCACTATTTAAAATCATATAATGATGGGAGTATGGCATTTCTAGTATTACGTATTAAATAAAAAACAAACTAGAAAGTAAAGATAAATTTAATTATATATATTGATAAATAAAAATTAAATATTTATAAATTTGAATATATGTGGAAAAATACAATTTTATTGTTCAGCCCATTGTAAAATATAGTCAAACCTATTCCAAAGGATGGGTTTTCCTTAAATCGGCTGAATAAATAAAAATATTATGAACACGTCCATGTCATATGATTATATCAAAATAATCATAATTAAAAATTCTTTATACTCTAGGGATGATATTTATACACATAATTTTTTCATTTATAATATATTATGATTTACCTAAATCTTATTATTATTTAATCAATAATGATCTTGGTTTTTCTAGAGGGTCAAATGTAAAATTCAGTTAGTGGTGATATAAACCTTCTCCCTAGATCATGAAGCATCACTGGTGGAACACTATGTGATGGATAGGTGGAACCAATCATCCATATTCACTGAATATTTTTTCTACATAGTACATTATTTAGGAATAATTTATCCATGTTCTTGCATTAAATTTAATGCGGAGAAATTTTTGATATATTCTATCATGATTAATAAAAAGCCCCGCTGATTTTCTTTGAGAAATGAATTCTCTTGGGAGGTATAATGTTTTTCATAATAGAATAATAATTACACTACCCAAAAATTATAAAATTGTGTGTATATATATTAAGTTTTATATTCCTCAACTAATATTATAATTCAAAATTTATCACATGTATATTAATGTTAATAATATTATTAATAAATTGATTAATTTTTTTATTGAATACAATATTTTTCTTATTAAATTACATCATAAAAACACAGAATATATATTTGGAAAATATCATCCCATATTTCCAATATTTATATCAAAACATGATACATAATTTACCATTTCAATGATTTATGTAATCTTTGTATTTATAAAATTATAGTAATGAATAAAAATTATAATATTTTTATATGTGATTTATTAGTATTGATATCTTTTAATAAACATATAATATAAAGTACAATGTGTTTGGTTCTAGGGGAAAATACTAACATACATCATATTGGATTATATTTTAACTATTAGTGATTTTTATTCCTTTATCCGTCAAATAATATTCATGATTCTATTAACATGTTTATTTTTCAAAGAAGATAATATGTTTTCTTATATAGAAACATGAGTAATTGTTACATCACAAAACTATTAATAATCTATAATGTGATTATACATTTTTATATATATTAATAATATAATTATATGAAATTACCTCCTTAGAATGATCCAACCTGTTATTATTATCACAGTATGATGTGATATGAACATTACTATTTAGCACCCCATCAATCCCCTAAATGATGTTGTATATCGAAACTACTTATTTCATACTTCATATGATGATGTATACCCATTATTCATTATTAATTTGTGACCAAATCATTTTTTGAGCCTTTCCATTTGACAACCCCAATATTGAATTTGAAGATATATCCTTATTTCAATTACATATATTCTCGATCAGTTTATAAAATATCATATGTATATATCCTTATGAATATAGCCTTATAATCCTTATATCCCAATAATATATATGTACTACCTCTAATGACGTTTAATATATTGGTGACATACATCTAATTATTTTTTCGTAATCCAACCAAATATATACCCACTATGTTTATGGAATAGTCATCATTAATACTGGTCAATAGAATAGCATAGATGTCTTACCTTATCAGAAAATGTATATGAAATTCATTCCTTCCCATGTCTCCCCACATGTATAAGAGGAATAATTTTCATGGATATATTTATATAATGTGACATTTGAAACAAACCTCTCATGTATTTCACTATAATGAATATCTTATGTATCTTTTTAGTTTACAACCCATGAAGTAGTCCAATAATCCTATTAGACCCATCAGGCTAAATTTTGATTCCATTAATATTTTACTCATTCCAAAACCTATTAATGGATAATAATTTGTTTGGTTTTGTATGAATAGTTTGTAATGGTGATGTTTCAATTGTAATGATAAAAATGACATCTATATACACTAAAGAGAAACAAATTTCCATCCCAATAAATTTTGTGTTGACCAAAATCTCACATTATTTCTTTTTGAAACAAATTGCCATTATAAATTCACTAGAGATAATGATAAATGTCTTGAATTCATTCATTAATGTATAAATATATCTGTATAATTTATATACCATATTATAATCATTTAGAGTCCCAAACACTTCTAAATTTTTTATATGAATATATTCATATATTTTACCAATTAAAAATATATTATGATACCTATATTCGTAATCAATTGTTATGGTATGAGGTTATATATAGCAGAATTATTTTTTATTTTATAATTGAAATTGGTAAACATGTTTCATTTTTTTCTACGACATGAAATTATTAATACCATTTTGAAACCATTTATGACTTATTGGTACTAGATTTTCTATTCATTTCCATTTTTATAATGAATTCCTATTTGAAACAACCATAATTTACATCATCTGGATGATCTAACAAAAATTATATATATTTTTGGGCCATGAAATAATTTATAAATTCCCCAAATTCTTTACTAATGATATTGTTTTCTACATTTACAACTTTATTTAATGATCCATCTTCATTATAAACAACTAATTGTGAGACATTATCCTCTGTGACGATAAAATGATACGATTTTGTTTCTATAACAAATTTAGTACTCTTAACCTATACATACATTCCTATAATATTCTTTTACCTGAGGCTTCATAGATTCAATTATTTAGAAATATTGAATGTATTATAATAAATTATTTTTAGGATTATTTTTTCTTTACTACCTCTGTTATAGTTGTTCTTCCTAACTTGGTACATGAAATATCTTCTCATTATTTCCTTTTTATCTTATGGTTGTATTGGTAATATCCCTATTTTTCTATAGGGTGTCTTATATAAATACACATTGTTCATTGGGATGAAATTTTGTTATCTAATTTTGTGTTATAAAATTTGTTACATACCAATTAATATAAGTTATATGACACTACATTCAGTCATCAAAATTTTTATTTTCTAATTTTCTTCGTCACTATTTCTGGAATATGGATTAGAATTTTTTTTTATTTTTTTCATATGACTAAAATGATGTTGAATTGCATTCATACATTATAATATATCTCAAAATATCCATTATGGTGGGATTTCCCCATTAAAATAAACCATTATAATGTTATGTATAAGGATGAGTGAGTTCAGGTAAAATCCAAAACTCGAATAGATAATCAATGGATTATTGGAATATATTTTTCTGCACTAGGGTATAAGCAATGATTGTTTATATTATTACCATGTTGAAGATAAACATCATTCTTTTGTTCATATAATTCATCAAAGGAATATGATATATACTTTCATAATTGTAAATATTTCACTAATATAATAATTATAAAATTAATAACATGAAAATATATTAACATTATTATTATTTCATTCCATGTATATAATTTGTGAAATATGAACAATGTCAATTCATGAGGTGTTAGTCTAATGTACACATGATCAAATTTATTTTATCTCTTACGGAACGGAATTTATATATGTATATATAATATAATAAAAAAAGTTAAAATAATAGTATAAATATTATATATATATATATATATATATTATATCCATCATCATAAACTACTATGGAAGGTAGTAATGGAAAACATAATGACATCGATTTATGAGGTGGTTATCCAACATACACATGAATGATGCTTTTGAACACATTTTTAGAGTTGTAAATGGTTATAGATTATGAAATTAACCTGTAACGCCCCGACCCTAATTATCTAGATTCGGTGCATTATTACATAACATTGGCATGATCATGAGAAAGATCAAGTCTCGAAAGACCGATTAGTTTAGTAGCCTTGGAATAACTAGATACATCCATAAATTTTTACATTACATCATAAAAAAAACATCTTGTCTTCATATCCCCTCATACTATCCCTGCAGGTCATTCATAAATTACTTCTTCATAATCCTGGGAAAAATAAAACATTGAAAGGGGTGAGCTCGGATGCTCAGTAAGGATAACATTATAGCAGAAGCCTTCATAAATAAGCATAAACACTTAAGGCAATTTATAACTAAAACAAAAGCCTTTTAAAATTGAACTTCAACATAGTATGGCAAAAGTAAAATGAAATAATGCCATTTACTTACTCACATGGATATTCTACTAGTCGAATGATCACATGCAATATCAATAACCACTTTCATAATGATGGAATGCATAATGCCAGACTATCATAACCACATAGCCAAGGCCTCGTGCCAAGACTACAAATAAGATTTTGCCAAGGCCTTGTGCCAAGACACTAGTTTGTCTCATGAGACCTACCGATGCATCGAGGAGCTATAGCGGGCTCCACCCGTCACTTATTAAGTCCAATGCATTCCTCATATGAATAGGTTTAAGCATAAAATAAACATTCGTATTAAAACTAGCATACGAAATGTCAATACTTTAACCACAAACCATGAATGGTATAAAAATAGAACATCCACAGTCAAATATAACTAATTTGATACAATATGGAAGATTGTATTGTATCACATTAACCTCAATCATGAATAATGAAGGATGTTGACATAGATGAAAATAATCATCAAAACTATTTGAGGGAAATATCCCCCTTTTCTTGAAAACATTTAAAAGTCACACTATTTGTCAAGAAGCCATTTAAAAATAGATTTTTGAATCAAAGTGTCCCATACCACTTTGAAACTTTTAAAAGGAGTTTTAATTTTAAAACTTTAATGTCCATATAAATAAATCCTTAAAACCATTTTTAAAATATGGACATTAATGAGCATGATTTAGAAGAATAATTCTTTAAAACATTTTAAAATGGCATTTTGGTTAGAGTTTCTAACCAAAAGAGAGACACTTGAATACAAATAATTGAGGTAATAAAACATTGTAATATCATGAGAATAAAGGAATTCATGATATACTATGTCAAAGTACATTATATACACCACATAGAAGTGATTTGGTGTATATCATCAAAGAAGTCTCAATGGAATGTAAATTGAGATGAAATTTCTCAAAAAGGTTGTATCCTTAGGTTAAGGATAAATCAATGACATAATTATGTGTGACAAATATAAATACACTAAATATGATTGGATATTCAGTGTAAAACAATCAAAGGACATTCACACATATTCTTGTAAAAAAAACAATACCAATGAATTGGATGTTTAACTCAACAAATGGAGAATGAGTTAAAATTAATCTTATCAAATTCATATCAATGCCTTGAGAATTACCAATGGAGTGATTATGTGTATCAAACTTCTATCCACAGGAAGGGGAGTGGAAATTATGACATAATCAAATGAATAGTGATTCCACACATAATCTTGGGGTAATATAATCAATGAAATATGTGTAAAGCCAAATGAGTGGAAATTGAAATCTCAAATTCCCTTATCGATTAGGTAACTTACGAAACATACACCCATGAAAGAAGTATCATACCATGATGATTTAAATACCCATAAATTAAAGTATATTACACAATGAATACGATCATGGGCAGTACACATACACCACATGCAATAATTAAGTGGTGATCAATGGAATTCTCACGGAATTAAAAGTGAGACAAGAAACCCCTTACCACGTTAATCAACTGAGTCACATGGCCAAAAGTTAATAACCACCAAATGATTTACAGAATAACATGAATATAAAGTGAATCATGATAATATATATCAAATGGATGTACACAATACACCACTTTTAATAATTTAGTAGCGAACAATGGAAATCTCACGGAATTGAAAGTGAGATAAGAGAATCCCTTACTTTGTACTTTTTCCTTGGTCGATGGTAGGTTTACCTCCTGTATAATGGTGAAATAATTGTTATTGAATAATACAAGAATCATTTACTTTAATATGATATCATATATGATCTTTTAACATTGATTTGTTAATAATATCTTAGTATTAACGCCGTTTTGGGTGTTAACTTACTCATTTTCTTTTATATGTTTTGTTACATAAGTCATGTTTGTTTTATCTTATTAATATCCAGAATGATATCAAGTCCATAAACATAATTTTTAAATCATTAAATGATAATTATACTTTAATGGATACGATGGATAATGAATCTCATCGCGTTCGTGGAGACGGTAGTCCGTACGTACGCACGAACGCTACTTCCATTTAATTTTTTAATTTTTTATTTTAAAAGAATCGAATCCAAATGATACATAGGTATATTACTATTCCAGTATAATATAATATTTTATATATGTTACTTAAGTTCATTAACACCATCCTTTATACGTTCCATGTGTGGTATGAACGAGTCATATCATTTTAAGGGGGCGGTAGTCCGCACTTCCTCAAATGAAATTATCGTATGTATATACGACATGAAACGAATAATGGTATGAAATAAAATTGAATTACAGAAGCTTATATATAAAATATATATCATTAATATCATATTTAATTACAGTGCCATCATAATGGCCATCATGAGAGGGGGTAAGATGTTTTTGAACAATCATCGTTTCGTGAGGCGTTAGTTTCCCATCCACAGAAACATTATGTTCATCATCCATTAGATGGAGTTGTGTGTATGTGTAGTTTGAATACTTCTTATAACAACATCCTAGTATATTGAGGATACTGTTGTTGTTACAAAAGAAGGGAAATAAAAAGAGTTTGGGGGTTGAAGAAGCAAAATAAATGAAAATAATTTAAGAGAAATCGTTACCTTTAATTTAGGTAACTCACTTTGGTTGGAACCAAAGGACTTGTTGAAATGCTTTCTGCCTAAGGGGAAGCTTCAAAGAGGAGGAGAGGGATGTGGGGAGCTTAGTTTGGCAGAGTTTGGACGAGCCAAGTGGCTTGAGAGGTGTGAGGAAATGAGAAGGAGGAGTGCCCTTTTATAAGAGGGGTGAGGGGCACCTTTGGAAAAGCTAGAAATATTAATTTATAATAAATTCATATTCGGTATCCAATGGCTCCAATGTTGACTATTCAAAGGTTGAGGTGGGGATAGGTCGAAAACAACTCATCAAATAGAATTTAGACAGGTTTGGGTACTTATATTAACCTTATCTTTAAGTATTAACTCTAAGTTAATTAGTTTCACTTTTACAATGTCTCTTTGTATTTTTATATAATATGGTTAATAAACTTACTATATACATCCAAAAGACCCCCAAGTGGTCCATTAATGATTAACCTATCATAATATAAGTCTCTTGGCCGAACCTTAGATTTTTAGGAATTTAATATCAATTAATAATATAATATTTGTTTTAAGAACTCTTTTATGTCAATTTTGACACTATTCACTAGTTGATTTTTGTGAAACTCATAACAGATTGATTACTTCAAAAAAAGTCAAATAAATCAATCCTAATATATCATATTATCCTAGAAAATTTGTTTAATTCATTAAAAGTTTAATATTATAATTATTTGGGTATTTATAATATCAATTATGTTAATTTTTTACTATTTTAGTAATTACTGCATCATCATTGTGTCATAAATAAAATAACTTATTTAATGTCACAAAATTATAAATAAAATATAATTATGTAGGAAATCTTTTTAGCTTTCTAATGAATATTTATAATCTAAAATCCAGCATATATAACCCTATGTAACAATTGTTTTGCTAAAAGATATATGCTTGTGTCATTTTGTATTCATTTTAACTTAATTAATATAAAGTGTCATTATCACTTACAAGTGGATCCATGGGGTCCCAAAATTGACCCAAAGATGCCCATGGTCGACCATGTATCAACCAATAGGGTTAAGACACATTTTAGGGTAATTTAGTATTATTATAATATTATTTTTTTTAACCCTTATTTACCGGATTTACCCTTAACAATGGTAAATAAAATATTTACCGCAGTAATTATTCAAAATGTCTAAAAATAAAAGTTACCTATTTACACAATTTGGACATCCTGATTCCAAATATGGAATCCATTTTTCTAAATTCAAAACCCAGAAGTGGCAGAAATTAATTTAAAATTAATTCCCGCTGTCAAAACAAAAAGCGTGTTTTTAAGAGATAATAACTATCAAAAGATTGACACTTGTTTATGTTCAGTTTAATTGTAAAATTATGTCCAATGACCAACATTATATTAAATGGTAAAAATATTTTCTAAATATACTTTAAAACCACTCAAATTCACAATTTATCACTATTAATTATTTTGATTAAAAAAGTTGTTTTTAATTAAAATTTAGTAATTTTCACTATTCATCAAAATATGAAAGTTATCCGAAAAGTACCAAAATTTCACCTTAGGCTAAATTCGATATTCCGAATCCAAAAATGAAGTCCATTTTGAAATATAAAATATATATAATTTCAAAAAGTAGGTATTACTATTCATAACGGCTAGTTTGATTGGTTGTGGTGTGTTAAAATCTCGAAGTTGCGTACAATGCACGTCATTGCATTATTCGAAAGGAAACATACCGAGGAAGCTTGGGGTGTTACATTCTCCCCTCCTTCAATAAATTGCGTCCTCGCAATTTTTAAAATTTTGCTTGGGAATATAATGGAAATTCCCACATCGGAAAAAGATTCAATAAAACTGTCACTTTAAAAGAAAGAAAGAGAGGTATAAGGGTCATCCAAGATAACCCATACTAGGATTCCATGTAAGAAAACATGGATATGGATGATAAACTAAGTGTCAAGTTCTGATGGAGAGGGATAGAAATCATGATCAGGAGAAAGTTAACAATGAGAAAACCACAAACTTGTGTTGGGACAAACGACCATTAGTCTCCTAGTAGGAAAGTAAACGGACAACATTTTTTTTTAAAGTTACATTACATAAGGAAGAGGAATTCATTTATGATATTGACTAATAACATTATGAGATATACTTACATTTTAAGTAGATTTTCATTCTTTAATAAATTTCCACCACTAACTCATTTTTTTTAAACGATGAGTATTCAAGAAGACTTGGTCACACTGGAAGAGATAGAATAAACTTCTATAGAATCACATGATCCATGAAGGATAAACCATATATTTACATTGTCTTTGAAGATTAATCAAAACCAAAATGGTCAGTGAATGATCTAATGATCCCCCAAAAGGATATTCATTGAGATAAATATGCACTAATCTTAATTTCTAAAATTAAACCAACAATACCCCAAAGTTAAATAGATACCATTCAATAACCAATTGTCCTTAAAATCCTTTAATATAATCCAAACTAATATTGAAACCCAAAACATAGAAGAATTTGATTATGTAGTCTCCCATGTTAAATTGTATCTCCAAATGACATCAGATACTCTTAAAGTCACATACTCAAAAGTAATTAACCTAATCACATATTCTCTATTATAGGTTAACCATTTCCATAAATAACCCAAATCACTATAAATCCACAATAAAAACGTAGATAAAAATCTATCATTACTCCACAAATGAAACCCCATAGTATTCTATTTTCCTTGGACATATAGTGTTTCCAACAAAGCGAACATCTTCCAAAATAACATTTATCACTTAATCACCAAATCATTTTCCTATACCAAGGGTATTCTTTTGATATGAAATAAGAACCCAAATCAACTTATTATTGATCAATAAAATCATTTAACTAAAAAAAAATAGTCACACTAACCAGGGACTTCACGTAGTCCAGTGGTAGGCGATAAATCCCAATCGCACTTTGGTTGTGGGTTCGATTCCCATAGCTTTGTCCGACGCGACGGGTTGTCACACGGTCTACGTGTTGTCCTTTTTCAAAAACTATATTTTATAATATTGCTAAAATGAGATAAATTCCTCAAAATACTATATCATAAATTTAACCACAAATGTTATATCATACCTTGAATCTTCATCCCAAATTAGAATAACTTATAATTCTCTCAAACCCCAATGATCATATAAATCCAAATGGTTATTTATACCCAAATCCACAAGAGAAGAGACAATTCTTCCTCAAATATCATTCTCACATGGCAAACTGCGGGGTTACAAATACAAGAGAAAATTATTCCATAGTAAACCCATCAACAAGGAGTGCTAATACTTTTTAAACATTTCTCCAACCATTTATTCCCACATAGCTTCTTCTTTGACCAAGAAAATATCCTATAGAATAGGACATTCACTCGGGTAATGGCCAGGTCCCCTACATTTATGGCAAATGACTGTAAATGGACTCTTGGGACCATTTTTATCTTCTTCCATAGTACTCTTCATTTTTCTTCGGCAATTCTTTACTTTATGTCCTTCCTTCTCGCACGTAAAACATTTCGTTGTCCCATTGAGACATTTTCCTGGGTGTCTCTTTCCACATTTCCTGCATGATGAAAATTGAGGGTTCTTTTCTCCATGGTCTCCATTGCTGGAGCTCTTATCATTTATCACCTTTCTCTTCCTTGTTGAGTCTGGGAGTTGGTTAATATATATATTGTTGATCATATTTTTGGAAAACTGATTTGGCATAAAGACGATATCTTTTACGCCTATCAACATTCCATTTTGTTGCTCATTTCCACCACCGTTCCCATCTTGTACATCATTCTCAAAGTCACTATGACTTCCTTGGAATCCAGCCATTGACTAAAACCATAAAGCATTGTGTGAGTAATAGTAGTCGTAAAATCATTTAGAGATTAAAATGTCACCATATTCTCAATTTGAAACATATTAGTATTAACCAAGGTCATTTACTCTCATCTTATATATATATTACTTAAATTGGTTTGTAAAGAAAGTGTAAATTATCCTAAGCATATCCCCCGGGAGTGTCGTAACCAAGAGTGCAGCAAGGCCCGTTGTCGTGCACCAGTTCCCGTTCGAGTCTAGCTCAAAGCGGTGTTTTCGGGTTTTACCCCTAGGTACATCTGTGCCAGAGCCGCCTCTACCTGCTCGTATCCAGACAGGGATGTATTGCTCGGAAAACTCACAAAATCTCTACAATACCAAAATTCTAGGAAGTTCTTTTATACTAATCCTCAAAGTTCATCTTAGGTCTACGTGCTCTAATCAGAGTTTATCTAAATCTAGCTACCAAGGTTTGTACTAAACTTCCTCTGATACCAACTGTAACGCCCCGACCCTAATTATCTAGATTCGGTGCATTATTACATAACATTGGCATGATCATGAGAAAGATCAAGTCTCGAAAGACCGATTAGTTTAGTAGCCTTGGAATAACTAGATACATCCATAAATTTTTACATTACATCATAAAAAAAACATCTTGTCTTCATATCCCCTCATACTATCCCTGCAGGTCATTCATAAATTACTTCTTCATAATCCTGGGAAAAATAAAACATTGAAAGGGGTGAGCTCGGATGCTCAGTAAGGATAACATTATAGCAGAAGCTTTCATAAATAAGCATAAACACTTAAGGCAATTTATAACTAAAACAAAAGCCTTTTAAAATTGAACTTCAACATAGTATGGCAAAAGTAAAATGAAATAATGCCATTTACTTACTCACATGGATATTCTACTAGTCGAATTATCACATGAAATATCAATAACCACTTTCATAATGATGGAATGCATAATGCCAGACTATCATAACCACATAGCCAAGGCCTCGTGCCAAGACTACAAATAAGATTTTGCCAAGGCCTTGTGCCAAGACACTAGTTTGTCTCATGAGACCTACCGATGCATCGAGGAGCTATAGCGGGCTCCACCCGTCACTTATTAAGTCCAATGCATTCCTCATATGAATAGGTTTAAGCATAAAATAAACATTCGTATTAAAACTAGCATACGAAATGTCAATACTTTAACCACAAACCATGAATGGTATAAAAATAGAACATCCACAGTCAAATATAACTAATTTGATACAATATGGAAGATTGTATTGTATCACATTAACCTCAATCATGAATAATGAAGGATGTTTACATAGATGAAAATAATCATCAAAACTATTTGAGAGAAATATCCCCCTTTTCTTGAAAACATTTAAAAGTCACACTATTTGTCAAGAAGCCATTTAAAAATAGATTTTTGAATCAAAGTGTCCCATAACACTTTGAAACTTTTAAAAGGAGTTTTAATTTTAAAACTTTAATGTCCATATAAATAAATCCTTAAAACCATTTTTAAAATATGGACATTAATGAGCATGATTTAGAAGAATAATTCTTTAAAACATTTTAAAATGGCATTTTGGTTAGAGTTTCTAACCAAAAGAGAGACACTTGAATACAAATAATTGAGGTAATAAAACATTGTAATATCATGAGAATAAAGGAATTCATGATATACTATGTCAAAGTACATTATATACACCACATAGAAGTGATTTGGTGTATATCATCAAAGAAGTCTCAATGGAATGTAAATTGAGATGAAATTTCTCAAAAAGGTTGTATCCTTAGGTTAAGGATAAATCAATGACATAATTATGTGTGACAAATATAAATACACTAAATATGATTGGATATTCAGTGTTAAACAATCAAAGGACATTCACACATATTCTTGTAAAAAAAACAATACCAACGAATTGGATGTTTAACTCAACAAATGGAGAATGAGTTAAAATTACTCTTATCAAATTCATATCAATGACTTGAGAATTACCAATGGAGTGATTATGTGTATCAAACTTCTATCCACAGGAAGGGGAGTGGAAATTATGACATAATCAAATGAATAGTGATTCCACACATAATCTTGGGGTAATATAATCAATGAAATATGTGTAAAGCCAAATGAGTGGAAATTGAAATCTCAAATTCCCTTATCGATTAGGTAACTTACGAAACATACACCCATGAAAGAAGTATCATACCATGATGATTTAAATACCCATAAATTAAAGTATATTACACAATGAATACGATCATGGGCAGTACACATACACCACATGGAATAATTAAGTGGTGATCAATGGAATTCTCACGGAATTAAAAGTGAGACAAGAAACCCCTTACCACGTTAATCAACTGAGTCACATGGACAAAAGTTAATAACCACCAAATGATTTACAGAATAACATGAATATAAAGTGAATCATGATAATATATATCAAATGGAAGTACACAATACACCACTTTTAATAATTTAGTAGCGAACAATGGAAATCTCACGGAATTGAAAGTGAGATAAGAGAATCCCTTACTTTGTACTTTTTCCTTGGTCGATGGTAGGTTTACCTCCTGTATAATGGTGAAATAATTGTTATTGAATAATACAAGAATCATTTACTTTAATATGATATCATATATGATCTTTTAACATTGATTTGTTAATAATATCTTAGTATTAACGCCGTTTTGGGTGTTAACTTACTCATTTTCTTTTATATGTTTTGTTACATAAGTCATGTTTGTTGTATCTTATTAATATCCAGAATGATATCAAGTCCTTAAACATAATTTTTAAATCATTAAATGATAATTATACTTTAATGGATACGATGGATAATGAATCTCATCGCGTTCGTGGAGACGGTAGTCCGTACGTACGCACGAACGCTACTTCCATTTAATTTTTTAATTTTTTATTTTAAAAGAATCGAATCCAAATGATACATAGGTATATTACTATTCCAGTATAATATAATATTTTATATATGTTACTTATGTTCATTAACACCATCCTTTATACGTTCCATGTGTGGTATGAACGAGTCATATCATTTTAAGGGGGCGGTAGTCCGCACTTCCTCAAATGAAATTATCGTATGTATATACGACATGAAACGAATAATGGTATGAAATAAAATTGAATTACAGAAGCTTATATATAAAATATATATCATTAATATCATATTTAATTACAGTTCCATCATAATGGCCATCATGAGAGGCGGTAAGATGTTTTTGAACAATCATCGTTTCGTGAGGCGTTAGTTTGCCATCCACAGAAACATTATGTTCATCATCCATTAGATGGAGTTGTGTGTATGTGTAGTTTGAATACATCTTATAACAACATCCTAGTATATTCAGGATACTGTTGTTGTTACAAAAGAAGGGAAATAAAAAGAGTTTGGGGGTTGAAGAAGCAAAATAAATGAAAATAATTTAAGAGAAATCGTTACCTTTAATTTAGGTAACTCACTTTGGTTGGAACCAAAGGACTTGTTGAAATGCTTTCTGCCTAAGGGGAAGCTTCAAGGAGGAGGAGAGGGATGTGGGGAGCTTAGTTGGGCAGAGTTTGGATGAGCCAAGTGGCTTGAGAGGTGTGAGGAAATGAGAAGGAGGAGTGCCCTTTTATAAGAGGGGTGAGGGGCACCTTTGGAAAAGCTAGAAATATTAATTTATAATAAATTCATATTCGGTTTCCAATGGCTCCAAAGTTGACTATTCAAAGGTTGAGGTGGGGATAGGTCGAAAACAACTCATCCAATAGAATTTAGACAGGTTTGGGTACTTATATTAACCTTATCTTTAAGTATTAACTCTAAGTTAATTAGTTTCACTTTTACAATGTCTCTTTGTATTTTTATATAATATGGTTAATAAACTTACTATATACATCCAAAATACCACCAAGTGGTCCATTAATGATTAACCTATCATAATATAAGTCTCTTGGCCGAACCTTAGATTTTTAGGAATTTAATATCAATTAATAATATAATATTTGTTTTAAGAACTCTTTTATGTCAATTTTGACACTATTCACTAGTTGATTTTTGTGAAACTCATAACAGATTGATTACTTCGAAAAAAGTCAAATAAATCAATCCTAATATATCATATTATCCTAGAAAATTTGTTTAATTCATTAAAAGTTTCATATTATAATTATTTGGGTATTTATAATATCAATTATGTTAATTTTTTACTATTTTAGTAATTACTACATCATCATTGTGTCATAAATAAAATAACTTATTTAATGTCAAAAAATTATAAATAAAATATAATTATGTAGGAAATCTTTTTAGATTTCTAATGAATATTTATAATCTAAAATCCAGCATATATAACCCTATGTAACAATTGTTTTGCGAAAAGATATATGCTTGTGTCATTTTGTATTCATTTTAACTTAATTAATATAAAGTGTCATTATCACTTACAAGTTGATCCATGGGGTCCCAAAATTGACCCAAAGATGCCCATGGTCGACCATGTATCAACCAATAGGGTTAAGACACATTTTAGGGTAATTTAGTATTATTATAATATTATTTTTTTTAACCCTTATTTACCGGATTTACCCTTAACCATGGTAAATAAAATATTTACCGCAGTAATTATTCAAAATGTCTAAAAATAAAAGTTACCTATTTACACAATTTGGACATCCTGATTCCAAATATGGAATCCATTTTTCTAAATTCAAAACACAGAAGTGGCAGAAATTAATTTAAAATTAATTCCCGCTGTCAAAACAAAAAGCGTGTTTTTAAGAGATAATAACTATCAAAAGATTGACACTTGTTTATGTTCAGTTTAATTGTAAAATTATGTCCAATGACCAACATTATATTAAATGGTAAAAATATATTCTAAATATACTTTAAAACCACTCAAATTCACAATTTATCACTATTAATTATTTTGATTAAAAAAGTTGTTTTTAATTAAAATTTAGTAATTTTCACTATTCATCAAAATATGAAAGTTATCCGAAAAGTACCAAAATTTCACCTTAGGCTAAATTCGATATTCCGAATCCAAAAATGAAGTCCATTTTGAAATATAAAATATATATAATTTCAAAAAGTAGGTATTACTATTCATAACAGCTAGTTTGATTGGTTGTGGTGTGTTAAAATCTCGAAGTTGCGTACAATGCACGTCATTGCATTATTCGAAAGGAAACATACCGAGGAAGCTTGGGGTGTTACATAACCTATGAATATAATAATATTGAATATGATGATGATTCTATATCATCATGGACTAATTAAAATTTATTGTGGATAGGGAAGAAATCTTTAAGAACTTGGTTCTTGTTTTTGAGGTACTTGTTTCTTTTTTTTCTTTTTCCTTTTGTGTTTTTGAGAAAATAAGGAAAATGGGGAAACTCCAAAATTTTGTATCTACATGCCCTGTACTTTTTAACATGCTGTGTACTTTGGACGTGTGGGATGGGTACACAGGGATTGTATTCCTGTCTACAATGAAAGGAGTAAAAACTGATTACAAGTCGTGTATAGTGTATTTACACGATGTGTATTCAGTCAGAATGTAAATAGTAAGGCAGTTGAGGTAGTCGCCAACAGAGTGAAAGTACAAGCCATGTAATCGGGACTACACACTATGTACTCATGTCTATGGATAAACAATTTGGAAGTGAAAAGGTTGCCTCCAAAGGAACATTTAAATAAGAAAAGTACACGCCATGTAATTTAGAGTACACACCATGTAGTTTGTTGTTTTCCCTGAAAATGGGCAGTAGCCTCCTATATTCACAGAGGATGCTTAGAACAGTAGAGGATCTCGGGAGGACGGATGGAGCTTCTAAGATCTCTTGACTGTGTACCAGGAATCTGTTTCTTCTTCCACTGATCACGTTGGGACTATACAGGTATGCTCTTCCTTCTCCTTGTGCTGTTATTACCAATTATTCCTCTATGGGATTTTATTTACATTTGAATGGGAATTATTTTATCCCATATCTATGTCATTCTTGGACGATTCAGGAGGCTTCGTTCATGTATACTGATCAGGGGCAATCAAGGTAGGTGGTATAGTGTTTATATCCAACTGCTATAATTAATTTGTGTATCGTTGTGTTACGAACTCATGTTGGGGTGTCGTATGGATGAGGCCTTGGCTATTTCAAAAACATAGTATTGTATAGGTAATTTAATGTAATTATAAATTTCTTTTTGGGATCACTGCTTGGATCCAGGACCACCCATGGGTTGTGTTCCTCTATTTAGCCGTTTGGCCATGTTACCTGAGGTTATACCACAAATTTTAGCATATTTTAATTTCCCTTGTGAAGAATTTTATATAAATTTCGTGAATATATGTTGGGTATGTCCTTGTTACTTTTTTATCCTGAGGGCAGTGATGTGATTATCCTATGGGATTTTTTCTTTTTAGCCTGACGGAAACTACTTCCATGCCTGTGGTAAGTATATTATGTGCTTGTGGGCGGCACCTTGTACACGTGTGGGTATTATTAGAAATGTCCTTGGGCATACTACTGTGGGTTTGGATTCTCTTTAACTGGGGGTAAGGGTTAGCATGTCTAATGAAACTGACTGTCTACTTAGAATATTCACTATGGTGATTTTATTAAATTGGATGATTAAATGAATATTAAAATGGTAGTATAATTGGTAGTTTGTTACTTATGAGTGCTTCTTAGTATATTCAATTTACCTTTGCACACTTTTGTTGCACTTTTTCACTGACAGTTGAGAATAAGCCTTTAGTGGGTGCCTACATGGATATATTTCTCACACCCTATTTGGGTCATGTCTTTGTCCCAAACAGACTATATTATTGCATGTGTAGTTAGGGGAATGAGTCCCCATACAGGTACATGATTATTGTAGAGGAGTAGGAGAGCATGGGACCGAACCTATGCCTGTTATGCTGCCGCGTTTTGTGTACTCTTCTTTGGTTTTATTTGGATATACTTTGTATTAGACATGTATTGTATTTCAGTATATCATGTTCATGCTGTTTTCATTGAATAATGACATGCTGCATCTCATATATTTGATTGGTCGTTCCTTTTATGTCAGTTATCCATTTTAGTTATATATTGTTAATTTCATCCACTATTGTATGTAATATAATTCTTTTCCACTGTGATATACATTAAAAAATGAGGTCATAGTTTCCCCAATGTCAGACCTAGGCCCTCGCTGCTAGTCGGCAGCCTCTGTCGTTTTGGGAAATGCGCTTGAGGTCATTGACCAACTAGGTTCGGGGCACCTGTTGAGTGGCACCCGGATCCGGGACGTTACAAAGTGGTATCAAAGGAGGTTTCATTAAATTGACTTACTATTTGGAGACTATATTTAGGGATTGGACAGAAATGGTATTTGGTAAAAAGTTATGCCCGGGAGTAGCTAACTCCTGTATAGGGAAAAGCTAATTTACCTCGTGATGAAATCTTTTTGACTTTTCAATTTATAGTTGATTTGATTTTCACCATTGGGTGATGCACTTTTGGTGTGTTGTTATATTTTTATATTTAGTTCTATTTAGTCAAACCCCAATGAGATAATGGTATGTCGTTTCATGCATCATTTAGAAACAAGTTATAATTAAATTCCATACATTGTTTCCAAGCCATGTAGGTGCATTAAAAATTTCATGTAGTTGTGTTAGATGTTGTGCTAGTAAAAGAATGTTGTTGTGATAGATGCCTCAGTAAAATACCTTCTATTTGAATGGGTATTGTTATGTAAGGTTTGTGGAATGAATGCCAGACTATGGTTCTTGAGGAGTATGGGCCTTCTATTTGGTGAATCATTGACTATTTACCTTGTTTATAACACGTATAATATGTGAGGATTTGATTTGCGGGGATTAAGGGACATCATGAATCAAAATTTGGCTCTTAGGTTATCATTTCAATGTATTCTGGGCTCCAGAGTAGTTTCTGAGGCTTGATGATTGAAAAAAAACCAGAATACATGCCATTTAGTTTTGATTACACTTCATTTAATCTTCTGTTTGGGAAGAAAGTGAAAAATATAAGTACATGCCGTGTACCCTAGGTAAACGGTGTGAAGTCTCTTCCCATGTAATATTCCATGTGGGAAGGGACACGGGGTAGGGAGTGGTTTGGGAAAACACACTATGTACCAGTTGTACATGTTGTGTAGTATTGACCCAGATACAACCCGTGTAACTAAAAACACGGACGGCGGAACCATAAGCCATACACACCGCGTCTACACTGAACATGTCGTGTAGTCTATCCTAGGTACCTGACCATGTCACTAACAACACGATTTGGTGTTACCCTACCATGTACACATCATGTTTCCATGGGACACGCCGTGTAGTCTTGACCGTTGAGAGACCGTGTGGACTTAGTCATGTGGCTTGGGAAAACAGGGTGGTGTATATATCGTGTGCTTGTGTAACACACATTGTAGTTTCAACTGAGTTTTATGTTGTGTCACGAACCACACGGGTAGTTTTAAATAAAACCATACACACCGTGTAGATTTTATACATGCCATTTAGTCTTGTTCCGAAGAGATTTGTGTGTCTAATCCATGTAGAAGGACCCGGGTAGGGGAAGAAAAGTTAGGTACACGCCGTGTAGTTAATATACATGTTGTGTAGTACAGTTTTGGAAATCTTAAATGCCTGCATCCTCCTGTTCCCTTTATGGTCCCATATTTTTCATTCATTGATAAACATAAATCTAAGGCGTGTTTTTTACCTTGTACTGTAATTCCTCTAAGAAGACCACCAGTTGTTCTCCAAGAGAACAACAACGATTATTCTCTAAAAATAGTAGGCCATGGGATACAGATGGATCCTCCAGCAGAGCCAGATGTTGTGCCAGCCATTATACCAAACACCGGTTCGAATGCAAAGTTCCATGAAGGCTTTGGCCGGTTCATACAGACCTTTAAGGGAGCACTACCAGTTTTCACGTCTATGGCAGAGCTGAAACGTATATTCCAACAGTAGCATCCGCCTATTTTTCTGGGGGATGGAGAACCATGAGATGCAGAGTCTTGGCTGGGGTCTATACAGACTATTTTAGAGCATTTAGAGACGCCTCTATGGCGAAGGGTCAGTCTCGCTACATACATGATGCAAGATTCCGCCAAGAGGTTGTGGGATATTACCACCAAATCTGAGAATCACAAAGACATGTAGTGAGAATATTTTTAGGCAACCTTTAATGAATTATTTTTCCCAGAGATGCTGAGCGCGGATCATGCTCGAGATTTCATGAACATTCAAGAGAGCACTATGTCAGTGATGGATTATTCTGCTCGCTTCACCAAGCTTCACCATTTTGCGCCCATTCTAGTGGTTGATAAGACATTGAAGGCCAGATGCATTGAATATGGTCTTCGATATGAAATTCGAGCACTGGTGAATGTTTTCAGGATGCGTACTATACATGATATTGCGAACCATGGAATGATTACCGAGCAGAACCTACGAGAAGCATGTTGTGGGGTCCAGGGTTGTTTGACACCAGTTTCTGGTATTATTTCTTCTAGTAAATGGAAGATATAGATGGATTTCGCTCACAGTGGTAGTACCAGTCAGAAGAATGTTTTGGGAGGCCATGTCATGTGCTACTTGTGTGGTCAGGAGGGGCATAAGAGACCGCAGTGTCCACGTGACCCACTGGAATGCCGAGCTTGCGGTCGGATGGGTCATCTACTGTGATTTTGCAGGGCGTTTCCACCAGTGAAGAGTGAGAGGGGTTTTGTGCAGACTCCATGTGCGGGAGTAGGAACAGTATCTTTTTACAAGTCAGAAATTAGAATATGTTAGGGCGTACAGGCCGAGATGGTGGTCGTGGCCATTATATCTAGACACCGAGATCTCATAGGCATTAGGGTGGGAAAACTCAGGGTAGCCCTACTGTGTCTCAAGGTAGCGACAATAGTAAGGAATATACAGTGCAACAGTCACAACACATGCAGGATCCCAGACCTTCTACTATCAGAGGTTCTATTCTAGTTGCTTCTGTTTTATCATCTGTACTTTTCGATATGGGTGCTACACATATCTTTATATCAATGCCCATTGTGGAAAGCCTTGGCCTCTATTTTTCTAATTTTCTGATGTTATAATTCTAGACACTCTATTACGAACTAGAACGGATAATGTGCATCATTGCATAGAGTTACCCCTTGAGGTTGGAGGGTGTTACATTCTATGAGACCTCTATGTCCTAGAGATTATGAGTTATGATTTCATTATCAGGATTGAATGGTTTGTACCCATTCGAGCCTTTGTAGATTACTATCGTCCCAAGGTGAGTTTCACGTCTTCAGAGGGCATAGAGTTTATATACAAGGGAGAATGTGATGTTCAGGTGAGTCGAGCTGGACCCGAACATCCTGGGCGAGGTGGATTGATAGCCCAGATTGTGAGTTTATCTCTAGATGATCAAGGGACTTGTCAGAAGGATTTCACTCCAGCAGTTGATTGTTTCAGGTATTTCTTACCAGATGACTTTTCAGGTCTACCACAAGAACAAATGTTGGATTTATCTATTGATATTATGCAAGGAGCGACACCAGTGTCTATTCCTCATTATAAGATGGCTACAAAGGAGTTACAGGATATCAAGAGATAGTTAGTGGAGTTGAAGTAAAAGGGTTTCATATGTACCAGAACTTCTCCTTGGCGTTCGAAGGTCCTTTTTGTGATGATGGAAGATGATATCCTCACACAGTGTGTGGATTATCATATGATGAACCAGACGACGGTTAAGAACCGATATTATTTACCAAGGAATAATGACCTTTTTGATCAACTTTGGGGATCACGAGTGTTTTAGAAGATTGAAATGAGATTTGGATATCATCAGTTGAATTTAATTCTATCTGATATACCTCTCCCACCCTTCAGGAGTAGGTATGGTCAATAAGAGTACTTGGGGATGTCGTTCGGAAACACAAACACACCAACAGTTTTCATGGCTCTAATGAATCGTGTGTTCCACTCTTATCTATATTCTTTTTTGGTAGTTTTCATGGATGATATCTTGGTGTACTCTCACACTCTACATGACAATGCTACCCATCTTGAAATCGTATTGTGTACACTGAGAGATCATCTGCTATATGCTATGCTCTTATAGTTACACTTTTAGATGGACGAGATACACTTCCTAGGTCATATTATCACAGAGCCAGGAGTTTTAGTAAACCTAGAGAAAGTGAGAGTAGTAGTATCCTAAGATCATCCTAAAAACTTTATTGAAATACGAAGTTTCATGGGGATGGCTGGTTTCTATAGGTTCTTTATAAAGGACCTCTCTTGTATAGAAGTGACGTTGACAAGTTTTACTAAGATGCTTGTGAAGATCTTTTAGTCAGTAGCTTTCAAGACAACCTTTTAGGAGCTAAAGTGAAGGTTGGCATCAGAACCAATTCCGATACTTCCCATGTAATGGAACACCTATACAGTTTACTATGATGCATCAGGTATTGGGCTCTGAGCAGTGATGATGTAGGTCGATCGAGTTGTTGTGTACGTGACTCGGAAGATGAGTCCAAATGAGAGGCATTACCCAATTCCTGACCTCGTGTTGGCTACAGTTTTTTATGTGTTCTGCTGTTGGAGACATTATCTCTAAGGAGAGAATTTAGTGGTGTTTACATACCACAATAGTATTAAATATATCTTATCCCTATGAGACATGAACTTGAGATAGTGAAGGTGGGTTGAATACCTTCAGTCCTTCAACTTTGAGTTTTCCTACACAACTGGTATGCTTAATGCAATTGATGATGCACTGAGCAGGAAGACTCAGACACAGGCAGTTCATGAGGCTAGTGGTGAGTTGTAGCTTGCTGCATTATTCTCTGAGATACATTTAGAGGTACACAAGAATTAGGAGAAAACCTATCTTTCATCCATAGCTTTTACCTCTACCATGTTGGATAGAGTGAGGATGAGATATCTATCTAATTATGAAAACACAGTTCTACCAGAGTCAGTGGAAAGTGAGGACCCTCCTCCTTGTTGGACGATAGTCAATGATGAGGTACTGAAAGTCGATAGACAATTGGGGGTTCTACAGGATATACGCAAGGAGTTAATGTGGGATTTTCATGATTTAGCTTGGGATGTTCATCCCTGAGTTACCAAAATGTACTGTTACTTGAGACGATATATTGGTGGCTGGGAATGTAGAACGAAGTAGCTGGTTTTGTTGCGAGATGTTCCACCAGTCAGTAGGTGAGGGAAGAGTAGCAGAGGCCAACCAGATTGTTACAGCAGTTACCCATCCCGAAGTGAAAATGGGATGATTTCACGATGGACATCATGACTGGGTTTCCGAGGTCTCCTCGAGGCAATGATTCCATGTGGGTTGTTGTGTATAGACTCACAAAGGTAGCTCACTTTTTTCCAATCAAGGAGCCCTTCAAATTTGACGAGCTCAAGAAGATGTATAATAGAGAGGTCGGACGTCTTCATTGGGTCCCTCTTTCTATTGTTTCAGTTAGGGATACCCGGATTATGTTTCGTTTCTGGTATAGTTTTTAGAGGGAACTGGGTACACAGGTGCTTCTGAGCACAACATCCCACCGTTAGACTGATGGCCAGTCAGAGCTTACGATAAAGGTGCTTGAGGAAATTTTGTGTGCAAGATTCGTAGACATTGGGGGCTCTTGAGAGAAGTGTATACCCCTGGTATAGTTTTCCTAAAATAATAGTTTTCCGGTGAGAATTGAGATGGCACCATTTGATTCTTTATATGGTAGGCCATGGTTATCACCTTTGTGCTGGTTGGGCGGAGGTGAGGCATCTTTTCTAGTACCACATCTCATTATGGAGACTTCAGAGTAGGTCCAGCTGATTTTAAAGTAGATGGCTACCGCACAGTCTCATCATAAATCTTATGTCGAACACTGTAGACGACCCTTGGAGTTCGTGGTCGGGGATCAGGTTTTCTTTGATGATTCACCGAGGTTGGGACACAGGCGGATCATAGACAGGGTAAACTTTTATCACAGTATGTGGGGTCATTTGAGATTCTAGAGAGAGTTGGGTTGGTCACCTATCTGTTGTAGTTACCACAGAGGTACCGGGCCATGTAAGATATCTTCCATGTATCTCATTTGCCCCATTCTCATTCAGACCCGTCTCACGACTTTTTTCCCGAGGAGGTTGAACATCATGTCGATGTGTCCATTGAGGAGCATATTATTTTTATTGTTCATATGCACATGATGGTTCTTTATGGCCGGACAGTTATACTCGTATGGGTGCTATGGTATAATGTATGAGTGCATGACGAAACATGGGAGTGGGAGACCAATGTACATTTTCAGTGGCCAGAGTTTCTCACACATTTATCTTCACCACCCTTGGGATGGAAATTCGAGGATGAAGTGCATTAAAGGGGGAAGATTATAAGAACCTGGTTCCTGTTTTTGAGGTATGTGTTTCTTCTTTTTATTTTTCCTTAAGTGTTTTTGAGAAAACATGGGAAATGGGGAAAATCCCATCCATTGTAACTACATGTCGTGTACTTTTCCACACGCCATGTACTTTGGCCGTGTGGGATGGGTACACAGGGCATGTAGGCCCATCGGTGATGAAAAGAGTAAAAAATAAATGCACTCCATGTATAGGGTATTTGCGTGATGTCTATTTAGTCAGAAGGTGAATAGTAAGGCGGCGGAGGCAGCCACTAGAGGAGAGATAGTACACGCCCTATAATCGGGAATACATGCCATGTGCTCATGTCGATGAAAAAACAGTTCAATGGTGAAAAGGTAGCCACCAGAGGAACTATTAAATGAGAAATTTTCAAGCTGTGTACTTGATGATATATGTTGTGTAGTATGTTTTTTTCACATAAAATGTGCAGTATCCTCCTGGGTTCACGGAAGACGTTTAGAACACCGGAGGAACTCGAGAGTATGGCCAGAGCATCATAGATATCACGACCATGCACCGGGAATCTGTTTCCACTAATGCCGATAACATTGGGAACGTACATGTATTATATCCCTTCTCATTTTTTTGTTCCTACCAATTCTTCCTCTATGTGAAGTTATTTATGTTTGAACATGAATTCTTGTATCCCAGATCTACATACTTCTTAGACAATTCAAGAGGCGTCATTCACATATACCAATCAGGGGCGATCAATATAGGCGGTCTAATATTTATATCCAACTGTTGTAGTTAATTTTTATACTGTTGTGTTATGAACCCATGTTGGGGTGTCTTATGGATGAGGCATTGGATATTTTAAATACCTAGGATAGTATAGGTAATTGAATGTAATTGAGAATAGTTTTTTAGGATCTCTGTTTAGATCCAGGACCACCCCTAGTTTGTGTTCATATGTTTTGCCATTTGGTCAGGTTACTAAGGGTATATTGTAATGTTTATCTTTTTAAAATTCCCATCAGAGAAATTTTATATAAATTGCATACATATATGTTGGGCATGGCCCGATTACCCTTTTATCCCGAGGGTAATGATGTGATTAACCTGTGGGAAGTTTTCTGTTTTTCCTGAGGGAAAATCCTTCCATGCCTATAGGTAGTAGATTCTGTGCCTATGGGAAACACCTCGTACACCTGTGGGAATTATTCGATATTTATATGGGCGGACTCCTGTGGGTTTAGATTGTCATAACCTGAGGGTAAGGGTTAGCATGTATGAGGACACTAACTGTTTAATTAGAATATTCACTGTTGTTATTTTCATAAATTAAATAATTAAATGAATATTAAAATCATAGTATAACTAGTATTTAGTTACTTTTGAGTAATCCTCAATTTATTTCATTTACCTTTGCACACATATGTTGCAATTTTTCCTGGATAGTTGGGCACGGGCCTTTGGTGGGTGCCTATTGGGATTTATTTCTCACACCTTGTTTGGGTTATATCTTTGGCCCAAACATACTATATTGTTGCAGGTGTAGATAGGTTCATGGGTCCCCATACAGGTACAAGATTGTGGTAGAGGTGTATGAGAGCATGGGATCATGCCTAGGCATGCGATGTTGTTGCGTTTTGTGTACTTTTCATTGGTTTAATTTGGTTGTACCTTGTACTAGACATGTATTGTATTGTATTGGAGTATATCCTATTCTGGTTGTTTTCATAGAATAGTGACATGTTTCATCTCATATATATAAATGATGGTTCCATTTTACATTAGTTATCAATATTTGTTATATATTGTTTATTGCATCTGTTGTTTTATGTTGTATATTTCTTTTCTGATGCGATACACTTTGACAAATGAGGGCATAATTTTCTCTCTATCAGTCTTGGGACCTCACTACTAGTCCGAAGACTCTGGAGTTTGTGGAAATACGCTTGAGGTCATGTGACCATGCGGGTTTGGGGAACATGTTGAGTGGAACCCTGATTCGGGATTTTACAAAATCAAATAAAAATATCCATTTAAGAAGATTACTCATCAATCATGTAACCTCCTTAGGTTTGTACCAAAGACATCCATGTATAGATTTATAAAACAATTAATGAATATTTAAATATATAGAATAATTCTGGAAGTTATATTGGTATGTATTTGAAAAAAATATAGGGTTTTATGGTGTGAAGAGGACAGGTGAGTGGGGGCCTTTATAAGTGATAGGAGTGTCACACATATAATTTTTTAGGAAAAAGGTGCACAATAGTATTTCAGTTGACCATACAGTCAAAAATAGAATATTATAGAGACTATACAATTTTATGTCCTAAATAAGTCATGATAATAAATATTATACATTCTTTATGATCATTTATAGCCATATATTAGATAATCTATTTTTAAATTAACAAAATTAAATAATATTTAATTTTAACAAATTTCATTTTGGAAATAAAATTAACACTATTAAATAAAATAAATTATTTTTATTCCGAATTATTAATTAACATTTGAAAATTACATTCACATAATTGATAAAATTTAATTTTAAATTAATCCCATAAATGTTCCAATAATGTGGGGTTTTCAAATAGAAAATGGTCAAATGATTATAATGAATTTATAAAAATATTATGTATTAAAATGAATCTGATGACCTAAATTTATTTATTTATATATAATTGAATATATTTTTCTTAAAATACAAAATAAAATATTTTTTAACATTATTTATAATTTTAATTAAAATGATGTTTTTCACTATTAATAGAAATTACATATTCTTAAAAATTACACAAAATTGGCCATATCAGAATTTTTATATTCTAATTTCTAAGTGTATGATAACTTTATAAAATAAATTTAATTAATGTTGTTTTGAAAATTTGAAATTATTTGTGCATAACACTATTAATCCAACCTCTAGAAATAATATAGATTTAATGAAAAAAATTCATTTTCAATTTAATGTTTCGTAATTTATATTCTAATTACTATGTAATAATTATTTTCATAATTATTTTAGTAATATTCATACTCATCAAAATAATTACTATGTTATAACATTATAATATACTATGCTACATTTTCACTCAAGTTTTAGTGTTTCTTAATCTACCAATGAGTATAAATTTGATTGAAAATATATATTTTATAATGTCACAAGTGTTAAATTTATTTATAATCATGGTGTTTCTTGTATTATGAACTATCTACTAAATGTTTATTCATTTAAAATTTAGGGTGTTACCCATTGATTATATCCAAAGATGTCATGAGTTATTTATGGAAATAAAATACGACTGAACCCCTCTTATGGTATTGAATCCAACCAATTATCTATGATATAAATAAATTTAAACAAATAGAATATCCATTATAATCACATTTAAAATAAATTATTCAATAATTACATTGGAAAATGTGAAATCCCTCACATGATCGAATGATATCCAGGTCCAAAAATGTTTTACTTGATGTAGTTTCGCATTAGAAGGACTTTAGCTTTCCGCTTACCAAATAACATACTTCAAAAACATGTATAAAAATGATTTAACTTTATAATAATTGATAATATCAATATATTTTTAAAATAATTAATATAATACAACATAAATAATATTTAAATATCATGATATTTAATCAAATCACATAACATCTCATATATTACACCATATTGTAATTCACTTATACTAAAATTATTTTTTATTAACTTTTTGAAAAATTAAATATCCATTACATCTATCCCATATAAATAATATATTTCCCATGTAATCAAATTCCAATCATTATATTCCACATAATTTCTATAAGAAATAATTCTCATTTATAAATCCAAACCATTTTATGTTGTTTTTCATTATAATTTTTTACAAAAAATCATTTTCTCAGCTATCATTTTAAAAATTTAATTCCATTTTAAATTCCTATATTTTACACCACACATAATACCACCATTTTTATTCTCTAATAATTGATATATTTTATAATGGGATTTATTTTAATATTTTTATTTAGTAAAAAATATAGTTTTCAGTTATCCCAGAATATAATTTATCACACATAAATTTTTTATTTATAAAATTATGATGGATTTTTATAAAAATTATTTTTTTGAAATTATTATATTTCCTTAAAATTTTAGTAAGTCCAAATAATTGGATATTTTAATTAATTAACATAAATAATAAAATAAATATTATTTTTAATATTACATGGATTATCCCATTAATACTATAATTATCTAGCTATAAACATTACATTGTATTTAGTTAAGATAGTAATTTGACTTTATTTCACATAATTGATATTTTCATGTTTTGATTTATAGAGAATTAGTCCATAACTCATAAATAGAAATGAAAATATTACAAATTAGACACTTCTACAAAAAATAAATAATTTATTAAGGGAAATAAATTAATATAAATAATGGTTTCGTTTTTTGATAAAGAATCATAACATTTCCTTGATATAATCCTTGAATTTATTCATCATTAAATCATCTAAAAAATTCCATACAAGGGATTAGAATAAAATGATTAGAAAGTGATACACAAATAATGAAAACTATTAGTATTATGATAACATTAAAACCATGAATAATTTATCATAATGAATAATGTAAATATACTTCACTGAATTAAATAACATTTGTTATACTTTTTTTAATAAAATTATTACCTTAAAAACCAAAGAATTAACATTGAACGTATAAAAGGAACTGAAGACCCTATCATACATAAATAAAATTACAATTTTGTCGACATCCATACATATCACTGAATGTAATATCTAAATTAAGGACATTCATATCCAATTAAATGGAAGTAATAATATAACCACTCATACATGGTTTATCACAGACCCATCCATATTCGAGTTATCATGTAATTTCCCATATTTGGAATATCTTGTATCAACCCTTCCATCTTCCATGTACCATTACATAATCATGACACAAAAAATATTTCAATTATAAACATTTGACACTCAATATTACATTTACAAATAGAATAAATGATTTCAAGATATTGAATTTTATAATCCACATTCAAAAACATTTTCAATATTAAAACTCGAAAAAAGGAATATGGTATTTATATTCCTTTTAAAAACATCAAATCTTATATAGGATGGCATATATCTAATAATTATTTCAATTAATAAGAATTCAATGCCACTACATTTTTAAAAAAATTCTTTTTTTTATTTTTTATAGAATCTAAAACACTTCATATAAAACGATTCCTACTAAATTGTAACATCCAAGGTAAATGTGGAATATTAAATTTTCATATTTATTAATATTTCTGATTAAATATTAATTTTACTTCAAATTGGATACTTTGATGGATGTTTTACCCAGTACATAAATATGTGTTTTTTCCAAAATCTTATATTGCACACAATGCAGAGTCATACTGAAAAAATTAATATATCATTATTATTTTAAATGGTAGTTATTTTCTAAAATTTATATTGGTGGTAATGATAAGAACATATAATATTATTATTAAACATGTTTATTAATTTTTTTACCTTATTTTAAAAAAATATAGAGACTTAAAATGTGAATGAATCCAATATTAATCATAAAAACTGTACAAAATTTTAAATGGTAGTTTTACATGGTTTTGATAGAGAACCCATTTTAAATATTTTTTTGTCATGATTATTTGTTCCATTTAAAAATGTAAACTTTTTCATTAGCAGCTTGACATCAAAATTTACTTTGGGTGAATTTCTGGTATTTTTATGATAAAGTTCAATTTTTAATTAATAGTGAAAAATAATACATGTCAATTCAATAATGCTTTTTCATATAATATATATATATATTGTAAATTTAATGTGGTTTAAATTGTATGTGGGTTATATGATTATCATTTAATACATTTTCCCTTGGAACTAATTTCACTTTGAAATTTCACAAAAATATATGTCAATCATTTTGACATTTTTACTTATTAAAAACATGCATTTGGTTTTGACCGAAGGAAATAATTTTAAAATAATTTAGTAACATTTTTTGTTTCATATTTTGAAAAAAAGAATCCATATTTGGAATCATGAACTCAAAATTATGTAAAATGGTGTAATTTATTTTTAATCATTTTGAATAGCAGATTTTATAAATATTTTATTTACCATGGTTAAAGGGTAAATCTAGTAAATAAGGATAAAAAATTATACTATAATAATATAAAGTACCCTAACACATGTCCTAATACTATTTGATGAGATATGTCTGACCGCAGACATCCTTAGGTCATTTTTAGAACACCATGGAACTAATTTTCTGTGAAAATTACATTTAATTAATTTTAATTTAATGTGACGGAAAACATACCCTAAAAAACTATCTTCTACTAAAACAACGTTTATATGAGATTTTATAATTGATATCTTATACTATAAATATTCATTAGAAAGATAAATATATTGGATTCATCCTAGAGTTTTATTAAAAAATATTGACATCATATAAATAAATATATTTTTGACCCAATGATGATGTAGTGATTATATTATTAGAGAATGATTCAATCAAATTAAATTATAAAAATTAAAATATATTTTATTGGAAGTTTATTTGTCCATAAACTGATTTTATGGATTATTATTAATTTTTAAATTTTATTCTATAATATTTTTTGAAATAATAATTTTCTAATTTTTTTTTAAAAAATTCAGTATATGAATATTATAAAATTTGACATAAATGAGTTTTTTAAAACAAATAATATTTTATTAAATGATATAATATTCCTAAAGAAATTATATGTTTCCAAATAACTATATAGTGTTTAAAATATAATAATGACCAACTTTATGTTCTATTTTCATTTTATAGTTAATATATTAGTCATATAGTTTTAATATACAAGAATACTCTATAAGAGTTAAATTATAAAAATAAGGGTTAATGTTAAAAGATAATGTTAAAGTATTGACCTAGATAGGTCGAAAACATATTTGTTGGGAGGTTTGAACCCAAAATGCATCATATCTTTGAAATAAATTTCATTGAGACCATTTAAATCAAAAATAATTTTATTATAAAATAATACATTAAAACTTTTCTGAAGTGCCCCGCCTCCAACATATAATAAGGAATAACCCCTACCCATTTAATCTCACCTCTCAATAAACTTGTCTCATCCAACCTCTTCCCATGTAATATTCAAAAAAAATTCCATTACAATTGGATGTCTTACCTTAGGCGGAAGGCAATTCAAGAAATCCTTTTAGCTTAAATCATTATTAGATACATGATTTAAGGTAATGTATACTCTTATAAATTATTGAATTATAATTATTCTAAAAACCCCAAAAATATATATATTTAATTATTTTATTGTATAAGTAGTATATTTGATATAGTATGTTTATTTTATGGGAATTATTCATACTAAACATCCACACACCTCCATCTAATGGATATGAATATTCTGTTTCTATATTCCACAAACTACGACCTCACGAAATAACAATAGTTCAATTTTTCCCTACCACCTATCATGGTGGATATTATGATAGTAATTCATTTATATTTTATATATTATATTTTATTATCTCGATGATTATGTATTTTTTATTTATTTCATACCATTATGGTTTCTATAATGGGTAAATATGATAATATCATTTGAAGAAGTGTGGACTACATCCCCTCAAAGTGAAATGAATTAATAATTCCATACATTGAATGTATAAAGGATATATTTAATGAACTTATAAATTATATTATAATATAATTATAATATACCAATGTTTCATGTAGTTTTCACTCTTAAAATATCAATAAAAGATGAATGTAGTGTTTAAGCATAAGTACGTAATACTAGGTCCATTAACAGTGATTATAATTTTTTATCATAAAATGTAATGTACTATAATAAATACATATATATTGTTTATTTCTATGATATTTTACTCATTAGTTCAATTTTCAATATAATGGATTTTTGACCACATGGACAATCTATAATTATAACATGCTTATTTTTTACTCAGGTACCAAACATCGAAAAAACAACAAATATAAACATGAATAATTATATAATTATTGTAGAATGGTAATAAGTTATATAAAGGGAATAATAAAAATTAAAATGTTTTTAAATCAATTATAAATTATCTTATATATATTATCCTAGAAGAACATATAACATATGTGATGAGTTGGACTCAAGGTAAGGTACTTCGTCTTTGTCTCCTTACATTGAGGCATACATTGATTTATACACAACATTCATTTATATTGTGTATAGACCCCTTTGACATATAATTTCATTCAAAAATATTCTTTTTTCTATGATGTGTTTTGCTAAATGAAAATGGGAATGTTTATTTTGAATGTAAGATTTTACAATGACCTTTCCGCCTCCATAAGGATTATTTTATAATTGAGATCCTTAACATGATGTATCATTTTTAAAAGAAAAATAAGAACCATATACAGTTTAATGTATTTTGGTATTGAAAATGGTTTTTATAACGTATTGAGAATGTCATATACTGAAATTTTATATTACGAGTGTAATTTGAAAATGTTATCCACAATTTATACAGTATTATGTGTTATAATTATTTAATGGTTATTAGGAATTTTTTAAGTATATGAGTTGTTTTGTTATAATACTATGGAAGGTTATCTGGATATATCTTTATAATTTATTTGGAAATGTGATGGAGGTAAATTTTAATGTGTCCTCTAAGAAATTTAGGGAATATAATGTTATGGGTATTCCAAATGTAAATCCATGTTTTCCTGTGATTTATACAGTGTAATTATTTTATGGACCTCACAAGTAACCTTTATGATTTATGATTTTTATGTGTTATTCATAAATCTTATGATCTCAGGACGTATGATAAATAACATATGTTTTTTGAGTGAATTGAAGATTTCATTGATTTAGGTATTGATAGATTAATGTTTTTCTTTCATTAATTTATCTACCATACTGTTAATTTTATGCTCATCCAATGTTTTTGAAATATTATTCATAAGTTAAAAGAATGTGTAGGTTAATGGTTGAGTTTATTATGATTTATATCAAGAAAATAATTCATGTTTAATTTAATGAGATTCATTATTTTGAAAATAAATAGTTAGATTATAATGTGTATGTATTGTATTAGTTGACATGTAATGTAATACTTATTCCCTAATTCTATAAAACTGTAATCTTGAAAAGATCCTCCATGTCAAATTGTTGAATTAACTCAGGATTATGTAATGTTTTAAGGCTGGGTATTTATATTTGGTATTAGAAGAAGGTTTAGACAAATTTTTGAGTTAGGTTATTGTTAAATTAATATCCATAATTTTTTTTTACATTATGGTATTATTTAAATGATATATAATTTGAATATTATGATGTTACTTCACCTAATATATTTTTATGTTCATAATGTTATTATAGAGAGGAAATGTGGAAACTATGACATGAAACCATCAAATGAAAAAAACAATCACAATCAATGGTGGTATTAATCGAAACTAAACTGTTTGTTTCCTTGATGGCATAGTTGACTTAGGATATAAATAGTGGTTGTATCCATGTACGCGATCAAATAAATCAACCACAGAGGAACATCTCAGTCATATATAATTTCACGAGGAAAAATCCCCCATCACTGAGAGGATAATATGAAAATGTTCTAGTTGAAAGGTGGATCAAATAATTGGAAGAGATTTTCAATGACATGGGTTTTTCAAACCATCAAAAGGATAGTCTTGTTGTTTACCATTTCAAATTTGAAGGTGATCAGAGGTGGTTGATGGTTAAAAATAAGAGATATAGTAGAGTGAATTATGATATTGATTAGGATTAATTAAAAGGTATGTTTTAATTCCACTACCCCAGTTACCGAGAGTCGGTTCATTATTACATAATATTGGCATGATAAAAAAAGATCATGTCTCAAAATACTGATTAGATTAGTATCCTTTGTAATACTAGATACACTCATTAGTTTTAAACAACATTATAAAATCAAAAACTACAAAATCATAGACTCTAATGGACACACTCATATCCCATAGAAAATCCATGTAGGTAAGTCTTAATATACTTCTTCACATCATGGAATAAATAAAACATATAACTGGGTGAGATTATATGCTAAGTAAGGATAACAATATATCATAAACATTCATAAATAAGAATAAACATTTAAGGAAATGGAAGACTAGAACAAAATACTTTTATACATTAACTTCAGAATATTATTGAAAAGATAAATCAAATAATTCAATTTACTTATTTACATAGATATTCAACTAGTCGAATAATCACTTGCAATATCAATAGCCACTTGTATATTGATGGAATTCATAATGTTTGACTTTATAACCACATAGTGAAGGCCTTGTGATGATACTACAAATAATATTTTGTCTAGTCCTAATGCTTAGACATTAGTTTGTCTTATAAGACCAATTGATGCATTGAGTAGCTATAGTGGGCTCCACCCTTCATGTACGAAGTCCAATGCATTTCTCATATGAAAATGATCAAACATAACAAAAACAATCATATTAAAACCGGCATATGAAATGTCAATACATTATCTATATACCATGAATGGTGGGAAAATAACACATCCACACTCAATAATATCACAAAAACCGTTAATACAATATGTCCGGTTTTTATCATAATAAATAAACTTCAATTATGCTTAACATTTATCAAAGGATGTTTCCATTGAAGAAATCAAAAAAAATTAGTGAAATATCTATTTCTATTTTGAAATCATTTAAAATTCATATGATTATCAAAGAAATAACTTATTTTGGAAATATTCTTATAATCTTTTAAGGGATGCTTCGACAATGTTATAATGGCATAAAAAATTCACACCTGTCATATAAGATAAAAAAACATTTTTACAGTAATTTTGTCGAAAATGTCATAAGGTACCTTGTTTGGAAAAAGATATAAAAATTCCATTCATACCATTTCATAAAAAATAAAAAAATGGTATAAATGACAGTAAAACATAGTCTAGTAATAGTAATAATGTTTTGAATAAATTATTATGAAACATGGATGTCTATGATAAAGGGTTCCCAATAGATTCTTACTTAAAAAACCTCAGATAATAAAGAGACTGTTAAATTAACCCATACCTTGTACATTACTTTGGATAAGGGTAAGTTATCCTATTTTATAACAGTTAAATAAATTTTATTAAATTATACATGAACTATATACATAAATATGATATCATATATGATCTTCTAATATTGATTTGTTAATGATATTTCAGTAGTATCGTCGTTTTAGGTGTAAATTAATTTGTTTTCCATTATACGCATGGATATATAAGTAATATTTTTTATGTATAGGATGTATCTTGTTTATATTCATAATGATATTATGTCCTTATGCACAATTTTTAATCATCAAATGAAAATTAGTATTCAATTGGTACAATGGGGAATGAGTCTCATCGAGTTCATGAAGACGGTACTCCGTACATACGCACGAGCGACAAAATCATTTTTTATATTAAAATCACATGAAATTGGTTGTTATGTCATATATTCCAAATTTTTATCATATTATATTTATTATATACATCACTTATAGTCAATATTATACCCATCCAATTGATGTGATTGAATAACAAACTAGACCATGACATGAAGATGGTAATCCGTAGGTATGCACAAATGGGGACATTGTCTTTTATAGGATGGATAAATAATTAATATGGTTTTACCATTTTTATAGTAACATCAAAATATATATTATATAATTTATCTATTATTTTATAATTGAAACAACAATGAAAAAGGTTGTGGAAGAAGAAATGAACATGAAAGATGTGATGAAATACTTAACTCTTCTTCTAGTTCTTCCTTTCGATTTGATCAAAAGGGCTCCATTAGTTGGCTTTCTGACTAATGGAATTCCCTTAGAATGAAGGTAGGACATTTGGGAGGTTATTTGGGCAGGGGTAGGCTGATACAAATGGTTGTGATGTTGTGAATTTGAGAGAAGGGGAAGTGCCCTTTTTATAAGAGTGGTTAGGGGAACCATAATAAAATATTGAAATGTTATTTTATAATAATAACATTTTGGATTATAATGGATCCAAAATGAATTAATCAAAGGATAAGTTTGATATGGTTAAAAAAACAATAAAACAATAGGTTTTAGACATGTTTGGAACACAATATTTAGCTTATCAATAAGATTGATCTCTTATTAAACTGTTTGTCATTTACCATGTTTCATTGTATTTTTATATTATATAGTAAATAAACATACAATAAGCATCCAAGAGAACCAAAAGAGTTTAATTAATGATACAAATACAGTTATATAAGTCATATGGATGAACCATATATATTTTTTAGTACTATATCAACCAATAATAATGTATTTTTTTAAAAACACATTTAGGTCAATTTTGACATTAATTAATAATTAATTATTGTATAAGCCCCAAAATCTATATTAATTAGATCTATATTCATGTTATCAACCCTAAAATGTCATATTAACGAATAAAATTAGTTTAATCCATTAAAACTATCAAATTTTAATTATTTTCATATTTATAATATCAATTATTTTAGTATTCCATTACTATTGTAATTGCTGCATCATCATTGTGTCATAAATAAATTTAATTATTTAATGTCCTAAAATTAAAAATAAATTAACATTATGTATCAAATATTTTTTTATCTCTATTGAATATTTATAGTCTAATTTATATTTTCTGTAACTCAATATTAAAAATGGTAAAGTTATTAAACATTGAATTTATCTCTTTTAACACTTCTTTAAATAAAAAATATAATAAGGGTCCTAATCAAATCAAATTTGACCAAAGAATTTAATATTTTATTCCTAACGTTGTTTCTGGTCGAATTATACATATCCTATAGAATTAGTACATGTGTTTGGATAATAATAATATAATTTTGAACCATAATACCCTATTTACTTTTTACCATTGTAAATAAAATTATTAAATTACTATTCACCATAAATTATTTTCATCTTATTGAACCACATTTTATTTACTAATATCAACCATTTTTCTCAGATTTTTGAAATTAAACTCACAAAAGTAGTAAAATTATGATTTATTGAAATTTGGAAAAGCTCATAAGATGTTGGTAAAAGACGATAAAAAGTTCGATAAAATGTAATATATCTAAACTCATTATAAAATTACTACAATGAATTTAATTGAACTTATATAGATAATATGTATATATATTTAACTAAAATAAATTACAATAAAATAAATAATTATTTAAAAAAATCCATTTTAATCAACAACTTAGTGTTTTTGACTATTCATCAAAAATTGAATGTTATCAGAAAAATACCAAAAATTCATCCTATGATAATTTCGATAATCCGAATCGAAAAATGAGGTCCATTTTCAAAGATTGAATTTATATAATTTTAAAAAGTGGGTATTACTATCCATGAAGGCTATTTTTATTGGTCATGGTGTCTTGGAATATCGATGTTGTGTACAATGAAAGAAATAGCATTATTCAAAGGGAAATGTACCTTGGAAGTTTGGGGTGGTACATTATTTCCTCCTTAAAATAATTTCTCCACAAAATTTCAAGAATTTTACTGAATTAAAATATTCAGATGGTTCTTCATCATATGTTCCTCAACTTCCCATGTTGCCTCTTCTATTTTAAGGTTCCTCCATAGAACTTTTACCAAATGAGTTGTACGGTTTCTGAACACATGTTAACTTGTATCAAGAATCATAACAGGCTCTTCGCAATAAGACAGATCAAGATCTAGTTATAATTTCCCATAGTTGAGAAAATGTCTTCGGTCAAGCATGTATTTTGTCAATAGTGATATATGGAACACATCATGAACTTTGGAATGACTTATCCATATTTCCATATGGTAAGTTACATCAATAATTTTTTCTAGAATCTCGAAAGGTATGATGTACCAGGGACATAATTTACTCTTCTTACAGAACTGTATAACTCCATTTCATGGTGATACCTTCTTGAAAACATGATCTCCTACCTGAAATTCCAAATCCATCCTTCATTTATTGGCATATCTCTTCTTCCTACATTGAGATGATTTGATGTGGGTTTGGATAACCTTAACCTTCTCCATCATTTCCTCCACATGTTCTGGGCTTACATGTTTTATTTCACCAACATCATCCCAATAGGTTGGTGTGCAACATATCTTTCCATATAATGCTTCATATGGTTCTATATGAATACTTGAATGGAATCTATTGTTATATGAAAATTATACTATAGTTAAATATTTATCCCACAAAAAATGATATTCAAATGAGAATGATCTCAACAAATCTTCTAAGGTTTGAATTGTCTATTCTAGTTGTCCATCAATTTGAGGGTGGTAGGCAGTGCTCAAATAAAGTTCAATATCCATGGATTTCTATATACTTTTCCATATACATGATGTAAAATATGTATCATGATTAGAATCAATCAATATGGGTATTCCATCGGGTCTTCCAAATTCATTAATATATTGTCTTGCTAAACGTTCAAGTGGTAAATCTTCTCTTATATAAAGAAAAAGTGTTGAATAGGTAAGATGATCCACAATGACCCATATTTCCTCATTCCTTATAGGTATCTTTGGTATCCCCATGACAAATTCCTTCTTAATATTATCCCATTTCCTCTCAAGTATGGTATGTGGTTGCATGACTCATCCATGTTGTTTCCTTCCAATATTCACTTGTTGACAAACCATACATCGTGACAAAAAATCAGAAATCACCCTCTTCATGTTTTCCAACCAAAATGTTCCTTAAAATTTATATAAATCATAGTTCTACCATGATATATAGAGAAATTAGTGATATGAGAATCATCCAACAATTCTCTTTTGAGATCAGGTATATTAGGAACACAAAATCTCTTCCCACATTTTAAAATTCCATCTTCATATATGGAGTCACTCAATCTCCCATTGTTCAGAGAATTAATTTTCTTTGGAAATTCCTCATCATCATCCTAAGAACTTTATATAATTTCTAGTAATGATGGTTTGGAAACCATTTCAAAAATTAATGATGTTTCACCTTCCATGATTATTCCCATATACATTATCAACAGATACATTAAAATGGGATCCCTTTCAACTCTCATCATGTTCAAAACACTGTGATATTTTCTTCTCAATGAAAATTCCGCCTTATGTGGCTTCCAAGAGTGGTATTTTATGGTGAAATCATAATCCTTGAGTAGTCCATTCCATCTACATTGCCTCGTGTTGAGTTCTTTCAAAGTGAAAATATACTTCAAACTCTTGTGATCAGTAAATATCTCAAATTTTCCACTATAGATATAATGCCTCCATATGATCAAAGTAAATATTATAGCTGCTAACACAAGATCATGAGAATGATAGTTTAGCTACCGAATTTTTAGCTATCGGGATGCATAGGTAATAACTCTATCATTATTTATAAGGACAGAACCATGTCCTTTCATTGAAGCATTATTATAAATAACAAACACTTCATTCCCTGATGGTAGAGTCAAGATAAGAGAATTTACAAATATTCTCTTCAATTCATCACAACAGTGTTCACACTTTTTTTTCAAAACAAATATAACCCCTTTACATGTGAGCATTGTTAATGGGTTTTCAAAACCGGACAAAATTCTGGACAATACGTCGATAATAACGTACTAAACCAATAAAACTGTGTACCTCAGTTATACTCGTTGGTGCTGTCCATTCATGGATTTCCTTGTTCATTGAAGGATCAACAGAGATTCCATCCATAGATACAATATAGCCATGAAAATAAATATCCTAATTCCACAATTCAAATTTGAATATTTTCATATATAATTCATTTTTCAATGAGTCTTTAGAATAATGTGCAAGTGATTTTTATGATCTACTTATCTTTTATAGTATACCAAGATAACATAAATAAATACCACTACAAAGTCATTAGGATCTTTGTTGAAAACTCTATTCATTATATCAATGAAAAAAGAGGGTGTATTAGTCAATCCAAAAGGCATTACTATAAAATCATAATGCCCATACCTGGTTTGAAATGTTGTTTTAGGAATGTATTCGTTTTTTCTCACACAATTGATTATATCCTGATCGATGGAAAATATTTGTAAAATATTGACCTCCATGAAGATAGTCTAATAAATAATCAATGTGAGGTAGGGGATTTATGTTTTTTATTGCTATATCATTGATCTCCCTGTAGTCAATACACAACCTCATATATCCATCTTTCATCATAACAAAAATAATAGGGTCTCCCCCTTGAGAAACAATACGGCAAATAAATCCCTATTACTCAATTACTCACGTTTTTCTTTATTTACACTAATTATACATTGGACATTATATTAGAGTTCTTCGATATGGGCCTTGAACCAAGAATTAAATCAATGGAAAACTCAATTTATCATTCTGGAGGATGTCCAGATAAATCTTGGGAAAACACATCAACATATTCTTGCACATTAGGTATGTCCACTATTTGAACATTCCTTTCCACACCCATAGTTATTTCATACTATTCCTCCAGAATAATTGAATTTAGTTTAGCTATGAATGGAGGATCTAGATAAGAATTATATAGTGATGATTCTACTCTATTGATAAGGTACTCTTTATCATTATAGAGAATTGTGACCTCCTCTTCATACAATAAATTTTCATAGCATGGTCTGAAATCCAATCTATAACAAGGATTATACTAAATTAAATCATAGGTATGAAAATGAGACGAGCATATAAAGAACATTTATATGCCCTAATTGGGAACTTATTCACAAAACATTGTTGTAATGATACTTCCCCTAGGGGTTTTGAATGAAAACTCCCTTGTTATGTCAAATTGAATATATTTAATTTTCTTAACTAATGGGGATGATATGAAGCAATGTGATGATCCAAAATCAAATAATGAATTTTCTAAACTAGAGGAAACCATTAAATTATTGGCCACCACATCTTTTGGAGTATCATCCTCAGTAGTAGTTATTTCTCCAAATCATTCTTGATACCATGGAATTTTCTGTGGTGTGTTTCCTTGGCACATAATACATTCATTTTCATAACACCCCCTTTCTCTACAATTTTAGAATTCAACATTGACGACCACTTTCTTCCCCTTGTAGTCATGATCTTGGTAACATTTTTCAACGGACTTGCAATTGACTCTCAATCACATCAGTAAAGTACATGGGTGTTTCCAAAAATATTTACATGAGGTTGGATATTCACCTTTTCCCTTCTTCCACTTATTTCCATTTCTAGTGTTCTTAGTATATATCTTCATATCTTTCTATGATTTATAGTCATAAGTTGTAGAGAATTATGTTTATTTCTTGATATTAGAGGAGATAATATATTCATATGCAAGACGTCTTGTGAGACTAATGATCACCAAAGAAATTGGTTTAACACATCAAATAACCAATAAATATTACTCCTTTGGTTATGTGTATAATCTACTGCATTTCTTGCTAAACTTGTATAGATACCCTCATAATTTGGATCATTTTCATCCTCCTTTTGCCTCAGACTCAGAAATTACTTTCCATATCTGCTTGATGGTCATGAGGAATATATTTGTCTAAGAAAAGTTATTTAAACTCCCTCCATTTTAAATTTGATACTTCATAATCTTCCATTGTGTTTTTAATCAATGACCAACTTTGATCTGCATCTCAAGTCAGGTGATAAACTGCCATGATAACTTGTTCTCTTTTGCTACTCCCCAAATTCTGAAATATTTCCTCTAAGGAATTTATCCATTATTCAAATACTACTGTATTTTTAATCTCATTAAATTTTTCTGGTTGTTCTCTCATGAATCAGTATAACATTGATCATCCATGTCGTGGATCAGGGTGCTCCATACGTGTATGGTTTTTATTCATTACCTGAGTGAGTTGGTCCATTATGGTGATAAGATAATCAGCAATAGTTTTTTCACCAACAACACTATAATTATATTTATTATGAGGGAAATATCTACATGGATTATGTGCATTTATATGTCTTCCATTACTTCCACTAGGCTCCATTTATAAAAAATGTCATACAATAGATTAGTTTATGAGTCGCAATACAAAATTCCAAACCAATAAAATAGTTAACATAAATTGAATAGTGTATGGATATAATCCATTATCATAATAATTTTTTCTATGAGTAATTATTTACTCATATACCCTTCATAATGGTTAGAAAAAAATGGGAATTATCCTATGAATATCCCCCAGGAGTTTCGTAAACAAGAGTTCAGTAAGCCCCGTTGTCGGGCACCAGTTCCAATTCGAGTCTACCTCAAAGCATTTATTTCAGTTTTTAACCCGAGGTACAACAATGAAAGAGCCACCTCTACCTAGTCATATCAAGATAGGGATTTATTTCTTTGAAAACACAAAAAATCTCCACAATACCAATATTCTATGAATTTATTCTATACTAATCCTCAAAGTCTATCTTAGGATAATGTGATTTAATAAGAGTTTTTCTAAATCGAGTTTCCATGATTTGTACTAAACAACCTCTAATACAAACTAAAACTCATCAACCATACTTACCTAGAGTTAGTTCATTATTACATAAAATTGTCATGATAACAAAAGATCATTTATTGAATGACCGATTAGTTTAGTAGCCTTTGAAATACTAGATACAATCAAAATTTATACAATACATTATGATATGAAAAAATACAGCAACATATCATCCTTAGGACAAACTCATATCTTATAGACTATCCCCGCAAGTCATTAATAATATACTCTTCGCATCCTGGGAATGAAAACATAGAAAGGGGTGAGCTAAGATTCTAATTAAAGATAACAACATAGCATAATATTTCACGAATAAGAATAAACATTTAAGGCAGTGTAAGACTGGAAAAAAAATCCTTTTAAGCATTAACATCAGAATAATGTGGAAAAGGTAAAATGAAATAATTCAATTTACTTATTTAAATGTATATTCTACTAATTGAATAATTACCTGCAATATCAATAGACACTATCATAATAATGGAATGCATAATTCTAAACTTCATAACCACATAGTCAAGGCATTATTCCATGACTACAAATAATATTTTGTCAAGACATTGTGCCATGACACTAGTTTGTCTCATTAGACCTACCAATGCATCGAGGAGCTATACTTGGCTCCACCCATCACTTATCTAAGTCCAATGCATTCATCACAACCAAAGGGTCAAACATAACGTAAACCTTCATATTAATACTAGCATACAAAATGTCAATTTTTTCTCTATAAACCAAGAATGGTTTGAAAATAATAAATTCATAGTCAAACATATCACAAAAAACCTCAATAAAATATTGATGTTTTGTATCATAATAAACATACTTCAATTAATCTTAAATTCCATCAAAGGATGTTGATATAGATGAAATCAAAACATTTTTAGAGAGATATCATTTTCTATTTTAAAATCTTTTAAAAGTTTTATAATTAAAAAAGAAAACATTTATATTGAAAATATTATTATATGTTTGTAAGGGAAGCATTGATGATGGTATAATGGAAGAAAATAGCAGCACCAAACGTATAAGATAAGAAATCATTCTTACCATAATTTTGTCAAAAAGGTCACAAGGTTACTTGTTTGGAAAACTATGGAATGATTCCTTTCAAAAAAAAAATTATAAAAAGTAATACAATGTTATATATGACATTGACCCATATTATATTATATATTAAAAATGTCTTGGAATACATTTTTAAGAATCCTGGATGTGTATGAGAATGTGGACCGAGTAAATACTTACGTGAAAAGAACCTCTAATAATAAAGAGATTGTGAATTTAACTCTTACGTTGTACTTTTCCTTTGTGGAGTGTACATTAACCTACCATATAACATTTCAATAATTTTTATTAAATTATACAATAACTATATACATAAATATGATATCATATATGATCTTCCAATATTTGTTTGTTATTGATATTTCAGTAGCATCATCATTTCTAGTGTAAACTAATTAGTTTTCCTTTAAATGAATTGTTATGTAAGTAATGTTTGTTATTATTAGGATTTATATTATTTATATTCAAAATGATATTAAGTCTTTGAAAAATATTTTTAATAATTATATTAAAATTATTTTTGAATGGATACGATCGAGAATGAGTATCATCATGTTCGTGGAGAGGGTAATCTATATCTTGGATTGAGCGACAATATCATTATTTTGACATTAAAATCATATATAATTGAAAGGTATTTAATTTATATAGAGTCATTGTATAATTATATTTATTATTTACATCATTTATACTCATTATTATAACCATCCATATGTTGTAGGTTTGAATAACAATCTACTCCACGACCTGGAGATGGTAATCTATACATTCCCACTTGTGGTGACTTAATCATTTATAGGATTGATAAATTAAGGAATACGGTTGTACCATCTTTATTATAACATCATGATATATTGAATATACTAGATTTATTATTTAACAATTGAAACCACAATGAAATAGGAAGTGGAAGAAAAAATTAACTTGAAAGAGGTGATGAAATATTTACCTCTTCGTCTGGGTTTTCATTTTGACTCGATCAAAAGGGATCATTAGGTTAGATTTATAACAAATTTAAGGCCTCTAAGATGATTTAAGGATATTTTTGAGGATATTTGGTCAGGGTTTCGCTGATTAAAATGGCTTTGATGCTATCAAATAAAGGGAAGGGTATTTTTCCTTTTATAAGATGGGGGAGGGTCACTTTAAGAAATGATTGATATATTATATTATAATAAAACCATTTTCATTTTATAATGGCTCCAAAATTAATTATTTAAGGTATATGGTTGTTATATGTCAAAAAAATCTCAACCAATAGTTTTTATATAGGTTTGGGTCAATATATTAACCTTATCTTTAAGATTTAACTCTTAGTTAAATAGTTTAACTATTACCAGGTGTCTTTGTGTTTTTATAATATATTGTTAATATACATACTATAAACTTCCATGATTACCCATGTGGTTCAATAATAATACACCTATCATTAAATAAGTCTTTTGGCCAAACCATATATTTTTAGGATTATTATATCAACCAATAATATTGAATTTGATCTATAAACTCATTTTTGTCAATTTTGACATTATATAATAATTTATTTACGTTAAAGTACTAACGACATTATTACATCGAAATAAATACATTTAATCAAACCTAACATGTCATATTGATTTAAAAAATTAGATTAATTTATTAAAATTCTCAAATTTTATTTATTTGGATATTTACTATATCAGTTATTTTAACCTTCCATTAATATGGTAATTGCTCCATCATCATTGTGTCATAAATAAAATTAATTATTTAATGTAAAAAATTATAAATAAAATACCATTATTTATATAATATTTATATATTTCTAATGAAAATTTATAGTTGGATTTAAATTGTTTGTATCTATATATTAAAAATGGTTTAGATATTGAACATTGAATTTACCTCTTCTAACAATTCTTTAAATAAAATAATAATAAAGGTCCTAATCAAATCCATGTGGACCAAATAGGTTCATATTATATTCCTAAGGTTGTTTTCGGTGGAATTATACTAATTCAAAAGTATTAAGACTTCTATTAGGGTAATAATATTCTTAATTACCCATTTTACTGTTAAAAATTTAAATAAATATAAAAAGTTACTATTAATCATAAATTATTTTCATCATATTGAAAAAAAATTTACATAATTATATCAACAATGTCTCTAGGATTTTTTAATTTCATCTAACAAAAGTGGTAGAATTCTGTTTTATACTAATTTGTAAATGCTCCGAGGAAGTGGGTAAAAGACAGTAAAACGTTTGATAAAATTTTATATATCTAAAGTCATTATGAAATGAATTAAATGAATTAAATTGAACATATATAGATATTATTAATATATTTTTACCTAAAATAAAAATAAATAAAATAAATAAAAATTCAGTTTTAAACAATAACTCTGTGTTTTGCACTATTCACAAAAATTGAAAGATTTCAGAAAAATTCCAAAAATTCACCCTAAGATAATTTAGATAATATGAATTCAAAAATGAAGTCCATTATGAATGATAAAATTTATCATATTTCAAAAATTGGGTATTAATATTCATAACGGCTAGTTTGATTGGTCGTAGTGTGTTAGAATCTCGATGTTGCGTAAAATGAAATCTATTGCCTTATTAAATGGGAAACATTCTGTGGAATCTTGGGGTGTTACATATGTATTTTTTTGAGAAATATATAACTAAGGTGGTGTGACTTATAGTGGAAAAACAATTCATATAATTGATGCAAGAGGATGGCATGGTGGATATATATGAATCAAAAGTCACTTGATTAGAAAGGTATGTTCCAACATCCAAATGGGATAGTGATAGTAAAATAAATAGATTTTTACTCAGGATTAAGGGAAATGTACCTAATACTATTATCATCTTGTGAGTTCAAAATATATTATTTTTTTATCAGAGGATATGGTGGATATAGAGTTTTCCAATGATTAGGTGTTATTTGACAAATAATATAATAAGAGTTCGAGGTGGAAAACAAAAGAGAATAACTCATAAAAATATGTTTGATGGTAATAAACATATGTTTACAGTCTGTGAATATTATGGTATAATGCACAATGGGGAATAGCTTTTGAATTCTTTTAAGTGATACCAATGATGTAAAATGGGGTATTATGAAAGTAATTTCACATTAAAAGATCAGTGTAATGGTAATACACAATATGATTTACTGTAAATGAAATGCTTTATGTGAAATAAAATTGGTCATTATGAAAATCAGTGTCCAATGGAGAACTAAAATGATGGAAATAAGCTATACTAAAACTAGATTGGGGTGGTCAAATCTATTATCACTACATCAGCAGATGTTGGGACATCAAATGATGTAGTATCAGGTACACTATTATTTATGTCACATTATGTCAATTTGTTGTTTGATTTAGTGTATACTCATTCTATCATTTCTGAGTAATTATATAATAAATTTGGAAATAAATCTCATGATATGAATCATGATCTTATGGTAAGAACATCTGGATGAAATCATGACCAAAAAATGTAAAAGAACCTACATGTCCTTTTGGGTGGAATTAATTTACATGAGAACCTTATTTTACTCTAGTTGAGATTGAGGTTATTTTTTGTTTGGATTGACATTTCATTTATCATGCTAGGATTGAATACAAAAGTAAGGTGGTTTTTTTAATATAGAATTTTAGATTTTTTTTACAATAATGAACTTTTAGTTTTGATAACATATCAAGAATTTGAGAATCTATTAAATGTTATAATTTAATGTTACCTTGTGAATATTTTTGAAAAAAATGGAACTATTATGTGAAATTAGGTACCTATGGTCAATGAGTCTCTTAATTTTTTTTGTAATGAGTTTCCAAGTATAATCGATGATCGGGATGTTGAATTAACAGTTGATATTGTTCTTGATGCTAGGTGAAATTCAAAACCACCTTACCAAATGGCTCAAAATTATCATTTTGAGTTAAAGAAACATTTGTAAGAGTCATTAGATATTGGTTTTATTGGACCTATCACATCACCATGGGGGTTTTCATGTCTTTTTTAATAAAATAATGATTGTTCAATGAGACTTTTATTGATTATAGAAACTTGAATAATATAACTATAAATAACAAGTATCTTTAACAACATATCGATGAATTGTTTGATTAGCTCTAGGGAGATCACTATTTTCTGGTGATTGAAATGAGGTCATGGTATAATTTGATGAATGAAAATGAATAAGAAATTCTGAATAACTCATTTTGTACTACAAAGGTCTATTTTGAATTTGTAGTTATTCTTTTTTGGTTAACCAATTCACCTACGGTATTCATGAATCTTATGAATAGAATTATCAATGGGTTATTGAATAAGAATGTGGTTGTTTTTATTTATTATATTATGGTATTTTAAAAAAGTATATTGGATCATGAATTTCATTTATGGTAAGTCTTTCAAACTGTAATGGGAATGAAAATTTACGAGAAATTCATAATTTGTGAGTTCTAGTTACAAAAATTTCTCATCCTTGGTCATGTTGTATCAAAATATGACATGACTATTGATCCTGCAAAAACCAATTTTGTCAATGAAGGGAATGTCCCACAAATATAACCTAAATATATATTATTCTTTTTTAGTAGGCTATTAATGGAGGATTGTTGAATCTTTTTCAATATTTTCTATACCAATGACTATGTTAACTCAAAAAGGTCTTAAATTTATCTAGATTAAAAAATATGATGATTGATTATTGGAATTAAAAATATTATTTGTAAATTATCTATAATTGGCATTACCATATAGAAATGGTGATATTGTTATCTATAATGATTCTTTTTTGAATGGACTTGGTTGATTCCTAATGGAAAATGACCAAATAATTCTTAATTCTTCAATAGTGTTGAAACCTGATGAGTTAAATTACCCTACACAGGATTTGGAATTAGTTGATGATGTTTTTTATTAAAAATTATGAGGCATCATTTCAATGGAGTAAAGTTGGAAATATATATTGTTCACAATAGTTTTAAGTGTATATTCACTCAAAAGGAGTTAAACATGAGACAATGGAGTTGGCTAGAATTAATCAAGGATTATGATTTCATGATCCATTACCATCTAGGAAAGGAAAATATGTGGCTGAAGATTTAATTCGAAGTTGTAATGCTACATTAACAATTCAATATTTACAAATAGATCCTTTGTTTTATGATTTGATGAGTTTTGGATTGGATGTTGTTGGGGATAGTAATTCCTCTTATTTAAAAGGTTTTAGTGAAATGGTCTCTAGAAGATTATATAAATAAGTCCCAAAAATAAGAAAATGAGTTTGTAAAAAAAGTATATTTGGATTAGAAGTGTAAGTTGCCTATATTTAATCTCAAAATGTCATTGTTTTGAAGATTTGAAATATATTATGAGATACTTATTGATTCCCAAGTGAATAAAGAGTTTTTTGTGAAGTTCATATTTATATATTTTATGATAGTCCTGACATTACTGTGATTTTCAAAGAATGTTGGTCGTATGAATTAAGGGATGGAATAAAAAGAGATACTGTTTAATTCACTAGGAAAAGTTTTAATTGTCAAAAATGAAAAATTATAATGGAAATTTCCAAAATGGATGATTCAACCTTCACCATTGCTAGAGTAGAAATGGGAAATGTGTCCCTGGATTTCATAGTTGTATTACCAAGACTATTTGAGGTAACAATTCAATCTAGTTTATCGTTCATAGATTGAATAAATATAATCATTTAATTCATATTTGATATACTCTGTCTCTAGATAAAATTTCTCAATTGTATATTAAAAATATATCCAGGTTACCAAGATTTCTCCTCTCCATTGTATCTGATCATGATCTCAAGTTCACTTATATATTTTGTGAGAGTATTCAAAAGTCATTGGGTACTGAATAAAATTTTAGTAAATCTTTTCATCTGCAATAATATGGGCAGTCAGAATGAACAATTCAGGTCATTGATGACTTATTATTTAATTGTTCAATGGATTATTATGGATGTTGGGACCAACATCTTTCTTTGTATGAGTTTTTTATAATAATTTGTTTTTCATTCCAGAATACATAATGAACTATTTGAAGTATTAAATGGAATGTGGTGGAAAGAACAATCATTCTGGGATGAAGTTGGTGAAAGGATGTTTATGTTAACATAATTGGAGGAAGATATGGATGAAAAATATTTGATGATTCAGATGCACATGGGAATAGAAAAGGAAAGGGATAAATGTTATGCAGATTACCAGAGGAAGGATCATTATTTTGAGGTAGGTGATCAAGTAATTATGAAATATTCCCTATGAAAAATTTGTAATGATTTGGTAATAATGGAATGTAGAGTGTATGGTTTATTAGACCATATGAAATCTTATATATTGTTTGTTCAATATCCTATAAATATTTTTACCCCATATTTATCATAGATTCACAATGTTTTTAATGCTTTAATGTTGATAATGTATATACCAGATCCATCTCATAGTTTGAGTCTAAGGGTTGTTCATTTAGAACACAATCTTTTTTATGAGGAATAACGAGTCTTGATTATTGAATGGATAGATAAAGTGTTATAGAATAATATAATACATCAGTTTAATTTTTCCTAGAAAACCCATATTGTTGAAGTGAAATCATGGGAATTTTAAAATGTTATTATTGATAAATACCCACACTTATTTGACAGATAAATAAAATTACGAGGACACAATTTCCATAAGGGTAAGGATGTGACATACCTGGTAAATAAATACTATGACATCTTCATATTTATTAAAATATATGAATTATGTATTAATTTTACATTAATGGGTATGATATGATTGATGATGTACCTAAAACACAATAATGGGTTTATATGAAATCTTATTATTCCCACAACGCTAAGTCATATAGAAACAAAAGAATACAATATTGTTATTTAAATGATAGTTAAACCTAGTCATTGTATTAGCGGGAATGAAAAAACAAACTATATTATGATTAAAAATGTTTGTTAAATGTTTTTACATTTATCTAAAAAATTTAGAGGCTATAATATATGATGAATCAAATTTTAAGCATAAATAATTTAATATTTTAAATGGAAGTTTTAAAGTACATTCAATGAAAAGAATTTTAAATCAAGTTTTTTTTCATTTTAATATATTAAAATTTGAAAAAAATAGTTATTATATAGAAGAGGGAAATCAAAACTTACATTGGATAAATATTTTGTATTTTATGATAAACATTTCTTTAAATGAATAGTGGAAAATACATCTTTTAAATTCAAATCATCCTTTACATATAATTTATTTATATAGTTACATTATAATTATATTTGATTTAAATTGTAATTGTAATTTATTTTTATCATTTAATCGATTTTTTTCATTGAATATAATTTTACATTGTAGTTGGACTTGAACACAAGTCAATCATTTGGTAGTTTTTACTTCTTAAAATGAATTTTGGATTTCACAATTGGAATTAAATTTAAATTAAGTTTTCATATTTTTTTTGTATTTAATTTTGAAAAATGGATTAAATATTTGTAATGGGGAGGTCTAATTTTTCTAAATAGATGCATTTGATATTTATAACATATGAATAGTAAAATTAGTAAATATTATATTTACCATGGTTAAAAGAAAAATATGCTTAATAAGGGTAATAAGTAAATTTATCACAATTTGAAACTAACCTAACACATGTTCTAAACTGATTATATGAGATATATTCAACCATGGTCATCCTTATGCAATTTTTAGCACCCCATAAAACTGCAAATGTGTTAAAATAACATTTAATTACTATTCATTTAATGTTAAGGAATATAGAACCTAAACATGCATCTTTTACTAATACAATTTTCAAGGTGGTATATAACTGATATATTTTACTATAAATAAACATTATAAATATAAAAATAATTCTTATATCATGTTATATTATTTATAATTTTTATTCATCAAATAAATATATATATTTATCACACAATGATGATTAGTGAATACATAATTAATGAATAATATAAAATAAATGATATAATAAAAATTAAAATACATTTATTTTGAATGTTATTATGCCATAATCAAATTTTACGAAATATTAAGATTGTTTTTCTTTGAATTATTGATGTTTTTTCTAAATAAATAATTTTTAAGGGATTTTTAAAAATTCATGATATGAATACTATAAAAATTTACATAAATCATTTTTTTAAAATAATATAAAATATTTGGAAATAATATAATAGTCCTAAAAATATAATATTAGTCCAAATGACTTATATAATGTTAAAATTTTCAATATTAAAACACTTTATGTTGTATTGAAATTTTATTGTAACTATATTAACCATGTAGGTTTAATACATAAGAATACATGATAAGTGTTAAATTAGTTATAAAAGTGTTAAAAATAATAGATAAGGTTATATTGGTGACCTAATCATTTCAAAATACTATTGGATGAGTGGTTTTATTCCCAAAAGAATCTTATTTTTGAAATAATTTACATTTTGACAAAATTAAACTAAAAGTAATTTTATAATTAAATAATGAATTTAGAAAATCCTAAAGTTCCCCTCTTAAATCTTATCTAATAGAATTATCCCTACCCATTTAATCACATCTATCATGCCCATTGTCTTATCCAATATCTACCCAAATATTTAATAAATATTCATATCATCTTCTTTGAAGCCTTGACATCACGGAAATATATTCATGAAATCCTTTTATTAAAAATCAATAGGAGTTTCACGATTTGAGGTAATGTCTTCACTCATACTTTTTTCATTTATTTTCCTTTTACAACAATCTAAACTCAATTTCATTGTTTTTTTTAAAAAATTATATTCAATACGCTGGGATGTTTTTATAAGAAGGATTTGTATTACACATCCAAACATCTATATCTAATTGAAATGAACATATTGCTTCTATGTACAGAGAACTGCTGCCTCATAGAACGAGGATTATTCAATTTTTCCCTACAACTTATAATGGTGGAAATTATAATGAAAATATATTTATATGTGATATATATTATATATATTGTTTTTATTATTATGTATTTGAAATTTATTGAAGACCTTTTGGGATCCCATAAATGGTAAATACGATAATTTCATTTGAGGAAGTGCAGAATACTGCCCAATCAAAGTTATATGACGTGTTAATTCCATACATGCAACATATAAAGGATGGAGTAAATTAAATTATATGTGATATTATATTTGAATTACAATATACCTATTTATTATTTATATTTCATTCCTTTAAATATGAAAAGGAAACAAAAGTAGAGTTTCTGCGTACGTACGACTTACCATCTATAGGAATGGTGCATTTAATTTAATATCTCCAAATGTTATGTAAAATTATTAATAAATATATATAATATATTTATAAGATATTTTAATCCTTATCAAAACTCTAGGGTTAATATAGTTTTGATTAAAATGGAATTTTTTTAATTATAACATGTTAATTATTGACTCATGTTCCAACCATTGATGAAATAATTGATATAAACATTAATAATTATTTTGTTGTTATATGAATGTAATAAGTTGTATAAATGGTACAGTAAACATTCAAAAGAATTGAATAAATTATAAATTAACATATTTATATTATTCAGGAAGAACAATGAACATACACAACCATTCAGACTTGTGGTAAGGGGATTCGTATCAATATCATTTCATTGAAGAATACATTGATTTATACATGACAATCCATTATACAGAATATAAACCCCTTTTAAATTTAATTTCATTGAAACAGAATTTTTTCTATGAAGATATTAAATAAATTAAAATGATATTGTTTGTTTTTAATGTATGTAGTGACGAAAACCTTTTTGTCCATGTGAGAAGTATTTGATATTTGGCATCCTTAAAAATCCATAACATATTAAAAGGAAAACGAATATTGTATACCCTTTTTTACATATTTTGGCATTAAAAATGGTTTTGAGAATTAATTCATTATTTCAATATATTGAAAGGATATCTTATGATTGCAATGTGGAAATTTTATTTTTCTATTATGCTTGAATTATGTGTTACGATTATGTTATGGATCATGGTCATTGTTTACGTATATGGGTTGTTTGATGACAACCCTATGGCGAGTGAACCTGATAAGTCACTACAATATCTTGGATAACATTACATAGGTAAACATTCACGTTTCTTTAATGATATTTAAGGAATATACTATGATGGGAATTCCAAACATATCTCCTTATGTAGATAGAAACAGATATAGTATAAATAGCCTATGGATGCTACAAATTATCTTTATGATTTTGGATATCTATGTGTAATTCAGAAATCATATGATTTCCTGAGGTATGATAATGATATTGGGTTTTCAGTGTGAAAATATCGATTTCATTGAATTTATGTGTTGATGGACTTGTGTGTTGTTTCATTATTTAAGGACACCTACTATGCTTTTTATGCTCATCCCATGTTTTTGAAATGATTTTCAAAGTGTATAAGGAAGGGATATAAAATGGAATAATTAATTTACATATATATGAACAAAATAATTCGACTTTTATTTATGGAGTTTTATTGTTTTGAAAAAAAAAATTAGAGTAGAATGAGTCTACATTGAAATATTTGATATGTAATTTAATTGTTGGGGCCCAATTCTGTAAAACTATAATCTTGAAAAGATCGACATTGTTGAATTGTTTAAATAAATCAAGATTAAGTAATTTTATAATGATAGGGCCTTATAGTAATCCTAGTGAATGAATTAAAAGTCAAAGGGTTTGATTTTAATCCTTATAAAATAAGCTATTGTATGACATCAAAACATGCATCAATGAAAGGAGATTGAGACGAAGTCCATTACATTGAGTAAGAATCAACGAATACATTATTTATCTTCTTGAATAATAATAATAGGATATTTTATACTTTTATGAGAATATTTTTGAGGTTTTATATTCACATTATATCACTTGTTAAAATGTGTAAACAATTAAGATAAAGTTTAATTTCACAATGGCAATTTTGTAGATATTTCGAACATCAGTCGAAAATTAACCTGGTACGATGTCAATTGTCTTTGTGGTAATTATCCATCATATATAGAATAATATTTCTGACATTGTAATAATATATTTACAAAAAAAATACCTTTAAATCTACCTATGATTTATTCCTATGAAAAATGAACAAGGATAAAATCATGGAGACGGTAAGCCACAGGTACGCGTGTCCAGTGATTCCATTTTTCATTTATCATTATAGAAATAAGGTAATTATTATTTTATATTTATATAATGATCATAATATTACTAATATCTCAATAATAATTATGATATACTAAAATATATTATACAAGTGAGGTGGTGAATAAAAACTATTCACATCGCTTTGTGAATGTCATAGTTCACCCATAGGCATGGATGACATTATCATTTTAATGTGAATGAATTTTAATAAATTAGTTGATATATTAATATCTTATAAAGTATAATATGACATTAAAATAATATAAAAAATAAAATCAATTATTATAACCTTTCATGGGATATGTTTATGGAAAATTTATTATATCGGTTTGTAGAGATGAGAGATCACACATATACACATATGAATAATTCCACTCCCATTTATTGGATGTGGATATAGATTTAAGTGATGAAAATAAAAAAAATATTATATTAATTAAACTAGATTTGTTATGTCATATAAGAGAAAATCATTTAAAATAAGTGGGATAAGAAATTAAAAAAAAAATACTAAAATAAAATGATACATCTTATTTGGTTGATCACCATTGAATGAGACCATAAAACATCAATGGAATGTTTTTTCTGAAAATATGGATTCTACAATGTGGTTATGTATTCATGTAAGGTTTTTGGACATATATTGGGTGAATAAATTTGTATTAGATGTGTTAGTATTAGTGAAGAGATGGTACCTTTTAATGGGAGGGGGGAGGAGAACCATTGAAAAAACATAAAATATTTAATTAATATAAATTAATTTTTAAATCCAAAATTACACCAACATGATTTATGTATTATATATAATGTGTATGGTTTGAAATCCAAAAATAAAAAAAAATTTATACATTCCATGATTGTATTTAAAACCTAGTCATTTTGGTTTACACATAATTATTATCTTTTTATTTTAATTGTCCTAAAAACATTTTAAAAATTAAGAGTCAATAAATTATACATGTATAAGAAAAATTTACCATTAATGGAAAATATATGAACTATATGAACTTATCATAATAACATTGTAATTTTTCTATATTTCAATCAATTTCAATGAATTTAATAAAATATTATTTTTATAAAATATTAATAGTATCAATATTCACACTTTTCATTTCATTCAATTTATATATAATAATTAATATAAATAAATTTAAAAAATAGAATATAATTATAAAATTTAATATTAACTTAGTGAATTCATGAATCAACATTATTATTCATATTAATATTTATTTTTATAATTTTTATATCATTTATTGATACATATCTTAATAAAATAATTAATGTATCAATGTTTTGTTTTTATTTATGGCAATTATATAATCTCCAAAAATTAAAAATAAATTCTTATGATGTGTATAATTTCATTATATACATTAAGATTCATTATGATCAATATTTTATCATTTTTATCCCTTTTATTAATATTATTTCACTGATAATATATAATAGGTTTACATGATGTCACTTTATATTTTTATAAAAATAATTATATTAACATCATCGATAAAATTCCAATGAATGAGCTAATTATAACATGTAGTTTTAATGGTCAAATTTTTCCGAAAAAATATTATTTTGGAATTTTTTAGGATAATATTTTATTCTTATCATATTATTTAATAACATAAATTTCTAGATTTACCCTTAATATGGTAAATAAAAATTACGATGTTAGTTTTCATAAAATCCATAAAAGGAACAAATTAACATAACTTGGAATAATATATATCTAATATGGTATCAATTATTCAATATTTTAAATAAAAAATATGTTGAAATTAATTTAAAATTATCCCCCTCTCACAAAACGAGATAAAGTGTATTTAAATTAGAAACCATTTAAAGAATGGGATGCATTTATATTTAATTTAAAATTTAATATATTTTCAATAAAAAACATTTAATTTGATGATAAAAAAATAATATAATATTAATTAAAAACCCTATTAAAATATAATCTTATAATATAAATAAATTATACGAAAAATATTATTCGAAAAAAAATTCAATATTATTTACAATTCATTAAAATATGAATTTCGTCACAAAAAGAAAAAAAATTATCCAAACACTAATTTCATGTCCCTTTTTCAAATAAGAAGTTTATATTTTTAATTTAAACATATAGCAGTGTAAAAATCAATATTTAAAATGCCTCTCCATTAGAAGCCTCTAAATTACCCATTACAATAATAGGGATTTTATACCTAAAATTGGATTTGTTCTTATTTTAATCCCACAAATTTTTTTATGAAATTAAAATAACTAAAAATGAATTGAAAACATAATAAATATTATAATTTTAAATCCCTCTAATAAAATAATATTTGAGATAACAAAATTTTAAAATAAAAATTTTAATAACATATTATTTTTCGGTATAACATAGTCTTTGATGCAACATTATATTACATAGAAATTTTTTTCCATGTTGAGTACACTATTGGACATAGATTCCCAATTAAAGTAAAATTAATTTGAAATTCATAAATATTTATAAATATAAAAATACCTTATTCTATAATTATGTTGGATGTTACATCCTAACCCAATTTCTAATATTTCATCCAATAAATTTTATTTACATATAAAATATGTTGTTTTATTTATACGCCAAAGAATTTTTAAATTCCCATGTTTATTCTTGAACAATATGGTTTTTCAGAAAAACAATAACATGATAAATATCCTTATTTCCCAATATATGCCCTCTAGACAAGTTATTCTTTTTAAGAAGTATTCACTTCAAATAGAACTACCTATAGACTCATAACATTATATGGATTTGGAATATACTATTGTATAACTAAAAGAAGAAAAAAATTTCATACATGATCTAGAATTAGAGGCAATTACACTCAGTAGAAAACTCATCCAAATTTCCTTAGTATTTCATAGGGTGCAAAAAACCATGGACTAATCTTCTATTTATTTTCAAAATGATTCATGCCTTTCCCTGATGAATATTTTATGATGATATAATCACATACATCAAAAGAATTTTCCAACCTTGATTTATTTTTATAATTTTTCTACACACTCTGAGATTTCCTCAAATGTTTATGAATGTATAGAACAATTTTCCTTATCTTCTTCAAATTATAATCCTACCAAAATCGATTCACATAACCTAATCCCAAAAATCTAAATTTTGAGACCACTTTTTATTAAATTCCTAAAATTTTTTCATATGTATACAAGAATGAAAAAAATTATTACAAGAAAAATCAACCAATGAAATATGTTGTCCCAACCTCTTTGTTAATCCATTAAACATTCTCAGAAAATATCATCTAATGTCTCAATTATTTATTCTGACTGCCCACCATATTGAGTATGAAATGATTTATTAAATTTTTATTCAGTACCTAGAAAAATTTGAAGGAATTTCCAAAATATATAAGTGAAACTGGGATCACGATCAGATAAAACAGATAAGTTAAATCCATTTATACTAACTATCTTGTTAAAATACAACTTAAAAAGTTGTTCTAGACAATGATTGATCCCAATAAAAGGGAAAAATGATAATTCATTAAACCGATGAAAAAATTATTTTTTAATACCTCAAGGTATCTCTAGTAATCTAGCTATGAAATCAACAAAGATATTTTTATTTTTCAGCACCAGCACTAGAAATGTGTGAATAATCATATTCGATAACTTTTGCTCTACTTTAAACTGTTGAAAACTCAAACTTATAGGTTTTAGTTATCACTATATATTTTCATTGAATCCCACCGGTAATACCCCTGAATGTCTTTATACATCATAGTGATTCCTATATGAATATAAAACAATGATCTATAAGCTTTACATAACAACTCATTCATCAACTGTGAATCACATGTGACACATATATTGTTCTAAACATTAAATCTCAATCTTAATCATGGATAAAATATAGTAATTTTCCTTTTTGAAACCATAATACCATTTTATATGACTCATTATCTTCCATATATGAATGCTTCATTATGTTTCATATAAATGATATAGCTCATACCTAAAACAAACCAGATGAACTTCCTATACCAATAACTTCCGTGAAAAAATTCATCAAATCATTACAAATGGAATCTCATTCCAAACATAGCATGGTTAATTTTGAATTACTATTATGACTAAAAGAATTAGCTATATTATTTTATATTCCTTGATTTTAATGTATCATGACATCATAATCCTTGTTTAATTACAACTATCATCACTTTAATCTCATTTTCAATAATTTTTTAGTGAATATATACTTCAATAATTTGTGAACAGTATTTATATTATACATTACTCCATAAAAATGATGCCACAAATTATTAATAAAAAAAAATATGATTTATTTTGAAATCCTATGTATGGTAACTGAAATAATGAGTTTTCTACTAATGTGAAGAATAATAAATTACTTAATAATCATGTATTGAGACAGGACCATGTCCTTTAAATAAATAATAATTGTTGATAATAAATTCACCATTCTTGGATGTCCAAAACAAAACTAGATCATTTTCCAAAACAAATTTCTTCCTGAATACAGTCATCACATTTCTTTTTATATAATAACATAACGCACATATGTGTTAATATATTTTGTTAGATAAATAACTGAGATAATTATTCTTTAAAACCACGTTAATATCCCTCAGATCAATGAAAAATATGAATCTCTTTGACATTTTTCATTCTTGGCCACACTTGAAAAACTTGTTGTTCTATAATTGTTAACAGTCATACATTATTGTGAATCAATGTGACCACATAAATATTTTTATTTCAACCAAAATTCACCCTTAGTAAACATAAAATATAGTTTCACATAGTATAAACTTTTGAAAATAATTATTATGTTACATTCATGATCCTCTAGTGATTTAGAATAAACAAAAATATCATCTATTAATACAACGACAAAATGATCAGAAAACTGACGAATGACTCCATTTTTTATATTCATAAATAAAATAGGGGACTTATATAACCGAAATTGAATAGATAAAAATTTATAGTACTCATATCTAGATGAGAACATTGTATTTGGAATGTTATCCTCTTTTACCGTCAGATGATGGTACATGTACCTCATATTAATCTTCAAAAAATACTGAGCTCCCTTGAGATGATCAAAAAAAGTATTCATATGAAGAAACTAATACATGTTCGTAAAAGTTATGTTTTTTAAGGAACTTTTATCTATACAATGTATCAAAGAACCATCTTTCCTTTTTAAAAATAAAAATGGAGCACCACATATTGAACTTCAATGTCATATGAAACATTTAATATGAAATTATTACAACTATTTTTTAATTCTACCATGTCTACTGGATTCATTCATTCGGTTGGTTTTTAAATTATCTTATAATCATGAACTAAATCAATTATAAATTTATCATCATGATCCATAAAAATTACAAAAAATTCATCAGCAGAAACATCTTTAGATTCCTTCACTACTGAGTCGTTACAATACGAAATTGTTTCTTTATTTCCAACAATATCAGATAGATAATATTCACTCCCATATTTAATGAATATCTCATCACATGGATATGTAATCCAAGGTATGAAACCATTTAATTAAAAATTATTAGCATTAAAATATATTTTATTAGGATAAAATGAAAGGCAATCCATAGCCACAATGATTTCAGATTACAATACAGGATGTTCAATGAAATTTGTAAGAAAACCATCCCATTACTGATAATATAAAGATTTATATAAATCATTCGTTCTTTAACACTTCCACTATGATTTATTTATGTATGTTCTATATAATATTCATGAGGTTATATTTCCAATTGACTTGTAAATCTCTACTAAATGAATGAATGTGAAGATCCATAGTCAAATGGAGTATTGTAATATTTTTAAAAATCCACTAACATACCTATAACCAATTCATTTGATGGTACAACATCAACTGTAGTAGTAAAAATTGATTTTCCCACACCATTCTACTTTTGATCTAGCTGGTTTTAATAGTGCATAATAATATTTGTACATTAATTGTCATATTTATATAACTCACATTAACTAAATAATAAAACCACTAACTTTTAAGTTCATTTATAATAATATCTCTTTTTTTCATGATTAATTTGACGAGTGATACCACATCAGATGAACTTCTTAGACGTTGAGATACATTTTCTAGGATTCATATTAAAACACTTATCACAAGACATAAATTGTGTGTGTGTGTAAAATAATTGATCATCATAAATCATCATTTCAACATTATTATGTCATCAGATAGGTTTTTCATTTTAATTTATCTCTCGAGAGGCTAATGAACTTTGATATTTTAGCTTCAATCTAGAGTAAACCAAATTTTTCATACTCTAAATTTCCCAGATAAAAATATGGAAATACTATGAATAACGAGTTTAATTTTCTTCATATAAAGACACATAATATTCTTTGTTTTACCTCAATTCAAAAAATTTCTATTACATACTATGTCAAACAACCCTAGGAAATTAATTTTCAATGAATATATTCTTATGTTCATCTCATTCGAAGGAATGAATATCTTCACATCGTTGGATATTTTTAATCACTGGCCACCACTTATTAGACTCTTCTTAAAAACAATCATCAACAAGACTATACTATTAATTTTTTGAACAATCCATTAAATCAAAAATTGTATCTAGTGATTTAATCCACCCTTCATTTTTCATATGGTTAGATGATCCTATGAATAATGTAGGATGTTTTCTCATGAAATTCTCAAATATCAATATATTACCCTTATGCTGATTATGTTTTTCTCATTAATGGACACCACCACCATTTATTGATTGTGTAAACTAAGCCATTTAAAAAAAACTATTTTGTTATGATTTTGAAAATATAGAGACTCTGATTTAAAAGATTTTTTTATTATATGGAAAAATATTTTAAACAATTAAATATTAAAATATCTAATATGGTAATATTTAAAGCCTATATATTTTAAATTTTACCACACTATAAAAAATCATTTATGGATATTATATTATAAATATTATTACAATGAATGTTATTTAAATCATGCTCCCATACATAATATAAGGACACATCCACTAACATTATCTAATCACGAGTTAGGTCAATAATTTCAATTTCATTCACATTAAGAAACTTCTCCAATTTTGAGCTCTATATTATTAGGCCATAACTAATATATAACAACAAAAGTATTACGAAGTGGAAAATTCTACTCACAGTCATATTTTTTTATAAACTAATAAAATTTAAATGAGTTGTGGTTTTGCTTCATGTTTATACATATAAAAATTTCCTTGATATATCATAAACATTATTGTCCATTAAATTCATATGAAAAAAAATTTCAAAACATGTGATGACCATACAAATCTCAGCAAGGGATACACAGAGATAGAAAAATGATAGTCTAGAGAAAACAAGTAAACCATATCATAATGTTATAAATTCCAAATTTTATAAATAGTAAATAAACATAAATGAATATAATCTCATTTACTACCATTTTTTAATAAAAATATTCACTTTAAAACAAAAAAAAATTCACATGTAAATTATTAAATTAACATGGGATATAATCATAAAAATGGAATAACCATATAGTTCACTTCAACTCTTATCACTAAATGGATTATCCAAATAAATGACTTCCATAACCAATGAATTGAAGGTTATAATGTTAACAATATTCCTTGTTTTATCATAAAACCACATAGATTTTGATTCTAACATATCCACCTATCCTTTTTTTATCATGTAACCAACCGTCTGAGGATCATGTATCATTATATAATCATGAAACATTAACAGTTTCAATTATCATTTGTTTACTCATAATATTTCATTTGAAATAATATGAATTGGTTTCCAAGTATTGAAATATTCAATCCACATTAATAACAATTCCTGTACTAAAACATGAAAAAGTGTAATAATGAATTTTTTTCATTAAATAGTGATATGGCTTATAAATGGAGCCAGATATTAAAAACATTATGGCAGTGGAAAATTAAGTGTTTCCAAATTCATTTAAAATAATACTTTTTCTTCCAGAAACTAATAGTATTAAAATTTAAATATTTTATTATAAAACCCTGTAATGAATTAAAAACCAACGAGGTGTATTATACATATTATAAATTAAGGTGGTGTACAAATTCAAAATATGGTATAATTAATGGATATTGGGGTGAATACCCTCACCTTGAGTATGAATAATGTAATAAGTTCTTTATAATCCTAAATAATAAGCATCAGTAAATTTATAGTTTCCTTAGAACATTTTTAATGTTTTTTGACGCTTATATCTTTTATTACTATATTAAAACCATAAAATAATTTTTTTATGTTCACTCTAGTCAAATTTTCAATATTTGATAATTGAGGTGAAAATTAGTATGGTGTGATGTCAATAGTTTATGTGGTCATAAGTCGTTCATCTCCATATTCAAATTGGTGTCATTTTTATAATCTTTATAAAGAAATTATATTGTTAAATCAATCAATAAAAGGTTGTTATGTGAAATTAACAATGTTATAATCATGGATACGGTGATTTGTACATAAGAATGAGTAAAATTATCCATTTTTCATTCATATTTATGGATATATGGTTATGGTTAATTTATCTCTCTAGAATTATCATAATATTATTAACATGTTAATAATAATTAATATATAATTATATATATCACATATGTTATATGGTAAATAAAAATAATTTTCATTACATAATAGATTTGATAGTTCACACGTCCGCTCAGATGAAGTAATAATTTTAATATTCATGGAATGTAATAAAACAATTGATATTTTATTATATTATAATGATAAATATGTCATTAAAATCATAAAATCTTTTTCATTCTATTATTATAAATACTCATGAGATATTTCTATGGTAACTTAATTATATTTGATTGTAGATGTGACAATTCAGACTTACACATGAATGATTAACTTTGATAACATTTAATTAATGTTTAGATGGATTTAGGTGATAATATTAAAATAATAAAATATCAGTATATTAAAATTACTGTATTTTTAATTTCAACATGGAATATGAATATTTTAAGGATGTGGGTGAATAAATAAGATAGAAATACTTACATAAAATGAAACCACATCATTGTTTAATAACCATTGAAGGACATGTTAAACATATAAAGATAGTTTTATTCTACACTAAAGATTCAATAATTCTGGTAGTGATTCTAAGAAGGGGTTTTGGTATATCATGGAAATCCTCAAAGGTTTTGAAAGTGTTAGTATTAGAGAATATTTGGCATTTTTTAATGGTGAGGTTAGGGGAACACTCATAAATTCATAAAATATTAAAATAGTATAATAAAATTTCAAAATAAAATTTTTTCAAAAATACGTATCTAAATTATAAGACAAGTACATTTCAAATTCCGTTCATCTAATAATTATCCTACATGTATTTATTTTAATTAAAACTTTATCACTTCGGTTAACCATTAACTATTATATTGTAATTATATATATATATGGTCAATTTCCCATAAATGACCAATTTATGAATAGTTACACCTTATCATAGTCACTAGGTAATTCTAAAAATATTTTTATGATTTTAAAATAATTTAACAAAATATTTGTTTTATGAAATATCAATAGTTTAAATTTTGACACCATTCATTTCATTGAATTTGAATAAAATAAAATAGAGATATGACATCGAAAAATACTCTTTAATAGAATTACAATATTTAACATTAATATAGATAATTAATGATGTTCCTAAATTAATTAGAATTAGATTTTAATTAGCTTTTTTGATATAATTTATTTTATATTACTCAAAATAATATAATAACTCTACCACTTTTGTGTTAATATATTTGGTAACTATTTAATATCATAAAAATATAAATCAATTACCATGGTATATATAATTTTATTTTAATTATGGATAATCTTTTTGATCTATGTTATAAAAATTTAATAGTTTTATTTAAATAAATATACTTATAATAATTATGTGTGTGAGAGGATGTTACTTACTATAGATTTAAAAATTATTATTTCTGATTCATGAAAAAATTTCTATTAAATTAATCAATTTTATTCCAAATGTGTTAAGGGATATCTTTGTTTCATCCAATAATAGTTTGGAAAGTGTTATGTTAATTTCACTATCGATATCATATTATGTATTACCCATGTTTACATGGTTTTCCATTAATTATGCTAAATAAAATATACCAATGTAATTATACATAAAATCCAAAAAAATAATGAGACCCGTTAAAATAATTTGTACCAGTTGATTCTAAATATGCAATAAAATTTTCAAATTTTATAATACATAAGTTTTTGTATATAAAGTAAAATTACTCCACATCTGAAAATGATAAAACATGTTTTCAAATGTAAAAAACAATAAAATATTGGCATGAATTTAGATCAAATATTAATGTGAAATTACATAAAATGACAAAAATTAATTTAAATAAGAAAACAATTATCCAATTATAGTTTATGACCAATTATATTGATTATATAACAATATAAATAAATATAATGAAAAAATATTTTTTGACATAAAATGCCATATTTTTCACTATTCATTAAAATATGAGTTTTTTGAGAATAAATACTAAAAAATTATATAAAATAAATTTTTATTTCTTTCATCTACATAAAAAGTTTTTCTTGTAATATAGAACTTCTTAATGTGTTTACAACAATATATAATTTTTTTTCTATGTCAAAAGTTGATAAATCTACACTTTATAATTATATAGAATATATATCATAAATGTAGTTTATTATTATATTAAGACAATAAAATTTACTCGAAAAAGTAAAATAAATTTATTAAATTTGTGTAAAAATCATATTGATTGTTATATTCATTCCAATAAATACAACGACAATGAGATAACTACCATTTAAAATAATTATATTAATAATGTATTATTTTTATGTACAACTCGATCTTGTGTGAAAAATAAGATTTCAGACAAACCCATTATTTTGTTTCGATTAAGCTATTGGACATAGACTCCCCATTAAAGTTAAATTAATATATAATTTTAAAATATTATTATATAAAGAAAATTTAATATTCTATAATTACCTAGGATATTACACATGCCATGACTAGTTAACTCATTATAGTAAAACATTTAATTAATTATTAAATTTATCGTAATAATTATATATTAATATTATTACAATAGAAAAAAATAAAAAATGATGAAACACATCAATAAATTATTACATATATTAAACATAATTTTCCAAAACAATTACAAATTTATATCCAATTATAAAATTATTCATGGATTGTGAGTACTCCAATGACTTAGAGACTAATAGCTATAAATTTTTTGTGATTACCCGATTATATCTACAGATTGGTGATGGTTTACTCAACCAAATCAAAGAACGAAAAAATGTAATTAGAATCAATTTGTTAAAATTTATATTTTTATGAAAATAACTCAATTAATTAAACATATTACATAAATATATCCCCTAATAAATCACATATTGTTTATGTCAACCTACTAGACTATCAATAACCAAAATGTCTATCAGTCAACAATGTTGCATCTTTACATGAAAAAACCACATTTATAATTTAATAAAATTGAGAAGATGATTATTATTGATATTAATGTAATGAAAATGGGAATATTAAATGATAACATTGATTTATATTAATTGAACAATTCCAATGGCGACAATAAATCAATAACTAAGATCAGGGGAATACATGGGGGGTGATAGGGGGAATAGATAATGGGGAATTTTTACTCCAAATTTCCATTTAATATCCCACTATTTATCTAAATAATTAATGTTTGAATATCAATTTAATGAAATAATCTGGTTAATATATGTTACGGGTTAAAACATATGTCTATTTATTTGTAATATGATTACAGTTGTGTCAAAAGTTCATGGTGGTGAAATTTCATAACCCTATGTGTAGATGTAGTGATCTTAAACACTATAATAGCCATTTGTTTCTTAATAGACTCTAGAAATTTAGATAATTAAGAAAACCCTACACAATAAATCAAATTCGTTCACTTCATCAGGAAAATCTATTTTATCCCAAACAAAATTTTTATACCCCCTCTTTAGAAACCACTCACAATAATAAATGGTTAAAAGACTAAATGATATGACACATGTCAACATGTTATACCTTTTTTCAGGATTCTAAATTATTAGACCTCCATAATTAATAATTCTTTTCCATGAGTAGTTATAATCACGGGTATCCTCCTCGGAAGCTTTTAGGGTGCATTTGAGTGATGAAATTTGAGAAAAGAAATTACATTTTTTTGTCTTGTTAGGGCATTCGTTGTACGATCACCAATTCTAGTATTTCAGTGGGCCTCAGAGTGTGGAACACATTTTAAAGGACAACTCATACTGTTTGCTGTGATTGGACCTGATTTCAATGTAAAATTTATGTGTCTATTCAACTCGTGATCCCCAGTTGTTAAACAAGTATATGTTGTGGAAAAAATTATTATATGAGATGGCACTTTTTGTGTTTATATTTAGGTCCCACATTGAGGATATTATTATCTTTGTAGGGAGTGGGGGTAACACCACACAATTAAAAATGGTTAGAATAATTAATGTTATGAGTCATTTCCAAAAGGTTCACTTTGAATTTACAGGTCTAACCTTATTATAACACCAAATATAAATATTATAGTCCTTGATTATTAATTTTAATGGGTAACCTACTATGATTTTTCATAGATTGTGTGAAATTGAGGATAAATCACAATAAGAAAACATGTGTTGGAATATGGTGATATCAAATTTTCTAATGAAGCATAGGATCATGTGGGTTCTCCCAAGGGAGTGGACCATGTGTATAATGGGAAATTGGTGGTTCTTAAAGGTAAAGGACCGAATGATCTTGTTAAGGGAGGTTTCTATGATGTCACTATGGCTTAGTTGTTACATCATCAATTTACTATAACTGTTTTAATAATTATAAATTTAATATTACCTATCACCACATTCTATTTATTTTATTCTCTATGAATTTATTACCACTTTAAATTAATTAACTCTATGTGAGCACATTGGTGGTCTCCAAGGAGTGGACCATGTGACTACAATTATCGAGATGTAACTGGCATACCGGGATCTGATGACTGTCATTTTGTAGTGTATATGTGCTATCAATGGTGTCAATTTATTCAATCATCAATATTCTCTCACAATTTTATTAAAGATATATTTACTATTCCCTTCATGAATGAACCATTTTTTTAATTTTCCTTGAATTTATGTCCACTATTAAATAATTAATCACTTAATACATGGTTTAATAACTATAAATATACAAATGTAGATATAAAATCCCTAAAATATACATTATTCCCCAAAAAAAATATCAAATAAATTATAACATTATATTCTTATCACCATTTTATTATTATAATTTTTTACAAAATACACATCATCAATGATCCCAATCATATAGATCAAATCCTACTGCCTTAAATGTGTTTCCCAGATATCTTCCAGATTTCCAAAAATTTGTTTAGAGTGATCTAAATTCCTATATAGGAATATAGTTACTCACTTCATAACCTTATTTATATATGATATCTCAAAATTGATATTCCAAACATAATTAATCACTTATACAATTACATAGGTATAATACTATAATACAATCATTGTTAATAATATAGGTTTTATGAGTTCCAATCATCAATCTCAAAACACCTCTACTAATCCAATTTTATTCACCACAGTTATGTTTCAAGAAAAATAATGTCTTTAGAAGATGAGAAAACAATCACTTATAAAATATAAAATACGTAATAAATAATCCATATTCATAAAAATTCAAATTAGAAAAATTCCATTTAGGTATCCCCATATTTTAATACATTATAAATATACTAACCTATCAAAAAATAATTATAAAAATATTAGCATTTAATGTTATTTTGAAAATATTTATCCCAATTTAGACACCATTTTCTCCAACATCAATCTTTGATTACAATAATATTCCATAAAAATCACAATTTAATACTTTATAATTCATGTATTATGTAATATAACCTCTAATGAATATGATTGTAGTTTAAAAATAATAATATATATGATTTTGTGCAGCACAAAAAGTATTGAGTTTAATATAATCACCAATATATAATTTAAATATCATTACTTAAATATGAATATTATAACCTATCAATTATATTTGAATACAGGAATAAGAAATTAATTCATTACAAATATACAAAAAAAATTAAATCCATAAAAATAAACTGATTAAATTTTAGGAAATGAGAAATAAACATTAAATAATATCATATAATAATAAATGAGATAATTTTTTTAATGATAATGGATTTATATGAACAACTTAATTTAAAAAAATATAATGATGATAATATATGTAGATGAATAATAATAATGTACTTTATAAAACATGTATTTCTAAAAATAATTTATACATCACCAATTGGGGGTTAATTTATATATAAGGAATATATATTTATATTATACATTAAAAATACATTCTCAAGAATAATGATTTTTATGGAATTTACTCTATGTATGTTACGATTAATTATTGAAACTTTTATATCATGATTTTAATAAATTTAAAGTCAATTTTTAAATAATAATTTCAAAATAATATAAATATTTTTTTAATTATTTTTAAAATGGTTTATTTTTAGGTGAGTAGTGAAATAAATAAAATTTTGTAAAAAAACCGAATTTTTAATAAAATAAAATTACATTTAAATATTTAATTTTTTTAAAAAAATCACTTATCTTTCAAAATGATAATAAAAAAATAATTATTTTTATGAAAATATAAAATATACATGATGTTGTGGTAAAATCATATTTCTTCTTAATTACAACATTTCTAAAAAATCATTTTTGTAGCCTTTTTCTGAAAATATATTACAAAAAAATTATAAAAAATCTAAATATTTATGATTAAAATAAAATATTTCAAATTTATAATCATGTGATTTATATATTTTAATAATACACATTACATTATTAGTCATAATGAATTATTTCCCTGTAAATTTTTATCATCATGATAAAGGGTCAAATACTCTAGCTATGATTAAAACTATAAGTTAAGGCCTCAAAATAAATATTAAACCTTAAATAATTTTATTCTATTAGTATATTTTCACCATATTCATCTTATATTCGATAATATTTCATTTTTTTCAACATTCCATTGATTACAACCTTTATATTCTTTTATATTAAGAGAAAATTAAAAATTTGACCCTCATTCATGTATTATAATTTCCTGATATAGAGAGAGGAAAAAGTGACATTTTAAAAAATATAGATTCTAAATTTTATTATTATTGAAATATATCCACTATTGAAATATTTTAATTTTTTTAAATGATATAATTGCCTAGTAAATTTACCAAATTATGATATAGCCCTTTTCCAAGTAGTAGAAAAATAAGGAAAATGACTTTAAAAAAATAAATAGAAATATAGTTTAGATTAATTATATTTAATCATTTATTTATAATATAATAATTAATGATATGTTATTTTTTTCATTAATTCTAATTAAATTGAATTATTTATGTGTAAATTAATCTTTTCTGAATATTTCTTAATATGAAATTAAAACATATTTAATGATTTAAAATTATTTTTTAATAGTTATATCATAAAAAAAATATCATTAATCATTTTTATGGAATATATTATATCAAAACATGAATATTGTATGTATATTATAATTTTAATTTATAAAATAACATTCATGAATCATTATGAATGAAGTTTATGGAAATTCGATTGGTTTTCCCTATAAAAAGGAAATCATATCACAAATTTTAGAACACAACTCATGTACGATTTTATAGAAAAAATATAGTAATAAATATTTATAAAAGTAAATTCATAATTCAATTATATATTTGAATTATTATAAAACATTTCTTCAAAGGACATAATCTCAACCAAAAAAATTATATGAAAGACAGTTCTAAAAGTGTTAGCAGAATTATACTACGAGTTTTTATTATTATAACTACTTCATGATTATCATTAGTATTAATATATAATTACATGAATATATATAATATAATAATATTTTAATATATTAATTATGAAAACAATTTTATTACCTTTTAAATCCAAGAAATAATGAATATTTTTCTCATTGATATATGTGAACTACCACCTCCAAATTGTATTGTGTTTCTTTTTTCTTCACTATCTCAGATCGCTGGTAAAGATAAAGCATAATATGTGTGTGTGTGTGTGTGTGTTTGGATCATTTTTCCGAGGACATTACTTGGATGGTTATAAGTATAATATTTTATGTATAAAAGAGATAATTATTACATTTAAAAGATTTGATATATGATATAACAAATCCCCCTTTGACCATATTCAATGCATCAATGTTATTTAGAGGATACGATCGAAACAAGAACAAAACATCTGATGTCAAGTAAACTTATTTAGTAACTAAATTAGTAAATATAATGAGCTTTATTATAGGAATAATAATAATACAATGAATATAAAAAATTGATTTAGTTAATTATAAATCTAATGAATTTTTTATTATTATGATTTATATAATTTATCAAATTAGTTGGAACTCAAGGTAAGGGATTTCTCATCATAATTCCATTTATTTGATAATTTTTTGTGTTTTCACCACATTTATTATTTTTTGTCCATAATATATTATCATATGTATACATTTTGACAATATTATACTAATATTTATGTGTTTTAAAAATACATTTACACAATATTATTCAATATATTTTTATTTAAAATTACCTATATTGTTATAGGAATTTATTTAAAACCTTGTTTTTAAATTATCCTATCAAAATATGTCTCTTAAATTATATTAAATATTTCAACAATATTTGTTAAAAAAATTATAATTAAAATTTTACATATCGTTGACACATTAAAAAGATTATTAAAATGAATATTTTACTGCTTTTTCATATGGGTCACTCTTTAATCATTTTAATAATGTGAAATATAATTCTATTATAATGAATGTGACATTAATTTATTTCCTTATAACATGTCATGTTTTAATTATCCATATTACAATAAAAAATAGTTATTATCATAAATTATAATTTTTAATGGTTTCTTGAGTGGTTTAAAAAAATAAAAATTAACTGATATTTATTATAATTTATATGAGATAATTGAATGTAGTTTTTCGTATCGATTGAAAAAAAATTTAGTTGTTTTATGATGAAAACAAAATGTCATTAAATTGTTTTATATGAAAACATCACAAATTGGTATTATTGAAAAGTATGGGAATATATTGTAACCAAAATCCCTTATGGGAATAAGATTATTATATTATTGGTTCGTCTATTAAATACATTCAATGTATTAGCTAATGTAATAGATTTTAGTGACAAAATTTACTCATAAGATATCTGGATTGTGTTAACAGATCATATGAATTTATATACTTAACTATTTAATGTTACTTATAATATAATGTGGATGTATTTAAATAATATTATAATTTTATAGGACTAACTATTAAAAGTTTCTCTTAAGATTGTATTGGAATTATCCTATTATGTTGTTACATAGTGAATGTATTTGGTGATAAACTTTCTAAAACTTTTATATATACTTACTAAATGTGTTTTCATAGAAATTATTTTATATAAATTTTTAAGAAATGGGTTTATTATTAGGATTACTTTCTTTAATATTCTAACCGTGAAGGGTTTGATTTCATGGTAAATCATTCCTGAATTATCATTTTCAATATATTATTTATTAATAAAATTTATTAAAAAAATACAATGAAATTTTTATTTCAATAATATCTAAATTACTATTTTTTTCTCAATATTTTTTAAATAAAAATATTAATTCCACTTCTATTTTCATGGATTTCAAATGCATTAATGAGTTTCACTTTATTTTATATTTCATACATTGTTTTTTATCAAACCATGATAATTTGTGTAACATAGTTAACAATATAATATGGGTTTCATTATTTTTAATGGATATATGTTTTTAATTATGTATAATTTTCATCAATGTAGATATAATATAAACATAATAATCTATTTTAATGAATAAAATAAACCTTTAGTATAAGGTTTCATTCTTTAGTTTAATAAAATGATATTTTAGTGGATTTCATAAATCTTAAAAAATTATAAATTAAAATTAGAATCAAAATAATTGAATGTTTTACACATGGTATACATCATTTTGTAAAATTTTTATAATGAAAAATTCTATATATCATTTATCACCTGATTTTATTTAGCATTCATGGTTGGGATGATTAAGATAAGGATATTTTAAGAGTTTTAGATACCATCCTGGGTGAATTTGTATATAGATGATAAAAATTTAAAATGAATATATAACAAATTTTAGTATTCATGTGATTGGTGTTCAACATAATTTATGTAATTTTAGGAGAAATTTAAGGGATTGAACAATTTTGATTAGTTTCTTTTTAGTGAAAATGTTGATTGATGGAAAAATGTTTTTTCTTTTAATTACATAAATTAAATGGTATTGAAAATCAATGTGGATAATTAAAAATTTAATATTTTCATTAATTATAGTCAATTGTGATAAAGGAATGATTTACATGGAAATCATTTCATTCATTATATAGATATCCTTGTTTTGGAAAATGATTCTGTGAAACTGAAAAACATTTTTTTGATAAGTTCATCATATTAGTTAAATTATATGATTAATGTGAATTGAATTATTAATGTATATGGTACAATATTATTGGATTAATTATGTTTTTCATTATCTTATATTAGAACATATTATATTATCAATGGTTTATTATTATTTAGATTCTTTTTTGAAAATATTTGCATTCTTTCGAGATTATATGATTTTTGAATTTAAATTTTTATATGTGAACTACATAGTGATTAATGTTATTTGAGGGTGAATTTTATATTCATATTGATTTGTATGCGTTAAAATTATTTTTATATTTGGATTTCAATTTTAGACTGGTATAATTTTGAATAATTTTAATATTAGTTGTTGATGGACGTAACTATATTGATCTTTGGGTGTTATTTTATATAGATATGAATATTTTTGTATTATTTCTTGATTCTAAATATTAACTTATATTATGATGTTAGATTTTTGTTTTCATTAATGGATATAAATAGGGTAAATTACATGTCATTCTATTTTGGATCTTGTGATCCATTAAATGTTAGATTTATTGTTTAAAAAATGTAATATGAATGATATTTATTAATCAATTAGAATATATGATTAATAAATGTTGTAAAAAATTCTCAAAATATAATTAAAGAAACAAATTATTCTTAAAAAATGGAATAAAATCAAGTAATTTTGTTTTATATTTTTATATATATTTATGGGAAAATAATTCATCAACTCAATTAATCAGAATATAATTATATCAAAACATTTTTGAAATATTTTCCCCAATTAAAAATGGCACACATTATAAAAATCGTTATGTATAATGAATATCATTATGGTAAATAAAATGTTTATGATATATTTATCAAATTATGAATTTACACTTCTAATCTAAGAAATTAAATTTAGTTTTTCAATAGTTAATTTTGTCAATTTAGAATATAATGTATTTATTACAACATATATATATATTCTAAAATAGGGAATGATCATGAATTTTTAAATATCATTTACTCACTCAAGATAAAATTTTAGGGCGACAATATATTTATGTTTTTATATTTTAATACCATTATACAGTAGATTAAAAATAATTCTATTTCAGTATTTGAATTCACATGAAACAACTAGATAAATAACTACAATATATTATTAAAATATTTTTATTTAAATATTAATGGTGTAACATAATTAGAGGATATGTTGTTATGTAGTAGAGTCGTCATATAATTAAAAATACGTTGAAAATTTATCCATAATTCCAATGTACTCACAAATTTATTAGGAATTGAAATCAATTTGAAATATTACTATAATAGATTAAAGGTTATATTTTTCATAAAATTGTTATCTTTTAACATAGTAATTTTATAATAATAAACTCAATTAATCCTTATTAAATAATTACATTAATGAAATTTTTATATCACATAAAAAATAAAATATATTATCTTTACCCTAATGATTTTTAATAGATAAGGAGTTATTTTAAATTAAATTAATACTATTAAAATACATTTCCCAAAAAAAAATACATTTTATGCACCAATATTGTCATCATTTACTGTCCATTTCTTAAAATTATAATTTAAAAAAGATAGTAAATTAATTATATTAATGTATAAAAAAATATTGAGACATATTTTTAAAATAATTCTAAATGGAATGATTTTTGGGTGAATGGTGACGAAATACCTATGTTGTAAAAAAATATGTTTTTTATTTCATTTAATGTATTTAATATGCTTCCGTTGGCATGTAATTTAATATATAACATTATAAGAGTATATTTTTAAACCTAAATCAATTAATTCCTTATAAATTAATCCTATATATTATTTGTGGATGAATTAAGTATTACCCTTAAAACATATTTTTTAATAAAAAAATTTTCACACTTTTTTTTAAAATATATTCAATGTAATTTATAAAATTATGAAAATTTCATATTAATAAATTTATTTCATATTTTTATTCATGATATGAAATTTATTTTACATTACCCATCTCGAGATTTTTCATAAGGAATATTAATCATGGTAAAATAATTCACCTTGGTAAATATTTGAATATGTAATAAATTATTGAACTCTTCTTATACACTCCCATAATATATTAAAAAAAGAGTTTTTTTATGAGTGTAATTTATAAAAGAAAATTTAATCATTCATATTATTTAATTTTGGTTCATCATTTTCATTATTATGATTATTATATTATTTTATGTTATGAGTAATTAAATAATATCCATATCTCACTATTAATATGATATCTGTTTATAGATATCATTAAAAATTTTATACAAAAGAACATAATTTATAATTATTATAAATAATAATCTATGTTAATTAAAAAAGAATTGTTTTTGTGATGTTATTTTTATATATAACATTAACACAACATCAAACCCAAAATTTTTGTAGTAGTATAAAAAACGACACTAATTCGAATGAATATTAGAACTAATATTAATGTGAATAATTATTTAGGTAAATTTTGTTATAAATAATTATGAATAATAATTAATGACTCATTAATCTGAATATTAATTTCATTGTTTTCCTGGATTATTTACAATCCTATTATTTGAATAGTATCAAAAATAATCTTAAATGGTACATAATTACTAAAAATTATTCAAATATAATTATAAAATCATAAAAATAAGAGATTTACTCATATTTACTGAAAATATTTGATTATATCATTCATGGTTTATGCATGTTCCATGTTCCATTATTAAATTACTTTCTCAACCCTTAAAGACTGAAAATGGAAAAAATTCAATCAATTTTCTCATATAAAATGGGATTTAATTAAAAAATTAAAAAACCGAACTCATTATTGTGTTTATATATACATTATATCAAAAAAATCATTAAAAATCATTTCCAAATTCAAAAATTAGTTGTATTTATAGTTAAAATTATTCTTCAAATGCATTAATGACAATCAAAGTGAGGATATCAAAAGAGGAGGTGATTGTCTTAACAAATTCCATCTAATATATTTTCATCACATACCTAATTTAAAATTATCATTACAATTAATATATGCTAACATTTTTATATAAAAAATAATTTAATTGTTTTATGATAATGGTATAACCCTTTTCTATATAAGGAAAAATGAATTCTTTGCTCATCCCAATGTGTGTACTTCTACCTCCATAAAGAGATGTGCATAATTTTTCGTCATCATAACATATGGATGGTTAAAATAATAGATAAAATTAATATGTGTATATATATATATGATAATTATGATTAATAAATGATTATATAATTGTTATGTATAGAATATTTTTATTTTTGTAAATATATTTTTAAAATGAAAACATCATTCATGTGTACATACAAACTACCATCTCTGTAAACCATTATACATAATTTTTTGTGAAAAAAATTAAATTGATGGTTATAAAAATATATTATATATATAGAAATGATAAATTTATAATTTATAAGATAATATATATGATTTAAAATTGAACCCTTGACAGTGGGAAATGCATGAATGTTATTTTAAGGTTCTGAAACAAACAACCTCAAAACATTCAAAGTAAAAGTAACTGATTTAATTACTCAACAATTCTTGTTAATAGATAAATAAATGAAATAATTATAATGGAATTATAATGAAAATGTTTATTAATATAATATAAAACTAATATAATTTTACTATATATAATTTAGATGTCATATTAAATGAGGAGAGAATTTAAGATATAGAATTATTGTTTCATTTTTCGATCACTGAGGATTATTCCATTTTTACAACCTATTATTTAGTGTTATATATAATTACATATTTTGTCATATTACAATTATTTTAATTATATTAATTTGGTTTATTAATTCAATTAATATATTATTATTTCATGTTATTTATATTTGAATGCTACCAAAGTGGTATGATATTTCTGTTGAAAATTTGTTTTTATATTCTCACATCAAATTATTTATTATACATTGCTATGTTCCTTTAAATATTTCATTATTTTTTAGATGATATTTAATGGAAATTTTGTACTATATTTTATTTTATAAAAATGATTAAAAAATAAATCTTTTAAAAAAATATTATTATGAGTAACATTTGTCTCTTTTTAACATAATGAAATATAATTTTTTTATGTGTGTGACATAATTTTTTTCCATTTTCCAATTAATTGATTCATCATCTTGATTCCTCTACAAAATTCCATGTTTTTATAAATAATATTAATTATTAATTTTACTCGGGTGTTTTTTAACAACATTATCCTTAATAGAATGAAATTTATTACTGTTTTTGTTAAATAATGTAATGTTTTTTTTCTTACATGGTGAAATGAATATTCATGGGGTTAATATAAAGAACAATAATTTCATTATATTTTTTCTATTAAAAATTTACACATGGTAATTATTGTGGAAGGTGATAGTTGGTAGTGATCATAGAACCTTATAAGGCTATCTAAATTATGTAATGGGTAGGTTAGTAAAATTCTATCAATGAATTATCTAAATTGAAAACATTTACTAATTTATGTTACTCTAATTAGATTTTGATAAACTTTAGATATTCTTGTAATGTGATATATTGTAATAGTTTATGTTACTCCTAATAAGTATTGTATGGAATTAATTACCCCATTATTGGGATAGAGCTATGTGACAATAGTTACACTTAACGTAATATTGGAATCTTATATATTGGAAATTTCGTGATGAATGTATCATTCCCCATGATTCCAACATGTTTTCTCTATTAATCATTATTTGTCCAAATATTTATATCTTATTTCATAATGAAAACTATTATTTAATGATATTAAGATGTAGATATATTTTACTCACATTATAAAGGAAAAATATTGTTTTCATTTTTATTCAATTGTGAATTATAATCAGGAATTGATGATTTATTATAATAATTAGAAATATTTTATATTTAAAGTGTATTTTTTATATAGGTAAAAAATTATTTTATTAAATAGTTTATTATAAAATATTTTTAAAACGTCCCTATAGGAATTTAGTAATTTGAATTGGATTAATATATTTTCTTTTATTTAATATCCCTTACCGATAATTTATTTTCTCATCAATTGTTTTTAAATATTTTTCTTTACTCTTAGTGAAATATAGGGATTATATTAGTGTCAATAGTTACATATCATGAATAAAGTTAATGATTCATTAATGAAATTGTAGTTTAAAAATAAGAACATTTTTTTTGTGAATTTTCTTCATTTAGTGGAATCATCTACCATTTATTGTAGTAAAATGATATGTAAATGTAATTCCAAATGCTATAATAATTAAACCCAAAAATATACAAAATAAGAAATTAAACATTCTATTATAAATCATATATTTTTAGGTGGTTTAAGGAAAATGATATTATATAATCCAACAATATATTATCCTATATTTCCAATCTAAAGATTATTCATTTAAAATAAAAAAAGAACTATAAATTTCAATTATTATCACTCCACTTCATTGAATTCAAAATTAAATCATTGATTTTGAATAATAAATTTATAAATTACATATAACATAATAATTTTTGAAAAACATAGTAAATATTCAAAAACTACCGATAATTCATTAAAATAATTTTTAAAACAATTTTACAAGAATTTAATATAATAATAATAGTAAAATTCACTTATATAAAAATGAATGAACATTTATAACAATAAATTCCATCCATGCTCATATAGATTTAATTAATTAAATACTAAATAATATAATACTCATTTAAATGTAAAAAATATTTATGAATTATTTTTATTATTGAACAATTCAAAATAATCCACATTAGTAAATCATTACAATATATGTTCATATTATCCTTCCATACATTCTGGTGTATTGTGAATGAGAATCATTACTAACCCAATTCATTAGTATGTCAAAAAAGTTATTCTATTCATCCGACCTATTCATAAAATATTCAAAGTGTATAACTCATTCAGATATAAGGTTCATAAGATAGATACATAGATTGTATTATAATCATCGTTTGGAATCATAGACATGTTATAATTTTTTTTATATTTTCATATATCCCTAGTTATGGCATTTTATTTCCTCTTATAACTAACATTAAAATTAAAAACCACATTTATAGAATTGAAAATAAATACAACTGAAGTTAACAAAAATATATGATCATAATTAATTGACATCTATAATTTTTAAAAGCATCAATGGATGAATAAAAGATTTATAGATTGATTTTTGAATTCTTATTAATTACTTTACCAATTTTTACAACTGTATTCAGCCTAGTTGGATTTAGATTAAATGTTATTATAGAACATTTATATTTTAAACATACTAATCTTTTAGGTGGAAAAATTGTGTTCCCATTAATCATTATATAAATTAAAATATCTTAAAAAATACCCAAAACTATTCAATCATTGGAAATATAGATACTGGAAAAATTATAAAAATAAATTAATTTTTCCACCCACATTTTATATAAAAAAAATAGAATCCTAAGAAAAATTCAATACCACAGATTCTATAAACTTTCTTATAATACACATTAATCCTTCGTGATCTTCAATATCTATTACTATCGCCATTTATATAATCATTCAAGTGTCACCGTATTTTGTTTGTTCATTAATATATAATGTACATTCCATGGCACATCATTGATCATGAATGAAATTTTATATTTTCACTATTTTTATGACATTAATAAGTGTTTTTTATACTATATATAGCTTTAAATTATTTGATAAATGTTATATAAAAATCTTACCCAAAATTCTTATGCCTTAAATTATAGAATAAATAAATAAAATTAATATTCATTTCATATATAAAAATACAATTTGATTCCAACAAAATTACCTCATTGTTTGTTTGAAAAATTATATACATGCATAACAAATCTTCCACAATTAATTTTAAATTGTCACTTATGATATCATTGGACCATGTTTATTTATCATAAAAATTCTAAAGGACCCAGTTTCATGTATATCTATACAAAGGGAAATGTATGACTATCACAGACATCTTGTAAAATGAAAAGTATGAGAACCATCATATTGACATAGTGAAAAACTAATGATTCCATCGCAATTAAATGATTTATAATTAAAAAGTATAAATATACTCACATGTAGGAAAAAAAGTATAACCAGATCGATGTGGAGATAAATTTGAAAGTATAAAAAACCTCTCTAAGTGCTAAATTTAAATGTACCACCATAATAATGTATTAGGAAATATTAAAGTATCATTATCTGTATAGAAATGTAAAGATACTAATCATATATCATTATATGTGTTAATATAACCGCAAATTAATCATATAAGACAATTATATCCAATCATCGTATCATGTTTCATATAGCCATATAATAAAAATAAATCATATAGTATCACATGATAATACTCTATATACCATATTAAAATATTTCACATTGACTTTTTCACAAAAAACAACCTCCTTGATCATTAATTATTAAAATAATTAGTCAAATTAAATAACATCTCATGTATTATCACACATTATCATTTATATAGCTTAAATAAATTTATAATTTACATAAAAATGATTTATATTTATTATCTCTATTTGAAAATTATACCTGATTTATATATAATCCAACCCTTATTGTATCCTCAATAAAAATTACTGAAATAAATTATACATTTTATCTTTTAAACAATTTAAATAATTTATTATGTATCATCCTTAAAATTAATTGTTACGACCATGACATTATTTTTCATTCCCCTTTTTAAAATCATCTGATATAAACTACACATTATGCACCAATTTATGCATACAATAGCATTAATGGATTACACCATTAGATTTTTTTTCGCTTTTTTAATCAACATATTACATTAATATTAACTCATCATTACGGACAAAAAATAATCATTTTTCATTTAAAAATATAATATAGAGTTTGTATGAAACATTATTATGATCAATATATATTTTTGGTAAATATTTTTTTAACATATATGTAATATATTATTATAGAAATTTAATATTTCTACCTATATGAAATGATTAATGTTATTTTATTCAGTTTACTAATGAATGGTAAAATATATATATTTAATATTACTAAAGATTATTCCAAACATACTATCTGTTTGACGATAAAATATTTACACTTATGCCAAATTAATGCGATTTATTTTAATAGTTATAAATTTTAAAAAACATTGGATTTAAATAAATTTTTTATTTCCTTAGGTAATTAATTTTCCTTATAGTAATTTTTATATTTGTGATTTATAATATATTAGTGATTTATGGAGAATAATATCAAAATAAAATAGACGGATAACGTTTTTGAATTAAATAAAAATGTAGAAGGTCTCTAGTGATGGGTGAATATACTATTTTAAAGAATAAATAAAGGGATGAAAAATAATTTATTAAAATTAAATTGTAATTAAAATGGAAAAATATAAAAATCATCGTAATATAAAGGTAGAAAGAATGATGTCTCATTGAATTTTGGTTCATTTTTAAGGTATGTGTACACCTATAGTTGATTTGCCTTTGTGAAATGTGAAGTGATGTACCAAACTTGTTATTTATAATCATGTCTTTATATAATGTCGCACATAAATTGGATGTATAAAGAACAAAGAAAACTAAATTTTTTAGGGGGATAACAAAATATTATGATTTTGTTTTGAAATATATATCATATCCAAACATCATAATTAATGATTAACAAATAGATGAACATGAATTTAGAATTACAGATTAAAAAATAAAATTTTTAATTGGTTTTTTGGGAAATTAACAAACTAATTTTTAGGAATAAATTAAAAACATAGAAATAATAAAAACATCTCCAATAGAACCCATAAGAGATAGTTGAGGAAAACTGATGATTAACTCAGTGGTTCGTGGGTAATAGATTAGTATTCATGATAAATATAGTATTATAGTTAGATTTTATTAATTTTCATATTAGTGTTAATATAAATGATAAGAAGAGTTCCACGCTGGATCTGTTATAAATTTTGATGATCATAAATTCACATAACACATCGTAGTCTGAATGTTTATGTTAATGATGAAATTTCATAGATGTATCACATTATATCTATATATCACCTATACTAATGGATGAATTCATTATCCCTTTAAACAAAACAACATAATAAAAAATTAAAACCAAAGATATTATTTTGATAGTTTAATGTAATTAAAAATTATCAAAGTAATAGATAAAGTGATATATTATCATTAAATGTAATAAATAATATTAAAGAACTATATACTAATTCAAACAAAAATTAATTCATAATTAAATTATTTAAATGTATTTCTATTAATATATTAATTTAACCCCATAAATTTAATTTGTTTTAGTGTGTTTAAATTCAAATATTATACTTATAAAACATCTCAGGAGCCTGAATATTTTCTACTGAAATATTAAATTCAATATGACTATAATAATGTTTATATAAGTAGTTTGAGAAAACATTTTATGAGTAAACAACAATTGTAAATAACTAAACCAAATAGGTAATATATTAATAAATATATTTAAATATTATGAATCTATTCATTAGGATTATATGAAAATGAAGAGCAATCAAAATCATTATTTCATTTTTTTAAATGTAGTTACTCATGTTTTTAGGATTAGAAATTTTTGGTATATAAATAATATTTTCAATGATATTAAAAGATATGTTGTGATGTTTCAGGTTTTATATAACCAATAAGTTGATATATAAAAATATATAATATATTATCACATATGTGAATATTATTTTGGAATTAATAATTAATCTCCTAAATAATTTATCAAATGGGAAAACCTAGTGAAAAGTTGAAAATAGAATGAATGTTTTACCCTAGGCGTGGTGGATAATTCAATTTAATTATAAAAATGGATTAATTGTAGTCATGATTATATATGAATTGAATACAACTAAATAATGTAAATAATTAATTTAATTTTCCAAATAGATATTTTTTGTTGAAAACCATTATTTAATCCCTTTTATAGAAACTATATATTTTTAAACAATAATCCTTGTAAGAGTGATAGTGAGAGAGAGAATCAATGGTGATGGGCCTTTATTAACATCAAATAGGTTTTTTTGGTTTTGAAATCATGATACCCAAACATATAATAAACATCTACATAAAACCATTATTCATCAGCAATCAAGAAAACATTGATGTTCGGAACAAATTTTATGGACTTATCCCAATATTTTATATCATCTTATTGGGTGATTATGTTATTTTGATAATATTTTCTACTAATGACAATAGCATAATATTTCTAATATTAGTTTACTAGAATTGGTGATTTAGATTTCCTTCATTTTTATTGTTTTTATTTTTTAGCCAAATATCATTAGTTTCTCCCAATAAAAATGGCAATTTAAATTGAGTAAATTATTGACTACACACTAGTTTTTTATTTTTCCCCCATATTTTTTCCCCAACAATCTCAATTTGGTTTAGTAATTTCATGTTCGATATCTCAAATCATATCACAATATAAATAAGATTTATTAGTTTTTCAATATCGACTAGAATCAAGGACTACACATAGAGAAGGACCATTTCTTATCGTCAAATATGGGTAATAATGATCGTGGGATATTCAAGATTTGTTTCACATAAAAAACACAATTTGTAGTGAAAGATATATTTTATGATGTATGATGGATTGAATCTAGTCTCCAACGTCTTTTATATAATAAGAAAGAGAATAGATAAAATTTTGATGAGGATCATAGAGAAATCCAGTGAAATTTTGGAGATCTCAAAGATGCAGTAAATGTTGGAATAGTCTAGAAAATACAAGACTACATGTTTTATATTTCAAAATAACACATCCTATGTGTCTTATTGGAACCCATATTCGGTTTACAACCATTTCAAACCTATAAAGGCCTTGTAGAATGGTACTAACATTGTGTGACACTAGATGACCACATTGGAATGTGAAGGGATTAAATTATTAGGGAACATAGTTATTATTAGACATCAATTATGGCTGGGATACACCCGAGGAACCACATCAGAGAAAAATATTATGGAATTGATGGACATGATTAGGACCTCACATCATTTTAGCATGTCACACATTCATTTAACTGGTTTCATAAACTCCTCCCACAATTGTAACTTTCAGTCAACATTTTTGAATCTATATGAGATTTCAATCTAAATAACATAATGATCATTTTTAGTCATAACTGATAGTGGACACTCTATTATGTCCAAAACCAGGGTACAACAAGATAAATGATTGTAATTATAAGCTGGAATTCCATTAATCTCAAAATAAATTATGTATAGTAAGGATTATATAGTTTTTATGCATAAACCCACCAAAAACCCAAAAAAAATTATATTGTATGCTCGTAGAAAAAGAATGAATTCACATATGAATTACAATCCCAACAACCTACACATTTGGATCTTTTGGCATTAAAATAGAGCATTGGAACTTATATGAGACAATTGCCAATTAATCACTACAATTGTCACCACATGTACTAATAGTTTTACTATTTCCATTTTCTATAGAAGATGTGATGCACATAAAATAGATTCATAATGGAATTAACATAAATCATTTGATATATCGGCATAACAATGTATTTATGGAGGTTGTATTAATGTTTTATCATAAACAATTGTAAGTAAATTTATAGGGACCTTCCCACATAAATAATCGTAGACTGATTGTAATTAATGGGGAATAAGGGTCTTATGGATATCAGATACACTTTTGAGAAGTTTATGTGGTGTAGTAATAAAATAGGGTTCCATCAACTTGGTTTTGAATTTATATATTCATTAAATATATCTACCCTATAACACCATATACCAAGGTAATGGTAAGCCATCTTATATGAGGCATATCTGATAACTCAAAATTGATGGTCACATTGTCTTCTATAAAGGACAGATAAGATTTGTTTTCCTTCACATATATCTATACCCATATCCTAGGTAACCATCAGGCTGTATATGGAAGATTGAATATTCCCATATATGGATATTCTAGGACAGGGGTATATAATTAATTAATAATCCTCTAAACAAATATATTGTAGTGGATCAATGAGAATCCCCCATAATCTATAGATATGGAAATTGTCAAGATGTATATTGCTCAATTATGATCTATCTTAGAGTAGGGTAGGAATGAAATTTGGTTTAATGTAATATGTAATAGAATGATAGTTCTTCAAAAAACTATCCGGAAACAATAATGAATTGAATGTAAGAAATCCATAATAATATTTTTATGGGATGGTGATATGAATAAAGATTATTTTCATGTTTTTTACATGGAAATTTAAAATCATATGACCCAAATAACTATTAATGTATTGTACCCACCTGTATGATAAGGACGTGATTGGTGGGCTAGTTAAGTCCCATTTCAAAATTAATCTTGCATGTCCAAGTACATGAATTCATGTGAGGTACTCTGGGGAATTATCAGTTTCTAGATGTATTCGTAATTGTTTTTTCCATAATATACTATTCTCTATTTTTTGTGATATTATATGAGAAGTAAATTGATGTGGAGATGATGACCATAACCTTTAGAGTGCAATCGGTTGAGAAGGATTCTCGGGCTCCTTCTATGGAGTGTCCTTAAATTATTTTAGAAATGATATGGTTTTACATGTCTAGTATTTCTTTGAAGTTCATAGTATTTAATTAGAATAATGTTCTACTAAAATAGTTCTCATTCAAAAATTTAAGGTATGATACTAATTAAAATACAATATTCCAATGAGAATGTATAAAATTATATATAATGTTTAAGGGAGTGCCATCACCCCACGTTATTCCACGAATCTTCCTCATTGGATATCTAAGGAACAACTTGGTTCTGTGAAAGGGAACAAAATTTATAGTGAAATATCATTCTCTTAGGTTGTGTTTTGAGATATCAATATCAAATCCCATAGTTCAAATATTGAAAAAAAGTTACATGTATTAAACATGTGATAGAATGAATGTTTTTTTATTAATAAGTTGTTCATTATAAGGGTTTTTTTCATCTTATGGTGAAGATTTAATATCAAGATGTTTTATTTCCTAGAGTCATCATGTCCCATTTATAGAGAGAACATATGAATTTTTCAAGGTTTCAAATTTATTGAGGGATAGTAATCCTATGTCCCTGTGTATATTCATTACCACCCATGTTTTTACTAGTCTCGTTATTAATAAGATATTGTTATTGTTATATATATATTCTTATCATAGCTGATTATGACCTCATTTCATCTCCCACCTCATGTTTTATGAAGACACATTCAATTACATGAGTCCAATAATTGGATCTGTATGGGGAATTAAAAATATTCTCAAGGAGTTTTGTTATTATGGAATAATAATAACCAAATGAGATAAGATAAACATTTTGATTTACATAAAATACTCTAATATATGAGTTTCCTCAATATATAACAATATGTATATTAAATTGGGGATTATTCCATTGGAGTAAGTGGGATCCCTAGTGACATCATTTTTTCTATGTATCATTCATTTTGACCAAATTTTTAGTTGGAATGTGGGCCTCGTATTTACTTTTAAGATCCTCAATTTTTCCTCATAAGTCAGATATTTTTTGTTAATAGCATCTTATCAGCCATACAAATCCATGTTCTAGTATAGGAAACTGTTCTAAATGGTGTTTTATATAATATAGTTAGGTTGCGTCATGGGTTTATCTTGGAATCTATTCCATAGGTATGAAGGTAGGGATTTCCATCTAAAAATGGATAAGACTATTTGAAAAGGGGGTATTCATGTATGGAATATATCAAAAAATCTTCCCTAAAAGCATGAAAATTTTAGAAAGGGAATCTACAAATGATGCAACCCTATTAGGAGGATTGTGATCCCTAAATTAAAAGGTGAGGTTGATATGGTGGGTGGGTAATATTCTTCGGTGTTGTATGTGATTCATCATTTTATGTCGAATCATCAACCATTAAACAAGAGGTTAGTGGGGTAACATGATATTTTCTTATAGAATCACAATTTGGTTTGCTCTAAAATTTTATATACATGATGTTCATCTATGGGAATAACAATATTGGAGGTACTTTTGTACTAATTTTTCATCAAGGCTATCTTTTATATGATGAAGAATTAATTATTTTATGGAATCAATTTTATTAAACAACTAAAATGGCATAGTTTTTTCAGCCTCCAGTTCTAGTGTTATTTTCTATTAACATTTTTATATGGTAAATCATTAATCAATATAAATATAATGAATTGAATGAGATACAATAGTGAAACATGATCCAACATAGTATAATTTCATCATATGAATAATGACAAATAAAATGTTACGTAATGATGATAATATCTAGAGAACTAGAGATTTTATTTCGACCAGATGTTCCTTCTATATATTGTTTTGGGAGGAGTCTATATATCATTTTTCCTTTATGGAAAATCATAATTGTAAATTTTTTATTGTTTTGTGAATTTACTATTTTTTTATTTTTTCTTCCTATGTGGAAATTGTTTAGAGAGTTTTGGATTAATGGAGAAGGTTTTAGGGGTCCTAAAAATAATGCATGATCCATCATGATAAGTAATGGATGCTTTTCAATATGTATGGTACGAAATAGATCTCCTTCCAAGGAAGAATTATGCATGGGGAACACCAACATTGTCGTAATAAGGAGACTACTGCTTGATAAGTTTATCATTATTAAGAAGTAGCAGGAAAATACGACTCTGAGACTAATCCTTGTGAAAAACCCTTATGATCAATCAATATGTAATTATACACAAGATCACCTTGTTTGATAGTGCCCATCATAATTGAGATAAAATTAAACATAGATATATATTTTTAAATGGGTTCTATGTGAGTAGGATGTGTTCATAAATATTCTAGGGGTTTCCCCACTCTGTATTTCAATGCACATATTGGATATGGCAATTCTCATTGGTACAAATCCATGGTTATGATCACTAAACTCCAAATATAATGAAAAAACATTGGCCTTAATCTTTTGGAAATGGATTCTATAATATTTCTTGAATCTATGTAGGGAATTGTTCTGATCCCATAGTCGATTATATATGTTGTTAGAAAATTCAAGAGCTTTCGTTCCAATCAAAATAGGATTCTCCACAGTAAAAATCAAGGATACATTGTTTTATACCATCTTGGAACTATGGAGTACCAAGGATCTAGTTTTACATGGTTCACAAGATGGTTTTCCTAGAATCTTGATGGGGAGAATTTTTAAGATGTGTATGTGTTATGTATCTAATTTTTCATGCCCCTAAAATTATTTTCATTTTGTTGAATTTCATATTGATTTTATTTTTTATTTATACAGTTTTAATTAGAAAAATATTTATAGATATAATAAATAAAAAGATAATGATGAAAACTTAGTAATAATGAATGAGAACATAACATGATATACTATATATATATTTTAGTGATTTGGAATGTAATATAGAAATTATTATTCACCTAGAGGAAACTAGGATAATAGTGTTATTATAGGGTTATATATCCTTTAATTATACATATATATAGTCTTAAATTCAAAAATGGGATTACAAAATGAAATATTATACCTATAGATGAGTTTATATTAAAATCTTACATACTATTATATGGAATATGTTATTTTATCTATAGGGTATGTATCAACCAAGTATAATGATATGGAATTCTGAGGATTTTCCTACATTGTGATTGCAATACCCATACAATAGAAGGGGAATGTAATACATCATTATCGGTATAGCGTATTTATATTGGTAATATAACTAGTTAATTCAAATATCATCAAATACATCTAGAATATATATGCTATCTATAAATACTAAAACTATACTTTTTGGAATGAGTAGATTTTACAAGATTATCTAGGAACTCATTTATTCATCCAATTTATTAGGTCTTGGATGTGAATCTATTTTTAATTTTTTTTAATTCAATTTGTTGTCAAGGTGTTCAATATGTTATACATGTAGTTACTCATTTATGGTATTTTTATATGTGTCATATGTTATATTGATTACAAAATCATTAATAGAAAACTCAGTGGATATTAAGCAGGTTGTGCGTAGATTTACCCATTTATTAGGGTTGCAGGATCATGGTTGGATTTTAGGGTTGTATAGTGGGAAAATATTCTCTTGGGTTTTTAATTAAAACCTACTTATTTTTTATTATTCATGTATTTATTCACCTTTAACATCAATTAAGTTAGTGTTCTCTATTGTGGAAGATTATTGTGTGTGAATGAATATATTATTCATGATAATTAATACTCCAGGTTACCCAAGTATGTAAATAGATAATTGTGATGTTGTAGATTAGTATTAGTATAATATATCCCATATGTGTGACATTATGACATTTTTATAGTAAATAGAACCTCTATTGAAGTTGTAATTGTCGTGTCACACTCATATTACCACTGAACTGAAAGTCGATGAGGGGATTGTTTTTGTAATAGTTTCATTGGAGACTAGTTCTTATTATGATAATTTGAAGGTAGAATAATTAAGAGTATTGTATTGGGATTTAGGAAAATAGTGATTATGTGTGGTAATTTTGGATTACAAGATAGGGTCCAATTTACGATGAAATTTTCCATGTATTCAATCATAAGGGTTCTGGAAAAATGATTCTTCACATGGTACATTGAGACAGTTAATATTAAGGAAATAATTAAACATGAATTATTTTAGATTGGGTTTTTAATATCCATTACCTTGTTTATTAATATCACACATATATTCATTTTTAACCATAGGTTATCTTGTCAATTTTAGGATTCATCAATGTAGAAGGTGATCATGCATTCTGTGATATGGTCACTATGATAATTGACATAAAAATGTGTCCTCATTTAAGGATCCCATTCATGATTTTTTTTATTTTCTATAAACAATGAGTAGTAATCATAATATTCATGTTATGATAATAACTAAATTATATATCACGTTATATGGTTTTTATCATTCTAGGTATAATACCATTCATGATTTATTGGGTGATGATGTGCATAGGGTGAACGTACATTAAGAGTTTTAGGGATATAGGCCTTAAATGTTCTTTTGTGAGTTGGGCCACTAGGAATTAAAAGACTTGATGTCATGGAGGGTTCTCATATTCCTCATTCTAAGGACCCCTTGACATGATTATCATTCTTTCATATCATGTAATATTTGGATCAGTAGGATAATGGTAGAGTTTTTTTATTTAGATACTAGATTACACAACTCTTATATGGTATCGGTTTGAGTATTTATTTTCTGAGTAATACAACCTTTCAAATTTAAGATAAATGCTAATATAATATCTTATTATGATATAGAAGAAAAATATTATATTACCTAGGAATTGTTTTATGTTTAGAACCTCTCACAATTTCAATTTGATAAGGATATTTATGGGTACTTAATATAAGTCATGTTTATTCATAAAATTATGATAAATATTCTATCTTTAATAGTTCCCCTATGTATCCCTACCTATAATAGAGTATAGGAGAGAGAAATATTGGTGGATAGATTCTTTAATTAAGCAGCTCCTATGGCAGGGGATGTATGTAGTAGTATTTTGACAAAAAAATATTATTGTTTTTAGAAGGTAGATTGGTGGGTAATGGAATAAGAGGTGGCTTTATGCTCTTGATTAAATGTAAGATATTATCGTTCATAGATCCTAAATGGGAAAGATTAAATCGTGGTATATTATATGAATTTATTTAATGGGTTGTGATCGTATGGAATGATATTTATGGAATTTCATTGATATATCAGATAAAATAATTGTATATTGGATTATGATGGGCATGAAATGAAATGAGTAGTGTTGTAAGAACCCATATCACTATTCAGTTATGTTTTTCCTTTTCTCTAGAGTTTTTGAGAGAAATGAATTTTCTTGAAATTTCAGAAGTACACGTAGTGTACATTCTATGTACAGGTCGTGTACTCTTCCCGGCTCGAAGATGTGTGTTGGTCGTGCCCAGGCCACACACATGATGTGTAAGGCTGAGGTGGAGGCTGGTTAATTTGGAGTATGGTAAAATTGAAGTACACGGCATGTACTCTAAAAGTACATGTCGTGTACTTTCATTTTTTCATTAAACAGACCGGGGTGGCGGCTAACCCCCAAAATCATGTTCTTCTTCAGATTTTGTCCATTCGAGAGCTACCGTACGACCAGAACTTCGACGGGCTCCTGCCTCGCCGTCTGTTATCTGATTCGAGCACAGTCAGTTGCGTTGGAATCGCAGCGGTGAGTTCTTCCTTCTGCTTTAGCCTTGTTTCTTGATTCCTCCTGGTGTCCGAGATATTGTAGGTTGAGAAATTTGTGCATTTTCTCAGATCCATGACGTTCCAAGGGGAATCTATCATCGAGGATCATGTATATCGATCTCTTAGGATCGAGTTAGGTGGTTTGTGCCTTTCCATACAACGTTGATGAATATTTTGTTCAAATTCCACCAATACCCTTGGTCGGGGTATTGCGTCTTTCCAGTTTTGCCCTTGTTGTTTTCCTGCTTTGCATGATTTCATTAGTAGCGGTTATTTCTTGTGAGTAGTGTAATTTATTTTCTTCTCATGTTGCTTTTCCATTCTTGTTTTTCCTGTTGGGCATTTTTCTAGTTTCCATACATTGTTGTAGGATAGTAGAACTCTCTCTTTTGTTACTGTTGATCCTTAGTTTATAGCCAAGTAGATCTTGAGGTTTACATGGACGATACACACACGATGTGCATGTTTAGTTATACTCAGGACTGTGAGAACCTAGAGTAGCAGACCAATTGGAGAATTTATGGAAGGGCTTCTCCAGAGTGTCTTTTAATCACGATGCGAGACCAAATGGAGAATTGACGGAAGGGCTTCTACAGAGTGTCTTTTAATTAAGACGTGGGCCAAAGGGGGAATTGACATTGAGTTATTCCCAAGAGAGCCTTTAGCAATATACGAGACTATAGGGGGAATTGACTGTGATGGATTCCTCAGAGAGTCTACTTAATTACGTAGTTGAATCAGACGGTTGCGACTGTGTGTGCCTACCAGAGGGATGCTAGAACCAGGGGATGAACCATATGGGTTAGACTATGAGAGATACCCATAGGGTTACCTGTTTTCATCTTGTTGTAGACTGCTCACTTGTGTGCTTTACTTGTTAGAACTGTGGATTGTATCTGCTTGTTCTTATCTGTTTACTGCTTCTTGTTTTATTACTGCCATGTATTCATGGACTGTTAGGCACAAATCTTTGGGTGATTGGCTACTAGGATTGTATCGCACACCCTATTTGGGACATGCTTTTTGGCCTAAGCAGACTATGATTCTACAGATATAGACAAGGGCAAGCGCCCTTCAACTTCAGGATATTGACTGCATCAGAAGCTGGGGAGCATGGGACCGAGCAGTGGCTCGCGATGCTGAGGAGATTACATGATTTTTATTTTGCACTTGGGTCAGTTGTATTTTAGCACGTTGTTGTAACACCCCGAGATTTTATGAAAAATATTCTTTTAATATCATTATTGTCTTGTGTTTTATGCTACACCAAGATTACCTTGCGCTATACGCAGCACCGTATTATTTTACAGTATACGCAACACTATTCTTGGATCGTGTTACACACAATTTTGATAATAGTTATTCTACTCAACATTGAGTATATGTATATATATATATATATATATATATTCAATGTATAAATGAAATATGGATGGATCGGTTATACGAAACATCGAAGGATTCTTGCACAACATGCAACCCGGACTTGGCTTGCACTACACGCAATCACGACCTTCCTCGATAGTGTGTGTTGTACGCAATACCGGGTGTTACTAAACAAAGATATATTATTATAATATTATTATGAACTAGCCGTTATGAATATTATTAAATAAATTTTTAATTTTATAACATTTTTATTTATCTTACACATTTTCTAGAACCTGTTATAAGAACAATATAAAAGTTTCGGGTAAAATAAGTATTTTTCAAAAAATACAGTTTTGTCGCATTTTGATGGCGCACCCACTTTAAATATAGTTTTTGAAATGTTTATATGTTCCATTTTACAAAATAAAATTATCATTTGGAATCAAGAAATATAAATTTACTTTGGATAAATTTTTCATTTTATTCTGATGACTTTAATATTTTAATGAATAGTAAAAACACGCTATATTTTAATTAAAAACAACATTTTTCATCGTAATATCTTATTTGGTTAAATAATAATATTTAATGGTTTTAAAGTGTAAATATAATATATTTTTACCATTTAATATAATGTATGTCATTAACATTGATTCTACCTTGAATTCGTAGGATAAATCAATTCAATCTTTTGCAATGTTTTAAAGAAAAACCCAATTTCTTTCGAAAACAGGATATATTTTAATTTAATTTATACAACTTATGTTTATTGAATTTGGGAAAATGGATTCTATATTTGTAATCATTGGATCCAAATTATGTTAATAAGCAACTTTTTATTTTTGGAAATTATAAATAGCAACTACGGTAAATTTTATTTACCATAGTTAAAGGTAAATCGGGTAATTAAGGGTAAATATAAGATTATAAAATTACCCTAACACATGTAAAAATCCTATTGGATGACTAAAAGTAGACCCATATCACCTAATGGTAGGATTAGATTCATTTAATGGACTTTTTTCCATGAAAATAATTTAATTATTATTAAAACCATAGAATGTGACAACATGTCACTTTCTTAAATCTTATAAGTATAATAATTTTAATTTAGTGATAAACATCATGTAACTTCTAACATGAATAGTCTCCAGAAATCTTATACAATTATTACATCATAGGAATTTATTTAGAATTTTTAGGGATTAAATAATCATCATTTATTATGACACAAAGATGATGCAGTAATTGTCTTATTAATGAAATATTGACATAATTGATGTTATAAATACCCAAATAAATGTAATTTAAGACTTTTAATGAATTAAATTATTTATATATGTTAATATGACATGTTATTATTGATATAATTAAATTTTTAGAACTAATCAATCTGTTATAGGTTTCAGAAAATTCAATTACTAAATAGTGTCAAAATTGACAGAAAATAGGTTTTAAGACAAATATTATATTATTAATTGTTATTTTATTCCTAAAAATATAAGGTTCGTCAAAATTACTCAGATAAGGTTATATATATTAATAATAAAAAACTTGGGGTTCTTTTGTCTTGATATAGTGTGTTTATTAACCTTATAGTGTAAGAAAAAATGAAGACACGGTAAAAGTAAAATTATCAAACTTAAAGTTAAATATAAATGATTAGGTTAAAATAGGAACCTAAACTTGGATAAATTATATTGGATGAGAGATTTTGACCCATCCCCAACTTATCTTCGAAATAAATCAATTTTGAGCTATTTAAAACTGAATTTGGCTTTATAATAAAATAATATTTTTAGTTATTTCAAAGGTGCCCCTCTCCTCCCTTATAAAAGGGCACCCCCTTCCCTCTCATACTCACACCACGTTGAGCCTTCAATATTGGACAAAATCTGCCAAATTCTCTTCTCCACTTACCTAGAAACATCCTATAGGTTCTGTTCTTCCTAAAAGACCAATTTTAGTGCCCTAAGAGGAGGTCTCAAAGAGGCGCTTCAAAGAAATGGTAATTTCCATTACAGATTCTTTTATATTTATTTCCTCTTCCACTTCTTATTATTTAGTTGTTTCATTATGAAGTAATAACATCAGTATAACTCATATACTGATATGTTATTATAAGTATGAAACAGTCCTGTTTCACTATCTATCCATCCTACAGAAAACGATATCACCGCACGTGCGTACGTACGAAATAACGTCTCCACGCCGTGGTGTAATCTATTTTCCACCACCACCTTACTTGGATGGGTATAATGGTATAAATAATTACTATATATGACTATTATAAATTGATATTGATTCTGAAATAGTATACATATAGTCCAATACAATTCCATGATCATAGGAACGATATCATCACTCGTGCGTACGTACGGAATACCGTCTCCAAGATGTGATGTGACTCGTTCTACATGATATTCATTGTATAATGATTATATAAATGAATTGAATGAATGAATAGGATATATATTACACTAATAACATTCTGGAAATGAGGTATCTATAACCTAAAGTGAAGAATAAGAATTTATTCGACAAAACACGCATAAGAACAAAAATTAATAAACACCTGAATAACAAATAGTAATGAAATATTACTAATAAGAAGCTAAGAATATGACCATATATGATATCATAACAATAAGTATGATTCTGGAATAAGTAAATAACATTATTTAAATCATTATATAGGAGTTTCAGACACTTACGAAGCAAATCGGACCTAAGGTAAGGGAAATATCACAATCTCATTTGTATTCGAGATTGTTTATACTTCAGAATTTACTGGGGTGTATTTTATCATCCACATCCATGTTTCCTCAATATGTAATAATATTTCCATCAAACTACAATTTTTTAAAACCTATTTTACCCTTTGGTGAATTTTTAGTAAAAGATATGAAAGAAATCTTTTGTCATTTTTTGTATGAGGTACTTTTTGACTTTTCTGATAAAAGTAAAAAAAGAATGTTTTCTTTTTACTTATACGACATGAATGAATTTTTAAAACATTATTTCCAAGAATATTCCCTTACAAGTTTTTGGTTTTATTTTTAATCAACTTATTTTTGTTTAAAATTGTATGACATGTTAAGAAAGGAAAAATGTTTTTGAAGTAGAAAGGATATTTTCCTCAAGAATGGAGTTCAAGTGTTTTATCAAAATTATTTTCCATCTAAGATAATAAAGGGTGCTGCTTCTATCCCTATTTTTAAATTGATTTGATTATGTTGTGAGGGAATTATTTTTATTAATTCCTTTATCTTATATGAATTTTTTTATGATGTCATGATGATTAAGATTCCCATTTTTATTACATGGGTTATGCAATGATGTATGACTTATGATTTTGTGGCACACATAAGAATGGTATCATTATGAGATTGGTGGGACCTATATCTCCCTCCAATTCATTGGGTACGGATTTTATATCTCATGAGATTGACATGGATGGAACAGTAGGTTATACCGGTTCAGTGAAACCGGACTGAAACGAGGAGTGGACTCGGTTCAGAAATGGACTTTGTCCACTAAGGTAGTCTTGACAATTAGTCTTTACTAATAAGAAATGATTCTATATGATTATGTGTGTATGCCACAAAGTTCGATTTTTATGTTATGATTATTTGTATTTCATTTCACTACTATGATTTATCCCATGTTATGATATTATGATCTCTTTTGCAGGTTAAGATTTCCAAAATGTTATGTTCTTATGAATTTGATGTGATGGATATTTCTTTTGTTTACACTTACTGAGCATTTGATCTCACCCTTTTCTGTTTTCTTTTCCCCAGGATATAAAGAAAGGATTTAAGTAAGAAAAAAAGGGAAGATATTTATGGGAGATGTTGAAGATCTTTCACCATGATTAGAAGATTATCTTCCGAGTTTCCAATGACACTAAACTATTATGGTCTTTGTGTGTGTGTTTTTCTTATGTAATAAGTATTCCGCAAAAGTATTGTAATGTCCTTGTACGTTAAGCTTCGGGTCTCTACAGTTTGTATCTGAGGAAAGGTTTAGTCAACCTTCGGAAACTAGGATGCAAGAACGTTAGTGAGATCCCTAGAGATATTTCTAAGGTATGTTTAGGGATGTCTCTAAGGATAAGTATATGTATAGGATATAGTCCTAGAAGTATGGTAACGATATTAGATTAAACCAAAGATGTTAGATATTGAAGTTACTTCCCCTTTATTATCATTTTTGCCTTTTACACTATTCATTTTTGGGTTTTAGAAAATGGATTGAAACAAGATGATTCATGATAATGAAGGATATGATGGACAATGAAATGATGATCAACCAAATGAAATGAGATTTGGAAGTCTAAACATCATTATTATGCCGAATATGCAATCTCATAATATGATCAATAATGTAAAATTTGGTAAATTTCCTGACTCGGCTAATAAGAGAAAGATGGAGTTTGATGATGATCATAGAGGAAAGATAGTTCAATTTACCCTATGTAAATCATGTGGGAAGAGGCATCAAGGAGAATGTTTCAAGGGAATTGGATGATTCTTTGGGTGTGGAAAATAAAGACACAAATCCAGTAAGTGTAAAGGAAATGGTTCAGTTTACACCATGGATGAGGATAATGATATTTCTACGACATCAAAAATGGTTAAATGTTTTAAATATGGAATTTATGGGCATTATGAAAACCAATTCCCTAAGGGAAAGTCTCATGAAGAGATTCAATACAGCCGTATGAGTAGTATTTATGTTGATGATGATGAAGAGACTACAAATGATATGTGAGTCGAAAGAATTGTTGAAGCTCAGTCAATGGTTTAAGAAGGTAGTGGAATGATTACATATTTATCAAGTGTAATGTTGTATAAGTAATCTCATGGTACTATGGAATATAGAGAAATATAAGGATTGTTACACTGTTGTCTTTCCTTGAGTTTTGAAAGTCTATGATTAATGGTACCAGTATCCATGAATGGTTATTCAGATATTTTTTGGAATGTAGATGATATGCGCATAATGAAGGGATAAGGAGAATATTAAATGTTTGATATGTATTCATGAGCTCATGACTGATATAAGGATAAGGATATATCATGGTTTGAGTATATAGAAATTTTGGATTTTGGTATGTGGAAGGAGTTAACTTTTGACAGCATTCATGTTTTCACTAAGGGTTAATGGGTATTCATTTTTCAAGAGAATACATGATTAAGGTATTCACATGATTGGAATGTGACCAACAAGATATATGGGGGATAAATGATGGTATTCACATGCTTGGTTGATGACATTTTAAGTAATCATTTTCTTTATATTTTGAGCTTGAACCGAAGTATATTAGATAATCCTAAAGATTGGAATGGATTATGTTGGACATAAGTTAGTATTATTTAAGGATAGAACTTTTGATATTATATAGTTGTAGAAAAAGGAAAACCCACAGGACGGGCGACAACCCATCGCGTCGGACATGTCCATGGAAATCGAACCCACAACCGAAGTGCGACTGGCCTTTATCGCCTTCCATTGGCCTACAGGAAGTCCCTGGTTAGTAGAAACTAGTTTTATTTTATTACGCGGTATGATATAGGAAGTATAAGTTCATTTTTGGAATCGTATATGATTAACCTCACCATAGATGGACTTATGTATATTTGATAACATTTGCTAACCATTTTTTTGAAATAGATGGAATGACCCATCATTCTATCACATGATCTATTAACAATTAATTAATAAGAAATTCAACTTCATTTCTTTAAGAGATGAAGTGGAAATTGTTCAAAGCACAAACAACAGTGAAATTGTACCAAAATCATGTAAGTATTTCTTTTAATTCATCAACTTTAGGGAAATAATATTAAAAACCAAAAATGTTGTCCTAGTTCCCTTATATCTCATTAATCAAATGGTACCTTAGATCATCACAAATCAATAGCTTTGTGATTGTGGGATTTTTCATAGCAATGTTCTCTACCACTCTCCATCAGAACTTGATGGTTAGATTTTTCTTGCATATCCATATTTTCACCTATTTTATCCTATGTGGAAACCCCTTGATGAGATAATTTGGGTAACCATTACATTTCATACTTTAGTTTTTAAAATACACATTTTGGTATTCCTTTTTACGATGTGGGTCTCTATTAAAAAAACATTCGAGTAGTAAACCATTTATAACCCCGACGAATTTCAAGGGCGAAATTTATTTTAAGGGGGGTAGAATCTAACACACTGAGATTTTATGAAAAATATTCTTTTAATTTCATTAATTTCTTGTGTTGTATGCTACACCATGATTTCCTTGCGCTATACACAACACCGTATTAGCTTGTAGTATACGCAACACTATTCTTGGATCGTGTTAAACACATTTTTGATAATAGATATTCTACGCAACATTGAGTGTATATATATATATATATATATTCAATGTATAAATGAAATATAGTTGGATTCGGTTATACGAAACAACGAAGGAATCTTGCACAACACGCAACCCTGACTTGGATTGCATTACACCCAATCGCGACCTTCCTCGATAGTGTGTGTTATACGCAATACCGGGTGTTACTAAAAAAAGATATATTATTATAATAATATTATGAACTAGCCGTTATGAATAGTATTAACTAAATTTTGAATTTTATAATATTATTATTCATCTTACACATTTTCTAGAACATCTTATAAGAATGAAATAAATTTTTCGGGTAAAATTAGTATTTTTCAAAAAAACCAGTTTTACCGCCTTTTGATGGAGCACCCACATTAAATATAGTTTTTGAAATGTTTATAAGTTACATTTGACAAAATAAAATTATTCTTTTGAATCAAGACATAAAATTTTACTTTGGATAAATTTTTCATTTTATTCTGATGACTTTCATATTTTAATGAATAGTAAAAACAAGCTATATTTTAAATAAAAACAACTTTTCTCATCGTAATATCTTATGTGGTTAAATTATAATATTGAATGGTTTTAATGTATAAATATCATATAATTTAACCATTTAATATAATGTATCTCATTAGCATTGATTCTACCTTGAATTCGTAGGATAAATCAATTCAATCTTTTGCATTGTTTTAAAGAAAACCCCATTTTCTTTTGACAACGAGATTAATTTTAATTTAATTTATGCAAATTTTGTGTATTGAGTTTGGAAAAATGGATTAAATATTTGGAATCAGTGGATCCAAATTATGTTAATAAGCTACTTTTTACTTTTTTGAATTATGAATAGTAACTACGGTAAATTTTATTTACCATAGTTAAAGGTAAATCGGGTAATTAAGGGTAAATATAATATTATAAAATTACCCTAACACATGTCAAAATCCTATTGGATGACTAAAAGTCGACCCATATCACCTATGGATCGTATTAGATTCATTTAATGGATTTTTTTCCATGAAAATAATTTAATTATTATTAAAACCAAAGAATGTGACAACATGTCACTTTCTTAAATCCTATAAGTATAATAATTTTATTATTGTGGTAAACATCATGTAACTTCGAACATGAATAGTCTCCAGAAAGATAATACAATTATCTACATCATAGGAATTTATTTATAATTTTTAGGATTAAATAATTATCATTTATTATGACACAAAGATGATGCAGTAATTGACTTATTAATGAAATATTGACATAATTGATGTTATAAATACCCAAATAAAAGTAATTTAATACTTTTATTGAATTACACTAATTTTATATGTTAATATGACATGTTAGTATTGATTTAATTAACTTTTATTGAACTAATCAATCTGTTATGAGTTTCACAAAAATCAATTACTAAATAGTGTCAAAATTGACATAAAATAGTTTTTAAAACAAATATTATATTATTAATTGTTATATAATTCCTAAAAATCTAAGGATCGGCCAAATGACTCAGATAAGGTTATATCTATTAATAATAAACAACTTGGGGTTCTTTTTTGATTGATATAGTATGTTTATTAACCTTATAGTGTAAGAAAACATGAAGACACGGCAAAAGTAAAATTATCTAACATAAAGTTAAGTATTAATGATAAGGTTAAAATAGGAACCTAAACTTTTCTAAATTATATTAGATGAGAGTATTTCGACCCATACCCACCTTAGATTCTAAATAAATCAATTTGGAGCTATTTAAAACCGAATTTGGCTTTATAATAAAATAATATTTTTAGTTATTCCAAAGGTTCCCCTCTCCTCCCTTATAAAAGGGCACCCCTTCCCTCTCTTCCTCACACAACGTTGAGCCTTCAAGCTTGTCCAACCTCTGCCAAATTCGCTTATACACTTCCCTAGAAACATCCTAGAGGTTTTGTTCTTCCTCAATGACCAGTTTTAGTGCCCTAAGAGGAGGTCTCAAAGAGGCGCTCCAAAGAAGTGGTAATTTCCGCTACCGATTATTTTATCTTTATTTCCTTTTCCACTTATTCTTCTTTAGTTGTTTCATTTTGAAGTTATAAAATCAGTATCACTCATACACTGATATGTTATTATAATTATGAAACAACCCTATTTCACCATCTATCCATCCTACTTAAAAAGAAATCATTGCGTGTGTGTACGTACGGAATATCGTCTCCACACCGTGGTGTAATCTATTTTCCACCACCACCGTACTTGGATGGGTATAATGGTATAAATAATGACTATATATGACTATTATAAAGTGATATTTATTATGAAATAGTATACATACACTCCAATACAATTCCACGATCATAGGAACGATATCATCACACGTGCGTACGTACAGAATACCGTCTCCACGATGTGATGCGACTCGTTCTACATGATCTTCATTGCATAATGATTATATATATGAATTTAATGAATTAATATTATATATATTACACTAATACCATTCTGGAAAAGAGGTATTTATAACCTAAAGAGAAGAATAATAATTTATTCGACAAAACACGCATAAGAACAAAAAGTAAAAAACACCTGAATAACAAGTAGTAATGAAATATTACTAATAAGATTCTAAGAATATGACCATATATGATATCATAACAATAATTAGGATTCTGGAATAAGTCAATAACATTATTTAAATCATTATACAAGAGGTTCGGACACTTACAAAGCAAATCGGACCTAAGGTATGGGAAATATCACAATCGCATTTTTATTCGAGATTGTTTATACTTCAGAATTTACTGGGGTGTATTTTATCATCCACATATATGTTTCCTCAATATGTAATAATATTTCCATACACCTACAATTGATTAAAACCTATTTTACCCTTTGGTGAGTTTTTAGTAGAAGATATGAAAGGAATATTTTGTCAGTTTTTGTATGAGGTACTTTTTGACTTTTCCGATAAAAGTACAAAAAGAATGTTTTCTTTTAACTTATACGACATGAAAGGATTTTTAAAACTTTATTTCAAGAAGATTCCCTTACATGTTTTCAAGTTTATTTTTAATCAACATATTTTAGTTTAAAATTGTATGACATGTTAAGAAAGGAAAAATGTTTTTGAAGTAGAAATGATATTTTCCTCAAGAATGGAGTTCAAGTGTTTTATCAAATTTATTTTCCATCTAAGATAATAAAGGGTTCTGTTTCTATCCCTATTATTAAATTGATATTATTATGTTGTGATGGAATTATTTTTATGAATTCCTTTATCTTATATGACATTTTTATGATGTCACGATGTATAAGATTCCCATTTTTATTACTTGGGTTATGCAATGATGTATGATTTATGATTTTGTGGCACACATAAGAATGGTATCATTATGAGATGGGTGGGACCTATATCTCCCTCCAATGTATTGAGTAAAGAATTTATATCTCATGAGATAGACATGGATGGAATGGTAGTTATACCAGTTCAGTGAAACGGGACTGAAACGAGGAGTGAACTTGGTTCAGAAATGGACATTGTCCACTGAGATAGTCTTGGCAATGAGTCTTGACTAATAAGAAATGATTCTATGTTATTATGTGTGTATGACACAATGTTTCATGTTTTAAGTTATGATTATTGGGATTTCATTTCACTACTATGATTTATCCCATGTTATGATATTATGATCGCTTTTTCCAGTTAAGATTTCCAAAATGTTATGATCTTATGAATATGATGTGATTAATATTTAATTTTATTACCCTTACTGAGCATTTGAGCTCACAATTTTATGTTTTCTTTTCCCCAGGATATAAAGAAAGGTTTTAGGTAAGAAAAAAATGGAATATCTTTATGGTAGATGTTGAATATCATTCACCATGATTAGAAGATTATGTTCCGAGTTTCCAAAGACACTAAACAATTACGGTCCTTGTGTGTGTGTTTTTGTTATGTAATAAGTATTCCGCAAAAGTAATGTAATGTGTATGTACATTAAACTTCGGGTCTCTACAGTTCGTATCAGAAGAAAGTTTTAGTCAACCTTTGGAAACAAGGATGCGAGAACGTTAGTGAGATCCCTAGAGATATTTCTAAGGTATGTTTAGGGTTGTCTCAAAGGATAAGTATACGTATAGGATATAGTCCTAGAACCATGGTAACTATATTTGATTAAACCAAAGATGTTATATATTTAAGTTACTTCCCCTTTATTATGATTTTTGCCTTTTACACTATTCTTTTTTGGGTTTTAGAAAATGGCTGGAAACAAGATGATTCACGATAATGGAGGATATGATGGACAATAGAATGATGTGCAAACAAATGAAATGTGATTTGGAAGTCCAAACATCATTATTATGCCGAATCAGCAATCTCATAATATGATCAATAAAGTAAAATTTGGTATGTTTCCTGTCTCGGCTAATAAGAGAAATATGGAGTTTCATGATGATCATAGAAGAAAAAAAGTTCAATTTCCCCTATGTAAATAATGTGGGAAGAGGCATCAAGGAGAATGTTTCAAGGGAACTGGAAGATTCTTTGGGTGTTGAAAAGAAGGACACAAAGCCAGTAATTGTAAAGGAAAAGGTTCAGTTAACACCATGGATGTGGATAATGGTATTGTTTCGACATCAACAATGGTTAAATGTTTTAAATGTGGAATTTACGTGCATTATGAAAAACAATGCCCTAAGGGAAAGTCACATTAAGAGAATCAGTACGGCCATATGAGTAGTATTTATGTTGATGATGATGAAGAGACTACAAATGATATGTGAGTCGAAAGAATTGATGAAGCTTAGTCAATGGTTTAAGAAGGTAGTGGAATGATTACATGTTTATCAAGTGTAATGTTGTATAAGTAATCTCATGGTACTATGGAATAAAGAGACATCTAAGGATTGTTACACAGTTGTCTTTCCTTGAGTTTTTAAAGTGTATGATTAATGGTACCAGTATCCATGAAAGGATATTCATATATTTTTGGAATGTAGATGATATGGGCATAATGAAGGGATAAGGAGAAAATTAAATGTTTGAAGTATTCAAGAGCTCAAGATTGATATAAGGATAAGTTTATATCATGGTTTGAGTATATACAATTTTTGGATCTTGGTATGTGGAAAGAGTTAACTTTTGAAGGCATTCATGTTTTCACTAAGGGTTAATGGGTATTCATTTTCCAAGAGAATACATGATTAAGGTATTCACATGATTGGAATGTGACCAACATGATATATGGGGGATAAATGATCGTATTCACATGCTTGGATGATGACATTTCAAGTAATCATTTTCATTATATTATGTTCCTGGACCGAAGTATTTTAGATAAGCCTAAAGATTGGAATGGATTATGTTGGACATAAGTTAGTATTATTTAAGGATAGAACTTTTGATATTATATAGTTTTAGAAAAAGTAAAACCCGTAGGACGGGCGACAACCCATCATGTCGGACAAGTCCGTGGGAATAGAACCCACAACTGAAGTGCGACTGGCCTTTATCGCCTATCATTAGCCTACAGGAAGTCCATGGTTAGTAGAAACTAGTTTTATTTTATTAAGCGGTATGATATATGAAGTATAAGTTCATTTCTGGAATCGTATACGATTAACCTCACCATAGATGGACTTATATATATTTGATAACTTTTTCTAACCTTTTGTTTGAAACAGATTGAATGACCCATCATTCTATCACATGTTCTATTAACAGTTCTTGAATAAGAAATTCAACTACATTTCTTTAACAGATGAAGTGGAAATTTTTCAAAACACAAACAACAGTGAATTTGTACCAAAATCATGTAAGTATTTCTTTTAATTCATCAACTTTAGGGAAATTATCATGAAAACCAAAAATGTTGTCCTAGTTCCCTTATATCCGATTAATCAGATGGTACCTTAGATCATCACAAATCAATAGCTTTGTAATTGTAGGATTTTTCATAGACATGTTCTCTACCACTCTCCATCAGAACTTGATGGTCACATATTTCTTCTATATCCATATTTTCACCTATGTTCTCCTACATGGAAACCCCATGATGAGTTAATTTGGGTAACCGTTACATTTCATACTTTAGTTATTAAAAGACAAGTTTTGGTATTCCTTTTTACAATGTGAGTTTCTATTAAACAAACTTTCGAGTCGTAAACCATTTATAACCCCAACGAATTTCGAGGGAGAAATTCATTTTAAGGGGGGTAGAATGTAACACCCCGAGATTTTATGAAAATATTCTTTTAATTTAATTAATGTCTTGTGTTGTATGCTAAACCATGATTACCTTGCGCTATACGCAACACCGTATTAGCTTTCAGTATACGCAACACTATTCTTGGATCGTGTTACACACAATTTTGATAATAGTTATTCTACGCAAAATTGAGTATATATATATATATATTCAATGTATAAATGAAATATGGTTGGATTCGGTTATACGAAACAATGAAGTATTCTTTCACAACACGCAACACGGACTTTGCTTGCATTACATGCAATCACGACCTTCCTCGATAGCGTGTGTTGTACGCAATATCGGGTGTTACTAAACAATGATATATTATTATAATATTATTATGAACTAGTTTTTATGAATATTATTAACTAAATTTTGAATTTTTAACATTATTATTCATCTTACACATTTTCTAGAACATGTTATAAGAAAAAAAAAATTTCGGGTAAAATAAGTAGTTTTCAAAAAATACAGTTTTGCCGCCTTTTGAAGGCGCACCCACATTAAATCTATTTTTTGAAATGATTTTAAGTTCTATTTTACAAAATAAAAATATTCTTTGGAATCATGAAATAATAATTTACTTTGGATAAATTTTTCATTTTATTCTGATGCCTTTCATATTTTAATGAATAGTAAAAACACGCTATAATTTAATTAAATACAATTTTTTTCATCGTAATATCTTATGTGGTTAAATTATAATTTTTAATGGTTTTAAAGTATAAATCGAATACATTTTTACCATTTAATATAATGTATGTCATTATTATTTATTCTACCTTGAATTCGTAGGATAAATCAATCCAATCTTTTGCAATATTTTAAAGAAAAACCTGTTTTCTTTTGACAACGAGATTAATTTCAATTTAATTTCTGCAACTTTTGTTTATTGAATTTGGAAAAATTTATTCCATATTTGGAATCATTGGATCAATATTATGTTAATAAGATACTTTTTATTTTTGGGAATTATGTATAGTAACTACGGTAAATTTTATTTACCATAGTTAAAGGAAAATCGGGTAATTAAGGGTAAATATAATGTTATAAAATTACCCTAACACATGTCAAAATCCTATTGGATGACTAAAAGTCGACCCATAACACTTAATGTAATTATTAGATTCATTTAATCGTCTTTTTTCTATGAAAATAATTTAATTATTATTAAAACCAAAGAATGTGACAACATGTCACTTTCTTAAATCCTATAAGTATAATAATTTTAATTTAGTGATAAAATAAATGTTACTTCGAACATGAATAGTATCCAGAAATAAAATTAAATTATCTACATCATAGGAATTTATTTAGAATTTTTAGTGATTCAATAATTATCATTTATTATGACACAAAGATGATGTAGTAATTGTCGTATTAATGAAATATTGAAATAATTGATGTTATAAATACCCAAATTAATGTAATTTAAGACATTTTTATAATTACACTAATTTTATATGTTAATATTCCATTTTAGTATTTATTTAATTAACTTTGTTTGAACTAATCAACCTGTTATGAGTTTCACAAAAATAAATTACTAAATAGTGTCAAAATTGACATAAAATAGTTTTTAAAAAAATATTATATTATTAATTGTTATTTTATTCCTAAAAATATAATTTTATGTCGATTGACTTAGATAAGGTTATATATATTAATAATAAACAACTTGGGATTCATTTTACTTGATATATTAAGTTTATTAACCTTATAGTGTAAGAAATCATGAAGACACGGTAAAAGTAAAATTATCTAACTTAAAGTTAAATATAAATGATAAGGTTAAAATAGGAACCTAAACATGGCTAAATTCTATTGGATTAGAGTTTTTTGACCTATACCCACATTATCTTAGAAATAAATCAATTTGGAGCTATTTAGAACCGAATTTGTCTTTATAATAAAATAATATTTTTATTTATTCCAAAGGTTCCCCTCTCCTCCCTTATAAAAGGGCACCCCTTCTCTCCCTTCCTCACACCACATTGAGCCTTCAAGCTCGGCCAACCTCTTCCAAATTCTCTTCTACACTTCCCTAGAAACATCCTAGAGGTTATGTTCTTCCTCAAAGACCAATTTTAGTTCCCTAAGAGAAGGTCTCAAAGAGGTTCTTCAAAAAAGTGGTAATTTTCGTTACCGATTCTTTTATCTTTATTTCCTCTTCCACTTCTTCTTATTTAGTTGTTTCATTATGAAGTAATAACATAAGTATCACTCATATACTAGTATGTTATTATATGTATGAAAAAACCCTATTTCACCATCTATCCATCCTACAGAAAAAGAAATCACCGCGCGTGCGTACGTACGGAATACCGTCTCCATGCCGTGGTGTAATCTAATTTCCACCACCACCTTACTTGGACGGGTATAATGGTATAAATAATGACTATATATGACTATTATAAAGTGATATTGATTCTGAAATAGTATACATATAGTCCAATACAATTCCACGATCATAGGAACGATATCATCACTCGTGTGTACGTACGGAATACCGTATCCATGATGTGATGCGACTCGTTCTACATGATCATCATTTCATAATGATTATATAAATAAATATAATGAATTAATATGATATATATGACAATAATACCATTCTGGAAATGTGGTATCTATAAACTAAAGAGATGAATAAGAATTTATTCGACAAAACACGCATAAGAACAAAAAGTAATAAACACCTGAATAACAAGTAGTAATGACATATTACTAATAAGAAGCTAAGAATATGACCATATATGATATCATAACAGTAATTATGATTTTGTAATAAGTCAATAACATTATTTAAATCATTATACAGGGGGTTCGGACTCTTAGGAAGAAAATCGGACCTAAGGTAAGGGAAATATCACAATCTCATTTTTATTCGAGATTTCTTATACATCAGAATTTACTTGGGTGTACTTTATCATCCAAATCCATGTTTCATAAATATTTAATAATATTTCCATCCACCTAAAATTGTTTAAAACCTATTTTACCCTTTGGTGAGTTTTTAGTAAAATATATGAAATGAATCTTTTGTCATTTTTTGTATGAGGTACTATTTGACTTTTCCGATAAAAGTAAAAAAAGAATGTTTTATTTTAACTTATACAGTATGTATGGATTTTTAAAACATTATTTCCAAGAATATTCCCTTACAAGTTTTCAAGTTTATTTTAATCAACTTATTTTAGTTTAAAATGGTATGACATGTTAAGAATGGAAAAATGTTTTTAAAGTAGAAATGATATTTTCCTCAAGATTGGAGTTCAAGTGTTTTATCAAAATTATTTTCCGTATAAGATAATAAAGGGTTCTGTTTCTATCCCTATTCATAAATTGATTTGATTATGTTGTGATGAAATTATTTTTATGAATTCCTTTATCTTATATGATTTTTTTTATGATGTCACGATGTTTAAGATTCCCATTTTTATTACATGGGTTATGAAATGATGTATGATTTATGATTTTGTGGCACACAGAAGAATGGTATCATTATGAGATGGGTGGGACCTATATCTCCCTCCAATGCATTGGGTAAAGATTTTATATCTCATGAGATAGACATGGCTGGAACAGTAGGTTATACCAGTTTAGTGAAACGAGACTGAAACGAGGAGTGAACTCGGTTCAGAAATGGACTTTTTCCACTAAGATAGTCATGGCAAGGAGTCTTGTCTAATAAGAAATGATTATCTATGATTATGTGTGTATGCCACAAAGTTTCATGTTTGATTTTATGATTATTGTGATTTCATTTCACTACTATGATTTATCCCATGTTATGATATTATGATCTCTTTTGAAGGTTAATATTTCCAAAATGTTATGTTCTTATGAATATGATGTTATTGATATTTCTTTTGTTTACCATTACTGAGCAATTGAGCTCACCATTTTATGTATTCTTTTCCCCAGGATATAATGAAATGTTCTAGGTAAGAAAAAAAATTGATGATCTTTATTGGAGATGTTGAAGATCTTTCACCATGATTAGAAGATTATGTTCTGAGTTTCAAAGACACTAAACTATTGCGGTCCATGTGTGTGTTTTATCGTTATGTAATAAATATTCTACAAAAGTAATGTAATGTCCTTGTATTTTATGTTTCGGGTCTCTACATTTGTTGTGTTTGTTGTTTTACTTACATACTTGTACCTGCTGCATCATTGTCATCATAGTTATATATCTACATTTCTTCCACTGCTTGGTTTCTATTATTATGCATGTTGTTAAATTCTTATGCTATTTATTATTGTTTCCTTATCTTGTATACATTACCGAATGATGGCATAGTATCCCCACCAACTCACCAAGGTCCTCGCTGCTAGTCGGCAGCCTCTGGCATTTGGGGAAACACGCTTGAGTTCATGTGGTGAACCAGGTACGTGGCACCAGTGGAGGGGCTCTAGACATAGGACGTTACAAAGTGGTATAAAAGGACTCCATTTCTCTTTCTTTACTGTTTATAGAATTTAGGATGGGATAGGATGGATTCGCTACTAGGCATTAATATGTACCAGGGAGTAGCTGACCCGTGTACATAGAAAAGCCATACTACCTCGTTAATTGCAGTTTTCTGGTTTTGAGATTTTATAGTTGGCCTGCTTTCACCGAGAGTTATTCAGATGGCTTGTGCTATTTCCGTTTTGATATTTCAGTTATATTTTGGTCGCAACCATATGAGATGAGGGTATTCCATCTCATGCATCATATAGACACTTGTAAGAATCACATTCCATTCATTCTTCCCATGCCATCTAGGGTGCATTAGCAATTACATGCTGTTGTGATAATCCTTTTTTAGATTATGCATGCTGTTTTGATAGTTGTTTGATAGATTCTCTTCTTCTATGTTAGAAAACTATTTATTTGTTCTTTGTTTAAACTGAACGCCAAATTTTGGTTCTTGAGGTGTCCTGGGCCAACCTGGATAGGAATTTGGAATCTTTTCCCTTGTTTGTAGTGTTTCTGGAATTCTGCGCAGTTTTTGAGCTACTGCCTAGAAAAACCTAGAATACACGGAGTGTACTTATTGGAAACATGCCGTGTAGTTTTCAGGCTGTGTCACTGACCGTGTGACTTGAACACGGTGTCGTGGGAGTAACATCGAGAACACTTCGTGTGAGTTTGAAGTTGTGTACCCGGCCATGTCACTAACAGCACGGGCCAGGGATGCTTTGGTAGAATACACCGTGTCCATAGGGAACACACCGTGTAGTCTTGTCCAGGGACCCGGTCATGTCACAAACAAAACAGGCTGGTGCTACCTTCCTTTCCACACACCATTTTTGTAGGGAACGTGTTGTGTAGTCCTGTCCAGGTACCCGGCCATGTCACGAACAACACGGGCCGACATTACCTTCCTTTCCATGCTCCGTGTTTGTTCAGAACATGATGTGTAGTCTTTCCCAGGTACCCGGTCGTGTCCCATACAACACGGAACGGTGTTGCCTTCGCCTATGCACGTCGTGCCTCTTCGGGGCATATCGTGTATGGTCTAGCTATGTAGAAGACCGTGTACTCAACAACACGGGATGCCGAAGCCTTGTCCAGTGCACGCCATATTGTTTCAAACACACCATGTAGTCTCGGGTTGAGTCGGACCGTGTGGGTTAGTTGTGGAAGGAGACTCTGGAAGGGGAATAGTTTCAAGTACACGCCATGTGAGGGGGTCAACACGCCGTGTAGTTTGAAGTGTACCCGACCTTTAGGGCAGGAGTACACGCCCATGTCAATTGATTAAAAAGACACCTCGTGTAGTTTTATACACGCTGTGTAGTCTTGTTTTGAAATCTTGTGTTCTTTCCTTCCCATGTTCCCATTTTTTACTCTTGTGTTCTGTGTCCTTGTTTTCCTGATCCAAGGTGTGATTTTTATCTTTCAGAGCTATGCCTCTGAGTCTTCCTCCAGTCGTACTTCTGTCATCTGGCAGTGATCAGATGCCAGACAGGGCTGATCGAGAACTTCTTGTCGATCCCCCAGCCGATCCATCCTTGGAACTGGTTTTTGTACCAGTCGTGGGTACTGATGCGTAGTTCAGGGAAGGTTTCATGAGGATGATGCAGGCCTTCCAGAGAGCACCGACTCCTACCTCGTCTATGGAAGACTTGATGCGGGTCTTTCAGCAGCAGAATCCTCCCACGTTCTCGGGGGAGGGAGGACCTTAGGTTGCAGAGTCATGGATGTAAGCCATGATGACTATCTTCGAGCATCTGGAGACTCCTCCAGATAGGCGGGTCAAGATCGCCATCTACATTCTTCGAGACTCCACCAAGAGGTGGTGGGATGTGATATCACAGGCGGGTCAGCAGCTTGCTATGACTTGGGAGGAGTTCCAGCGCGTGTTCTACGACTACATCTACCTGAAAACCCTGAGGGCCGATCGAGACCAGGAGTTCATGATCTTAGAGCATGGTAATCTATTTTCATGGAGTATTCCACTCGTTTCACTAAGTTTCAGTGTTTTACACCCCCTCGGGATGGGAGTGGGGTGTTCGTGGAATGAAATTTTGAGGATGGACTCAGGTGGGAGATCTGCTCGCAGCTGAACATCTTCCTGCTGACTACCATTACTTCCAAGGTCAACTAGGAACTGATTGCGGAGCGCAATCTTAGAGACTATGGATCTGCGAGCCTGGGCGGTTCTGCTTCCAGAGCATGCCTTCCTCCAGGTGACGGCAAGAAGCACCGTAGAGAGCCTACGCGTGGTGATTCGAGGAAGCGAGACACATCATCAGGCAGCCAGGTGACATGATACCAGTGTAGCCGGACAGGGGACACAAGTCCGTAGTGCCAGAGGGACCCTCTGGAATGTCGATATTTCGGCAAGATGGGTCACCTTTAGCGTTACTGCCAAGTTTTCTCCCCAGAATCTGGTGACCGGGGTTCTTCCATGACTCCTCGTTCCGGAGTAGCACCGCCAGTTTCTCACCAGTGGGGGAACTGGAGTTCTTCCAGCTGTTCGGGCCGAGGTGGAGGTCAAGGCCGTGGCGGTCAGCCACCAGTTTCTCAGCACTAGCACGATGGTTCATCTTAGAGTGGTCATCCAGGGGTGAAGGGCCGCGGTACAGGCCATTCATTCACTGTGGAGTAGACTTATCAGGAGCAGGATCCCGACCCTTCTACCATTCAAGGTCGGATTTTATTAGCCTCAGTTTTATCTTCGTCCCTTTTCGATAACGGTGCTACACATAGTTTTATCTCTATTGTCGTTGTGGAGAGCCTTGGACTCTACATCGTTTCTTCTGCAGACTCATTGAAACTAGACACACATTTGGGAATGAGGACGTCTAGTGTACGCTACTGTAGAGAGTGACCTCTAGAGGTTTTAGGGTATCACTTCATATAGGATCTCTATGTCCTAGAGATGACAGGCTATGATGTCATTCTCGGCATGTACTGGTTGATTCCCTTCCAGGAAGTCATTGACTATTATCGCCGCAGAGTCAGTTTCATTTCACTAGAGGGTGAATCTTTCATTCATAGAGGAAAATGGGACGTTCGGGCAAGTCGGGAAGGACTCATTCATCTTGGGATAGGATGGGTGACAACCCATTTTGCTAGTCATTATCTGGATGATCAGGGGACTCAACAGTTTTACTTTCCTCCTGTGGTGTATCGCATCATGGATGTCTTTCCAGATGACATTTCGGGTTTTCCTCCAGAGCGTGAGGTAGACTTATCTATTGAGCTCAGGCCAAAAGCGGCACAGATGTCTATTCCTCCCTATAGGATGGCCACACCTATGTTTCAGGAGCTCAAGAAGCAGTTGGAGGAGCTACAGGATAAGGGTTTCATTAAACCCAGTACTTCTCCTTGGGGTTAGCCTGTTCTATTTGCAAAGAAGGTAGACGGTACCGTTCGGCTTTGTGTGGATTATCAGAAGTTGAACAAGTTGACGGTAAATAACCAATATCCCTTGTCGCGGATTGATGACGTGTTCGATCATCTTCGAGGAGCCCGGGTGTTCTCGATGATCGATTTGATGTCTAGTTATCATCAGTTGCACGTTAGACCATCAGGTATACCTCTGACAGCCATCAAGAGAAGGTATGGCCTATACAAGTATACAGTCATGCCGTTCGGTCTCACAAATGCACCTGCAGTTTTCATGGAATTGTTGAACCGAGTGTTCTATCCATGCATGAACTCCATCCTAGTGGTCTTTGTGGATGATATCATAGTGTACTCTCAGACTCGACACAACCATTCCACACATCTTGAGATCGTTCTGAGTACACTGAGAGAGCATCAGCTTTATGCTAAACTCTTGAAGTTCCACTTTTGGATGGTTCAGATTCACTTCTTGGGTCACGTCATCTCAGAGGCTGGAGTATCATTGGACCCATAGAAAGTGAGAGCTGTAGTTTCTTGGGAGCATTCGAAGAACATCCTTGATGTACGGAGTTTCCTAGGGATGGCTGGATACTACAGACGTTTCATTCAGGACATTTCGTGTCTAGCAGCGCCTTTGACAGGATTGACCAAGAAGGGGGTGAAGTTCTCATGGTCAGATTCTTATGAGTCAGCCTTTCAGAAGCTGAAAAGGAAGCTGACGTCAGCAACAATACTAGACTTTCCAGAGCTAGGAAAGAGATAAATTGTTTACAGTGATGCTTCAGCTATCAGGATGGGAGATGTACTTATGCAGGTAGATGGATTTGTGGCATACAGGTCTCGGTAGTTGAGGCCACATGATAGGAACTACCCTACGCACGATCTGGAGTTGGCAGCTATTGTTCATGCCTTGCTCTGTTGCAGACACTATCTTCTGGGAGAGCACTTTGTGGTCTCCACTGACCACCGGAGTCTCAAGTATATCTTCACTCAGCATGATTTGAATCTTAGGTAGCGCATGTGGTTCGAGTAACTTCAGTATTTTTATTATGATATTGCCTATACGCTGGGAAAGGGTAACGCTGTGGTAGATGCGTTGGGTAGGAGAACTCAGGTTCAGGTAGTTCAGGTGGCCCGTAGTGAGTGGAAGCTGATGGATTCGTTCTCTGAGATGCATCTAGTGGTGCACGACAGAAGGGGATATACTTTTCTATCATCTGTAGTTGTTACCTCCATGCTACATGATCAGGTACGGATGAGGCAGCTATCAGACTCAAAAGGCTTAGTCCTGCGAGAGAGTGTGCCAGGAGAGGACCCTCTTCCTGGATGGAATGTGGGTTAGGATGAGATATTGTGTTTCCAAGGACGCGTAAGGGTGCCAGCAGACATACGTGAGGAGCTGATGCGGGATTTCCATTTCTCTGTTTGGGCAGTTCATCCTGGCGTCACCAAGATGTATCGGGACCTTCATCGCCAATACTGGTGGCCAGGTATGAAGAAGTATGTTGCTGGTTTTGTCATTATATGTTCTAATTGTCAGTAGGTGAAAGAAGAGTATCAACGACCAGTGGGACTTTTACAGCAGATACCCATTCCATTGTGGAAGTGGAACAATGTTCCGATGGACTTCGTGACCGGGTTACCGAGATCACCCCGAGGGAACGATATTGTTTTTGTTGTCATCGAAAAATAGATTAATGTTCCTCGCTTCTTTCCGATCATGGAGACCTTCAGTTTTGATGATCTAGGATGAATTTACATCAAGGAGATCACTCGTCTGCATGGAGTTCTGCGCTCTATTGTTTCAGACAAAGATGCGTGCTTTACCTCTCTGTTCTGGAAGGGACATCAGAATGCCTTGGGTACGTAGGTACTTTTGAGTACAACATATCATCCCCAGACTGATTTCCAGTCTGAGCGCATGATCCAGGCGCTTGAGGAAATTCTCTGAGCTTACATCCTTGATTTTGGTGGTTCTTGGGAGAAGCATATTCCTCTGGTAGAGTTTTCCTACAACAACAGTTTCCAGGCGACCATTCAGATGGCGCCATACAAGGCTTTGTACGGTAGGCCATGCCAATCACCCTTATGCGGGCTAGAGGCAGGAAAGGCATCTATGCTGGGACCTCGTCTTGTACAGGAGACTTCAGAGCAGATAGAGCTGATTTGGAAGAGGATGGATATAGCACAGTCTCGACAGAAGTCTTATGTTGATTTGGAAGAGGATGTATATTTATTATGGACTGTTTTAACCTTATTTAAAAATGTAAAATAGAATATTTTATTTTAATGTATATGATGTCATTGGTTTCTCTAACCAGTATAATAAATATTTAAACATTAGATTAATATATAATTTTTCATTATCTATTCAAAGAAGAACCTGATTCCCATTCTCCATGTTATTATGGAATAAAATTGGGGTTTTAACTTAATTGTGTAATTGAATATAGGACGTTGTTTTAATAGAGTGTTAAAATATTTTACCTGAGGTTTCATTAATGAGATTTCCCACAAACAATGTTTATGATGGATTGAACTCTATCAAACTTCATAAGTGAGCCCAATAAATCATATATGATTGGTATTGTAATAATATAGGTCTTTGGGAAGCCTGATATAATTTATATTATTGGTGTTTCTAGATAGTTCATAAATTTTTTGGGCAATGATAATGTTCTCTAGTGTATAATATTAGATATTTTCAATATGGTTACTCTAATAGTGTGGTTTTTTCACTATTAAGTTGATCATGGGTCAAGGAATATTTATGATGTTTATATGATTTGTAATTAAATTTCATTTACATACATATATTTTAATTGTTATGATAATGAATTATATTTATAGAAAATATGCACTATTTGTATAAAAAGGTATGTTTATGAATATATTATCATTGGTTTTCATGATTTTCACAACTGTAATAGAGAAAATATTTTTAGGCATCGTACTATAAATGTTGTATTAATCCCATCATTCAAAATAATTTCTAATGTTATTTATGATGAATATGGGCGATGATTCATTCATGAAAAAATTTATGAAGATATTTCATGAAACAAAACATGTTTCTTATTATGATTTCTGTTTAGTGAAAAATATATACTTATTAGAAATGTAATCTTTTTATTATATGTTAAAATTATGTTTTATTAATGTCTTTAATATATAAAATGATTATCATAAATTAAACTTATTAATTATATAAATTGATTTTTTGTTTAGAGTCATTGTAATTTTTAATATATATGGAATATTTTTTATTTATGTGTATAGAGAAATTTTTTAGATATCATTATAGGTCAATATACTAATAATACACTACCATTAAAATATTTTAAATAAAATTTATATTTCATTAATATAAATTATTAACATTACAATGATTTTTATCTAAACTATGTTCGTTAAAAAAAATTATTATAGAGGAAAGATAGAGGATATAATATATTGTTACCTAAACGATAATATCCATCTATACGAGAATCCCAAATATTAGAAACTATAACTTTTATGTTTTTATAATGTCATAGATAACAAATGTTGTATGTATTGATGAAATCCATGATTGAGATATCCCAGATCAACCTTAGAAAAAATAGGATAATTGAGCACCTGATGAAACAACAGTCTCTATCTTTCAGGGAAACATTTGATCATGTTTTTTATATTGGATGGATAAATTCCATATAGAATTATTAGAATTCCAAGTGTGTTTATAATTTCAAAAAGAAGCCCTTTCTATTTTTCATTTTGAATGAGATGTTGATCAATTGTATTATTTTTTATGAATATCATAGACATTGACTACTATGATTACATAAAATTAGGAACTATAAAAATATATTCCTAGGGAAAATATTTCTCAAATAATATTTTACTCCGTTTTAAGAAATAGTACATTACATTAAAGAAAAATAATTATCATTCAATACTATCATATGAAATTTTTTTACAATATTGGAAAATTATATAACATATTATATCTAGGAACATGATTATATGATTAATCTTTTTAAAATATGATTGAAACTAATATATCTATTTGAATTATATTACCATGAAATAAAAAGTGACTATAAATTTTTTTGGTGTTCTTATAAGGTAGTGATAGCGTTCCCCGATGATCATGTATTTCATTAAAAGAGGAATAAAAAAGACTAAATTGAAAAAATTTAGGGAATAATTCTAAAAATATGTTTCAAGGTTTAAAATCTTATTCACATATTGTTATATGTTAGCTAGAAATAATCATGGGGAATGTTTGATATATTTTAGAAAGTGTTTTCAGTGTTTTATGTTTTACCTCATAGATTGTTACTGGAAATAAAATAGTTTAAAATAATCAATAAATGTGCTAAAACATATCCATTCATAAATGATATGTTTTATTTATAATTATTTGGTTCATTTTTTAATCATGTGTAAGAAGTTTGTTACTCATGAAGGAAATCAATAGTTCTAAAAGAGAATAGTGCGGGAAAATATTTGAAATTTTTTTTTGTTGATATAGGGATATCTAATTAAGTGGTAATATGTATTCTATATGTTTATTTTAAATATTCAAATCTTTTGTTTAACTATGGATCTTTACATTTTTTTCATTTTTGAGATATTTTCAACTAAAATAAAAATTTTACCCCATGAATGTATTATATAGCTTTGTTAAAACAATTATGTGTTTATATTATTGATGTAATGATTTATAAGTGTCTTTTTATTGTTATTAGTGGGATGGTATTCCTTATAAGTATTGTTGATTTTCACTTTCTATTGTTATATATTATTTTGGGAATGAATTTTTTTTTCTATCATGATATGATTGATTTTATACACAATAGCTTACATACAAATAATTTTATATATTTGATAACAAATAATGAATATGATAAATATATTATTTATAATAGTGATTTTTACCTTAATCATGTTTTATAAATGAAATAAATTATTAAAATTAACAATATCATTGTAGTTAATGGAGATATGGATGTCATATCTATGTAATAAATCAGTTTTATTAATCACTGGGAGGGTTATTTTACTACTGAATTAGTATATTATGCTAGAACTATTTCAAAACCCCTACATTTAATGGATAAGCAAAAAATATGGAATTAAAAATAAATTGAATGAGTTTCCTGATATTGGGTTAATTCATCTATGAACATCACTATGGGCTGAACATATTTATTTATTAAAATATTGATGTTTTTATGAGGATTTCATTTGATTTTTGTGAATTAAATAACATATTTATTAAGAAAAATACCACTTTTTCTCACAATAATTATTTTATTAACATATCTAGGGAAAATTTTATTTTTTGAATATAAATTAAACATTGGGTATCAATTGTTGATAATGAAGGATACTGATCTCTAGAAGAAATTATTTTATAATATATATGGGAATTAGAGTTGGTAGTAAACACTTTGGGTTATCTGACCCACCACTGATATTTATATATCATTTAGATACAATATTCTTAGGATATTTGGATTATTTGTACGGTGTGTTTAATATGGAAATATTTGTAAATGAAAAAATTAATGAGGATAGTGAAATATAACTAATGATGATTTATTAAACTATAAAAGAAATAAACAATATATAAAACATAATATGTGCAATTTTTGGTTGTATAAAAATTCCTTCCATGTTTATATTTCTACATAATATAGAAAAACTATTTACACTTTTACTTTTTAATGTTCCACTAATGACCAAAAAAATTACATAGACTCATAATTTTATTGCTTCAGTTTGTTAATACAAAATTACTTTTGAAAACATTGCTCTATTTTTTCAAATAACTATTTTAACATAACGTGGATTTTAATTCATTTGGATAAAAGAGTGTGATATCAATTTTCCCATAAAATTTGAGAGGATTATCCAATATTCATCGTTCCAACTAGAAATGATAATTTTTTTATCTAAAATGATTCTTATTTCATGGGGTGTGGCTCTTTAGCAATTCCAAATTATTAGTTAATTGCATACAATCCATGAAAACTAAATCATGATGAGTTATATTATCGAATATGTCTTCTCAAATAATATTCATTTGGGTTTTCATAAAAAATTGAAGGCTTAAATCATATAGATCTATTTGTGAAATATATACTAATTATAAAATATTAATATGTATATTAACAAATAATTGAGTTTAAAATTTTATAGAGATGTTTTTTGGGAAATAAATAATAATTATATTTGGATGATTAACTATCATCGTAGAAAAGAACAAAAAATATCTAATCCTTTGATACATAAAAATAATATTTCATTAACTATATTTCACTTTGAAAATTGTCCATTGGTTACTTATTAGTGGAAATTTATGCAAGATGTTGTGGATATATGAAAAAAACAATATTTTGTTTTAAGAGTCTATAAAATAATCTCTATCAGTTATAATTATTAAATTTCATATCGATTCTCGTGAGTTATTGGAAATGGTAGAATTGGTTTTGAAGGTATATCTTCTTGATTTTTTTTCAAGAAGTCATTTTGGGGATTTTAATGTGGTTATATGATCCCTATGATTCATAAGTGAAAACAGAATTATTGTGTGAGTCCTAGTGTTCGTTATTTATTTATCTTCCTAGAAGCACTAACATGTATGAAGAACCTCATGAGTGTTTATATTTGTATGTATGTTTAAATTGATATTAATATAATTTCCAAGAAATTTTTGAAATTTCAAAATGTTATGAATGAATTTTTAATTTCAGAAGTGTATGAATCATAACTTTTCAATTACAAATTTTCAATGGAGAAATAATCATTAGATTTTTGTGAGATTTTATACGATATATCAATGAAATTATAAGAACATGGATCTTCATTTCAGTATGTGTTACCTATTCTGGTCTTTTTTGAGAAAAAGTAGAAATTCTTGAATTTTTTTTCTATGTACACAGTGTGTACTTTATGAGTACACTTAGTGTACTTAATTGCCGCAGGAGGCCATCTGATTGTCGTGTAGTAACCACAAACACGACTATGTGGGATTGACATAGAGTCCTCTTAAAGAGGATTATAAAATTGGTGAGTACAAGTCGTGTACTTCAAAAGTATATGTCGTGTACTTTTTTCTACATTAATCGCATTGTGGTCGGGTCCAATGACCAGAACTCTCTTCAATTAGGTCATGTTCGTCCAAGAGCGTTATACGGCTGTGGATCTTTGAAGATCTCTTGAGCGTGCGTCCGTCATCCGAATCAAGCACCATATAATGTGTTGGAATCACATTAGTGAGTTCTCTCTGCTCCTAGAGCACCATCTTCGGATTTCTCCTCTCTCGTGAGATATCATGGGTTGATGGTGTTAGTCATTTTTGTAGATCCTCAATGTTCTAAGGATATTGAATCTTCGAGGTCCACATATATCGATCTCTAAATTTCAAGGAAGATGATTTTTTTCTTTTCATTTCAGCATCTTTTATTATTATGTGCAAATTCCACCAATAACATTGAATACGGTATTGCGTGTTTACCGTTATACCCTTGTTGATTTCCTTCCATGCTTGTATGCATGAGTAGAGGTTATTTGGATTTTAATATGGTTGATTTTTATGCTTTGGATGTATTTCTCATGCATTTTATGTTTATGAATGTTTGGTCCATTTAGGCAGTTTGACTGTCTTTCCTGTTTTCCATTCCTGTCGGTGTAGGATGGAGAGTTTTTATTTTGATATGCTTGATATACTGTAGACTATTTATCCAATTAGTTCTGTAGGTTTACTTTTTCCATATAGTATTGTTATGCTTGTTGACCTAGACATGGCCATGTGATCCTGGTGAAGTAGTCTATATGTTGAATTGACTGATTGATCTTCCTCAGAGAGTCTTTGAACTCTTTAAATGATAAGGGGGAATTGGCAGATTGAGCTTCCCCATAGATTCATGGAATTATTTTTAACTTCTTTAGACTATAAGGGGAATTGATGGTGAGTGATTCCTAATATAGACTATGAATGACATGGGCTATAAGGGTAATTGAATGAGAGATCTTCCTAAGATATTCCTTGACCTTGGGGATATAAGGGGAATTTACAGTTACTTCTTCCTCAGAATGTTCCTGACGACCTTATACTATAAGGGGAATTGGCTGTGACTGATTCCTTACAGATTCATTATATACTAAACTACAATGGTTAGGCCTAGCGTACTTCCCAGAGTATGTATTTTACTTCTTATGTAGGACTAGAGGGTATGGCTGGGAGTACATCCCATAGGGTTGCATATTTGTGTTTACATGTTTTTCTTTTTGATTACTTGATATAGAAACTGTGGATTGTTTATTGCTGAGTAGTTTCCTGCTTACTATTCTCTGAACTTTAACTGCCATATATTCACTGACTGTAAGGGACAGATCTTTGGGTGGTTGCATACTGAGAGTTATTCACACACCCTATTTGGGTTATGATTTTGGGCCAAACATATTATATTGTTCTGTTCATTGTTATGGGAAAGTGCCCTTCTACTTCATGTAGTTGACTTGTTGTGGAGTTGGAGAGAATGGGTCTATGATTTGGCTTGCGATGTTATGGGGCTTTTTATCCTTTTCGTTTGTACTTTGGTTTAGCACTATTTTTATTTCCATCATTTTGACTTGTTTGTATGCTTTCCTAGACCTATGTATCGTGTATCATTATATATATATGTGCTCTAGTTGTTTATTATTCCATTATTCCATAGATTACTATTTTTGGATATTTACTGCTTCTATTTTTTTAATTGTTTACATCTGTTGTGTACTCTACCAAATGAGGGCATAGATTCCCCACTATCAAACCCAAGCCCTTGCTTCTAGTCGACAACCTTTGGTGTGCGTTGAAATGTGTCACGACCCATCCCCCAGGGCCCATATCGTGAATACCCCAAGCCCACCTTCCATAGGCCAGGGGTTGGAGACTACCACCAAAGGAGTAAATTCCTGGTACTAGAAAGTCATTGCATTTAAAACTAAAAATACAAAACCAGAGTACAAGTAGAAGAAAACACTAAGTAATGATGAATAAAAAGTATGCTGAAAGTACAAAAGAGTCCATAATACAATCCCAACAAAAAGATATAGCTACAACTAAATGAAATTAAAACTAAAATGGGACAAACATCTAGAAGGTGAAAACGACTCGTGGATCATCCTTTGGGGTTCCTAACTGATGTGTAGGGATATATAGCTTCCTAAGTGCTCTACGTCCATCCCTCTCCACCGGTTATCATCTTGTCAGGAGGTCCACCTCCGGGTAATTTCCAGTCCTCATACACTCCTCCTCGGTCAGTGATGTCTATCGTCTATATCCAACACAACGAGGTGCAGGCATAACCCAAGAAGGGGTGAGTATAACGATACTAAATAAGTACCCAGAGACCCTCAAGGACTCAAAAAACATAACATGGATAAACCAAAATGTTTTATTTCAATGGATAACCCATACATACGTGTATTCCCATACATATACCTTAGTTATCAAGTAACCCATCTCAATCACGAGGAAAACACAAAGGACATTAACTTAGTTCAAACAAGGTTTTTTATTCATGATGTCAAAACCACGGGTGCTGGAAAACTTCTCCTCTTTCGAGTACAGTTGTCCTGTCTTGACTACGAGGTGATACTCACTAACCATAAACTACTGAGGTACTCCTCCTGTCTGATACCGCGGGTCTGCCTCCTCACACAGTAGCACTCCCCACCATGGGTCTGCCACATCCCACAGTAGTGCTCCCCCTAATAGCCAATAGTGGTATTCTTCCTATAGAGTACCTCGGGTATGCCGCCTCACATATTAGAGATCCTCTACAATGGGTCTGCCACCACACATAGTAGTTCTCCCCATTAGGCTAGTCAAGTCTCTCCGAAACGAATCAGAGAAGCAGTCATCAGGTCTCAGCCAACTACTAGGTCTCCATACTTTTCATGATCATCTCTGAAAGGATCATCTCCACAACTACTATTCAATACACAACGTACGACAATGTCTTAGGTGGATGTATCTCAACGAACTATCATGGAATAGGGATTTCAACGCAATAGACAGCACATCAATCAGACGCCCATTCTATTGGTTATTAGCCATCTAATCACTGGGGCCTGGATGGTTTTGTGTACGAACAAATCAGATTGTAACTCAACAATACCCTAAAATCCCATGGTGTATACTGAAAGATACAGTTTCTCAATGAGATTACCAACGCCGCTGACGGTTCGTCGAACGAACGTCTGGTCTAAGAGTTGTTGGATTTTTCATTCTAGGGGCCTGGTTGGTTTTAAGCTAAAACCAACCCGACCATACTCCAACCATGGATGAACCTCGAGTATATTATTCCAAAATAACCGTCTCATAAAAAAATAAACCAATGTAGTTGACAACACGTCAATCAGACGTCCGTTCCTTAAGTTATAAGCATTTCCGCTCTGAGGGCCAGGTTGGTTTTGGGTTCTAAACAACCTGTTCATACAAAAACTTTTCCAAAACCTTTAGTGTAATATACCGATATGACTTTATTGATCCAATGATATCCTATGCAACTAGAGGTTTGTCGATCAGTGGTCTGTAGCTCATGTTATGGGAGAAATATTAAAAGTGGTGGGAAGAGCGGGGTTTGGTCCATGTACGACCCAGCCCATCCCACCCTTAGTGCACCAGAATCAGGTCGACCCGACTCGGATCCAATTCCGGAGCGGTAGGGCATGGCCCGGACCGGCGGTTGCTGCACGGCCCGTGCGAGGGTGGCCCTGCCCGGGCGGCAGGTGGCCCGACCCACGCGCAGCCGGTCCGACCCATGTGCAAGCGGTTTGTCCCCATGGCTGGCCGCAGCTCATCCAGTCTGGTCGAGCAGGGGGGGCGCAGCCGCCCCTAGTTCATTGTAATAGTGGAGCCAGGATGGCGCTTCCCAAACATACCGAAACCCACACAATGTGGGTTCTACTCTTCCATCGCCGCGGATGGCGGTGCGCTAGGGCGCCTCTACACCCCAGGTGGTCGGTTGGGGTCGGTTGCCGCCACCGATCACGGGTGTCGCCGCGAATTTTTGAGGGCCACCGAAGTCGTTTTGTTGGTCAATTTTAGCTTCTGTCTGTGTCTATGAACTCCTCGGGACCCTCTCTTCACTACGACGACCTCAAGACATTGTTTCCCTTCTATTCACCGGTCTCGCAACAAATTGCGCATCACGAACAAGTTGGCGGTGGGTCCGGACTTTTTCGTTAACCTGTACCCACTAAGTTAGTGGATCAAACAATCACCTGAAAAATAATCTCCCATGTTCGAGGGTATAAATCACATATATATAATTACACAATATCCCCCTACCTCCAAATTAACATCGCACGTTGATGAACCGCAGAAGACGAGTGTCGCGGTAGTCAGGCATCATGGTTGACCGGTGTCATCCCGTCAACGTTTGAGGAAGATTCGATATCGTGATGTAGGAAGATAATCCAAAGACAACATCGATTCCTTAATGTCAGGGTGCGTCCGAAGGGAAATTTCATTGGAGAATTCCTTTATGTTCTTCTTCGGAGTTGTTCTTCATTGATGAACGATGTTTTTCATTGGAGAGGAACACCTTTCTTCTAATTCTCTAGAGCCTCCTCCATCAAATATTTTCCAACGCAAATATAATGAAAGCCACCCAACTTAATAATTCCATGAAATTAAAATTTATTTGAAATGAACCAATTAATTAAGGGTTCCCAATTAATTAACAATATGATGTTGTCACACTTAATGGTTGGAGGTGGAGAGTTATGATAGGGGTAAAAGGTAGTTAAAGAGGGGAGTTGAATGGTTATTGTCTCGTGTAGTCTCCACCACCATTATCCTCCCATGGGAGGTTATTTGTGGTGTGGTTCCCACATCCAAATCTTCTTTGGAGGAAATAACCACCATCAAATAAAAATTATTCACACATAATTTTTATTATTTTTTTAATGAATCTCCACAAATTAACATCTCCTCCTGATCAAACACAACTACAATAAAGGACCCCCTTAAGAGATTACCGGTGTTTCATGTTCATTGGTGTCCTTGGATTTCAATTCCAAGAACCAGTTCAAAAGATAGAAAAACATGCACGTATGTTCACTGAACATACTCGAACAAAAATTCAGAAATTGATTCCGGGCACACCGGGACTCGGAATTAGGCACCTTCAGAAACTGTGGAATCGTAAAATTCAAATGAAAATAAGAAAATAATTTCCATGAAATGTCTAGGTATTTACATTACCCCCACCTCATGGCTTTACATCCCCGTAATGCTACAACAAACACTAGGGAAACAAAGGTGGGTTCTGTGCACACAATTTGCGCCTCCCGCTCCCATGTACTCTCCTAGAAGATGAAAACAGACCTCCTTCTGAGTGCATCTACAACAACGTTATCTTTTATGAGAGTATAGAATATCTCAAAGTCATATTCCTGGAAGAACTCAATCCATCGACGCTGTCTCAGGTTCAAGTCCTTCTGAGAAAGATACACCTGAGAGTATGGTCATTAGAGTAAATTGTAAACCATTCTCCCGATGAACTATGGGTGAGACTAAGCAATTGTAAGAATATTACTTCAAATTTCCTCGCCTACGTTCTACAAGAGCTACTATGAATTCTCCTTTTCCGAAAAATAAATCTAGTCTCATCCTCTTGATGAACCACAACCTTTTTCTAATACAGTCAATCCTAACATTAAAAGAAAAAATTCATGACATGGACAAATTAATAAGGCCTCGAATCTACTACTAAGATATCTAACCATTAATCTTGCCTCCAGGGGTTGATTCACACATTCGGCATCTGTTTTTGGCCACTAGGTCTCCTCCTGTAGTAATCCCAAAAGTGAGGGTCATGTTAACAGTTTAAAACGTAACCTCTTAGTATTAACCACACAAAATGGAAGGAAAGAAAATTTCACAATGAAAAGTTTCATTTATTACCGCAGATCAAGGTACAAAGTCACAAAGAAACCACAAACAACGACATTATCAAAGCTAGAAGCATCATGACCAAAGGCCTCTATTCCTGGAACTAGTCCTTTTTCTTGTCCACTTAATTCTGGAGATCAATAGTTGTATGATTCAGCTGCCATAAGTTGTGCCCTCTCATATCCACTTGTTCCCTGTGGATTGGGTGGACCTCCTGGTGGTGGTGGTGATAACACCTTGAAGCGTCGTCCAACACCAGTTGCACGGCCAGATCCTCTGGCATGGTCACCTTCTCCTTGCAGTTCGTCATGATCTAACCTCTATGTAATGTCCTGGATTTTTTCTGTAATATTTAAATATAAAATGGGAAATTTTTTGAGACCAGGCTCTATGACGTCGTGCAGTTCTTAGGCCCGGTGATCCCGTAAAAAATGTTTGAATTTAATTAAATAATTAAATAACGCGCGCATGTGATTTTCCTAAAAATATTGAATAACTCCCGAATGGGTGCTCGGATCAGAAATCTGAGGGCAGCGTTGCGTTCAGAATAGCATTTTTACCTTAGGTGCGTGCTAACATCGGTCGGCGCAGGTCGGTGGTGAAATCTGGATTTTGGACCCAACCGTAAATAAATACTTAATTTAAAATATTTTATTTAAATCATTATTGTAGCAAAATATATATATTTCTTATTAAATGAGATTTTTCATGGGTTCAGGGTTACATTTATCATAACCCTTAATCTCCCAGGACAACTCTAGAGAAAACCTCCCAATGTGGAAACAATGTTCTTGACGAGCTTCATCGGCGATGAAGACACGACGATCGGATCATCGCCATTAAATTCCGCGGAATCCAGGTAGGATGTTTAAATTTTGATTTCTTCCCCTTCAAGATTTTTAAGTTGAATTTCCGCTAATCCACGAACAGATTAGTCCGTGGATCAATCATTTTTGTGGGATGGGATATTTGTGGGAATTTTGGGGATTTGATTCTTGAAATAAAATTGTTTTCATTTAACCTTCTAACGGTGACGAACCATTATCGACACAAACATCATTCGAGGTTTCTCCCTCTCGATTGTTGTGTTTTCTCTCCTACTTACTATGCATTATTCGTATATGTTCTACGAGTTCATGGAGGAAATCGATCGTTGCACATTTTTTTTGGGTGCAACGATCTGAAATCAAAGATCCCACAAAGAGATGAGCTATCAGAGGTGCGTTATCGATGATTATAAACAAATCAATGTGGTTCGGAAATTCCCATTCTTCGAGCGTTTTCATGCAGGTGGATCGGGAAATGCTATCAAGGCCGATCAGAAGCCCGAAACTGATGGAATCGGTTTTGTAGGGGTGGGACGACCCCAAATTCAGATTTTCATGATGATCTGACAGTTGGATCAAGAAATCGAGGTTCAGCCGCGATGCGAGGAAGAAGATGAAGATTCTGGAAATTTTCCCGACTACACGGTGTGTAGTATGGGATACATGGCATGTCTTCATCGGCAGACCACTTGGCGTGTAATCCGGGTGTACACGGACATGGGTTCGGTACAAGGCCAAGGACATTGCGTGTATACCCTTCCCCGGCCATACCCAGCATGATACACGGGATACCCTGTGTAATGGTACACGGGCAGGCGATATAGACACAGGTTGGGTACACGGCCAAGGACAGGGCATGTATGCCCTTCCCCGGCCAGACCCGGCCAGATAAACGGGATACCCTGTGTACTGGTACACGGGAAGGCCACAGTGACATGGAAAAAGATCATGTACCAGCACATGGCCAGTGTACACGGTGTGAGCTCCAGGTGCTCGGACATGGATTGTGACTCTTCTACACGCAGTGTAGTTTCTTTCTATCCGACAATCAAAATGATATGGTCCGTTTACATGGGCAATACCCGGAGTCAGGAACACAACGTGTAATTTTCTACACATCGTGTAGTTGAGTTTTACATAGCTTGAATGGATGACACGGGCAGTTTACACTGGCAGTACCCAGGGTCAAATAACACGGTGTGTAACTATACTACATGCAGTGTAACCAATCTTACATGGCTTGAGCCACCTGTCTTCTATGACATGGACTAGTTTTATTAGGGTTCGTACCCCTGATCATTTCACTGATGGTTATAGTATCATTTCCATTATATAGGAGTATGATCCCTTCAGCAAGACATCCTGAATAGTGTTTTTGGAATCCCCTCTCTGAGACATAGAGCTGGATCCTCTATTCATTCCCGGTACCCTAGCTAGATTTCTTGGTATCGACGTGACCAACCTTATCAGGGAGCTGATCCTCTTCTTAGCTGTTTTTCTCATACTGAGTTGTCAGAATCACCCCATGACATGGTTGTGATTCTCATCTCGGCACCATGTTCTCAAGGTACATAGGAGTGTATTCTTTCAGAACAAGTACTTCATATCTCTCTCTTCAGTCCTAGGAGTTTATTCCCCTTGTTATCTTCTTAGTGAAATATTTGAGCTGGATCTTAGTGGTGGTTTCGTGATAGTCGATCGTGTATGAGTATATCTGGATATTCTTGTTATATGTTCTGTAGACATATACTATGTGGACCTGACTGCATCTTTTATTTGTGTTATTTTCCATTGTTGTATTTCCTTTGTGGTTTCGGGGTGTCCTACTGGGTATTGTTATACTCACCCCTACATGGGCTTTGCCCGCACTTGTCGTCTCTTGTGAAGATAAGAGAGCCTTCGACAAGATTCTAGGTGGACCAGGACTGGACATTGCTTAGTGAGATCAGGTGGGCTGAGGTGTGTTCCTATGGCTACATATTGCAGTCCTATAACCATTCCTTATAGGTTGGACTTTGTTACAGACTTTCTTTTGGTGGGATTCTACATCTGACCCAATGTTTTACACTTGCTATACTTTACATTCCTATCGTACTCTGTTGGTTGATATTTTTTTACTGTATGCATGAATTTCCATTTTTAGTTGTTTTTACTTTTCATCTTTGTGGGCTTGGAAATGTGTGTGTGTGTGTGTACATGTTTATAGGAAATGCCTCCCATGTTATTAATATTCCTACTCGGTGCTTGTCACAAGCCCCTGGCCTATTGGAGTTGGGCATGGGGAGTTGCGGCTCAGACCCCACTGGGACGAGTTGTGACTGAGTGGTATCAAAGGTGGTCGTTTCTATATTAGGACTGAGAGTCTGTAAGTTGGTTTCAGGAAATAGTGTTAAGTGTTTCGAGTTCGGCTTTCAGGAGAGGGACCCTAGTGTTGGTGCAGTCGGCCGACGTATACATACACCAGGACTCTGATAACTTTCTTTTTGACTCAGAGAATGATAACACTAGTTGCATTAGAAAATAATGGTACATGAATCATATAGGAATGGGTTGTGGTTTCCATGTCCTTCTTGATTCATCTCTCCAGATATAAACACTGACTGAGATACATCTTGTTTCATTACTAGATTCCTCCACGACGCGTACCCTCTAGAACCCAGCAGCTAGATCATGAGGATGTCCCCCTCACTGATGAATCTTCGACACATGGACTGAATTCCCTAGTTTTACCATCAGGTGGTGGTCCAGTTATCCTGTAATCTATGGAGCAGTGTTTAGTTCTTGTTGTACTAGTGGAGGAGGAGCATAGGATGAGCACACTACATGAGTTTCAGAGGCATAGACCCCTCAGGATTCGAGGCGATCCTATCCCTTAGTAAGCAGAGGACTATCTTGAGGAAGTGAACAAAGTCTTCCATTTGGTCTGGACACTAGTAGACTAGATGGGGATCCTGGAAGTGAGCCTTATGCAGGGCTCAGCAGGGCGTTGGTGGAGTTCGGTTATCCATACCCATGACGAGGTGACTCTTGCATGGTCAGAGTTTGAGTGTCTCTTCAATGATGAGTTTTCACCGGTTACCCTAAGAGGAGTACTTATACAAGATATTCATCAGCTTCAATAGGGAAACATGATGGTGGATGACTATTTATTGAGGTTTACCGACCTCTTGAGGTACTTGATGCATATGGTCAGAGATTAGTACTTCAATGCTCGAACTTTTGAGTGGGGCATGCGCACAAATATCTGAGCTAGCATATACCCAATGAGCATTCCTACTTATGCTAGGTTTCTCGAGTAGGTTTTGGTGGTTGATGGATTCTTAGCAGAGTAGAGAAAGCTAGCAGTTATCAGTAGTGGGTGAGCTAGAGCAGAGACCTCGGAAGTAGGGAGCCGACGTCAGGGACCAAGGTGTGGGAGATAAATTTAGAGAAGATCCCAGGACAGGGAATCTACCGTGCAGGGTTCACAGGGTGCGTCCAGCCAGCCTCGAGAGAGGAGATGCTACTCATGTGATGGCATGGTACATCTCGCTCGAGATTATATGACCCGCCATAATAATGACACAGGAGTAGTGGATGGACCACCGAGGCAGAGGGAACATGTGGAATAGACAGATCTACAGGGCAGCGAATACAGTAGAAGATCTTGGAGAGCAGCTGGAGGGGGTCGGCATATTGACCCTTTACCACCTCCACCCCCAGGTGGTCCACCCCATGCTTAGGGAATTGGTGGACAGAGGCAGAGACAGCTGCAGGCGGAAGAGGCTTATGACCCAGGTACTCCCGGATTGATTAAAGGTACAATCTGGGTCTTTTCTACATTGGTTGCCGTACTAATAGACACATGTTATAGTCATTGTTTTCTGGCTGTTTATTTTGTTCGAGACATTGAGATTCCAGTTGAGCCATTGACTCGACCCTTACCCTTAGAAACACCGACTGCAGATGATTCAGTGATCACACACCTCTATAGATAGTGTGACCTGGCCCTTGGAGGCGAGAGTTTTGGTTGGAACCTCTTGGTGGTAACGTCGAGGTCTTACGACGTCATTATTTATATAGATTGTCAATCCATAGACCGTGCCCAGATCGACTATTTTAGGCGAAGGGTGCGGTGTGTCCGCAGTGATGTAATGAGGTTCTCTTTTGTCAGTGAAAGAGAGACCCATACATCACAGGTTGGACTCGTGCATATGAGGGCACAACCGATTTATCATCAGTTGGCTAGCCTAGCCCTTGGCATATTAGATGTTACGAGTTTCTAGTTTCCACCAGGGGTGGATGAGTACAAGGAAGTAATTCCGGAGGATGTCCCCAGACTACCTCTCCATTGAGAGATTGATTTATTCATTGAGATGCAACTCAGGACGACACCGATATCAGAATCAGTATATCAGATGGCTCCAGCAGAGCTTCTGAGCTAATAGTTCAGTTGGACGACTTGTAGAAGAATGTCATTGTTAGAACTAGCATTTCACCTTGGGAGGCCCTAGTGCTATTTTCCAAGAAGGAAGACGAGATCTTGAGGCTATGTGGGGATTACTGGCGCTTGAATAAGGTGAATGTGAAGAACTGGTATCCACTACTGAGGGTCGATGAACTCTTCGACCAGTTGAGAGGGGCATGATGGTTCTCGAAGGTTGATCTACGATCAGGCGATCACCAGAAGTGAGTACGGGATGAGTATGTACCAAAGACATATTTCAGATGTCGCTACGGTCACTATGAGTACATAGTGATGCCCTTCAGTTTGACGAACGCCATAGAATTGTTCATGGGACTCTTGAATTAGATTTTTCAGCCCAATCTAGATCGGTTCGTGGTGGTCATCATCGATGATATCCTTGTGTACACTGCGTATGAGAAGGAGCACATGAGACACCTAATGATGGTTCTAGACACACTCCGAGAGAAACAGTTGTATGGGAAGCTCTCTAAGTGTCAGTTCAAGATAAAGGAGGTCCAATTTCTCAGACATGTTATCTTAGCAGATGGTGTGGCAGTAGACCCAGCCACGGTGGAGGCAATACTAGCATGGGAGCCACCCCAGAGCATGATGGAGGTGCGGAGTTTCCTTGGGTTGACAGGATACTATCGGAGATTCATTCTTGATTTCTACATGATTTTAGCACCCATGAAAACTTTGATCCGAAAGGGTTATCCTTTTGTGTATACCGAGAGATGTCAGCAGGCCTTCCAAATATTGAGATAGAGTCGGACGAGCACCCCGATCATGAGGTTACCGGAGGAGGGTTTAAGTTTGTAGTGTTCTGCGATGCATTTGGAACTGGGCTTGGTTGTGTCCTGATGCAGAGGCAAGCTGTGATTGCCTATGGCTCACGTTATTTGAGGCCACATGAGTATAAATACATGACCCATGATCTTGAGTTGGCAGCGGTAGTCTTCACGTTGAAGATGTGGTGACACCACCAGATGGGCGAGTAGTTTACCATCTACTCTAATAACAATAGTCTCTAATATATCTTTTATAAAAAGTGTATGAATTGGAGACAAATAATATGTCTTGAGTTCCTCCAGGATTACGACTTTGAGATCGTTAACACACCAGGGAAGGGGAGCATTGTGGTAGATTCTCCGAGCAGGAAATCTAGCTCGCAGTTGCTGGATGAGGCAACGAGGATATTGGCCTCTTTAAAGTTATCATTACTAGATAGGGATGAGGGATCTTACCTTCAGTTTATGGTTGTTACCCCTCCACTCTTAAAGAGAGTCAGGGAAGCACAGCGTGATGATTCTAGCTGTGAGACTCTATGTGCTCAAATATCCACATGTATTGCAAATGATGTATATTCAAAAGGTGGGGAGGACGTTGTTCTTTTCAGAGGGAGTATAGTTTTACCAGTGAAGTTGAGGGAGGAGGTTCTAAGGGAGTTCCATACATCCTCTTTTTCAGTGCATCTAGGTCTAGAAAATATTTATCAGGACCCCTGACATCATTTCTGGTGGCCAGGAATGATGAAATTTGTGGCAGAGTTTGTTTCTCGGTGCCTTATCTGTCAGCAAGTAAAGGCCGAGCACCAGGTGCCAGTACGCTTGAATCAACCCCTCCATGTGCCATAGTGGATGTGGAATGGGATATCCATGGACATCGTGACATGTTTACCACGTATGTCCAGGGGACATGATTCCATCTGGGTGATCGTTGATCGACTCACCAAGTTGGCCCACTTCCTGGAAATACGGGAGTAGAGTTCAGTAGGGATCTAGGTACGCATCTAAAGGAAGAAGATAGATCGACTTCATGGGGATCCATCCTCGATTGTCTCAAATCATGATGCTCATTTCACATCCCGGTTGTGGAAGGGATTGAAGGAATCTTTTGGGACTCAGTTATAATAGAGCACAATGTTTCATCCCAAGACTGATGGTCAGATAGAGCAAAACTTCCAGGTCATTGAGTATATTCTTCGAGCAAGTATAATTTGCATCGGTCCTAGCTGGGAGGATCACCTACCACTGGTGTAATTCTCTAATAACAACAGTTATCATTCCACTATTGGTTTGGAACCATTCGAGGCTCTGTACGGGCGACATTGCAGGTCATCGCTTTGCTGGACTGACCCAGGAGAGTCAGCACTTATGGGCCCAGAGATGGTGAGAGCTACTACAGAGATAGTGTAGGTAATCCATGAGTATATTTAGACTGCACCGAGTCGAAAAAAGTCTTATGTTGATAAGAGGTGGAGTCCCTTGGAGTTCGAGGAGGGAGAGGACATATTCCATCAGTTGTCACCTCGACGGGGATTGCAGAGATTTTTCCTAGGAGGAATGTTATTTCCGAGTTTCATTGGCCCTTTTCAGATTTTGATTACAGTGGCGAGGTGGCATATCGCTTGGCTCTACCTCCTCAGATGGACCCGGTACACAACATCTTCCATGTGTCGCAGCTACGGAGGTACATGCATGATCAATCACACATTATCAACTGGGGTGAGCTGGACATCGATGATAGAGCGACCATTGATGAGTACAAAATGTAGATTGTGGATCAGTAGAAGAAGATCCATCGTGGGTGATCTATTCCCTTAGTTTGTGTCTAGTGGTAGCACGAGAATCTCCAGGAGATCATGTGGGAGAGGGAGGCTCAGATTTACGTGCAGTACCCACATCGTTTCGAGTATCATTTGTTTAGGCTTTTGGGGATGTAAAATCCCTAATGTGGGTGTGATTTAATGACCCGGATTTTTTCATGTATTATTTTAATGTTATATGAGAAAAATTTTGATACTAGGATCTGTGGCAGCGTGCAGTTCTGAGGCCCGGTGAGCCACTAACAAATGTTTGAATTTAAATAAATAAGTAAATAACACACACATGCGGTTTTCCTAAAAAAGTGGAATAACTCCCAAACAGATACTCGGATCAGAAATCCTTCGTCACTGTTGCATTTGGAACAACGATTTTACCTTAGGTAAGGCCTAACATCGGTCGACGCATGTCGGTGGTGAAATTTGGGTTTTGGACCTAACGGTAATAAAATATTTAATTTAAAATATTTAATTTAAATCGGTTTTGAAAAAAATATCTCATTTCCTTATTATTATAGATTTCTCATGGGATCATGGTTACTTTTCCCAAAACCCTAATTCTCCCTGGAGAGCTCTGAAGAAAACCTCCAAACACGACAACAGTGTTCTTGACGAGCTTCGTCGACGATGACGACATGGCGACCGGATCATCGGCAACGAACGCAGCAAGAATCTAGGTAGGTTGTCTAAATTGTTATTTCTTACCATTCATAATTTCTATGAAAAAAGAGGGATAATCCAAGAATAGATTAGTATGTGGATCGATCGTTTTTGCGGGATTGGCTATTTGCGGGACTCGTGGGGATTTTATTCTTGAAATCACATTGGTTTCGTTTAACCTTCTAACGATGATGAACCAAGATAGAAATGAACATCGATAAAGGTTCATCCCTCTTGATTTTTATGTTTTCTATCCCAGTTCCTACGTGTTGTTCTTGTTCGTTCTATGCATTTTTGGAGGAAATCGATCATTGAACATTCGTTTTTTTTGCGCAACGATCTGAAATCAATGACCCAACATCGAGACGACCTAGAGGAGGTGCAACATCGACAATAGTGGACAAATTGATGTGGTTAGGAAATTCATGTTCTTCGAGCGTTTTCGTGCACGTGGATCAGGACGTGCTAGCAAGGCTGATCAGAAGCCTGAAACCGACAGAATCCGTTTCATTAGGGCGGGACGACACCAAATTCGGATTTTTATGATGATCTGACTGTTGGATCAAGAACCGTAGGTTCAGCCAAGGCGCGAGGAAGAAGACGATGTTTCTAGAAATTTTCCCGACTACACGGTGTGTAGTATGGGAAGCACGACATGTGTTCGTCAGTGGACCACCTGGCGTGTATTCCGGTAGTACATGAACTCATGTTTGGTAAATGGCCAAGGACATGGAGTGTATACCCTTCCCCGTCCAGACCTGGCCAGATACACGGGATACCCCGTGTACTGGTACACGATCAAGCGACACAGACATAGCTTGTGTACACGACCAAGGGCACGACGTGTATACCCTTCCCCGGCCAGACCCAGCCAGATACACGAGATACCCCATGTACTAGAACACATTTAGGCCACACAGACAATAACAGAGACCGTGTACAGGCACATGGCCTGCGTACACGGAGCGATCCCCAGGTGCTCGGACATAGCATGTGACTCTTCTACACGCTATGTAGTTGCTTTCTATCCGACAATCCAAATCACACGGGCTATTTACATGGGAAGTACCTGGAGTCCGGAACATGGCATGTACTTTTCTACACACCATGTATTTATGTTTTACACGGCTTGAACAGATGACATGGGCTGTTTACACCTGCAGTACCTGGGGTCAAGGAACATGGCATGTAACCATACTACACACCATGTAACCAACATTACATGGCTTTTGAAACTTGTATTCTATGACTTTGACTATTTTTCTTAGGGTGCGTACCCTTGATCTTTTCACTAAATGATCTGGTATCATTTCCTTTATACAAAAGTATGATCCCATCAACAAGAATTCCTAAATAGAGTTGTTGGAATCCCCTCTCTGAGACATAGAGCTGGATCCTCTATTCATTCATGGTACCCAAGGTAGAGTTCATGGTATCGACGTGACCAACCTTACCCGGACGTCGATCCTCAACTTAGCGGATTAGCTCAGACTGAGTTGTCAGAATCACCCCATGACTTGTTTGTGATCCTCATTTGGGAACCATGTTCTCAAGGTACATAGGAGTGTGTTCTCTCAGAACGAGTACTTTTTATCTCATTCTTCAGAAATAGGAGTGTATTATCATTATTAAGTGTATAGTGAAATCTTCGAGCTAGATCTTAGTGGTGGTTTAGTGATAGTCAGACGTGTATGAGTATATCTGGATATTCTTGTTATATGTTCTGCAGACATATACTATGTAGAGCTGACTGTATCTTCCCATTGTGCTATTTTCCCTTGCTGTATTTCCATTGTGGTTTCGGGGTTTCCTACTGAGTATTATTATTCTCACCCCTGCGCGGGCTTTGCCCTCACATGTCACGTATTGTGCAGACGAGCGAGCATTCGACAGGATTCTAGGTGGACCAGGACCGGACGTTGCACAGTGAGATCAGGCGGGCTGAGGTGTGTTCCTACGGCTACAGATTGTAGTCCATGTACCTTTCCATACAGGTTGGACATTTTTACAGACTTTCTATTAGTGGGCTTGTACTTATGGCCTAGGGTTTTACACTTGATGTACTTCACTTTCCGGTCGTACTCTTTTGTTATGGATTTTTTTAGTGTATGCATGCATTTCCATTTTTAGTAGTTTTTAATTTTCAACATTGTGGGCTTGGACATGTGTGTGTGTGTGTACAGGTTTATAGGCAATGCCTCCCATGTTAGTAACATGCCTACTTGGTGCTAGTACCCAGCCCCTGGCCTATTAGAGGCAGCCTTGGGTAGTTGCGGCTCGGGCCCCACTGGGACGGGTTGTGACACTCTACCTCTACCTAGGAGGTCCTTTATCTATCTGCTGATCATCCGAGTGGTGGGTCGGACAATCAAAAACCATGTGACTCTATATGTCACATGATTAACACTGCATGGCAGGTCTGTCTCTGTCTCCACCCTGGGTGGCATGCACTATCGACCGTGAGTCGTGCGGTCGACCACTAGTATGTCTGGTCGTCTTGGATATATGGGTTATCTGTCTACTGCCAACTGCAGAAGACTCTGCTGCATGTTGGCTAGTGGTGGGTCCTGCTGCTAGAGATTTCTCAGCAAAAAACTCTCCAATATGAGGGCTCACTCCAACACCCATTCCTATGTTGTGATGCTATGAGAGTCAACTGAAGCTCGGATCTCTCACCTATGTCCCTGCTCAAAGGTCTAGGCCCTAAAGAACGGGTCCCGTACCATATCAGTGGAGTTGCACAAGAGGTCAGTGAACTTCTCTGAGTACTACGCCACCATCATGATACCCTACTGTAGATGCATTAGCTCCTGTATAGGCACCACTCGAAGGGTTGCTCGAACAAACTACACCTGGAATAGGGTCTCGATGTCTGCCTATATAAGTGTCACCTCGTCATGCATCTGGAGCATAAGGGTCCACCATATACCTGCTGCTGACTGAAGGAGGCTAGAAGTAAGGATCACCATGAAGTCTGATGGTGTCCCTACTAGCATGAAAACACTCACCACATCCTCAAGCCAATCCTCGATTGCCTATGGGTCTATCTCTCCCCAGAACCTAGGTGGCCTCTGGCACTGGAACTCATGCAACACGCTCATGTAGTGTGTGTCTCCTACTACTAGGGATAGTGGCATCGGTGGCCCATCGGGTGGTAGTACCATTGGTTCCTCCACAGGTGCCTCAACTGGAAGAGGGCCATGTATTGAGTCATTGTCGCTCAAAGTTTTGTATGTATTTACAACTCTCAGGGCCCTAGCTAGTCGTCCGCGGGGAGGAATCCTGAAAGAAATAGATGCGACCCAATAAAAGATTATACCTGGTGAGATCACCTAGTTTGAGATGACATAAAGGAAAATTTTAAAAACAGACACGCAATCAGTGCATTCATGGATTGAGTCGGAAATCAGATGTCAGGGTCCTGGTGTATGGATACGTTGGTCGCCCCCACCAACACTGGACTCCTTGAACTGAAAACCACACTGAGTACCCTTAACACTATTTATTTACAAAAATAAAATATCATAGTCCTAGTTCTCTAGTAGAACCAAATCTTGTGATACCAATTTTTCACGACCCATCCCCCAGGGCCTGTATCCTGACTACCCTAATCCCATATTTCATAGGCCAGGGGGTGGCGGCTAGCACCAAAGACGCCAATCAATAGTAATGGGAGGGAATTGCCTTTATAACTGAAAACAAACACAACCAGAAGAAAACACTAATTAAAGTTTTATAACAAGTATGATGAAAGTAAAAATGAGTCCGGAATATAGGCCCAAAAAAAGGTACATCGACAACTAAAATAAAATACAACTAAAAAGGGAAAAACATCTAGAATGTGAAAGCCGCTCCTGGATCATCCTCTGGGGTTCTTACATGAACGGTAGGTAGAGATAGCCTCCTCAGTAATCCACGTCCATCCATCTCCTCCGTGTACCGTCTCATCGTGAGGCCCACCTCCGAGTACCGTCTCGTCCTCGTACACTCGTCCTCAGTCAGTGTTGTCCATCGTCTGCATAAAAAAAATGAGGTACGGGATATCCGATGAAGGGGTGAGTATATCGATACTCAATAGGGACCCCGATACCAATGTGGTCTAATAAAATATAACAAGTATAAACAACATATTATGATTTCAATAGACTACCCTTACTTAGTTATATGCCCATACGTATACTTAAGTTATCATGTAACCCATATCAATCATGAGGAAAACACAATGGTCATGAACTCAGCTCAAACATGGATTTTTATTCACGATGAAGAAACCATGGCTTCCAGATTACTCATACTATATCAAGAACAACATTATTTTCGCGACTCATAGGTGCTACTCACTAACCTTATACTTTTGAGGAACTCCTCCTATCGAGTACCGCAGGTCTACCACCTCACACAGTAGAGCTCCCCCTAATAACCTACAGAGGTAATCCTCCTGTCGAGTACCACGGGTCTGCCACCTCACATAATAGCACTCATCCTACATGGTTCTGCTACCTCACATAGTACTATTACCCACTTGGCTAGTCACGTCACTCCGAAACAAATCAAAGAAGCAATCATCAGGTCTCAGTCAGCTACTAGGTCTTCATAATCTGTATGTTCATCTCTGGGAGGATCCAATCCAAGATCTACTGTTCGATACTCCAAGTGCCATGAAGTCTCATGTGAAAGTATCTCAAAGTATCTTCATGACATAGGGGTCTCAACGCAACAGACAACGCGTCGATCAGATGCCCGGTCTGTGAGTTATTAGTCATTCAATTCCAGGGGCCTGGATGGTTTTGTGTACAAACCAACCAGAACCTAAGTCAATTATACCCTGAAAAACATTTTGGTATACTCATATGTGATATTTTTCAACGATATTAACAACTTCGTAGACGGTTCTTCAAACAAATGTTTTGTTTGAGAGTTATTGGCATTTCCGTTCGAGGGGACCTGTTGGGTTTTTAGATATAACCAACCCAACCTTACTCCAACTGTGTCTGAACCTCGATTGGAGTATGCCAAAATAACTGTCTCATCGAATGGATACCAATGTAGTTGATGAAACATAAATTGGAAGTCCAGTCCTTATGTAATTAGTGTTTCCGCTCTGAGGGCCATGTTTGTTTCGGGTTCGAACCAACCCTGTCATACCCAAACATTTCCAAAACATTGAGTGTAATATACCAACATGATCTTATTGATCCTGGGATTCCTATGCAATTGACGGTTCATCGATCGGAGTTCCATAGATCATGTTATGGGTGAAATACTAAAAGGGTTCCGAAGAGTTGGTTTTGGGCCCGGCCCGACCTAGCCCAACCAGCCCTGGGTCCGCCTAATCCTGGTCGATCCGACCCGGATCTAGGTCCACCACGGTAGGGTGTGGACAGGCCCTGCTGGAAAATCCCAACCCAGAGGTTGCGACCTGGCCCACGTGAGGGTGTCTTGGCCCGCGGGGCAGGCAGCCCGGCCCATGCTCAGGTGGTCTGACCCATGCACAAGCAGTCTGGCTTAGTTGCTCGATGCGGATTGGATAGGCTAGTCGAGCAGAGGGGGGTAGGGCACGGCCTCCCCCAGTTCGTCGTAACGGCGACGCCAGGACGGCACCACCCAGCCTTCCCAGAACCTGCGCAACGCGGGTTCCACCGCACCGTCGTGGTGGTCAACCACCGGCAACGCGCTAGGGCGCCGATTCCCCCAGGCGGCAGGCCGGTGGCGGCTGCTGCCTCCGGTTGACAATGCAGCTGTTCCGGTGACCCGCACCAATGCGATCTTCCGCGGGCCACCTAATTCGTTTTGGTAGTCAATTTTATCTTATGTCTATGCATACGGCCTCGTTAGGTCCCGCTCTTCACTGGGGCGGCCTCAAAACGTTGTTTCCCTTCCGTTCACCCATCGCCCAACGAATCGCGCATCATGAACAAGTTGGCGGTGGATCCAAACATGTTTGTCATCCCGTACCCACTGCATTAGTGGTTCAAACAATCACCCAACAAATAATCTCCCATGTTCGAGGATATAAATCACATATATATAATTAAACAATATCCCCCTACCTCATAATTTACGTCGCATTTCGACGAGCCACGGAAGATTAGCATTGCGTTAGTCGGGCATTGCGGAAGACCAGTGTCGTCCCGTCAAAGATGGAGGAAGAGTCGTTGTCATGATGTTTTAAAAGAATCCGAAGACAACGTAGATTCCAGGATATCGGGGTGCGTCTGAAGGGAAGTGTCATTGGAGAAGTCTTTCATTTTCTTCATCGGAGTTGTTCTTCATTGAAGAAATATGTTCTTCATTGGAGAGGAACACCTTTCTTCTAATTCTCTAGAGACACCTCCATCGAATATTCTCCAACACAAATATAACAAAATCCACCCAATTAATAATTCCAAGCACTTCAAATTAATTCGAAATGAACCAATTAATTAAGGGTGCTCAATTAATTAAAAAGGTGAAGTTGGCACACATAATGGTGGGAGGTGGAGAGTTAAGAGAAGGGGTTAAAGGGAGTTAAAGTGGATAGTTTAAGGGTTTGGGGCTCGTGTGGTCCCCACCACCATTATCCTCCAATGGGTGGTTATGTGGGGTGTGGTCCCCACATACAACTCCTCTTTGGAGGAAATAACCGCCATCAAATAAAAATTATGTACACATAATTTTTATTATTTTTTTAATGAATCTTCAAAAATTAACTTCTCCTCCCGATCAAATGAAACTGTGGTAATGGTCCCTTTATGTGAATACCGGTGCTGCGCATTCATCGTTGTCCTCAAATTTCAATTCTGGGCACCAGTTGAAAAGATATAAAAACCCGCACATACGTTCACTGAATGTACCAAAAAAACATTAATAATTGATTCCGGGCACATTGGGCCTCAGAATTTGGCACCTTTAGATACTACAGACCCGTAAAATGCCAATTAAATTAATAAAACAATTCCTTGAAATTTATGGTTTTTTACAAAATGTGTTTGGGTCCATGTTACTGAATAGGTATAGGGTTCCTCCGGGTGTATTTCCGAAACAGTACGGTACAAAGTTGTATCAGAGGAATTCATTTCACTTGACTTACTATTTGGAGTATATAGTTGTGGATAGAATGGAATTGGTATTTGGTAATAAGATGTTCTTAGGAGTAGCTAACCAATGTATAGGGAAAATCCAATCTAACTCGTTTAATTTTAATTTTTCTGGTTTTTTAATTATTGCAGTTGATTTGATTTCACCTTAAGTGATTCACAAGATTTGTGCTTCTATTCTTGATATTGTTGTCATTTTCATTCTGTCGCAACCTGATGAGATGAGGGTATACCATCTCATGCATGAAATAGTAACTTTTTATAAATCACATGTCATGCATTCTTTCCATTCCATTTAGGATGAATTAGCATTTTTAGGTTGTAGTGATATATGTTGTGTAGAATATGCATGTTGTTGTGATAGATTCCTTGATAAAAATAGTTGTTGTTTGACAGGGTATTGTTTGTGTATGGTTTGTTTGAATGAATGAAAAAATGTGGTTTTTGAGGTGTTATTGGCCATCATAGACCATAATTTGGTGAATTATTGCCTTGTTTTCTTTGTTATAACATGTATACAATTCCAAGCTATGATTTGCGAGGAGTATGGGACCTCATGGATCGAAATTTGTTTCTTTTATGTTCATTTCAGGGTTTTTCTGGGCTCTGGTGTAGTATATGTGGCTTACTGACCAGAACAAACCAGAAGACATGCTGTGTAGTTTTGAATACATGCCTTGTGATATTCTGTTTGGGAAGAAAATGTTTTTCATAAGTACATGTCATGTCCTTTATGCACACATCATGTTGTTTCTAACTATTTCATACAACTTGTGGTAAGAGACACAAGATAGAAAAATTCTTTTCAGAAAATGACTTTTACCAGTGGAAAACTTCATGTAGTCTAACATAGGAACCCAATTATGTCACAAACAACATGGGTCAGTTTTATCCCTTCTCGTACATGCCATTTATGCCTGGAACATGTCGGGTAGTGTCACCTATGAAGCCAACCTTGTAACCGACAACACATGTTGGTTTTCTCCTTTCACATGCATGTCATGTCCACCGTGAACACGTCGTGTAGTATGTGCCGTGTGTCAACCCATGTCACTAACAACACGGGCCAGATGAACGTTGTCTAGTACACATCGTGTCTATCTTAAAAATGTAGTGTAGTCTTGTCATAGGAGAGCTATGTGGCTTAAATACGTAATAGTACACGGGAAGGGAAAGGAGATTCAATTACATGTCGTGTGTTAAGACAAAAATCTGTGTGTTTTTTGTGATACCTGACCAGTTTGGGAAGGTTTACACGCCCATGTAAATGACATAAGGCAACATGTCTTATAGAAATTGTACATGCCATGTAGACATGTTTTTTAAAACATGAATGATTTCAATCCCATGTTCACTTCTTATAATCTATGTTTTTATCCTGGATTTTCATTATGTAAGGTGTGTACATGACCATGTAGGGTAGTGCCACCGAGACGTCCCCCGGTTGTACGCCAGTTTGCAGGTGGTGATCAGACACTGGACATGGCTGATCAGGGACTACCTGTAGATCCTCCAGTCATACCAGTCATGGCACTAGATGTTATAACCAAAATAGGCTTTGATTCATAGATTAATGAGGGATTCATGAGGATAATGAATACTATTCAATGAGCATCGCCCCCTGCCCCGTCGATGGATGAATTGGCGCGGGTCTTTCAGCAGTAGAATCCTAGAAATTTATCATGTTATAGAGGAAACCCAGCTACAGATTCATGGATAGATGCCTGGTTGATGATTTTTGAGAATCTGGAGGTACCCCAGTGAAGAGGGTGAAGCTCACTAACTGCATTCCTCGAGAATCCTCCCAGAGGTTGTGGGATGTGATCTCATAAGCGGGATGCCAGAAGAATGTTGATTAGGAGGTGTTTCTGCACGTCATCTACGATTACTTCTATATGGAGACCTTGTGGGTCGATCGATCCTAAGAGTTCATGATCCTGGAGATGGATACTCTTTCAGTTATGGAGTATTCCTCCAACTTCATCGAGATGCAATGTTTCACACCTATTCTAGGAGGTGATGAGTTATTCATTTCATGGATGTTTGAGGATGGTCTGAGGAACAACATATGATATCATGTGAACATCTTCTATTTGACTTCGACCTCCTCTATCGTCAGCTAGGAACTGAAAACGGAGCGTAATACGACAGATTCTGGAGCTGTGAGCTAGGGTGGTTCGGCATCCAGAGTTATTAGTCCTCCAACTAAATGGAAGAAGTGTCGTAAGGATATTGAACGAGGTGATCAGAGTGGGCGGGATGCATCTTATAGTAGCTAGGTGGTATTTTACCAGAGATGGAGGAGTGGGAAATAGAGGCTGCATTGCTCAAGAGACCCGATAGAGTGTCGACCATGGGGCAAGATGGGTCATCTTCAATGCTTTTGTCGGTTATTTTTTCCAGCTGCTGGAGATAAGGGTTTTCTATAACTCCTTGTTCAAAATCCTCACCACCATTTTCTCATCAGTCAGGGAACTGGAGTTCTTCCAGTCACTCAGGTCGAGGTGGAGGTCATGGATGAGTTAGCTAGTCACCCAATTTTAATCAACAATAGGGTGGATCAACTCAAATTCATTAAGCATTGTCACGGGGCCACCATGTAGGCCAGAAATTTATAGTGGAGCAGACTAAGAAGGAGTAGGATACTAGACATTCTACAGTTTGATGTATGATTTTAGTAGCCTCGGATTTATCTTCAAGTCTTTGCGAAACTTTTGATACCCATAGCATTATATTTTTTGCTGTTGTGGATAGCCTTGGGCTTTATATAATTTCTTCTGATGATATTTTTACAGTAGACACTCTGTTGAGAAATAGAACTACTAGTGTACGTCAGTAAAAGGAGTTCCCTCTCATTGTTGGTGGGTTTCACTTTCTTTGGGAACTCTTTTTCCTAGGGATGAATGTATATGATTTCATTCTTAGAATAGACTGCTTGGTTCCCTTCTAGATAGTATTTGAATATTATCGCCTCATGGTGCATTTCACATCCCCAGAGGGCATATCGTTTCTTCATATGGGAGAGTGTGATATCCAAGCGAGTAGAGTAGGACCAGAGCATCATGCGTTAGGAGGGTATAATACACAAATTGCTAGTTTATATGTGGATGATCATGGGACTTCTATGTTATAATATTCTCCAGTGGTGGATTGTTTCAGGTATTTCATTCTAGATGAATTTTCAGGTTTCCTCTGGAGGGTGAGGAGGAATTTTCAATTGATATCATGCTAGAAGCATCCCCGGTGTCCATTATTACTTATAGGATGACTACAACAGAGTTGGAAGAGCACATGATGTAGTTGGAGGAGTTGCAGGCAAAAGGTTTCATCATACCCGGTACATCTCACTGGAGTTCGACTATCGTGTTTTTGAAGAAGTTTGACGGTATCCTTATGATTTGTGTGGATTATCGGAAGTTGAACCTATTGATGGTTAAGAACTAATATACTTTACGAACTATTGATGATCTCTTTGATCATCATTGAAAAGATCGAGTTTTCTGGAAGATTGTCTTGTGGCCTGGATACCATCATTTGTGCATAAGACCATCATATATACCTCTTACAGCCTTCTTGAGTAGGAATGGTCTATATGAGTACATGGTAATACCATTCAGTCACATGAACATGTCTGTAGTTTCCATGGCACTAATGAACTGAGTGTTCCATCCATACTTGGATTCCTTTGTGGTTGTCTTTGTGGACGATACCTTGGTGTAATCTCACACACAACACAACCATGACACACACCTTGATATTGTTTTTTGTAACACCCCAAGCTTCCATGGTACGTTTCCCTTCGAATAATGCGATAGCGTGTGTTGTACGCAGCCTCGAGTTCTAACACGCAGCACAACTAATTAAACTAGCCGTTGTGAATAGTAATACCTACTTTTTGAAATCATATATATTTTATATTTCAAAATAGACTTCATTTTTGGATTCGGAATATCGAATTTAGCCTAAGTTGAAATTTTGGTACATTTTGGATAACTTTAATATTTTGATGAATAGTGAAAATTACTAAATTTTAATTAAAAACAAATTTTTTAATCAAAATAATTAATAGTGATAAATTGTGAATTTGAGTGGTTTTAAGGTATATTTAGAATATATTTTTACCATTTAATACAATGTTGGTCATTGGACATAATTTTACAATTAAACCGAACATAAACAAGTGTCAATCTTTTGATAGTTATTACCTCTTAAAAACACGCTTTTTCTTTTGACAGCGGGAATTAATTTTAAATTAATTTCTGCCACTTATGTGTTTTGAATTTAGGAAAATGGATTCCATATTTGGAATCAGGATGTTCAAATTGTGTAAATAGGTATCTTTTATTTTTAGACATTTTGAATAGTTACTGTGGTAAATATTTTATTTACCATGGTTAAAGGGTAAATCTGGTAAATAAGGGTTAAAAAATAATATTATAATAATACAAAATTACCCTAAAACGTGTCCTAACCTTATTGGTGGACACATACCCGACCATGGGCATCCTTGGGTCAATTTGGGGACCCCTTGGAGCCACTTGTATGTGGTAGGGACACATTATATTAATAAAGTTAAAATAAAAATAAAAATGGCATAAGCTTACATCTTTTAGAAGATCAATTTTTACATAGGGTTATACATGTTGGATTATCGATTATAAATATTAATTAGAAAGATAAAAAGATTTCCTACATAATGATATTTTATTTATAATTTTTAGACATCAAATAATTTAAATTATTAATGACACAATAATGATGCAATGTTTACCTCATTAATAAATCATTTAAATAAATAAGATTATAATGATTAAAATATTATATAAACCTGTCCAATTCTTATTGGTTGATGTTATTTAGAATATTAGTCATCTTATCTTCGACCTCAATGATTTTTGGACCATTATAAACCGAATATAATTATATTATAAAGTAATACTTTCACTCTTTCCTAAAGAGCCCCTCTTCTCCCTTATAAAAGGAGACCACTTCTACTCATTCCTCACACCTCTCAAGCCACTTGGCTCGTCCAAACTCAGCCCAACTAAGCTCCCCACATCCCTCTCCTCCTCCTTGAAGCTTCCCCTTAGGCAGAAATCATTTCAAGAAGTCCTTTGGTTCCAACCAAAGTGAGTTACCTAAATTAAAGGTAACGATTTCTCTTAAATTATTTTCCTTTATTTTGCTTCTCCAACCCCCAAACTCTTTTTATTTCCTTTATTTTGTAACAACACCAGTATCCTCAATATACTAGGATGTTGTTATAAGAATTATTCAAACTACACATACACACAACTCCATCTAATAGATGATGAACATAATGTTTCTGTGGATGGCAAACTAACGCCTCACGAAACGATGATTGTTCAAATACATCTTACCGCCTCTCATGGTGGCCATTATGATGGCACTATAATTAAATATTATATTAATGATATATATTTTATATATAAGCTTCTGTAATTCCATTTTATTTCATACCATTATTCGTTTCATGTTGTATATACATACGATAATTTCATTTGAGGAAGTGCGGACTACCGCCCCCTTAAAATGGTATGACTCGTTCATACCACACATGGGACGTATAAAGGATGGTGTTAATGAAATTAAGTAACATATATAAAATATTATATTATACTGGAATAGTAATATACCTATGTATCATTTTGATTCAATTCTTTTAAAATAAAAATTAAATGGAAGTAGCGTTCGTGCGTACGTACGGACTACCGTCTCCACGAACGCGATGAGATTCATTCTCCATCGTATCCATTCAAGTATAATTATCATTTAATGATTTAAAAATGATGTTTAAGGACTTGATATCATTCTGGATATGAATAAGATACAACAAACATGACTTATGTAACAAAACATATAAAGAAAACGAGTAAGTTAACACCCGAAACGGCGATAATACTAAGATATTATTATCAAATCAATATTAAAAGATCATATATGATATCATATTAATGTATATGATTCTTGTATAATTTAGTAACAATTATTTCACTATTATACAGGAGGTTAACCTACCCCAACCAAGGAAAAGTACAAGGTAAGGGTTATTTCACAATCTCTTCATTATCCGAGGTTGTATTATACGTAATAATCTACTGGGATCTCTTTATCATCCACATCCATGTTTCTTCGAAATGTATTTCAAAACATTATTACTATTTACAAGAATATGGTTTAAAGTCATTTATACCCTTGTTTGACTTTTTATAAGAGGTTTATAAAGGAATCTTTCCGTCATTTTCAAAACAAGGTCCTTTTTAACCTTTTCGACAGAATTGAGGTATGAATGTTTTTTTTAACTTATACGGCGGGTGCGGTTATTTTCCGCCGTTATAAAATCGTCGATGCTTCCCATACAAGCTTATAAGAATATTTTCAAAGAAAATGTTTTATTTTATATGGATCTTAAATGATTTCAAAATAAAAGGAGATAATTCTTTAAAAAGAATTTTGATTTCATCTATGTCAACATCCTTTGATGGATTTTAAGATTATTTGAAGTTGATTTATTATGATACAAAACTTCTTATATTGTATTGAAGGTTTTGTGATATGTTTGACTGTGGATGTTCTATTTTTATACCATTCATATTTTATGGTGAAATTATTGACATTTCGTATGCTAGTTCTAATACGAATGTTTATGTTATGTTTAAACCTTTTCATATGAGAATGCATTGGACTTAATAAGTGACGGGTGGAGCCCGCTATAGCTCCTCGATGCATCGGTAGGTCTCATGAGACAAACTAGTGTCTTGGCACAAGGCCTTGACAAAATATTATTTGTAGTCTTGGCACGAGGCCTTGGCTATGTGGTTATGATAGTCCGGCATTATGCATTCCAACATTATGAAAGTGGTTATTGATTTTTGCATGTGATTATTCGATTAGTAGAATATCCATGTGAATAAGTAAATGGCATTATTTCATTTTATTTATGCCATACCATGTTGAAAGTTCATGTTTAAAAGGCTTTTGTTTTAGTTATACATTGCCTTAAATGTTTATTCTTATTGATGAAAGTTTCCGCTATATTGTTATCCTTACTGGGCATTTGAGCTCACCCCTTTTCTATGATTTATTTTTCCCAGGAAGTGAAGATGTAAGTTATGAATGACCTGCAGGGATATTATGAGGGGATTATAGTGTGGACTGTGGAAACATTATGTTGTTGTAGTAGTTTTTCATTTTATGATGTAATGTAAAACTTATAAATATATCTAGTGTTTCCAAGGCTACTAAACCAATCGGTCTTTCGAGATTTGATCTTTCTTGTGATCATGCCAATGTTATGTAATAATTCACCGACTCTGGGCAGATGGGGTCGGGGCATTACAGTTGGTATCAGATGAAGTTTAGTACAAACCTTGGAAGCTAGATTTAGATAAACTCTGATTAGAGCACGTAGACCTAAGATGAACTTTGAGGATTAGTATAGAAGAACTTCCTAGAATTTTGGTATTGTAGAGATTTTGTGAGTTTTCTGAGCAATACATCCCTGTCTGGATACGAGCAGGTAGAGGCGGCTCTGGCACAGATGTACCTAGGGGTAAAACACGAAAACACCTCTTTGAGCTAGACTCGAACGGGAACTGGTGCACGACAACGGTCCTTGCTGCACTCTTGGTTACGACACTCCCGGGGGATATGCTTAGGATAACTCTCATTTTCTTTGCAAATCATTTTGAAGGGATTATGAGTATATAAATCCTCAAATAAAACATTCTTATGATTATGGATTATATCCATAAATAGTTCAATTTATGTTAATTGTTTTACAAGTATGGGATTATGTATTCTGATTCATAAACTGATCTAGTTTATGACATTGTTTAGAAATGGCGCCTAGTGGAAGAAATGGAAACCGTATCAATGCACGCACTCCATGTAGGGATTGCCCTTTTGCTCAAGATAATTATAGTGGGGCTGGTGATGCAACTGGTGCTGATCAGCTAATCACCATACTAGGACAACTTACTCAGGTTATGAATAATAACCTTACCCGTATGGAGCAACCTGATCCGCAGCGTGGATGATCGATGTTAGATCGATTCATGAGGCAAAAACCACCAACGTTCAATGGGAATACAAATCCCTTAGTAGCGAGCAATGGATATTTTCCCTAGAGAAAATATTTCAGGCTTTGGGGAGCAGTGAAAGGGAAAAAGTTATCATGGCAGTTTACCGCCTCACTGGAGATGCTGATCAATGGTGGTCATTGATTCAAAATACGAAGGAAGATGATGAAGTATCAAATATGGAATGGAGGGAGTTCAAAGATATGTTTTTAGAAAAATACTTCCCTCGCGACCATCGAGCAGATATGGAAAGGCAATTTCTGAGTCTGAGACAAAAGGAGGATGAGAATGTCACAAAGTATGAGGCTAACTTTACAAGGTTAGCGAGGTACCCTGGTGATTATATTCGTAACCCAAGAAGTAAGATTGATCGTTTCTTTGATGGGTTAAAACCATTTCTCCGTCGAGCGTTAGTCTCACAATCCTTTTCATCGTACAAAGACATTGTCTCATGTGATATCAAGACCGAAAAGGAATTCTCTAAGTCTTATGACTTTAAAGCAAAGCAAGAGAAGAAGAGACCTGGTGATCAATCTGGGAATGGAAATAAGGGGAAGAAGGGAAAGGTTGAATATCCATCTTGTGGTAAATGCGGGAAGAAACATCCTGGTACTTGCTTAAAGGGAATGGGAGTCTGTTACAAGTGTGGTGAAAAAGGCCACCAAGCTCATGATTGCAAGGGGAAGAAGGAAGCTACCAACGTTCAGTGCTACAATTGCAGGGAGATGGGGCATTATGCAAATGCATGTCCTAAGCGTCAGGAGAACTTACCTCAGAAAAGACCAAGGGATCAAGGCCAGGCTTATGCTATCACTACTGTTGAGGTAGAAGCTCCGAAAGACGTGGTCGCAGGTAATTTATTGGTTTCCTCAAGTTTATCAAATGCATTATTTGATTCTGGATCATCGCATTGTTTCATATCTTCCCAGTTTGCTAAGAAAATTAGATATTTCCAATTTGATTTAATAAGGGAGTTGTCAGTTAAAACTCCTAAGGGAAGTATCGTTGCAACAATGTTTTGTGAATCAGTCACCATTAGAGTACATAAATTTTCTTTATCTGCTGATCTCATCGTCATACCTATGATTGAGTTTGATATAATCCTCGGTATGGACTGGCTTTCGGACTATGATGCGAAGATTTATTGTAAGAAGAAAGAGGTTACGATTCTTGATGATAATGATAAGGAACACCTTATTTTTAGAGCAGAATCGTCACCACCTAATTCTTATTTAGATCCACCCCCAGTAGCTCAACTAAATTAAATTATTGGGGAGGAAGAGAATGAAGTAACTATGGGTGAGGAAAGGAATGTTCAAATAGAGGATGTACCTATTGTGAAAGAATTTGTAGATGTATTTCCGGAAGATTTACCTGGACATCCTCCAGAACGAGAAGTTGAGTTTTCCATTGATTTGATTCCTGGATCAAGGCCTATATCGAAGACCCCTTATAGAATGGCCACTGTAGAGTTAGTCGAACTAAAGAAACAACTAGAGGAATTGAGTAATAAGGGATTTATTCACCCTAGTGTTTCTCCATGGGGAGCCCCTGTTCTTTTTGTTAAAAAGAAAGATGGATCTATGAGGTTATGTATCGACTACAGGGAGATCAATGCTATAACGATAAAGAACAAGTATCCCCTACCCCGTATTGATGATTTATTTGTCCAACTGCATGGAGCTCAATACTTTTCAAAGATTGACCTTCGATCTGGATACCATCAGTTGTGTGTGAAGAAGGAAGACATTCCGAAGACAGCATTTCGAACCAGGTACGGGCATTACGAGTTTACTGTAATGCCGTTTGGATTGACTAATGCACCCTCTGTATTCATGGATCTAATGAATAGAGTTTTCAAGGAGTATCTCGATGAATTTGTGGTGGTATTTATTGATGATATCTTGGTATACTCCAAAACCTACGAAGATCATGAAAATCACTTGCGCATTATCTTGAAGACTCTGAGGAGGCATGAATTATATGGGAAGTTTAGCAAGTGTGAATTCTGGCTTCATGAGATTTCTTTTCTTGGCCATATTGTCTCAAAAGATGGAATCTCTGTTGATCCTTCTAAGACCAAGGCAATCCAAGAATGGCCAACACCTACGAGTATAACTGAGGTACGCAGTTTTATTGGTCTGGCAGGTTATTATCGACGTTTCGTCCAGAATTTTGCCCGATTGGCTAACCCATTAACGAAGCTCACACGTAAAGGGGTTAAATTTGTTTGGACAAAAGAGTGTGAAGAATGTTTCGAAGAACTGAAGAGAAGATTAGTCAATGCTCCTATATTGACTCTACCATCGGGGAATGATGGGTTCGTTATTTATAGTGATGCATCGAAGAAAGGACTTGGCTGTGTCCTTATGCAGAATGATAGAGTTATTGCCTATGCATCACGACAGTTGAAAATTCATGAACAAAACTATCCTACTCATGATCTTGAGTTAGAAGCTGTGATCTTTGCTTTGAAGATATGGAGGCACTACCTCTATGGTGAAAAATGTGAGATTTATACTGATCACAAGAGTTTTAAGTATATTTTCTCACAAAAAGAACTCAACATGAGGCAAAGTAGATGGCTTGAATTACTCAAGGATTATGATTGTACGATACACTACCACCCAGGGAAGGCAAACAAGGTGGCAGATGCTTTGAGTAGAAAAGACCATGGAGTTTTGAACAATATGAGAATTGAAAGGGATCCAATTTTTATGGATCTAGTGAAGATGGACATGGGAATAACCAGGGAAGGTGAAACATCAATGCTTTTTCAAATGGTTGCCAAACCATCTTTACTAGAAAGGATTAAGATTTCTCAGACCGATGATGAAGAATTCCAAAAGAAGATTAAAGCTGTGAATGATGGGAGATTGAGAGACTTTGTGTATGAAGATGGAATTTTGAAATTCGGGAAGAGACTTTGTGTTCCCAAAATACCTGATCTAAAAAGGGAATTGATGGATGATGCTCATAGTTCCAATTTCTCTATACACCCTGGGAGCACCAAAATGTATAGAGATTTGAAGGAACATTTTTGGTGGGACAACATGAAGAGGGAGATTACTGATTTTGTGTCAAGATGTATGGTTTGTCAACAAGTGAAAGCTGGAAGGCAACAGCCTGGAGGAGTCATGCAACCTCTTCCCATACCGGAGTGGAAATGGGACAATGTTACGATGGACTTTGTCATGGGGCTACCGAAGACTCCTAGAAGGAACGATGCAATATGGGTTACTGTTGATCATCTTACAAGTCAGCACATTTTCTTTCTATAAGAGAAGATCTACCCCTGGAACATCTAGCAAGACTATACATTAATGAAGTTGTGAGACTTCATGGAGTACCCCTATCGATTGTTTCTGATCGTGATCCCCGTTTTACTTCAAGATTTTGGAAAAGTCTTCAGAAATCCCTGGATACTGAACTTCATTTGAGCACTGCTTACCACCCTCAGACAGATGGACAATCCGAACGGACTATTCAAACCTTAGAAGACATGTTGAGATCTTGCTCACTTGACTTTCAGGGTATGTGGGATCAATATTTACCTCTGGTATAATTTTCCTATAACAATAGCTTCAATTCAAGTATTCAGATGGCACCATATGAAGCATTATACGGAAAGAGTTGTCATACACCAACCTGTTGGGATGACGTTGGTGAAAGAAAACTTGTAGGCCCAGAACTGGTGGAGGAAACGGTGGAAAAGGTGAAAGTAATCCAAAATCACATCAAAGCAGCTCCAAGTAGGCAGAAGATCTATGCCGATAATCGAAGGAAGGATTTGGAATTTCAGGTTGGTGATCATGTTTTCCTAAAGGTATCTCCATGGAAGGGAGTCATACGTTTTGGTAAGAACGGTAAATTGAGTCCCAGGTACATCGGACCTTTCGAAATTCTAGAACGAATTGGGGTTGTAGCTTATCGATTGGCAATGCCGCCAAGTCTCTCCAAAGTTCACGATGTGTTCCACGTATCTCTATTGAGGAAATACATGCCTGATCCGACGCATGTACTCACCTATGAGGAATTAGAACTGGAACCCGATCTGTCTTATTGCGAAGAGCCCGTCAAGATTCTTGATACGAGAGAACAAGTGCTGAGAAACCGGACGACGCGTCTGGTAAAAGTTTTGTGGAGAAATCATAAGATGGAAGAGGCAACGTGGGAACCCGAGGAACTTATGATGAAGAACCACCCGAGTCTTTTTATGCAGTAATACCCTAGAAATTGCGAGGATGAAATTATTTGAAGGAGGGGAGAATGTAACACCCCAAGCTTCCACGGTACGTTTCCCTTCGAATAATGCGATAGCGTGTGTTGTACGCAGCCTCGAGTTCTAACACGCACCACAACTAATTAAACTAGCCGTTGTGAATAGTAATACCTACTTTTTGAAATCATATATATTTTATATTTCAAAATAGACTTCATTTTTGGATTTGGAATATCGAATTTAGCCTAAGGTGAAATTTTGGTAAATTTCCGATAACTTTAATATTTTGATGAATAGTGAAAATTACTAAATTTTAATTAAAAACAACTTTTTTAATCAAAATAATTAATAGTAATAAATTGTGAATTTGAGTGGTTTTAAAGTATATTTAGAATATATTTTTACCATTTAATATAATGTTGGTCATTGGACATAATTTTACAATTAAACCGAACATAAACAAGTGTCAATCTTTTGATAGTTATTACCTCTTAAAAACACGCTTTTTGTTTTGACAGCGGAAATTAATTTTAAATTAATTTCTGCCACTTCTGTGTTTTGAATTTAGGAAAATGGATTCCATATTTGGAATCAGGATGTTCAAATTGTGTAAATAGGTAACTTTTATTTTTAGACATTTTGAATAGTTACTGTGATAAATATTTTATTTACCATGGTTAAAGGGTAAATCCGGTAAATAAGGGTTAAAAAATAATATTATAATAATACAAAATTACCCTAAAACGTGTCCTAACCTTATTGGTGGACACATAACCGACCATGGGCATCCTTGGATCAATTTGGGGACCCCTTGGAGCCACTTGTATGTGGTAGGGACACATTATATTAATAAAGTTAAAATAAAAATAAAAATGGCATAAGCTTACATCTTTTAGAAGAACAATTTTTACATAGGGTTATACATGTTGGATTTTCGATTATAAATATTCATTAGAAAGATAAAAAGATTTCCTACATAATGATATTTTATTTATAATTTTTAGACATCAAATAATTTAAATTATTAATGACACAATAATGATGTAATGTTTACCTCATTAATAAATCATTTAAATAAATAAGATTATAATGATTAAAATATTATCTAAAACCTGTCCAATTCATATTGGTTGATGTTATTTAGAATATTAGTCATCGTATCTTCGACCTCAATGATTTTTGGACCATTATAAACCGAATATAATTATATTATAAAGTAATACTTTCACTCTTTCCTAAAGATCCCCTCTTCTCCCTTATAAAAGGAGACCACTTCTACTCATTCCTCACACCTCTCAAGCCACTTGGCTCGTCCAAACTCTGCCCAACTAATCTCCCCACATCCCTCTCCTCCTCCTTGAAGCTTCCCCTTAGTCAGAAATCATTTCAAGAAGTCCTTTGGTTCCAACCAAATTGAGTTACCTAAATTAAAGGTAATGATTTCTCTTAAATTATTTTCCTTTATTTTGCTTCTCCAACCCCCAAACTCTTTTTATTTCCTTTATTTTGTAACAAAACCAGTATCCTCAATATACTAGGATGTTGTTACAAGAAGGATTCAAACTACACATACACACAACTCCATCTAATGGATGATGAACATAATGTTTCTGTGGATGGCAAACTAACGCCTCAAGAAACGATGATTGTTCAAATACATCTTACCGCCTCTCATGGTGGCCATTATGATGGAACTGTAATTAAATATGATATTAATGATATATATTTTATATATAAGTTTCTGTAATTCCATTTTATTTCATACCATTATTCGTTTCATGTTGTATATACATACGATAATTTCATTTGAGGAAGTGCGGACTACCGCCCCCTTAAAATGATATGACTCGTTCATACCACACATGGGACGTATAAAGGATGGTGTTAATGAACTTAAGTAACATATATAAAATATTATATTATACTGGAATAGTAATATACCTATGTATCATTTGGATTCAATTCTTTTAAAATAAAAATTAAATGGAAGTAGCGTTCGTGCGTACGTACGGACTACCGTCTCCACGAACGCGATGAGATTCATTCTCCATCGTATCCATTCAAGTATAATTATCATTTAATGATTTAAAAATGATGTTTAAGTACTTGATATCATTCTGGATATGAATAAGATACAACAAACATGACTTATGTAACAAAACATATAAAGAAAATGAGTAAGTTAACACCCGAAACGGCGATAATACTAAGATATTATTATCAAATCAATATTAAAAGATCATATATGATATCATATTAATGTATATGATTCTTGTATAATTTAGTAACAATTATTTCACTATTATACAGGAGGTTAACCTACCCCAACCAAGGAAAAGTACAAGGTAAGGGTTATTTTACAATCTCTTCATTATCCGAGGTTGTATTATACGTAATAATCTACTGGGATCTCTTTATCATCCACATCCATGTTTCTTCGAAATGTATTTGAAAACATTTTTACTATTTACAAGAATATTGGTTAAAGTCATTTATACCCTTGTTTGACTTTTTATAAGAGGTTTATAAAGGAATCTTTCCGTCATTTTCAAAACAAGGTCTTTTTTAACCTTTTCGACAGAATTGAGGTAAGAATATTTATTTTAACTTATACGGCGGGTGCGGTTATTTTCCGCCGTTATAAAATCGTCGAAGCTTCCCATACAAGCTTATAAGAATATTTTCAAAGAAAATGTTTTATTTTATATGGATCTTAAATGATTTCAAAATAAAAGGAGATACTTCTTTAAAAAGAATTTTGATTTCATCTATGTCAACATCCTTTGATGGATTTTAAGATTATTTGAAGTTGATTTATTGTGATACAAAACTTCTATATTGTATTGAAGGTTTTGTGATATGTTTGAATTTGGATGTGCTATTTTTATACCATTCATAGTTTATGGTGAAATTATTGACATTTCGTATGCTAGTTCTAATACGAATGTTTATGTTATGTTTAAACCTTTTCATATGGGAATGCATTGGACTTAATAAGTGACGGGTGGAGCCCTCTATAGCTCCTCGATGCATCGGTAGGTCTCATGAGACAAACTAGTGTCTTGGCACAAGGCCTTGACAAAATATTATTTGTAGTCTTGGCACGAGGCCTTGGCTATGTGGTTATGATAGTCTGGCATTATGCATTCCAACATTATGAAAGTGGTTATTGATTTTTGCATGTGATTATTCGATTAGTAGAATATCCCTGTGAATAAGTAAATGGCATTATTTCATTTTATTTATGCCATACCATGTTGAAAGTTCATGTTTAAAAGGCTTTTGTTTTAGTTATACATTGCCTTAAATGTTTATTCTTATTGATGAAAGTTTCCGCTATATTGTTATCCTTACTGGGCATTTGAGCTCACCCCTTTTCTATGTTTTATTTTTCCCGGGAAGTGAAGATGTAAGTTATGAATGACCTGCAGGGATATTATGAGGGGATTATAGTGTGGACTGTGGAAACATTATGTTGTTGTAGTAGTTTTTCATTTTATGATGTAATGTAAAACTTATGAATATATCTAGTGTTTCCAAGGCTACTAAACCAATCGGTCTTTCGAGATTTGATCTTTCTTGTGATCATGCCAATGTTATGTAATAATGCACCGACTCTGGGCAGATGGGGTCGGGGCGTTACATTTTGAGTACACTGAGAGAGAATCAGTTATATTCTATGATCTCAAATATACAACTTTTGGATAGATCAGATTCACTTACTGGGTCATATTATCTCATAGGAAGAAGTATTACTACACCCAAAGAAAGTGAGAGCAGTACATTCCTAGAAACATCCGATGATCTTCATTGAGGTACACTGCTTTCTAGGGATGGCTGGATACAATAAACTCTTCAATCAAGACGTATCATGCTTAGCCGAAACACTGATGGGTCTGACTATGAAGGGTGAAATGTTTTTCTCGTCAGATTTTTTTGAGACAACCTTCCAAGAGCTGAATGGAAGGTTGACTTCGGCACCGATATTAGTTTTTCTATAGTAAGGCTACAACTATACTATTTACTCTGATGCATTAACAATTAGGCTGGGAGTTGTACTTACGCTGGGAGATGGAGTCGTTGCGTATAGGTCTTGGTATTTGAGTCCACATGATAGGAATTACCCGACACACGATTTCGAGTTGTCAGCTATTGTTCATGTATTAGGATGTTGAAGATATTACCTATGGGAGAGAATTTTGTGGTTTTCAACACTGACAATAGTCTCAAGTACATATGCACTCTGTATGATATGAAATTATGATAGAAAAAGTGTGTTGAATACCTTCAGTCTTTTGACATTGAGATTTCCTATTCTCCTTGAAAAGGAAATGTAGTGGCTGATGCGCTGAGTAGGAGGACTCAGATATAGGCAGTTCAAGTGGCCAGTAGTGAGTGGTAGCTTATGGCACAGTTCTATGGAATGTATTTGGAGATTCACTGAAGACATGGGCAGACGTTTATATCATCTATAACTATTACCTCTACTCATATTGATTGAGTTTGAATGAGGTAGCTAATAGATTTTAAAGGACTATTCCTAAGAGAGAATGTCTAAGGAGAAGACACTATTTCGAGATGAGCCATAGGTGAGGATGAGATATTTCATTTTGCGGGGTGCGTATGGGTCTCAAATGGAATACACGAGGAGCTAATGCGGGACATTCATTCCTCAGTTCAGGCAGTTCATATGGTCGTCAACAAGATGTATCATGATCTATGTCATCAGTATTAGTGTCCATGATTGAAGAGGGACGTTGTTGTTTTTGTCATGAAGTGTTCCACCTGTCAGCAGGTGAAGGTACAACATCGGCGGTAAGCAGGGATCTTACACCAGTTTCCCATTCCCGAGTGTAAGTGGAATGACATCTCAATGTACTTCATAACCGGTTTTCCAAGGTCACCTCGAGGGAATGGAATAATTTGGGTTTCCATTGACAAACTCACGAATGTTTCTCACTTTCTTCCGATCATGGAGACCATTATTGTTGATGAGAATGGATGGTTGTACATCTATGTGATAGTACGTCTTCATGGAGTTCCACACTCCTTCGTTTCAGACAGGGATGCATGTTTTACTTCTCGGGTCTGGCAGGGGCTACAGAAGGCACTAGGTACAAAGGTACTTTTGAGTACATCATACCACCCCCTGATAAATGGCCAGTCCGAGCATACGATTAAGGTGCATGAAGTCATGCTATGGGAATGTATTCTGGATTTTAGAGGTTATTGGGAGAAGCATATACCTCTTTTGATGTTTTCCTACAACAATAGTTTTCAATGAACTATTCAGATGGCACCTTATGAGGCTTTGTATTGTAGGAAATTCCAATCAACCTTGTGTTGGATGGAGGCAGGAGTGGCAGCTATGTTGGGATCTCGTCGTTTCTAGTAGAGCGAAGTGTAGAGAGAGTTGATTCAGAAGTGGATGGATACTGTAAAGTCTCAAAAGAAGTCTTATACTGATCAACTGAGTCGACCTTTGGAGTTAGAGGTCAGGGATAAGGTTTTCCTATATTTCACCAAATTTGGGTCAAAAAAGGATTAAGAGATAGGTTAAAATTTCACCCAGCTATGTTGGGATTTTTGTGGTGTTGGAAAGATTTTGGTTGTTGCCTATCGGTTTTAGTTACCGCAGAGGTACTAGGCTATACAAGATGTTATTCATGTTTCTCAGCTCTGACGTTACTTTTCAGAACTATCTCATGACTTTCATCCTGAGGAGGTGGAGCATGAAGTGGATTAATCAATCGAGGATTATCATAACTGAATCATTGATCAAAATACAAAGGTTCTATTTGGCTGGTAAATTCCTCAGGTACGAGTTCTATTGCAGCACAGGTAAGTACAGGATGAGACCTGGGAGAGGGAGACCGATATACGAGCACAACGACCATACCTGTTTGGAGTTTCTTCTTATATTCTGTCATAAGAAAATTCATGGATGAATTTATTTAATGGGGGATGTTTTAAAGATCCTAGATCTTCTTTTCACGTATGTTTTTCCTTTTCTGGCCTTTTTTGAGAAAAAGTGGATATTATGGATTTTTTTTTCAAACTACATGCTGTGTGTATTGTGATTAAATGTTGTGTACTTATTTTCTATAGAAGGCCATTTTTATCCCTTGTAGTAGCCAAACACAATACCATGTGTTATTGACTTGTAAGATAATTAATATGGAGCTTAAACTTTGAGTACATGTCATGTACTTAAAAAGTACACGACTTATACATTATTTTTTTCATTGAACACACCAGGGTCAAATATAATTTCTAGAACTCTCTTATATTATGTACCTCTCAACAGAGATCTCTATACGAAAGAGGATCATCGAAAAACCCACGACCATGCATCCGTCCTCCGAATCAGACAGCATCTATTGTGTTGGAATCGCATCATTGAGTTCTCTCTTTTCCTAGAGCACCATCTTCCGATTTCTACCCTCATGTGTGATATTGTAGGTTGAATGATTTGGGTGTTTCTATAGATCATATACATTATAAGGAAAATAAATCTTCTATTACCACATATATAGATATCCTAACATCATGTTAGGTTTTTTGGATATTTTAGTTCAATGCCATTGAGAATTATGTTCAAATTCCACCCATACCCTTGAATGGGGTATTGAGTGTTTACCATTTTACACCTGTTGATTGCCTATAATGATTGTATGATTTTGTAGAGGTTACTTGGATATTAATAGGGTTTATTGTAATTATTTGGATGTATTGTCCATTCATATTCTATTTAAGATCGTTTTGTCCATTTAGCATGTTTGACTATCTTTCCAGTTTTCCATGCCTATCATTCTAGGATGGAGAGTTTGTATTCTGATATGCTTGATATGTTGTTGACTATATAGCCATGTAGTTCAGTAGATTTAATTTGGAAATATTGTACTAGTATTCTTTTTGACCAACACAAGGATATGAGAACTTGTTGTATTAGTATATATTCGGAATTGACAGAGTGAGCTTGCTCAGAGAGTCTTTGAGCACATTAGACTAAAAGGGTAATTTACCAAGTGAGCATCCACCGAGAGTCTATGAATTATTTTGAATTTAATTAGACAATAAGAAAAATTGACAGTGAGTGCTTCCTCAGAGAGTCTATGAATGACAAGGGATATAAGGGGAATGGCCTGAGCAGGCTTTCCCAGAGTGTCCTTGACCATGGGGAAATAAGGGGAATTGACCGTGAGTTCTTCCTCAGTGAGTTCTTGACTACCTTAGACTGTATGGGGAATTGACTATCAGTGTTTCCTTAGAGATTATTTATATAATGAACCACATGGGTTAGGCTGAGTGTACTACCCCGAGTGTGTCATGTACTTGTTACGTAGGATCAGAGGGGATTGATGTGAGTACTTCCAAGAGGGTTAGTAGTTTGAGTTTAGCTATTTGTTTTGTTGAATTCTTGATATTGAAACAATGGTTTGTTTACTGGTGAGTATTTTCCAGAATACTGTTCACTAAACATTAACCACTATATATTAGCCAATTGTTAGGCACAAATCATTTGGTGGTTGTCTACTGGGATTTAGTCTCACACCCTATTTTGATCATGCTTATGGGGCCCAACAGATTATATTTTTTCATGTACAGTTACGTGCAAGCTACCTTTTACTTAAGGTACTTGACTTGCTGTGGAGCTAGAGAGCATGTGACCAATATTAGGCTTCTGATGCTGTGTAGAATTTTATCTTTTTCTTTTGTACATTGGTTTAACACTGTTTATATTTCAAACATTGTGACTTGTTTGGATTATTTCTTAGACATATGTATCATGCATAATTATATATATATATATGTCCTCTAGTTTTTTATTATTACAGTCATCAGTTATTTACTATTGTTGGATATTTACTGCATCCGTTTTTGGGAAATGTTTACATCCGCTGTGTACTTTTCAAAACAAGGGCTATGTTTTCCCACTATCACAACCAGGCCCTTGCTTCGATTCGACATCCTCTGGCATGCCAGGAAATGTACTGGAGGCCATGTGACTAACCGGGTACGCGGTTCCTCCGGGTGGCTTCTTAAAATGAGATATTACATTAATAAATTTATTTGGGTTGTAATTGATCACTTAAATATAGATGCGTATTTCCTTCCCATTTGATAGACTATGGATATGGATCAAATTTCATGATTTTATATCATGGAGACACATATGATACATAGAGATATTCTGAATATTTTATTTGACCAACACCTATAGTTCAATGGATATGTTGGAATGTCTTTAAAATTTATTGGGTATTAAATTACATTTTATTACGTCATTTTATCACCAATTATATAGAATAAATAAATAAATTATTTTGTTAATCGAATAAATGATTAATTATGTCTCAATGGATTACCATAGATGTTGGGATCATCATCTTTATTTGGTTTATATTTCATATAATTATAATATTCATTATAGTATACAGATTGAATGTTTTGTGGAATTGATTAGGAATATATTTTATACCCAAATTAATTGGTATGGATTAAGAGAAATTAATTTGATGGAAATTGAGATGATTAATTTAATAGATGTTATGTTTATGTTGATTAATCAATACATGAGTATGTATCAAATAATTCATAAATTATTTGATTATATTCAGTGGATGGCTATTTAATTATATATAAGGAATCATGTTTTCATTAAAGTTTCATTATCGAAATGTGTAATACATTTTGTTAAAAAGTGAAAATATAGTCCATAGATCATTGTATTGTATGAAATATAAGAAAATATGGATCTGTTTCATACCGAGTATAATTTTTTAAGGTTCATCATATATTCAAACTGTTTATAATTTCTTCAAGTTACAAAAATATGTTCTAGATTAAGAACATATTTTATGGCCTAATGTAGTTTAGCTGGAAGATAACCATTATTATAGTGAATAACCAGATCTGATTCTTGACTGTATATATAATGTATTGTGGAAAAAGTTCATTAACTAGTTAATGGTTTGGTGTAAAAACATTAATAAATATGATGTAACATTAGAATATGAAATTGAAATGACGGATATATATCTCCAGTTATTTAATATGTTAATACAATAGAGAGGATACAATTTAAAAAAGTGGAGAATAATGTATAATCTATTCTAATTATAGAATAAATCATTTTTATATTTATTGCATTAAAAAATATATAGTTATATTTATTAAAAAAATTAAAAAAAATTTCAATAATAAAAGAAATATATTTATTAAAATCATTTCCAACAAGGATATATTTAAAATCCTAATATTTTAATTAAATATTTTTAAATTGAAAAAAATAATTTCATTTTTAAAATCATCATGTAATTTTTTTTTAAATATTCTATTTTTAGAATTTTATGAAAATATTAAATTTTTACTGAATATTGAAAAATACTGATATTATGATTTATATGAATATTAATTATGATTTAATAAAATATTAAAATTATTATTTCCTTGTTTTATAAATTTAAATTAGGTCATATTTATATAAAATAATAGTATTACCATTTTTTTAATTAGACATGAATATTGTAAAAAATTTATGTTAAAATATGTATTGTTCGAAAATATAATATATCTTCTAATTTTACTGCTTTAATTTTAAATTATTTTTCTATTTATGTTAATTTTATATTTAAATATGTACTAACTATTTGTAATCATTATATTCATATTTGGTAAATATTTCCAATTTATTTTTGTTAAAAATTAATAGTCGCTATAGTAATTTTTTTACCATGGTGAAGTGTAAAACAAATTATTAAATTTAAATATAAATTTATTAGGATTAAAAATGATTATAAGACAATTTTTTTATCTTAATGAGTATCTATCATCAATAATCATCCAAATGATGTATATATGACCATTTATTCCAGTTGGTTTTGATTATGACCTTTATAATATTTATGGTAATGAAAAAGGAAAAAATGCACACTATTGTATATAATAAACAATATATTTTCAACATAAGGTCATGTATTGTATAAGTTAACAGATGAATGTTATTTTTAATTATAAATTTTTATATTTATCTTGTAATTATTTCTATATTTATTTATGAAATATTTTCCATAATAGATTACACAATGTTAGTACTATAATTATCTACATAACAAAAAAATATAATAAATGATATTAAAAATAATAAAAATAGTATAATTAGAGATAATTAAATAAATATATTGATTTAATATATATATATATATAATAGTTCAAGTATTTAATAAAATATAAAATTTTTAATTTTTAATTTTGGCTTGGTATATTAATGTCAAAGTAAGGAATAACCATAAAAATTGACATTAATGATATTTTTTTATAAATTATAATTTTTTATATTATATTAAAATAAAAAAAGATAGATTTCAAGCCATTTGATAAGGATAATATTTATAATATCAATCATGGTCAAACTTTTGGTTATATTTTCATTTATAGAAACTGTTATGACTATCATTGGCTAAAAACATATTCTTGTCATTGTAAGTGTGAAAAGGATTAATGAAGGGTTAAGAAGGATAAAGATAAATATATTCTCCAATGATGTCATAATTTTATTATATGATATTATTTTGACTAATACTCATTTTTGAATCTCATTTACTCAGTTTTGAGTCTTATGGACATTAAAATTAATTTATATTTATTTATTATTTTATTAAATTCATATAGTACCCCTACCCTACACTATAAGTTTGATCCAATTATAATAATTTACATAATCATAAAAAACTCTTTAATTTACCCAATATCATTCCAAATACATTACAGGCATCACAAATCACATTCTACCGTAAATTTTTTATTAGAAAACCCACTTTGCAATGCTTTTTCTATAAACCATAATAGATTGTCCGAAAGAGATTTATCATTATTAGGGATGTGGTTTTGTTTTATTTGTTCTTTCACATCCTAAAATCATTAATTAACCATGATATATAGTAACAAAAATATATTCCATATATATAGGTGTTTTTATTTTTATTACACAACCGATATCTATCTTGACTTTTATTAAATGGGATATAAAACCATCTTTTGTGTATGTGGTATAATACCACCTCACGAGTTGATGTAATTTATTTTCCATCACCGTCCATCTAAAATTATTATAGTGGGGAAAATAATGTTTATATATGATAATAATGAAATTATTTTAATTTTTTAATGTAATATAAAAACTTATTTGTCGCTTTTTCATTTACAGAAAAAAGCTAATGTCGTTCGTCTGTTAGTGTATACTACCACCACTATGAAGATATGTTACTCGATTTACCTCCCCACATCACATAAATTATATTTATATGTATATTTAAATAATTATAAATATTTATCATATAATGATAATTTATTAAAGATAATATTACACATATAATCTTTCTCTAATTATTTTTGAAAAAAGGAAATGTTACTCATACATAGGCATGAATTATCATCTCCATAATTATAACATATTACATTTAAAAAAATCATCAATAATTTCTAGTTCTTAATGTATTTTAAATTTAATAAATTTACAAATCTACCATAATTATTATTTATTATTTGATGGAATAATGATCACCTCGACTATTTTTTACCTACTGGCCACAATTTGATTTTATAACTAAATGATTAAGTGATTATACATTAAATGGTATTATATAAAATAAATGATATATTTATATTTGTAGAAATATATTAATAATTCAAATATTTATCATGAGTTTATTACTTTATATTTTAAAGAACATGTGTGATGAGTTCGACATCATAAATGACAAATTATAAGGAAAAGAGTCACATTAATATGACCAATGATATATTTTTCAATGTTATTTAATACCATGTACATGTATTTGATATTATTTTTTAATTTATTTATATTTACATAAAATAAATATGAATGTCATTATGTGCCACTTACAATTATTGGTTTTTCGAAAATTTTTATTTTTTAATGAATTATTTGACATTCATTGAAAATTTCATCAATAGTGTTCTATTTTTAAGTATATAGTTCAAATTAAATTACCATACACCAGAACCATTAATTGAATATTGTATTATATCAATTTTACCAATGTTTTTGTAAATGAAAAACAATATTTCTATATTTTAGTGATTTTTTATGGAAAATGGGTTTTTATAAAAATATGGTATTTCAATATCAAAAATTGTTTTGTAAATATTTTTAAAAGAGTTTATCGAGATTTTAATTCATCATATAGTCCTTATAAATTGATTAAGAAGTTTTCCCCCCATATTATATCATGAGTGAGCCACATAATTATTGTACAAAGGGGTGTGTCCCATGATAACTAATGTGCCATCATTCAATATCTTATAAAATAAGTGAACCCATATATTGATCTAAATCATTATGTAATGATTATGTTGTCCGAGATTTTATATTGGATATTTTCCGTAAGGATATTAATGTTTTAAGGGGTTTTTATGTGTTTATGGTGATAATTTCCAAACACTACTACATGAATTCAATGATAAATCAAAATAGTTTTATTGAAAATTATTTTATATAAATCAGTACGATGGATAAAATTATAAATTAAACATTATTATCTTTTCAATAAAATTAAATATTAGTAAAAAATATTATTCTTGGGTTTTGATTTAATCCAATGGACTAATAGATTTAGTCCATTTAATTCCCTTACTATGAATTTTTTATTCATCCCATTTTTAAAACAGCTTTCCATATAGATCAATGTATGATCAAGGAAGAGGAGGAGTTGAAGATAAAATATGTTAATATATATCTTGAAAATAAAGAAGGTTTTTTTAGAAGAATTGTTTGTTGTAAAAATGTAAATTTAGTATAAGATTATACCTCATAATATAATGTTTTGTTTTTTATAATCTAAGAACATAATTTCTAATACTATAAAACTAAATGATCGTTGAGAATGAAATAGTTTTATTTATATTTTTAATACACTAGAATGTGTATTTATAATGGCAGGGTACTTATAACTATTTGATCATGAAAACAAATGTGATAAACAAGAGGATAACTGGAATTTTGTACCATATTCAATGATAGGAAAAAACTGTTTTCATATTGAGGATTGGTTGATTTATTTCCCACAAAATAACGATACCTTTTTTTTATCTCATGATCTGTTATTTTATTAAAATATATGATAAGTGTTATTTATTTAATATAATAAATTCAATTAGCACATAAAAAATGAAATATTGTTAACATATGAAATAATGATAAATCTATTATATGTAGATGGTTTTATTAAAACATAGCATAACACATAAGATAAATTAAATTATTATTAGAAATAAATTTAAAGGAAAATAATATATTTTTAATTCATAATAAAATAAAATCCATAATTTTAATATTATTTCATTATTCCTCCCATCTCTGGATTTAGGATTAACACATATTTAAGGTGTCAATTCAGTATATGAAAGAGTAAATTTTAATTATTTAAAATTCATTACTATGATCGTGTTATAATGTAAAAGAATATGAATTTTGATTACTGGAATTAGTATATTTAATATTATTATCAATGTATGTGTTTCAAAAATAGAATTTAGAACTTCTAGATTAGGTATTCAAATAAAAAACAAGGAGATTCATGTTTTTTGTTGGAAATAGTAACATCTGAAATAATTTTTAAAAATTTTATACACTATTTCTACATTATAAGAAAAAAATATTGGTTCATTCCACTATTGTTTATGCCAAGAGAAGACATTATTAGTTTAATGGTGAGGGACAAAGGAACTTGGTAAAATAGATATAGTACTAATAAATTCATATTAATTACATACTACTAAAATAGTAAACATGTATTGTTTAAATAATATAATTTTGAAAATATTAGAACACAAAATGTTCATCATCCACACTATCTCTATGATTAATATTGGAGAAAGACCATATTGTAACACCCTGAAATTTTATGAGAAAGATTCTTTTTAATTTATTTGATGTCTTTTTTTTACGCTAGACCAATATTATTTTTCTCTATATGCAACAAAATACTAGTTTTTAATATACACAAACACTATTATTGGCATGTGATGCAAGAAAGATCGACCTTCCTCAATAGCATGTGTTGTACGCAATACATAATTTCATAAAAAATGATATATTGTTATCATATTTATACAAAATAGCCTTTATGAATAGTTGTAAATAAATTATGAATATTATGAAATTATAATTCATCATAAACATTTTATTGAACAAGTTATGAGAAAAAAATAAATTTTTCGGGTAAAATAAGTATTTTTCAAAAATGCAGTTTTGCCGCTTTTTGATGGCGCACACACATTAAATTTATTTTTTGACATTTTATATGTTCAATAAGACAAAATAAAAATCTTCCATCGAATATGGATGTCAAAAATTTACTTTTGATAAATTTTTGATATTTTTCTATTAGGTTTCTTATTTTCATGAATAGTAAAAATACGCTAAATTTATTTAAAAATAAAATGTTTCATCGAGATAATTTATATGTTTAAATTATAATATTGAATGGTTTTAAAGTAAAAATAGGATATATTTTTACCATTTAATATAATTTACATCATTATAATTAATTTTACACTGAATTCATAAGTAAAAACATTTCAATCTTTTGCAACGTTTTAACTTTTAAAACCCGTTTTCTCAACAGCGTGATTAATTTTAAATTAAATACTGCAACTTTTGTGTTTTAAATTTGGATCAATTGATTCCATATTTGGAATATGTAGGTCCAAAATATGTTAATAAGATACTTTTTATTTTTAGGCATTATGAAAATTAACTACGGTAAAATTTATTTACCATGATTAAAGGTAAATTAGGTAATGAAGGGTAAATATAATATTATAAAATTACCCTAACACTTGTCTTAATATAATTGAATTATTATATTTTTCCCATAATCATACATGGGTTGAAATTGATTATAATGGAACCCAATTGAAATTTATTAAGACATTTTAATTATTTTTTTGAAGGGAATTTGAAATATGTCTCACTCAAACTTTAATAATTAGATTATTTATAATATAAGGACATATAGAATATAAATTCGATTATAAATACTCATTTGAATGGTAAATTTTTTTCTTTATCATGTTAATTAATTTTTAATTTTTATGTAATATTAAATTATTTTAATAGCTTATACATTAATGATGTTGAAATTATTTTTTTAGTGAAAAATATATAATATAGTTTTTATTAAAATAACAATAACTATCAAAAATACCATAAAAATGAAAAAACATTGTTGGTTATGTATATATATACCCTAAAAATCCAAGGGTAGATTTGTGGAAAATTTGGGGCCTTATAAGACATATTAGGAAATTTATATTATTTTATTTTAAATGATTTCAAAGATTTCACCTTCATGATTTAATAAATATAATAATTTAAATGTTGTGATTTAAAAATGAAAAATTTGTGTAAAAATATTATTATGAAAGTAATTATATTTATATAAATCAAAGGATATTTTTTTAATTTTTATGCATCAAAATTGTATATTAAATAATTATAAAAAATGTTGTATTATTTATTTTATTAAGAGATATATAAAATAAATAGTTTTAAAAATATTAATATAAAAAATATATGATCAAATTAATGTGCCCCATGATGTTTTTGAATAATATGACAGGTAAGGAATATATTATATATTATTTTTAGAATGTGTCTTTTGTGTGGTTTTTATTTAAATTCAAATAATGAATAGTGTCAGAATTGACACAATTTATATTTTATTAAAATAACATATTATTAAATTATATAAAAATCACAAAAAATTTAAAATCTCAAAATTGAAATTTATATGGACTAAATGGTTATAAAGTATTCAATTTTTGGAAATTTACAACATTTAAGTATTTATATATAACAATTTTAAATTTATAAGTTTATTACCACAAATAAAATTAAATAGATTGAATAATGATAAATCAAGTTTATAAGGATTAAAATAAACATAAAACATGTATAAATATTATTGGTTGATTATATTACCACAATATACCATCTAAAAATCTAATTTCATCATTTTTGAATGTTTTTATGTGGGGTTTCATTTTATTATTAATTAATATTTTTAAGGTTTCCAAAAGTCTCTCTTTCCTCTCCTAAATAAGTTCACCTCCTTCCCTCTCCACTTCACTCAATTTTGAGCCTTAAATATCATCCAACACCTTCCAATTTATCATATCAACATCTATAGTTATATCATATAGGTTCTGGTCTTCTCAAAATACCAACTTTTGTGCCCTAAGATGATGTTTAAAATAGGCACGTCGAGGAAGAGGTAATATCTTCTACACATTCTTTCAAGTTTCTTTCTTCATATAATTCCTCTTATTTATTTGTTTCATTATAAAGTAATAAAATAATTATTAATCATATAATTATATGTTATTATAAATATGAAACAACCATATTTCACCTTCTATCCATCCAACAGAAAATGAAATCACCGCGCGTGCATACATATGAAATATCATCTCCACGCTGTGGTGTAATCTGTTTTTACACCACCACCATAATTGGATGGATATAATGGTGTAAATAATAACAATATATGGTTAATATAACATCCTAATGATTATTTGATATTATATCATCCACCTAAATTCCATTAAAAAATTATGGGAACGATATCATTGATCGTGTGGACGTACGGATTACTGTCTCCACGACGTGATGAGATTCATTCTCCATGTTGACCATTAAAGAATGATTATAAAGTATATATATTAAATAATCATGAAATATATGACATAATAATAATACTGTATTTATTTACATATATGATTCATTTACTTAGTTCAATTCAATTAAATAATGAAATGAATACAGCGTTCATGCATACGTACGGCCTACTGTCTCCATTAACGGTGTATTTCATTCCATTTATGGATCTAACAAATATATATTTTTATGCTGAATATATATGTTATATATAAATCATGTTTTATTTTCTTGAATGAAGTAAATCATGATATAGGTAAAAATATCAAGAATAACAAGTCCAAACACGTACGATAAATGAAACGATTTTACCGAAAATGCGGCTTTAACATGGAATTGACCATATAATGGGTAATATAAAGTCATAAGTGAATCATATATGATATCATAAAAAATATTATGGTTATTTTACAAGTTAATAATTTTTTTTAAATCACTATACATGAGTTTCAGACACGTATAGAAGAAAATGGACCCAAGGTAAGGGATAATTTTGAAAATATCATTTTTTTCCGAGATTGCTTATACGTAAGTACTTACTGCGGTTATATTTTTTCATCCATGTAAATTAAAATGTTTTCATAATGAGTTTAGTATTATTCCATGTATTTTTTATGTCATGTTTACCCCACTTGTATTTTACTTTGTGTTATGGAAGGAATCTTGCTTTTGTTTACCAAACATGGTACATTTTGACATTTCCATTAAATATACGAGAAGAATGTTTTTTAATCTATATGACATGAATTGATTCTTTTGGTTTTATAATGACAAATTTTAATTAAGCTTACACTATAGTATTTCATGAAAATTGTCAACAAAATCCTTTAATTTTCAAATTGCATGGCATTCTGTGAAAATAAAATGATTTTGAAGAAGAAAGGATATATTCCTCATGAATTAATTTCAACTGTTTTATCAAAAACATTTTCCATCTAAGATAAAATTATTGAATATGTGTATGTTTCAAGTATAATGTCTCTTTTATTTACATGGTTTCACATTTCTTATGATGAAATAATATCCATTTGTTTTATATGGATTATGTAATGTTGGGATGGTGTTTTTGAAACCAATTTTATTCTTTAGGTTATGATGAATGATTTATTTTTATGTTTTGGAACACGTAAGAATGATTTCATTATGAGATGTGTGGGACATATATCTCCCTGAAATTTATTGGGTAAATATTTATATCTCATGATATAGACATGGCTGGAATTGTAATTTAATCAGGTTCAGCGATACAGGACTGGAACGAGGAGTGAACTCTATTTAGTAAGGGACTTTGTCCAATAAGATGGTCATGGAAGCAATTCCTTGGCTATTATCGAAATCATATCATGTGCTTAATGGTTTTCCACTATTACATGTTTTATTACCATGATCTTTTATCATGATTAATGTTCTTTTATGATATATTCCATAAGTACTTCCATGATTTATTGCTCAATATTTTGATGTTTAAAACTTATTTTCATGTTTTTCTAAGTTTAAATGTATATGATTTGTTTTATTTTCTCCATGAATACCATTACTGATAATTTGAGCTCACCCTTTATATGTTTTCTTTTCCCCAATATTTAATGAATGGTTTATGTAAGAAAACAAAAGGGGAAGATCTTTACAAGAGATGATCAAGTTCTTTCACCATGATTAGAAGATTATGTTCCGAGTTTCCAAAGACACTAAACTAATACGGTCATTGAGAGGTTGTTTTTTCCATGTGTTAAGTATTCTGAAAAATTATTTTCATTTCTATGTACATCAAGATTTTGGTCTCTACAGTTGGTATCAGAGTGACGGTTTAGTTATCATTTGGAAACTAGGATGTGAAAACTTTAGTGAGATCCCTAGACGATATTTCTAGGTTATGTCTAGGGATGTACCTAAGGTTACGTATAGGTATAGGTTTTAGTCCTAGAATTATGGTAACGATCTTATAATTTATCCTATGATGTTAGATATTGAAGATACCCCTCCTTGATTATGATTTCTGCCTCTCACATTGTTCTTTTTGGGTTTCAATTGATGGTTGGAACTCGAAGGAATCGTGTTTATCCATGTAATGGACAATGCAAGGATTGTCCTTTTGAAAAAAACCAATGTTATGGGAAATGTAGTGAAAAATCATATTGCTATATTGGCACAAGATATGAATCATTATGGACATCCAAATGAGCAGTGAAAAAAAAAACAATATATTCTATTGAGTCCTTCATGCGGGAATAAACACCTTCTTTCAATGGGTATTTTGATCCACATGTTTTCGATCAAAACATCAGTACCATTGAAAATATATTTTCCATACTTCGTTGTACATAGCATGAAAAAGTCATTTTAGATTTTTAATGGTTAGAAGGTGAAGCAGACCAGTGGTGGACTGTAATTAAGAATACAAGGCCTCAAGATGAAATTGAATCCATGGGATGGGATGAGTTCAAGAACATGTTTTTCAATAACTACTTCCATTTTATTCATTGATCAATGGTTAAAATGTGTTCATTGAGATTAATAAAAAGGATGATGAATCTATTGGTATATACGAAGATAATTTTACAATGCTTGAAAGGTATGTATCTAGCATTATCATCCAACCTGAAAGTAAAGTTGATAGATTCTTCATTTGATTAAAACCAAGTCATCGACGGAAATTTTCTATAAGAGATGTTAGTATATATGAAAAAATTGTGTTATGTTAAATCGAGGTAGAACTAGAAGTTGGTGTTACATATCCATCTCATGGTTTTGACAAGAAAAGAATGATGACATTCAAGGAAATACCTCTGAACAATGGTGAAAAGAAGGTGAATGTTTCTTTATGCTCAATGTGTAGAATGAAGCATGGTGGTGACTGTCTAAATGGTACTAGAAAATGTTTCATGTGTGGAAAATAAGGACATGGAGCTGTTGAGTGCTGATGTAATGGGAAGAAGGATTCTAATGACGTGAGTAGAGAATAGACTACAGAGAACACTCCACCATCACAAAAATGCTAAAAGTGCAAGGAAATGGTGCATTATGCTAACCAATGCCCTAATCCAAGGTTTAATGATGATCAAACTAAACAACCTATTAAGGAAAAAGTCAAAGGGAATGTCACATGCGATCACTACTGGAGATATTGATTATGACAATGATGTGGTAGAATTAATATGTGTTTATGTAATGGGATTCCAAAATTACAGTGTGGAATATAATTTTAGTATCATGGAACACTGAGATATCTATGTATTATTTTATTTTTGTTTTAAAAAATTGTATGATACTAGTAACCATGAAAAGTTTTTGAAATATGTTTGGAAAGAATTTGATATGCATATAATGAAGGGATAATGAGAAAATAATATGTTTTATAGTATTCATCAGCTCATGATTGATAAAAGGACAATGTGACATCATGGTATGATTATATAAAATTTTTGGGATTTTTGTATGTGGAATGAGTTAACTTTTGACAGCATTTATGTTTTTCACTAAGGTTCAATGGGTATTCATTTTTTTCAAAGAGAATACATGATTATGATATTCACATGTTTGGAATTTTATCAAAAACAAGATATATACAATGATAGTAATCACATTCTTAGTATATTTACTCTCTAGTAATATTTTTCTTTATACTATGAGATTGTACATAAGTATTTTGGATAAGCCTAAATAGTGGAAATGATTATGTTAAACATCAGATATCTTTTTTAAGGCTAGAACAGTTTCGATATTATTTCTATAATGTTATAATAGTGTTGTTTTAGACAATGAACAACCTTCATGATAAACAACAACTCGTCACATATTACAGGGTTGTGGGAATCGAACCAACACCAAAAGTGTTACATGCCTTTATCACCTACCACTGGCCTACAAGAATTCCCTGGTCAGTAGAAACTAATTTTATTTTATTAATAGATATTGTAGATGAAGTATAAGTCCATTTTTTGAACCATATATGATTAATCTCACCATAATATGGACTTATGTATACTTGATAAATTCTACTAAATTTTTGAGATAGATGGAATAACCTATCACATGATCTAATACCACTTCATGAATAAAAAATTCAAATAAATTTATTTAACAATGGATTAAGTGGAAATTGATCATGGAATGACCAGCAATGATATAACACTAAAATTAAGTAAGTATTTTTTCCTTATGAATTTTTTTTCAACTTTAGGGAAATGATCTTGAAAACCAAAAATTATGTCATATTTCCCTCATTTCTGATTAATCAGATGTTACCTTAGATCATCAAAAATTTATGACTTTGTGATTGTTTTCTTTTTTATAGACATGTTCTCTACCACTCTCCATCAGAACATGATGGTTAGATTTACCTTCCATATCCATATTTTCACATATATTCTCCTATGTGAAAACCGAGAGATTATTTAATTTGGTTAACCATTATGTTTCATAATTTACTTTTTAAAGTAATGTTATTTTAATAATTTTTATGATGTGGGTTTCTATTAAAGAAATTTTGATTTTGTAAACCATTTATAACCCCAATGAAAGTCGAGGGTGAAATTCATTTTAGTGGGGGTAGAATGTAACACCACAAAATATCTTGAGAAATATTTTTTTTAATTTAATTGATATATTGTGTTGTATGCTACACCATGATTAGCTTGCTCTATTAAACACCATACTAGCTTGTAGTATATGCAAACACTATTCTTGGCTTGTGTTGCAGGCAAGAGCGATCTTCCTCGATAGCGTGGGTTTTACACAATACTGAATTTCACTAAAGAATGGTATATTGTTATAATATTATTATGAACTAGCCGTAATGAATAGTAGTAAATAAATTTTTAATTTTATGACATTATAATTCATTCTACACATTTTATTGAACATGGTATATGAACAAAATAATTTTTTTGGGTAAAAATAGTATTTTTAAAAAAAATATTTTTTTTCCGCATTTTGATTGCGCACTGACATTACATTTAGTTTTTGACATGTTTATAAGTTCAATTTGACAAAAAATATTCATCTTATTAATCAGGATATTAATATTAACTTTTGATAATTTTTTTATATTTTTCTCTTAAGTTTCTTATTTTGATGAACAATAAAAATACACTAAATTTCAATTTAAAAATAACTTTTTCATCAAGATAATTTATATAGTTAAATTATAATATTTAATGGTTTTACAGTATAAATAGGATATATTTTTACCATTTAATATAAATTAAGTCATTAGAATTAATTTTACACTGAATTCATAAGTAAAAACATTTCAATCTTTGGCATCGTTTTATCTTTTAAAACTCATTTTCTCAACAACGGGATTAATTTTAAATTAAATAAATCAACTTTTGGGTTTTGAATTTGGAAAAATGGATTCCATATTTGGAATCAGTAGGTCCAAATTATGTTAATAAGATACTTTTTATTTTTAGGAATTATGAATAGTAACTACGGTAAATTTTATTTACCATAGTAAATGATAAATCAATTAATTAAGGGTAAATATAATATTATAAAATTATATTAACACATTTCATAATATAATCGAATGATTATAATTTTCCATAAATCATACATGGGGATAAATGGAATCTAATGAAATCAACTTGTATTTGATTATGATATTTTTTTTATTTTATTTAAAGGAATGTGAAATATGTCTCACTCAATCTTTAATAATTAGAATCTTTTTAATATAAGGGTATAAAAAATATAAATTTTATTATATATAATCATCTGAAATATGAAATGTTTTTCATTGTCATGGATATTTATTTATAATTTTTAAGATATATTTAATCACCTTAATTGATTATACATTAATGATGTAGAAATGATTTATTTAGTGAAAAATGAATAATATAGTTTTTATTAAAATAAAAATACTTATCAAAAGGACCTGAAACTATAAAAAACATTATTGGTAGAGTATATATATACCCTCAGAATCCATGTGTAGATTTTTAAACCATTTGGTGCCTTATAAAACCGAATAGGACAATTAAATTGTTTTATTTTAAATGATATCAAATATATCACCTTCATAATTTTATAAATATAACAATTTAAATGTTGTGATTTTATGATGATAAATTTGAGTAAAAATATTATTAAGAAATTTATTATATATATCTTCATCATAATATTTTAATTTTAATTTTTATGCAACAAATATATATATTAAATAATTATACACAAATGTTGTATTAATTATTTTATTAAGAGATATACCAAATAAATGGGTTTAAAAATATTAAAATAACTAATATATGAATAAATTAATGTGCCCAATGAATGTTTATTATGAATATGACATGTTAGGAATCTATTATATATTTTTGTTTAAACATATCTTCTATGTGATTTTTATTTAAATTCAAATTAAAAATAGTTTAAAATTGACATATTGATATTTTATAAAAATAACATATTATTAAATTATTTAAAAATACAAAAAAAATTAAAAACTACTAATTTACAATTATATGGTCTATATGGTTATAAATTATCCCATTATGTAATATTTTCAGCCATTAAGTATGTATTTATAACAATTTCAAATTTAGAAGTTTGTTAACACAAATAAAGTTTAATAAATTAAATAATGATCAATATTGTTGTTAAGGATTAATATAAAAATAAAACATGTCTAATTTTTTTGATGATATTACAACCATATATCATCTCAGTCTCTAAATGGGTCATTTTTTGAGGTTTTTATGTGGGGTTTCATTTTATTATTAATTAATATTATTAAGCTTCCCAAAAGTGTCACTCTCCTCTCCTATATAAGGGAACCTCCTTCCCTCTCATCCTCATTAAATTATGAGCCTTCATGCTCCTCCAACCCCAGCCCATTTATATTCTCAACATAACTAGTTATATAATAGAGTTTATGTTCTTCTCAAAAGACCAACTCTAGTACCCTAAGTGGATGTTTAAAAGAGGCATGTCGAGGAAGAGGTAATCTCTTCTACCCATTATTTCAAGTTTATTTACTCATCTACATCCTCTTATTTAGTTATTTTCATTATAAAGTAATAACATAAGTATCACCCATATACTGATATGTTATTATAAATATGTATCAACAATATTTCACCTTCTATATATCCTATGAAAGAAAAAATCCCCAGACGTGCGTACGTACAGAATATCGTCTCCACGCCGGGGTGTAATCGGTTTTTCCACCACCAACATACTTGGATGGGTATAATGGTGAAAAAATAACAATATATGGTTATTATAACATCATACTGACTCTAAGATATTATATCATCTACTCCAGTTCCATTCAATAATTATGGGAACGATATCATCGCTCGTGTGTTATACGGATTATCGTCTCCACGAGCCGATGAGATTCATTCTCCATGTTAACCATTCAAATATGATTATAACTTAAATATAATAAATAAACATGAAATATATGAAATTATAATGATACTGGATTTATGTAAATTTATGATTCATTAAATTAATTCCATTCAATTCAATACGGAAAATTACATAGTGTTCATGTGTACATATGGCCTTCCATATCGAAGAGAGGTGTATTTCATTACATTTATTGATCTACCATATATATATTTATATAATGAATATAAATGTTATATATAAATCATTTTTTACATTCTGGAATTAATTAAATTGGGATGTAAGTAATAATATCAAGACCAACAAGTCCAAACATGTATGATAAATGAAATGATTTTACTGAAAATGAATCTTTAAGATGGAATTGACCAAAGAACGAGTAATATAAAGTCATAAGTGAATCATATATGATATCATAAATATTATTATGGTTCATTTACAAGTTAATAATATATTTACAACCACAATACTAGAGTTTTTGACCTATATGGATGAAATTGGATGTAAGGTAAGGGATAATTTTTCAAATATCATTTTTATCTGAGATTGCTTATACAGAAGTATTTACTAGGGTTGTAATTTTTTCATCCATGTCCATAAAAATGTTTTCATAAAGTGTATAATATTCTTCTATGTATGTTTAAAGTCATGTTTACCCCTATTTACTTTTACTTTGTGTTATGGGTGGAATCTTTCTTTGGTTTACCACACATGGTACTTTTTGAATTTTCCATTAAAAGTACGAGAGAATTTTTTTTAACTTATACAGCATGAAAATATTTTTAAGGTTATATAATAACATATTTTAATGAATCATACTCAACATTATTTCATAATTATTTTCAACAAAATCCATTTATTTTAAAATTTCATGTCATTTTGTGAAAAGAAAATTATTTCCAAGAAGAAAGGATATTTTCCTCATGAATTCATTTCATGTGTTTTATCAAAACCATTTTCCAATGAAGATGACATTATTAAATATGTGTATGTTTCAAGTAAAATGTATCTATTATTTACATGGTTTCACTTTTCTAAGGATGAAATTATATCCATTTGTTTAAGATGGATTAGGTTATGACGATATATTGTTTATAAATCCCATTTTATTATTTTGGTTATGATAATTGATTTATGTTTATGTTGTGGAACATGTAATAATGATTTCAATATGAGATGGGTTGGAAATATATCTCTCTCCAATGCATTTGGTAATGATTTATATCTCATGAGATAGACATGTATTGAACGGTAAGTTAATCTGGTTCAGTGATATAGGACCGGAATGAAGAGTGAACTCGATTCAGTAAGGGACTTTGTCCACTAAGATTGTATTGGCTGCAATTCCTTGGCTACTATAAAAGTCCTACCATGTGCTTAATGGTTTTACACAATTAAATGTTTTATTCCAATGCTATTTTATCATTATTAATGTTCCTTTATGATCTATGCCTTATTTACAGCCAGGATTTATTTCTCAATATTTTGATGTTTAAACTTTATGTTCATGTTTTTTTAAGTTCAAACGTATATGATTCATTTTATTTTCTCTATGATTGTCCTTACTGAGCATTTGAGCTCACCCTTTATATGTTTTAATTTCCATCGGAATTAAAGAAAGGTTTTATGTATGAAAAAAAAGGGTAATATCTTTGTGGAAGATATTGAAGATCCTTCACCACGATTAGAATATTATGTTCCAAGTTTCCAAAGACACTAAACTAATACGGTCTTTGGGCATCTGTTTTTTTTTTCATGTATAAGTATCCCGCAAAAGTATTGTAATGTCTATGTACATCAAGATTTGGGTCTCTACACATATCATTACAAGAACTTACATTTATGAATTTTTCATATGATTTCATGTTATGATAGTCCATGAAAAAAATCATACGTGATAAAAACCTCATTTCAAAATTTTCTTATAAATGTGGTGAGTGAAAAAGAGTTCACTATCCATGAAAAATCATGAGTGACAAATTTTGTTTTCAATTCTACGTGATATTATCAAAAAAATTTCAACTCTTGATGTTTCTAGAATAGATAGAACCTTATATAATTATTAAGGTTCTATATTTATTATATCGGGATAGATATAGATATGATCTATTTGTGATTTCCATTATAATATTTTATAGTATTCATGGATATGGTGCAATAAATGGATGTCATGTATTCAAAATCATTGTCTACATTAACAATCTATAGGTTCTAGGGTTATAACTATTTGAAGAGAAACATAATTATTTCAACCATACATAAATCCCTAATATCATCCACAATGTTGTTATTTATTTCAATATGGAGAACATTGAGTTTTATCTCCTAGAAATTATCACTCATCAACTATAATTTGTTTGTTAGACAATGAATGGAAATCCATCCATCCTTATTGTAAATAAATTTATATTAAAAGAGAATATATCTATGATAAATGATTCTCTATTCCCATCCATGAAGAGATAGACCAAGGGGATGCATGGGAATATGAATCTATCCATTTTTCATTGTGTAATAAGGACCACTAGAATAAAATATCAATGTTTAAAAGATAAAAGGGGATGCATTAGTTTTATTTTTTATCCAATGATATTTATATATTTATAATATTTTGTTATTAGGTACTTCTTATGGTAGAAATATTTTTATTTCTATATAATAACCATAACGATTTAGAGATATTAATTGATTGGAGGAAAATATATTTTCATCCAACATAGAAAAACATGATTTTATATATATTGGGGACCACCACCATGCTTTACCTATTTGAATGATATTAGTTTAAAATTATTTTCATTATGTTCAATGTGAGGTATTTGTTATATTACATTTAAGAAGTTAGGGAATACAATAACTAGGTTGAGAACTATCTCAGTAAAAATATTAATAATATTTTACAAACCATGTAGGATAATATATTAAACGTGGGATCATTGATTATTTATGATTTTTTGGGATAATATTTCAACACACTCCTCCATATACACCTGAATAAATAATTTTATGATAAAAGATGTGACACACCTTTTTAGACTTGATGATTTCAATAATGAGTCATGCATGCATTGTATTTTACTTTTGGGGATATTATTTACATTAAACAACATAAAAACTATATTAATTTTAAAATTAAGTGGAAGATAACATATTATAAAACTTTTGTATTTTAAATAAACATGTTTTATCATAAATTCATGTTTGGGGATGTAACTAATATGTTAATTCTTATTTTGGTATCAAACAATCACCCATTCATAAATTAGTATCATTATATTATATCCCTATGAAATATGGAGATATTAACCATAAATTCTTTATTTCAATGTGGTAGAGTTTGAAAGAAGTATACATTCATCTGGAAAAATCTTATATAAAATAGAAAGAGTGATTCTGATATAAAAATTCATAATTCCCAATATTAATATATTGAATAATTGATAAAAGAAAAAATCCTAAAAATACATTGGTCAGAATATGATCTAGTGACACATGTTCTATGTATTAATATAATATAGCTCAGAAAATTAAAATGATATACATTTATTTCTATGATGGATGGTTAATAATTATTAGATAATACTAATGATCATTTAACCAACAAGCATATAGTAAATGGAATATATGTATCCATGTAGAGTGATGCAAGGAATTCTGGAAAGGATTCCATGTATTAAAAAAGGTTTGTATTTTGGTTTATCTTTGAATTATTTTAATTAATTTTTTTAAATTATAATTCAAGAATAATGTATACCAATATGGATAACATATCACTAAAAATAAATGGATAGTTTCAAAAAGATTTAAACATCCTCAATGCATTGATTATGAAAAAACCATTTCTCCAATTGAAATGATGAAATCAATCAAAATCATAATTTACATTGCACATGTATATGAGTTATGTTATTTAAAAATTGGTTTCAAAATAACTCTATAATGGGATCCATAAAGATAATGTATATATGTAAAAAGATGATTTTTCTTAGTCCCACTGATACAATCATGTAATGAAAATTATAATGTTCCATATATAGATTTATGAAATAATCCCAGACAATGAGCATTTCGTTTAATGAATCCATAATGAATTTTTTTCTCATTAAGAAAAAATGAAAACATTATATTTATAATTGGGTTTTTAATGGGATCATATCCTAAATAAAATATTTCCATGTCATATAAAAAAGATTGAATAAAATTATAATAATAAGATTTACTAAACTATAGTTATAAAAATAATTATCCCTGATGATCATAGGTGAAGAAGTATATATTTAGGGGATGAAGATCTATCATGATAGTTCAATGATGTTTCCATTACCGATATCCTAATACATATATTTACATGATCTTAAAACGATTTAGTATAGAAAATATCAATGTTGATAGTTTCCACATTCACATAAAAATAATATTTCAATGAAAATGTTTCCTCCCACACATGAAGAAATAAATATGGTGATATGGATTCCTTATGTGTCTATGATTTAGTCATTCATGTACATTATCCTATATACTAATAAAGATTTCACCTATGTATTAAGGGTGGTAAGAAGATATCTAACTGACAAATGTGATCTTTATTAGATTATAATTAGTAATATCATTTAGTATTTAAAGCCTATGATGGATTTTTTTACATGTCATAAGAGGATATAAGGAACTATTAATTTGTTGATGTTCAAATATTAGAGTTCAAATATATCATGATGATTTTAAATCATTGATGGGATTACTACAGACTCTTAATTGAAGTTATTTTAGCATGAATAAATCATATATGGATGTCATGATATATTCTACAACTGATTTGTTGTATATTAAATATTATGAGGATATTGAAGAAGTTTTTTGGAAATTAATCTTTTTATAGTAAAATGATCTTGTTATTATCCATAATAAATATATCACAACTTATTTGGGTAATACTATATTTTGGATCTTTTAAATGAGACAATGCCACATCAGTATAAAAATTACCTACATTATACGCATCATTTCTTGAGGAATTTCTCTCAATGAGGGAAATTACTGTTGAGTATAAATCCATAGAAGAAAAGTTAGAAGATACAATGAGTTAATAGTTCAATATGATTAAATTTATTAATCATGTGATGTCTATCAAAAATAAATTCGTAAGTATTTAGATATTGAATATGGGATATTATTTTTTAGAGAGTTTTATAGAACAACCTATTAGTAAAACATGTTACCTTTATTTTAAATTATTTTAATTTTCAGAAAACATATTATTTTTTATTGGTCATTATTCTACATGAATTACATGAAATAGTTTCTTAGAGTTTCTATTTAATTGATATGATAATAACAGTTCCCTACTATAATGATATCCTTTAAAAGCCTTTGTGATATTATTAAATTCAGTTATTATGTTGAACAACACACTATAATGGGAAATATAGAATGTTTTAATTCATGTGATTGTACTTTTTTTGTGGATAAGTATTCATCTAATGAAGGTCACACTTCGTAATCTTATCTACAAAATATTTTGATATCCGACACACCAATAAGAATTCTACATGTTCTGTTGTCATTCGATATTACAATAAAAACCCATTTGAATGGTCTATAGAAATTAATATTTATATTATTACGTATTATGACTCACACACTTAGATGTATTGTGTAAAATGTAATGATATAGTTCATCAACTGTTTTGATATGTTGGTTATATCACAAGTGATGAACTATAATGAATATGTTAAAGAATGACTTTTTCCTTAAATCTATATTGAAGATTTTATATTAGACCTTTAATTGGAATAAAACAATCACACTATATTCTCTCAATGTGGAGTAGTTGATTTTTTAATAGAAGGAGTTAAATTAAGATAAATTATTCATAATGATTAATGAAAAAAAATGTGCCTTATTGGTGTCATATATTAAAAAAGTGACTATATTACATAATGATAATTCTTATGTTATTTTCAATGTTTGGAAAATATGTAATTTTTGTTCGGTTTCATATCCCATTTCAGGATATAAATCATGGTCGTCATGAAATCATTTCTTAATTTAAAAAATAATGTGTCCAAGAGGGTCACATAGAATGTGTTTTATTTTATCTCTATTAAAATATATTTTAATTTATTTACAAGAATAAATATCATTTTTATTATATTGGAATAATTTTATTCATGTTTCAATGATCAGAAACTACTATGTATGAATAAATATTTTATTCAATATTTAATATGGTATTTAATAAATGAAGAGGAATCTAATTAGTATAAGATATAATTTGGTGGAAAAATGTAATGACCCAATCATTTATTAATGAAATTTATTCTTTATCTGAATAATGACTTATAACGTAAAAGGGTTATACAAGACATATTAACTTTCATGGTTTAATGTTACTGGATTTTAAAATACCATTATAAATTATTACGGTTTCTAATATTTCCATTGGATAGTGATCACATTATTAGCATAAATATAGTGCTTTAACAAACACAATATACACAGATAAAGAATGGGACGACCATATCCAATATACATGATCTAAATGAATCCCCTATGTTGAAGCTTGGAAACAAGGTAGCATCATCGGGCTTCATTATTGAAAATGCACTAGCTTATTTTTATCATGTTAATCTTGAACGGATCCCCCTATGGGAGAAGAGATATTCAATAGAGGATTCCACCCAAGAAAAGTTATTCATATCACCCTAAGACTTTGTTACCATCACGGACATTACCCATATGTATTATGTGGGTATTATTGGATTTATGTAACAAGATCCTAGAATAATTATTATTTTCAATAGTTTTTTATAGAATAAATAATATAAATTAATTTTAAAATTATTACTTTTTAATTTGCTTAAAATGCACAATTACTATTTTTAGTTATGAAATATATGTTGATGAATTATTTAATTTATTAAGTAAATAATATTTTAATAAAATATTACATCTAAAACACTTTTATTGAATAGAAATTTGATTAAATTTTTTTGAAAACAATTGTAATTTTAATTATGGTTTGAAAGTTGTTTTTATCAAACCCCATGAATTTTCAAGTAATGTCAGTATTTATTGTAAATGTAAAAATTAATATATTTAAGAAATTATTTAGATAAAATGAATATTATTTTAGGATTAATGAAATAAAAATTATTTAATAGTAAATTTTTCAAAATATTTTTGAGACAATCGAATTTTTTGATAAAAATTAAAAACCTTTTAAATATATAATATTTATTATGACACCATACTGACATTTAGATGATGTAATAAATTACCATAAAATGTTTTTAGGATAATATATGTTTTATCTTTATAATAATGTGATTTTAGATATTTTTATTAGTAGTTTGGTTCCTTATTTTACAATCTTAGACTTGTAACATTTCTCACCTTTTAAAATGATTTCCATGAAAGTGTGACTCACCTCTGCATAAACAAGAAAAATAATTTTATAATTTAGGTAATTGGCCTTATAAAATAATTTTTTCCACTCCCCTTTGGTGAAAAACATGTTCAAAACCCCTCACAATGATTTTTGTTTTGATTAGTTTTATGTGTATTTTCTAAAACATAAATAATATAGAATTCACTATCTTTTCATATTTAAAATAACTAAATCTCTTATTCCATTTCACTCAAAACCATTTAGTCCCAACAAAACACTTACCTCATTTCTCTAGAATCCTCCCAAGCACCCAACATTTTGCATAGGCCTCTATCAAGCATCTCCTAATCATTTTGTATGACACTTCTAAGTAAACGATGTTTTCCTTTCTAATTTTTTCCCAAAATTATTGATGTTTTTAAACCATTTTATTTTCAATTTTTAATGTTGGGGAATGTCAATTCACATCCCTCCTACTTCTATATTTATCTTTTGTTTATGAGGGACCCCTTTCACTCTCATTTATTCCTTCCATGTACACCGAATACCATGCCGAAATTCCATAAGGAATTTGTCTCTTCTCATTTACATTCATGAAATTGTTTTTTATTATGCATCCAAATTTTGTTACATAAATTAGTATATTATCTTCCATTTTCTCTTACATTCCATTTCATGTATATATAATTAGATTCCCTTTTTTATTTAGTCATCTCATATTACTATTTTAATTTGATGTCGACGATACACAATAAATTCCCTTCCTATAATCATCTTGTAATTGAATAACATTAACATTAATATGTAAAGGGTATTCACATATTCTCACTTTTACCTGTTTATTTGACATAAATTTATTTATTACACATAACTTATTCAAGGAATTAATTTTTATGTTTAATGAATTCATCATTTATGACCCGTGTTTCAAACTTATGCATGAACAAAATTTTTTATAAAGGGTGCACCCAGATTGCACTCCACTGCATTGGGTATTGATTATTATCATGATACGCCAAGTGAAATATGTTTTTATTCATACTAACAGATGTAAAATTATGGTTTAATCAAATGAATTCAAGTGCAATGGGGTTTTAATCATGCTCCATGTGCAATGATCCACTACTCATGCTTATATCGTCATAGTTTTCTTAAGGGATAGTTTATGTAATAAATAATGATTATTTGTGTAATAAAGAGAAGGGTTGTTATTGTTACTATGAGATGACATGTTTAGTTATCTTTGTGATTAGGATTAGAAAATCATAGTTAATGAAATAGGGATAACACTATGTATAATAAAGACAAAACTGAATTTTAGATATTAAAGAGTTTCTGGTTTATTAAAAAATATATCCCTATATGGATACGAAAAAGTATAAATGTCTCAGGCATTAATGATTCTAGGGGTCAAACCTGAAAACACTATGTTGAGATAGACTCGAATATGAACTGGTGCACGATAATGCTCCATGATTCAATATTTTTAATGACACTCTTGAATGATATGAGTAGGTAAATTCATTATCTTTGTATTGACCATTATTAAGGTAACAAAAAAATGTCCCTAAGTAAATATGTTTACAAGTAGATCATGGATAACCTAAATTGAATTCAATAAATTAATGTGTTAAGGAAATAGATTTAATTTATAATTAATCAATTTTTTAAATTGGAATACCCATTATTTGTTACAACTAAAATTCATTTCGTTCCATCCGATGTTCGGTAATATGAGGACTCGGCGTAACACATGATGCCAAGATCAATGTGATGACTTTTCTATTTAGATTCCCTATCCTAAGGTAGCACGAATACAAGAAACAATTTCATGATAATATCTAATTTAACTCATATTTTTATTAAAATCATGGGTCATGAGGAACGTGCAACCCCCCACCCCCATGAAAAAACAAGCCACAATAAAGAACATCATGAGAAAAATGCCTCCAAATTTTAATAGATCATTCGTTGAATAATAGATCAACTCAATTGTGAATAACATATCCATCCTTAAATGTTCTATATAGGAGATGGTTAATTTTTATGCTTAATGTATGGAGGGTGAATCTCATCAATGGCGTTCATTGATCAGAAATATAGAACATAATGATTATGTCTAGGTGTTCGAATATAAGGATTTTAGGAAAATGTTTTTCAATAAATATTTTCAGTGCAATATCTTCATAAGAAGAAAATGGTCTTCCTTGACCTCATTAAATGATATGAAATATCTATATGAGATTATAATGATAAATACACAAGGCATGCATGATATGCTAAATGATTTTTGATTTCCCCTGAATTCATAGTTTACAGCTTCTTTTATGGGCTAATACCTAGGCTACAAAAATCTCTGACTATCCATGAATTCGATAGATATAATGAAACTATCACATACTTCTTAATATTCAGAATAGGGAACTAAAAATATTTGTAGTATCAAGTGGATACAAATTAAAAATTGGATTTAAATTCTAGCAGTCTGAGGGATAAATCCATTGGTGCTATGAAATTACAGCATCTCACTAGCCAATGTTGCTGAATGAAGTACTCCAAAATTTTCTTGGAGGGTGCAAGGAAATTAATTAGGTATAGAAGAGTAGGGTACGTACAAATTAACTATTAACATGAAAAACATGACACTACATCATGGGTTATAAACACTCTATTCGACCCTCAATGCATTGTTTGTTTCCTCAACTTCAAAGTACCATTACACTATTCAAACCAGTGCTCTAAAAAAGGGTTTTCATAGAAAACCAAAAACCATCAAGGAATCAAGGGAGATATTTTTTCACCACTACTAACATAGTTGACCCTTATAACGAATTTTTTATTGGTACAATAGTTATTTATTCAACAATAGAGAATTTACTTTTTGATTCTAGTTGTATGAATTATTTTATATACAAAATGTTTACTAGAAAAATATGTACACCCCCAAAAATCAAGGAAGTAATGATTTATGGGATAACAGGAAATGGGGATATCAATGAAACCAATGAATATAACACTTCCTTTGACTCAATTGGTGGATAGATCTTCCTATATAACCTTGTCATACTCCATTTAGTGGAATTTTATGCAATTATTCGCATGTAATGGATTTTCATATACAGAGAAAACATAAATTTCCTTGAGAGGGAAATCAATATCTATATAGAGAATAAACTCCATGATTATTTACAAGTTCAAATAAAATGATGAATATTAATTAGAACCATAATCTCATGTGTAGATTTTACTATCCTATGAGAATGCATATCATGCTCAGATGATGGTGTCTAAAGAAGTAAACATTCTGCAAGACATGCATACTGTTTGGTAATTTGTGGTATTTTTAATCTAATATGTTCTAATATTCTAAAAAATTAAGTAGGATGATGATAATAATCTATGAATTGTACTAGATACATTGAGAAAGGATAATCTCTATGAAATGAATAAAAACTGTGAGTTCTAGTTGAATGAGGTCTCATTCATGGGTTATATCATCACAATAAATTTGTATCATTGGATCACTATATTACAACTATAATTGATGGATGGTGATGTCGATATTAGGATCTAATAGCCTGAGGTCCTTTATAGACCATTATTCATTGGGAATGGTGGTTTTAGTGGTTTTTCAGGGTGTGAGGGAGCATTTTGTTTCCCAGGTGTTTTTGGGATGAGACCCAGCTGTCTTCGTGCATAGTGGTAGTTTTTCTAGACCAGGTGTATTTGGGTGTGGTGGTATTTGTTAATGACCAGGTCTCTGCATGTGAGGATGTGTGTGGTTCTTGTGTCCCTGGATTCTGTGGGCGGGAAGCGTAGTTGTGGTGGCCCAAAAGGTTTTGTTTGGGTGGAAGTGGGACTACAGTGAGAATGGTGGTAATGGACTGACGCATAGGATGTATTCAATAAGCAGTGGAAAAGTGGTTTGGGGTACCCAAACATCGATGTGTAATTACTATTACCTTTCCTGAATTACGTTATTTAGGATGTGTTCCATGGTGAGGTTTGAGTGGATAGTTCCCTTGCTTCGTGCTTCTGTTATTTTCATTTTTCATGAGGGATTATATTTCCTCCCCACTTATGCATGAGGGAATTTGGTTTTACCCATAGTGTGTAACATCATACTCACCCTACATATATAAATCTACTTTTAAGTTTCAAGGAGGACATCAGGTACCGTGTGGGACACTATTAGCTCAAACACTAGGGCTATTGATGTTCATGCTTTTGGTTTAATTTGGTAATCCCCTTTTGAGTTTTCTTGTATCATTTATAACATTATATTTGAGAATGGATATTGTAATGGATTGATATTTCTTTACATTTATTTCTAGTATTGGTGACTTTTTTGATTTATTATCCTATCTCTCGATCTTAAATATAATGAGGTAAATGCCATCCAGGTTATGCGTGATTCCATATACTTGGGGCTAGTCACCACTCTCGGGCCTATTGAAAGTGGTTATCAGGGGGTCATAATCATTCCCTAAACATGAGGAAGGAAGGGACTGGATATCTGTTGTCCCTTCCATCATCTTGGTGAAGGCTGTTCGTGACAGTGACAGAATGATGGGTTGTTTGGGTATGGTCTGATGCTCTTGTAATTATGCCACCGATATGAAAGTACAGTGGGTGAATACATTGGTCGGAATGGAGATCATGCCTATGTACAAGAAGGATATTGTTTGTTAGAACAATAAATGTTCTACAATTCTATGTCGTGTAAATAGGGAAAATAAACATGTAGTTTTGTGTCATATTATGAGTAAGATGCATTTAATATTTTAATTTAATATAATATGGATGCTGCACATAGTATGAGGTCACATAGACTAGTCCCTACTCAATTTATTAATGATATGTTACATGGACCTGAAACTCGTTTATTATGGTTATAGAGTTCTTACTATGATTTGGGGAAAGGATCAAGGAATGAAAATGATCTTGGGGATGTACCTAAGGAGAAATGTTTTGGAATCACTATATATCCTAGAAGGATGAGAATTAAGCATTTAATTTTTCATCGACGCCACATGGTTAGACTCCAACACTAATGGGAGAATTTCTAAATGGAAAGTAGGAAGATACATCCAATAATCTTCATCTGGCACCCTGAACATGTTTAGGGTAGGGTCACAGTTTAATGTAATACATCCTAGAGATGCATCTGTAGTTTATTATCATGCAGTTAGGATAGAGATATGGAAAACAATAAAAATCAGTATGTAGTGAGGATAATGAAAACTAGTTATTAATGAGTGTATAAGTCCACACCATAGGAAAAACTACGTAGGAAACTGAGGCTGGAATGCCACAAAAATGTTCCTTATGATGCATCTGGACCAAGTACAATATGTCTTTGTATAACTATATATCCCATGAAGATGGGAATATTACCATACGTAGTTCTTGAATATTACATGGCATGTGTTAAATACCGAATGGTGAAATATATTCCCGAGTTATGAAATCAGATGTCTAGGAAATTTTTCATTATATAGTCTGGGACCAGAAGATGTAGTATAGCACCATACGATAAGAACATGAGAGATCTTAGATTATGTTCATATATATTAAAATAAAGGGAATATTCCCTAAGTGTAAATATGTGGCGTAGTTCCATAAAGAAACCTGATGTGAATTAAGTCACAATAGTACGCACAAGGCATAAAAATTCTATAAGAATGAACAATTATTAAAGTCATGATTCCTGGACAATGGGACCGAAGCTCCTAGATTAATGTCAGAGAGTTTGGACCAAAATATGTGTGTTTTATTTATATATGCACAATCCTTACACGTATAACAATACCATATGAGATATGCATGATGTGGGAAGTAAGGGAAGATAATATCATAACATCACTTGGAATACCCTGCGAGGGGAGATTGTGTGGAGTCAAAGCAGACCCTCATGATTCTAATTCACACTCTTCAATATGAATAGGTGCACAAATAGATTACACAGAGGGTGTCAAAATTCCACTTGAACATGACATTGGGGAAATGTACTTGGATCATGTGACCAATATTTATTTCTTAATGGTGGTGGAATAATAATGGTGGATAATTGTTGATAGTATTTGGGACGCAACATCCCTATCATGTGAACTGAAATGGGAACTGACATCCATGGGTATACAGCTGACCAAATTCGATATGAAAAACATATAATATAATATCGTTCAAAATCCTCTAGGATGGTCACCATTATAAATAGGTGACCTATATAGTATGGCATCCATACAATCTGGTGGTCCATTTAGATCATAATAATGATGGAGACCCAATATAAGGGAGATGTGAAGCATGGAAAAAGAATGAAAGAATGTTCATGTTGAATCAAGAACACATGGTCCTAAACCAAAGTGCATATAAACATATTTTCAAGCATAATGTAGGTCCATATTTGTACATGAGAATGGGGAAATGAGTCGATGGACATAGTGTGAGAACCGAGGAGAAAATGTCTATGAAATCATTTGTATACAATGTATATGGGAAAGAAGCAATCTGTAGTTCTTGAAACTTTCGCATAGTTTATCATCGTTTGAGAAGGACATAAGGATAATGGAAGAATAAACCCTGAAGGTATATACATTTAATAATATTATAAATATGTCGTGAATGAGGACCCAAGAGGTCATCACCACACCACATGATTCTAAGAGAGTCTAGTCCGTGGGACTCGAAAATAATGGGGAATTGAGGTAACTATGTGTTGAACTGAAGAAGAAACATTCAAAAATTCTTATGTATCCAATATGAATTGAATTAGAGAAAAAAATAGTTTTTGAAAAGGACATCTTAGGGTACTAATTCTAGGGGAAATATTGTCATGCAGGTCATGCCTACGCACAAAAAGAGGCGGAATTTGATGGATCATGTTTGTAATTAAGTGTGGATTTGTGTTTTTTAAGAAACATTCACAAGAGAGAGAATAGATTAATATTAATATTAATAAATAAATATTTATTCCATGAAAATTTTAATGGTGGATGATAGATACCCACAAGAAGTCCCCTTAAGCGAGGACACTAAAATGTGGTTCCATTTTTCTAATAATGTTCATTTTTTTATGAATATTGAAACATAATGTATTTTAATTCAAAATTGAATTTTAATCTAATTTTTATATATGGTTAGACTGTATTTTTAATTGGTTTTAATGTTTAATTATGTAATGTTTTTACCATTCAATACAATGTTTTCATTGTAATTAATTTCACATTGAAATTTTACATAAACAAGTTTCGATCTATTAACATTTATTGTTTCTTAAAAACACGCTATTAGTTTTGGCCATATGAATTAATTCTAAAATAATATATCCAACGTCTATGTTTTGAATTTGGTAAAATAGACGTAATTTTTTAATTCGGAATATCAAATATATCATATGCTGATTGTTTAGTAGTTTTTTGAAAAACAACATTTTTGATGAATAGTGAAACCAATAGTTGTAGTTAAAAAAATACATTTTCATTTAAATGAAATTTTACTGCTTCTATGGATTGATGTTATAAAATCCGATATCAATGGTTGTTATTAGTAAGAAAAATTCAGTTCAAGAAGCTGAAAATAATTGTTGGTGAATAGTAACTTTTTTACTTTTATTTACCGTGATTAATGGTTAATAGAGTAATTATATGTAAAAAGAATTATTTAATAAACCAAATTAATATAAAACTTGTCCTAACATAATTTTTTGAGTAATTAATGACAATGGATCTCTTTGGGTTGATTTTAGGACATTATGGAGCTAGATGGATGTGACAATTACATTTAATTTTAATTAACTTAATGTAAAGGAAAAAATGACATAAACCCATATATTTTAGTAATGTAATATTTACCTGGGGTTATATAAGATATCCTTTGAACTATAAATATTAATTAAAGAGAAAAAAATATTTCCTACTTCATGGTAATTTTTTTATGATTTTTATACATTAAATAAATTAAATTATTTTTGACACAATAATGAGGCATTATTTACCTCATGAATAAACAATTTAAATAAATAAGATTATAAATATTAAAACATTATCCAGAACCTCTCCAATTTTTATTGGATGATATTTATTTCAACCAAGAGACATATTATCTCTATATTTAATTATTTTTGGACCATTAAAAAATTAATATCATTTATATGAAAATAACATGTTCACATATACCAAGAGACCACCTCCTCCCCCTTATAAATATCCATCACTTATTACTCATTCCTCACACCTCTCAAGCCCCTTGGATCATCAAAACCCCCTCCAAATAAGCTATATTTTTCCCTTTCTTCCTCCTAGATGCCTTACATTTGGCATAAGGCACTTCAAGAAGTCCTTTTGGTTCAAACAAAATAGAGTTACCCAAATTAATGATAAAAAATTCTATTAAATTCATATGTTTTATTTTGGTTTTTTTTACTTATCCAACCCCTAAATTATTTTTATTCCTTTATATTATAAAATCAATAGTATAAAAAATATAAAATTATTTTGTAATGAGATTTATTCGAACTACCCATACACACACCTCCATACAATGGGTTAAGAACATAATGTTTCTTAGGATGGAAAACTAACGCCTCATGAAATGAAGATTGTTTGATTATCTCCTACCGCCTCTCAAGGTTTCCATTAAGATGAAAATGAATTTTTTTATGTTATATATAATTATTATTGTTTCTATATGATTCTTTATTTTACATATATATATATACTACAGTTATGGTTTCCATAATGGTTAAACACGATAAAATCATTTGAGGAAGTGCGAACTACCACCCCCTCAAAGTTACATGACTCGTTAATGGCTTATGTGGGATGTATAAGGGATAGGGTTATTAATATTATATATGATATTATAATGGAATTTTAATATAGCTATGTATCATTATGTTTTAATTCAATTATTGTACGAAATAGAAATGATAGTAGCGTTCATGCCTACGTACGACATACTGTCAACATGAATGATACATTTCATTTATTATCTCCATAATGTTATGTACTAAAATAAATACATATATATACTAGATTTATATGATTTATATGATATCTAAATCATGAATATTAACATTTATATAATGGACTATTGTCCACATGGAGAACATGTAATTGTAAGGTGATTATTTTGGACTCAAGTACCAAGTATCGACAAAACAACTATTATTAACATAAATAATTACATAATGTTGATAACATGATAATACAATATATGAAATTAATAATAAAACTGAAAAATGTTCTTAAGCATTTATAAATTTTCTTTTGTTTATTATTCAATAGATTAATGAATGAACGAGTCAAGTAGGACATGATGTAAGGGACTTGGTCTCAATATCCTTTCATTGAGGCATATTTTGTTTTATCCATGACATTCATTTATATGGTGTATAAAACCCTTTTAATTTTCATTTAAATAATAGGGATTATTTTTATATAGATAATTTTAATAATCTTCAAAAAATAATTTCATTTAAGGTAAGAGGTGACAATGAATTTTTTCCGCCACCGCGAGTATTTTTTGAACTTTGGCTTCCTTACCAATACATTGTGTATTTCTAAATGATAAAAAATACCATATACATTTTTTTTTTGGTATTGAAAATGTATTTGATAATGGATTTGTTATTTCATTATATTTAAATGTTATATTGTGACTAAAATTTCGAAATCTCATCTCTCTTTTATGTTTGTTTTATATGTTATTAATGTGTTATTTTTCTTGATCATTATTTAAGTATACGTTGGTTTTGTGATAAACCTAGGAAAGGTGAGTATGAGAGAGATCTCCAATGCATTTTGTAATGTGATAGAGGTAAACATGAATGTTTTTCCAAATATATTTACATAATAAACTGTGATGGGTATTCAAATTTGACTCCCTATGTAACTATGATAGTTATATTGTATGTATGATATGAATGCCATAATCACCATTCTGATTTGTGATCAATATGTGATATTAATAAATATTATTTTTTCATGAGGTAAGTAAAATATTTTTTGTTTATTTGTATTGATGGAGTAATGATTTATTTCTTATTTTATATCCCTTATTGAGCTTTTTATGCTCATCCCGGGTTGTGAAATGTTTTTCAACGGACATAAAAGATGAATAGGTTTTCTGATGGGATCATGGAAATGTCTTTCAATCAAAAAAATGTAACTAGAACAAATTATATTTTTCATGAGTTTTTATTTTATGAAAAAATGGATACTAAGTAGAATTTTATACATGTAATATTCATGTTGTTATGTAAATGTTATATGCTAACACTCTAAAACTCTAAACCTGAAAATATACTTAATTTGAATAAAAAATTTAAATCAATATAATGTAATTTTTTAGGGTCGGGTCCGTATATTTTGTATCATATGTCAGTTTAGACAATATTAGGAGTTAGAATATAGTTAAATTAATATCTAAAAATTATTTTAGATTAAGTTATAATTCAAATGATATAGCATTTATAGATAACCATGTGGCTTCTCCGAAGCTATTTCTATTTTCATAATGGTATTCTGCAAAGGAAACTTGAAAACTATGATGAGAAGACATCAGGAGGAATTCATCCATCCAAATAAGCAACCTGAGATGGTTGGAATCAGAACTGAACCATTTTTTACAGTGATGTCACAGTTGATTGAAGCTATAAATGGTGGTCGTATCCATGTACATGATCATCCATATCAACCATAGAAATCATGTCATCATTAGAGTATTCCATGAAGCAACATCCCCCATCATTCGGAGGATCATCTGACTCGGTGCTAGCATAATTGTAGATTAAAGCACTAGAAAATATTTTCGATGTCATTGGTTGTTCAGAACATCAAAAGGTTAGTGTTGTTGTTTACCATTTTTAAGGTGAAGCTGATCAGTGGTGGTAGATGGTGAAAAATATCAGGGATAGTGAGGAAATTGATGCTCTTGATTAGAAATAATTCAAAGGTATGTTTCTTGAGAAATATTTTCCTAATGTGGTTCGCCTTAGAATTGAAAAAGATTTATTATAATTGAGGTAGGAGGATGAATCAGTGGATGCTTATGAAGCTAAATTCACTCAACTAGTAATGTATTCTCCAAATATCATACGAGATCTTTATATTAACAACCACCATTTTAACCAAGGATAAAATCCAATGTATCGAAGGGATTTAGTATCTCATGAGTTCAAAAGTTATGTAAAATATGTTCGTTGTTCAGAGAAGGTGGGAATGGAGTTTGTGGATGACCAGGAGTTCTTTGAAAACAACAGAATAAGAGGTCATGGTGGCAGGCGAAAGGGAAGAACTCTTCAAAAATGTCTAATGGTAAAAACATATGTTTATAGTTTGTGATAACTGTGTTAAGAAAAATACAGGGGATTGTCTTTTTAATTATGGTATGTGCTTCCGATGTGGTAAAATGATACATAATGCTCAAAATTTAAATGAAAGAGATCATGTTAATGGCATGACAAAATCTAATTCATAGTTAGTAAAATGTTTTATATGCAATGAAATGGGTTATTATTAAAATGAGTGTTAAACGAAAAACTCAACTGAGGGAAAGTAGCCAAACTACATGTTGATAGGGGTGGGGAAATCCTTTTTAGCAACATCGGCAGATGTTGGGCCACCAAATGAAGTAGTATCAGGTAAAATATGTGTTTTCTCAGATTATGCCAATGTGTTTTTTGATTAAGTGTCTACTCATTCATTTTTTTCAGAGATGTTTTCTAGTAAATTTTGAATTCAATCTTAATATATGAATACCGAATGTATGGGAAAAACAATGGGGGACAATGTTGAGGAAAAAAGAAATTATAAGAACCATTCTACCATTTTGTGCCAGAAGAATCTACCTGTAAACCTTATTGTTTTTCCTCTAGATAAGTTGGATGATAATTTTGGTATGGATTAGATTTATTTTTTTAATGATAAGATTGGATATATAGAAAAAGGGGTTTCTATTCAGAATTTTTTTTTGTTTGTGATCAATAATGAACCCTTGTTTTTGATAACATATCAGGAATCTAAAAAATTAGTAAATGATGGAAAGGAATGTTACATTTTTAATATTTTTGGATATAATGGAATTTTTGAGATTAATGATGTGTCAGTGGTAATTGAGTACCTTGATTTTTCTCATGATGAGTTTTCCGGTATTATACATGATCGGGAAGTTGAATTTACTGTTGAATTATTCTCTGATGCTAAGCCAATTTCAAAACCCCCTTATCGAATAACTCAAATTGAACTTTTTGAGTGAAAGAAAAAATTGCAGGAGTTATTAAATAAAGGTTTCATTTGACCGAGCACATCACTGTGGGGTGATAATGTCCTCTTTCTTAATAAGAAAGATGGTTAAATGTGACTTTTCATTGATTATAAAGCATTGAAGAACATAACTATTTAGAACAAGTATCCTTTGACTTGTATCAATTTTTTGTTTGATCATATCTAGGGAACTCGGTATTTTTTAATGGTTTATTTTATGTCAGGGTACCTTTAGTTGAATGTAAATTAATTTGACAGTAAGAAGCCTCATTTCATACTAGATATGGCCATTATGAATTTTCAGTTATGCCTTTTGGTTTAACCAATATACCTTCTGCATTTATGAAACTTATGAATATAATTTTCCATTGAGTTCTTGGATATTTTAGTGTTTGTATTCATTGATGATATTTTTGTTTATTCCAAATGTAAAGAGGAACATGAATTTAATTTAAGGGTTGTATTTCAAACCAAAAAAGAAATGAAATTGTTTTTTAAATTCAGCATGTGCGGTTATTGGTAAAAATAATTCTTTCCATGGTTACATTGTTTCAACAAATGGAATAATGGTTGATCCTACTATAACAAAAGTTGTTGATGAATTGCCAACACCCACAAATATAACTTAAATACACAATTTTCTTGGATTAGCGGGTTTTTTCCAGAGGTTTTTTTAAAAACATTGCATCATTATCTAGTCCAAGGAAAAAGTTAACTCGAAAAGGATTTATATTCATTTGGACAAAATAATGAGATGATTATTTTCATTAATTGAAATGATGATTAGAGAATGCACCAATTTTGGCACTGCATTCTTGAAATGGTGACTTAGTTATTTACAGTGATGCTTCATTGAAAGGACTTGGATGTGTCCTTAGGAAGAATGATCAGGTAACTGCTTATGCTCCACGTCTACTGAAAACTGACGAGTTAAATTACCCTAAACAGAATTTGGAATTAGATAATGTTTTTTTTCATTAAAAATTTAGAGGAATCATTAATATGTCATAAAATGTGAAATATATACTGACTACAACAGTTTGAATTATATATTCACTAAAAATAATTGAAGGTGAGAAAGAGGAGATGGTTGGAATTAATCAAGGACAATAACTGCCCGATTCATTATCATCCACGAATGGAAAATAAAGTGGATTATTCTTTGAGTCGTAAAAGAAAATTTTCCTTAATCATGATACGTTTGGAGTGTGATCCTCTTGTTATTTGATTTCATGATCATTGAAATTGAAGTTGTTGGTGAAGAAAATTTTTTGTTTTGATTCATGTGTTAGTGAGATCATATCTATTAGACAAAATAAAGTGAAAAAATATGGAAGTGAGTTATAAAAAAATTTAGAGTTTGTTCATATGGGTAATCCTCCTAATTTTAATACTGATAATGATTATTTTTTTAGGTTTGGGATATGATTGTGGATGAAATGTGATTCACATTTGAATAATGAGTTGTTATGTGATTTTCATAGATCTCTGTTTTCAGTTCATCCTACCAGTACTAAGATGTTCACAGATCATCGATAGTACTACTAGTGGGTTGGAATGAAAAGCTATGTTTATGATTTTACTTTGAGGTGTTTGAATTGTCAAAAAGTTAAAGAAGAGTGGCAGTTAATGAACAAGATGATTCATTCATTACCAGTTCCAGATTGGAAATGAGAAAATATATCCACATTAATTGTTTTGGGATTACCCATAACGTCTCGAGGTAATAATTTAATATTGTTTATTATTTATCGGTTGACTAAATATTCTCATTTTATTTTTATTTGAGATACTTTTTTACTATATCATATTTCTCGGTTGTATGTTAAAGAGATAATCAGGTTACTTGGTGTTCCCCTCTCCATTGTATCTATTCATGAACCCAGTTTTACTTATAGATTTTATAAAGGCCTTCACAAGTCATTGGTTACTCAATTAAATTTTACTACTTTTTTTCATTTTCAATCAGGTGGGCATTCAGAATGGAAAATTCATACCTTCCAGGATATGCTATGTGATTTTTCACAACATTACATGGGATGTTGGGACCAACATCATACATTGGTTGAATTTCTTTATAATAACATTTTTCATTCCAGTATGAAAATGTCTCCATTTGAGGTATTATATGGAATGCGTGGTACAAATCCATCATTTTTGAATGAAGTAGTTGAAAAGAAGCTAATGGGACTAGAATTGGTAAAAGAAATGGAAGAAAAGGATCAGTTGATTCAAAAAAAATGTGAGAATAGCTCAGAGGAGGCAGAAAAGTTATGCAGATAACTGAAAAAAGTATCTATCGTTTGAGTTAAGTTATTATATCGTTATCAATGTTTCTCAATGGAAATGTTTGATGTGTTTTTCTAATAAGGGAAAGATGTGTCTGAGGTTTATTAGACCTATTGAAATCATCGGAGAAAGATGGATCAGTTGCGTACAGAGTGTCTTAACTCAATGTTTATCCCTAGTACACAATTTTTTTCATGTACCAATGTTGAGAATGTATATTCCAGATCCATCTCATTTTTTGTGCCTAGAGGTAGTTTATTTGGAAGAGAAACTCTCTTATAAGGAACAACCAACATAGATTCTTTACTGTAGAGAGTATGTGTTGCTGAATATGGTAAATCAATAGATAAATGTTTTGTGGAAAAAACATATGGTTGATGAGGCAACGTGGAAATCATAAAATACTATGAGGGATAAATACCCCCATTCATTTGATAAATGAATAAAATTGTGAGGACTCAATTCCCAAAAAGGGGAAAGGATGTAACATACTTTGTAAATAAAGAATAATACATTTTCCATAATTATTCATTTTTGTGAATCGAATATTAATTTTACTTTAAAGGATTTCCTATGTTTGATGGTGTGCCCAATACGCAACTACATGTTTCCATGAAATATCACATTGCACACGAATAATACAATATTATTATTTTAAATGGTAGTTAAGGCTTAACAGTTTTCTTCCTAGTAATGAATTTCACTAACTAGAATATTATTATACATGTTTGATAATTGTTTCTAATTTTATCCAAAAAACTATAGGGGCTAAAATATGAATGAATCTAATTTTAAGCACAAATACTCAAATATCACAAATTGGTCGATTTACTATAATTTGATGGAGAACCCTCATTAAATAAATATATAGTCACCTTTATATATTCTATTTGACAAAAAAGAATTCTTTTTTTTTTATTTTGTATACTAAAATTTACCTTTATAAATTTTTTGGTATTTTTCTGATAAAGTTCATTTTTATGAATAGTGGAAAATTCTGTATTTTAATTCAAATATGTCATTTAATATAATTTATTTATGTGGATAGATAATCTTTTTAATAGATTTTAAATTTTAATTATATTATGTTATTACCATTTTATACAATTTTGGTCATTGAAATTGATTTCACTTTGAAATTAGACATAAACAAGTGTCAATCGTATGATAGTTATTGTTTTTAAAAAAATGCTATTTTATTGACAACAAGAATTAATTTTAAATTTATAAATACAACTTCTATTTTATTAATTTATAAAAAGAGTCATAATTTTTTAATTTAGAATATCAAATATTTATTATTCTGAATTTTTGGTAGTTTTTGGAGAAAAACATCGCTTTTTGACGAACAATGAAACCACTATGTAGTAGTTAAAAACTGAAATTTTCATTTTAATAAAATTTGTCTACTTCTGTGTATTGAATTTTGATAATACAACATTGAATGTTGATATTAGTAAGTAAAATATTATTCAAAAAGATGATAATAATTTTTTGTGATTATTAATTTTTGACATTTATTTGTCGCGGTTAAAGGTAAATATGGTAATTCAAGGTAAAATTTATTTATAATATGAAAAATTAACATAACACTTGTCCTAACCATACTGTTTGAGTCATTTACATCCACGGTTATCTTGAGGTATATTTGGGGATCCCATGGAGTCACATGAGAGTGATAATGACATATTATTTAAATTAACTTATAGTAAAGGCAAAAATGACACAAAAAATTATCTTTTAGTAAATTAATTTTTACATGGGGTAATATAATTTATCCATTTATATATAAATATTCAATGGAAATAAAAAAGTATTTCCAAAATCATGTTTTTTGTTTTATAATTTTTATACATCATATAAAATTAATTATTTATGACACTATAATGATTCTATATTTACCTCATTAACAAATTAATTATATAAATAATGCTATACATGTAAAAAAATTTCATAAAACCTGTAAATTTCTTATTAGATGATTTTATTTCAAAAAAGAGTCTTATTAACATCAAAATTAATTATTTTTGGACCTTTAGAAACTAATTATCATTTTATATTAAAATAATATCTTTCACACATTCCTAAAGAGCCACTCCTCCCTCTTATAAAACGACCTCCTTTCTAACCCATTACTCACACATCAGAAGCCAATTTACTCATCCAAAAACTAACCAAATAATCTCTTGAGATCCCTCTACTCCTCATAGATGCCTTACATTATGCAGAATGAACTTTAATAAATCTTTTTCATTCAAACAAAAGGGAGTTACCGAAATAAAAGTTTACAGATTCTCTTAAATTGTGTTGTTTTTTTACTTCTCCAACATTTAACTCATTTTATTACTTTCTTTTATAACATATTTAGAATCCTCAATATACTATGATTTTTTTTGAAAATTATTTAAACTACACTTACACACAACTCATTCTAATGGGAAATGAACATACTATTTCTGTGGATGGAAAACTAACGCCTCATGAAATGATAACTGTTCAATTATGTCCTATCGCCTCTCACGGTGGCTATTAAGATGGAACTGTATTTATATATTATATATTTTTTGTTTATGATTTACTTATGCTACTGTATTTTACATTTATATCTTACGTGTATGGTTTCTATAATGGGTAAACGCAATAATTTCATTTGAGGAAGTGCAGACTGCTGCCTCCTCAAAGTGATAAGACTCATTAATTCTTCATGTGGGACATATAAAGGAAAGAGTTAATGATATTCTATATTAAATTATACTATAATTATAATATAACTATGTATCATTATTTTTTAATTCAATTAATGTATTAAATATAAATGAAAGTAGTGTTCATGTGTACGTACGGCTTACCGTCTCCATGAACGTTGCATTTAAATTATTATCTCCAAAATGTAATGTACTATTATAAATATAAATATATATAGGATATATATAATTTATATGATATCTAAATCATGAATATAATTTTTTATATAATGTACTATTGACAATATGGACAACCTGTAATTATAAGGCGTTCATTTTTTACTCAAGTACCAAATACCGATAATACAACCATTATTAACATAAATGAATACATAATGTTTATAACATGTTAATATGTGATTTAAAAGGAATAATAATCTTGAAAAAGGTTCTTATGGAAGTAGAAATTGATTTTGGCCTATTATTTAGGCGATTAAAGAACAGAATGGTTTAGTCGGACATGAGGTAAGGGACTTCGTCTCAATCTTCATTCATTGTGAGATATTTTGATGTATAAATGACATTCTTTTATATGGTCTTTAAACCCCATTGATTATTCATTTCATTCAAATGGAATAATTTTATATGAATAGTTTTACTAAATTACCAATACTTATGTTTTTTTAACGTAATCAGTGAAATAAAACTTTTTCCGTCACCACGAGTATTATTTGAACATTGGATTCATTAACAAGTTGTAATCTATTTTCAAAGGAAATAAATACCATATATTTTTAAAATTTTTTGGTATTTAAAATGTATTTGATAATTTATTTTTATGTTAATATATCTAAATGATATATTGTGACTGAAATTTGGAAATATCATCTTTCCTTTTTGTTTGTTTTATGTGTTATGAATATGTTGTGGTTCTTGGTCATTATTTATCAATACAGGTGGTTATGTGATAAACCTATGGTTGGTGAGCCCGATGTAGCTCTCCAATGAACTAGGTAACGTAAAATAGGTAAATGTGAATATTTCACCAAATAGATTTAAGAAATATACTATGATGGGTATTCTAATGTAGCTCTCTATGTACCTGTGATAGTTATAAAGTATGTATGATATGAATGTCATTACCACCTTTATGATTTGTGATTACTATTTGTTATACATAAATCATATTTTCTCATGAGGTAAGTAAAATAATTTATTTTTTGTATGTATTTATTGACTAATCATTTATTTTTTATTTAATAACCCTTATTGAGCTTTTTATACTCATCCCATGTTTTGAAATGTCTTTCACAGGACTTAAAAGATGAATAGGGTCAAGGATGGGATCAAGTAAATGTCAAGCTATCTAAAACATGGAACTTTACATGATAAATGTTTTTAAAGAGTATTTATTTTATGATAAAATTTCTACTAAGTATAATTGTCTAGATTTAATAATCACATTTTTATGAAAATTTTATGACCTAACTCTCAAAAACTATAAACCTATATATATCTTCATAGTGATTTATTCATTTAATTCAATACTATGTAATGTTTTATGGATGAGTACTTAAAGTTGGTATCATAGGTCAGTTTATAAATCTTTAGAAGATATAATATAAGTAAATTAATATCCATAATTTTTTGTAGTTTTAGTTATGAATAAAATGATATAGCATTTACAGATTACCATGTTTCTTCACCTAAACTATTTCATGGTTTAAAATGGTTTTCCACAGAGGAATCATGGCATCTATGTTGGGATGACATCAAGAGAATGGCAACCTTACAAATCAGCAACCTGAGATGTTCAGAATCAGAACTGAACTATTTGTTACAGTGATAGCACAGTAGACTCAGACTATAAATGGTGGTGGTATCCATGTAAAATATTATCTAGATAAACCATAGAAGACCATGTTAGTAGTAGAGCATTTCATGAAGAAACATCCCCCATCATTCAAAGTATCATCAGACCCAGTGCTAGAAGAAGGTTGGATTAAATAACTGCAAAAGATTTTTGATGTCATGGGTTATTCAGAACATGAAATGGTTATTCTCCCTATTTACCATTTTGAATTTAAAGATGATCACTAGTGGTCGATGGAGAAAAATATCAATAATTATGATGAGATTGATGCTCTTGATTGGGATGAATTCAAAGGTATGTTTCTTGAAAAACATTTTCCTATGATGTTTCATCTTAGAATTCAAAAAAATTCCTAGAATTGAGGTAGGAGGATGACTCAATAGCTTCTTATGAAGCGAAATTCACTCGACTGGAAAGGTATGCTCCGAATTTCATATGACATCTATATAGAAAAATATATTGTTTTTACTTAAGAGTAAATACAATGTATCGAAGGGATTTAACATCTTGTGATTTCAAATGTTATGAAAAACATGTTTTTCTTGCAGAGATGGTGGAAATGGAGCGTGTCAGTGAGCATGCGTTCTTTAGAAAACAACAGAATAAGAGGTCGATGGGGCATGAGAATGGGACGAACTCTTCAAAAAATTCTGATGGTAGGAAAATTATGCTTACAATTTATGAAAATTGTGGTAAAGATCATGTTGGGGAATGACTTTTGAATTCCGGTAAGTGATACCGATGTGGTAAAATGGGACGTAAGGCTCAAAATTGCACTAAAAATTATTTGTTTAATGGTAAGACATAATTTTATTAATAGTCAGTAAAATGTTTTAAGTGCAACAAAATTGGTTATTATGCAAATGAGTGTCCAACGTAGAACTCAACATAAGGAAAGCAGCCAAACTACAAGCAAAAAAGGATGGTGAAATCTATTGCAACATCATCAGCAGATGTTGGGCCATCAAACTATGAAGGATTAGGTACACTGTTTGTTATTTCAGATTTTGCCAATGTGTTGTTTGATTCAGGGTCTACACGTTTATTTATATCTATGATGTCTTCTAGTAATTTGGTAATTCTATCTCAAAATAAAAATCTTGAACTTATGGTAAAAACACTGAGGGGAAATGTTGACACAAAAAGAAATTATAATACGCTTCTCGTCCTTATGTCCAAGAAGAATCTACCTCAAAACCTTATTGTTTTCCTCTAGTATAATTTTATTTTATTTTGGGTATGGATTGTCTTTCTATTTATCATTTTAAGATTGACTATAGAGAAAAAGAGGTTTCATTTTAGAATGATTTTTAGTATGTGTACAGGAATGAACCCTTTATTTTGATAACATACAGTATGGAAAAAATCAATATTTGTGACGGTTTATTTGCGAAGGGATTTATACCCGTCGCAAATAACCCCCCTAGCAAGTTACTTGTGATAGGGTAATTTTCCCATTGCAAATAATTGGTTATTTGTGAAGAGATTTTGTCTCCCATCGCAAATAGTTTGGCGCGACTTGTGTGCCAAACTGCACGAATAGTATTTGCGACAGGGAGATGTCTCCTGTCGCAAATAGTTTTGTGCGCCTTGCGCGCCAAACCGCACACGAGTATTTATGACGATACCCATCACAAATACCCGGTGGCAGTTAATAGGTTTTTGTGATGGGATGTCGTCCCATCGCAAAAAAGAGTTTCGGCAGGAACTATTTACAACGGGGCCCGTCGCAAATACCCTTTTAAATGTAGACCATAATTAATGTGGGTGAGGGTATTTGTGACGGGCCCGTCGGAAAAACCCGACGCGGTAAATACCATTTGCAATGGGAAAAGTTGCTCTTCACAAATAGTATGTTGGCGGTTTGTATTTGTGACAGGACCCGTCAAAAATACCCTTTTAACCGTGAACCATAATTAATGCGGGCGAGGGTATTTGCGACGGGGCCCGTCACAAATAACCCCGTCGCAACTAATCTATCCTCCATATACCCCCACCCGTTTTTTTTCCAAATCACTTAGATCTTCCTCTCTTGCTCTCTTCATTCTATAGTATTAATGGAATTTTTTTAGTTGATGTTTTTTATATAAGAAAAATTGGAAGGCGTTAATACGTTCAAAATAACAACGTTTAGGGTATTTATATTTTAGTTTTTTTAATTTCTTTAAATTTTTTATGTTAATTTTAATTGTTGTTTATTAGTTTCAATTAAATTAGATTTAAATTGATTTTTATTTATATTTATTTTAAGTATGAAATTGATATTGTTAGTGATAATTATAAATAATTATTGAAAATTTGAAATAATTAGAGATTATTATAGATAATTAGAAGAATTTATTTATAATTAGGGATAATTGGTGATAATTAGTATTAATTAGATATAATTAGAAATAATTAGATATAAATAGTAATAATTAGATAAAATTAGATATAATTAACAGTAATTAGATATAATTAGTAATAATTAGATATAATTAGACATAATTAGTAATAAATAGATATAATTAGATATAATTATATATAAATAGATATAATTAGTAATAATTAGATATAATTATTAACAATTAGATATAATTTGTAATAATTAGAAATAATTAGATATAATTAGATATAATTATTAATAATTAGATATAATTAGTAATAAATAGATATATTTACTAATAATGACAAATAATTAGATATAATTATTAATCATTAGATACAATTAGTAATAATAAGATATAAATAGTAATAATTATATTTAATTAGTAATAATTAGATATAATTAGTAATAAATATATGTAAATATTTATAATTAGATATAATTAGTAATAATTAGATATAATAAGTAATATTTAGATATAATTATTAATAATTAGATATAAATAGTAATAATAAAATATAATTAGTAATAATTATATATAATTAGCTATAATTAGTAATAATTAGCTATAATTAGTAATAATTAGCTATAATTATTAATAATTATCTATAATTGGTAATAATTATCTATAATTTGTAATAATTATCTATAATTATTAATAATTTCTAATAATTTGTAATATTTAACTATAATTAGTAATAATTACAAATAATTAGATATTATTACCAATAATTAGATATAATTATCAATAATTAGTAATAATTATAAATAATTAGTAATAATTACCAATAATTTGTAATATTTAAAAATAATTAGTAATAATTACCAATAATTACCAATAATTACCAATAATTAACAATAATTATCAAAAATTAGATATAATTGCCAATAATTAAATATAATTACCAATAATTAGATTTAATTAGATATAATTAGATATAATTTTTAATAATTAGATATAATTAGATATAATTACTATTAATTAGTAATAATTACTCATAATTAGTAATAATTTGTAATAAATAGTTATAATTAGTAATAATTAGTAATTATTAGTAATAATTATTAATAATTAGTAATAATTAGTAATAAATAGTAATAATTATTAATAATTAGTACTAATTACAAATAATTAGTAATAATTACAAATAATTAGTAATAATTACCAATAATTAGTAATAATTACCAATAATTTGTAATAATTACCAATAATTTGGAATAATTACCAAAGTGTAGTAATAATTATCAATAATTATAAGTAATTAGAAATAATTATTAATAATTTCCAATAATTAGTAACAATTACCTATTATTATTAATAATTACCAATAATTAGAAATAATTACCAATAATTAGTAATAATTACCAATAATTAGTAATAATTATCAATAATTAGTAATAATTACAAATAATTCGTAATTATTTCCAATAATTAGGAATAATTACCAATAATTAGTAATAATTACAATAATTAGTAATAATTAACAATAATTCATTATAATTACCTATAATTTGTAATAATTACCAATAATTCGTAACAATTACCAATAACTACCAATAATTACCAACAACTAAAAATAATTACAAATAAGTACCAATAATTACCAATAAGTACCAATAATTATCAATTACTACCAATAATTAGCAATAACTAGCAATAATTAGCAATAACTAGTAATAAATAGAAATAATTAGAAATAATTACCAATAATTACCAATAATTCGTAATAATTCACATTAATTACCTATAATTACCAATAATTAGCAATAATTAGCAATAATTTTAAATAATTATCATTAATTAGCAATAATTATTAAAAATAAAAAAATTATATTATCAATATTTATGAAAAAGCTATATTAATATTATTAAAATAATAAAATATTTATAAAATATTATAATTATCAATATTCGCAACATGCGTTGCTTTATTCTTAACATGTTCAAATATCAATGGTTTGCCAATTGTCAGGTCATGCACAATAAAGAGTCTGTGGCTGCCATGTCTAATGTAAACCCTATAATTGTCCTTGATTGGATCATCAACTTGCAAGTAGCATTGCAATAGGACAACCCAAGTCATGCCCTTCTCATTTTTAAAAATTATCTCACATGACACTTTAGATAAACCATTCTTCCTTGAAACTTTAAGGGAAATATGCTGATGTCCCATCAAAGTTTTAAGGAAGAATGTTATATGTAAAGGGAGAAAGATGATTCAATGAGATGAGAACGACATGACTTTGGTCATCTTATTCCAACAATACATGAGAGGTGATCAACCATGCAAGGACAATTATAGATTTTACATTGGACATGGATGACAAAAACGTTTTATTGATCATGACATAATAATTGGAGACCCTTTGACATTTGAACATTTAAGAATATAGAAAATCCTATTGCGAGTATTGAAAATTTTATAATTTTATATTGTTTTTTAATAATTTATTTTTGTTATTTCATTAATAATGGTAATATATTTTTTTTATTGGTAATAATTAGTAAATGAAATCTTCTTGGATAATGCAGGGAAAAATTTTATTCATCTCCACAACGATGTTTACCAAATTACCTTTCATTATTCAAGGTGTTTTCATTTTGCTATGTATTACTAAGTATTGCTAAATTAGTAGCCAGTATTAATGTTGTCCAATATTTATAACTCCGTACAATTTTCCTCTATAGATGTTGATAGAGGAGCATTATATCTTTTTGACTCTATTTATCCCAGGGCATCTGAAAAATAATATTGATGTTTATTTGAATCCATTGATTTATGAGTTAAATGCATTGTGGAGTGATGGTGTTAATACATATGATGTTGCTGCGAGATTAAATTTTATATTAAAAGCTGCATTGATGTGGATGATTAGTGACTTTCTAGCATATGGAAAGTTATTTGGTTGGAGTACACATGGTCTGAAATCATATCCTTACTATATAAAAGACAATAAAGCTTTTATGCTCGTAAATGTAAAAAAAACCATTCTATTTTTATTGTCACTTTAGATTTCATCCAACCGATCATCTTTTTCAGAGGAACAAGTCTCATTTCAGAAAAGGAAAAATTGAAAAGGATAAACCTCCAATGATGATCTCAGGTATATAGTTAAATTCAGCTGTATTTTCATTACCTCCAATCAAATTTGGACCAATAGTTAACCAACAAAAAATTCATGGATTTGGGAAGGAACATAATTGGTTAAATGGAGCATTTTTGGGATCATCTGTATTGGTATGATTTTTTGGTCCGCCACATGTTGGATGATATGCATATTGAGAAGGACTATTTTGATAATTTATTTCATACCGTTGTTTATACACCCGATAAGATGAAGATTCTATAAATGCACGATTAGATCTTGCCCAAATTTTTAGTCGACTATAACTTGAAGTATTTGAAAATGTCAGATCATAGATGTGAATGAATCCAAATGAAGCTTATAAACTTTCCAAATAGAGTGTCTTATAACATTGTCAGTGGATTGCGGACTTGAGACTTCCAAATGGTTATGCTTCCAATTTGGGAAGATTTGTTATGAATGATTACTTTACTGGATTAAAAAGTCAATATTTTCATGCTATAATTTAATTAATAATGATTATTGGATTCAAAGTTTTTTTGAATTCTATGATTTGGGATTCGATAACAGACATATAATATTTTTTTCTAGACATTTCTGCAGTGACAACAAACTATGTTATGTTAAGAAAACTAGAATATGATGTTGCTGTAATTATATGTAACGTGGAAAAAATATTCCCACCGACTTTATTTGACTCAATGGAACATGAGATATTACATTTTCCACATAAAGAAAAATGTGGAGGTCTAGTGAAGTTTCAATGGATGTACCCAATCGAGAGATGAATGCAGAAATTGAAGAAAAAAGTAAATAACAATGAATCTGTTTAAGGCACAATTTCTAAATCTTATTTTCAAGAGGAAATTTCTAAATGGAAAAATACAATTACAATTTTTAATTAGCCAAATCATGGTTTTTTGGTGTTCATGAACTATGGATTTCAGATGATGATCATCATAGAGATCATACAAATGTTCTGATCGACTATGAAGAAATGAAAACATTTGTCATGAGAGTGCTTCCATCACTTATTATATAATTTATGTAACAGTATTTTAAATGATTTTATTTTTATGTTATACAATAATCATATCAAGAAATAACATCCTCAAATTACAGCAGCATCTCTTGAAGAACACAGAAAATAAATTTTCTCAATGGTTTCAAAAATTGGTAACATAAATTATTGATGATTTAATATCAATTGAGTTTATTATTTATTATATTGATAATTGTTTTACAAATTTTTAGGTGTCTCAATAAGCTGATAAAATTGATAAGAGACTTTGTATATTGAGTAACCCATCATAAAAAATGTTTAAGTCATATAATTCATATGTGTTGAATGTTTTTCGATTTCATACACATGCATACGGGGAATCAAAAAAATAGTTAACATTGCAGTTTTATTGAGAGAATCACATCATAGAGAAACTATAGTTGACTGTTATGAAATTTTGGATGAAATTATTGAGTTGTGTTCTCGAGGACAGAATTACAAAACAATTTTTATATGTCGGTGGTTGGATACTGAGAGAGGGTAGTGTGTCCATCTGACTCATGGAAGCGTCGATATTAAATATAAAATTCTTCTTGTAGTAAATGAACCATTTTTACTGGATCAACAGGCACATCAAATATATTATGAAATTTACTGTGCTACTTAATGAGACCTGAGCGATTGGTGGAGCACAATAAAAATGAAATCTCATAAAAATAAGTTTACTCAAACTGAATACTGTTCCGCCGAAGTGGAAGGAATTGAAATTTTTCAAGAGACTGATCAAAATCCATCTGATTCGCAAAGAGACGTGAATATCGATGATGAAAACCCAAAATTAAGGATTGATGGTGATGAAGTTGTTAATGATGTTACAAATGAATTTGAAATGGAAAGAGACGTTGAAGGTGAAATTCATATAGATATTGATGATGCAGAAGAGGATGATGAAGACATTGAAATTGAATGTTTTGAATAAGAGGATTTAGATGAACATTGACGTAGTTAAAAGTTGGTTATAATCAATACTAATATATATCTATATTAAATATTTGTCATCAACTATTTGATAAAAACCCATTTTCTATTTTAGATGGAATCTGATATATTCTACGAGTTGCAGGAGGCTGGCATACCATTGGATGTGGGAGATTTTTTTATCATCTTACCCTTAGCCTACTTGCAGTTCAAGGGTTATGTGGAGGGGGCATGGTCTTGCATGACTGATGATTCCTGTCCCTATCCCTGAGCGACGTCCACATCTGGTTTTCGATCCACACACACGAATGATATAGTAACATGTATATATTAGTTAGCTTTCATTTATTTATTTATTAATATACTAATTGTTTGATTATTTATTCATTTTTCAATGTTTTGCACATGTAGCTAATGAAAAGGGGAGCGCTATCTTGCTCAATAATTTTTCTCAGTCATGGATCACATGGGAACAAATTCCCAATGATTTGCGATGCGACATGTTCCATAATTTGCTAATACGTAAATAAAAAATATTTATTTTGAAATTTATTTTAGTAATATTATGATATGATAAATTATGTTTAGGTTTTTTCGTATCATATCGATGATAGCATGCATGACACTATCCACGTGGCATGACATGTTTCTATGCGCAACTGTTTCCATCAGTTTTTGCACAATTTGTGAAGGAAACCCATTAAAAAAGCATGAGTGATAGACTTTTACAAGTCGTTTAAATATCAACGACCAGAGTACATTTCATCTCATGTTTGGGATGTATTATGTTCACAGGGGTTGGGTGCTAGATTTCAAAGGAGATATTTAGTGGGATGACAGAACTGTGGGAGACAGGAGGTGACGTATCGAGCTGGTAGTCTTACATTCAGTTCGCATAGAGAGCATCTGGTAAATTTATTTTTAAAATATTTTAAATAATTAAAAAATAAATAGTTTATTTTATATTTTTTAGGCAGTCGAGCATATTTATATTAAAAAGTTCGATGTTTATTAGAGGATGTATAGTGATCCAGCCACTGGAGAGATTAGAGGTGATCGCCAACGTCAGATTCTGGTTAGTATTATTTTTTCAGTTTGAAAATTATCTGCATATAATATTTTCACAATTTTAATTTTATATTATAATTTAAGAATTCATATGATTATGCGACCTATCAGACACATGCTGAGGGTCAGGATGGGATGACAAAGCTAACCAGTGCTCACAAATTTGATGAGGCGGAATTGATGCAGGCGACTCAGTATGGCTTTGAGAAGGGCCGAGTAGTTTGTATCATCTCTCAATTGACTCATGGAACTTATTATGGTACTGTTGTGATGTCAGTATCCAGCTTGAGAGGATATCGTGGAGAGAAATCATCTTTTGGATTAAAGTATCAGGAGCAGTTGTGAACTCAGGCTGAGCATATAGAGAATTTGCAGAAGCAACATGAAGAGATGAGTCAACAGTAGCAGCACCGGGAGCAGCATCACGAGGAGAATATGTGTCGATGGCAGTAGCAGTAACAGCTGCAGCATGAGGAGGAGATGCATCAATAGTATTAGTAGCATCACAAGCAGTTGGAGTACATGTTATGTCTGACCGGTAGTTTAGGGATGACGTTTCCTCCACCATCTTCTTCAGCTCTTCCACCTCCTCCAAAAGACGACCCCCACAGTGATTTTTTATGTTAAAAACATTTGAATATAACATTATAATATGATTTATTTATTAAATTTCATGTCCTTTATATCGGTGCAAATATTACATAATTTAATTTATAATATTGTGTTATTATTTTTTAATTTTTTTTGAATATTGATATTTTTAATATTTGTTATTTTTTTATTATTTTAATAACATTAATTTAATTTTATTATATATAATTTTTAGTATTATATTATTTTGGTTGGTTTATTTAATAATAATAATAATAAAAATATTTTAGGATATTTAAAATTTTTTGTGAATATTGAGAATTTTAATATTTTTTCTTTTTTATATAATAGTAAAATTATTTTTTCATTTATCGTAATTTTTTTTTAAATTCATATATTATTTGCGATGGGACGTTTTTCGATGGGACCCCATCAAAAATAGTCTAAATATATATTTTTAAAAAACATATTTGTGAGAGGACTACTTACCCGTCGCAAATACTTTGTTCCGATGGGCCCATTGTGGAACGATATATATATATATATATATATATATATATATATATATATTTATGATGGGCCATTGGGCGCATCGCAAAAACTATTTGCGACTGGCCCGCCGTGAAAATTTTTATGTATATATAATGCATATAATCAGATACTTATTAGCGACTAACCCATCTCAAATAATGGTATTTGTGACATCATTTTCTGTAACGTGCTATTTTTGACAGGGCCCCGTTTCTAAAGCTTATTTGTGATGGGATCCTGTCGCAAATGAGCCATCATAAATACCACGAATTCCAGTAGCGATATCAGAATCTGAGAAACAAGTAACAGTTGGAAATGAATTTTACCATTCACATATTGTTGAAAATATAGGATGTGATGAGATTAATTATGTTCCAATGGTAAATGAGTATATTGATGTTTTGACTTTTTAGTTTCCTAGTATTATACCTGATTGAGATGTTGAATTTACTTTTCAATAAGTCTCTTATGCTAATCTAATTTCAAAACCACCTTTTGAATGGATAATATTGATCTTTTTGATTCAAAGAAGAAATTACATGATTGATTGGAAAAGGGTTTCATTCGACCTAGCACATCAGCATGGGGTTCCCTTTTCATGTTTTTAAAATATAAAGATGGTTCAATGATACTTTTAATTGATTATAGTTCATTAAATATCATCATTGTATAGAATATGTATCCTTTTCCTCATATCAATGATTTTTTTGATCATCTCAAGGGAGATTAGTATATTTTGAAGATTTGCTTGAGGTCGGGGTACCATCTGTTGAATTTAAAGGAAGTAGACATTCTGAAGACCACATTTTTTACTAGATATGGCCATTTGGAATTTGTAGTTATGCCTTTTGGTTTAACCAATGAAACTAATGTATTCATAGATCTTATGAATATAATTTTTGTGAGTTCATGGATAAGTTTGTGGTCATGTTCATTAATGATATATTGGTTTATTATAAAATTATAGAGGAACATGAATGTCGTTTAAGGGTTCTCTTACAAACCGTAAAAGTAAAAAAACTATTTGGGAAATTCAGAAAGTATGAGATTTGGTTACCACAAATTTCTTTTCTTGGTTTCATTGTTTAAAAAAATGGCATAACAGTTGATCCTTCTAAAAGAAAAGTTGTTTAAGAGTGGCAAAGACCCAAAAAATAAAACTGAGATCCGTAGAATTGTTGGTTTAGTGAGTTATTACAATATGTTTATTAGAAAAATCTCACATTTATCATGTCTACTGACTATGTTAACTCAAAAAGGTGTAAAGTTCATTTCGACATAATAATGAGATTATTGTTTTCAGAAATTGTAAATAATATTAGAGAGTTCCCTAGTTTTTTATCTTCCTTCCATAAATAGTGAGTTTGTTATTATCGTGATTCATTGTTGAAAGGACTTGGATGTGACCCTATGCAGAATGATCAGGTAATTTCTTATGCTTCACATCAGTTAAAACCTCATTAGTTTAATTACCCTAAACATGATTTAGAATTATTAACAAGTTTTTTTCTTTAAAAATTTGGAGGCATCACTTTTATCGATTAAAATGGGAAATATATACAGACCACAAAATTTGAGGTATATATTCACTCAAAATGAATTGAACATGAGATATTTGAGATGGTTGGAATTAATCAAGGATTACAACTACACGATTAATTAACATCCATGAAAGGAAAATGAACTGGATGATGCATTGAGTAGGTAAAGTAATTCTTCATTAACCATGATACATTTGGAATTAGATCCTTTGGTTTTTGATTTGAAGAAATTTCACATAGAAGTTTTCTTTGTAGAAAATTATTTTGTTTGGATTCATGTATAAGTGAAATAATCTCTATCAGACCGAATAATGACAGCACAGAAAGAAGACAACGAGTTGTAGAAAAAGTTATAGTTAGTTAAGAAGGGTATATTGCATGATTTTAATATTGAAAATGATTGTGTTTTGAGGTTTGGGAAAGGATTATGTGTTCCATTTTATTTATAGTTGATGAATGAGTTTTAATGTAATTCTCATAGTTCATCGTTTCTATTTCACCCTAGCTGTACTATGATTTACAGAGATCATCAGGAGTATTACTGGTGGAATGGAATGAAAAAAGATATTGTTGGTTTTTACTGTGAATTGTTTGACTTGTTAATAGGTTAAATTAGGGCGGCAGTTACCGAAAGGGATGCTTCAGTCATTACTTGTCCCAGGGTGGAAATGGGAAAATATATCCATGGACTTCATTGTGGGAATACAAAAGATATATCGAGGTAATAATGCAATTAGAGATATTGTTGATCGGTATAATAAATCTTCTCATTTCCATTGTATTCTAGATACATTTTCCGTTGATCAACATTTTTGGTTGTATGAAAAAGAGGGAGTCAGGTTGTATGGAGTTCCCCTCTCTATGGTATATTATCCTAATCCCATGTTTACTTATAAATTTTTTAATGTCTTTATTATGTCATTGGGTTCTAAATTAAATTTTAGAACAGCTTTTCATCCGCTATCAAATGGGAAATCGGAACGAAAAATTTAGACCATGGAAGAAATGGTATGTTCCCATTCATTGGATAACCATGGAAGTTGGGACCAACATCTTTCTTTTGTTGAATGATTGTATAATAACTATTTTCATTACTGTACAAATATGTCTCCATTTGAGGATTTAAACATAAAGCATTGTCGATGTCCAAAAATTTGGGATAAGGTAGGTTAAACAACGATGATGGGAAAATAATTGGTATAGGAGATGGAAGAAGAGGATTAGTTGATTCAAAAGCACATGAGAACAGCTCGGAGCAGGCATGAATTTTATATAGAAAACCGGACGAAGGATCTATCTTTTGAGGTAGGTGATCATGTCTTTCTCAATGATTCTACATGGAAAAGTGAAATTCATTTTGGAATGAAGGGAATGTTGAGTCCAAGGTTTATTGGACCTTATAAAATACTATAAAAAGATGGATCATTTGCATACATAGTGGAATTACCTCCTTGTCTATCCGTGGTAAACAATTTTTTTCAGGTTTCAATAATAAAAAAGTATATTCCATATCCATCTCATGTTTTGAGCCCAGATGTAGTCTAGTTGGAAGAGAATCTCTATTATAAGGAATAACCTATCCATATTCTTGATTGTAGAGTGAAAGTGATGATGAATAAGTCAATTCAATAATTAAGGGTTTTTTTGAAATCCCATATGGTTGAGGACGCAATGTGGAAATCTAAAAATGCTATGGGGGATAAATACCCCCATTTATTTGACAAGTGAATAAGATTTCAAGGAAACCAATCCCAAAAGGGTGGATGTATGTAACATCCCAGGTAAATAAATAACAATTCATTTTCCATAATTTATCATTTTTGTGAATTAAATATTAATTTTACATTAAAGGGGTTCTATGTTCGATGGCGTATCAAATACACAACAACTGGTTTCGTTGTAATATTACGTTGCACACGAATAATATAATATTATTATATTAAATGATAGTTAATGCCTAGCCATTATATTGGAGAGGATGAATTTAACATACTAAAATATGATTATACATGTTTGTGAAATTTTTGTTCATTTATTAAATAATTGGTTGGGGCATAAAATATGAATTATTCAAATTTTAAGAAAAAATAATCTAATATACACTAAAAGGTAGATTTACCTCCTTTTGGTAGAACCCCCTATTTAAAAATAGTTCTATTCACTTTTATATGTTCTATTTTACCAAATAACATTCTTTTTTTAGATTTGGGACATCAAAATTTACTTTGGGTAAATTTTTGGTATATTTATGATAAAGTTCATTTTTTAAGAATAGTGAAAAATAATGTATTTTAATTCAAAAGTGCATTTTGATATAATTTATTTATATGGATAGATTATCTTAATAATTGTTTTTAAAGTGTAATTATATTATATGTTTACCATTTAATATAATGTAGGTAATTATAATTAACATCCCTTGAAATTGGACATAAACAAGTGTCGATCTTTTGACAGTTATTTTTTTTATTAAAAACACGCTATTTATTTTGACAACATGAAATAATTTTAAATTAATAAATACATATGAATTGTTTTAAATTTTAAAAAATAGAAATAATTTTGGAAACAATAAAATCAAATATAACTTGGGCTTAATTTTTGGTAGTTTTCAGAAAAACATCAATTTTTTGATCAATAATGAAACCACTAAGTAGTAGTAAAATGCTGACATTTTCATTTAAATGTAATTTTACCACTTCTATGGAATAATTTTTCAATATCCAAAACACGTGGTTTTAATTAGTATGTAATAGTTTGTCCAATAAGTTGAAAATAATTTTCTTTGAATATTAACTTCTGACTTTTATTTAATGCAGTTAAAGGTAAATAGGTTAAATCAGGGTAAATGAAATTTTATAAAATACCAAATTAAAGTTAAAAATTTCCTAACCATATCTAATGTGTCCCTAACGATAATGGGCATCTTTGGGTCAATATTGGGGCCTCAAGATTCCACTTGATAGATATAATGACATTTTATTTTAATTAACATATAGTAAAGGAAAAAATGATGTAAACCAATATCATTTAGTAAATTAATTTTTACATGGGTTCATATAAGTTATCCTTTCAACTATAATTATTCATGGGAAAGATAAATATATTTCCTACATTATGGTATTTTTTTATAATTTTTATAAATAAAAGAAATTAAATTATTTAGGACACAATAATGATGCTTTATTTACCTCATTAATAAATGATTTAAATAAATAACATTATAAATATTAAAATAGTATCCAAATCCAATTAAATTATTATTGTATGATTTTATTTTTACCATGAGTCAAAATATATTATACTTCAATTAGTTTTGGTCTATTATAAACTGAATGTCATTTTAAATTAAAATAATATTTTAACACTTTTCTAAATAGGTCCTCCTACCCCTTATAAAATGCTCTCGCTTATGACTCATTCCTCACACCTCTAAAGCCCCGTGGATCGTCCTATACATGACCAAATAAGATCTCAAGATCCCTATAATCCTCCTAGATTCCTTACTTTAGGCATAAGGAAATTCAAGAAGTATTTTTGGTTCAAACAAAAGAGAGTTACCCAAATTTATGGTAACAGTTTCTCCTAAATTATATTGTTTTATTTTGTTTTATTTTACTTCTAAAAACTCTAAAATATTATTATTCCATTATATTATAAAAAACAGTATACTCAATATAGTAGGATTTTGTTAGGAGATGCATTCGAACTACACTTACACACACCTCCATTTAATGGGTGAACAACATAACGTTTCTTTGGATTCCAAACTAACGCATACAAAACTTTGATTGTTCCATTGTCACCTAATACCTCTCATTGTGGAAATTATGATGGAACATTATTTATATATGATATATATTATGTTTATGTTTTCCTTATTATTTTATATTTTATATTTATATCCTACCTTCATGGTTTCCATAATGGGTAAACACGATAATGTCATTTGAGAAAATGCAGACTACAACCCCCTCAAAGTGAAATTACTCGTTAAGGTCGTATGTGGGATGTATAAAGGATAGATTTAAGGATATTATATATGATATTGTTGTGGAATTATAATATACCTATGTATCATTATGATTTAATTCCATTAAAGTAAGAAATATAAATGAATGTAGCGTTCATTCATACGTATGGAATACCATCTCCAAGAACGGTGCATTTACATTCTTATCTCCAAAATGTTATGTACTATTAAAAATACACATATATATATACTAGATATATATGATGTATATGATATCTAAATAATGAATATCATTCTCTATATAATGGAATATTGACCAAATGGACAACATCTATTTATAAGGAGATCATTTTTGACACAAGTACTGAATATCAACAAAACAACAGTTATTGAATGATTGGCCCGAAGGCTGAAATTTTTATTAATTTTAGATAAGCACCCTTATAAGGGTAAAGGGAGGGAAAACCAGGACTTCAATGAAATCAAGAATTTAACAAAAATCGAGAAACAAGGGGTTGAATCCCAAATCAAAACATGATGGAGTGCTTCAAACCATCATCAACATCATTAAGGAACGCCACCACCAAATCATGGTTGTTCAGCAAGCAGTCTCGTGCAGGAGTGCATTGGCACGATACCGATGGTTGCGCCATACCCTCTCATCCTCCAAGTCTGAAAAGTCATGTGTGATTAAAATAACTAGCTCTATCCTCATATGAAGCAAACCCTTAAAGAAATTCTGGGATCCCCTACCGACCATCCAATTCACCTACAATAACTCAACCAATGAGCAACCAATACCACCAAAAACCCAACCATTCAAACATACACCACGCTTCAACAAAACAGAACCTACAAAAAATAAACAAAATCACCAAAAAAACTTCCTCCCCCCTCCAAGACACTGGAGCCGACCACGAGTACACCGATCATGCAAGGACCAACCTCGAGTTGGGACGAAGCCGAACTAGAGCCAGACCTACCGTTGATGAACATGCCGACGTTGAGCGCCCTGCATCAATGACAAAAAACCAAACATGGAGTGCAAGCCGAAATTGAGAATTGGGATGAAGACAATAGTTGTGATGATATCCCAAGCCCCCAGAAGGATCCATCACTGAGCCACTTAGAGCCATAGGTGTGACGAGATCCTGAAGTCAGACAACTCTGAGTCACAGGTCGACGCTGATATGAGAACTCGAATCCAGAGACATCGTGGCCGAAACTGAGTGCATTGGAGTCTATGGCGAACACACCATTGCCGAGTCATGAACCTGGAGCCAAAGCGAAGCTGCCACTAAACCCATAGAGAAATCGTACCAAGCATATCCATCTCCAAATGAAGCCGATCCAAGAGGAGACCACCGTGATCGAGGCTGGGCAATGCCGGAGGAGGGGTAGAGGCAGAATGAAGGAAAAACCATAGGCTCATGACGGAGGGGGGAAAGCCGCCGCTCAGAGCCTCCAAATCAATCAACCATTATTAAATTAAATGATTTAATAAGGTTTATTACATTGTAATAAGTTATATAAAATTAATAATAATCTTTAAAAATTTTCCTAAACAAGTATAATATAAAATTATTTTATTATTCATGAGATTAAATAACGAACGGGTCATGTTGGACATGAGGTAATGGACTTCGTCTCAATCTCCTTTTATTCTAGAATATTTTGATTAATAGACGACATTATTTTATATGGTGTATAAACCCCATTGACTTTTCTTTTCAATAAAAGAGATGTTTTTTATATGAAGTGTCTTAATATTCGACAAAAAATAATTTTTCTAACTGAATTTGTTACAACGATTTGTTTCCTCCGTCACGAGTGTTATATGATCATTTCCTTACTTAAAATTTGGTAGTGTTTTTTTGATGAAAACAATAATATATTTTAACATATTTTCATATGGAAAATAGTTATGATAAAGGATTTTTTATGTCAATATATTTTTCTTATATAATTGTGATTAAAATGGTGAAATGTCATCTTTCATGTTTGTTTGTTTTATGTGTTATGAATATGTTATGGTTTTGTGTATTATTTATGTATAAGGGTGGTTCTATAATAAACATAATGTGGGTGAGCCCGAGACAGATCTTCAAAGAATTGGGTTAAATTATGGAGGTAAACACGAATGTTTCTCCAATGAGGTTTTGGCAATATACTATGATAGGTATTCCAATGTAACTCCTTATGTAGCTCCGATAGCTATAATGTAAGTATGATATAAATGCCATAAGTACCTTTATTGTTTTTGATTACTATGTGTTATTCATAAATCATATGTTTCCATGTGGTAAATAAAAGGGTTTATGTATTGTTTGTATTGATGGACTTATGATTTCATTCTAATTTTATAACCCTTATTGAGATATTTATCTTCAACCCATGTTTTGAAATGTTTTTCACATGACATAAATTATAAATAGGGTCATTTATGGGATCAAGGAAAATTCATGCTATCTAAAACATGGAACTAGACACGACACTTTTTTTCATGAGATTATATTTAACGAATAAAATGGACACTGAGTAGAATTGACTACATGTAATATTCATGTTGTTATGTAAATGTTATGAACAATTTCTCCAAAACACTAATCCCGAGAAGATATTCAATGTGAATTATTCATATAAATCATGATTATGTAATATTTTAATGTTGGGTACTTATAAATATAATATATAAATACATTGGACTATATTTATTATTGAAAATATATTATATATATTTCAATTAATGAAACAAATTGTTTGCATCTATTGCACGAAAGAGTGATGTTATTTGATTGCATGAATTACAAGCATGACCATGTTTTACTGAACAATAATAAGTTATTAAAATAATATTATTCAGTATAATATTATATAACATAGTCATTATGATTTTGGTTATTAATAATATTAACGAACTTATGAATGTTTATAGTTATTAAAATTTAATATTCATTAAGTGGTTACCAATTAAAGTGAAATTAATTTTAGATCCTATTGGATATAAAAAAATATTATTATACATAGGCTTAAAAAAGCAATTTGTCTTAAGAAATTAATTAATTATAATTAGTTATTGATTTTAATGATTTATATAAGGCATATATTGAACCATATATATATATATTGTTCTTCCATTATATTTTATATTCATATGATAATAAAAACTATATTTCAAAATTAAATACCTAAATCCATTGAAATGATATTTTACAAAATTATAATTGAGAGAAAATTTAAATATAAATGTTTAGACATTTATTGATTTAATATATCAAAATAAAAATTATTTTTAAAAGATTAAAAATAATATTAGGTTAGGTTAAATTTTTTGTAATGTGGCATGATGTTTCAATTTGTTATCCACAGTGAATAATACTGAATTGTAGTTCAATCATGTTAATAATGTAATTTATTTAGAAGGATAAGTTAAATTGTTAATTGGTTTAATGATTTAATTAAATAATTTTTTTATCAATTAATATAATTTTTTCATTTTAGTCAATTACAAATTGAGGTTGACTATAGAAACGTGGCCAACATTTTGATATCATTACTTAAAAACCCAATATTAGAATCCCACCTTTGGGATTAAATTTAAATCATCTTCTACCCCTAAAATAATTTGAAGTTGGATAATTGATACTATATTTTAAATCACAATGATTTTTAATTTCTAATGACACAAACATTCCTTTTTACGAAATATACATGCGAATGTAATTAAAATCATTTATAATTATAATTGTAAAATTAACCATAATAATTGATTAAAATATTATATTTTGAGAAGTGATGACCTAGAAACATGCCCATCTCCAATTATATTTCCATTATTAGTCTACTTACCTTCCATTATTGTGTTTTTTTTTCATTTGAAAGACATTGTAAGGTAAAATAAAGTGTAAACCTATCTTATTTTTATTTTTCCAAGTGAGTATTTTTCATCCATCATAAAAGGACACCACCTATACTCATTCCCCTCTCCTAAAAAACCACATAGGTTCTAGAAAATATCTACCCATATAGATTACCAAAATAACATACCTTGACCATTAAACCTCACTTAGGAAAAAAATTCATCCCAGTAATCCTTTTAGTTTAATAAAAAATATTTACCCAATTAAGAAGCTACATCTTCTCAAAATCTCTCTATTTTCATTTCAATTATCCACCCACTAAACATATCCTATTCCATTATTATATAAATAAACTAGTAAAATTAGTAAAATATGTTATTTTCATGATATGTTTTCCACTTATGATTATACATACTTCAATGTAATTGGTAATGAAAAAACATATTTTATGTACGATGAACAACTCTCTTATGAAATTTTGATATTTTATTTTCCCATTACCACCTCTCATAGTCGCCATTTTTTCGAAAATATTTTTATATATTTATTTTATGGTATATAGAATTAATTTATAATTTAAATAAATTATAAAACATGTCCTTATATATTACATTTTATGTAAAAATAACAACATCGATTGAGTATGTGTGTACAATTATCCCCTCCAAGCGATGTGATTCACTCTGAATATAACTAGAATGTATTAATGATGATTATAATTGAACATATGAAAAATATAACTCCATATGATATTCATGAAATAGTTTATTTTTTAGATATAAACGTGTACTAGTTCTCACTTATACATACACATGGTGATATGTAATTATTATTATGATTTAATAAGTGAATACTATTTGTAATAGTTTCAACGAAACAGAAACAATTTATGTATTTCAATCACAAGTAAGTTTTAAATAATTATTAAATATATGTTACTGTAATAAGAAGTCATTATTATATTCGTTCAAATAATATATAGTAATTTTAATGTGAAACACTTTCAAAAAGTCAATGATGGAAACCTCACGTAAATATAAAGTACATATAGAAAAAAATATTTCATACTGTGAAACACATAGCTCATGATAATTTTATTTAAGTAGAGATGTTTTATTAAAAATATGAGAAGTGAAGAGGAATATTATATTATAAAAATAAAAGAAATTTGTCTACAAATAGAGATTTTTTGATGTTTTGACATTGATATATTTCCCTGCAAGTAGAATATGTTCTTAATTTGAATCTCAAACTATTCAGTAAAAATAATATTTTTTCATCTTCTAATCCTTTGTATAGTTTCTATGATATACTTGAATCAACTATTGATATTTCACCCTTTTTAGTTGACTCTAAAACACTCCATTCCTTCAATATAAAATTTTATCATAATAATTTTCCCAGTTATCATGTAAATTGTTGGTTATTTGAAAACATTAATTGATACCCTGTATTGATAAATGAGATAAAATCAGGTCCATGGAAATAAAATATGTGATTTCAACATATTAAATTATATAAAAGACATATCCCATACCGTTCTCTATATTGGAGGTTGTAGGAATGGTGGAGTAATGATTTCTTTATGGGGATAAGTATTCTTAAACTTCCTAAAAGTGATGTCTAGTAACGTCATATTGGGTGCATATTCCATGGTATTGAAGCACAAAAAAAATAGTAGGTTCCCTTTTAAGGTTCTATTCATGAATTATAGTAGATTTGGATTCTGGTTCAATATCATGTACATCTATTTTGAAGGGGTTGTTCAAGAATTCTGGTGGAAATAAAATTTCATCACCAATACACCTTCAATTTCTAAAATCATAATTACATGCACTTTTACACCCATAGAATCAACTATGTGAATCATTAGTTAGAACACAATGTACATCAATGAACATACACATATTCAATCAATAGTTAATAATATAGTAGGATTTGGAAAACGTGAATCCAGATATATGCATACATGTGATAAGGGGATGGATTGGGGTCATGCCAAGCAATGATCTATTCTTCTATCATGCCCCCAATCTGATGAAAGAATATAATCTTGACAAATTGTCAGTATGTTAACGCTAAATGTATGTCGAGTCAATTGTAATCATTTTTGTCTGTCAGACCCGATTATAACACCATTTAAAAAAATTTCATCTCTGCCATAATGAATGACCACGATTAATGATAAAAGAGAAGATATTATTATTATAAATGTTTCATTACTTTTTGTTAACATGATATATTCATTAAAATATCATCCAAATGGCTTGTTTTCAAAAATCTAATCTATCTTATTTAAAATTTATTTTAATTATGAATATGAAAGAATGTGTTTTAGTGAATGAATTTCATACAATGCTGTAGTAGAGAAGATTTTTTTTTCATGATTATAGTGCTGAAAAAAAGACTTTGATTCAAGATACATAACAAATATATGTGACTGGAAAATATTTAGACCACCATTTATTGTAAAAATATGATTTATAAAATATAATTGATTGAAATGATATAATTCTCAAAAAATAGTAATTTTCTCAAATGAAATTTCAAGAATGGTTCAAAACACACTATAATAAAAACTGAAAACCAGTCAAATATAAAATATTATTAATGAAAAACATAGATAGTTAAAAATTTACAAATTTAAATGATTTCATTATGATTAATAAAAACAATAAAATACGTGCCTAAAAAATGAATGAATACATTTAAATAGTCAAAATATTAGAGTTAGTAAGAGTCCCTAAAATTGAAATATGTTTCATCATAAACAGATATACCCACATACATGGATTAGGGAAAATGATATAGGAAATTTATACCAAAATGATAAGAGTCAGGATCATTTTAATGATGTTGAAAAAATTTTGGGGCATTAAGACTGCCGACACCTAAAATTTTCATTAACATAATCATAAATAAACACATACATCGATATGGGTAAATGAAAAATGTAAGCTATACATTCATGAAAAGGGGAAGAATCACTATAATGAAATTGAACACATTTAGAGGCAGTAAAGAAGACTAAAACTGAAATCTTCATCAACAAACACAGAAATACAGACATACATTGATGCGATAAAATTATAATTGTATGTTATACCTGTATAAAAAGAGGCAGGATTACATTATTGAAGTTTAACTCATTTATTGGTTGTAAGACTTCATGCAATTGAAATCTACTTCATCACAAACAGAAATACACACATACATGAATGTGGGAAATAAAATTTGAAGGCAATACCTATATAAAAATAATTAGGATAATAGTAATAATTTTGAACCTATATAAATGGAGTAATAATTTTTGCAACTAAAATCTTCTTCAATATGAATGGAAATACACACAGACTTGGATGTGTGAAAATTAATAATATAATGTATACATGTTTGAAATGAGGTGGGATGACTACTAAACATTGTTAATTGGCCAACTATTACTTTAATATAGAGATTTAGCAAATAAAATGTAGGAAATAAAAATCACATAGTTATACAGATTGATCAGTCTTGTAAATTATAATGGTCTAGTATTGATATAGAATATTGAGGATTGATATGTAATAATGATAATATAAACTATTGAAAGAAAAATTAGAAAAAGATTCATAGCTCATGCATCCCATCACAACATGTCTCTTTGATGATGTAGTATATCTCCAAAATGATGATATAGTAATCCATACTACAATAATCATATAAATAATAACCTAAATTAATATTTATTACATAAATTGTAAATAAATGATAAAAAACTATTAAAAAATATAAATTTAATAGTGTATTATGAATAAGCAAAAAATGATGTTATAAATAGTTAGCCTTATAAAACAACAAAAATATGGGGTGAATCCTATATTAATTTAGTGTTGTTGAAAACATATCACTCCACATATTATTTGTGTAGATTTGATTTAATTTAATGGTAAAGTAAAAAAACAATAATTGATTGTAATATTTAATCTAATTACATAGAATAAAATATATGAATGAAATCATTTATATTGCATTACCCTCCATATCTGTAGAAAATACCAGTCATTAATTTCTGTTTTATCTTTTAATTTATCCTTAATTGGGATTTACATCTTTTTTGGACTTTTTTAGCCACATTATCATGGGGTAAATGACGAGATTTCTCAAAAAAAACTTCAACAGAAAATATAGTCATTCATTTTTTTATATATAGAATGAGGTTAATTGAAATATTGGTTATCTCAGTAACTATATTGCAGGTATGAAATATGATATTGTTAAACAAAATGTATGGAATAAAAAATATATATACTGTAATTGTTGATGAAACCATATAAGATGTAACAAATATCGAGTCAACCATTTCATTGTGTTAAAATTAACCTACACATTGATGATCCTATGATGGAACGATAAAATAAATAGTTTATTAAATTTTAATTTGCAAGAAATGTAATGAAAATGACGATAATGGATTATATTTTACCTGACTCTGCTCATAAACACTATATTCATTTGTACTTCATCTCCTTTGATGATAATATTTAAAAATAATAAAAGGGTTAACACTTTATATTTTATTAATATTAATGAAATTTAGTATATTTAATAGATAGTAACTAATTATCTGTGATACTGTCATTAAAATTACTCATATAGTTTTCATTTTTTAAATTAATATTACCTTGTATGTGTTTTGTTCTGTTGAATGTTAACGATTTTGAATATTAAAATTATGTACATCAATTGGTAGAAGAACCTTTTATTATTTGAAAACATTTAGTTCTATTAGAAAAATATACTAATAATTTTCCTAATTAAAAAAATGAACCAAATTGTTTGTTTAAATGAAGGAAACATATTTTTTCATCATTATATTTTATTTTGGAGTAATACTGGTATCAACTATTTGGTCCAATATGTAGATGTTATTATTAATTATTTAATTACCTGATTATCTAGTAAGACTACTAAGAAATATTCAATGATACTAGTCACAAGAAAATTCAAACTAAATTTGTTGATCAATTAATTTTATTACTAAGGGATTACCGATTAGTAAAATTATTCAGTACATTAAAAATATCAAATTACTAATAAACATTAATGGATGTAAAAAAAAATTATAACATAAGAGTAGTGAAATTTAGATAAAATTTTAAACAATTTCACCAAATATTTCCATCAACATTCTAAACTTTTTTAATGTTATAATTTCATGATTTGAAATACTAGTTATGATGGGTTAGAATTTTTTTATTTTCTCTAGAATTATTCATCTTGAAGGATTTGAAACATTGAGAATACAATAGATAATTAATTTCTAAAAAACATTACTTGTACATACATTGTAATAATGTGAATAATTAAATTTTTAATTCGACCATATATTACAAACCTATTCAGAATTAATGATATCAAAAATTGTTTTCTTATATTTCAAATAAAGCATTTATGAAGAGGAAGAAGATGGTAATATTGGTGCTGGACTACATGAGGTAGTCCACATTTTTGAAATTCTAGTGTGTGGACCACTACATAGAATATCATAATGTTAATGACATAGTTCCATAATCAATTCATTAAATATGAAAATTTACAACTCAACAAATAATTGGTATAATGATATTTACATGCTCGTGACTTTATAAAGAAATAGAAGTCCTGTAAATCTTTCAGTAACTGATAATTTTTTGTATTTAATATTTTGGATACAATGTTCTTATAGTCTAATGGATGGTGATTTTTATTTGAAACAAATCTAATGATTTTAGGCCTTAGTGGATTGCATGAAAATGTTAACCAAAGATCTGGAAATCCTACCCAATCACATATTGTAATATCATATTACTAATTAATAATCATATAACATGGAAAACTAGTAAATATAGACGGTAAAATAATATGCTGCTTGCATGTGTACCGATCACGATCTCCTCGATGAAATGCATCATGCACCACATTGTAAAATCCAATCCTCAAGAGTTTTTGATTGAAAGGAAAAAAGAAACGTCTCTGAGACTCTATCATTTTATAAGCATCATTAATAAATTGTTTCAATAGACTTTTTTAATGATATAATGTTGATGTTTCATTGAAAAGACCTAGAAAGTGATAGGAAAATTATTCTCCCATTCTAAAGTTTTGAATCAGTATACATGTATTCAATGATTTAGAATGATGTGTAATGTTTTCAATGTATCTGTCTTGACCACTTGTGAAAATAAATGGATATTGCAATCAATGATAAAAGAGATAAAGCTCCTCAATACATTGTAATTAAACACTTTTTTTGAATGATAATATATCATTCATAGTTGACATATTCAATGTCACCAACAATAAGAAGGGAAATCTCAGAAGTAGTAGGAATGTTGTATGAAGTTGAATTTTTTTGACTTCTCTTACGTTGTCGCAAATTTAAATTTAGAATTTCATGGATATCATGAAAATACCTTGAACTTAATAAATAAGTAGTTGATGTATTAGTTTCATGAATCATATTTTTTTGGTAGACAATAATATTATAAATGACTGATGTGTTTGAATTCACTATGTCATAATTACATAGTAAATTAAATTAAACATTAAGAGAAAATATCACCATCACTTCAATTTGATAACATATGGATATAAGTATTACACAATGTTTGGAATCATGATTTTGGACTCATTAATAGTCTAATATACTTACAGTTGGGAAACCTATGGTGGGCATCCCATAGGAGGACACAAACTACCTATTCGATGGTATTTTTCGCATTCCGTCTGAATATATTTGGTGCTCTACCATTATTGAGTAACTTGTCAACCTTCCCACCCTCTGAAATGAATGAAATCATATAATTGTAAACATGCATATTTTACGATAATTCTCATTCCTCTATGGAGTTGCGATTGAGCAGTAACCTTAGATGTTATTAAAGACATGATGTGAGTAATTCGATAAAAAATTCACTAAATGAGAAGCATAAATCATATTGTTGATTTTCTATTGTAAGTCATCTTTTTTTCTCTCATAAAACCAAATGATAGATCGACAATACTGATATACAGTAGAATGATATCCACTATTCAAATAATCGATAGGCAAATAATGATTAAATAGAAGGTGTTAATAAAATAGGCCCTATAAATTTCATAAACGTGTCATGAATTTAAACATAGTATAATTATAGGTAAAAAAATATAGTGACCTGCATTTTTTTCCAATTTTATTAGTTTTGTTCTTATAGAAGCATTGTTTACTATTGATAGGAAAATAATTCATTAGAAATAATTGTACACTTACATATTAACGTGTAGTAACACATTCCTAAAAATTATCATGCATGATTTATTTCCACATGTATTTTTATTGTTATTATTAAATGAAATTATGATCAAACATGATTCAATGTAGTTTAAACATTTAATTCTTTATTAGAATCTATATTTTAAATACTATTGAATTCGGAAATCCTGATGATATATATGTATACTTACAAATAAATAATAAAGAATGATAACACTTTACAACACACTAGTGAAGGGAGAATTAGATTCTTTGCTAGTAGTTGATGAATGAATACAATATATTTTATACAGGTAAAACGCAACAAATTATATTCTATCAAAATTTAAATGCATTTGAAGGAATTACTTTCTCTCAATCGTATAAAGAGGCAAGGGATGGTTACTTAAGAACGTTTTTATTATTTGTAAAAGCTAGTTTAGCACCTCCGGTTTGAGGTATATAGCCTTTATTTATGCTACATTTGTGTTTAAAGAGCAAGGGAGGAGTTCAGATGTAGTTGGGAAATATTGGAATGATTATGAATGAGTTTGGAGTCTATTCATAGGGAGCACAGTTTTAGAATGGTTTTGGGAAACTGTGCGTGTTCTCCAAGAAACAGTGCAGGGGGAGACAATAGGCTTCACATGACTTGTGCACATTTTGTTAAACTGTATGAGGCTACCATGTAGAGCCCTCATCTCGAGGTAGTATCATGCGCACAGTTATCCCATTGTTTGTCAAACCATGTGGGCCAACCATGAAACCACTTAAAAAATAGGTTTTTAAAACATGGGTTCACTCATTCATTCTTGATTCCTCTCCAAAACCTCTCCCGTTCGAGCTTCACTCAATATTTTGGACTCTCAAAATATTAAGATGATATCCCACTCATTTTGGATGCATTTTGAAGAGGTTTCTTGGTAGATTGAGGGTCATATCACCTGAGTAAGTCTCTCTTCATGATTTCTTTTTTTTCCCTATAGATATACACTTCCCCCATCTTTAATTTTCTAGATCTACATTCATTGCATGTAGATCTCGGGTTGGGGATTCCTTGGATGTTAATTTTATGGATTTTTGATGTTAGGGAAGGATATGTAGAGAGTTTTCTTTGTGCATTCTCCGGTTATTAAGATTAGTTTCTTATGGTTGGATATCACTAGAACACTAAAGGTATGTGGCTTCTCTCTTGACACCCATAGGTTAGAACTAGTGTTTTTGTTATAATTCATTTGTGTTTCATAAAAATAAATTTTGTTGTTGATGTGAAAAATCGGATGGAAATCACTCTGGTAATTGTTTGGGGGATATTTGGGATAAAGGGCATGTGGGGAAATGCATTTGATGTGATTTTAAAATTGGATTTTAAAATGAGAAGTTTTGTTGGATTGATTATGATGAATTGAGAAAGTGGTTTTAAAAAAAAGGTTGTTTTATTTGAATAGGTTTTTGGCATTGAAAATGATAAATGAGTGATTTTAATAAATGGGTGATTTATTGAATTGGATTGACAATTTTTGGAAATGGGTACTTGCATATTGTTGTGGCCTCTGTGTGTTATGTTTGGTTATGAACATGAAATGTTGGGTGAATGAGGGTGAGTAGTACCACTATAAAAAGGTGATGGAAATTGGAAGTAAGGGCCATCAACTATAGCAGGTGGGAGGAAAGTACCACTATAATATGGGTATGGATAATGCACGGAAGGGCCACAATAAAAAAAAGGGTCGGGATGTACCACTTGAGTGGATTGGTAATGAATGGGTTGGACGAGAAGTGACACCTTGATTTGTTGTGTGTTTTGTGGGTGATGTTTATAGATGGGGCTTGTGAGTGAAATATTAAAACGGTAATTGGTTTCTGGCATGGTTGAATTGGCTTCCTTGCATGGCATGGTTGATTTGGATTCCTTTTTGTTACATGTTATGGTATTAGTAGGCAGTGATTTCATTGGAATCGTAAGAGGGTGTTGAGAATAGTGTCTTTCAGGATGTGGTGGACCAGTTTATTGATGTTTTTTCCAATGAATTAATTGGGTAACCTCCTGTAAGTGAAGTGGAATGTTCAATAGATCTCCTTCGAGGGACCAATCCTATATCACTTCCATCTTACCGGATGACACCAACTGAATAGCAGGAATTTAATGTCCAGTTCGAAGAGTTAGAAAACAAGACATTTATCTGGCCTAGAACTTCTCTGTGGGCAGTGACAGAGTTCTTTGTGAAAAAGGTGGATGGAACATTGAGGCTCTGTATTTATTATCGTCGACTTATCCATGTTATGATAAATAAAATATATCCACTACCATGAATTGATGATTTTTTCGACTAGTTTATGGCGTCCCATTGGTTCTCCATGATCGACCTGAGGTCGGGATATCATCAATTGCGGGTGAGGAAGAATGATATTCCTAAAATAGCTTTCAGAAGTAGATATGACCATTATGAATATGTGGTCATGCCTTTTGGTTTAACAAATGATCTAGTGGTGTTAATTCCATTGATGAATTAGATATTTCAGGCATATGTAGATTCATTTGTGGTGGTATTTATATATGATATTCTGGTGTATTCAACGACAAGGGTGGATCATGAGCACCACTTGGAAACCATGCTAGGGATCTTGAGGGAAAATCAGTTGTATGAGAAATTGTCAAAGTGTCACTTTTGGATATAGGAAGTCAAATTTTTGGGCCATGTGATTTATTAAGGGGTGTTTCGGTGTATCTGAAAAAGATAGTGGTGGTTATCTGGTGTCAACCACCAATGATTTTGTTTTAGGTACGGAGTTTTCTAGGTCTAGCTGGGTATTATCGGCATATTGTTCATTATTTTTCAATTGTGTATTCATCAAAGAAAACTTTGACAAGAATGAATGTTCCAATCTAGTGGAATGAAATGTTTGGAATCATTATCTCTTCTGTGAGAAATGAACGGTATATTCAGATCATAAGAGCTTCAAGCACATTTTATCGCAAAGGGATTTGAACATGAGGAAAAATAAATGGATGAAATATATCTAGATGTTTGACTTTGACTTGATGTATACACTGAGTAAGGGAGTTTTGGTGGAAAATGAATTATGCAGAAAATAATATGCTCAGGTGGTGAAACATGCATCGAACAAGTGGCAATTGATGTCAGTTATAGCTGACATGCTGTTTTAATGTGAGGACCGGGGTGATAAAGTGAACTTCTTTCTGGTCTTTTTGACTCTTGACATGGATGTAATTGTTATACAGGAACATATATCTGATTCTATGTAAGTGAAAATGAGGTTGAAACTCAATGGTGGGGAGACTATTGAGGGTTGGCAACCGAATGAAAATTCATTTTTGTGTTTTTTGAATTGGATGGTTATACAATATTCTTGTTAGGAGAATCTTCTTCAGGTGTATAACAATTCTAGGTGGGATGTTCATCCTAGAATTTAGAAAACGTACAATGCGTTTGAAGCATAGTTCTAATTGGATGATATGAATAAAACTGTGGCATAGTTTGTTTCGAGATTCATGACTTGTTAGCAGGTCGAGGTAGAGCATCAAAGGCCACCAGGAATGTTACCATCTTTACCAATCCCTATTAGGAACTGGGAGCAAACAACAACTTATTTTGTCACACCTCTACCAAGAATGATCCTGATGCACGATGCCATTTGGGTGATAGTGTATCATATAACGAAGTCTACCATTTCATCCCGATTTGTGAATCACATATGGTAGAGGATCTATCCAAAATCTATATCTGGTAGGTGGTAAAGCGGCATGGTGATCTAGATTGGATTGTATCAGATTGAGATCCAAGGATTACATCTCCTTTTTATATCCTTTTAGTATGCCCTTGGGAAATATTTGATTATGATCACGTCATATCACCCTAAGAAGGATGTTCAATCTGATAGGACGATACAAACATTATAGGATATGTTGCGGTCTTGAGTTATTGATATTGGTGGCTCATGGGAGGATCACTTGTCGTTGTATGGGTTCTCGTACAACAAAATTTATCAAGCATCCATACATACGGCTCCGTTGATGCCATGTATGGGTGGCCATGTCGTTCTCCACTATGTTGGGTGGACATAGGTGAGTCCTCGATGGATGGACTAACCCTTGTACAGGAGACTATATATAAGATTAGGTTAATCAGGAAGAGAATGGAGATGACTTGGATTCTTGAGAAATCATATTTTTCTCTTTGTCGAAATCTGTTTCCATTTGAGGTGAGTGATCATGTTTACTTGACCATCTCTCCTAGGTTGGGACATTGTCAGTTTTGGAAGTAGGGAATGTTATCTCTGAGGTATATTGGACCTTTTGAAATTCTTGAGTGAGTTGGTGAGGTGTATTATCATTTGGATTTTCCACCTAGGTTCAATGTGGTTCATAATATGTTTCATGTGTCATAGTTGAAAAAGTATCAGCCGGACTCGAGCCCTGTTTTTCAATGGGATTATGATAAGATAGATCTGGATTCTTCGTTGTTGAACATTCCATTTCGTGTTGTGGATAGGCAAGAGAATGTCTTGCAGTGTAAAAGAGTTAGTATAGTTTGGATTTTGTAGTAGCATGGCCAGATCCAAGAGGAGAATTGGGATCGGGAGAAAGAGATGGTCGAGAAATGGCCAAACCCTTTTTGGCAGATTGTGGGTTTACTACATTTTTAGGAAAGAAGTACAATGGTGTGGAGAATGTAGAACCCCCGTTTGGATGTATGTATCCTTTCTTATGTTTCTTTTTGTGCTTACTACGCATGGGAGGAGTTGATAATAGGTTGGGAGAGGTCAGAATTATTTTGAATGATTTTGGTGGCATTGAAATCGGAGCACAGTTTGAGCACAGTTTGGGGAAACCTTCTGGTTATCCAAGAAACCGTACAAGGGGAGATAGTAGACTTCGCATATCCTATGCATGGTTTGTCAAACAGTATGAGGCAACCATGTGAACCCCACATCCCAGGTAGTAGAATGAACATGGATATCGCACGAATTTTCAAACTGTGGGGGCTAACTGTGCGGCCACATAAAAATTGGTTTTTAAAACATGGGTTCACATAGGATTGTCTGATTCCTCTTCCAACCCTCTCCCACTCGATCCTCACTCGAGATTTTGGGGTCGTAGAGGTTTAAGGTGATCTCCCACTCATTTTGGAAGCATTTTGAATATGTTTGTTGGCAGATTGAAGGTGGTTTCTCCCAGGTAAGTCTCTCCTCTTGGTTTCGTTTGGATTATCTCTAGTCTATTCTTCCCCATTCCTTAGTTTTCAATATATACATTAGTTTAATGTAGATCAAGGTTTGGGTTTTCCTTGGATCTAAATTTTAAGGATTTTGGATGTAAGGGATGGAGATCTAGAAAGGTTTTGGTAGTGCGTTCACCGGTTTGGAGTAGTAGTTAATTGTGGGTTGATTTCAACAGAACTCTAAAGGTTGGTGGCTCCTCTATTGACTCCACTTGGTTAGATGTAGTGGTTTGGATATAATTAAGTTGTGTTCTTTAAAAATTAATTTGGTTGTTGATGTGCAAAATCAGATGTAAATTTCATTAGTAATGGATTGTGGTATTTTTGGGATAAAGGGGTTGTGGCGAAATGATGTTGATGTGATTTTAAAAAAGGATTTTAAAATGAGTTGTTTTGTTGGATTGATTATGATTAATTGTGAAAATGGTTTTCAATAAAAAAAGGTTATTTTATTGAATCAGGGTTTTCGCATGGAAAATGATAAATGAGTGATTTCAATAAATGAGTGATTTATTGAAGTGGACTGACATTTGATAGAAATGAGTAAATTCATATTGTTGTGGCCTCAGTGTGTTATGTTTGGATATTAATATGATATGTTGTGCGAATGTGGGAGTGAAATACCACTATAAAAAGGAGATGTATAGTGGATGGAAGGGCCACCATCTATCAATAATTTTCTGGATGTACCTATACAAAAATGGGATGGATAAGGGACAGAAGGGCCACCATCAATAGCAATTGGGCAGGAAGTACCACTTGAGTGGATTGGTAATGATTGGGTTGGACGAGAAGTGCACCATGTTTTTGTGTGTGCTTTGTTGGTGATGTTTGTAGATGGGTCTTGTGAGTGAAATATGAAAATGGTAATCGTCTTTTGGCATGGTTGAATTGGGTTCCTTGAGTGGTGTGGTGGATTTGGTTTCCTTGTGTGGCTTGTTTGGATTATGACCTGTTTTAATTATAAACAATTGGTAGCTTGGTTTTGGTTTATATAAAATGATTTATATAAATGAGCTAACAGTTTTATCCAAATGGTGTTTGTAGATTAGTTACTTGGGGAATTTCTACTGAGTATTTATACTCACCCCATTCTTTGGATCATTGGTTATTTTGCAAATTTCATATTCCGAGACACATGTAATTGTAAGGAATCTCATTGCTAGTATTTCGTGGTGGTGCTTATGATTTGTTGGTGGAACATGGAGCTTTGATCTTGGTTTGGAGCTGTGGGGGTGTCATGGCTCCTGGGGTTTTGATTTTTAGTCTTCCTTATAGTACTCTGATATCGTGTTAGATTATATTGGTTTTGGGTTGTATTGTAGAAAAACGCGGTTGTCGTTTGAGAACACATTCTTTTATGTTTTATAGACATGCATCATATAGTGGTTGTATTGATGGTTTGGTTGGTTTTGTCTGAAGGGAAAATAGTTCCCCAATTTGTTCTTAAAGCCCTCATCATTTATACCTAGCCTTTGGCACCTTGGGAATGTTTCTTAAGGACATCTAATCCCTTACTGCATCCTCAGTCCAATGAGATAGGGGCGAGGTGTTACATCTAGAATATGTAATGAAATTATACTTGACACGTAAATATATTGAAGATGTAACATGAATGTTGTTCACAAGAATATATTGATAGAAACCTCACTAAGGGGACAAAATTTTTGACATTCCATTCAGATATATGCATTAACTTCCTACATCGCACAAATTTTGTTGTCAAATTTTCACACTCATGATGATCTATAAATGAAATATAATAGTTAAGTATGTAATAAATATTGCAATACATTATTTGTGATATTATTTTTCAATGTACTGTGACATTGTAATGGAACTCACTAATCAAATATACACATGAAAATGATATGTTTGCTCCTCCCTTTGTAGTGAAAATCTATTGAAGGTGTTCAGATGTTTTAATACAACATAGGTTAGTATAATCCATTAGTCAATAGGTATTTCATGTACGGAATGGTAATTAACTAAACAATTGTATTTCATGAATAAAAATAAAAAATACTTATTTCGTGTACATTTTTTTTGTAATGAAAACCTTTTATATTGCTTGTTATAACAGACTATGGGGTTGATGTTTCACATTCACGAGGTATTGTCAATTCAACGGTAAAATAAGTCATGTATTCGACATTATTCAGAAGTATCATTTCTATTGAACAACATATTATTTGTAAATTAAAATTGAACTCACCATTTCAAGACAAAGGTAACAGTTGTATGTGAGATCCTCTATTCAAATTAGAATGTATTTGTACTACATCATGCATTGTAAAAGAACATAGGTGATGGAATAATAATGTTGAATTGTCTGGATAGGTATGAACTTGTAAAAGTGTATCTAAAATTATGGATTCAATGGAAGAAGATTCATTCATTGTATACCTTTTTGTTGTTCTCTCATACCTAATATCCATTGCAACCATTCATATGTCAATACTGATGGTGTCTGCATCATTGTATTGGTTTTCATTCTGTTGAATTGTCAGGTTTTGGAAGGAATCCATAGTATGTTTGCAGGTAGGTATATTAAATTGAAAATATACTAGGATTACAGTTATATATCAAGCATAAATATATTGAGACATATTGTTGTAATTGCAATGTCTTGCATGTAAGGTATGGTACACAGTGAAAACATATTGTAAAAATGTTTCTTGATAGATCAATTAAGTACATATTAACTATAAACATATCAATACAATTTATTAATTATTGTAACTATAATAAAGTAGTGTATTGGGTAGTAAAAGCAAATGGGAATTGATTATCCTGTTAAATAATTTGGTACGAAATTGATTGAAGTACCACTGATTCTATTTCTATATGATACATGTGATGAACATCTGCTCATATGTGTTATAGAACGTTATTCCACTTGAAATAGGCAACAGATTTATAATGTAGAAATATGAATAAGATACACATAATAATATTTTACTTATAGTATAATTTTGAAACAATAGAATGTCGGTTTACATCTTCTATGTTTTTTATAGGTTAAATCAGTAGTATGTTGAAATTTCATATACCCTAATTGTTTGTCGATGATTATCATGTTAATGGAATACATCTAAAATTGATGTGTTTTTTTCTTGTTGAATTTTCTTACAATGTTAGAAGTTGTTGTGGGAGAGAGGTATGTTTCCTTGTGAAGAACATCAGGTTGATAGGTACGCGAGCATAAGGAATCTGCAGATTACTTAGGGGATGAAGAGTATGAAATTGTATGTGCATGTCAACAAATCATGCCAAAATATATGAAAATAGGTAGGTCTAGTGGGATTTGAAAGATTATAGAAATGTGGAAATATATATGATGAATGATTGTTAATGGACTCAATGTAGAGAAAAAATTCTCAGATACCAAAAGACCATGTGAATATTGGAACTATAGTGAAATCTATGATAAGATTGAGGGTTAGAAACATGTATGATTGAGGATTTGAACACAAACCCATCAAAAGAACAAATGATACCAGAAGCATCATCCAGTATGTGTGGTCCCGCGTTGGAAATTGGAAGCTTGTGAAGTTACGAATCACCCCAAAGGGAGGATATGAGTGTAATATTGGTTGATCTTGATAGAAAAAAGATGAACCAAATAAACAATAAACATGATTTTTGGGTTTAGGTATCAAAGGGGATATATGTTGTGTATCACAGGATGACTAAAATGCATATGAGTATTTTTGATTTGGAGGAGACATAATGAATTATGAATGTGACACGTCATCCTGGAGAAGCCAATTAAACTATATATAATAGATATCATATTATTTATTACCCTGTCGCACAAATAAAAATTTATAATGTTATTTATGGACGCATGGACTCATTAATCCCCAACATGATGCGATTATGTTTCATCAGAAAAACTTATTATATATGTATATATGATAAAATAACATTTTATTAATGATATAATGATCTTTATTGAAATATATAATTCTTCGTAACTTCTTTCCAAAATGATCATTCAAAAAATTAGAATGTTACTCATGTGTACCTGTGACCTAACATCTCCATAATCATAACATAGTTTTGTATTCCATATGTATATTATAAAATTGTATTTACATTTATAAAAAATTTCAAAATATTATTATTTTTTAATTATTATTAATCTAGATATGTTATGTAATGACACATTTGACCGTAGTTTATATACCATTGTTGATATAGACACATAAAACTTGTTTGGTATAATTTTTATTATTCCATCACAAGGTAAATGAATAATTTTTCAAAGGAATGTATTTATATCGACTTCATTGATTTCCTTATAAGTCCTCTTGAAATATTAAATTTCATATGATAAATGAGCCTTCAATTTCCCTAGATTATCAATGTCATTTACAGTAGATATTTATATTGCCTAAACCATATACAAATTTATAAACCGTTTTTACATCGAAATTTATTTTATTAGTTGGTAATTTTTTTAAAAATATATATTTATCATTCAATATAGTTTTTTGATAAGAAAAATTGTTATGTCAATTATTCTATAGATGAGGAATTATTTGGACATGTAAGACACATTTTGGGGACCTTTTATGGTATGTTATATTTGTTAGGGATCATGTAAAGAAATCTCATTAATGCATCTATAGTAATATGAGACAACTAATTTGTGAACAAATGATTAGTTTCTTCTAGATATACTAAACTACCATGTGAAAGGTATTGATAATAATCATTCCATGTACCTTAGAAGCGTTTTGTACAATAATTAAGCATTTCCTTCATAATAGTCTCAATTATTAATAATCCATGAGATATTATATCTACATGTATATGCATCTATTTAAAATTAAGATTATTTGTTAAATTTATTGTAATTCACTATCTTTTCATTCCATTTTTATTTTCCCTTACCATGTTATAGACCTTCCATGTCTTTTTAGTTATTTATATTTTTATATTAAATGTTCTCAATTAATCATAATGTGGTTTAGATAAAAATTATTTTTTATGTCTTAGAATTCCATAAAATTTTCTTAAGAATTTAACATTTAATAAGGAACAATTTTGATGAGGTATTTTTGGGATTCAATATTAAAATTGTAGTATTATATTAACAGTTGTATTTGGTATATAGTAATCATCAAACATATAATTAATATTTTTCATTTCAGATTCATATGTTTTTTAGAAAAATTATTATTTTATGAATAATGAATTTAAAAATATACATATATATTTAAATTTATTATTATCCTTTAGGGTTTATACGATCAGTAATGACATCATACTAATAATAAAAATATATTATTAGAAATTATAAAAATTGGTAGTATTTAAAATCAATGTCAATAGACTATTTAATGATTAAAATTATTGGATTTAAATTATATTTATTTTTTTTAATTATATTAATATGGTTAAATAAGATGACACATTTTATGTCTAGTGATAACCTGTAAAGTCCCGGATCTATGTGGATTGGAAAATGGTGTGTTTTTTATGACTGGGGTTGTCAGATAAGGCTTAAAGGATGTCTGGAAGAGTTTCGTGATGTGAATTTCGAAAAAAGGGGGACACATGAAATGACCTTGGGTTTCGTGGTGTGTAATATTCAGGAATAATAAAAATTAAAAAAATGTGTTGATGGTACACATTTGATCGATGTAAGTCACCTCGAGGCAGTACATGAATTGACGAGGAGGCACACGTCATGTATAACACCACAAATTTGTGTTTTAAAGACACTGAACCACTTGAGATTTTCAAAACCTAAGACTTGCGAACCAAACTCTAATCCAAAGATAAAATTAATTCCTATATCCTCAACATTTATGATTCTTTATTTATGGATCAGTTCACACTTTCTTCATCGATCTATCATCACCCCGAGGTATGATATACATATTTTTATTGGTATTATTCTAACAGTATTTTCCCATTTCTCTTTTCCATGCTATGGAATTAAAACTCCATGGTATTTAGGGAGATTATTTTGGGTTTATTATATGTGATTCTACCTGGAATTCATTAGGTGGATGCAATTGTTTCGAGGAAGGATATCGTGATCTATTTCATGGATCCGTTCTTGAGTGATGAAAATTGGAAACCATTAGAGAAAAGGGATTAATTTATTCTCTATACGTATGGGAAATCATTGAGTTATCATGATTTTTCCATTTGGATCTTAATAGAGATGTCGTAATTAAATACACAACCTAAATTAAAATAATTGGTTTGATTTAATTTTCTTACTTTACCCCATGATAAGGGTTTAAATATGGATTTGATAAATAGTGTGATATCTATGTTGTGATACATAGCATGTTCTTGATGAAATTGGTAATGAATATGATTCTGGGATTTATTGATAATTATTTGGATAAAGATATTGTGGCAGGTAAAAAAATCATGGAGTGGTCGTAATTTTATGTTAATAAAATTGATGCAGTACACATTTTTTATTATTTATAGCTATGATATCTTTATATATAGGATTATCATAGTTGTAACCGACATATAATGAAACTGTTTTTTCATATGGATTAAATAATCTGTTATTTAATAAAAGTTTATAACATGGGGGGTTATAAATTACCATCATTCTTTTAGAGACTAATGCCTTGTTCTATGGATCTAGGAGTTCTCATTTTGTATGATTGCAGGAATACTTGTCTAAGGGCCAAGAGACCAGTTGATATGATGTTTTGTTCCTACTACATGTGTTGTGATGCCAACCTAGATGGCTATTTTGATATGTTGTTGAAGGGAGGCCCATTTTCTGTATTAGCACATGACACCAAGAGTGGAATGATGAAGATTTTGATACATGTGGGTGTCGGGGAGGACACCCAAGATGATGAAATGGGTTGGATAAAAATGATTATATGCTTATTAAATTTTTTTGGTTGTTTATATTCTTTAGATTCCCCACTGATCAAGGTAGCTGGTATTTCTTACATTCCATCCAAAAGGGTAAAATACTCACAGGGGATGACAAAATATTTCCATGTTTAGCATATCGAGGGATGTTGGGTCTACACTCCTACTATATGTGGTAGCCACTTGACATGCAGTTCATATACTCACTGGGTGGAGCCCCCATGTGTTTATTAGAATAGAATATTTTTCTAGAATGCCAGGGAATATTGGAGAGTAATAATGATTCTAATGAATTTTGGAATAAATGATGTTGATCCTATGGGGTAAGAGTTTGATGGGATGCAATGCTGATGTGATATTTTTGATGATCTGTGGACCTCGTTTGGTTATGGCTGCAGGGAAAATAACTTTTTTGTGATGATAATAAATGAATTTTGGAATTTTTTTATGAATAACTACTGAATAATGTAACGATAAACTGATTAAAATAGATAATCTCATTTAATAAATCTCATTAAATGGTTGTGTTATTATAGGATATCTTGTCTTAACAATGGCAGTCAAGAGTCCGAGAGACGTTAGATATAGATGTGTCTAAGACTAGGATTTTTCCACAGTTTGGTTATATGATATTTGATATCATGTACATTTTTTGTTTCTATATTCATCCTAACCCTAAAAGTTCATAAAACTAACCCCTCATGGTTTTATATCCTTGGGGTGTTTTCTGCAACATTCTGGTGGGAGATGTATTGATTATTTCCCCCTTTATCCCAACACTATTATCATGGTAGTTACATGTGATGGTAGGAAAAATGGTATTTTTTCCTGTATATTTTTATAGAGGGATATAATTGAATGTGGTTATTTCCCACACTTATATATTATAGATATACATTATGTTTTGCTACTATAGGTATAACATTTATATGTTGTGGTATTTTGAGGATCCTTACTCAGTGTTTGAGATATTATGACATGGTGTATAATTCTAAACTTATGATACATGTTATTAGAGCTGTGGTGGATCCCAGAAACTACCTGGTATGTTTGAATATGTGGACATAGTGGTTGTGTTGCATGAGGTGAATTTTTTGGTGCATCACCCATTTGTCTTCACGAAATCCTTTTTTGAGAGAGATTATAAGGAAGTGTGACGTTGGGAAAAGGTGTAAAACTTATGTGGAAGTAATATAAAGTTACCCATTATATTCTTTGTTATATTATATACAATTTTATGGGATATATGGTTACAATATCATTCATTAGGCAGGGAACCTAGTATACTTGCCAGGTGACAATATAGTTTTACTGGCTGTTCACTGGGATTTAGCCTGCATTCAATAATTTTTCACAAGATGATGTGGGGAGGATACAATTGTGAATAATTTTATACTCACCCTACATATATATAAACTATTTTTAAAGACAATTATGGAATGTTGGACATCTGGTAGGTTGTTTCTAACATGGGTTTGAAGAAGATGTTTAGGTTTCGTAGTTATTACTATTATTATATTCTTTTGGAACATGTTGTTTTCTCATATAGTTGAATTATTTTTTCATGAAATTAAATATGTGTACTTGGGTTTTTTTTATTTTGTAGTATAATATGGTATTTTGATGTTTTTCTTGACTCACTCTTTCACTTGTGTACTCATAGAGTGAAATGTCTCCCATTTGCATTATTACTATACACTCTATGCTAGTTGCAAACCTAGGGCCTACTAAAGGTGGGAAATGGGGGTCACTATATTCCTTCTCACATTTCAATCATATAATGGGTAGAATTTTGGGGAGGGGGTCATGACACAACTAATCAACTCTGGCAAGGATGTGGGGTCTTGAACCCATTACTAAAGGATGATAAGTTTTTCAGGCCAACCAGTGGCTTACACAATGTCTTCGATAATTATATATTATTTTTATTTTGACAATATGATGAATAAAATTTAATTATTAATATGTTATATAACTCTTTATTATTATAGATTAATATATTTACCATATTGTTATTGGAATATTGTTAAATTCAAATAGTTATACTTTTAACATTTATATGGGTCTTATGATCCATTAAAAATGTATTTATGTGATTCATACAGTAATATTAATTTTTTAATTAATTAAATATTAGATGAAAAAATGATATTTTGAAATTATAATTATAGAAATACATCCCTTATGTATACATAGAAACTAAATGAATTCCACGATATTAATAAATATTTCTTAATAAAAAATTGTGGTCATAATACATTTTCTATACCCCATGGCCTTCATAATAATCACATATTTATAGATTTTATGTCCTCAACATTCTATTGATAATTCAATTTTTTAAGACACTATTCACCCCTTATGAATATATATTCTTTTCCATAATGTACAAATATCTATATTCCACTTAGGTAATTTTACATAGATTCATCATTATTTGTTAGTCCATATCAAATTTTCACATCACATTATCTCATTTATATATGATGTTTTGAAAACCAATCTAATGGTGTTAGATTTAAAATAGATAAATAAAAAAATACACCACGAAGACCAAATTTATATTCTTAGGATGCATTTAAATTATAGTGTGATAGTTGTCACACTGTGAAATATGAATCTAATAACATTGTAGTCTATAATGTGTTTGATAGGAGAAACCAAGATCCTATGGAAATATAATATCCATATAACTTATAATATATTATCAATTTAAATATATTCTATATATTTAAAGGCATTAGACACCTAGTTATTTTATGTTACATGCAAGATCATCCATCTTCATTTGATTGTGTTACTGGAAACACTATCTTTTTCCAAAAATAATATGTTATTAAAATGTTATATTTATATATTATATGGAATATAATTGCATTATGTTATAATTTATGAATAATATCAACTAGAATTTCAAAATTTATTGTTTATATAAATATTAAATTTGTTCATTGGTAACCAATTAATGTGAAATGAAAATGTGAATCAATATGATATGAAATGAAATATTATTATATTTAGGCTTCTTGAGTAATGATATCTTAATTAAAAAATAAATTTTATTTATTTAATTAATTCATATATATATATATTGTCAAATATTATAAATATTTATCTATTAGGTTCGATATTTATATGATAAGAACTAAATCTCCTTCACACATAGATCTTTATATATCTATAAATTCAATTGTACTACATTTTAACTGACAACCCATTTTAAATAAGAATTCTGGAACTTTTATTCATTTCATATTTAAAAAATAAAAATCATTTTAAAAATATGAACACCAAAATGAGGTTTGGATGATTTTGTTGAAATTTTCTGTGATTTTTAATTTTTTAATGAATAGTTAAAAATTGTATTTTAGTTAAAAACTACTTTTCCATATAAATAAATTATAAGGGTAAATTAAATATTTAAATTTCTATAATGTTTATTTAGATAATTAAATTATAAATTAATGCAATTTATTTCATTGTATTCAATTTCAATTTTAGATTTTTTTATAAAAAAAATAGAAAATGTAGTGAAGTTTTTACATAAAAAAACACATTTTTATCTCACATATGTGATTAAATTTATGTCATATTATTACTCTTATTTTAATAGAGTTCAGAAAAATGGATTCAATATTTGGTATCAGAATAATTACTAATTTATAATAAGGATGAATATTTTTTATACCAAAAACTATGTTGAAATAATAATAACTAATTACAATTATTATGTGAAAAAATAAAATTAAAATACGACTAATCCTACAGATTTAGGGGCCAAATGACATATCCATATTTCTAACACCTATTTTATTGACATACATTGTCCTTGGAAATCCCTTTTTTTTTATATGTACAAACAAGGGTACACCAAACATGTTTTCAAAATAACATGTGAGTCCTTTTACTCATTACAAAGGGCCACCACCAGTCCTCAATCCTCCAAAAACTCAAATAACATTGGTTTAGACTTGATATTACAATATTAAATACCAAAATACATCCAATAGACCTTTATTCCTCCATTAGGTCTGAAATCATACCTGTAATCATTTCAGTATAAACAAAAAGAAATTACCTAATTAAAAGGTAATGTCTTATCTCAAGATCTCTTGTTTCATTTACATTATCCAACCCTAAATGATTATAATTGAATTATTTTATAAATGAAATATTATTATAAAAATAATATTATATTTTTATTGTAATTTATATACCCACACATACACAAACATACAATCTAATGTGTGACGAACACTTGGTTTCTATGTTCGGCGAACTACTACGTCATCAAATAATGAGTGTTTGTTTTTCGATTACCACCATTCATGTTAACCATTCTTATAAAAATTATGTTTCTACTTGTTATATATTATATTTTTTATAAATTAAAATTTCATTAATTGTTTTACAACACATATATTTATTGATTTCATTTTTTGTAAAAATGATATCATCGTTTGAAGAAGAGTGGAGTATTGCCCCCTCAAGCAATGTGATTCATTCTCAATATACATATTAAGTATAAATAATGGTTATAATGAAATATATTAGAAATAAAAAACCAATAATAAAATTAATTTCAAATTTACTATAATTTATATATAATTTTCTGTATTTCCCTTTCACACACTTAAAAATTGATAACATTATTCATTGACATGTGGACTATTGCCTCCTCAACAAGATGTGAATTCATTTCATCACATGAAACATATATATATCTGTGTTTCTATGTCTGTGTGTGTGTTTGTATTATTAAATAATATGTTATTTATTATATAATAAGCATTCTATTATGATATAATTATACCTATCATTTTTTAGTAATGATCATTAAAAATTGATAAAGTTACTCCTGAGTATGTATGAGTTACCATCTCGATGGTCATAACATTGGTTAATTTTCCATATGAATGATTAATGATTAGATTTAAATATATATATATATATTAAAAATATTATAACTATTCCATTATGATAATTCTTTTTATGTTATATAATTAGCACATGTACCATATTTGGCATACCAATGTTGATTTTGAAACATAAACTGAATTTTATTCAAACACCTGATATAAACTTATTTAATTATGTGTTTATATAAAAAATTGTAATAAAATCAATAGTAGTAGTGAACAACATGAAAATGGTTTTCAAGAATATATAAAAGTACCATATTTTATTATACATTATGATTAATGACATTCCTCGGATATTAAACTAAAGGTAATAGATTTTCATCTCACTTTTTACTTCATTGTGATAAACGTCACATTCACCATATAAATAATTTTTGTAGTGTATCTAATACTCATTTTTATACATTTAATATTTTATATTATTAACTTGTTTGTAATTTAATCATAAATAGAATATTATTCATTAGTTTAGTTTACGGTTTAAAAAAATTCATTGTTTTATGGAAACTTATTAATGAATATTGATTATTTTACTCAACAATAACATTACAAGTCATTAAATTGTATTTCCATTTGAAGAAATTATATTAAAATTCTTCAAAAAAAAAAATTAATTTTTTTTAATATGGCCAATAATTATCATTATAAATTATTACGACAAAATTTTACACTCATTGGAGGAAAAATCTTTTAGATATTTTTTATAACAGGAATCAATTTATCTCTTTAGTCGGAGAACATATTTTATTCTCAAAAAAATTTATAAAAATATTTTCCAATATAAATATAAAATATTTTGGAAAATAAATTTTACCCTTATATTCATTTTCAAATTATTTAAACAGATTATTATTTTCAATTTATGAACATATCATTATTCTATTCTTTTTAAACAGGAAAAATAATTTTCCATTTTACTTTGTATGGCATGTATGTTTATACCTTCATTAATTCCATAAAAGGTTAATCATAATGTCAAAAAGGTTAAATTTGATATTATATCATAATGGTGATTTTAAAATTAAATAATTTTATTAAAATTCAAAATAATGGATATTTTCCTCAAATCTTTTTTCAAAATTTTTTATATAATATTTCATTTCATGAACGACAACAACCACATATTTTTTCTCAATGTGTGTAATGTTTTGTTGTTATCATAAATATTTTTCTTCTATATGGATTATTATTTATTTTCAAAGTAATGTCATATAATAACATTTGATATTGTTTTTTTAAATATAATCATGGATTTGGTTGTTCATAGTAAGACTCTAGTTGAGTCCCTAGTGGAATTTTTGTGTTTTATTAGAGAATGAGGATTTTTTCCATACAATCATCGTGAAAATGGGTAGATCGTTGTTTAAAAACCATGAAGCTTCAGCCAGCTAATCATGTTTCCTACCTCATGGTAAAAATAAAAAAAATAGATGAATAAAAAATTGATAATAAAAGAATATAAGAAAAGTAAATTGAAATTTATAGAATTATTTAAAAATTATAATCATGACAATATTTTTGTTATGATAATAATAATAATAATAATTACTACTATTAATATTATAAATATGTTATTATTATTTTTATGTTATTATTATTAATATGTTAGAATTATTTTATTTATTATTATTATTTTTATGTTATTATCATTATCATTATTATTAATTTTCATATTTTATTTCAATTTCCCAACCCACACCCCCACCCCCATATATGTGTGTCTCTATTCCTCCACCCCTTGTGTTCCATACTCATGTGAACCACATCAATGGTTGAGGGACATCCTCAAGTGTACCTCTCTTTATCCTCTGGGATCTAAAACATGTGATTCCAACCTCATTTTCTCTAATGGCTTCTCCTCATAAAACTTATCCCTGCCATCAATTCCGTGCACCCAACCCCCCTTCCCGCATACCCTCTCCCGGTCATGTGGCCTAGCCGACTGGGAGATATAAAATGTTTCTCCACCTCATTCGCTAGACTCTCCTCCTCTCTATCAACCATGGGTTGGGCCTACATCAGTTAATACAACATCGTATCATTAAGGTTTTATCTTCTCATGTGGTAAGGGGGAATTTTTTTGGGTTAGATGACATTTTTTGGGTCTACTCTTTTTGTCTTTGGTTGAAACATTACATATTAGGATTTTTTCTACGTGCGATGTTGGTTTAGATCAATTTTACATAAGCATACTGGTTCAAGGTAGGTGGTTATATGATATAGTATTTTAAGATGGTTTTAGTTGAAACATTATTTAATTTTAACATGTTTTATTGATAGATTTTGTGATGAGAAATATACTTTCAGAATGTATTTTCCTGCTTGAATTATGATACTTTATTTCAAAAAGGACATTAACTTGTCTTTTAAATGCGTCTTATTGTGGAAATATTTATATGTGTTCAATTTATAATTTATGGTATAGGAAACCTCTTTGAAAAATAGAAATAGGATTTAATGTGACTAATGTGGGTTTTCCAAATGATGATAAATTATATTTGCATATTAGTTTTTATTGAGAACATTGATATATGATTTAGGGTATTTTTTTTATATATGTCGGTTTAAAATAGGGTTGTCCATAGAATTGATTGGTTTTAATTTAATATTTTTCTAGAGTTTTTAAAAGGAGAATTTATTATTTGTATAGGTGATCGTAGAATAATTTTTAAATTGTTTTTGGTGTGATTAAAATAGAAATTGATAAGTAAATTCATGTATGAATTTTTCTGTAATTTCTAGTTTGAATTGTGAATTGATTAAATAATGGTATTTTTTTTAAAAAATGAACATGTATTTTGCGTGGGTTTAAACATGGGATCATAGACCAAGTATTTCAGTGAAGAATTGTGATTCATTCTTGTGTCTTGATAATTGTGTTTTTTATCAATTACGAATGTATTTGAAAAAGGGTTTTCACATGTGTATAATAAAAAGTAGTTTATTCATGGAATTGGTGATTTATTTTGTAACCATGGCACAATGTAGTGGGAGTGGTGTTATGTGTGACATGGGAATAATTAACATCAGTAGATGGGAATCATGGGTATCCTGATGGTCTGGGTAGATCATGTATGTTAGATGTTAATATAGTGGTTTATCCCAATTTCATTAAGCATGATTGTCACTCCCAACACTACATCCCATTTCGATGACATGAGACAAGTTTAATTTTTTATGGGGATCATATCTAGTGGCTCAAGCATGATATCACTTTTTTCAATGGATTGTTAGTGATGTTTTACTATGGAACAATGTTTATATTTCCCAGTCGAGCAAGATTATCCAAATTAATTTACCTATGATCCTCTATTATCTATGATGTGGTTCCATTTTATGGAATATGATAGACATATTATGTTTGTGTGTTTTTAAAAAATCCATCTTTTGAATTAAAAAATGATTGAGAAATATATATCTTAGAAGGGATCTTTTTGAAATTTTTATCTTATAAATGGTCTTCCTAAAAATTAATTTAAAATATTTTACATAAATTAAATGGTCTTATTATCTCGTAAATGTTTTTGCAGGGAATTGTTTTTATCTGAATGTCATCCTAATAGGAATTTGATCACACCTTAAATACAATCTTAGGTGTATGTTGAACTGATTATATATTTGATTTGGGTAATGAAATGACATGTGGTTTTTGTGGGTAGAGTCGCAAGTGGATTTCCATGTAGACCATGGTGGTGGCATTTTGAGAAAGTTGCTCCTCATTTTGAAGGGTAGTTTGGAATGGATGGAGTCCACTAATTCTTATAGTATTTATTTTGGAGTTTTATAAATATTAATTAATTGTATATTATAAAATTGGTTCGTCCCTAATTTTTTTTGTGAATTTATATTTTGGTTTATTAGTATTTTTGTTGTTTATCATTATATCATTAGTTAAATCATTCCCATGGTATAATAATGAAATTCAGGATATAGTGTATACATGTGGGGATCGAGGACACCCTTCATTAATTTACATGGAAAAGGATGGGTTCCATATAAGAAGAGGGCCATATATTATTCATGAGAAAAAAGGAATCATGGGAGGGCCACACTCTATTGTGTCTCATTTAATGTGGTAGAGTCTACGTAGACTAAGGATGAAATTTCTAGGACATGATGTTCTTATAATGTGTTGGGTGCCTAATCAGTACACCTTATGATGAGACACATTTCAACGGGGGAATATGGGTTTTACATATATTCTTCTCAGTTGGGGTTATTGTCATTTGAAAAATTAAATGTTGGTGGGTTCAAAAGTATTAGTGATCTTGTAGGGCCTGGAAAGCCATCTGGATATTAGGATGTTTTTTGAAACATACTCTATGAAGGTAGTTTGGCTAGTGTATAGCCGCCATAAAATTTTAATATGGGGATAGTTTGATTACTAATGTGGTGGAAAATGGAGTTTTTAAATTGTTTGGGTGGAAGTCTTATGTATGTGTATTTTAATTAAATGTTTCCTCTGTAATATGGGAATGAAGTTAGTGAAGATAAATTATTATAATACATTGTTTGTGATATATTTCTAAAATTGGTTGTTTTGGGATAATGGGAAAATTATTATTGAAATGGTCATGGAATCTTGTTTCAAATTAGAATATATGAATTATAAATAAAATGTTATTAATGAAATTTGGATTGCTGTAAAACTTGGTATTTTTTTAAAGAGTGAAATATCATAGATTTTTTACGTCATGTTTGAAAATTGCTGTATTTGAATTGAAAATTCCTTTATGTGAACGTATTGAAATATTCAAAATGGGTTTTGATTTTTGTGTCATGTACAGTACAGTTGGTATTTTTTCGACCCTCAATTTATTCTATTTGATGTTGCATATCCAAATAATGAATTAATTCACATTTTATGTGTGGTTATAGGTTCTTAACTACTGTAAGACCCACCAGTTGATCAATGTATGGACTATCTTCTAAAATTTCATAAGTCAATTATTCTACAGTACTGTTTTGGTTAACTAATTCCTCTCATTGTGGTATAACAAATGCGAGAAGATTTTAAGGAAAAGTTGGTCTCTTTGAGTTGTTTGCGTCATTAGTTATGAAGCATGACACGGTTATTTCTGAATGTCCAATCAGGAAATGGTCATGGGAAAACAATAGAGGTAGGGTGGGGGCTATCTATAGTTTTTAGTGATCGACATCATCTTGAGAGACCTTGGATCATTCATTATGTTAATTTACGCAAGGTATAGTGCTGGGTATATAATAAGAAAAATTAGTTCGTAAGAAGATCTTTTAGTCATTTCCTAGAATACTGTTCAATTTGGGACTCAATTTATAATCCTTTTTTCGTATATGTACTCTTAGGTTGAATTGGTCACCTGCATTTATGATTTTTAGTGACATGTTCATGATCAAATTAAATGGTTGATGTTGTGAATATTCTGAGTAATCATGTTAATTCAAATGTGTTCTTTTTAAAAAAAAATCCATTTTTCCAGTTTTAATGGAATCATGTTCAATATGTTATTTTTATGATATATCCTCTATCGATGTTAAAGGAATGATGAATTTTAAAATACTAAGACCATGTCCTGGTGATGCTCCATATTTAAGAAAATTAGGTTTCGGGATATTTTATATTCTATTGGTGAAGTTTTGATAGCGACATGGTTTCATGTGGAACAAAAAGAAGAAGTTACATTCATGGTGTTTTAAAGAATCATTGAAAGGAAGGATATGCATCAATAATAAGGGATCCATCCCGAGGTCTAGTAGTGAAGATAGAACGTAGTCAAGATCCCCCGGGGGTGTATAAGTTATTCGTTTAACTTACATCCCCATTGTGGGACATCGATATTGATAGATGATATGCTTAGGCTTATCCTCTGTAAGGGTTATTTTTAGTAGAAAGTGAAATAGTGGAATTATCTAAATATATTGATCTATCTGGGGAATGAATTTCTACTTCCACAGAAAGAGGTGTATTTTTATCATTTCCTTGAACCTTGATACTTGTTTCCTTTTGGATATTGATATTTTAGTGGATGTATATGTATGTTCAACCTTTTGAGTGTATCTCAGTTTTGGTTTGCGCTCATCTGAGGATTGTAATTCATCTTAATATTAGTGATATATGTGATGGTTTCAGTTCGGTTTAGAATTTTTTCGATAGTCCCCATGTGGTAGGGGTCTGATCCCTATTGGGTCTCCTTCTATAGTTTATGTTTGGGGTTTGGGATTATTCATATCGGTACACATGGTGTGGTTTCATTTAGTTTTTATTCAATTTGGATAAGTTGGTTAATTGTTATGAAGGGGATACCCACCACGAGTCATGCATAAATTCCATTGGTAAAAATTAATGTTGGCATATCCTCTAGTGGGGAGTCTCTTTTGGGATCACAGGCTTGTAACCTTGTTGTGTCTCTAATGCTAACTAGGTAATGGGTGGTCTTTTTCATAGCCATATCATTTTATTTTATTTACATTATTAAATGTTGGTATTAGAGTGAACCCAAACATTTCGCTGAATCATGATCATAGGATTATTCCTAAAGTTGTTTTTTTATTTTATTTTTCTTGTTTCTAACTAGAGGTGTATGTTCCATTTAATGATGTACGGGGTGTCTAGCTATATATGTTGGATTGCGAATTATGGAAATCCTATATTCATTGATAGGTCAACTGGAAGTGTTTTCACTTTTGGGGGAGTGTAGAGAATAATAGGTATTTCATTTTCGTCTCCTGAGTTCGATCGGTTTGTATCTATTTTCCATTGATAGTGTTCTCATCTTCATCTCTTTTGATGTTTATTGAGGATTCTATATAATATTTGAAGGAGAGTCACTTGTTAATTATAGGATTAAAATTTTAATGAATTTATAAGGTACTAATGAATCCTGGTTGGATAAATTGTCACACCATTTTCGTTGAAATTATATTATTTTATTATTTTTTTGGCTTTGTATTTTTTTAACAAGGATCGAGATGAGTATCTATTTGAATTTTTGTTTTATTTTCAAATAGTTGTTGTTTGGGAATCATAGCATTTGGAATACAGTTAATGAATTGTTTAGATATTGCGTAGATTCTCCCAGGTAACTGTACACCCTTCCCATTGTTCATAAAAAGTAAAATTAAATGAATAGAAAAATTTATATATATATATATTAGAAATTTAATAGGGTATGAAATGAATTGTTTTGATGATAATATTTTTCTAAGAATAATATTATTACTATTATTACTATTTATATGATTATTAAATTATGATTATTAATATTTATTATTATTAATATTATGATTAATATTAATATTTATTTGTTTAGGGTCCACCTCTCTGTAAATTACCACCCCCTCGACCATTCTATTCCTTGCCTGCACCACCCACCCCACAAACTGAGGGTCATACTGAGGGACTCATTCCACTCGCTTTAGGTAGCTCTTACTCTTGCAACTAACCACCTACCATTTTGTGGATCCTCCTCATGTGTATGTTATACCTCTTCCATGCCTCATAACCAACCCCCTTCCCACATTCCCTCTTCTTTTAAAACATCCCAACTAACTGGGAGATCTGATCCACAGCTCCACCTCTCCATCGGTCGTGGGTGTGGCCTACTACAATTATGTATCACTCTTCTAATTTAGGGTTTATATATTCTTGTGTTCATAGTGTTCTATTTATTGTTATATATCTTTTTAATGATATATGTAATATTTTTTAGGATTTTTTGTTTGGTTTGGTTGAAATTTCCCACCATTTTTTAGAAGCTTAGTTGTTCAAGGCAGGTCGTTTCATTCTCTTTCATTTTTAGATGATTTTATTTTATTGTTTAAATATTTTTACATGTTCAATAGTAAGATTTTCTGAAACAAAATATTTTTTAAATGTGTTTTAGAATTCATATAAGATGACATCATATTTTATAAAGGTAATGGAAAAGTCATATATATTTTTCATTTATAGATTGAAAATTATGTTTTCAAAAGATATAGATCTTTGAGTATTATAAAAGTGGGTTTTCACATAGATGATAAATAATTTTTACATGTTTGTTTTTTTTTACCCTTGAAATATTATTTAGAGGTGTGTAAGTGATGCATTATTGATTTAAACGGGGGAAATTTCCCTATTTGTGGGTTTACAATGGTACGTTTCCATAACATTGGATTGTATTAATTGTTTTTTTTATTGTTTATGTAAATGGATAATTTATGAATTAATTGTGTTATGGTAATGTCCTGTGAAATGAGGTTTTTTTATTGAAATGAATAATAAATTAGTTTGATCATGTTGGCCTATTTTTGAACTTTTTAGTGTGACATTTGAATTGTTTAAATATTGGGAAGATTATTATGGAAGTGATCATATCTTATGTATTTGTTCAATAATGGGGTATTAGCCCATTGTTTTGTTCAGAAATTGTGTACCTTTGTTATTTCATGATAATTGAGTTCTTTTAAATGAAAATTGATTTGAAAAATGGTTTTAAAATGAGAAAAATAATAAGTTGTTGGTTCATGAAATTTTTTATTTATATAGTATTAATTACATTGAGTTTAGGGAGTAGGGTTATGTGTAAGATGAGAACATTAAAAGGATCCCATGAAAATTTTGGGTATCTAGGTGGGAAGGCATGTTCTAGTAATTTAGATTATCCATATGTGGTTTTTCCCAGTTTCATCTAGTAGGACTGATTCTTACCACACTAAATATACATTGTGATGACTATAGACTACAAAAAATTGAATTTTTATACACTCTAAAGTCCCTTACATGAAAGAATAGTTTGTTAAGGTTTCATTAGCACGTTTCATGGAGATATATGTTTATAGAGTCCCATTTGTGCTAGACTAACCCTATAGTATTTAATCAAGGTTCACTACAATATGGGATGTTGTTCCATATGTCAGCATATGTTGTAACTCTTGTGTGTGTGTTTTTTCTACGAATACCACTTTTATTTTAGTCATGTGATGATGAAATGGATTTCAGTAGAAGGGATACATTGGAAAGGTTTATCCTATAAATAATTATCATTAAAAATGGTTTAAAATCATTTACAAAATTGATCTTTATAGATTATCTAGAAAATTATTTGGAGAGGTATTTTTATCTAGGTGGAATCCTAATAGTTTTTGTATCAATCCCAACATTCATCTTTGGTTATATGTTTACATTAGTATTTGTTTGTTCTAAGTAATGGTGAAATTTTTGTTATTTGTGGTTATGGTAGCTAGTGGACTTCCCTGTGGACCATGGTGGTTGTGGCGTATGGATGTTGCTCCTATGGTTGCATGAGGTTTAGGATGGATGGAGTACACTCATTTTTGATGTTTTTATTTAGTTATTTTATTCATATTAATAAATATTATATAAAAATATTTCTTATTACTTGTTTGGTTGTGGATTTTCATTTTTGGGTTATTTTTCTCCTTGATTGTTTGTCATTGAAGCATACGGAAAATCATTCACATGTTTTAATATTGACAATAAGCACATGTTCCAGCATGTCAGGATTGTGAATTCCCTTCAGGGCTTTCCACAGACATCAACTGGCATTGGTTGGAAAAACATCCTCGAATGGGTTGTGAGAAGTAATGTATTTATATTCATTATCATAATTTCATTGTTCTTACCTTTGAAATATTAAATTTTATATGAAAATTTATTATTGAATATCCCATAATATTATATAAAATTTATCATGAATATTACAATTTCTTAAATTATTTTATATTTTACATATTTTTTTACATTGATAGTTATTTGATTAAATGTATAATTTCTGATAAAACCATGTTTCTCATTCAATATGGTCAATTGACAAGACACATTTTTTAATTTATTATTTCATGTATTAGGAATGATTGGTACATGCAGTACATGTGTTGGGAAATGATTATGGTAAGCCATGTGGTTTGGGTATTATTTAATGAAAACCCCTCAATGCATTAGTTGTTTCATAAGATGAAATAGTTTAAAAAATAATATGGTTAACTATGCGATATGAAAATATTACCATTGAAATGTCGTAATGTTAATTTTTTCATGTTACTAGGGAACATGGAATCTAATAAATAAGCATTTCCTTAATATTAGATTCAGTTATTTTAAATCCCTGTGATTTTATGTGGAAAAATCAATTGATATATTTAATTATTAGTTCCATGAGTAAATTGAATGTTTTTAGTTTCTTACCATTCCATATTTATTTTTCCTCATATAGTTATTTTTAAGAATTATGGGTTCAGTTAATTACAATATTATATTGACTATTATCATTGATATATTATTTCTTCTACTATGTTTTTTATGTATTGATCATTTCAGCATAAATTTATTATGTATATTTCCAAAGAAATTCATAATGTGTAGTATCAAAAATATGGATCTATATAATAGATGGAATAAAGTTATCAACGATGTTATTTATTTAGAAAGATAAAAAAATTATTATTTTATTATTATATCAATTATTAATAAAAGACACATTTATTTATTTAGTTTACCAATACTAATATACTGATTAGTCCTACAGTGCTTAATTAATTGTAATCATGCTAATATAATTAGTAGTAGACACACAATCCAAGACTTTTGGGGCCATTTCTCTACACTAAAAATAAAAAAAATTGAAATTTTTTGATCAAATTCGAAATATTTTATTTTAATTTATAATTTAAATGTCACTATTAAATATGAAAATACATAATTTAATTTCATAATAAAACTTTTTTTATTGAAAAATTATGTAAATTATTTTATAATGGAATGATTAAATGGTTTAATAAAATTGTAATTATATATTAGAAGAATAATTTATTTCTATGATTAATTATTTTTTCATACTTCATGGTTAAAAAACTATTGATCTATTTAATAAAGGAAACTAGATACTTATGAGAAGCATATATTGAATCACTTGAGGTTCCATAGTTTTTAGATGAAATATGAGGAAATTAATTTTAGTCTCCACTCATATATTATATATTATGGGATATTTTAATCACATATAAAGATATGTGGATTCTATATTGCTTATTATGGTGAAAAAATTCATTATAATGTCAATTATGAAATTTTATTGGTAATGTGAATTCATTATAGAATTTTCCCCCCATTTTTTCAATTTTCTAATAATTAATTATCATGTAATATGATGACATTGATTAAAATGCATAATGATTACATATGATGGAAATAATCAAAATAAATAAAAAAACATGATAAAATTATCATAATTCTTATTTCAAATATTAATATTATAAGGATAAACTTTACGGTTTTAATCGATATATTAAAAATATTGTTTAAATAAAAAATATTATAAATATATATTAGTTAAAAATAAATAGTATAATATATATATATATTGAAGTTAGAATTAAACATATATATTAATGTGCTAAAACATCAAATATATTAATGTAAATGAATATATCATTTTTATATTGATATATGTTATGGATATGTATAAATATCATATTTTTATTATCGCAGAAGAAGTGTTCTTTGTAAATAATGTTTTGTTTTGAACAATTTTTTGCAACGAATTAAATAAATAGAAACAATGAAACAAACATATTTATAAAATATTTTTAAATGAATAAATATTCCCCAACAGAAATGGTCACACAATATATAAGAATAGTGGTTTAGTGTCTTGGATGAATATCAAATTAAAAAAATTATTAAAAATTTATCTTCATATTTTAAATTTAGGTTAGCTAGAAAATATCATCTTCTATACGTCTCATTAGTACAATCGATTACCAGACCAGTTGAATGTAAAAAAATTAATGCGGCTGTTCGAATTCATAGTACGAGTTGAAAGATGTTTTTTTTCTTATATGATTTAATAATAATTAGAAAAAATTTAGAAAAATAGAAATTACATATCCTCATTATAACATGTAATAATAAAAGAGTGAGAATAAAATTACATGACATGTGATCTAAAATAAACAAATGATTAATAATGAATCAAAATAAGAAAATTATTTTTTGAAAACAATTAATATAAAAAATGACTTATATGATCATAATATAAAAATGATTTAAATATTTTAATTGTGGAACAAAATGTTTCATTGGATAACATTAGCCTAATTTATCCTCCATTTTCAACAATTTTTTTAGACATCACTAGATTATCCATGTATACATTTCCTTCATAAAGAAATGACTCTCTTCGACACTATCATGTATCAAATTTGTGCATATTAATAAAAATATAATAAAGTTTTATATTTTAAAAAATATATTGGATCGATATATATGACCCCACTCGTCATCAAAAAACATTTGAGTTCCACACTAAAATCATATATATTTCACATCATAATGAATTTGAGGACATAAAATCCAATTTCCATTAAAATAATATGAAAAATATTCAAATTTCATAATGGATAATTCTTTGTAAAAATACGGTTCATAAAATATTTAATTGAAGTAAATTCATTATTAATATCAGTAATAACCATTGTAAATTAGTGTTTCCTTCATAGATTTTCTATATAGTATAACTGAATACAATAAGTTGATTTACATTGAATCATGATCACCAAAAAATAACAACATTACAATAAATGTATAGAGGGTGAAACATTAATAAATAATACCATTGGATATAAAACATCTCAAATATGGAGGGGAAAGTGGAAACCAAATCACTAAAAAAAGAATTCTTGAAATCATAATAAAATCATTGATGTCAAATTCCTTGTTATGAGTGCCTTTTTAAAAAACTTATTTTTTAATATATTATTTTAAAATAAATCAAGAAGGATTATGATTTTAATTAAAAAAATTCTCATCATATATATGGTAGATAATTATTAAAAAATTAAAATAATTACATTTAGTAAATATAGAAGAATTAAATTAAATTATAATATTTATAACTCAAAGGAATAATTTTGAGTTACCAAATCTGTTAACTTTACGTATTGATATCCATTAAAATTATTTATCATAATTTATAGTAAAAATATCCGTCATCAAACATATATATTAAAATTATCATTATGCATTACCTTTTATATATTTTTTAATTATTATATATTTTTACTGGGGTTTTTTCATATCTATTTTCAATTTGAGGTGTGAGTAATTCTAATCATTATGAACATGTTTCATAACCAGTTTGTTGTTATTTGATAATATAAAAATATAATAAATAACATAACATAAGTGTTAGAAAAATTGATTATTTTTAGTTATTTATAATATTAAAAATAAATTATATGTTAATCGTGGTTATGATTATTAAACATAAAAACATTGATGAGTATGTTTTAGTTAATTTTATGGTTTAGTTGTTGGAATCAAAATTAATGATTTTACTAATAACATTTTAATTCTAAAAACAAATAAAAATAAATTATCATTATTTAAATATAATATTATTAGTTATTATGTTCATGTACTAATCTATTTTATTATATTATTGAATTTTTCATGTTGGTAGTTAAAACAACCCAACAAGAATGGACAATTATTTAATTAATATGATTGATAGAGTTATAATTTGTTTATTATAAAAACATTATTGAAATATAATTATATTATTTACGTGTTATTATTTTGGTGAATTGATGTTTAAAATAATTTGATAATGGAGATAAAAGAAATACCAAAAATGGAAAATAATATTTCCTGGAGGCTATATACCAAACATAAACATGGTAACCACTTGATCTTATAAATAAATTATATGAACAATGGTTGATAATATCATAAATTTTTAGAATAATAATTATATTACATACATGGTAATTTAACATAATTTATATAAATAAAATTATCTTTTATGATTTGTGTGGGAAAATATAATACATCACTTCGTTGAGGGGGTCGTTCAATCAACACACGCGAAAAATTATTTTGGATTTTACTGGATGGGGAGGAATGGATTTGTGTTGCTTCATTTTTGTGACAAAATATTATTATATTAATATGAATTATTTTTTTATATTGATGTAGATAAAATATTTATAATAGGAATATTTAAAATAAATGTTCATGAAGGGGTAACACATATATTAATTGATTGATTTTTTTTCATAGAATAATCATTATAAATATATTCCTTAAGATAACTAAATATGACAATATGACGATGGAACGGATTATATAATGAAAAATAGTATATTTTCTGGATATAATTTTGATAATATAAGTGTAACATGAAGTTGTGGAAGGATACGATTTTATTTGAAAATTAGAGGGATGTTTTGAAACCACTATTTATATTTTTGATAATGTAATGTTACTAATGTTGTTTTTAAAGGCTCAAAAGGGGGAAAATAGGAATGGTAGATGATTATTTGTTAAGAAATTCATCATTCATCCGTTTTTAAATTAGTTTTTAATATGTTTTTTTAAAATTCATCTTTTTAAATTACATTCCTCAATTCGTTTCTTTTATTAGGTTATTTAATTTTTAAAAACTATATTTATTTAAATGGAAAAAAATTAAAATAAGACCATTTAAAAAATTAAAACTAATTATATCAAAATTTAAATAAATGTATCAAACTAAATTTATAATATGGCCAAATAATAATGTTAAAATATACACACATAACATGTAAATCTTGTTTTTTAAATGATTATTTTAATTTATTAAACTTATGTGTAGTACATAATTATCAACATTATCAATTTTCATGACAAAATTTTGTTTATTATTACAAATTTATATGTCATTAAAATTAATCGATAAATGTAATTTAACTATTAATACACCTAATTAAAACATACTAAAAAATGTGTTTTTTTATTTAATATATTACTCTTTTTATATGGTAATACATCAGTTTGGGAAAATCTAAAAAATATCATAAAAATGATTAAATTTATTCCATATATATATATTTCATCTAATAACTGAATTTATAAATTTTTAAGACTTATTGAATATTTAAAAAGTTAATAAAAGATATAATTTTGGAAAAAATCAATACTTTTATTTATTCGTCGAAAAGTCCATCATTTATAAAAAAATCAAATAATTTAATATTATATTAATTTTTATATATATAAATAAATAATGATTTTAATTTTATAAAATAAAAAAACTATTATTTTTAAAAAACATTCAGAAAAACTATTTTATTATAAAAAGAACTATTTACACATTAACAGTTCTTAACTCTGTTATGTATTATTAATTTATCGCTACATTTTTTTCTATATAATTTGTATATATTATATTTTCCATATATAAAATTTAAATTATTTTTAAGTGGTGATTCATATGAAATATTATATCGAGTGAAATTTTATTTTTAAAGAATTATTTAATGATAATATTTAGACATTACATTCAACAGCCCTTAAAAAAATAACTTCCTCAAATTTTTTTATTAATTGGAAGGAAAAAAAATAGCTTAATTTTTCCTAATTATATCCTCATTCTCCCTTATAAATTATTTTAACATGTGATTCATCTAAAAAAATTGATTAGGTGAGTGGGTTGATCTACAAAACATTAATTCTTAATGTAATAAATCAAACTGTCCATTCGTCATATGAGAGATCATGTTTCAGTTTATCAACATCCATTTTTAGTACATTTTATGTTTCTAGTATCTTCATCCTCAAAAATGATAAATTGAAGTCATTATGAACTCTTTATAGGTCTATAAGGTGTTATAAGTTATAATCTACATACCATATATGATCAAGGATCTTGAAGGGACCAATTTACCCATGTTTCAACATTCACTTCCACAGAAATCACATAACCCACTTCCATGGAGATAGTTCAAGGAAAACCATTTAACTAACATAAAACTATATATTTGATGGTTTATTATCTACATAACACTTCTATCAACATGGTTCTTATTCAATTTTTTGATGAATTGTTTAAACAATCACCATCATTTACAATACATGGTTGGGACCAATTACCATCCTATTTAAAACATCTTCTTACCATATTAGAGTCCCCAATTATAAAAACACAAAATATTATCAATAGTGCTTCCACTTTGAATATATAATAATTCCGTATTTACTAAAATAAAATTTAAAAATAAACACACAATATAAGATAAAACCAAAAAAAATTTATTATCTTTAATATATATTAAATTTAGAGAAAAAATAAGTCCACTATAATTGCATTTATAAAAATGGAAAAAATATAAAATATGATAACAATAATAGTTAAATTTGGATCTTCTCAATCCCCATATCATTTAGACAGACAAATGACACTATATAAGATATGTAGAATATTAATAATGGAATAATCATTTTGAAGATGAATATGTGTATGTGTATATATATAAGAGAAATTAATTCGTAATAACAAGTTAATAAAATTTTAGGTAATTATTTAAATCTATAAATTCATATAACCATTAAAAATATAACCCTTAAAATAGTAATCTCACCATTATAATTTTGATATGATATTTTGAATAATTTTCTGAAAATTAGTAGTAATAAAATAGTCAATAGAATAGTGATATCAAATTTCAAAATGTAAAAGAATATTCCGTTATTTTATTAAATGTTAATATGAAATATTTATATCTTCATTCAAGTAATTTTTTAATGATAAAACATGTTTAATTTTTTGAAAAATATTTATGTTGTATTTTATTTTTTTTATTAAAATTATATAATTTAATGGAATATATAATTTTGTAAAATTTTGTTCCAAATTGATATCTTGTTCTATAATAATTATTATATAATTTTATAATACTAGAGGTAATTTTTCCAAAGTGTCGAGATTGTGATAATAAAATTAAAATTTATATTTATCGAATAAATTAATATTTTATTTATAAAATAAATTTCTCATAATTAGAAAATAATTTTAATAGAATAGATTTAATATAAAAAAACTATATTTTGTAAAATGATATTTTCTTAATTTAAGAATTTTTATAAAGAAGTTATTTTTTGGTGAATAGTGAAATGCGATGTATTTCATTATTTAGCAATACAAACTAGACACTTAAATTTTTCTATTAGAGATGATACAAGAACCTTTTTGAAAAATAATATCCATATTTTACTACAGTTGGTCAATATATTCATCATTATTGGAATTATTGAGTGAATAAAATATGTTAATGATAATAATATAAAAAACACTCTTATTCTCTCAATATATATACCACCCCAACATCCCTTCTCCTATCATATTACAGGACATAATTGAAGAAAAAATTTCTCCCAATTATATCCTATTCATATATATCATATCTAAATTATTATGGCCTCATGAAAAACAATTTCATGGATAATCATGTGGTAGTTTAAGAAGAGACAATTGAATACTACAGTGAAATTTTCAACTATGCTCTTTTAATTTTGTATTGTTTAACCACCCCTATTATGTTTTCCATACACCCATTAATTTTATCTCTGGTAACCTTAATATAAAAATATAATATTCTTTTCGTGAAATAACTATCTTATACTATTCCATATTTATATTTTAATATAAACATATTTTATATATTAAGGTTGGTTCACTGCATCAATGAACAACAATTATTTTATTCCTCTACTTCCATAAAATATTTTCATATAAATATTGTTATAGTTATATAATTTGATAATAATTATATTCTATATTATTTAATTTTTTATCATAAAAATATTGATATTAAATTTAATAAAATTAAATAATCCTATGATGGTGCATAAAACAAAATAAACGTACTAACCACATGACATTATATTTCATACAAAATGAACTTAACATTTATTAGGAAAATGGATATTCGATAATAATTAATTTTAAGGAGGCACACGTTTAACATTTAATTAAACTTCTATATTTTCATTCCCAATTTTCAATACCACCAATAATTATCTTTAACTGGTCCCACCGTGAATCTGCATTACGAACACCCATAGAACAAAACAAATTATATCTGTTTTAAATGGTAATAAATCTACGTAATAAAATTTTCTAAAATTAACTATTTGATGAATTTTTTTAATTAATTATTTATCTACATAAATTTAATTATCCAATACATTTACTACAAGTGAAGAATAATTTTGGATCATAAGGTAATAAATCCCTCAGAACAACCTTGTTTTTATTTGGCTATATCCTTTCTCTATATATCTCACATTATTTCCATAAATCATGTTATATAATGAATAAAAATTAGTATATATTTTTATTATAAATACATATGTATATATAGCATATTATTTATTCCAATTATTTTGTATTAAAATATTTACATTCATTTATGAATTGAATAATAAACATATAACCGTTTTAATGTGAAATTATGTATCACATAATAGTTTTATATTACACACTTTTAATTTAAAAAATCTCATTCATTATTTAAATAATTTAATGAATAAATTAGGTATTAATAATTTATTTTATAAAATTATCATTGAAAATACTATATTTTTTCCTTCAACAAAAAGTCTAATTATTTTGTTAAAATACCATTTTGAATGTTCAATTATATACCCAAATATCCGTTCGACATTTGATCATTGTTGTGGGTGTGGTGTTTTTCTTCTAGGTAAGATATCTTTCTGCTTCTTCGTTCCATAGATCATGGTAGATCACATATGTTCCACCAAAATATACATTTATCAAAATTTGTGTTTCTTATTTTTCTCATCCAATATCTATTATGTGTTCCCATTTTGAAGGTCATTCCATTATTGGTTATGGTGCGACGGATGTTCACTATCAAGGTAATTGGTAATTGTTTTATAAATAAACCCTCATTATCAATTGAATCAAATATAAGATGTATAGATCGAAATCCTGGTACCCTTTAGGAGTATATTGAATTTATCATTTGTGGATTCCATTACCATCATGTGTGACCCTTAATTCAATGTAGGTGGTTCCTTCTATAACATGTGTTTGAGAAACAATATTATTCCCCTTTTTTATAATTTTTTATAAATAAATTGTCATGAAATTAACAAGTTTTATTGGGATTTATTATATTATATTTTCATCGAAAGTGTGTTTCTATTAGTTTTTGACTAATATAATGGTATGGGTTTTTTGTAAGATATTGAAAATGGTTATGTGAAATGGTTTATAAATCACTATTAAAATGAGAACATGGGATACCAGGGCTACTATGACAAATGTTTATATTGAGTTCATTGTCCTTGGTTGGGGCTCCATATCATTAGGGTTTTTCTTATCTTATAGTTTTTATTATTTGATTAGGGTATTCTTATGATGTTGTGGTTTTAAATTCATAGGTGTCTCCCTGGCCCGGATGTGTAGATAATTTTATTCATGTATCTTTGTGTGTTCATCCTGAAATTGTTCATATAAGTAGTATGATTCCTGACATATTTTAATCCGCCATATTCTATTTACATTGCTACTAAATTTTTTGAATTTCATTATATTTTTATGATATTAAACATAATATGAATTTTGATACTTGTCGAAGATGATATTAAAAATTTACTACGAAATTTTTTTACAATTATTTTTTATTATAATAGATAAAATTGAAAATTTTTTCTACGTTTTATAAAAATGAATGTTACTTTCTATCATTCATTGTTTTATTTAAAATGTAAATACAATAATTATTATATAGATAATTGTTATGTAACACATCAGCTAGATCCTAAGGGTCCTATTATTTCATAAAAATCACATCACATACATGGTGCATTGAAGATTGTATGTCATTCAATTAAGTAATATATATTTTGGATTTCTATTGTTAATTCCTGTATCATGAATATATATTCCATGTTTTTAGTTTGGTATGGTGAAAATTTTTCCCACTGGTTTTTCAATTAATTCACGGGTTCTTGTCACCAAACACATTGGGATCTGGAATGCTATTTGAAAAATCCCTTATCAAAATTTGTAAACATAATAGCACAACATAAAATTTCATAAAATATTTTGATGAGATAAAAATGGTACCTAACCATTCATACATAATATAAGAATTAAGGGGTATATTGAATGACATATCCCAACATAAGCCATGGAATTTAAAATAATTACATAAAATGAATGAAAATAAAGAAAACCAAAGAGTGTGCTTACCTCTTGATCTCTTCTCATTGATACCATTAATAAAGTATTTTGTTTTGGACATGGGGTGAGACAATATATTCTTGGACATAGGGAAGGATATTAGCGATGAAATTTGGAATAAATTAGAAAATAATTCTATATTGGGTGGTGTTGGAGGAAGAGGATTATGGGGGTTGTTTTTATAGTGGGGGAGAGGATGTAATTTACATAATTTAAATTATTATTATAATATTTTTCACAAGACAATGAATAATCACAATTCATGTAACCGAAAATAGTAATAATGTCATATGATTTCGAACTATGTTGCCTTTCATCATGGATGATGTCATAAATAGTGTCTTTAATTAATAATTAGAATTTTCGGTATATAACTGTATTTAACTGTTAATCAAAAATTAAAAAAATTAAATAAATTCTGTAAATTCAAACTAAAAAATTTTCAACGTTTAGAATTGGAAAATGACATCCATTTTTGGAAAATAATTTTATAAATATTATTTAGTTTTTAAATGAAATAATACACAATTAAAATAATATCAATTTTATTTCTATTTCTATTTTGAAATCCTATTGAAAATTTAACCAGGATGTCATGATCTTAAAATAATAAGAAGTATAAAATAATAATACAATTCACTATTCATTAGGTTCATATTGCTATTGATATTTCTATTCATAAGGGTATGATATTATTCACCAAATAACATGTTGGTTTAATCAGACATCAAATACCATGATTAACACAATTGTAGATGACCATTTTTTGATATTCTAAACATAGAAGAAGAAGAATTATGTATAATGGATAGTTATAAATATCTACGTAAAATAGTTTCTCAGGCATTTCATATAATTTTTCAAAACCTTGGTGTGTTACATTTGTCTCTTAAGTGAATGGATAGTAAGGTAAGTCTTTCATGTTGGTCAGGGTACTATGTATACCCATATCAAAATCTCTTTAGACATTGGAACGTGATTTTTTAATGAGGGAGCAATGAGCTCGTCTTATTCATATGATTACAAATTAAACATTACTTATATAGTATGGAATGCCTATATGGTGTAGATTTTGCAACGTCCAATTACAGATCAATCATGTATGTCCATATTCACATTGTGGGTTATATTTTTTCATTGTCTATATCAGTGTGAGAATAAAATAGGAGGATTTATATATTTGTTATGTCACATATTTGATTGACTCATAGCATTAAATGTATATTTCGGTAGGATGTTGGTTGATTCCATTTCATGTAACGTGGTTACATTTAGTGTATGGGTGGATGCATGAATGTCTTTAAAGAATTCAAACTGTGAAATATTGTATGACATGACGATCAATTTCACATCATGAATGTTTTAAATAAAATATTTTTAATCTAAGAACACAAATTTATCATCATACATAAACACCATGGATAAAAATGTTAAAATGAGTTACACACCATGTAATTCCCAATGATGTGAAATGTTAGGTCATCGTTCATGTTTCTGTTTCCCAATTTACCAATTCTTATCCTATTATCTCTAATTAAGGGTCATCTCTAGCGATTTATGGATAAATCATTTCATTTGGATAAATAACATAGAAATTAAATCTTCATTAATGTATTGATGTATCTCTCAAGGTGGCTGATCTTTATTATTCATTATTACCATATATTTTTGGAAGATCACATGTGATCTGTTACCATTTATATTGATAAAAATTGGTGTTTGTTCTTGTCTCCTTCTTATATATGTTTTGTGTTGTCATTGACTATGTTTCTCCTCTATTTGTCTTGGTGAAGTGGGTGTTTGTTATCAATGAATAGGTTATTTAAACATCCTTGGTGACCCTATTTATAAAATTTATTAATCGTATGAAGGGTTGTTTTTATTATTGAGTCAATAATGGCATATTGATGTTCATCATTAGTGGATCCCATTATGAGAACGTGCGACCCATGATTCACGGTAGATGGGTACATCATTCACATGTGTTTGATGAACCTTATTTTTGAATATTAATAAAACTGTATATAAATAAATTGGTATGAAATTTAAATGATTGGATGTGTGTATTGAAATTACATTTTTCACAAAAGTGTATTTTCATTAGTTATTGATAAATGGAATTAATATGGTTGTTTTCAGATAATTGATAATGGTTTTTTGAAATAGTTCAAGCATTTTTTTTAAAAATTTAAATGATTGTGAATATGAGAACATGATTTACATTGGGAACTAGGTGGACGGTTTAGCTTGAGGCCATAATCTAGTATAGGTGTTCACATTTCAGGGTGATCCTCTAATCCTAGAGTATTGATTCATTGATCTATGTACATAAATGATGTTTTGGTTTCCCGTTCTGGGGTGTCTACATAGTGGTGATGTGTATATAATTTTCATCTAGTACCACAATGAATTTTCTATAGATTTTTTTATATAGGAAGATTGTTTCATGGAAAATTTTATTCATTCTCATTAGGATTCCTATACTGCAATTGTTGTTTTTCATTTCATGAATTTTTTTCATTATCAATGATATAAATTTTTATTATTCTGAATGAAGATATGTAAAATGTTATTAAAAATTTATATACGTTATTTAATTTTAAACTGTAATAAAGGGGAAATTTTTATCAGTTTTCTATAAAAATGATTTACTAAATATCAAGATAGGTTTTATTTAAAATGAGAAAACATGAATTGTTATATAAATATTTGTTATGAAACTTCTGGATGGGATATTATTGAGCATGTTAGATGACACCATACACAACTCATCAATGGTGTATAGACCATGGTATGAATAATAATATAGGTAATATTATAGAGAGGATGTGGGGTGGTATGGTTTAATGTCATATGTGTTTGGTAGATTCTGGTGAGATGGTGAGAGTTCATCCACAACATCTCATTGAGTAGTGGTTAAATTTTGGTGTTTTGTAATTGTACTTTCCCCTTTGTGTTTTGGCATCATCTATTGTCATTTTTTTCCTATGTATTTACAATAGTTACAGAATATATATTTGGGATTCATGCTGTTTATTATTGATTTGTGTATATATAATTAATGTGTTTGGTTTAGGATGGTTGAAATCATTTGTATTGGTTTTTTATTCATTTCCCAAGTTCTTGTTTCTAGTCCATGAGGATTGGGAATTCCCTTTATGTATGTGATGAATTGGGTATGGTGCATGGTTTGAGGTAAACCCATGTAAGTTCATTATAGTTATAACTTGGAAAAATTATTTTTAATGAATAAATGTATTGGCACCCCCTTACTTATATGGACCATTAAAATTTTATTGGAATGTTTCACTTGTACGAACTGTTGGATTCCTGAGTGAAATTTCTAGGGTTATCGATGATGTCATTAAAAATCAAGGGTGTCAGTGTATACTATTGAATACATAATCATAATTATTAATTGAATAATTCTACTTGGTTTAAAATTATTCCAAACTATCTAGTGTTTTAATTACTGTGTTAGAGGCCCCATAGGTCTAGGTTTTGATGGTGAATACCATGGAAGAACTACATATTAATTATCAATAATTGTTTCCTTATTAAATAATGAAACCTTAAATATTTATAATATAATGAGGTTATTCTAGTGATGTGTATGCCTCAGGTGACTTGTTTATATTAATGGGTAATTTCTTAATTAATGAACTAGTTACATATTTATACACCAACCGAGGGATGAATCATGAACTATGTTATTTAGTTAAATTATACTGCAATATGTTATATATGTAGGCCTTTACAATATTAATTTTTAACTACATGATTTGGATGTTAACGAAATAGTTAGTGGCGACCCCCAATGATTATCTTTCACAACCTCTTAGAACCTTTTAGTACCCATGGATGATTACAGGTATCAAGGTGTTGATAGAGGGAAGTGTTCTACATTAGACTATTTATTTCTTGTTGTGTCGGGATGGAGGTGGTAGTAGTTAAAAGATATGTAGCTTGAGATTCATGTGATTTGTTATGTACTTCATTCCTATATTGGGGTTTCTATTTATACATGCAACATTTTTTTAATGTTTTTCAACATTCTAGTTAGAATAAATTCATCATCATTAAATATTTTATGTTTTTATAGTTATTACTTTTATTATTATCCAATTAACATTATGATATGCAATCTTTGTTTTACTGGATATACAATTTAACCTTGTTTATAATTTTCTAATTTGATACTCTCTGGTAATGTGGAAATAGTCTCCCTACAGACACACTATAATCCATCCCTGCTAGGCAGCAGCCTCTGACCCTTAGGGAGTGACGCATGAGGCCATGTCTTCTAGTAGGCTAAAGGAAAATCCTAATGGCTTCTAGTTCTAGGAAATGAATTTTTGTCCTTTTGAATCATGAATAGTGCTACATTATTCTGTTCAATCACTTAAAAGGATATTTAGATCATCCATTTGGGAATAATGGCATTATCTATGGTTTATTTCTGTTGTGTTTTATTTTTGAGTGTGTAATGTAACATTAATGTAAGTAATTTATTTAAAAAGAAAATTAACATTATCAGACATATGGGATTTGATTCCTTGTAATAATGACAATGTATTAAAATAATGCAATGGATCAATGATTCTAGGTTTGGGGTGTTATAGTTGGTATCAGAGGATGTTTAGTAAAATCATTGGAAACTAGATTTAGAAAACCTCTGATTAGAGAACAAAAAATATGACATATGTTGTGCATTAGTATAAAAGAACATCATATAATATATTTAATATATATATTTTCTGTATATTATAGGAAATACATCCATATATGGGTAAGAGCTGGTAGTGTTATATCTGGCATAGATAATCCAAGCAGTGAAAATTCAGACAAGGAGTTTTTTGCTTGTCCGAATGTATCAAGGTACATGACAAAAGACATTTTTTTTTATTTTTGTTAAGACACATATGAGGTATATGATTATGATAACTCACATTTCCATTACCATCCATTTTGAAGAATTGAGGAGTAAATTTTATCCACATAAAACATTTTTTATGATTATAGATAATCTTCATAATCTTTTCAAATTATGTTAGCTATTTTACAGGTCTCAAATTATGCATTGTGATTCACAAACTAAACTGCTGTATTCTATTGTATAGAAATGGAGCTCGGTAGATTGAATGAGAACTCCAGTAATACACAATATCTAAAGAGTAAGAATGATTATAAATTCCTGGGTATTAATCCAACATTTAGAATTGAAATAGTATCCCACATATTCTCATAATATCAATAAATAGTATCTTGTGTTTACAATATAAGTAAATAATTCTATTATTCCTATTTCATTGAAAGGGAGAAAGGGAATAAAAGGATGGTAGAGGGAATGATGTATAAATGGAAGAGCGGAAAGAAATATTTTACCACATGTGGTAATTGTGGAATGAATCACCTTGGTAAAAGATACAAGGGAATGAGAGAATGTAATATGTGGGGAGCAAAATGACACCATGAACATGACTTCAAGGGTATGAAAAAGGTTTCAAATGTAAAATGCTTTATCTGCAAGGATTTGGGACACAACGCGAATCAATGTACAAATCATAAAAGTATGCACCAAATGATGCTACTGGGTAATAATCATGATATGACACCTCCATAGATGAAGAGAAATGACTAGTGTTCTACTGTTGTAATTAATAAATTATTTAATTTGATCATTTTATCAATGATGTACTGTTTATATGAATTATTGAAAAAATTATGATTGTACTATAATACTATTTCATTGATGATATGAGATTATATAGTTCAAATAAAGGTGACTTAATTAGTCTTTGATCATTTTTGGAAAATACACGGTTGAAAAAATGATAAAAAATAACATGGTTCTGATACTGAGGTGGTGATTTTGGAAAAAGATATTATTGATTTGGATAAACTATAATCGATATTCTTGACTTCTTTGATTCTAATAAATAGAATGTTTATTACATTGTTGTTGGTGTTTAAAACATTTTTGAATATAATGATTATATCCAATATTTTATAAGGAATAAGCGAGAATGAATATAGTCAATAAGGTTTCATGGTAATTCAAGGTGTTACCATGTTTTAAAAGAATACATGATGAAGGTATTCAATGTTATTATATGGAAAAAATGATCTTCCTTTTGTTTACATGCCTTATAAATTTAAGAATGTGTGTTGGGACAGATGTATTTTTTATAAGTATAAGGGTTTTAATGGATTATGTTTTACAATGGATAATATATTTTGGTTGAGAAAATTCTTAATATGGTTTATGTATTGTTATAAAAGGACATCATGAATGTTGGGAAACAACCTGATGTGTATGGTAAGGTTGTGAGATGTGAACCCGCAATCAAAGGGATACAAGGTTGCATCACCTACCACTGGCCTATTTTATGACCTGATTTTTATAATAAACATTTTTTAAAAATTTCATTATAGAAGAATTGTAAATTCATTTTTTTGAACTATATATGATTATCATAAATAAAATATTTTTGAGTTCTAAGATGAGTTTAGGGGTAAAAATTAGTTAATGGATGTGACTCTATTTGTCATGTATAATTTTTATTGATATTCTTTGATGAAATTAATTCTTGAACATTATGGAAAGGTTAATAAAACCAAAACATTATATCCTTATAACTTATGTCTTTTAGAACTCATAATACTTTAAATAATCATAGATTTATGGGTTTGATGCCCTCATTTTTCCATTAACTTGTTCATAATTAATAACCTTAATAACTACATATAAATATTTATGTTTTTCCACCAATTATAATTTCATCCAATGTTCTCTAATTTGAAAACCTATTTTATGGGTGATTTTTTAATTTTCCTTTACCTCTTATTAAGAATGAATTTTATTTAAATAATTTCGGATATGTTTTTCCGAATTTCTATTTATTTAATCATTTATTTTCAAAGAATAATTTCAAATACTGATGATGAAATTTATTTAAAGAGGTGAGAATTTAACACCCCTAGATTTCATAGTATGTTATCTCTTCAATGTAATTCAATAACATGTGCTACACGCAACACCGAGTTCGAGTGCATCTCGACATACAGAAATTGCCTCTGAAAAAATGGTGATGAATATTATTAAATAAATTTTTTATTTTATATAATTCATATAATTTTTGAATACATATTATGGGTTTCTTAGGCATATTATAAGAACAAATTCATTTTTTCAGATAAAATAATTATTTTCAACAGATGCAATTTTACAACCTTTTAATGGAGAACCCTTTTTAAAACAATTATTTGAAACTTTTATATATTAAATTTAATGACATTTATATCTTCATTAGATGTGGGACATAAAAATTATGTTTGGATAAATTTTTGGTAGATTTATAATTACTATCCTATTTTGAAGAATAGTGAAAAATACTAATTTTTAATAGAAAAACACATTTTTATCAAAATAAATTGTAGTTTAAAATTACTAATTTGAATGGTTTGGAAGTATAGTTAGATTTTATTTTTATTCTAAAGATCCAAAATTTCCCTGAATTTTTTTTGTCATAAATACATGGGTATATCAAGAGTCTGCAAAAACTGACGGCGCATGATTCTAAGGCCTAGTGTGCTTAAAATCAATTTCTAAATTTTTGTTCAGGTATGTTCACTAAATGTACGAGTGAGATTTTATAATTTTTGAACCAGTGCTCAGAGTTGAAATCTGTGGGAACTATTAAACTCACAAGGTCAGTATTTACTTAAAGAGACTTCTACCTCGATGACAGTTGGTCAAGAATAAAAGTCAGATTTTTGTTTTTCATAGAAAAATAATAAAATAATGTGAGCTACACTTTATTTTATTTGATCCTCCTTTTATGTGTGCAGTGTTTATAACCTCCTCATTGAGGTTGGAGGTGGGACCACCACACCTTAACCTTCCATGAGAGGTTATCATGGTAGGGCCAACCCGAACTCAACCACCACTGAGATGATTAATGTGGTGGATACCACACGAGATTTTAACCCTATGAAACTACCCATTATGGTATTGAACCCTCAATCTCCCATTAATATAGTGGAGCCTTTTCAACTCCCCTTTATTTATTTTGTGCCAAATCATCACATTAATTTGGTGGAGCCTATATAATTAATTTAATTCTCCATTTGAATATAATGCCAACATCTAAAATAATAGACAAACTAATTTTTTTTCTTCCTTGGCATTTCACACTCAGGGGAGCTTTTGAGAGGAGAGCATGGGATAAAAAAGAGTTCTCTAACAAAAAAAAGCTCTTCCAAACAAAGAACGAAGAATTGAAATCCTTCGTTGACTTCGTCCTCATAGATTCTACTTTTGTGAGACGTCTTTGATGACTGAATTCCACATTGTCATCAACAAGCCGATGCAACTTGGGTTTGGAAGTGTTTGGAGGACACAACGAATGCCGATCTTCTATGTTAACTTTCCAAAAAATTGTTACCAAATGACGATTGACGAACACAGTTAGGTGTTTAATTTTAATCAATGTATGTTCATTCCCATGTTCTTACTTTCTCTAAAAATGAAGAAAAATGGTTTATGTGCTTCATACTTGTGAGCCTCTGGATACCACCCTAACCACGGAGAGTGCGATCGAAACCAACAAGGCATGACCCCTCCGTTAATCTTGTTTATGGTAATCATTGGAATGGAGATGAATCAACGAGGTGACGAAGGGGGCGGTAGAAAAAAGGATGCACTACCAACGGTCTCCGGGAACCACACCGCCCCCGCGGCGCACGGAACCAGCCGCTCGACCGTAAGCCGGCCCGCCTACAGGCCCCGCCGGCCCACCCAGAAGGCCACCCAGTCTTCCCAGGCTGCATCTCGACCTGCCCAGGCTGCCACCCAGCATCCCAAGGCTGCCACCCGGCCTACCTAGGCCCCCACATGGCATGCCCGGCCTCCCCTCACCTAGCCCAGGCTAAATATCGGCCTGACCGGTCGCCCCGCCAGCCTACCCAGGCCACGGATCGGCCTGCCCATGCCACCACTCGGCCTACCCAGGCCGCCACTCAGCCTTCCCAGCTGCCTCGCCGGCCTACCCAGGCTGCATCTGGGTTATCGGATGAACTGTTAGTGTTGTGCCGACCCATGGACTCCATCACGGTGACGCTGGCCGAACCAGCTCGGCCTCTAAGGTAAAACTGGCTCTACCTCCCATGGAATTCTTCACAAGTCGCACCTCTCACAGCACTAGGTGAACTGAATAGGATGAGCCCTTTTGGTCGAGCTGCACCCCTTGCGGTGACCTTCGGGCTGAAGCGCACTCGTTGTCTACTTGGCTAGGCCCAGCAGAGCGGGATGAACCTAAAAGGTTGTCCCACCCAAAGGGTCGAGAAATACACAACTGTTCTGACCGGGTTGACCTAGAGCAGGTCGGTCCAACTGAGTCAGACCAGACCATGGCTCACTATCGTCCCTTTACATTCTTTGTCCATATCATTGTCACTAGATGACTATTTGGTGATCCTTCAACAACTCTAGTTTTCTTGGAGTGCGATTGTCCCTTAGAGAATATCCCATCAGAGTTTGGGTTACAGTTGAGATACAGTCATGTTGGATTGTTCATGAATCTAGCCTGACCCCCGGTACTGAAAGCCTAATAAATCATAGACCGAGAGATCGACTGATTTGCAGTCTATTGCATTGAGACCCCTATGACATTGCAGACCTCTGAGATACTTCATCGTTGGACTTTGTGTTAATTGGCATATCCACTCTTGGATTAAGGAGTGGACCCTCCAGGAATCAAGAATGATTTTTGAAACCTTGTGGTGGGATGCGTTCTAATGACTGTTCATGGATCTTGTGTGGGTTCGACAACTCTGAATACTATTCTTGGATCCTATGTGGGTCTGATAGTTATGACTTCTGTTCCTATATCCTCTATGGATATGACAGAATAGGTCTTCTTGGATCCTTTGTGGGTCGGACAACTTTAACTACTCTTCCTAGATCCTGTGTGGGTTCGACAGTTCTAACTAGTGGTCCTGGATCATGTGTGGGTCTGAAAGATCTGATGATTCAGTGGCTATATCTTATCATGTCAATCACTCTACATATGTTGTCTACCTGTGTGAGTTGAGTCAGTAACTTTTGTGTTTATATCAGGATTGATAAGGATTACTTGATAACTTAGGTATATGTATGGCCATATACCTAAGTGGGGTAATCAGTTGATTTCATACTTTGTGGTTTATCCATGTTGGATTTTGTGAGACCTAGAGGGTCTCGGGTTTACTAATGAGTATTTTTTTACTCACCCCTTCATGGGCTATTCTCGCACCACATTGTGTTGGATGCAGACGACATATAACACCGACTGAGGCTGAGTGTACGAGGACTAGACGGTACCCAGAGGTTGACATCATGACGAGTCTGTACCTGGAAGAGACTGGCCAAAATAGAGTGCCGAGGAGGATATATATACATACTAATAATGAAGGATATGTGGCGGACGATCCAGGTGCTTCTTTTCACCTTTCATTTGTTTTGATCTTTTTTGTAGTACTTGAAATTTGCAGTTGGGCTTGTATTTCCGACACCCTTTACTTTTAGTGCACATTGTAATACAGTTATACTTAGTGTTTTGATTCTAGCTTGTACTCTGTTATGTGTATTTTCAATTATAAAGTAAATTCCTCCCCTAATTTAGAGTATCATGCTATTGGTGCTAGTCTCCAGCCCATGTCCTATGGAAGGCGGGTTTGAGGTAGTCACAAAATGGGTCCTAGGGGAAGGGTGGTGACAAATTGGTATCAAAGGATTTAGTTCTACTATAAAACATAGGACTCTGATATGTCTTTTCTGTGAATAAATAATGTTAAGAGCACTGAGTTTGGTTTCTAATTCAGGGAGTCTAGTGTTGGTGTGGCGGCCGACGTATCCATACACCATAACCACGAATTCAGATTTCTAACATAGTGCACGAAAACACTGATTGTGTTTATGTTTCAGAAATTTTCATTGTGATCTCCTTGGCTCTTCTCACTAGGTATAAAATATTTATCGTGGAACACATGTATCTTTTTAGGTTGGCCTCACTACGACAGCCATCCAGCGTTCCGAGAGTTATATGAGATGACATCCCAATGAGCGATGAGGCCTTGGTGCAGGGCCCTATCACAGCAGTGAAACATGTAGATCCAATAACCATTGGGCCACCGATACCACTAGCACCATTAGTATAGAGAGCATGTCGCTTGACCACATTGTAGGAGTTCTAGTACCAGCGGCCACCCAGTTTCAGGGGTGAGATGGACCTGAAGGCAGCTGAGGGTTGGCTAGGGGATGTGGTGAAGGACATCAGACAAGTAGGGACACCATGTAACCATATGGAGATTTTACTACGAGCCTTATTCAGGCTGTAGAAGGCATGTGGTGGAGCCTGATTCTCCAGGTGCATGATGGGGTGACACTTCTCTAGTCAGACATCGAGTGCCTCTTTCGGGAGGAGATTGTTCCAGCTACCCTACATGTGGTACGGATACGGGATCGACTTAATCTAAAGTAGGGTAGTATGATGGTTGCATTGTACTCAGAGTGGTTCAGCGATGTCTCGCGCTACTCCATATATATGGTGCGAGACCTATTCTGCTGGGAATTGACCTCAGAGCAGGGGATCCAGCGAGAGATCACAACTTCAATGACCTCCCTCACCATCCCGACGTAGGCAAGGGTGTTGGAGTCAGACATCTTAGTAGAGAATTTACTTTTTGAGCTATCACCAGTAGCGAGAACCACCACCAAGAATCACATAGTGGAGTCTTCTGCAGCTGGCAGCAGACAGATGTCTCAGAGGTCCAAGAAGACCATACCATCCGGTGGATGACCTCAGGACACGAGTTTGGTTGTGTGAGGCACACATGATAATGCCAGTCATGTGAGGAAAAGACAATGTTTCACATGTGGCTGTGATAGTCACATGGCTCGTGACTGTCCGACTCACCATTCGGATGATCAGAAGACAGTTGAGGGACCTCCCAGGCAGAGGTAGAGGTTTGATCGAGGCAGTAAATAAGAAGCAGAAGGACATTCCAGAGGAGCTGGTCTTGTAGCTGGTGGTGGACGATGTTACGAGGTCTTACCACCACCACCACCATGAGGTCTTCCACGACCATAGCGTGTAGGTGGATAGGGTAGAGCTCATCTCTAGGCAGTTTAGGCTTATGAACATGGTTCCCTGGAGATGATTCGAGGTACAATTTGTGTCTACCCCACCTTATCTACATTTCTTATAGACACAGGTTCCAATGCCTCTTCCATTTCCACTTCCCTCATTCCGAGCTCGGAGAATCTGAAGGGGTCGTTAGTTCAATACTTATGGCTAGAGACTCATACGAGATCTAATTTGATGATTACGCACTGTTGTGGAATGTATGAGCCTACTCTAGGAGGCGAGAGTTTTGGCTGGGATCTCTTTGCTGTGATGTTTAGGCTTTACGACATAATATTGGGTATGGACTGGTTATCTATAGTCTCAGCTTAGGTAGTATTTGTTAGGGGAAATATGTGGTGTGTCCACATAGATGGAACTATGTTCACCTTCACCAGCAAAAAGGAAGCCTTTAAAGTACAGAACGAACTTACTCGATGGAGGGTGTAGTCGATCACTCATCAGTTGGCATTGCATACCCTCAGAGCTGTTTATGTGGAGAATCTGAGCCATCTTGTAGTGGTGGATTAGTATGCGGATGTTTTACCAGATGTTGTTCCACGACTAACTCATCTCATAAAGGTGGACTTATACATTGAAATTTACCCCGGGAAGACACCAATATATACACTATAATATCATATGGCTCCTGTAGAGATTCCTACACTACGTTTAAAGCTAGAGGATTTATAGAGGAAGGGATTCATCCTGCCAATTGTTTCTCCATAGGAATCCCCGAATCTGTTATCCAAGAAGGAGGATGGAAACATGATTCTTTGTGTCAACTACCATCACCTAAACCAGGTGACCATGAAGAACAAGTACCCATTCCTGTGTATTGAGGAACTATTTGATCTGATGATGAGAACAAGGTGGTTCTGGAAGATAGACCTCAGATCAGGCTATCACAAGCTTAGAGTTCCAGATGAGGAAGGGTAGAAGTTGGCCATAAAATTTCATTACGTCAACTACGTGTTATTGGTTATACCATTAAGAAAAAACATCACTATAGCACTGTCAATGTGACTAATGAACATGATCATCCAGCCATACCTCGATCGCTTTGTCGTAGTCTTCATTGACGAAATTCTGATATACTCGACTACTGAGGAGGAGCATGTACACCACTTGTAGTTAGTACTTGACACAATCTGAGAGCACCAAATTTATCGTAAGATCTCGAAGTGCCAGTTTTAGATCTGAGAGGTTCACTTTCTGGGACATGTCATCTTAGAGGCGGGATTTATAGTAGATCTAGTGATGAATGAGGCGGTACTTACTTAGAAGCCACCCAGAAGTGTGACAGAGGTTCGTAGTTTCAGAATATTTGTTTTATATTACCAGAGGTTTGTTCCAGACTCTCGATATTTGCAACACCACTATCATCTGTGATGAAGAAGGGGAGACCCTTCGTTTGGTCGGAGAGATGCTAGTAGATCTTTCATGAGTTGGGGTAGAGGGTGACTAGTTCCTCCAACATGAGGATTCCATTGGAGGGAATATGGTATGTAGTCTGCTGCAATGCATTAGGGACAAGACATCATGAATAGAACTACGCTACCCATGACATGAAGTTAGAAGTTGCGGTCTTCACCTAGAATATATGGAGACACATTCTGATGGGCGAGTGTTTTACAATGTACATTGATCCCAAGAGTCTCATGTATATAGTCTCTCAAAAGGACCTAAACTTGAGACAACAATAATGGCTTGAGTTTCACCAAGACAATGCCTTCAAGATAGACAATACTCATGGAAAGGGGAAAATTGTAGTAGATGCACTCATCAGGAGATGTTGTATACAAATTCTAGGAGAGGGGACTGAGTGGCAAGCTGCCTTGCAGATATCCATTGTTGATAGAGACAGAGAATCCTTTTTACAGTCTCTTACAGTCACTCCTCCATATCATTAGCATGTTAGGGTGGCACATCTTAGAGATGCTGTCTACGAGACATGACGTGATCAGATATCCATAGGACATGCACGTGATCGATTTTTTGAAGGTGGGGAGCATGTAATCATCTTAAGAGGACACACTATGGTGCTAGAGTCCTTTCAAGAGGAAGTGTTAAGGGAGATCCACACATCCCCTCAAGTTGTACATCCAGGAGGGGGTGAAGATGTACCATGACCTTTGATGATAGCACTGGTGGCCATGTATGGAGAAGCCAATAGCAGACTTTGTATCTCAATGCCACACTTGTTAGCAAGTGAAGGAAGATCATCAAGTACCATATGGTTTGGTTCAGCAATTAAATGTACCAGAGTGGCGGTGGGATAAGATATCTATGGACATCATGATAGGACATATACATACATCCAGGGGTCATGACTCGATTTGGGGGATCGTCGAATGAATCAAAAATTCGGCACACTTCCTACCGATCATAGAGCATGGTTCACTAGAGAGATATGGACGCCTCCATGTGCAGGAGATTGTGCATCTACAAGGAATACCTTATTCTATTTTCTCTGATCGTGATGCACAGTTTACTTCCCGACTATAGAAGGGGATGCAAGACGATTTCAGGATGCAGCTTTGTATGAGCACCGCCATCCAACCTTAGATGGACGGTCAAACCGAGTAGACTATTCAGTCCCTCGATGAAAAGCTACATTCATGTGTCCTCGACATTGGTTGCAGATGGAAGGATCAGTTACATTTTTTCGAGTATGCATACAACAACTGTTATCACTCCACCATTGGGATGGAACCTACTGTGGCCTTGTATGGTCGACCTTCCAGATCGCCACTTTGGTAGACAGACCAAGGGGAGTCATCAATATTGGAAAAAGAGACGGTATGGGATACCACAGCGAAGGTACAGATCATTCAGGAGCGAATGAACAATGCACAGAGTAGGCAGAAGTCTTATACTGACAGGAGATAGAGGCCTCTAGAGTTCGAGGATGGTGACCACATCTTTCTACTGGTCTCTCCTCAATGAGGTCTATAGAGATTTCACCGAGGTGGCAAGTGATCAATGAGATTATTTAGACCTTTTCAGGTCCTCATCAGAGTTGGCGAGGTAACTTACTACTTAGCTCTTCCACCTGAGTTCCACCGGGTGCATGACATCTTCCATGTAGCTCAGCTGAGGAGATACAAGGACATACCTTCTCACGTCATCATCCATGGAGATTTTGACATCAGTGATGGGGAAAATTTTACGGAAGTTACAATGGACATTGAGGATCGACATGAGAGGGTCCTACATGGATGGTATATACCTCTAGTGTTCATTCACTGGTAACATGGGAACCTTCAGAAGAGCACATGGGAGAAGGAGGATCTGATGTGTGGTTAGTACTCCCATTTTTTCCTTTATTTCGAGTTGTAGCTTACGGGGATGTAATGCCTTGAGATGAGGAGAATGCAAAGAACTGTAATTTCAGTGGAAATATTTTTTCTTTAATACATGGGAATTTTAAGAGTCCGTGGATATTAACAACTTGTTATTCTGAGGCCAGGTGTTCCCAAAATAAATTTCTGAAGTTTTGTTCAGGTACGTCCAGTAGAGGTACGAGCATGATTTTAAAACATTTGAACTGGTGCTCAGAATTGAAATCTGATGGCACCGTTGAACTCATAACAGTGATATTCTCTTAAGAAGACTTCCATCTCGACATCAGTAGGTTTAGAATAGAAGTTAGATTTTGGTATTTCATGGAAATATAATAAAATAAAGTGATCTATACATTATTTTATTTCATTGGTCTTTTTTTGTGTGGTGGTTAATTACTCCTCATGGAGGTTGGAGTTTGGACCACTGCACTTTAACCTCCCATTAGAGGTTATGGTGGTTTTCCCCACCCGAACTCAACCTGTTATGAGAGGATTAAAGTGGTGGGGACCACCTAAGATTTTAACACCTCGAAACTCCCCATTAATGTTGAGAAACCCTCAAGCTCCAATTAATATAGAGGATCCTCTTAACCTCCACTTTATTTATTTTTTTCTAGCCCTTCACATTAATCTGGTGAAGCCTATGTAATTAATTTAATTCTCCATTTTAATTTCATGCCAAAATATAAAATAATTGAGAAATCAATTTTATTTTTGATTGGAATCCCTCAATTGGGGGTGCTTTTGAGAAGATAGCTTTGGAGAAAATGGAGTTCTCCAACGAAGAATGCTCCTCCCAATGATCAAAGAAGAATTTCGATACTTATTCTACTTCTTCCTCAATGAATCAACCATCATGAGACGACATTAGTGACTGACTTCCACATCTTCATCAACAAGCCACTACAACTCGGGTTTGGATGTTCTTGGATGATGTGATGAACGAAAATCTTCTACATCTAATTTTTGTAACTCCATCAACAAAAAATGAATGACGAACAATGGTAGGGGTTTAATATTTTTCTAAGTATGATCTTGATGATGTTCCTACTTTATCTCAAAACGAAGAATGTGGGTTGATGTGCTTCATACACAAAAGCCTCTTGATAACTCTCTAACCATAGAATGTGTGATCCAACCCAACATGGCATAACACCTCTGCTGATCTTGTTTATGGTAATCATTGGCATGACGATGAATCAGCGAGGCGATGAAGGCGGAAGAGGACAAAGGTCATGCTACCCGCGACCTCTGTGAAACGTGCCTACCCCACGGCACCCTGCACCGACCACCTGGCCTCCCTGCTGGCCTACTCAGGCCACCTCCCAGGTCGATCCACCCAAACCATGCCTTTTGCGGTGTTGGACAAACCAAACCGACCAAACCCTTTTGGCCGAGTCACAACCCTCTCGTCGACCTCTTTGTTAAAACGCCCTTGTAGTCTACAGGGCTGGGTCCACCAGACAACGCCAAATCTAATAGTATGGCCTGCCTAATGGGAAAAGCTAAACCCAATTGGTAAGAACGGCTCGATGCATACCGGGTCGGTCTGACCGAGTTGGACCGAACACCGGCCCACTGCCGACCCTTTACATCCTTTGGCCATATCCTTGGCACCCGAAGACTGTTTGATGAACCATCAGGGGTGCTAATTTTCCTGGAGTGTGATGGTCCCTTTTAGAATACCCCATCATATATTTGGTTACATTTGAGAAATGGTTTGATTGGGTCATGTACGAATCCAACCGGGCCCCCGAGACTGAAAGGATAATAACTCACAAATCGGTTGTCCAATTGATATGTCGTTTGTTGCGTTGAAACCCCTATGATATGGAAGAATTCTAAAATACTACATAATGGGACTTTTTGGAAGTTGACATATAGACTCATGGTTTGAGGAGAAGAACCTCCCATAATAATGCAATCATTGTGGAAACCCTATGCTTGGCTACACTCTGACAATTTTTCCTGGATCCTTTGTGGGTCTGATAGCTCTAACTACTTTTCCTTGATCCAGTGTGGGTCAGACTGTTCTAAATTCTATACATGGATCCTATGTGGGTCTGAAAGAATAGATGGTCCTGGATCATGTGGGGGTCTGACCGCTCCAACTACTGTTCTTGGATCATGTGCGGGTCTGACCGTTCTAACTGCTGGTCCTGGATCCTATTTGGGTCCGACAGCTTAGATGATTTAGTGGCTATATCTGATCATATCTATCTGTCTACATAAGTTGTATGCCTATGTGAGATGAGTTATTAACTTTTGTTTTTCTCTCATGATTGAGATGGATTATTAGATAACATAGGTATATGTAAGGGCATATACATTAGCGAGGTTATCTATTGATTTTGTACTTTGGGTTTTATCCTTGTTGGATTTTGTAAGACCTAGAGGGTCTCAGGGTCTGTACAGAGTATCTGTATACTAAAACCTACATGGGCTATGTCTACACATCATTGTGTTGGAAGAAAACAAGGAACAATACTGACCGAGTCCGAGTGTGTGAGGACTGGATGGTACATGAAGGTGGACCTCACGAAGATTGAGAACCCAGAGGAGATGGAAGGACGTGGAGTCCTAAGGAGGCTATTTGTACCTACCTTTCAGGTAGGATCTATGGTGGACGATCCATGACATGCTTTTCACCTTTCAGTTGTTTTGTTCTTTTATGTTGTACTTGTACATTAGAGTTGGGGTTGTATTTACATCCCCCATTATTTTCAGTAGACTTTTTTTATATAGTTATACATTGTGTTTTTCGTCTAGCTTGTACTTTGTTGTGTTTGTTTTCAGTTTTAAAGACAATGCCTTCACGAATTTAGGGTATTACGCTGTTGGTGCTACTTGCCGACCCTTGGACTATAGAAGGTGGGATTTGGGTATTCATACATGGGCCTTAGGTGACAGGTCATGACATTTATCAATTAATATAACATAAGTAATTAAAAGTAATTTCATATTTAAATTTTACATAATCACATTAACATATTTTGATAGTTTTTACATTTTAAAAATCCACTTTTTGGTTTTTACAATAGGAATTAATGTTATCTTAATTAATGAAACTTTTCTGTTTTCAATTGGTTAAAACATAAAACATTTTTGAATTTTGTATATCCAAATTTGCATAGGATGAATTTTTGGGATTTTTTTTTTCAAAACATAGAATTATTGATGAAAAATGGAAAACAATGTGTTTATGTTTGAAATTAACTTTTTATTTAAATAATTATTTATTGTATTTGATTTTAATTTATGTCAATATATATATATATAATAACTATATATGTTCAATGTTATTTGTTGTAGTCATTTTATTATAAAAGTATATTTATAAATTTTTTTGAACTGTTTAAAGTCTTTCAACCACCGTCTAGGCAGATTTGAAAATATGCAAAAAATTTAATTTTAATGCTTCTGTAAATTTAATTTAAAAAATCCAAGAGACATGGTGTACATCAGTATGTAATATGTGGTTCAATAATAGTAAAATAATTTTTGGTTAATAGTATCTTTTAACTTTTATTTAAAACGGTTAAAAGAAAATATTTTAATTAATATTAAAAATGATAATATAATTATCATAACACATAATCTAATTATATTGGATAAATTTATATCGACTAAAACATAGCTTTGGAATAAAATATGATCCTTTTCATTTACTTGGTTATGAATATGAGGGTTATTATTATTTAATTTAAAGAATATTTAAAAGTGTTACATTCAATGTTCAATAACTAAGCAATTTTTAATAATGGAATATGCATAAAATAAATTCAAAAATAAAAATTCATTAGAAAGATATAAATATTTCCTGCAAAATGGTTTTTAATTTTTAATTTTTAGATATTAAATAATTATATTTATTTATTAAACAATGTTGTTGCAGAAATTAGTTTTTTAATGAAATATTTAATTAATTGATATTATAAATATAAAAATAAATTTAAATTGATTTATTTTATTCCATACAGGAATTTAAGAGGTTAGTATGACATTTTAGGGTTGATTAAAAAAAATTTATAAACTGATAACGTTGTTATTACTTTAACAATGAAAGAAAACAAATTTTGTCAAAATTCATATAAATTAGTTTTTAAAGCAAATACAATATAATTAATTGTTATAATTTATATAAATATATGGTTCTTTCAAATAAAATTTAGATAAGGATATATATCTCCATAATTAACCACTTGTGGATCTCTGGGTATTTTATATTAAGTTTATTAACCATTTATTATAATATTACTAAAGGACATTGTAAAATATAAACTATTTCACTAAGAGTTAAATCTAAAATATAGTGTTAATACGGTGACCTAAACATGATTAAAACTTATTTTTTTAGTGTATTTTGACCAGTTTAAAATTTATATTAGAAATAAATTAATTTGGATCCATTTGAAAAAGAAAATTGATTTATAATAAAATAATATTTAAATCTTTTCCTAAAGTGACCCTCACCTCTTTTATAAATGAGAACTTCCCCTTATCTCAAAATAACACCTCCAAAGCCTTTTGGATTTTACAAACACTACCCAAATCCCCTCCCAACGTCCCTCGCTTTCACCTATAGGCCTTCCCTTGAGCATAAATCCTACTTATGGAGCCATTTTGTTCAAATAAAAAAAGAGACACCCAATGAAGAGGTATGTATTTTATCTCCACCATCAATGTTCATTTCATTATCCACATTCTCTTTCATTATTATATATATACCAAAATAACATATCAGGTGCCATTTTAATACTTTGATGTTATTATAAATATTTTAAAACCATACTCATTATTCATTCAATCCTATGAATTATATTGTCATCATGTGTGTGTACGTACGACATAGCACCGCCACATTGGAGTGTAATTTTCTATTCAACACAATATTTTTTGGTCAGATATAATGATGAGTAAACTGAATATAAATACTTAAAGTAACATGATAATTACACTATAAAATTAAAATACCATCCAATTACACTACTTTATTCATTAATGAAATGATATCGTCGCTCGTGTGTATGTACAGCTTACCGTCTCTACGACGGGATGAGATTAGTTTCCAGGTTCCCATTCAACGATGTATATATAAATATATATTATTAATATGTATGTAGTATGAGAAATAATAATTCTACTAGATATATATATATATATATATACTATCATTTATCATATTCACTCAAATCCGTTCAATATGATATGAAAACGGAAACATCATTGATTTGAATGTATGGTCTACCATCTCCATGAACGGTTATTTCCATTTCATATATCTATTTATAATACATATTAATATTATAAAAAACTATAATATATAAATCATATTTTGTACTAATTACGTATTTAAATCATTATCTATATGATATGATCCTGAATTACATATTAAAACATGTATGATAATGAATACGATTATTACACAAAATGTTAATTTAACATAGAAATCATTATTAAATTTGTAGTATATATTCAAAAATGTATCATGTAATTTATAATAAATATGAATATGGTTCAATTATAATTTAATAATATACTATGTTCATTATGAAAGAGGATACACATACCTTCGACCGAAGGAAAGTGAAATGTAAGGGCTAATTCCTAAATCTCATTATTATAAGAGATATTTTATGGTTAATTTTTTTCTATAAATATTTATTATCAATGAAAATATTTCATAAAAGATAATACAAATTTATTTTTTTATGGCTACACTTTATTTAATACAACATTTTAAATGTTTTAATAATTAATTATTCTAAATCATTCATATAAATGTCTATATTTTAAAAAATTGTTTTAATGAAATCTATTTATGGACATGATTTTTTTAAATGTCAATGTATTTAAAAAGAATCAAATATTAATAGGAAACATTTTTTATCAAAATTTTTTAAATGAATTCATTTATAAATGTGTGAATTTTTAATGATTTTACAATATGGGATATTTTTATCACGAAGTTTTACTAATCATATTCAACTATATCAACATCAATTATGATATTTTATTATTGATTATGGTTGATTAAATATAATAAAATCATCCATATTTTAATGGATTAGAAATTATATGATTGAATTTGGTTGCGCTATTTTTATAACATTCGTGGTTTGTGGTTGAAGTGTTGACATTTCGTTTGTGATTTTTAATAAAAATGTTAATGTATTGATTAAATATTTTTATACTAGGAATGAAACAGACATAGTAAGTGATGAGTGGGTACCAATATATACCCTTGATGAATCGGTATGTCTCATGAGAAAAACTAGTGTTGAGTAATAGATAATGGATAAAAAATTATTTGACAAAAAATTATTTGTTGTCTTGGCATGTGGGCTAGAATATGTAGTAATTATATCTGGTGTTTGGCATTCCCTCTTTATGAAATTAGTTATTTCATATGATTATTTGACATGTATATTATCAATGTACATGTTTATATGATAATTATGGATTAATTCTCCCTTTACTATTTTCGTGTTCTAGATGGAAGGATGTTGTTTTTATTACTCATCTTTCCTTAAATGTTTCTAGATTCCTCTTAATTGTTTACACTTACATTGCATCTAAGCTCCTCATTTCTAATGTTTTTTTCCATAGATTCCAATAATTGTTTTATGTTTGATATGCAAGTCTAAGATAGGTGAATAATTGTGTTCTTAATGGATTATTTATTATGTATTTTATGTCTGAATGTGTAATGTAACATTTTTTTATATAATATATTTTAGAAGACTCCTAAATTGATCGATCCTTTAAGACTAGATTCCTTGTAATCATGCTAAGGTCTTAAAATAATGCGCCCGATTTAGTATTCTGGGATTTGGGCATTAAACATTTGAAATTATAATATAAATTACAAAATATATATATATATATTTATGATAAATTAAATTTTTAATAAATAATTGGTCATATAGAATAAATTGTTTCAATAAATCGTAAACAATTACAAAATAATGTGAGATTGCAAAGATAACTTTTACCCTTTTTTAATTTTAATGTAAAAATACAATGGATGGGATAATTCAAAGTGAAACATAAAATCTCTAGACCTATGGCTTAAAAATTGTATTTAATTTTTAATGGGATGAATATACACCACATTAGAGTTAATTAGTGCATAATAAAAATTAACTCTAAATGAAATGTAAATTAAGAAAAAATCACTTACATTTACCTCCATTTTGTATGAATTTTTATAAGAATATTATAATATGAATTTAATATTGTTATTTACATATTCTAGATCAATAATCATATTTATTATATCATATATTATTTTTCGTAAATGTATTATTACACATTTGATAATAACTCTGGTTATATTAACTATTTCTGTTGTTAATTTCCAAGTTTTTAATGTTTTTTTTTGTTATTTTTTCCCTATTAAATCGGTAATTATTTAAAAATATACATGATTTGAACTATTATGTTAATATTGTATATATTTATTACATATTTATTAAATGTTTAATATAAAATTGGGTCATAGTAATTATAATAAAATGATATTGGGGATGGTTGGTCATACATATGAAGGAATATTAATTCCATTTTCTAATCATATTAATAAAATCAAATGTCACACACACACACACACACACACACACATATATATATATATATGTAAAAATTGTACTATATTATATACTATATGTATATAATATCAGTTTATTAAAACATTAACTAATAATGTTACCTCTATTTCAGGTAAATGTTATTGGTTAACACCAAAATACTTCTAGTGTTGGATTTACGAACAATGATGTACTTTTAATAGATGTGGAGGGAACATGGGATCTTCTGTTGGTAGGGTTTTAATGATTAATATGGCATTATATGTGTTACGAAATGAAGGGGATAGTTCTATTTATTGTGCATGAGATGTGGATATCTTCTAATTGTCAAAAGGTAAAAACTATTGGGTGGAATCCATTAAATCATGTTTATAATGAAATGAATAAAATATGGTCCATGTGAGGATATTTACATAATATATACTACCAATGGATTTTTAACATGCTTCTAGGTCATTTTTAAATGCATGAAAAATGTTTCTCTAACATGTAAACTCATATTAAGATTAATATACATAATTAATATTAATCAATTTAACTATTGTTTTGGGTTAAATCAAATTTTACATTATAAGAAATTATAAATTATTCTAATTAAAAATTATAGAAACCATTTTTCCAAAATTTAAATTACATAATTGAAATACATTAATTTAATATTAATCTCATTGTAAAGACTAGAATGTGGCATTTTAATGATAAAGTAATAAAATTATCACAATATTTCTGTATCATAATTAAATGTAAAAATAATTAAAAAAGGCAGAAATAGTATTAAAAGATGAAAAATTGAAATAATCATACTTTCAAACAAATAAAAATATAATTTGACTCTATAATATAATTAGATGAATAGTTAGTTTTTAATTAATATATTGTGTTTTCACTATTAATAAATAATTTAAACTTCATCGAAAAAATAAAATTTTTCGACATAATATCCCATGAAAATTTTATAATAATAATGGATGAATATTTTTTCAAATAAAATATAGAAATGTTCCAATGCTGGGTTTCAAAATAGTTTCACCGTCTACTGTTTGATAAAAATAGATTTTATGAAAAAAATATTATTTATTATTATATTATTAATATAATATATAATGGGTGACTACAAAATAATATTACTAAATATTTAATATATTAATTTCATTAGAATAATTTAGTAATCATAATTAATTTAATTTATTCGGATTAATTTTAGTTGGCACATAATAATTTTAATTATAAAATTAATTACATTATATTAAATTGGATTCAATATTTATTATTAATTAAACCGTATCCAATTAATTCAACTATATAGTTTTAATATTATGTTAATCATTTTCATAATCAAAAATTTAATGTCTAATATATATCTTATTTTAGTAATTATGTAAAAATAATTTGTTCTTTTGTAAAACATGTTCTTTTGATTAACAAAAACCATCGTTGAAATTTGTATTTTTTCAATAATATAAGACAACCATAGAGTTCCTTACAGAGAATGATGAAAATTTGGTTTCATTTAATTCTAGGAAAAATCTATATTTTTTGTAACCTAAATTTATATATATATTTAGTATAAATCATGATAGGAATAAAAATTAATTTTTCAATATATTTCCCCAAACTAGATATAACTAAACAGTGCTCCATGCTCAATGTATATATGTTTTTTATAATTAATCTCCATATTGAATAGGTTTTTATACTAGAATGGAGGGTCGAGGGTGTGATAGTGGGGAGGTGATTCCCTCATATCAGAGTACTAAAACAGCAGAAATTGTTTTTTAACATACATAAAAACATTTAAAGTGAGCGCTGAATATGTAAATAAATTTTAATTGACTTTTTATTAATAATAAAATAATATTATATAAAATCATGAACCACTATGTCAATAATACAACACTTGTCACCCAAAAAGTAAACCATACATATAAAAGAGTACAATAGTAACTAAAATAAATGTACTAGATTTACTAGTATCTCAGAGACACACCATGTACCAAGAATCTAAAAATTGAAAAACTATACCAGCTCATCTAAAAGAACCATCATGGGAATCTCAACACAATCAGGCATCACTGGGCCTCATCCCTTTCTATAAGAAAATTCATCCACAACCTTCACATTTGACATATGATCTACATGTACACAAAGGTGCATGTGCATGTGTGAGAAATAATCTTAGTAGGAAATCATGACGAATACCTTATAAATAGGATTATATATGGGAATGAAAAATGAATACAACATATCCTAGAAGGGAAAAAAATATAAATATAAGTGAATCCAATAAATTTGAATCCATTTTCAATACCATAGTTTGTAATCTTGAGAAACTATAAATGTTCTACCAGAAATGTCCATATCTATATCAGTATAAATTTATATCCCCATACCTATAAATTTACACATATATTTGAAAATACATGAGTAATTGAAATAAATATCATAAACTAACCAGATTATGGTACATGGGTCCAAATTTCTGATCACCTGGTTGTTTAGTGTTATGGAATGGAGTTGGATTTTGTTCAACTAAAGAGGTGAGTCATTAATATTATCTCTCGTTTCAAAATATATATAGACAAGTACCTTCTTCAACCAATTATGGAAATATATTTTTTCATTGTATGTCACCAAAGAAAAAATACTCTTCTTAATCCGAGGTTCACCCATAATCGCATACATTCATGATAATCATGGATTCCAGATTAGTACGTCCAAGAAATATTGTAATTGTTCACTAATCAATACACCATTCTGCTCAAGCAATGTATATAATGTCTAATTTCTACGACCTAGATCTCAGTCCATAAGTGTTCATGACATATTGACCTCATATAATCATAAAGGGACTAATCCTTGGGTAGTCTTCCTAGAGAACTCACTAGTGATAAACCATTCCCTATTAGTGATTCAAAATAAGGGATTAAAATTTTATCCCTATCAACCATAATATTTTAATCATTCCTGGTATACAATGATGTGAGATGTTATTCTCGACATCCCAGTCATGTAATATTTTTGGGAGTGTGTAATCATCTTCATCACATATCATTATAAAGATAGAGAAACGATCCACATCAAATATAAACTATGGAAAGAGGAGTCTTCCTCATCAATCAGTAGAGCATAATTATCCATGTGTATCATTTCTAGGAATTACATTCCCATATATTATAGAATATGGATCAGTATAAAGATAAAAATAAACTCTAAAAGACATCCCAATAATGTAACAATCAAATATGTTTTTCTTATTGGAATAATCCAAGCTAGTACATCTGAGTTTGAATCTATAAAAATTAAAATAGCATGGATCAGATTCCAAATCCTATAAAGAATGTATGGGATTCCAATTGATAAATTAAGATGCATCACATCATGATCACTATCCTCCAACAATTTATCAAATCTTGTAAAAATCCTTTCATCAGTAATAAATAAGTGAAAGGATAACTGAAATAGTGAGGGTTGTCAAATTCCCCACCAAAAAATAATTCCATAGCCCCATGGTTTCACATTTGTTTCATGGGTTCTATGGTTACATCCAATAATATATATATATATATATATATTCAAATATGATGTCTTATCTAAGGTTTTATCATGTAATGGGAACCTATTGGGACCCTCATTTCAAACATTGAGAGGCATCCTACATATGATATTAGCAGTAAAAACACAAGTAATGGAAATATATATGGGATCATTATCCATATGTAATGAAAGAATCTTTCATGTAATCATATAACATCATGAAAATAGAAGAATCATATAAGGGAATCATTTGAATGGTAAATAGGTAAAAACATCCTATAGAAGAACCTCAATATATTGTATGATGATGAGGAATATTATTTGGGGTCCTTGAAATGGTACACATCAAAGGGTTGTAGATGGGATTCCAAAGATAATTCATCGACTAAGGAATAACTCAAGTTATCCATGGAAATGGAATAAGTTTGATTAATCATACATGAGGGACCCAATGACGAATTTTATGTTGAGGAATCCTACATCGGATCCTCATTAATAACTAATCTAATGACATCATTTGTTTGAAGGGAACATCTCGTTAGGGATACATCATCACAGAAAATCTATGAAGGTATATGTTAAGTATATATCTCCCAGATCATCTTATATTATGTTCATCATTATAACTTTTTGACAATTGAGTTCATCAACCGATGGAAGAATATCTCATTTCAATAAACCCTGCCTTGGAGTCCTCCAAATAGCCCAAAGGTGTCACAATCATAATATACACCCTAGTTAAATAAAGAATATGACATTTTCACATTTATCCATATTTATGAATATAATATTAATATTACTTTAAAGTGGAGGCTATGCTCGATGTCGTACCCAATACACAATAATGAGTTTCTTGGGAATCTTACATTGAACTCTAATAATAAAATAATATTATTTTAAATGGAAGTTAACACCTAGCCATTGTAATGGATGGAATGAACACAACTAAATATAAAATGATTATATATGTTTCTCAAATATTTTTACTCCTTACAATAAATGTTAGAGAATGAAAAATGTGAATGAATCCAATTTTAAGCATAAACATTCTAATATTTTTTAAATTGTCGATTAACCGCCTTTTGATGGCGAACCTCTTTTAAATCCACTTTTTAACAATTTTATGTGTTATATTTGACAAAATAAAATTCTTCTTTATAATCGGGATATCAAAATTTTCTTTGTGTAAATTTTTGATATTTTTCTGAAAATGTTCATTTTATAATGAATAGTGGAAAATGTTGTATTTTAATTCAAAACCTTTTTTAATCTAATTTATTTATTTGATTAAATTATCTTTTGAATAGGCTTTAAAGTTAAATTAGAATATATTTTTACCATTTAATCCAATATTGGTCATTGGAATTAATTTCACTTTGAAATTGGACTTAAACTACTGTAAATGTTTTGATACTTATTGTTTCATAAAAACACGCTATTTGCTCTGACAGCGAGAATTAAATATTAAATTAATTAATTTAACTTATAAGTTTTTAATTTTGTAAAATTTACATCATTTTTTAATTCAGAATATTAAATATAGATTAGGGTGATGTTTTGGTATTTTTCTGATAAACATCAATTTTTGATGAATTGTGAAACCACTAACTGGTACTTAAAAAGCTGATTTTTCGTTTAAATGATATTTTACCAACACTGTGTTTTGAATTTCAAAAATCTGACATACATGGTTGTCGTTAGGATGTAAAATGTGGTTCAATGGGATTAAAACAATTTTTTTGGTGAATAGTAACTTTTATGTTTTTAATCACGATTAGAGATAATTAGTGTAGTTTAAGGTAAAAATTATTATTTAATAATATGAAATGACCTAGACACATGTCCTACCATTATTGGATGTGTCATGGAAGACCAAGAAAACCCATGAGTCTATTTCTGGGACCACATGGAGACTCTTGGTTTAGATAATGACATTAATGCCTTTTATTTAAAGTAAAAGTAAAAATGTCACAAACATGAGTTGTTTTACTAAAATAATTTTTACATGGGGTTATACAAGTCAAATTTTTACTATAAAAATTCAATTAGAAAGATAAAAAGATTTAATAAATCATGATATTTTTTTATTTTTAGACATTAAATAAATTAAATTATTTATGACACCATGATGATGCAGCGATGACCTGATTATTTAATGATTTAAATAAAATGAAAATGTAATGTAAAATCTAAAACCTACACTTTTCAAAAACCTATTGGATGGGTGTATTTATAACTCTTATAACCTTATCCTCGAAATATATAATTTTGGGACCTTTAAAACCCGAAAATCATATTATAATAAAGAATACTTTTATAACATTCCAAGAGTGCCCCTCCTCTTTTCTTATAAAAGCCCCCCTCCACTACCACCTTACCCACACATCCAAAGCCTTTGGCACTGACAAACCCTGCCAATTCCATCTCTCTACATCCCTCTATTCAGCATTTAAGCCTCACTTTGGGCAGAATCTTTTCCAAGGATGCCTTCGAGCTTAAATCAAAGAGAGTTACCCGTTTTAAAGGTAATATTTTCTCTTGTGTTCTTATGTTTTATTTTGCTTCTCCAACCCCCTAAACCCAATTTATTCTTTTCTTTTGTAACAACACCAGTATCTTCCATTTACAGGGATGTTTTTATGTGATTTATTCGAGCTACACTTACACACACCTTCGTCTAATGGTTAAATAACATATTGTTTCTGTTGTTGGTGATTTTCGGCCTCACGAAACGATGATTGTTCAATATTATATTAACACCATTAATGGTGGCCATTATGATGTCACTCTATTTTATATATGATATATATGGTATTTAGGTTTACTATATTCTTCTGTATTTTATATTCAAATCATAGCTTTATTTTTTTCATGTTGTTCAAATGCGATAATTTCATATGAGGAAGTGTGGACTACCGCCCCCTCATGTGATGTGACTCGTTAATGCAATTCATGGAATGTATAAAGAATGTAATTAATAAAAATATGTGACCGATATAACATATATATTATTATAGAATTATAATATATATATATATATTTCATTTATTTTTAATTCCATTAATATGAAAAAAAATTGAAAGTTGCATTCATGCGTACGTACGGCCTACCGTCTCCATGAACGGTGCTTTTCATTTTTATCTCCAAATGTTATGGAATAGTATAAAATGAATATTTACTGGATATATATGGTATTTTAATCATTAATAATATTCTTTTAATGATTTACTTAAAACTACATGGGTAATCATTTTCAAACGAATTCATTTTTTTACTCATGTACCAAACATCGGCAAAAACATCTAATATGAACTAACATTATTAAACAAATTTTTATAACATTATAATATGTGATATGAAATTATTAATAATCATTAATGGAGGTCCTTAACCAATTATAAATTGAACAATGTTTATTATTCCGGAATATAATGAAACGAACAAGACAAGTCGGACTTGAGGTAAGGGATCCTAGCCCTCTCATTATTTTTAAGTACACACTTTTATTTCATACCTTTTAAGCTCATATTTTTTATGATTGAGATGTTATTTGATATTAAAACAACTGTAAATTTTATTTTCATATGATTAGAGACCCTATTTTCTCTCATAAATCCATTTTGGATGTTTTAGTGGGGCCGTTAGGCTACCGAATTTTCGTAAGAGATCTAACCTCTCTCATTCTTTTTATGTACTCTACTTTATGTCACTACTTTTACGATCCTCTTTGTTATTTTGGGGGATGTTGTTTTATATTCCACATTCTTTACATTTTATATTAATATTATTATAGTACCTATTTGATCTCATCAATCCATTTGTGGAAGTTTTAATTGGCGCCGTTAGGCTGCCAAATTTTCGTAAGGGATTTTTCATCTCACATTTAGTTCCGTGAGATTTATGAAACATTCGCCACCATTTACTTTGAGTGGTGTATGTAGTTCCCATTATTATACTCTTTTTGTAATATAATTTCATTTATGGGTATTTACATATTCATTGTATGGAACTTCTTCAATGGGGTGTACATTTCGAAAGTTACCCAAGTCGGTAAGGGAACCTTTCATCCTCCTCTTTTTAAAAGAATTATTTTTTTATGTGACTTAATTCACAAACTATTATGTTGGGATATGTTCTTCTATATAATTATTGATGTAAATTTTATTTCCAACTAATGAGATACCCTTTTTATCTCTCATTAACTCTTTTTCTGAATTTTGAAGTGATGTCGTTAGGCTGTCAAATTTTTGCAAAGGAACTTCTTAAACCAATTTTGATTCTTTGGGATAAACTTGTACTCCATGAATACTTCATTATATGAATATGTGTGAATAACATTTGATTTTTTTACACTTAAGATCCACTTATATTTGGTGTATTCGTTTGTCACACATAATTATGTAATTGAATTATCCTTAATCCAAGGATACAGTCTTTTATGGGACATCATCTCAATCTCCTTTCATTGAGGCATATTTTGTTTTATACACAACCTTCTTTTATACGGTGTATAAACCACTTTGACTTTTACTTTTTTCCAAAAGGAATCTTTTTTTATACGAAATGTTTTACTAATACACAAAAGGGAATGTTTTTGTCGTACGTATGCGGCGACGACGACTTCTCCGCCTCCCTGACCATTATTTGAGTTTCAGATTCCTCTACAAGCCATACTTTTTTTAAAAGAAAAATAAATACCCTGTTTTAATTTTATTTTATTTTGGTATTGAAAATGGTTTTCATAATGTTTTTATATCAATGTGTTGTATTGATATCTTTTGATTGAAAAGTGTAAATGTTATGTTTTCTTTATGCATGTTTTATGAGATATGATTATGTTATGGTTCTTGGGCATTATTACGAAGACGGGTGGTTCCGTGATAAACTAAGGGCGGGTGAGCCTAATATAGCTCTCCAATGCATTGGGTAATGTGAAGGAGTTAAGCGTTAAGGTTTCTCTGAAGAGATTTATGGAATATACTGTGATGGATATTCCAAACATAACCAAAAGGGTAACTACCTACGTAAGAATGTTATGAATGCATCAAGTTACCATTATGTCTTATGATTTCCATGATTTATTCATGATATGTTGAGGTATGTTAAAGTGCTTTTGTTTTATGGGTAAGTATTATTTCATTCTTATGTATACATGAACTCATATTTCCTTTCCATATTTTTTATAACCCTTACTGAGCTTTTTATGCTCATCCCATGTTTTTGAAATGTTTTCCACAGGTCAAGGGAATGGTAAAAGATATGATGATAGTGTCAAGGAATTGTCAAGTAAGGATCCATGTTTTATTTTAAATATTATTCCGTTGATGGGGAAAATTAATAATATCTTTTATTGTAACCAATTTGATTAAATATGGGATGTAATGCATGTTTTATGATCTAATTCTCTAAAACTCTAAACCTGAAAAGATCCTCAAGGTGTATTCTTGAAATATCTCATGATTAAGTAATGTTTAAGGCTGGGGCCTTATACATAACCAATGAAAAAATAGAAATAATTGAAAAATAATTGATCTAATTATATGTAATGGGTTAAATAATACGAAAAACCGAAAGGGTTACATGGGATAAGTACACAACATGTCACCCATGGTACATGATGAGTACTCCCAAAATTCCCCATGGGCATGTACTACCACCAAATATGGCATGTAAATTCCCCTATAAAGGATATGAAAGATGGGTACACAAAATTTAACCAACATGAAGAATATTTTCATCTCTCTAATACAACATGACATGTTATTTTCATGGTCATGAACTTTTACACAATATGTGACCCAATATCTGTATTGTCGTGTAACTTACACAGTTCTGTACCCATTGAAGGGAAGATGGGATGGCTTCTCAGCTGTATGAACTAAACCGAATACCTAAAATGTACACACTAGTACATTATATCAACATTAACAACATAATATCTCTTATATATGATGAACACACTATGTTTCACCCTGAACCGTACATCGTGTAACCTGGTATTCCTGAACAGAAAACATTTGAAATAACTGAAAGCACCATCTTCAAACCCAAATCAAAATAAAGGTTCAAAAGGTTCAATACTAAAGAATTAAAAAGGTATAAAATAAATAAATATCAAAAACTAATGGTTGTGGTTGTGAAACATAAAAACACATTCTTATGGGAGGAAATCGTCGAAGATTTGTTCAATGTTAGGGTAAATGGTTGAGCCCCATTGATCTAGCACATCATGAGATCCACATTAGTTTCCTTATCTCTCGAAATATATACTAATAACTCCCTATCACATTATATATTATGTGTTGGTGATGTATGAGGCTATAAGTAAAACATTAAATGCAAAATAGAAGAATGTAAAATAATTAAATGAAATAGAATAAAAATAATGAAGAAAATAAAATAAAATAAAATGGGGCCTTGACCAGACCCAACCCCCATCTCAATATTGTTCCTCACCCAGTTAAACAATTTTTTTCAAAACTCCACATCAATGAATGTATTTAAATATATTTCTACATTTAAAATATATTCCTGAATAAACCAACATGAATAATTTAATACTTATTTTATTAAATAATAAATGATTATTAGTTTAATAAAATTTTAAAGGATATAATTTATAAAAAAAATTATATCCTATTGCAAAAAACATATTTATTGACCAATGTAGTGGTCATAAAATTTATCCAACATCATTGTATTGGGAAAAATTACACATTAACACTTACAAGAATTTATATAAAAAAATTTGAATTTCTTCCTAATATTAAGTCTATAATAACATAGGCACTTACCATATCGCCACCATAAACATTCTTTTCCCCATGATTACTTATGATAATACTTGAATCCATGTTTACAATATAAAAATATTTACAAAAATCTATTTGGATTATCCGATGTCAAACCCCATAGAATCCACATCCATCTCCTATACAGAATACATATATCATTGAACGATCTAGTACTCACAACCAAATGAATACACAAATTATCATCCCAAAAAATGACCCTGAGAACAACATCCCATTAATTACATTGAATATATGCTAAAAATGTGAGTCACAACTATCAACTGAATAATAGTTCTATTCCTAACATATGGAATACGACACTATACTCATTTACTAAAACCTAAATAGTTTTACTTAGACAACAATGGAAACATTTGAAATGAAAATTATGTTGGTGGGGGATGATCCTATTACATGATAATAAAGAATACATCAGGATAATGCATCGTTATATCCATCCATGAGTACATTATGACTCAACAAATGGACTATGTAGCTCTATCGAGCCACAATAAAAAAACAATGGATAAATTTCATTTAACTTACACCTGACTCCATGTATTCGTACCATGAGCGCCTAGGTTCAAACTGGTGTCACCATATTGTGGTACACCATTCATTAATGTTGTCACCAATACCACATAGGTAAATTGTTCATTGTATCATATAACACCCAAGAAACCAAGCCCCCATGGTGTCGTGGAAAACAACATTCCTCATATCCCACAAGACTAATCAGAAGTTTTAAATGTTATAGAACTATATCAAATAAGTATGAAAACTCAAAACCTGAATCTTACTATACGTAGTCATCCATTATAGGGTTATGATTACCACACTACATGAAATGCCAGTTTCATTTATCTATAAGCTATTGTGGACCACCTATTAAAAATCGAGCACCTCACATGTTCCATAATTGTTTTCCACAACCACCCTTTACACAATGTCAGTATAGTAACATTAATATACCCATTATCTAACTATATATTAATCATTTAAATCATTTTTGAACTTGGATTAGAAGACATATAGTCCTTTCCTTCGAATAAAATATTTATACCAAATAAGCCTTGGAATATGTTCAAAAGAAAAAGGCTTCAACATGTCTTCAAAGAAAACATGACCCCCTAACGTACCTAAACAAAATAACTAGTGTAAATCAATGTTCACTTCCTAAAAAGGATTTTAAAATCATAGAGTATCCTCTCACATATGATTCATTCAATGAAATTTATATCAACATTGAATGATCTGAGCTATTCATAGGGCCTATAGATCTCCCCACTATCCCGACTAAATAATCACCATATCATGGCCACAAAGTATAATACCCCTAGACCAAATGATCAATACCCACAAATTAATGTAAGGATAATAAGGAATTATGAGGGAAAAAATAGAAAAAAATTCCTACAAGGGCCTGATACACACTATGAATTGTTATATGGAACTGATCAGAAGAGATTATGATACATACCTATAATTGAGATTGAATTGACCCTCATAGAACATTCATATGCGGGAATACAAAATAGAGGCCCATTTAATATGAAAATTCTAAATATCCATCATCATAGTACTATGTTATCTGAATACATAAAGATGTCCTATGTAACAAAACCCTTTAATTAGTATAATATAATGGAATTGTGTTTCCTATCAACCTTCTTGTATTACTGAACCTGTCATTTATGAGGAATTACTTATCAGCCTAAAAACCAATGCCTCAACATAGATCCACATATCATTCCATGAGAATGAAAAATATCTATTTATGTAGTTAGGATTAAATTATCCTAATTATTCAATAAAATTGTCACTGTAGAATTATTATAAGAGGTGTATGTTATCTTCTAAATAGGATTCCAAATATGCTTCTAGACTTTTATAGATAATAGTAAAAATCAATCACCGGCCATTTTCTAATGGGTGAGTAAAAATATATCCACAATTATTATGTACATCCACACAACAAGGGAATTTCTCAAAGAAGAAACATATACAACAATTACATCATTTATATAAATATATATCCCATACCCATTGCATCTAGGACTTCATACCCGAAGAAGTCTTCTCGATATACCAGTTTGATATCATTCAAAAGTTCTGAAATATTCCAAGCACTCCAAAATACCATATCAATAATTGATAATAATCTACATGACTGTGTACTCTAACATGGGTAGCTACGCCATGTACATGGTGACACAACATAGACCTCGAACAAGGAGTCTACACCCTACTTCACCATGTGTAATTCAAAAAAACAGACATTTCTAAATGATGAGAACATACATCAGGTCACCCTAAAGCAAACACCTTGTGGAATAATTTTCTCGAATATAAAAAATCTAAAACACCTGAAACCACTGTTTTCACCCTCAAAACAACATATCAACCAACGTTGAGTGTTAATAAAGCATAATATGAGCTTAAAAAAATCTATGAATATATGATTAGTTTTTGAAAATAAAATACATTAAGCAGAGACAACAAATTCTTCAAACATATATGTGGACCATTGCTACTTCACGCCGATCTATAATGATGAGAGATCAGTGATGGTATCCTGCTCTCTTCATTTGAAACGTTATTTATCCCTATTACATTATATCATAGGTCAAATAGAAGGATTTTGATGTAAATTGTGCACATGAATAAAGAGGGTACATTGGAAATGAATGAATTAAAATAATTGAACATGGGGAAATGGAAAACCAAGCAATAGGGGATAGATCTGGCCCGAATTCCCATATTTTGTTTATGCCTCACATATTATAATATCCCCATACCAAGATCAATATTTGAGATGGAATCACTATGAAATTATCCACTCAAAATATATACCATAATGAACATTCACAAATAATATTAAAATAATTTTTATTAAATATTAATTATTAATAGTTGTCTAAAATTATAATGTCTTCGATTTCTTCTAAACATCAATCCTTTATTAAAAACTGTATTATGAGACAAGAACAGATGTTAGAAAAATTATTCTATATAATATAATTTTATAAAATTAATCTTATACACCTCGCATGAATGTAAAAAAAAATATAGTTTCTCAATATTTTTACAGAAAAATAGGGGTCCATAAATGATAAACGTTAAATATCTTAATTTAGTTGGATATTACATTCTCCCAACCATAATTAAATTACTTCATCAAAATGTCAACCTTTTCAAGGTAAATAAAATTAAACATTTTGTAATACAATTACTTAAAACTGACATCATAAAGTGTTTAATAAAAAATCCTTCTTAAAATTGAGAAATGAATGTACAATTTTCATCTATAATAGTAACATAAATATAATTATAGATACGATATTAAATTTAAGAAATAAAAATTGGACATGGAAGAGAAAACAAACATTCATATATTATTACAATGATATTGAACTTTTATAATAGAATATTTTTTTATAAATACATAAACCAGAGGATTCAATATTGTTCATTTATATCAACAAAAATAATTATTTCATAGACCCGCTATTATTTCTATACTCTTTTATAATAGATGAAAAAAAATAAATACTTTTAAATATTATTCAATATACACACACTTTACAATAAATTTTTATAATCAAAATCATTTCATATTGTTGTCACATTAAAATATTTCATCATGATCTCCTATCATATGTGGTAAAGTAATGTGGTACACTAATTTTTAGAACCACATCAGAATATAAACCTAAATAATTTAATAAATTTCTCAATTTTACTAGGATTATTATCCAATACATAAATATAAGTTCACTGAATATCTAGAATTAAATTATTATCTTCATGAAGTAGCTCTTAATTATCACTTTCAAAAATTTGGAATACTTTCGTTATCTATTTTCTTAAAACATTATTATATCTTATATTTCCCAATATATTAAATAAATAAATATATTATTTATTTTTCCTTATGTAAAATATATGTTATTAGATATATTCATTAAATATAATGTAATTTATACTCTATCCACAATTGAAAAACTACTTTTCTAATTAAAACATTAATTAGTTCCAAGTTGGCCTGTAATTTCATATTTATATTTCCCATATTAACCATATAGTTATCTAGAAATCATTATATCAACATAAAGAAACTAGTTGTGGGATATATTTTAATCCATCATGTGTTTTCCAAAAAATAAATTTCCATTGAATCTCTTTTCAAGGTAACATTCAACATTGTTCTCAAATACCTAATGAAATTTAACAAAAAAAACAAACATATATATTTCATTACACTTATTATTAATAAATAATTGATAAATAAATCAGATAAAATGATTCATGAATCAAAATAAATAGACATTATTCATTCTATAATGATTGTATCAATACAATAATTTTTGAATTTTACCATTTAGCATGTTCACATATATATTACCTTTTAGGATTAAAGAATTATTTTGTGTAGTGCATAATCTCTCTATATGGAGAAAACTAAATAACACTATTTTAATGCATCCCTATAAACTCTATTTCATGGTGACACTTTTCACTACACATATAAAAAAATTCAAATCACCTCACGAATTTCCAATAGGGATTATTTCAGAAATTTTGACACATTGAAAATATATTTGTTTCTTCTCCATGGTCTACAAATTTTATTTACCTTAACCATATTTTTAATATTTTATCATTTATTTCCATTCAAATAATTATCATGGTTTCATTTTACACTATACATGAAAGAAAATCCTATTATTTTCCATAATTTATTAGTATACTTCCTTATAAAATTATTCAATGTGGGAATATCCCAATTTCTCTTCATTTATCAATCTATATTATTATTTTTCATTCTCTTATCATATTTCATCTGTTAAAGTCTTATTATATAGATAAATAATTATTTTTCTGTTTATAAAATTATATTACCTCGTTATATGATGCTAATGTTTGGTATAATAGTACACATAGAATGAATGTATGAATCTCATCGAAGGTATTATCATTTTTACTCTTTTTAAAACATGTCTTGGTGAGGTTAAAAATATATGTTCTAAGATCCCTTTATAAATTAAGTCACATATTATATGAAATCATTTGATTATGAAAGGTAATTTATAATCCAAAACTGGTGAAATACACAACATAAATTAGAATATATACGTCTATGTAATCTCGTAATCGTAAACATTTATTCATTGCGAGTTCCTTAACTTTTAACCAAAAATTATTTCATTGGGGTTTGTTTTATAATATATATTTTTCAAAATATAATTTAAAAAGTCTCAAATAAACTACCTTTGATACAAACTATTCTACCCCAAGCCTATAATCCTAAATATTTTTCATTAATTTATTATATTGAAAGGATTATAAGGAATAATATGACCATATATTGATCAGTTTTGTAGTTTCAGAAAATAAAATTACATCCATGATACCCATTTTTCATTGGAAAATATAGTAAATTATATAAAAAATAAAATCAAATAATCCTTGTAAGGAATTTCATGAATTAACATTAATATCTGAGAAAAGGAAAACTACCCAATGTGGAGATCAAATTACTAGTAAGGTTCATGTAAAATAGAAGTAATAATGAATCAATGAGAATAATAAATATTGTAATGTGAAAATTGAAATAAAACACTATTTTATAAATAAATTTAAAATAAAAATTATCCATAAATTATTTATAGTAAAAATATCAAGTATGATAATAACTAAATAATTAATGGAGGAAACAATTTATCATTATGTTTCATTATTTCTAAGAAATGATGCCAATACCGGTATGATATATCATCAAGAACCTATAAAAATAATATGTAAAAAAAATTATATTTAAAATATAATCATCTCATAAGACTACTAATGCATTGAATGGATTTTATTAACATTTCCCCAAACTATGTTCTGATTTTCCAAATCATTTTTTATATATGGAATAAAATATTGAGTTCATAATCAAATATCCCTTGGAAATATCCTTATTTAGTGAAGGATGCAAATTTATTAATTTTACATTATTAATAAAATAACATTCAATTTAAAAACTATATAACAAAATGGTATATGATTTAGGAAATAATAATATCCATTACATAAGAATTGGGATATTTCATTGAACTGTATGGTATATTAACAATTTTCCATAAGGAAGTGATTTTTTAAAGTTAATGTTAATAATAACAATAGAATGTGACATTAAAAAGATAACTTTAAATAATTTTCTATTTTCAGGTCAAAATAAATATGAAGGGTTAATTTAATGTGAATCATAAAATAGAACTATTATGATTTAGTAAAGATATTAAATGAAAAATTTGTGTTATATAACCCACATCAAAGTGAATTGGTGAAGAAGGAAAAATAATTATCAATGGAATGCAATTTGAGATGAAATCATTTTTTGGATTACTATTATAGAAATAAATTATATTAGGATCATAATAATATGTACTTATGGACATACATACATGATACGAGTGAATTTTTGTTTCCAAAAATAATTATAAATAATTGAACTAAAAAATATCAAATCCTATTAATGTAACATAATCAAAGAATCACAATAATCTTTGATATGACTAAATTAGAGTTTAAAAGATCATAATAAAGATGGAGAACATTAATCAGATTTTTGTTATGATAATTAGAATAATATAAATAAAATGATGGAAAAATAATAATGAATATTGTGTTTCAATTTCTATTATATGTAATGTGTAGTATAATATTTTTATGATACAAGTAATGATATAGCTTTAAAATATAATAATGACATATAATCATTTCAAAAAATAATAAAATTTTATCAATAACAGAATGGTAGTATATTACCTAAAATAAGGTTATCCTTTTTTATGATTATAAGAAAGTAGGTCTTTCCTTCCCATGGATGTTGTCAACACAATGTAAATAATATATATATATATATATATATTCTTATCAATAAAATCCCTTGATATGAGGATCAGATTCATTGTTTACTTATTTAGGTAATCCCTCGATCTGATGCATCTGAATATCTATCTTTTTACATGTGGAATCCATTGAAAATTATGATGATTTAAAATACATTAAAATGAATATTTTTAGTACGGAGACAACCATAATTACATTAAATCGAACCGATAACCCAAAACTATTACGAAGACTAAAAAATATGTTTGTGCTAGGAAATTTAAATAGATCTTGAAGAATGAAAAATTTAAAATTATATCAATAAACAATATGATGTTCCAATCCCTTCGAATTATGTGGAATTTATAATAATCATCCCAACAGTCAAATTTCCCCACCAATATTCATTTTTCACTAAGTTATGCAAAAAAAATAAGACACCATGAAATTGAAATATTATAAAAATATGTATTATGTAAATGTCTGATATTGAATAGGATTGTACTATATTATTAGAAAATATTACATTAATTTAGAAATAAGTGTACGGAATATTATTTTAACCTTAATATAATCTAATGGAATTATATAGAAATATAAATATGATAATATTTATCAGTATCAGTCGAATTCCATCAATAATAGTATTATGTTAATGTCTAAATACTTTTTAGTATGATAAGTATATATAATGTGTAACATAGGATCTGATATAGATTAATCTGTTGGTTATCGAAATCATACTCATTATGATAGTTGTGATGATAAGAATATTTTGTATACTCGTAATAAAAATGATCTTATATTATATATTCTTAAATAAATATTTTTCCAATAAAATCAATCTAAAACACTTTTGACATAAAAAGTTTGTTTTCATGTATTGGGAAATTGCTTATTATTTTAAAAAATAATAAATAAATATTTAAGGAATATAAATTTTTAATCCATAATCTCCCACTTATTAGAAAAAAAATTCAAAAATTAAAATAATAATTACATTGAAAAAAATAAAATATATTTCATTTATGTACTTCATATTCACAATTATTCTTTAAAACCCTAAATCCTTATGAGTTTATAATTCTTATGAATATGATGTAGATTGTTATGATTTAATGAATTAACTCCCTTTTTTGATAATATGACTTTATAAGGATCTTTTTATCATTTAGAAAGAAACATCACCCACTTTGTATATATTTTCATCATAAAAAACCACTTTCTATTAAAAATCTCCATATTTTTATTTTCTGAAATTGAATGGGCTATAATATATTAGTTTCCGAAAAAATTAAGAGAAATAAAAATCATAATAAAAAACATAATTATGTAACCTATAATAAAAAATTGAATGAAAATTCATAAAATCATAATAAAATTTTTTTTCAAAATTCATAATTGGATGAAGAATTAATTCATTTAAAAATAACTAACCAAATTTTATAAATAATATAATAAAATTAAAATTAAAATTAAAAATTCCATTGTCAATGATTTCAAAAAAACTTCATCTTATTCAGTTATATTTTTTCATTCTCCATCATCAATATCTATTATTCTTGAATTTGAGTTTTATCTGAAAAAATATTTGTTCTTATTTATAAATAATTTAATTTCCACATCAAAATTTTTGTGTCTTGTAAAAACTAGAATCATATATTATTTCATTCATTTCAACGCATTTAATTCAAAACTTTGATCAACATTTTAATATCTAAATCTCTCCATAATCATTACACACTATTCCATGTCCTTTGGTAATTGGTTGAATGATTGAAAAAACACATTCATATGTTATTTACATCATAAAATTTTTTATCATGTAATTCAATAATTACATTAATTGAGTTATACAACATCAACTATTGATAAAAATATTTCATATGAGTCTAGGTTATTTACTAGTAAATAATAATATGAACCTCAAGTTGAATAAGGTTTCAATTAAAATGTTACTTGATTTTAAATTTTCATTCATACATTCATGAATAATTTTACAATATGATTCTAGATTTCAAATATTTAAAAAATTTCCATCAACAAATTTTAGTGAGTAAAAAATTTAATAAAATCATTAAAATTAAACTATTATAAATGAATCTAAATATTATATTTAATCATCAAGATATTTGAAACAAAATTTTCCCACTTGCACATTATTGTTTTTCTTCGTTTCTGTCATTAAAAAAATTTTCATATCTTTTTTATAAGCATTTTTTATAATTATCATTACCACAATATATTTACATGGAATCTATATAATCAGTGTTTTGTTTATAATCAACCTTATTATTTGAATTCTGATCATCATCATCTTTCTTATAAGATGTTTTTGAATTTTTTTATGATGATTATTCTCTATAATTTTTGAAATATCATTCGTTATCAATAACTTTTGGTAAATACAATGATGGTGATGATGATAATTTATCATTCTGATTTTTACAATTTTTATATTCTTATTCATTGTTCACACCATTATTGCAATCATATTCCTATTATATCTCTTTTTCAAGTACATCATATTAATTTATTTCATTATCTCTATTTTAGTATCTTTTTTAATTATTTTTATCCATATTGATATTTGATTCCGGAAATTATTATCCTACTTCATCCTCAATCATGTTTTCTAACTATCCTTCAATTTTGAGATATCCTTTTCTTGGGGGTCATTATTCTATGTATTTTTATTTTATTGGTGGTTTATATTTATCTTCAACAACCATTCATTTGAGATTTTCATAAAATTAATGAACCCCAACATGCAAAAAAAATATTCATATTTTGAAAATTATACCACCTTTAGGATTCACAAATAAATATCATATTAAAATCATGAAATGTTGAGTCTCTACAAAAGATACTTTATTATAATCTAGAAAATAAGAATTATTATTCCTCTTCTAGGAATTTAATTTTAATAACCAACATACATAGTTGTGTTGAAGGTGATTTTTAGAGTCTTACATAACAAACATTTTTTTGGTAAATTGTATCATACCTTTATGAATAGTAACCTCCCAATATGAATAGTAATATGATCTTATGGATATAAATGTTACCCTTATGAATAGAAATACGAACCTTATGACTAGTAACCTCAATAAAATATATTTTTTAATTTTTACAAATAAATTAAAGAAATTTTCATTATTTAGTATTAAAATATATGCAACATTAAAATGAAATGAAAATTAATTTTTAAATATATATAATTTTATTAATAAATTTGGACAGCTTATTATCATTTTTCTATAAAATATATTGGATGAATATCAGGAAAAATTATTGAATATATAATGATTAATTTTAATTAATTTCAGTCACTATTTTTATATAAATGAATTTATTTGGTTAAATTTATATTGGATCATATTAATTGTTTTTTTATAAACACATATCGATTATATTCAATTGGTTTCTATGTTAATATTAAAATAATTTGTAACTATTTATCTCAACTGTATAATTTTATATGATTAATAACCCAATTTATAAAATAAAATTTAGCAGCAATTATATATATTATTGTATTAATATTTTAATTATATATTGTTTTTTGATAAAAGTTATCATTATGGAAAAAAATTCCAGTAAAAAAGTCATTATTGTGTGAAACACATGATTCTTAGGGTTTACCATGTAAAGAAAGCTAAAATTTATATTTCAGGTAATGAATGAAACACTCCAACTTTCATGAAACAATAGTTTATCATTGTGTTTTATTTAAATTATGATATGAATAAAAATATACATATAATAAAAGTAGAAAATCATAATTTATTGAAATACAACATATTGTATATCATTAAATTAGTTTAATATTAAATTTCAATAGATGGATATCTTGTTACCTATATCTGGTAATCATATAATTATATACAAGTTTAAGGAAGGTATTAATATCTTCACTAATTTTCTTTTCAATTTTCAATATTATTTCTTTGTGATCACGTATATAAGGATCAAATAATTGAGGATTTGGATTGAACCATTCTTCAATACATTCCCAATATGAGGGATTATACTGATTTATTGCCTTATTAGTAGGAGGTTCCTCCTCTATATCGAGAGTTTGATATATTTATCAAAAAAATACCAGTATATCCTTAAAAATCAAAGTATTCTACACAATATCAACAATTAGGTTATAAAAAATAGATGGTATTACAAGAGAATATAGAAAATTATTTTATACATCGATCTTTTAAACTAAGGTGTGTTTTGATCCTATTAATCAAGAAGAAGAATGGGTCGATGAGCCAATGCATTCATTATTTTGAACCAAAAAATTAAGTATAATAAAAATGTATCACCTAAAATGGATTGATTCAAAATTTGATAAACTATTTAAGGGACCATATTTCTATACAGTGGATCATCATCCACGATATAAAAATTAAAAGGGGATGAAGGAATATATTTCGAATACCAAATTTTGAATTAGTAAATAAAACTAGGAGGGTAAATTTATTCCTTTCAGACTAAATAATGATACATAATTGTTCTGTTCATAATTATTATATTCATTTTAGTTTACCAGAAAATAAATTTTTAGTGTTTATAGATGTTATTTTTATCTAACCCTAACTAATTGAGGTGAAGGAATAGTATCTCAGTACTATGAAAAATACGAAAATAAACATATTCTAAAATTAAATTTATAAAAAATAAGAAATATATTTTTTGTAATTATAAATAATAGGTAATGTAATTACTATTAAAGGGATATATGTGGTTTCATATAAGAAAAAATCAATTGAGGAGTATACCTATCCTATATACATGTAAGAGGTCCAATGTTTTCATAGACTAGATTGGTATTACTAATGATTTGTGAGAAAATTTTTAAAATTATAACTACATATAAATAAGAATATTATTAGTGGATTTTGGTATACCTAGAGTCATTAATATGAAGAGTGATTTATGGATGTAATATAGAGTCTTATAACTAAACTAGTCATCAAACATCCATTGATCAGGTAAACATTAATGGTATGTAGAGATAATTCGATGATGTTGTTAAGATGTGTACTAGTGTATAATGATAATTTTATAGAATACACGTAAAAGAAATTGAATATTAATTTGAAGAAATATGAATAACATGATGTAGAGTTGGCTATATTGACTGATTCATATAATATTTTTGAGAACAATCTTAATGAGAAGTAGCTTGAAATATAAATTCATTATAGTAACCATGAAAAATATCCATATAAAAGTTTTTTAAAACTCACTAGTGATGAGTGTTAAATATGATAAATGAAAATGAATTCTAAATCCACTACAATCCCAAGAAATAACATAATGTGATGGTTTTTCTATGTATAATGTATTCCATAACCATACAATTGATTAATATTGAAAAAGGAAAAATATTATTATCCAGGCAAAGGATGGACATGAGTTTGATAAAAGGGAAAATCCTAATTACTTTCTAAAACTATTTATCATAGAACCCATATATATAAAATAACGTATTATCAAATATATTATGTGGAAATAAAAATAATGTTGTAATTTAATAGAAAAGGGAAATATATATAGATTAAAATGTGTGAAAGAACTGTTAGATATATGTAACATATATGTATAACATCCAACAGTGATATGAGAAAGTTTCATTTTAATTATACACATATAATATCATTCTCCATCCACCCATGGATCAAAATGATATATAAATATCTATCCAACTACAATTGGTTTAAAAATATGAAGAAATAGATAACAAAAAACACAATATAATTAATATTGTGATAATAGATGATCAATGTGTTGAACAATTACAAGTGGAAGATGAATCCAATAACCATACCAATATAAAAATTAAAACATATCTTTTTGGATTCTTTTCATTAGTCTTTTTATGTAATCAATAAGAAATAAATCTATATGGGTTGTGGTGGATCATATTATAATGGCTTCTAATTTCATTTCAACTAAAAGGGACTTATCACTGAATAATATTTCATGAATATACATCATATATGTTTTTAGGATTCTAGGACCACCACAATTGATTATATAAGTCCATGAATCTAGATTTAAAACTATGATAAGGAATATTCAATGGAATGATCTAAACACTAAATTTAAATTCAATATAGCACAACACCACAAAAGTTTTACCCAATCTATGTGTAATTTCAGGACACATTAATAATTGTCGAGATAATTCATGATAGAAATTATTTGATGAAGTGGTAACCATATTCTTCGAGGAAATGAATCATGAACAAATAATTTCCATTCAAGAATATATATATTTATACATATAATGAATATTATGTAAATTGATGTTGAACATCAATGTTATGCAATGAAGTTGGAGACTGGATGTGGATAGGTCCTTAAAAGTCCATGGAAATTTTAGAAATCATCATAAAAATTTAGTAGCATGTCAAGGCTGGTCACTATCGACTAAAGATGAATTTTTCATATCATCTATGTGTTAAGACGATTTAAGGATATGGGAAGGTATTTTTTTATCATCTATAAGGGAAAGAGTGATGAGATTTCAGAATAAGTGAATCCAAAATAAATGGTACATATAACCCTTTTAGATTTTTAATCGTATTAGAGTTGTGGAATTTAAAATGTAATTACAATTATACCTTTATCAACAACATGATTTATTCCCTATATCCATCATGAGTGAGTATATACCATTCCCATAACATTTACTAAATTCATACGGGGGATAGCTATAAAATATTATATCCTATAAGAAAAAACAGGGGAGATATGAGAAGGAATATAAAATGTTTTATGTAATAAGACAACTCACATATTCATGAAATACATCGAAACAACAAATTAAATGATGTTAAAAGAGAACAAGAGTATTTAATGATGAAAAACTACCTTAAAACATTTCCACAATAATATTTAATATAATTTTATGGGTGAAAATTCTATGTAGGATAAATTTCTTGTCCTAGAATTCTATATTTTGAATTAAAATATAGAATATAAAGTTTTATCTTATTTATTATTATTTTATTTTATATCCACATAGACCACATGATAAAAAAATTATTTAATTAATGTAATCACGTAAATTTGAGAATAAATATATCTATAATAATATAATATATCAAAATAAATAAAATATCAAAAAAATTAACAATAATAAAATTTTTTGGATCACTTGGACCACCTAAAATATTCACACTAGGAAGAAATACTATATAAATGATGATGATCCTTTATAATAAAATATTAAATTTTCAAATGAATATATATATTAGAAATTGTGGGAAAAATATTTGAAGGATTTATGAAATAATTATGAGGTGATTATAAAATTTATGGAACACACATGAATGTTAGAAATCAAGCAATTGGAATAGTAATATGACCATTGGAATAGTAATCAGACCATTAAAAAAATAAATTTACCATACGGTGTTGTAATCTGACATAGACTATAGAAACATTACTAATGAAAATGTATAATAATAATTATATATCATATAAAGTAACAATATGAGATATTTATATGATGATGTATTTTAATTGATGTTTTAAACTATAAAAAATGTTTATATTATTATAAAACATAAATGATTTTGTATTTTTATATAAAATGTAAAGATTTATATGATTCTTTGTTTTTATATAATGGTATTAAAAAATTATATTTTATTTTGATTTTATTAAACTATAGTTTTGTTGTACTAATTATAATTTTTCAATGGTTTCAAAAAGATAACATGTTTTTAAAATATGAACATTTAAAAAAATTTAACTATTATATTTATATATTAAATTTAACATATATAGAAAAATATATTTAAAAAAAATTATTTTCGGGAATTTATAAATCAATAAATGGTTAGTTATAGTTTTTTTTATTTTAAAAATTTGTAATTTTTTTTTATTATTGAAATATAAATAATACAATATTTAATATATAAGATTAATAAATTAATTTTTTAATTTTATATGTTGTTTGAAACCATAAGAATAAAATCATATCAACCATTTACAATATTTGGTACCAAGATTCATCACTATTAGTAAAAATGGTCCAAAAGAACCAATGAACATAAAAATAAGTAAACATATATCCCCCTTATAAATACCACCCTCACAAACCCTTCTCCTCACATATTTCATGTATTTTATATTTTTAAATCTCTACAAAATTGAATACCACATAAACTACCATATGTGTTATTTATCATGTTATTACCATAGATCAATTCAGATTTCCCTAATGGGTAACCAAATATAGTACCACTAAAGGAATACGTAAAATTTTCCACCACCCTTTATCAATTTAGTTCATATTCTACCACCCATTATGTTTCCCATAAACCAATAAATAAACAAAAATTTTTACAAAATATACTTATATGTTATTTTTATCGTTTAATATCGAAATTTTACCATCAAATAAGTTTAATCTAAAATGATTTTTTTTACAATATTGTTGGTTCACAACATCCATGAACAGTGTGCACCATTTTTCTCAAAAATGTTCAAAATTGTGAATAAAAATATTTTTACAGTTATATTAGATTTTTATATTTATATGATATCTTATTAATTTCATTTAATAAATATATAAACATTATATGAAATAATATGATTATAAACCATGATTTTTTATAAAATCACCTAAATGAACTAACTATATAATGAAAATATTTTTTATAAATTAATTATCCATATGTTTTTTAAAAAATATTTTTTCTAGTTTTAATTTTTATAAGGAAAATATTAAATTTTTATAAAAAAATATCGTCCAATTTTAAATGAAAATAAATATTTATCCACATCAGGTAAAACCATTGAACTGTTATAATAATTTCCTCAAAACACTAAAACTAAAATTTTTTCTCTTCATAATGTTAATAAATGAACATCATAAAATTATATTAAATACAGTACCTATTGAAAAAATTGAATTAATTAAAAAATAAATATTATATTATTGTCATTGAAGATATAGCATTATGTATAATATTTCCAGAACATTAGATAAACAGTATCTCAAAACCAACCTTTTTTATTTGGTATATGTATTTTCACTCTCTAAAATAAACTATATCTCCATTTGATCTGTATGATCCAAGAAATTATTTATTTTTAAACTATTGTAAATTTCAGTTTAAAAACCATAATTTTTGTTAATTTTAGGTTAATTATATTAATGCATATGTTTGAGGGTATTCATGGGGTTCGATTCGTGAACAAGAAAAAGAGTTTTGACATCATGTGAATGTTTTATGGTTGGTGAATGGTTAGGGATAATAGTGCATCGAATCTATTCTTTCCTATAGGGGGTTGGAGGGCATGAATATGAAATAGAGATTGATGGGTGAAAACCAATCTGTAAACCATGGACAATATCTTTCCACATAGTTGGTGAACAGTTTTTAATATCATGTAGGCCTATCCTTGAATCAATGACGCTGTACACCTATTGGATAGAGTTAGGTGCATGGTTTGTGCATTATTTAGAATGTCATGTGGCCAAACCATTTTACCTATATTTAAATGGTAGAATCCCCTCATTATTTTATGTTTCTCACCCAATTTCCTTCACATTTCTACCTATTGTAGACCTTATGTCGAACTCATGATCCAAATTAACCAAAGGTTTCTTCTCCTTCAAATCCTGGCTTTTTATAGTGTTATCTTATTGGGGGTTGATCATTTTGGTAATTCAAGCTCTCCTATACTTCCCTTTCACGAATATGTATTTTGTTTTTTTTACTTCTTATAAATCCATATAACCCACATTTATGTGGATTTTTTTATATTAATGGTGTAATTGAATAATGATATAAGGATAAAAGAAATAATTATTTCATTTTTCAAATTTAATTATATGGTCTTTTGGTACTATTTTACATTTTTGTTGTATATTTTTGCATGTGTGGTTGTGATATCCCCCCTTGATTCACATTTTCCACCATGACTATTTTTTTATAAAATATTTTTATGAATGATATGTTGAACCCCATACTATCATTGTGCAATTCATTGATGTTGAATATTCTTGTTATGGGCCACCCATGGGGTCTCTCATCATTCAAATACAAATAACATTTAGAAGTTATGAATATAAATAAATTTTTATTTATGTAGATCCACAAATGAACATTTTAATAGGTTGGATGATTGGAAAAGTAAAATATTTATTGTTGTGTCTAGTCCTTGATAATGGTGTATAGCATTAACTAGATTAACATGATGTATTATGGATGTAATAATGTTATTGTGTTATTTGAGTTATGAATTTTACGTGGAATGCACACATGGGTAAATTCATTTGAATTAATAAATGAAATAAGTGTGCTAATGTATTATAATTGGTGGGATTTGTTTAATATATGGGAATTGTTATATATATAATGATTTATGGAATGAGAAAATTTAAATTGGTTAAATGGGAAATATAATATAGATTTTAAATGTTCTAATTGGTCCAGGATTGAAGTGATTTTCCTTATTTAATGATTTATAAGAACATAATGTGATGTGTATTGTTTATACATGGATTCTAATATTTGATATGTAAAAAAATAATTAAGCATATGAAAACTACACAGTGGTATGTGGGGTACTGAATTGTGGTTCTAGGATGACTGATATGTTTGAAATGGGCTCTAAACCCCACCATTAGAATGATTGGTTTAGTGAGTTGGGTTGAGTCATCATACCCCCAATGGTTTCATTCAATGTATCTACCTAGGATGTCGATCCAATTAATGTTTGTTATGATTATTTATGAAATGATTATGAATATTGAGATAGGTTACATTACCTATTTCGCTATGTGCCACGCCTAGTTTTTCATGACTTTGTTTTGATCAATCTCATTTAAAATCATGATACTTTTATTGGGTATTGTGTGAGTTGAATGTTTAGTTTTTATGTTTTATCTTAGTCTAATCACCCTAATTTGGATTCCCCATTGCTTGTTTAGATGGTTTGCGAGAATGTGTGGTTACCTCATGATTTGGGCCAACTGTGAGCCCATTTCATGTTTAAAAAAACCAAATTTGATTCTATTATAAATCATTTGTTTTTCAAAAAAATTCACTCCTTATACTTCATAAATTTTCTCCACTAACATATTCAAACCACCATATCCTTTTGGACCCCTTAGGATTTCAGAATCATGGTGAATTTGGGTTTATTATTTAGGTATTGGGCCAACCCATGGGCCCATTTCTAGTTTTAAAGAAATAATTTTTTTTATTTTATATAAAATTCAATTTTTAATATTTTTTGGGGATTCACCTCCCACTCTAAGTCAATAACTCAATCCACACCATCATTATCTATTTACCCTCTTTGTATCTCATATTATTCATGGATTAGGTAAAACATTCTCAATGTCTCTCAAATCGTCTAGAATTGTGATGGTAAATTTATTCACACATAAATCAAAACATTAATACTCATTGTCTCACTATTGTTATTTCCCTTATTCTTCAAGACCATAAGATACTATCCATGAAGTTTCAGGCCATTCCCTTTCCTCTTAGGGTGATGATCTAATGGAAGACGATGAGTTTTCTAGTTGAAAATATGAGATTCCTTTTCCTTTGTCCTCTCACTTCTCCATCCTTTAATTATTTATTGGTTTTATAATGACCCCTAGTCATGATAGACCTAGGGTTGTGTTATCAAATTCTTATTATGGGGGTATTGTTTGTTTAGGTTTGGTCTTTTTAGTTTTAGTGTTTATAAGCCCGTAGTGAGTGATTTTGTTTGCGCATTTACATTACACCAAGGATTTGAAATTAGATATCTCTTAAACATACCTTTCTCATTAAATTGTCATCCTTTTTATATATTAATCAACTAATATTTATGTTTATTACTATTTTTAATCACTTTTATAATTTTATGGTCTGCAAAATGGTTGCTTAATCCTTTTTTTGTTAAAGGCATTGTTGTTTTGTCATGAAAGGTCACCACAACTGTTTGTTTATATGTTCAGTTATAATTTGTAAATGTTTGTGGGGTTTAAAACCCTTTTAAAGGTATTTTTAACATGTTTCAAAAGATTGAATAACATATATTATTCAATTGGTGATTTAATCTTTTTTGTGTTCTTAAAATTAGTTGTTTTGATTAAAAGTGCATGTCATGTGTTCATTAAATTGCCCATTTGGGTTTTATGTGTTAACTGTGATATAAAAATTATTATTTTTTGGATTTAAAAATGTATTTGAAGAAATAAAATTGGTATTTTTGGGTCCTTATATTTATTTGTTTTTATAAACAAATGGGGTTTGGATTAAAACACATTTTGGCCCGAGTTGCTGGAAAATGGACTGTTTCTCATCATTATGAAAATTGTTGTGTTTTGAAAATGTAACCTGAGTATTATCAGAGATTTAAAAATATGGTTCTTTTCTTTAAATGGTGTTTATAAACATCATTAATAAAATTTAAATGCATAAAATTATCAAATGTTAGTTTTTGAGAAATCCATAACGTCCCATTTGGAATTTTTTTTTTTAAAAAGGATTCCATGTGTATTTTATGTTCTATAAAATGGGGCCATTTTATGGTCCATGAAATTGATTTATTAATTGGTTATGGGGATTCAAAATAAGGTTTTATAATCTTTATGTTTTTTTGGCCTTATAATATAATTTTTTAATGGATTTTATGTTCAAGGACTCGTTATACTCCTTGAGATTATTTTACAAAACTTCATAGTGGTTTATTGATTTGTGAATGAAATGTTAAGAATGATTGAAATAATTTTTTGTGATTATGGTTTTGCAATGGAATATTTATTTGAAATTTGTATTTGATAATATGTTTAACTTGACAGGGAATTAAAGGGAATCTTAGGTATCTAGGTGGGAAGACACGTACTAGTATGCTAGTGATTCTGTGGGGTCTTCTCCAAGTTTCACGTAGAAAGTTTGATGATGAAAACACTAACTAAACTACAATGATTATGATTTTGGGGGACCAGTTGGTTATGGGTATTATCTCTACTAGTGGGTCATGTGCATGAGAATGGATATTTATTATGGTTACAGTCACCAAAATACGAGGTACTTGTGGCTCACAACTAACTAGTGCCTAGGGGTGTTCCCATGAGTGGTGCACAATGGTATTTTTTACTGACCTTCAGCATAGGCTATTTTTGGTTGGTAAATTCTTTAGTTTCTATTATTTATTTATAATATTAAATTCTATAATGTATCCCACTTGAAAACTATTTTCTTTTTGAAGTTTCACCTCTTTGAAAAATTGTAACGTGCAATTTTTTATTAAACATGCATGTTTTTGTCTTATAATTATTATAGAATAGAACCTCATTTTAAATAAAAAAATTTATATCATGTATTTAAAATATTAAATTGATGTTTCATTTATTTTTATGGAAGTGCATTGGGAATATAATTTTATGCTGACCTACAATGTTTTAATAATCACGCCTATAGTCTTCTAGTGTTTTAAGCCCTTGTGCTTGATTAAGATCGAGTTTGATCACCTTGGTCGACGTGTGATAATTGTGATGGAGAGTGACCAGCAGTGTCACATGGAGTTAGAAGGTTATCAGGTTTGCTCAGTTGACTTGTTGGTTTTGTTCTAATTTAAATTTCATATACAAATAATATTTAGTTCAATTTTTATATTTATGTACTTTGGCATGTCCATTTATTTACGATATTTGTTTGATTGTTTAAATATAGTTTAAACCATTTCCATGTGTAATATATTTATTACCTATGTTCTTGTCTCCATCCTGGGAGAATCAGGAATGCCTCTTGGGACTTGTTGCGGGCTGGCCTGGGTGACTGGTTCAGGTTCAACTCAAGTTGGTTCATGAAAAAATGGTATCATAGGAGGTCAGTTAACAGCAGAAAATCCTTTTTAGAGAACCCTTGTTATTTGTGGAATTCCAAGTTATATTGAGTAGGATTTTTGGGATTTGAGTGGTATGTGCGGGATGATCTTAGAGAAATCTTTCTCATTTTAATCCTCGGGTTTCCATGGGAAGACTGGTTTTATTAGTGTCTTTTGTTCTAGATAATTATTTGGTGTTGGGATATGAAATGGGGAGTCTGAATAATGGCCTCTATGAGATTATAGGGCATGTCAATCCATATATGGGTGTGGAATGGTCCTAATATGTCTCTATGTGTTGTTGTTGTGTTTGACATAAGGCTGCCACCCATATGGTCAATTAACCCACAGACAGTATTACCCTTTTTTGGGATTCATTGACCATTCATTAATTCTGAATTTTTGTTTTGAAATTACTTGTGTGAGAATTATGGAAATGGTATTTAAAGGGAGGATTGTATTTGGAAAATTAGAAAAGGGGTTTCCAAATATTAAATATAATAATGGTTTTGAAGGTTCTGTTTTTTTAAAACAAATTTTGGGATGGAAGGGGAAATGATTTAACAGGATTATATTTTCTTAAATATAATCTTGTGGTTTGTTGAAATAAATTTTTTTGATAGTGTGAATCATATTAAATATATTAAAAATAATTTTTTTAAATGGGGTGTTGAAAATTATTTTAATATGATAAATTAGTTTTGGGAATTTGTTTGAGTGCTTGGCGTATTCTTTGAAAGGGTATTGGTATCAATCGCCATTAGATAAACAAAACACACCTTGATGAATTTCATGAAATGGAAAGAGGTTTTTGGGAGTATCTTGGTTGTTTTAAAAGTTCATAAAAATGAAATGTGGTAGGTTATTCAATAACTGGTTCTTTATGAGGTATAGTTTGTTTTGTGAAATCTGAAAATGGTTTTTAACATGTTGGTTAATGTTCTGCTGGAAGGTAAATTATTTTTGGAATGATATTATTTTTATATTTTGGTGTTTTCATGTGTTATCAAATGAATGGTTTTATTGATATCTAGAAGGGTGGCCTAAATGTAATTTTTATTCAGTGCCTAGAGTGGAATGGATGTTTTCATGTGAGTGGTACATAATGAAACACCATTGGTGAATGTGGATACCCACCAAATTAGTTTATTTTGCAATAGTGTTTTGAGCTAAAAATTGTGACCATTTTTTATACACCAATGGATATGTGGATATATTTTTTCTATATATTATATTAGTTTTTATATCCAGTAATATTCCTTGTGAACTAGATGACAAACTCTTGTTTTATCAATAGATGAGATCTTATTGGTGCTCCGTTTTTGAGTTATTTTCAGCAGATTTCTAAAAATGTTTTGGATGTTGTGATATGGCCATAGATAGTTCTATGTTTTCATGATTTAAAATTAATAATCCTAAGGATTATTTCTTATTTTTCACAAGCTAGACCCACCTCATAAAATAATTCCACATCCTGTTACATGAAATAGAGAGTTGTTTGTGGATGATTTAAAGTGCATCTAGTTCATGCAAATTTTTGTGGACATAGTAGTTGTGTTCATTGATGTTTATTAATTTCCCCATATTCTTTGTTCATTATTCTCATCATTCTATTTGAGATACAAATTTGATATGTATTTATGAAATCCGATATTGATTAATGTTTTTTTGATCAAGTGAGTTTTTTTAGTGTTGTAATCCTTAGCACCTGACTGCAGTGAAATAGATGCTTCATGAATTAGGGCTCCATCCATAGGCCTCAGTGAGAAGTTTTTCACGCATTCGGGAAATATAAAGAGGTTTTGGGTCCTTGATCAGGATCTTGGCTCAACTGTTGTGGTAATTTGGTTTTTATGTCTATATTTTGGTCCCTTGTTGTGGTTAATTTCCATTTTTTACATCATGTGTGTTGGACTTACCCATCCCACAATGTCTATGGTTATGCCTTTATGTATTTGGTATTCTAATCAATGTTTCCTTGTGTATCATATCTCTATATCGAGTGTGGTTAGAGTGTTACCTATTCATAGGTGTATAATGATGGGTATCTCTTTTTTTTAATTTGTGGTTTTAGTGGAATAATTATTGGGTCCCCTTCTATCCCCTCCTTAAGTGGCGGGGGTCTGGATCCTTTCAGAAATGGTTAGCCCTATTCTTGTCCCCTTCGTTCGGGAGTGGATGGTTTAGATGTTCATTTTATAACCCACTTAATTTTGTATGGTAGGTTTTTGTGGGAGAGTTTTTTTTTTAATATTAAAAGTGAGGTAATGTTGAGTTCTTGTTTTTTTCGTTATAAGATAGGTTCGAATGTGGTGGAGACCCAACACATGTCTCATTGATTTTTCCTCCTACAAACTTCTATAGTGCTATTATTTTATTAATTTTGGGGTGTCCATTAATCACTCCCCTGGATTCGTTGGTTTTCGTCAGTGATCTATAGTTTGGGTTATTGTTTGGTTCATTTGTAGGTGGACCAACAATCGGGTTCTTGGCTTTGTTGTGGGGGATATGGCTTGACCTTTCCATTGATTTTCAAAAAGTGGTTGTGAGTTCGTGTTTTGTTTGGGAAAGGGGAATAGGTTATGTTGGTGTAAAATGATATTTCACTATATTTATAGGTTGTATCAGGTTAATAATGAATCCTTATCTATTTTTCTGGCAGCAGTAATTTGTTATGGATTTCCGGGTGTGGAAAGCATTAATGATCGGGAGAATTATCACACCTTGTTTTTCATGTCTTCATTTTGATCTGGATCATATGAAATCCTGATACTTTTATTGGGTCTTGGGTTAGATTAATGAATTTTTTTTAGTTTTTATTTATGACCAATCAACCTAAATTGGGTTCCCCATTAATTATTATACATTTTTTTAGAGAAAGGGTGGTTACTTCATTTTTTGGGCCAGCCATGAGACCATTTTATGTTTTTAAATCCAAATTTAATTTTTTTATAAATAAATTTTTTATTATATTTCACGCATTAAACATATTAAATTTCATAAACTAACATATTCAAACCAAAATATCATTTTGGACCCCTTAGTAATTCAAAATCATGGTGAAATTGTGTTAATTATTAAGGTATTGGGCCATCGCATGTGCCCATTTCTAGTTCATAAAAAAATAATTATTTTATTTTATATCTAATTAAATTTTTTTTTCGGTGATACCACCTTCCACTCGATAAAATTTAGTTATCATCACCCCCATTATCGATTTTCTCTCCTTGAGATAATATGATTCTCAGAGTACGGAAACATTTCACAGTGTATCTCAAATCACCTAGAATTGCGAATGAAAATTGATTCATAAATAAATAAATCCATTAGTACAATTTTTTCTCACAATTCTTATTTCACAGGCTACTCTAGACCTTACTAGACTCTCCAAGAAGGTTCATGCCATTCCATTTTCTCTATGGATGGAGATATAATGAAAGAAGAATAGTTTTCTATTTGAAAATGCTAGAATCATTGTCCTATATCGTCCCTCTTCATCTCCTTGAATTAATTGTTTGGTTTACAATCTCCCCTAGTATTTATAGACATAGGGTTCTATTATAAAATATTTTTTATGGGTTTTTAGTTCAATAATATTTGGTCGTCAATGTTTTCGGGGTTATAAACCCACGATGGGTGATTTCTTGGGAGCATTTCCATTAAGTCAAGGATTTGAGGTAGGATATATCTTTGAACATTAAATTATCATTCATGGTTCATCATTTTATATTTTAATAAACTGATATATAGGTTTATTTTTTTACTCCTTTGTATAAATGTTTTGGTATGAAAATGTTTCTTTAAGACGTGTTTTTTGAAAGGTATTGTTGTTTTTCCATAAAAGTATACACCATGTGTTTGTTTAAATGTTCTGTTATCATTCACATATGGTTTGTGAGGTTTAGAACCTGGATTATGGTATTATTATCATGTTTCAAAATCATGAATAAAATTTGTCATGAAATTGGTCTTTTATTCCTTGTTAACTTCATAAATAATTAGTTAGGTTTAAAAGTTCATGTCATGTGTTCGGTATATTTATTGGTTAGATTTTATGTGTTAAAATAGATTTAAAAAGTATTTGTTTAGATTTATAAATGTTTTTTAATAATTAAATTTTTTGGGTCCTTATATGGATTTCCAATTTCTATTTGTTTTACAATCAAATGGGTTTCAGTTTATAACATATTTTTTCTTGAGTTTCCAGAAAATATACATTTTCAAATCATTATAAAAATGATAATGTTATGAATATGTAACCAGAGTATTAAAAGGGATTTAAGAATTTTTTTTCTTCTATAAGTGGTTTATATTAAAATCCTTAATAAAATTGAAATTCAGACTTTGTCAAATGTTAGTTTTGATGAAGCTATAATGGCACCTTTGGATTTTTTAAAAAAATGGTTTCCTTGTGTATTTAATGTTCTATCTTCTGAGGGAATTTTATGGTGAATGAAATTGACTTATAATTTTGTTTAGGGATTCAAAATCTGGGATTATATGTAATTTATGGGTTTGTGAACTCAATATAGAACTTTTTATTAGATTTTATGTGAAAGGATTCATTATACTCCTTGAGAGTATTTTACGGACCATTTTAGTTGTTTATAGATTCATGAACGAAATTTAAAGAATGTTTTTAGGATGTTTATGTGATTATGGTTTGGTAATTAAATTTTTATGTGAAAAGTGTATTTGATAATATGTGTGACTCTATTGAGCACTAAATGGAATCCCATGTATCTTGGTGGGTGGATATATACTAGAATTCCAGTGATTCCATGGGTTTTAGACCCTATTTCATAGAGAAAGTTTGACAATGACAACACTAACTAATTTTAATTTAGTCCATTAAAATTAAAAATAAATTCATACAAGGTTTTTATTTTTTATCCTTAGTCTAAACACACACCTTATTGTTTTCATTTATTTCGATCATTTTATTTCACATTCCTCTCAGTTCTTCATAACTTTTACCTTTAATACTCTTCATCATGAGTAAAAAACTTGTGATGTTCATAGGGGATAAATATAATTATCAAACCAAGTCATTAAAAATAAATATTTATTATTTCTTGTTTTCACAGAGTTATTTCAATGGGGGTTATTGTGGTTAATAAACCATTGGGTCTCTGCTTGCTACCTGATGCATAACATTATCATATACAATATGTTCATTTAATCGAGTAGGGGGATGTACAGACTATCAAAAATCATTGAGTGTAACATATATTCTCACCATTTTTGGGAGAATATTTTTATACATATTGGAAGAATTTTTTTTGATATTATTTGGAATTTATTTAGAGATAATGATGTTTAACTATGGGTATTATCTTAGGAGGATATATTTTCTGTCTAACATCATTCCCCCTATATTAATTTAATCTACATTATAATAAATAAATATATATATATATATATATCATTAATATATCAATCTCATAAATGATATATTATTTATATTTATATAAGTTAAAATATATATTTTGAAAATAGAAATTCGGTTTTTCTATGATATAACCTTGAGACTGACTCTTAGTGGGCACTAAATTGCATGCATAGGTAACTAAAATATTTTTCTATGAATAGTGAAAGATCCACACATATCAATATGGTGACATTTTTAGGGAGGTACAAAAAATTCACAAAATAATCTTCATAACAAATGACAACTAATAAAAAGGAATAATTTCTCAAAGGTGCCAAAGAATATTAATATCTCACATATATCCATGAATGATTGTATTTATTTAATTATTAGACTTGTTACTATACATTATTAATTAAATAATGGGGTGGATGAATTCAAATAATTCTTTGTTGGCCTATGAGAAGACATGGATTTTTTATTAAAGTTACATCCTGAGAGATAACTATGTTCAATTATAATATTCAAGAATATTATCAAGTGGAAATGTTCCAAGAGGAGAACCCCTTAATATTACCATATTTTTCAATGGAGATCCATGATATGGGTAATCCCAACTTCCTAACACCACCTTCATCTACTAAACAACAAGAGGTGAATTCCACTAAAGAAGAGATTTATGGTGATCCAACTCAGTGTGATGATACATTCTTGTCCTTAATATCACTATATTTTTTTGTGACTAAATTTAGTATCATTAAAAATAATTTTGAATTTTTGGTTTTACCAAACACATATTTTTTCCTAAAAGAAGATGGTAAAAAACTATATGCAATTATTGTGGAGTATTTAGAGCCCCCAAAACACATTGAATTCTTACGAAAGGTAGAAAAAAGTAACATCGAAGTGCCTCTACCAAATTAATCCAATAAAAATATTCATAAATTTATGGGGAATAATTCACTATTGATATGTCATGTTTTAGTTTTATTCAAATATAATTACACACAAAAATTCTATTAAACAACTATTTTGATGCATCATAGCCATATCAACCACTTTACAAAGAATAATATATGAATAAAGTTGTAAAAAAGGAGTCTGATGTTCCATATATCATACTAATCCAACCATTAAAACAATACTACATTAGTAAAGGGCATATTCGGTGTACTCTGTACACATAATTATCCTCAGTATTAATAAATTAGTAATTGAAGGTGGGATTATCAATATGTTTTGATTCATGTCCAAGATGTTCGACCCACCATATGATTGTGGATAATATTTATTACTTACCTTTAGTGGTTGTAAATATTCAGGCCCAATACAGTGATTGTACAAATATTAATCCACCTCATTTATTATAGTAAATTAATTTTAATATTATGAATTAAGATTTTTTTCGGTTTTTTAATATTCCAACTTTAATGATACTCAATATTATATTTTTATCTTAAATGACATGTTGTATTTTCCTGATTGTGTATTTTAATTTTATAGGTTCAGGATGGTACAAGGGAACACTCAAACATTTAAAGAAAGATGAATCTACATCATAGCAAAACGTAATTCTCATTTTATTTTTTATCATTATATGTGCCATCATTTTTTGGCTAATAGAATGGTTTGGACCTCAAAATATTAAATTAATTTTCTAGAAGATGTATTTTTCATTGGTACAAAATGATTACATGTTATAGTTTTAAATGTCATTTAAATTTATAGCGTAAAATATATAATTATATAATGAATTTCATTATTGGATATTAAAATGAGGACACAATATTTATTGGTATTAATAGATTCATGTAAATGGAATTTACATACATTTTTTAGGAATTGAATTAATGAATGTCATGTGAATTGATTTTTTTATAATTGATTCATTGAGTTATTATCCCAAATCATATATACCATCCCAATATGGATGTATTGACCACGTAGTTCCTCTTTATCTAGAGCATACTTCATGGGGGATTATAGAAAAGGTCAACTACCATAACATTCATGTCATCATATCAAATCCATTACTATGAAAAAATAGATATTAAATGACTGAGGATTCTTTTGAAATGATAATATCACTAGAATGACACCTTTAAATCAATCATCCATTGGTCCATATAGACTATTATTGACCATTATAGGGATTAGGCCTATTTCAAACCATATTTATCTATTTCTAACAAGCTCTTATTAATTTCAAGACATTTTTTATTTTATGTGTATAGTTTATTGGATTCATAGTGGAACAGATAGAATGAATTGTAAGGATAAATTGTTGTATTGTTTTTTTTTGGAATAATTAATGGTTTCATATTCATACAATTTATATAATTTTTTCCCTTCTTGATAAATGATTAAAAAATAAGGTGTCATTACCTTGAAAAATAACACACCACCATCACAGGACTGACGATGTTTATCTCATATTGTTTAGTGGTGGATCTATAATTTATTCTAATAATAAATTTTTAAAATGAAAAAATAATCTTTGAAATTAAAAAATGATTAATTTTAGACAAAGACACAATATTTTTCACATAAATCACTATTGTTTCATTTTTCAACACCATTTATTTTAATGATCGGGGGATGTGTGATTATAAAATATTATGTGGAAAATACAATTGTTATTTTACTTTTAATATCATAAACAATACATTAGAGATTAAATTTATCCATGAGCTTTAATTTTTAATCCTTACAAACCTTAATCATCATAGCGAATTGAAATATTACTGAAATACCTCCATAATTTTAAGTGATTTTTTTTATAAAAAAATTTGTAGAAATGAGTTCCCCTAAAATTCTATATATAATTATGAAATTCTGCTGATATGACCATTAATATACATTAACCATATCATGATATATGATAGAATGTATTGAAGAGGGAGGGAGACAATGATTTTGAATGTTTAATATTAAATAATTTCAAAACATGATTTAATTATAAGAGAAGTAACATCACTATCAACTAGGAAAAATGTAAAATACATTAATTAAATAATTCTTATTAAAATGGGAAATTTAATTTATATATCTTTTTATTGATTATTTTTTACTGTTATTTCTTGGATTTTAAATATTAGTAATATTAGTGACCTTTGAATTCCATATAGATATTTTATACATGATGAATATTAAATTTAAATTGTGTGAGGATTGATAGAGATAAATGATTCCCCATTTTTAATATGTATTTTAATTAATTAAATCCACCAAATATTTAAATTTCAGATTATATTAATCAATTTTGGAATTATGTTTAAATTTGATCAATAATAAAAAAATTATATAATTCTAGAATATTATAAGATATCAATTAGTTCGTTTTTTTTTTGGAATAACATCTAATTTTTTTTCAAAATTTATTTATTCTAGTTTTGTCGTATTCCATGATTTACTGTCTCTAACTTTATCTTTTGAACCAATATCTCAATCATTTTTTTTGTATTCCATGGTGTTAAAATTTGGAGTTAAAATAAACAAGACAATTTGGAAAATCATTCAATAAGGATAAATTATTAAATATTGTTATATATATTGTAAAAAATATAATCCAACATTTGGAAGACAAATTATGGATAACATGCTGCTGGAATGATATATTTTCATATATTATTTTTCTTTTATTCTTTTTACATTTTTATTATAAATTTTAATTAATATTGATTATTTTATTTAAAACATAATTCATGTATTCCATTTGTCTGTGTGTCATATTTTATATGAAACCCTTATCTTCATTTTTTCATTTCAACTCTATTTTTATCATTAAACACCTTTCTTATATAAATTGATCTTTAATACTCAGGATTAATAGTAACTAGTTCATGTGAGTTCGAGGGTTTCAATCCATTATAGAAGTGAAGTCATTAGATAGAATGTTTTATAGTTCCATTTTTTATTAGATTTTGGTAATGGGGTATAATAGTGGGTAAGGAACATTTTTGTCTCCATAGTCCATTTGAGGCTTAACTTTCACGTAACAATATATTAACTAAATCAAGGAGGTGGTTGTGTGGTCTCCCGGTGATAGTTTAGTGTAAAATATATTCACGATGTAGGAAGGATATGATGGTCCTATATAGAATGGATAATGTAATATAATTTTTTTCTAACTAATACAGATTTGAAGAAGGTACATAATTAGTAATCTATTTTTAGGTTCTCCATTTTTGTCTGACATCAGTACTTCGACATTCATTTTTTTCTAAGAAATTATATATTATTATTTATATGTAAATATATTATTATTAGAATCATATTTCAAACTCATAATCATTATATTATTTAGTATTATATTGGTTAAATTATTAATAGATAAAATACAAATTTAATGTTGTGTGACCTATCTAATTGAGACCGACTATAAATGATAAAAATATTTCAGTATTTTTTAAATATAATATTGTATATGAAATCACAACAAAATAGTGCATCATATATCTTAATGAGTTCTTCAATTCCAAGGTAGATAGATTGTATGCTCTGGTAGACACGGAGGATGAGGTGAGGTTATGTAGAAACACTTCTATATTCACCGGTTTAGTATCATTTGGGTCAGGAATGTTACAAACTATTATCATTGAGGTTCTATATTGCAGTCCTATTATTTTTGGATGTTATAATATAGATTAAAGTGTTCCATTACAGGAAAATGAGAATTTTATTGGGATTATCTAACCCATTTTATGAGGGAAACCCCATATACCATATATGAGGATTGTTGTTATTGATATAAGTTACTAAAATTGAATTATATCTCCACATTGGGTTATTAACATGATGTATTATGATACAGTTTAATGACATTTTTGTCATGGATGTATTGATATAAGGATTTAAATTCATTTATTATTATAGTAACATATGGATATAGGTGGAATAATCATGAGTGGAATAAACATGATAGTTTTGTGGGACATGAAATGTATGATTCATTTTACACTCTTCAAAATTTAAATAAAAGTTGTCCATTATAAATGATATAAATGGGTAAAATAGAAATATTGTTATGGAATTGTTACTGAATTGTTCGTAATTAATGTTTTAAAATAAATCCACATATTATAATATGTTATGAAATAAAAAAATTTCTAAAATGGAATTATTTTTTATGTGTTGGTGGATGTGGTTTTAAAAATGGTTTTTATAAAGGACTTGTGAAATTGTATGTTGGCTTAAACAATTTTGATGATTAACCATGGTAGGGATGGTTGATGGTATTTTTCTAGATTTGGCATTATCAATGGGAATTGTTTGTGTAAATGGGTTATTAATGGACAATGAGAATCATTTTTCAATTTAGTTTGTGTATGGTTTGGATTATGTGTTCTATGAATTGTGTTTGGAATTGTAGTGGAATACCACCATGATGGCATGTGACAGTTGGGTGATAAGAGGATGTTTTTTTATAATACTCCTTCAAAATTGAATAAATGGAGCATAGTGACCCACGATAACAAATGAGAAGATCAATAAAATGAAAAAATCAGTATTTTTATGAATATTATGGAATGAGACATAGGTTAGGTCCTTTCAAGTATGTTTAATATTTCTAGATTGATCTAATTTCAAAATCCTCTATCCTTTGATGAACATAGTGGACATAGTGATTAAGAGTTCTACAAATAGTCTATAGATACCATTTTTAATCCCATGGAGTCATCTATGGAAATGAGTGTGAAGAAAAAAGAATATATGTTATGTGAAATCGCATTGTGCAGGTCGGATATCATTGTCCAAACATTGTAGGTTGATGTTATGTTTAGAAGGATGTCGTAGAAAATTTTCTAAAGCACTTTTATCTGGAGTTCCAATGGTAATGAATGGAATTATATTTTATGCAGTTAATTCAAGTGACTATGAAGATAATGGATTATATGGTCTATTTTAGGGACATGCTATGCCTATTCCATGTACATGAAATGGAAGAGGATGATTCGAAAATATGTTTTCACAAAGTACATAGAGACAATATTAATTCCTAGGAGAATATATTATGTTTGGTGTTTTTTAATGATGTGGGGGATGAAACAATTTTTTAGAATGCAACATGATTTATTATTAAAGATATGGAAATGTGGTTTTTGATGGAAGGATAAGTGGTGTGACATTCAATGATATTATGTGTCATTTAAGAAATCAACACTAGGTTTGTAGGTTGTAGAGTAGTCAAAAGAGAGGATATGACTCTCTAGGTGGTGACTATGAGTTTTCCAATCATTCTTGATGTCAAGAAACCTGAAAAAGATGTTCCACCATCAACCAGTTATGTTCCATTTATGAGCAGGAATTGGGATTGTGTAGAGGTTCTACAGTAACCCTCGATTGCTGGGCATAGACGAAGGATCAGAGCAAGTGTTATGTACAAATAGCGTGTCGGTTACAACATACCAATATGTCATTTAGTGATCAAATATCCACTATAGTAGATATTTTGTATATAATATTCTAGGATGTGATCATTTATACCGGTTGGGTAGTGCAATACGTGATATTTAGAATGGGTAAAATGGTAGGGTGGTAGGTATGCTCCATTTAGTATAGTCAACACCCCTAGGCAGTGAGGGTGGACCATAAACTGTTAGTGTTATGATTCATGTGGCTCTACACATTATAGTGTTTTATTTAATACAGGTGCCAGAATCTCGTTCATATTAACCCATTTTTTAGTAGTCTATGATCATGAATTGGAACATATGTGTTAGGTCATGTCTATTGATACAAAATTAGGGGTGTGAGAAAAAAATATTACTCAATGTAAGGGGTCTGTGCCCATAGTAGATCCACACAATTTCCTGTGAGACTTTTTAATCATGAGTTGTTGGTTTTTTATCTAATTATGGGTATGGAATAATTTTTCTTATAAAATTACTATATTTATTGTGACCATCGTATATTATGGTTCATTTCTTTTTGAGGGAGAGATGTATGTCCATCATGTTGAATTGGATATCTATGAAGGCTATGTTAGGATAATTTTTTAGTAGTAGAGAGAACCTAAAATGTCTCTATCTTTAAATACATTTAAATTACATATTTTGTTATATCATTTATTACAATAATCAAAAATGCAACCATAGAATGTATAAATTTAGGTCCTTTTGAAACGTTGAAAAAATAAAAAACTGGTTCATAAAAAATTTGTTTATTCTCTCACATTTTTGTAGATGTATGAAACTCTTTTTTACATATTATACACAGTACCATTATTAATAACCAGGGGAAAATAATAATATGATATAGTCAAATCTAATGCACAATAATGCTAAAAAGGGATAGACATAGGGATTATCAGAACAAAAGGGTGTGTGAACATAAAAATAAAATTTGAATATCATACAAAACACATGAATGATCAAATAAATGTAACTTATCATAAATATTGGTAGTTAATAATAAATAAATATTAATGAGTCAAGGGAATTGTACAGAGAATCATAACATTTAATGAAGAGAATGAATTATGATATCACATAAACAATTGAAATTATTTCTATTATAGACATAGAATCACTACTAAGGCCATGTTGGTAGTATGTTCTCACACAACATACAATAATGGTAAACATTGTTCAATCCCATGACCATATTAGTATTCATATTTCACTATATTAACCAAATAATAGATCACATTCCTTTAATAAACCATGTAAACTTGAAATTCCATTCATGTATATCTCTTGATATATAAACCATTAATCATTGAATTCGAGGGATGTAAACATCCGACCAATCACTTAATTAAATCCATAAATATGTTTTAATAAAGAAAATATATTGATCTTAATATCATAACCCATGGAATTAAATGGTTTATATAAATAATATTCACTCGTAATAAATCTCTTGAAAAGAAATGTGATTCATTAAAGTCATTCCATCAAAAAAATTAAACAAACACAAGAATAATAAATTGAACATCCTTGAAAAATAACTACTATAATGAATTATTAACATTAAATAAAATTATCTAAGATTGAAAAATTTATGCGTGTTCACATAGAAATAATTAATGGAAAAATTATCCACAATTATTTAATTTTTTTATTTTTATAAAATACCTCAAAATTTTAATGAAAACAATTTATTTTGAAGTAACCGTATATTATTCTGTTTTATGCTTCAAGTCATTAATGCATAATGAATGTTGAAATTTTTCCTCTCTCTATATTATATGAAAACATTGTGTTCAATTTTTTTCCAAAATTTCACTAAGAAACTATTATAGAAAAAAAATTAATATTTATTTTAAACAATGTATTAAAAAGATAAAAATTGGTAAAAATGTCATTAAAATACTTAATAAAATAAAAAAAATTATTAGAAAACATGTTTCTCAAAATTAATATTATCGAATAGATACATAAAACAGAATGATCCAAAATATTGATTAACTTTTGAAATAATTAGTCACCAGATTATCATTAGCAGATTCATATTCCGAATGATTTAAATAGTATTTAGAGGATATAAAAATAATAATAATATTATGTATATGACTTGTACAAGTAATATATTCGAATTATATACACCATTTATAGTAAACAAGTATCGAATAAAGCATGTGTCCCACTAAAATTACTGTTAGATAGATATCCATCAATTCTTTACTTACATTATAATCGTCAAGACCATGAACGGAAAAAATATATTAAATATTTTTATATAATTTAATAAATGTAATTAAAGACATAAAAATTTCATAATTTAATATATAATGAAATAAAAATATTGGAATGGTTAAATTGGTATGCATCTCATAGAAAGAAAAGTGTTATAAAATTCATTTATTATAAGTATTGAATTCCTTCAATCACATTAAAACTGCTTGTATATGATATATATTATTATTTTAAATCTACATCATAAAATATTAATATATTTATATATATTCTATTTATTAAATACTCATTACTTAATATTACGCATTTAAAAATATTTCCATGTTAATTATACAGTTTATGTAATATCTACTTTCTATTTCGTTCATGTTTTGACATTTTAACTATAATCCTCTTACATGGATCATGATATCATCATCAGTATAATGATAATCTTGATAAAAATATCAAATGTATATTATTTATATATGTGTTCACAGTGATTCATAAATGTAATAGATATAATATAAAATAGGAAATTCCTGGAGATTGTAGTTAGTACATACGCTTAAACATTATTTTCATTTTCTTGTTAGGTAAAAAGAAAGTAAATTATATTACATATAATCATTATAGGATCATTTTAATTTCATATATAACATATATATTGAAAAAAATTCATCATTATTACATCCATGTTAAATATATGTAATAGGTTATTTAATCACATCCTATAGATGGTAATCAATAAGTACGCACGACCGCCATTATTATTTTTCAAAAATATTTTTTTTATATATAAATGATAGAAATGAATTTAATATCCCCATAGTATAAATATCATATAAAATATTAATCCCTTTATAATTATTTCTCATAAAATATGGTTATGGAATGTCAATAGTATCTCTAATTTGAGACGATAAGCTATATATATAGGCAATACATTCGTTTTAATGGGAAAATGGATTTATATATTTGACGACATAATAATAATAAAATTTAAGAATTTTTATGATTATGAATTTATTATTTTCATATATATTTATGATATTTATTGGAAGTTCGGAATATTATAAAAAATAATGATTGGTTTGAGTTATTACTCTTCATAGGAATGTCTCCCATAGATCTTCTCTACAGTGCCCTATATTTGGTACATTGGGAAGACATCAACTATATAAATTTTTAATAGATTTTAGAAGATAAATTGGTATGTTATGGTCAAGCATCAAGCCTCAATGATATTTCAATAATTGAGGGAGCATGTATCCATTGATAATTGTGGTGGTAGGAACATTGGGAATCTATAAATATAATAATATAATATACGTTGAATATCAATCCCAATACTTACAGAATGAAATTTAATAAAACATAATGTAGGATTGTTTTTTTAATATTAGAATACATTAAATTTTAGAAATTTTCATTAATTTTTAACCTTTTATTCTTTTTTATCCATAATTTTCTAATATTAATTTCAACGATTTTTACAATGTTTTTAATGTTGAGATAAAAAAAATTTCATACATAATGTGTAAATAGGACCATAAATGAAGAATTTAGTATATTTTTGACTATATATGTCATGATTGTATTTATATAATTCTTAATGATTTCAAAATAATTTAATAAAATATTACTTATTTTAAAATTTATTTACCTAAAATATCAATACTGTCAATTTTAACACTATTCATTAAATTATAATTATTTTAATACATTAAAAAACAATTTTGTTGTATTCTAGTAAATTAAATGGTTATTACGCCATAATTGAAGAATCCATTACAGTTTTAATTATTTCCTAATTAATAAAATAAAATTTTGATAATAAGGAAAAAATATTAACTTTAAAATTAAAATTTTCAGTCTTATTTATCTTATGTATATCCTTTTATTGAAAATGACATAGTTATTAAAAATATGAGTATTACATATATCACATTAATTTCAGTAAAATATAATAAATCTCATTCTTTATATAATGTTCCAAAAAATTATCAAAATATTTGATCAAATATTATTTTGGTCGAAATCCTCTCATACAATGAAATTAAGAAATCATTTAGCATACCTGTTAATAATTTATAATATTATTTTTTACCATTTATTACCTGATTGAACATTTATAAAGTATATAAAAAATCCCTAAAATCAAAATTCATAATTCTAAAAAGAAATGAAACTAGTTTAATAAAATTTTGACCACTATTTTCAAATATGGAATCAATTTTTTTTGAATTAAATAAACCGATGTTATAGTAATAATTTTGAAATTAATTTCATTAACGTGGTGGGAAAACATGTTATTAAAAACAAAATTTGAAAAATATTGAAACGTTTTTATATCTATATTCAATGTAAAATTGGTAAAAATTACTCATATGAGATTAATTTTATTTAATTTTATATTATTAGACATTAAATCTAATTAATACAATTTAACACTATAACATATTTTGATGGAAAACTTTTTTTCTATTAAAATTAAGTATTTTTTATTATTAATCAAAACTTTAAACTTATAATAAAAACAATCAAACAAAGTGAATTTTTTTATTAGTTTTTAAATATATAATTTTATCAAAGAAAATAAATTATATAAATGTGTCATAATTTATATCGATATTTTTTATGGCATCATGCATTTTTATTACATAACTTCTAAGTACATTTTACAAACATAAGATCATTAAAGTATAGTGTCATGGAAATCAGGGATATAAAACGTAAAAACAACATATAACATTATTCTAATTCACATATAAGGCTTCATAATTTGTTCATCCTATGTTCAAATATAGATTCACATATCCTGGAGACATACATCAAAGTAAAGGGTGAGCAGAAGGACCAGTAAGTGTAAACAATGGAATCATTTGATATGTGTTATCAGTAAGAAGATAATAAATACATAAGGACATGAGCAATGTAAGTATAAGAATATCATAATGAAAATTACATTAAATATAACGTGAATATTTGGCTACATAATTTCATTTATAAATTCATGATCATATCACCAAGATCCATCTCCAATGTGTCATCAAATTTACCTTTGTTATTCACCAAGGTATCACGAAACATGTCATCTCTAGAGAATAATTTTTTACCCAATGCATTAGAGTCCTATCATATAACACCCTTAATGTGTCATTAATTTAATTTTAGCCACATAGATCATAATACAAAATTTCATAAATTACCCATGGAGAATAAAAGAAATGAGTTTCATTTTTAGATCGTGACATTTTAAAATCTCTAAAAAATAAGATCATTATGTCATTTATAAAACATTGAAATGGGGCGAGTGTTATATGTATATCAATTATAGAATAAAATAAATAAATTATATATATTTATGATAACCCTTATAAATGAAAAAGTTATACGTATTCACATAAATGAAACCGGAGAATTTATTGAGAGAAAGTGATTGAAATTGTGAGGTGAAATTTCTACAGCATAACTGCTATAAAAAATGGTTTTAGAAAAAATTGAAAAGAGAGCGTACAAGAGTAACCCAATACTAAATAAATTATAATACAGTATAACTATATAAGTGAATAGATATAATAACATGGTATGGAAATTTTAATGACATACCACATGATATTGATACATTAAAGAAAAGAGAAAATGCAATTCTTTTGATGAAAAATGTGGCATCCTAACATTGTCACATAAATATTAATAAATAAATTGATGAAAGCAGAATTAGTATCTCCTAAATTAGATATGAAATGGATAGTAATTAGAAAATATAAGAACATACACTAAAAAAGTTATGGAAACTAAAAGACACAACATAAAGGAAGTCGTGGGAAAAAAGAAGAGGGTGATAGATCCATTACCTTATTTCCATTGATGGCCCCTCACTCGCCAGGTTCTCCACTCTCTCCCTCCTCTAGGGTTTTGAGACTCTTATGGTGAGGATGATTCTTACTCCATCCTACTTCTTCAGCCATTATCTTCTATGGTTTTCATCCCACTATTTTCTCAATAGAGGCCCTTTAGGGGTATTTCTCATCTTTGCCTCAGCGGAAAATCGTCTCTCAAGAAGTTTTTTCTCTATCCCCTTTCTTCTTCGGGTTCCTCCGGGATCCCCTCTATGCTCTTCCTTCTTCTCATCTATTCATCTCCTCACTTAACAGCTTGTCTACTTCGACGAAGGTACTGACACATTTCCATGCTGCCACTCCTCTCTCTGACCTTGAGTTCCTCTACTCCTCTCCATGTCGGATCGGGAGAGTTGGATTCTTGAGGTTTTGGGAATAGTGGCTCAGTGGACGTGGATCCTCAAGGCGTCTTCATCTATTCTCTATAGGGTCATATCCCTAGGTCTCCCCTTCCTCGTTCTTTGATTTGGATTTTACTTGGCTTTCATCCCTTGTTCCTTTCGGTCCACATTATTCTTCCCCAACCGCCCATACTTGCTCTGAACTAGAGTTCCATCGCTCCTCTCTAGGTCGGATTTTGAGCAATATATACATAGGGGTTTTGGGCCATGTGGTTCGGCGGCCATGGAGTTTTCACCTAGGATTCATTCATAGCCTTCTTCAGGTTTTCTGATCCAAGTTACATTAGTCATATTTTTTGGTCATTTGATGGTTTTATTTATCTTGTAATATCATTGATGATCCTTCGATGTTAGGATGGTTTTTAAGTAATTGTTGTTTTTTAGGGTCAGTGTTGGTCAAAGACCAGAGCATTGTGGATAGCAGTATTGAGGTGATTCTCGTCATGTGGCGTTCTGTGGGGTGTTTTTGGATGATGAAAATGGTTCTGTAGCGATGATGATGAAGGACATTGGTGGCCTTCCTCATCGACGATCTTGTAGAAAAAGAGACAATAGATCAGTGAGAGTTTGGTTTGGCTTTCACGACAGGCGAAAAAAATGATGATTATTTGAGTGTTCGGAAGAAATGTGACGTGAACAATGATGATGTGTTTGGCAGAGACGACGTTGATCACGGGATTCGCAGGATGTGTACCTTGTGAAGATTTCTTCTACTTTTAATTTTGAAATTTTAACTTCATTACTTCCATGCCATGTTTTGTGATGAATCAGATAATGTTTGGGTTCCCACTTTCCCCACGGAAGTGGTTTTATAAAAATAATAAAAAATTTATTTGGGTTAAAAAATATAAAAGATCCATTACCTTGAAGAGTAAATTCGAATGCATGAAGATCCGGACCATCGGAGGCTTGAGGGCACCATGGGAGGACTCTTTGGGAGGTAAAGATCCCAAAACATCATTGGGGAGGATTTGGAAAAGAAATTAATGATTTAAAGGCATGGTATTGATAGGAGAAGTGAGGGAACAAAGAATTAATTTCCAAAGGACACGTCATCGGCGGTATTGGAAAACCATAAGCTTTTCCATGTTATTTTCTAATGGTATTCGCGAAATGGGATACATAATACATGATATAACTATTCGTAAGTATACTTGAATTATTTAATAAATATTACATCCTTAACGTTGTCATTATACACTCGAAACTAAATACTGTATATTCATTATTCTTTGAAAATTCATCTTTTTCAAAAAAATCCCCAAAAATAACCTTTACATAATATCGATGCTCTAAATTCAAAAATGAACTCCATTTTATGAAAATAAATTTCTAAATATTCTTAATTAATTTTATAAATGAAAACATTATTCACAGAAAAATATAATATTTCATAAAAATCCCAAAAATTCACCACAACCACACATCGATGCTCTTATTTCAAAAATTAACTCAATTTAATAAAAAAAAATCTATATATTTTTTATTTAATTTATAAATAAAAAAATATTTTAACCCGAAAAAGATAATACTTAACCAATAATTTCGAAAAAAGTTATTTCTCTATTTTATTGAATCACATTACTTAATAATGGTACCTAAATAATATAAATACTTTCTTAAGTGAGGTTACTTAATCCATTTGGTCACATTTCAAATCAAAAGTGTAAAATTACAATTGATAATTTACTATTCGCTAAAAATTATGTTGATCATTTTAATCTCCAAATTAACTACTAAACATAAATGTAGAATACCATTATTTGAGAAACACTACACATTTTTAATTATTTAAGGTTTATATAAATATTTTAAAAGAACAATTTTTTCAAAAATCATTAATAATATACATCTTATATTTATCCGGATTTTGAAATTTCACAATCTTCACCATAAGATGAAATCACAATTTTTATTTATATCAATAGATTATATAAAGTAGCTAAGGTCTCGTTACATAGCCCCTTATAAAACCATTATAGGAGCTACGTGTAAGGTGTTCTAAGGTGATAGAATCTAGGGGCGGCTCGGCCAACATTGCCCGAGTGGTGATTTTTATTAGCTTGAACTTCTCTCGAAGAAAATTATGCTCTAGCTTCACACAATGAAGATCATAAAGGGTTTGGTCTAGGGAAAAACCTAGTGGTGGTATCTCCTTCTAATGTTCCATCAGATGGGAATCGATCTGCCCAAGAATACTAGATTAGGCCATTGAATCTTTTTTTTGTATTAATTAACAAATATCACTTGTACTTATAGACTATAATCACAACATTTATATTCCAATGTTCATATTGACCAATGGGTATATAACAGTAAAAATCCAACAGTATTATTTAAATTATACTCATTTAATTAAATGAAATATTTTTGATGATAATAAAATAAAATAACCCAAAAAAAAAGGAAACAATTTTTTTTTAAAAATGATCATGCCATTAAATTCTTCCCCAATTAATAAATGACATCCCTGAAATTTTTAACTCATAACCTCATAAGAGAAAAGGTGTGGGTACTTATGCCTCATAGACTCCTTTGGTTCCTAGGTGTTTTCTTCTTATCTGTGGATTCTCCACAACAACATAACAAGGTTTTTAGTCTTGTTACATAGAACCTTGCCTCTATAATTTAAGAACTCCACCGGATGCTCCTCATAAGAGAGGTCATGTTCATGTTGCACCACATATGGTTTTAGTACAGGTGAAGGGTCAGATATCTAATTCCTCGAGAGGGATATGTGGAAGTCATCATCATATTGTGCTATATTTGGATGAAGTGCAAGCTGATAGGCCACAACTTCTATATGATCACAGATTTCATAGGGTCCAATGTACCAATGGCTGAGATTACCTTTTCCCAAACATAAGGACTCTCTTCTATGTTAATATTCGAAGAAAGACCTTATCACCAACATCAAACTCCAAGTCCATTTGACGATTTTCAGCATATCTCTTTTGGAGACATTGAGAAGCCTTAATGTATTTTTGATGTCATGGGCTTTTTTTGTCATCTCTTACACAAGATTAGGCCCAACAAGATTTCTCTCTCCAGGTTCATCCCAACATGTTTGAGTTCTACATCCATTCCCATATAGAGATTCATATGGTTTCCATTGAATACTCGAGTGGAAGATGTTGTTGTAAGAATACTCAACTAAAGGGAGATGTTGATCACATCCACCCTGAAGATCCAATGAGATCTATATCATCATGTCCTCGAGTGATTGAATAGTCCTTACCAATTGGATATCATTTTGGGTGTGGTGGCCCGTACTGAATTTCAATTCAGTTCACAAAACATGTTGAATACTTCTCCAAAATTTTTATTTGAACCTTGTATCACGATCAGATAAAGTAGAAAGTGGAACTCCATGTAACCTTACCACTTTCTTCATGTAAATCATGGAATGTTAATCAAGGGATAAATCTTCTCCAACAGAGATAAAATTGGCAATCTTGGTGAGACGGTCCACAATAACCCATATCACATTGTTTCCTTTGGATGTTCTCAGAAGACCAGTGATGATGTCGACAATGATATTGTCCCACTTCCTTGTTGGTATGTGTTGTGGTTGTAATACCCCTTTAGGATGTTGTCACTATTCATTCACTTGATGACATACTAGGATTTTTTATGTGTATTCAGCAATATCTATTTTCATATTATCCCACCATGAATGATAACGATGATCCATATACATTTTTGGGCTTCGAGGATGTATAGAGAATGTTGATCTATGAGCTTCATCTGTGATTTCCTTATTTATTTATAGAATAGATGGAACACATAACCTTTTATGAAATTTTATTACTCTTTCATGATCAATAATGAACTCATGAAACATCCCATCCTTTACACTTCAAACATCTTTTGTAACAAAGGATATTCTTTTTGAGATTTAATGATCTTCACTAGTAATGGCGATTGAGAAATCATTTGGGTTAGGTTTGATGATGTCCCTTCCCCTATAATTTTCATGTACAGATTTACTACGTCATTGATAAAAGGATCTTTTTTAATCCTCATCCTGTAAAAAAACATGGTCTTTCCATCTTAATGCGTCATTAAATTTGTTTTCAATTCCGGGGTAATAATGAATTGAAAATTCATAGTCATTAAGAAGCTCCAACCATCTCCTTTGTCTCATGTTGAATTCATTTTGTGGAAAAATAAACTTCTAACATTCATGGTCTGTGTATATATCACATTTCACCCTATAGAGATAGTGTCTCCACATCTTCAGAGAAAAAACAAATGCATCTTGCTCCAGATCATGCGTGGGATTGTTCTGCACATGAGTATTCAACTATCAAGATACATAAGTAATGGCTTTTTAATTTTACAAATGGACACACTGAATCCCATTAAAAGATGAATCTCTAAAAATAACGAATCCTCCTACACTTTAGGGAAGAGTTAACACTATTGTAGTATCCATTCTATTCATCACATATTGGAAATTTTCCTCACATTCCTTTGTCGAGAGTAACATGGCCCATTTTTGAGTTAGCTTGGTTAATGGATTAGAGAGTCATGAAATGTTTTTCAAAAACATCATATAATTCCCTTCTAGTCCATGAAACCGTCAAATAACATTTATTGTTGTAGGCTGAGGCCACTACTCTACAACCTTTGCATTTACAGGGTCAACAATGATTCCTTCATTAGTTACAATGTGCCCCAATAATGCAATTTGTTGTAACCAAAACTCACATTTGCTGAAAATTCAAAAAACCCTCTCCTTCCATAATGTTTGAATAATATCCCTTAGATGGTACTCATGCTCCTTGAGACTTTTGGAATATATCAGAATATCATAAAGGAAAACTACCACAATGTTATCAAGGCATTATTTAAAGACATTATTAATAAAATTCATAAAATTATTAGGTGCATTAGTCATTATGATGATCATAACAACAAACTCATAATGGCCATATATTGATTGGAAAGTAGTTTTTTCAATATCATCCTTATTCACCCTCAATTGATGATAACCAGAATGAAGATCAATACAATAGAACAATTGATCCCCACAATGTTGGTAAATTAAGTCATCAATTCATGGAAGAGGGTATTTGTTTTTAACTGTGATCCCATTAAGTTCCCTATAATCAATGCATATCCACATCGATCCATCATTTTTCATCAAAAAGAGAATTGGTGCTCCCCAAGGAGACACACTGGGTCAGATAAACCCCTTCTCCAAAATATCATGGAGTGGTTTATTTAATTCTACTAGCTCCACATTTTCCATCATATAGGGGATCTTTGATATTAGATTATATCTAGGTACGAGTTCAATGGATAACTCTACCTATCATTATGGGGGAGGTCTGGGTAACTGCTCAGAAAGTATGTCAATGTATTGCTGGAAAATGGGGACATTTTCTATCCATAAACTATCATCTCTTTCTTCTTATTCAACTATAAACTCAATAAAGAATGATATTGAGGGTTCATTTAGAAAAATATCAGGTTGAGATATCTCTCCTTGGATGATAATAATAGGTTTTTCATTCAATACTACAGATATTTCCATTATTCTACAGTTGATCATAGCATTATACATTGAGAGCCAATCCATCCATAGTATAATGTCAAATTCCATCTTGGGAATGAATACTAGATTTACGATAAGATTTTTCTCACTGAAGAAAATACTAGAGTTTTTAAACACTGACGATTCTTAGATAACACCAATAGAAATATTGATTGATAACTATAATTTTCGAAATTGATTAGTTGATTTGAAATTCATTGAAATCATGGATGAAAAAAAGTATGTGTATAACCACAATCAATAAAATTATTTGATTGCTTCGAAAGGACCACAAGAGTACCTACTACAACATCATTCGGAGCATCAACTTCAGCTTTTGTATTAGCAAAAGCACAACCTTCATCAATTAGCCTTTTTTAAGGTTGATGGAGGTTCCCCTCCACTGCCCTCCAATTTGGACAATGATTTTCAACGTGACCACCTTGTCCACACTAGAATAATTGGACATAATGCAGGGAATACACCATTTTCCCCTTGTCATTTGAGTTTGGAAGATGAGGTTTCAACTCACCATGAAAATTCCTCACAATTTGGCCATCTCTAACACAATTGTAGCACTTCCCAATCCTATGAAGGCTATTCCCCGAATGATTCTTCCATCATTAATTACACATTGGATATTATCATTGCTTTCCACCTCTTCCATGATCAAATCCCCTCCATAAGTTTGGATACAACAACCTCATATTACTGTTTTATTTATGAGACCAATGTGTCTCACCAAAGTCTAGGTTCACATTCATCAAACTGTATACGATCTCTACGTAGATATCACAGTCTAGGATCCATGAAAAAGCTAGAGGTATATAGTGAATTCCTTGTAAATTTCATCATGTATCTTCCCACAGATTCATTCTCCTTATGGTTCATCTCAAGAAACTGTTTCTATATTCGTGTTCTAATGGAAAGAGGGGAAATAATTACTAAAAAATATCCCTCTTAACTCTTTCTAATCCATATCTTCAAATTCAACTCTTTGCCTCATGTTTTTTATCAATCCACACCACCGATCAACTTCTCTCTCTAAGAAATAGAATGCCAGGGTGACCTTCTCTTACTTTGAACAGCGTAACACAGAAAAGATTTTCTCTATATAGCTAATCCATAATTAATAAATCAATGGGTCAATGGATCCAATAAAGATTGGTGGTCATTGGAATATAAAGGAATCAATAGAATGTTGTTCCCTTCGCGGTGAGATCGGTCTCTCCGATTGATTCATTTTATTTCCCATAACCTGAGTCAATTGTTTCATCATTCACATGAATGTTTCGATTACTGCTTCTATCATAGGGTCGTCAGTGCATGGTTTATTGCAGTCACCATTTGCACGGTTCCTCCTATTTCCTTCCATTTTCTAAAATAATTAATCCTTAGTGAGAAAATTATTTCTCTTACAAATCATTTAACTATAAAATATGTTATGTCGTAAAACATGATTCTTATACACTTATATTTCTCTATAAATACTTCCTATTCATTCCTAAAATATTTTCAATTAAGCATAAATATCCCCCAGGTGTGTCATAAACAAGAGTGTAGAAAGGCCTGTTTTTGTGCACCAATTCCCATTCGAGTCTAACTAAATGCGGTGTTTTTGGGTTTTACCCCTATGTACATCGATTCAAGATATTCCTAAAACTAATTGTATCCAGACATGGATTTATTTTTTTGATAAACCACTAACTCTATACCACCCAAAATAGTGGGATGTTTTTTTTATTTTAAAATTTATATAGGGTTATTACTATTGTTTTCATGTCCTAATATCCATAAATAACTAAACTAAAATTTGATAGAAATTATGAAATCCTACCTTTTAATTAAATGACTTCTCATTTCATTTTACAAACAGAGGATCTTTAAAGTCTGGATTCATGGAAATCAGGGACATAAAAAATGAAATCAAAATAAATTTTTTGTATAATCCACTTGTAAGGATTCATCATCTGTTTATCCTATGTACATGTACTCTGTCTCATATCCTGGTCACTTACATCAATGTAATGGGTGAGCAGAATGCCCTGTAAGGGGAAACAAGGGAATCATTTGGAATCTATTATCAATAAGAACATAAATAAAAACATAAGGACATGAGCAATTGATGTATATTATATCATAATTAAAATAAAATTAATCATAAAATGAATATTTGGATACAAAATTTCATTTATACATTCATGGTCATATCACCATGGTCAATCCCCAAGGTGTCAAAAAAATTACCAAAGTTATTCACCAAGTTTTCGTCAAACTTGTAAGCTCTAGAGATTAATTATTTAACCAAGGAATTGTAGTGCTATCTGGGAACACCCTTAATATTCCTTCACATTCTTTTGATCCACATAGATTAAAATAAAAAATTTTCTAAATAACTCATGGAGAATAAAATAAATGTGTTTCATTTTATGATGGCGATGTTTTAAAAGATCTTTAAAAAAATAAGATCATTATTTTATTTATAAGCCATGAAATAAGAGTGAAGGTAATATGTATGTTAATTCCGGAATCAAATATATCATATTTATATATTTATGAAAACCCAAATAATAGAACTGGAAAATTTTTGTAGAGAATGAAATAGACAATCTGCAGAGAAATTTTTGCAGCATAACAACTATATAACATGGTTTTAGAAAACATTTAAAAGAGAGGGAACAAGAGAAACAAACTCATAAATAACTTATAATAAAGTATAATACATAATAAAATGAAGAGAAAATCATGGTATGGAAATTTGAATGACATACCGCATGAAAATGAAACATGAAATAAAAGGGAAGATGCAATTAGTTTTATGAAAAATTCATCATCCAAACGGCGTTACATAATAATTCCAATAACAAATTGATGAGAGTGGAAATGGTCTCTCAAAAATTAGAAATGAAATGGACCATAATTAGAACATATTATAATGTACCCTAAACATAAATAATGAAATCTACAAGACATAAGATAATGGAATTTTTGGCTTAAATGAGGAGGGTGAAGGATCTCTTACCTTGAAAAGTAACTTCAAAAGCATGGAGGTCAGGACCATCAGTGTCTTGAGTGATCCTTTGGAGACACCACGAGAGGTAAAGAGAATAGAAAATCATTGGAGAGGATTTTGATGTTTTTGAATGAGGTAATGTCTTCATATTTATTGGATAAGTGAGGGAACAAAGCATTAATTACCAAGGGACACCTCAAAAGTGTTATTGGAAATCCCATGGTCTTTCCCATGTTATTTTCAAAAGGTATTGGACACATGGGACACCTTATAACTTATAATACTATTCATAAGTCCACTAGAATGATTATATAATTATTACATCCTTCATGATGTCATAAAACATTGGAATCTAAAAACTGTATTTTCACTATTCACTAAATATTCATCTTCTTTAGAAAAATATCTACAAATCACCTTAACCTAATATAGATGCTATGAATTCAAAAATGAACTGTATTCTATTTAATTAACTTTATAATTTTTTTTATTTTTTTTAAATAGAAATATTATCCATTGAAAATTCAAAAGTTTCAGAAAAGTCCAAAAAATTCAGCATAACCAAATATCGATGATATGAATTAAAAAATGAACACCAGTTTATGAAAATATTTTTCAAAATATTTTTAAATTAATTTTTATATAAAAACACTACTCACTCACAAAAACTAAAACCTAACTAATAATTTTTGACACAGTTATTAACCTATTTTATTGAATCTCATTACTTAATCAAGGTGCATAAATTATATTAATACATTATTAATTGACGTTAAATAATCCATTTGGTTACATTACAAATCATAAGCATAAAATTACTATTCAACAAAATTTATGTTGATCTTATTAGACTCAAAATTTCATAATGAACACAAATGTAGAAGAACATTTTTTAAAAATCATTACACATTATTAATTATTTACGGATTAAATAAATATATTAAAAAACATTTTTTTCAAAAATCATTAATAATATACATCCTATATTTTTCGTAACATTTCAAATTTCACAAACTTCACCATAAGTAGAAATCACAATTATAATTTATATCAATTGATTACATAATGAAGTTAAGGTCTCATAACATAGACCCTTATAAGACAAGTGTATGACCTAAGTGTTAGGTGTGATAAGGTGATAGAATCTAGGGGTGGCTCAGTCGACATTTACAGAGTGGTGATTTCTATTATATTGAGCTTCTCCCAAAGTCTATTTGTTTCCAGCTTCACCCAATGATGTTCGACTTGGGTTCGGTCCACAGAAAATCCCAGTGTTCCTACCTCCATCCCATGTTCCATCAGATGGGCTTTGAACGGCCCGAGACTACTAGATGAGGCCATCAAATCTTCTTTCTGTATTAATTATCCAAAATCAATTGTATTTATAGACAATAAGGGGAACATTTAGTTTCCAACATTCATATTGAAAAATAGTCATATAATAGTCAAAACCCAAGAGTCTCATTTTAAATATACTAATTTCATTAAATGAAATAGTTTTTTTGAGTATAAATAAAATAAAAAACTAAAGAATAAAACAAAAAACTATTAAAAAGTGCATGTCGTTACATTGTTTCTCCACTAAATGGTGTAGAATTTACCATTTAGAAAAATAAATTTATTTTCATAAATTTTTTCCTTTTATCTTATGTTAATAAAATATATTTGATGATATAATAATTTTTTTTAATATATATCATATAATTTTCATTAAAATAATTTATTAATTTTAAAAATAATCATTTGTTAATATTATATGAAATCAGGGCAATAAAAAATTTCTTTTACATTAAGTGGTCGTATTTTTCCATTATTAATAAATTGGTAACCAATAAATTAATATGATAAACCATATACATTCATAAATTAAATTTATAATATGAATGATATCTATTTTAAAAGATATTTATAATATTATTATATTGAAAAATTATAGATGAATAATATAATGTTATTCTATAACACTAGGTCTCGTTTTTAATTAAAGCTATAAAAAGAACTCGTAATTGTTTGTAACATAAGAAAAATTTAGTGTTTCATGTACTAAAAAATAATTTATTTTCATATAATAAATGAATTACATGGTCTAGTAATGAACACAAGAATAAAAAGGATCATTCATATAAAATACGGTTTAATTAGTGTTTCATGTATTGAAAAATATTGAAAATAATAAATTAATTCTCAAATAATATTTCAAAAAATCACAGGGCCATACATCATACCTCAATTAGATTTACTTTTTAACATAAATATCTTCATGTTTATCAATGTTTAAATTCATGATTGCTACTTTCATATAAATAGACATCGTAAAATTACTACAAAAACATCACTTAAAAAATTGAATGTTATAAACACGATAATTTCACAATGGAACCCATTACTATGTACACACATTGAAGAAATTAAATAGAATATGAAAATCGTGACATGGAATATAAATTAAATCATAATATTTTTATAGAGTATAATATATATCATGGTTATAATAATGTCATCAGTCGTACTTCCAAATGTCCACAATGATCTACGAGACTATTGGTTTCATCAGAATAGAATATACTATGATATTATTTTTTGTTTCGTGATCCATTTCATTTAGTTTAATAATTATTCATTATAATATATACATACTTGATTATTATTAATCTCATCCACTCATTATGCATTAATCAATTTCCACATAAACTATTATTACCATAAATAAAGGTGTGTTTTCCAAGCATTAAGCATTAGTAGATCAGGATAGCTTGATAATGAATGGTTATCATAAGAATAATATATTTAATAAAGGTAATCTTGTATGAATAAATTATTATATGGAGATATTATAAATTAAACTCAAAAACATTGGAGAATTTCTTAAAAATTCACCACTATAATCCTTTCAAATGATTATAATCCAAAACATTGTTAATAATTTTATATATATTTCAACAATAAAATAATAATTACTCAGCTATACAACTAGATTTCACTCTTAATTTTCACACACGAATATATAAAGAACATTTTCATATAAGATTATTAAACATTGAAATCTCATAAATTTTAGTATAAACCTCACTGAAAACAGTCATTCCTTATAAAATTAATTCTCTCATCATACAAAAAATCTATAAAATCAATCCTTAACCAACATTATGATAATATTAATAAACTGTTCTATGGTTAGTAATACTATACCATTTATCATATCACACATTCAAACATCTCTTTATCCAATAGTATTCTCAACATAATGTAAAAATAAAGGGTTATATATTCATAAATCAAATTAACTCCTCACTTACTATCCAGTGATACCAATCCAATTATATATATGGTTTCAAATTAAAAATGACAAAAACAATATTGTGTACCAATCCTTATTTAATTAGTTATTATTTAATACAATAAATTAATTTCAATATCCTAATTCATGAATTCCAAAATGTAAAATCTCAATCATTACAAATTTTTTTTATAATCCACATTTCCAATAGCGATCCCAGGATATTGGATATTACCATTTGATTTAATAGGATGTTTATTTCAATCATCATCATCAAACCATCAATTTTGGAACTAATATTCACAATTCTAATTTTCCATACACAATAATCATTTATTTGTGTGTGTATTGGGGTCATTATTTTTATCCATCTCTCTATTTTAATCAATATATAAATTTTTTCCAATAACATCATCATTCATTTCCCATTGAACATTATTACCAGACATAAAATTTCTACTAGTCCACATAAATAAATTTCCTACATGTTTCATTACACACATTGAGAAAATAACAATTCTTCTCTTATTTTCACCAAAGTTATTTGATTTTCCATTCATAGATATTTTATGTTTCATATAAAAAACACGAAGATAAAATGTCATTTCAACCTCCATTTATAAATTAATTGAAAAGAACAAAAACTCTTCATAGATACTATAAACACTAATAGATATATATTTTTAAATTTATTTGGACACTGAAGAATCTCTCAAACATAAAATCAGTTTTGATTATGATAGTAGACATATACCTTGAAATTCATGTAAAATTATCCTTATATAAATCAGCATTAATCATATTTTTCTCAAGTAACTCACTTTGAAAGTAATTATTAAAGAATAAAATCTTTAACTCATCCCAATAAATGGATTCGATATCATTTCATGCCATGCAATATTGATTTGAGTCCACCATTGTTCCACATATTCATATGAACAATAATCATCGAAAACGAATTTTTCATGTTTAGAACACTGATGGACAATAAATATCATTTCATAGGTACCAATCCTTTGTAATCAATAAGTTCCTAAGGAAACTTCCTCAAATAAGGCGGTCATTTCCTTATGATGGACTGAACAGAAATTTGATCACTATTTATCCCATTTGGAAATCCCGAATAATTCATAGATTTTGATAGATTGAAGAAAATATATTTCATTATATATGAAAAAAAATTATTTCTCAGAGAAAATATTAATGAATTCCCCAATACATTAATCAATAACATGAATCTTTTATGTTACATAAATTGACTAAACCAACATTACAATGTTAGTAACACTACTTATAGTGTAAAAACAACATAATCAAGGGAATGTAATTTCAATCTATATATTAATATGTTTATTCATAGTTTCTCTGAAATTTATAAAAATTAAGTATTGTATCATATAAAGAGACATATCCTTATTGACTTCCTAAAATATATCGATATAAATATCTATATGGATCTCACAAAAAATTTCTTATCCTACATTTCAATGTTTTAATAATCCATTTTTATAATACCAAATATAGAAATGTCTAATTGACATACATGGAAATTACATCATTTTTTAAAACACATCATACATAACACAAATACATGCCCATAAAATGTATCATATTTCTATATTTCGAGTTTTGGAAATAGAAACATCTGGTTCATAACACACATACTTATTCTACCTCTAACATTATTAAAAATAAACCTTTTTATGACATATAATAATTTATACCTTCTTAATATCCTGTGGAATGAAATATAAGATATGGTGAGATCAGATTCTCAATTAAGGTAATCAAAGGAGATATATAAGGATAACAGTAATATATGTGAATGAGATCATAAGAATAACATTTGAAGACCGTACCGAAAATATGAATGTTGAAATAAATGATTCATTTAATAATTATTTTATGTTATTAATTCATAAATCAGAAGGAAATGATGATCATAATCCCTTAATTAATGAAATTGAAACAAGATAAGGTATTAGGGTACATAAATAAGTATATAAATTAAATTCAACAAAAATCAGGGAATCACTACCAAGGCCATCTTAGTAGTAGCTTTTAGCCTTCCATACCATACTGGTATACATGTTTCACTAACATGACCATATCATTATTCATGGTAAAACTCTAAGACCATTATAGGGGACAATGTCCATTACTAAAAAAATTCTCACTCCACATTCCAACCATGTCGACATCATGTGATATAAAAATTTAATCAATTCATTGGATTTAGATATAGTTCACACCCCTCTATAAATGAAAATGATATAATTATGTTACCCACAATCATAAATACTTCATCATATAAGAACCCATTTTATGAAATGGATATCATAATCACTATACATCCCTAACATATCCTATAAAAAGAAATGGGCTTTCTAATCATCATTCCATAATAATCATAAATAACCACATGAAGAATATGAGTAAATTATTTTTAACATTTATATAGTAAATAATAAGTATCCTCAATGAATATTACCAGAGGTGGAAAATAATTTTGGGATTTAACATTAAAATTATTCTTGAAAAAAATAACTTTTATTCTTTGAAAACATTTTATTTTTATGAAATTCATAAGAATTGTAAATAAAACTTTTTATTTGTAAATAAACATGGAATATTGTAATGTATGAATTAAATAATTAAGGAATAATGTTTGTTGAAAATCTCATTGATTTAGTATAATTTAAAGAACAGCCATTTCTTTATTTTTCAGGAAATCTAAAAATTACATCATTTGGAAAAAGGAAAAAAATTTCGTATAAAACCGTGTAGTAAAAATTCATAAATAGGTAAAAATCATAAATAAAATAAATATAATAATTGTAAAAAATCGTTCTTTATTTTTTTAGATTCAAGGACAACGAGGATAAATTTTTCTCAATAGATATATAAAATGAATAAATCCTAAATTTTGATAATATTATTAAATTAAAACTCATAATATTATAATTAGTAGAGTCACATTCCCCATGATGGGAAGAAATACGTGGATATAAAAATACTAAATTATTATTGAGAAGGAAAATTAATTAAATTCATTTATATATTATACACCAAGTAGAAGAAACATGTAGTTTATAAGGCATGTGTCCAACACAAATATAAGTGAAACAAAATTCCCTTAATGCTTGAGTAACATTAAAATAATGAATCAAATTCAATATAAACTTAAAACCACTAGTATATTAAATATACTATCATTATACTCTTATAATATTATAATATTCAAATAAATATATATAATATATATTATTTACTTAGGACATAATATTACATGTTTATTAGTAATTCCATGTTGATGATATGCATTGGGAAATATGTGATTTTTTATGTTTTTTCAGGTTATCTTTGGTACACTTACAAATGTTATTATTTAATCATATTCATAATTATAATAATTATATAAATAATATATTTATGTTAAGTATTTATGTATTAATTTTTATTTATTGATGTTGGAGATAGAAATTAAAACACACAATTTATTGAGATAGTAGGTCGTACAAATGCACCCACATTGTTTTAATATTCATATGAGGTGAAAAGAAAGTAATGAATAAAACCTAATATCATTGTAGAGAAAATTATATTTTTTATATAAAATATATATTTATAATAGTCATCCATATTATAATCCATTTTTAATATATTTTAATAAATAATAACACCGCATCTTGGAGATGATAAGCAATAAATATGAATGGGAGACATATTCATTTTCCAAAAACATTACATAGATTGTAAAATATTCAAACTAAAATTATAATTATTGAAGAATAAAAATAATATAAAAATTTAAAAATAATTATAATTATAACTCATAAATTATAGTCAGTGAAAAAAATTATATTTCTACAATGAGATTGCATGTTGAACATTGGAACAAGGATAACATTGATTTTTATTGTTTGACGATAAAGTTGATGTATAATGGTGTAATAATAATAATAATAAAATTTCAAAACAATGAGTATTATGGATATATTATTTTATGATATATATCATATATTTTAAGGATGTATATAATACTGGATAATGAGATCATCCAGTTAGAGAGATCACCTATTCTTTTAGATGGCTCACTTAGCTTTCCTCTAAATGACTATATTGTTGGTAATAATAAATGATCCTCAAGATTGTTTCTAGGGATGTTCAAAAAAAATTATTAAGGTATGATCAATATTAAATTATCAAATGGATGTGAAGAAGTGAAGGTAGAGGTGTCCTTTTATAAATGAGTTGAGGGAACTTTTGGATTCTCTAAAAATATCATTTTTTATTTAATTGAGACCTATAAAATTACTACCATAGTTAAATTTATTAGTGGATAAGATTAACTATAGTTATAATCTCATCAACCAATGACTTTTATTGTTTTTGACGTAATTTTAGAATATAAATTTTTTATTAATCCTCTGTTGACATATTTTAATTTCAATGCTGGTAACAATGATTTTTTGTTAAGAGAATAAATTTTTAAATATGATGGTTAATGTAGGTAGTATATATTTTATTTTATACCACATTTAATCGAATTTTATTTATTTAGTATTTTAATTATTTTTCTATTTTTTATAAAATATTAATTTAATATTATATCATTAGTTTTAATTTTACACTATTAATAATTTTTCATTTTAAAAATATCATTAAATTGAAATTTTAGTGGAAAATATATATAATCATACATATAATGTCCAAATAATCCATAACATAATTGGTAGAAATTAATTATATCAAACTATATATATATATTACGATTTTAAATTTCATTTATTTGATATTTATATTAATTAAATTATAATTGCATCATCCTTGAATCTGTCATTGAGGTATTTATTTATTTCTTGAAAATAATAAGTAAATTACCGAGATAATATTAAAATTTATATATTAAATATTTATTTTTTAAAATAATTTATATTCATTATAATCATATATTAAAAATGATGTTGTTATTTAAAATATGACAATGCCATCATCATCTTTTTATAAAATGAAATATTATAAATGTCTAACTCTAATCCTTGTGGATAAAAATTACTCGAATATCAGAAAAATGATGATTTTGGTATATATACACGCATAAAATTAATTTAAGTTAATAGTTAGGGTACTTTTATATATTTTTCCTAGTATTTTATTTACTCCTAATTAATCTATTTAGCTTTTAGAATGTTAATAACAGAGTTGTTAATGTTAATATTAATAATCCCTAAAAATAAAATAAACATTTTTACATAACATGATCAAATTCAATAAAAATATGAAACCAATTTTTTATTCTTAAAAAATAGATATATTTTAGTAAATAATATAATATTTATCTCATTAATGTGATTAGAAAACAATCCATCAAATTTAGAAAATTCAAATTATTGAATTTTTTTTAACAATCATCATTGTGGAAAAGATTCAAATGACCTAGATCTGATCAAATGATACAATTAATATCAAACAATACATTCAACCTAATAAATAATATAATTTTACTTTAATAAACATTTTGATGAAAATTGATTTATTAATTATTTTTTTAATACGTCCTCAAAACCTGTATCTTTTTAGAAAAATATCAATTATTAAACAACTATTAATTTTTTAATAGATATTAATATATGAATGATATTTTTAAAATACCATATGTATAATTCTATAAAATATATTTAAAATAGTATCTCCATTAAAAGATGATAAAATTATCCTTTAAAAATATATGTTATTTTATATATTAGATTTCATTTTTCCTTATCATATGATATAAAAATTATTATATGAATATGAAAATATTATATTTAATTAATGAAATATATATCTCATTAATATAATTCCATAATTTTAATTTATTTAATTTATTAATACAAATTGACTTTGGGAACATAAAAAATTTATCCCTTTCTATTCAATTGTTATATATTTTAATTTATAATGTATTTCTATATAAATAATTAATCATAAAAACCATATATTTTCATTAATTTATATAATAATATTCATAACATTTAAATTAACCAATAGGTTGTGTATTTTTATATAGAAAAATAATATTTTAATAATATTATATTGTTATGAAAAACTCGGTCTTGCGTGTAAAAAATCAATAAATAGAACTAGGTATTGTATTTAACACATGCCAAATATAGAGTGTCATGTACCAAATTCTATCCTAAGTGTTTCATGTATAACATGATTAACATAGTGTATTTTTTAACACAATAAAATGCATGTTCCATCACATAACAATATCTATATTCAGTGTTGCATGAAGGTAAAATATCAACAATGATAATTTAATTAAATAATATATTTCAAAAATTCTTAGTGAGCTAAATAACTAACAACCATTGTATATTATCACATTCTTCATGATTATGAGTGTAGTATTTTTATGTCCCAACTATAGTGGATTAGTTCAATGTCGTCTTTTCAAAGGAATTTGTAGGGCGTCCACCTAAGATAGATGTTTAGTTCACGATGGTGTTACATCTAAGAGAATAATAAAATTCTATTTCATTATATGGGAATCCATAATAGGATCACAATGTACATAAATATTAGTCGCATGTATTAAATAAAAAGGGTGTTTATTTCCCCATGTACGTCACCATGTGGATATCATGTGTTGTTTTCCATGAAGGAAGATTGGTCCATGCTATTTTAGGTTGATTATATATAGATTAATCATATGAAGTGATGAAAAAATATTAACACCCTTAAATCGATGATCTATTTGGCCAGATTAGGGGTTCTTCAATGTTCTCAAATATTGATTTGATATCGTAGTATCACTTGTTGAGGGTGATACTTTCTGATAGGAAAAAAACAGCCTTCCATGGGAAGTATGGTTTAAATTATTTTTTTCTAATGTTTTTTTTGGTTAACAAATTTTATAATCATATTTATAACTATACTTGAAAAAGAAATTCATCCATTCCATGATTAGAGCTTAGTTTTTTTTTATGATATTATGGTGTTCTCTAAGACCTATTATGATCATACCATACATATTGGCATCATTTTGAGTATTCTACGGTTGAACGGGTTATACCTTATGAAATCTATTTATAATTTATGGATTTGGAGGGTGTATTTCTAGGTTTATATCATCTCTATTGATTGAGTTCTAGTAGACCAAGAGATTTTGTAGGGAGTTATGTATTTATATAATTTGAAGACTTTTTTTGTTGTTCATAGTTTTCTATTATTAATTGGATATTATATAATGATCATCATATACATTTCTTATTTGGAGGAACCATTATCTTGATAAACCAAAAGGGATTTAGGTTTAAATGGCATAAGGAATTTTAAAATTCATTACATGAAATAACAAAAAGGATGACTCTATAATGTTTTTTATTCTTTAAAACCCATGTGTGGAGTAATAGTTGAATTGTAATGTATATGTTATTGAAATTATGGTGGTTTTGATGTAGAAGGATTAGTTTATGTCTTATGAGTCTTAGTATCTCAGGTGTCACATCAAAATTTACCCTATAAGTGATGATAAATTTCATATAGTTGTTAATTCTTTAAAATTTTGGTGGAAATATATATTGGGTTAATGATTTACTATGTATATCGATCAAAACATTTTAGTGAAAATATGATATCATCATGATTAAAATTATTCTCTATGAATATTTGTTGAATAATTGAAACCCATAGACATTGAGATAGTTTAAAAACTATAAATATGAAACTGTGTTGTTGATGCATTGAGAGTAAAGATTCGAATTCAGTCTGTTCAAGAGTCATGATCTTCATGAAATATGGTGGTTTGGATTAAATAGATGTATATTGAGTTGTCGGATGTCCAATGATAGATGAACCATGCATCAAGGAATGTTGATTTCATGCTTCTAATCTGAAATAAAGAATGATTATAAGTGGATCTAGAATGTGTTTCATTGAGGGATTGTTACAAATCATAGGATTCACCTTCTAGTTATTCCATTGTATGTGATAAGTTCACATATGATCTAGGATTTTTTGTGGATCAAACATGTATAAATGAATATTTGATTCACATGACTCATTATTCAATGTGGGATGTGAATCCTAGAATGAATGAAATGTATCATGATCATCATAGGTTGTTTTGGTGGCCACTGATAATGAAATAACTAGTGGGTTTTGTGGGGTTCTTCTTTACCTATTAGCAGTTGGAGGCTTAGTATCAATGACTGGTTCGCATTGTGTAGCCATATTCCATTCTATAATAACAATGGGAGAACATGATGAGGGATTTTGTTGATGTGATTCTGAATATTCCTTAAAAGAATGATGTGATTTTTGTATTTTTTGATCAGTTTACCATGTTATCACATTTACTACATATTTAAAGACCTTCTCCAATGTTCAGCTTGGCGAGTGTTATGTTTGAGGTATATTTATGTTACATGGGGTGCCCCATGGATTAGTTTTTATATGATTATATATGTTTTACATAACACGTATGATAGGTATTACATATTGAAAATGGTACACAGATTATTTTTGTTTGGACACTAATTTAATATTTATGGGTAGGTAGGTGATATTATTCCAGTTCTAGAGTACATGATGATATATTATGTATTTTACTATAGATAATTGTTCGAGAAAAACATGGATCCTTTTGGGATCCACAATAGAAATACTAATGATGGAAAAATTCAGATGGAAATTTGTCAGGTGCTCTATGGGGGGCCATGTATGTATATGTTTTGTTTAATGGAGGATAGGGATTCATTGTTACAATGTCTTTTTCTCATACAGGAGGCAACAAGAGTAGGTTAAATAGATATGGAAATATATGTAAATGTATTAGTGTATGAAAAAGTTGTCTGTGGATCAATGTTGTAAACATATTGAGTTTTCCTTTGGCAATTTTGGTTTCTTTATCTAATTCTAAGGCATGGTCACTATTGAATTAGAAAACTGGTAAAGCTGGAACATAGGTATATCTAGAAATTTGATGTTAAGTATAGGATTGGATCTATGGAAATAAATTGTCTCATTCATTTTAGTATAGTTTTATGCATGATTTTTTCATGTGTCGCCTCTTCAAAATTATAATCATTACATGTCTTATATAAAAGATTTTGAGGATAATGCGAACATTGAAGAGAATTTGTATCATATTTTTTTACTTATTGATAAATTAATTAATTTAAAGAATATGTAATTTGGTCTAGATTTAGGGAATACTTGTAATGTTCTAGAATAAAAAAGGGAATGGGAGTCAATTCTCCAAGACTTGTGGCCTAATTTCATTTCCTCATAAGCTCATTGATTCTTTTAAGTGTAGCTCATGGATGATCTATTAGATGTTGTAAATTTTTATGATCCCACAGTTCATGGTTGTGATCCCTTTTTTAATATATCCGTTAAATCCATTAAATTTTATAAATGAAATGATTAATAACTAAACTAGGAGTCTTATGGATGTTCTAGGTGTTTTCGTCCTGATATAGGGGAGAAAATGGAAATCCATTTAATTTTTAGTTTTGGTGAATGATTAGAAAAAAATGTACCTCCAAACAACCCTATCCAGATAGAGGAGTTCACTGTTAAACAATATCATACTTGGGATAAGGCCAATACATAGAGGATTGGATATAATATGTACACAAGGTCGGTGTACTATTTTTCAAACCATGTGGTAACCCTAGGTAACCGTGGGACATCACACCTCTACGATATATTCCGATGGTTGGTTTGTGCATTGTAATGAAATGAGTGTGTCCAGATAATATGACACAATAGAAATATGTGAAATACCATTTTTTGATCAAGGATTAATGTTTTTAAAATATTTTTGTTCCTATTTTTTCCTACTCATTTCCTAGTGATGAACCTTAATCTATAAAGAACCCCTAGGTGAAGGAACATTGATTTTAAGATTTTCAGTGTATCATTGGTTAAAGATCAAAGATCATGTATTTTTATTGCTGCACTTTCTTCCCTTTTCTAGACTATATCCTCTTTATTATTCTTCTTTTTCAAATACTCGAAAATAATCTTTTTCTAGTGGAAAATATGTTGTTTCATTAAAGGGTTCATGAATTATGATCTATGGTAAAGTATAAGAAATCGTTAATCTACAGAGTCGATGTAGGATTCCAACAATTTATATACCAATGTCATGATGTTTTTTTGTGCATGTCTGGTTGGGTTATTGGTTCTCTCTTTTCATGAAGATTATAACATTAATTAGATACGGAAAAATGTTAAATACGTGATAATTATAATGCATACTCATCCTCATGGGATTCATTGAGGTTGAATAGTCTACATTTGGTCCAACCTTGGGGTGTACCATCATTCACAAATATTGGAAAATTTCAATGTTATGTATTGAATATACCTGTGAAAAGAATAGCCCATGAAGAACATGTTTATATGTTATTTTATCTAAAAAAGGGAACATTGATAGATATTTCTAGACATTTAACAAGGTAAAAGGTATTATTTCAGATAATATTGTGTGGGTTTGATAAAATGAAATGAATTATCTAAATAACGTATGAATTTTATTGAAATTGAATATGTTTATTAATTCATAAGAGATGATGAACATGTTAAATAATAAAATACATGTAATATTTTTAATGAGCTAAATATTTTAATGAGAACACATCTATGAATATGTAAACTGGGAAAATGTATGAAATTAATTGATTATGATATATGGATTAAGGTCAATAAAAAATGTTTTCAATAGACCATGCTAAGTAAATCATAAATGATTTAATGGTTTAATGAATGATAATGATTTATATGATTTTGTAAATTTTAATTGTATATGTTATGTGTGTTGGTTGTGTGAGATTTTTGATATGGTGTATATGGAAAATAGATAAATAAGAATTTTTATAGGACTTGGTAGTATTTGGTTATTAGATATGACTATATATTCCCAAGGTATAGGTTAATCTGAGGCTATAAATTCTAAACATTAATTCACGGTTTAGTGAAGAGTAATCATTCTATATTCCCCTATCATTTTAATTTTACATGACTACCAAGACCAGGGATCCATAGTTTGATTAATGTATTGGTGTGTTGAACGAATAAACTTTTTGAATTAGGGAAGAAGACTTATTCCATTATTCATAGTAATTCATCAACATATTTACTTTTAAAAATAATATAAATGCATAAAATATTTATTAAATGATGATTATAAATTTAGTGATTAATATTTATAATTTGATTATTATTAACTAATTTCTGTTGGGTATTATTTTTATTACATTTTTTCATAATTAGATTTTACATGAACATTCTTATTTGATTGTATTTTTTGTAGACAAGTTTGATGGAGGCCTTATAATTTGTTCTCACACCCTATATGGGTCACTATTGGGTGGCCAAATAGATATCATGGTTTTTGGATAGGAAATGAGAAAAGGCACTATGTTAGGGAATTGAGTTCGGCTTGGGTTGTGCCAGGATTGGGATCCCGACATGGAGTCAAGAATTATTTTCTTGATTCATATGTTATTATAATTTGAGGATTTCTTCAGTTGTGAAACTATGTGATATGGAATAGGATATATACTATTGAGTTTTTTCTCTACCTAATTTCAGGGAATGGTTTTAAATTCCTGTTTATAAGTTAATGTTTATTGTTTCAACTATTTCTCATTGTTTTCAGTTATTTATTACTAAAATAAATAAGTTATCACCTACCACATGTACTTAAAAACACTTGATTCTCATTGGTGTCCTCTTGTGTATGGGGAGTCACACATGATGACATCTAGCGACCCAACTATGGGAATGGGTTTAGTGGCATTCATGGATAGGGATGTTACACATGTTGTACGTGAGTGAATCAATAATATACAAAACTAAATTATAGGTGAAAATGATATTTTTGACATTATTTCTCAGGAGGTAAAACCTTGTTTTTAAGAACATTTATAGAAATTATATACATCATCATAACTAACCATGACAGGTTTTAATTGATTAATGAAGGACATCAGTTTGAGGCATTATAGTCCACCTTAAAGATGAAAGATGATTTCATAATCAATTTGATGGAAGTGGATATGGTTTTATGTAATTACAAATTTAAGAAAACATACCATTGTATGGATTATATGATGGTTATTATATCATCATGGTTTAATAATAATTTTATTAGGTATAAAAATATATAAAAATCTATCATTTGATAAAATAATCACTTCATTAGGTAACATCCTTATTATATCACCATATCCGTACTAGGATGGATTTATGCAGAATTTAATTTATAAAAGTTGATTGGAGGGGATTTTTATGTTATATGGGAATTATATTTATTAATCAAAATTGGTTTTACAGTGACAATATATAAGGGGAGTGACAAATCATTAACTATTATAGTGGAGTGTAATTTTTATAAATAAACATAATTATCCACTATTGTGAGTTCTCTATTAGCTGAAATTGTGAAATTATTTATAATAGGAGGAGTAGAGGTATTATAGGATATTTAAATAAAATTTACTTAAAATTTAAAAAAATTCAAAAAACCCTCTTGTTTTATGTTTGCATACTTTTACCATTATGGTTATTTAGTTGGGTTACTAGTTTTCTAAACTAGGAAATTTAACAACTAAAAATAATTTTAAGAAAATATTATAAGATGATTCATAAAACATTATTATAAATATTAAATCATATATATCAAATCAATATCATATGTGTTTTGAAAATTAAATTTTACACAAGTACATATAAGGTGTAAAAACATCGATTTAACCTTATCCTTAAAAAAGTAGTTTTTAATATTTATGGGTGAGTATATTCATTACAAAATAAAATTAATTAATAAAGGTACCAAATATTTTTTATTAACATATATAGTCTCATGGAATAATATAAAAGTTTAATTAAATTTAAATAATGATGAAATATAATTTTTTATTAAATCACATTAGTGTCAATTTTGAAATTATTCTTTTAATTTAAAATTAAAAAATATCATTAAATTGTTGTTATTATTATCTGTTATTTTTAATCGTTATTGTGATGATATAATTATATTCAAAATTAGTTGAATATGATACATTATTGAAATTACCTCATCATTATTCAATTTATTATAATCTATCTTATTTTTAATTAATTAAATAATTAGAACATTAGAATTTCATAATATTTTTTTGTAACTAATTCATATATAAAAATTTTAGATTAATTATTATTATAAAATAAATAATTTATCTTAAAAAATAATATATATAACGGTATGTATGATTTTATTCCTTATCTCATGGATTTAAATATATATAATGGTTGAAGGTTTGTTTTTTTCATTATTATTACATACCATACTATATAAATTAGAATCATGTTCAAGCTTCACCTGAAGATAAAATAATAGATCATACAGTAATAAATGAAGAAATATATCTTTTTCATGGGTGTTTTAAATCTCTTTAGATCATTTTATACAATATCATTTTTACTTTATCCTTCCATTAAAACTAATTTCACATTAACAACGATTATAAATTTTATTGCATTCACTATACAAATTTTTAAAAATAATGTTGATATAATCTGAAAATATAATTTTTCTGAAATAAAATATAGTTAATTTAAAAATTACTGTATAGAATAAAAATCTAATTTAAAAAACATTAAAATATATAAAAAATAAATTTAACATTAAAATAAAAATATAATATATATATTAAAATTTGTATTATTAGGAAAATTCCCTTTAAAATATAGGTTTTAGAATCTTATTTTTTATGAATTTATAATTTATCAAGTAATTTTTATTTACTATTAATTTTTATTTAACTAATATTTTCATAATAATAAAAGGTATAATATATCCATGATCATTTTAGTTCCTCATTACGAGTAAAAATATATGTAAAAAATATTATTAATTTAGAGAGAAATGTATTATAGAATCTCAAGGTCTAAAATATATTAGATTGAAATTTAGATCATATAAATTTATTATAGGTACATTAATTATCAAATATACAATTAGATAATTATATTAATGAATATAATTTTTAAGAAACTTTTTATTTAATCAAAGAGGTCAAGGTAATTGTGGATATAGAAAATAAAAAGAAACTATTCTAGACTATAGACCCCTATTATAATCTACAAATTATTATATTGGGGATAAAAATTATAGACTCTGCATATATAAATGACTCCAAATAATTGTAATTTACAACATATGGAGCGGAATCCTTTTATTTTTTCATGTTAATGAAAATGAACATAGCATCATATACAGTCTGATTTTTAGAACATCCATAAAATGGGTGTCCAAAATCCATGCCCAACATGGGTGATAATATAAGATATATATATCTTGTCATTACAATTTTTAATAATTGTTAACATTAAATTGGCATCAATATGTTTAATAATACTTTATTATAATTATATATAGAGTTCAAACATATATCAATTAAAATACTCACTCTTGGATGCCTCAATATTAAATAAGTTTATATTTATCATTTTGATTTCATTAAATAACATAAAATATTTTATGCTCAATCCGTATTTGGTAGTTTTATATTTTCTGGTGGGGGGTTAAACACCTATATAAGACATATATTTTTTCATTTTAATAGTTTTTTATATTTATTAGTATTAGTTTATGAATATTTATCCCCTTTAAAATATATCGTAATTTAAACTATCATGATGCTTATGAAACACATTAAAACATTTAAATGTTTGGTTAATTTTTTTTTAATATTTTCATTTAATGATTTTTGATCATATAAGAATCTCAATGTGCACTAGGGTATTCTGCAATATATTATTCCATAAAATTAGGTTTCAATGACTATATGATATATTATTTATATTTAAATTTTTATTTAGTGTTTTGGGTCCCCATTTGGAATCCTTAACATCTGATTTTTATATTATTAAATGACATAAAAAATCATGGATTCTGATAAATATGATTGAGGAACACTTTGAAGCCCATTTTCTTATTGATTTCCTTTTTCAAGACGGACTATAAATTTTTCAGTTTTATTGATCAGTTATCATAAATTTAAAAACATTGGAATGGAAAATTATAAACTAAAATATCCTATAAAACCACTAGAGAAATTAATTTTATGAATATTATTGTATTCAGCTATAGTGTAGGGATAAATATAATTCTTTTAAAAATATATAGTACTGTTATGTGAGATTTTTTATATTATATCTTTATTTTTTTTAAAATAACTTGTTTGAAAGATGCTGGGATGAAGTAATGACATTAAATTTACATCTAGTATTTTATAACAACATAAATACTATAATATATTTAATTTTCAATTAAAAATGATATTCCAATGAGAAATTTATATCTGAATGTAAGATGAAATAATTTCAAAAGAGGGTGGTCGAGGTGTAGGGTGAGGATATAAATAAACTCATTGATTCTAAAATAAAAATGTGATGAATACCATAAAAATTAATATTATATTGGTGGTCATCTATCTAAACAATTTTTTAAGGGTGTTAGGACCCATACATGTCCTTTAATAATTTCATGTATTTTAATTCACCTTATTTCCATGAATCCTCATTAAAAATTAATAAATTGTTTCTCAAATAATACCATTCCATTACATAAAAAAAAGTGCTCAGTTAAATTCCTCATTAAAAATAAAATTATATTATTATTTTATGTAGATATTTATATAGGAAATCAAGAAAATGAAGATATTTCATGATCTAAATAATGATGAAAACCTTTACTCAAATTCCTCAAGTAAAAATATGCATATTTATGAGGAGTAAAAAAATCAAGAACATGTTAATTAAATATATATTTTTTGATTTTTTATACTCATTATGAAATTTATATATTGATATCCATTTAATAGTTAAGATAATTTTATCATGGTTGGAATTTATATGTTAGGTCATTTAGGCATTGGGAAATATTTTTTTAATGTTTTAAAGATGATAGATCAAAGTGAATTGTTTATTTGTTTGGGTAATGAAGAGATAATACATTATTAAATTTATCTTATAATTTCAATAAATTATATCCCATAAAGTTTTAATTTAATTCGATTATGAATCCAATTTAGAGTATAAAATTATTATTCGAATTACGTTGACATTGTATAAAATCATGGGTATTAATTTCTGTTAATTGATCATTGCAATTACATTAAATTAATAATTTTTTGATGTATTTTTAAGATATATAATAAAATATTATTGAGTAAAATAATTTCAATGCTAATTTTAGAATTTAATAATTTCCATATATAATTGACCGTAAATATCAACCCAACATAAAAACATGATCAAAATAAAATGCATGTTCATTATGAACATATTTTTGAACAATAATCATCTAAAGATAGACTGTAATAAGGGATCAATTTAATTTTGAATCTTATGAATCTAACATGAAGGTAAATTCTACAATTCCCTCTTTGAATCATATATTGATTCTAATTCACTACACAATCATTATGACTGACAACATGGAAAACCAACTATATGGTTTCATGTATACTATGAGGATTATCCGATTACTCAAAACACATAGTCCAACCCCTATTTTGGACCTCATGGTAAATCAATTACATTATAAAAATGGGTTTATGTAATATTAGGAGTTGTATTAGTGGGGATATTTTTTCAGCAGAAATTATTCCAGATAAATCTACGAAATATATATAAGACAGTAATTAATAACATATTAATCATAGAATCAAAATAATACAATATAATTATTTATAAGAATGGGATAAGACTCAAATTCCTAAGAATAATTATTGTACATGGATAATGTAATGATGATTAAGAGGTTACCATGGATAATTAAGGATTCAATCCATGTTATTTCTGTTAAATGAAATGTGGTATGATAATACATATGAGGACTTGGAGGAAGTCACACATATGACATGCACATTTTTTATCAAATTCGATGAAGATGATCTTATTGGATATCAGGATTCAATCTATATATAAATAAGGAATATTTCATGGAGAATGTCATTATTATTTTAAATTTTAAATGCCCATGTATATTTGAGAGGGTTCTGAGAAAATGAAATATTATCCCATTGACAATGAGTTAATTGTATAACTTATAACGATTTTTTGAAGATAAATTTTTATTAAATTTAAGTAAATCATTCCCTTAAGGGGAATAAAATAATACAATTGAAATATAACTATTGTAATGATATTTAATTTTTAGTTTTTTGTACTATATATTGTTTATTTTCTCACAACGTATAAAATAATGCATTTTAAAAATATCATTATTTCTCTCTACTATTTTTATGTTAATTCCAATTATTATCTCATTCAACCATGATTATGAATGACTAACATTGTGATTTTTATGGTTGAGAAATATCATTACATATTTGATTCATTTCAAATATACATTTAACGTTTTATAAATTTATAAGGACAAGAAGAAGAATATCACTAGAGGGAAATAACCCATTCTATATCCACCTCAAACTTTAATATTATTCTCTACTTTTTGTAATATACTCACTTCATCCTAAAATTATTTTTATAGTATAACTTATAGAGTGCACTGTATATTCAATACCAGTGAAGAAAATTATATGCACGCGTATTAGAGAGTTTTCAATAATAAAATATTAAACAAGTAAAAATTAAATCAATTATCTCTTTGATATTATATTATGAATTTTTTTTATTTATAATATATTTATAATTTCATTATATTTTAATCTATATATTTAGTTTTTTTATTACATTATATATCAACAACCACCATAAATTTTGATTTATAAAAAATGGGGTAAAATATTTTATAAGTGAATAACGATAGAGAGTGACTGATTGAAAAAACACTATCTGTGAGATGACCATAATTTTATCACTATAATTCAATATAAAAATATATAATTAAATTTTCCATTGATTTCAATTGGTGATGTCAAAAATGGAATATTGATTTTCATAATTCATTAATAATCCTCATATGTTATTATAAATCAATCACTTTAGATAAATTTTCTAACTCAACGAGATCATATATGATATTTATAATCTATGACTTGTATCAGTAATTGGATGTGGGAATGTATTCCAAATCGTTGAATGAAGATAGACTTCCAATGGATCACTTATAAAACCTACATTAATCTATAATCTGTAAGACATTATATGGAAGATGGGTGAAACACACTCATATGAGGATGGGTTTTGAATAATCCTTAGATAAATATAGAATAGGTATATTAATCGATTAAATATCAGGTTATGAATGTTAAGAATATAGGATGAATGGAAATAAATAGATACAATTTACTGAAATTTATGTACGTTTATACAGGTTTAGTATTCATAATTTATATTTTTTACAAGATTAATAATCAATTTCTAAATAATTTTGTCTTTATATATGCATAATTATTTTCATTAGATCCGTTGAAACAAATTATAATTTTTGTGGAATTTTTATATTCTGTGAGTGCATATAATGGATTTTATTAATGAAGAGTTGCACTCTCTAATATTGGTAGCATTCTAGTTGGGTTTTTGAGAGATATATTGATTAACTGATTTTCAGTGTAGTGGATGTAAATTATCAAAATATAATGATGAATTTATAATCCATTATGTACCAAATGAATAACAAAAAGTCTTTTTTAGAGCGGTAAATTTTTATCAATTTATCCCAGAAAAATATTATAACATTACCTCTAATGTGTGGGACTAAAATTGGAAAAGATTTATATTTTTTTCATCTCTAATATCAATGGTGTATCACTTTTTTGTTCTGGTAGAGATATGAGAGAATCATTTTTTTATTGATGTTACATTTTAAAGAAGTTTAATTCTATTTATTTATCATCCATAGGATTCCGTAATAGTATATTATAATCCTTTAATCCTTAGGTTGAAAAAAATTATGGAAACAGATATGATTTAAAAGCTAATGAAAATAAAGAATAATATTTGAACTATCCTACATTGATTTCAATAATACATATGTAAATAAATGAGTTTTAGGTTTTTTCATCACATATAGAAATATGTTGTATGAGAATAATATAATTAATGATGGAAAGAAGTGGTATCTATAGATTCAATGTAAGGTATATTTTTTAATGAATACAATATATATTTTATTCATTTTAGAATTGGATTAATTATATGAAATATAAATATCTATTCAAATGAAATAAATAATTAGATTTTATTAAATAATAAACATTGAATTGAATAGTTGATAAACTTATAGAGAATGACATGAAATGTAAATAAGTGGTTAATAGAATCTTTATTTTCACAATAGATAGTTTTTTTTACATAATAATTATAATTATATACAATATGTTATCAGAAAAGACATCTCCCTCTTGAGTTAATACACCACATGTTTTGTTCATATTTATAATTAAAATATGTTTCTTTTCTAAGAATTAAATACATTATCATATATCATATATAATTAATATATTATTCAATATAAGACATAAAAATAAAGGGTTACTAATTATTTATAAAATCATAATTCTTTAATCAGAGACCACCAGTCTGTGGTACATTATAATTGGTAATCTAAATGAAAATTATCTGAATTATTTAAAATAATAAAATAATTATCACTATTATAAGTTAAAACCTCTAGATATATGTAATGACTTTTAAAAATGTAAATTTACTTTTGAAATAATAAATTATAAAGGATAAAGATATAAAAACAGTTGAAATTTATTCACAATAATTTAAGGTGTCCATTTCTAATTTAATGATGGGATGGAAACCCATATTTAATTCTCATTAATGATGTTTTATAAAGAATCTGTAATATTTAAATAATTTCGTATAAGAATTTTTTAACTATGTTAAATTATTTAAAAAAATATGTATATAATTTTCATAAAAGGAATGAAACATAATATATACTAATATTAATTTGAAGAATATATTAACTACATTCTGATTGATTTTTTTATGGATTATCGAATTGTCTCCCAATTAAATTTTTCATCAAAAACATAGTGGAATGGTATTCGTTAAATGGTTAATACACCGCTGGATTCAATTGTTATGAAGATGATATAACATGAAACCTTTATTTTATCATTATTGTAATATTATTTAAAAAATGATACATACATATATATGTATGTATATTAAATCATGTTTGAAAAATTGAAAATGGTATACTATAAGAGTAATTGTTTTCAATTAAAACAGGATTGATATTTGTTTCAAGATGATAAATATTTATGGAGACTATTTATAATTAAAAAATGAATAATGAGGAACATGGGGCATCATTGAAGGATATCCCTTGAAACCAAATAAATATTACCCATATTACCCATTATATAGGAATGTAATAATATAAAAATAATCCATATTTATAGAAAATGATTGATATTAAAATTTAAATATTATATGAAATTATCTCTTCAATGTATTTGACTCTATTTATGGTTTTTAGTTAACATGTATATAATATCAAAATGAATCGGTAAATCAATTTTATGAGAAATAAATAAAATTTATTTCAATATAGGAGTTTAACGAAAATGTAAGATATGATTGATTTGTATAAAAATATGCAGCCAACTATTTTTGAAGATATAAATCCTATTAAATTATATGACGTAGTATATGGTAAATATAGTTTCAAATTATCTGATCCCATAAATTGAAAATTGAATTCTATATAGAAAATACATTTTCAAACATCCGTATATCCACCAGATCATGTTAATATGAATGTTTAAAAATTAATATATATTAGAAATATTGATTTTTAATGTTTTGAATATACACATTAATTATATTTAGATACTATGGGTTTTATACAATGTTATATAATTTATCATAAATAATCTCTTTTACCAGCTGTGATTGTTAAATTCACTGTAATTTTAAATTTAATTTTAAATATCAAAGATTATAAAATTATTCTGATCGATTTAAAATTATATTATTGGATGGAAATATTTTTAATATTTTAATAAAAAAACTAGAATGGGTTTTAATACCCAATGATGTAAATTAGTATTTTCCCTTACATATATATGTTTATGCAATAGAAAGTTGTTCAAGATCATAATATATTTTATTTAATAATATAGTATGATAATTTGGTTTTTCTAAATAATAGTTTTATACATGTATTTATAATTATGATATTGAGAGTTCAATAATTTTCATAATATTGTATTTTTATGAATTATTATTAATTGTAAAAAATTGATGTCATTTATGCAACTAAGAATATATTAGAAAAGTATATCTCCATAAATAATTAATGAACATGTCTATATTTTAATGATTAATATCTATCATGATAGTTTCAAATTTAAACTTATTCAATGTTAAACTATATAAATTCACAAAAATCTAATGAAAAAATTAAATATAATAATACTATTTATGTTCAATATTATTGTAACATGGAATTATTATCTATTATAAAATACATCTACAAAAATACGAATAAATTTAAATATTGAGTATAATTTCAATCACTTCAATATAGGTATCTATGATTTTATGATATGATATATATTAGTGTTGACATCTCCCATTCCTTATGCCTAGTGGAAGATATCATGATAATCCAAAAGAGATATACTCATCTATTGTTAAATTACTAAATAATTAATTTTTCTCTTAAAATTATATATTATAGGTCTATTAAGCAGATAAAAACAGAGTTATATGTGGTTACATTGATGATATGTTTTCTCCATATCAGGATAATCAATGATCATATCTCGAAAGGTCATAAATAGTTGTTTAGTGAGTAGTAAATGGTTGATCCACTCTGTATTATATATTATATAAAATATATTAACATCATAGTATGTAAAATTATTCTAGGTGTTGAATTATATTCATTATAAATTTATTATCATGAGGGATTTGACTCAAATAAGTGAATTCCCATTAAAAAAATCCAATAATGAAAAAGAATAATGGAATCTAAATTAATCTATTTGTCTCTAAAGAAATGTTATTACGGTGGGAGATACCAGGATAATAGTTTTCAGTTATTGGATATAGATTATATATGATTTTGTTATCCTGGTTTCCCTATATCTGATATAAGGTTTCACATTTTAATTACCATATACTATTATTAGTTAAATATAAAAATATAATATTTATAAAATTATATTATTATTAATTTGTATTGTAATATATATGATAAAGGCTTTAGATTATTGGATTTATATAATGGTTATAATAGTTTCAATATATAATGAAATCCTAGTGAAACAATGAAAATGATTTTAGTTTATGTACAATAGTTAATATATTTCAATATAAAAATATATCGACAATAAGGGACTACTTGGTTTTGGGGGTACATATGCATTGGAAATTATTCTCATGGTGTTTACACTTACTAAAATCCATATCTAATCGTTTATAGGGAATCACATATAAATGGGAACATCAAATGTATGATTTTCTATTGGTTTTTCTTAGCTAAAATCATAAATTCATTGACACCCTATGATTTCACTATGCATTTTACAATTAAATAATAAATTATAGTGATTAAATTTTTTCATATACATAATTGATAAAATAAAACTTTATATATTTTATTTAGATATATTGTTACATTAAATATACAAGGAGTGCATTATGGGAAATAAATTTGAAAAATATATTAGAAAATTACATGTGGAATAAAAAAACAATAAAAAATACAGTGAATATGTAATCTATGTCCTTATGGATTTCATTAATGGGTGTGACCATGATTTAAATTATGAAAATAAATTATATAATAAGAAATATAACATCCATGTTTATACTATATTAAATGAATAATATTATTGATTCTATGAATTCATGTAAATCTATTTATAAGAATCAAATATGACTGTTGTAAATAAGGTAGTCCTAGATTTGGTTAAAAATATAGCAATTTAAAATATTGTGTTTGGTTATGAATGTTTCTATTAGTTTTATAATTATGTGTGTTTTTTAGTAATAAAAAAATAAAATAATTCATGACTGAATTAATAAAGATAATATTAAATAATGATATTCTATTATAAAAATAATTTATTAAAAAATACATATTATTATTAATATCATTATTACTGCTTAATTTAATGGATTTATAAAATAGAACACAATATATCCAATGGAATTTAATAGAAATAATTTTTTATGAGATGAATAATTTACTACAATTTATTATATTTAAATTTTATAAATTTTATAGAAATTATGCAAATAACTATAGATTATATCATTGATTTTTTCAAAAAAAAATTAATATTAGACACTTTTTATGAAGACTCTAATTTATATAATTAATTAATAAAAAAATATACCAACTTTAATTTTATTGTTAGTTGAATTTAGATTTTATTAAGAGGACATAATGTTTTAAAATTATTTTTTCTATAAAAGATAATTTTAGATATATGTTTTTTCATTTAAATGTAATATTTCCCAGAGATAAATATCCATTAACATTAATGGAATTTTAACTTGGTAATCATCATTTTTATATTATGTATAATGAGTAATTTCATTTTGAATAAAAACAATAATTTACCATGGTAATAAATTTGTAACCGTTGTACATGTAAAATAAGATAATTTTGGGTTAAACTATGTAATAACATGAAGATATATGATGAAAACCTATATATAATTTTATTTCATGTGGTATCCTAAAATAGATTTTCTATTATCCATTATTGTTCATATGTGTTTACATTACATTAAAAATGAATACCTGACACCATATAAAAATCATATTTATGAAAAATAAAAAAAACATATAATTCGACACCTCGTATACCCCTCTCATAACACTAAATACATTAATTTTACTACTAAATATATTCTAATGTTCCCATGAATTAATTAATCCTAGGAATTTAATTTCATCTGTTTCCATCAATGAAGTCAAAATATTTCATTCCAAAGGATCCTCTTTCAAGGAAGAAATATGTGTTAATTTTCTACGTTATTTTCATAGATTTTAAAAACATTCTAAAAATTATTCATTATAAATATTAGTTCTCACATTAATTATTTTTAATTAATATAGTTAATATACTATGAAAATATTACTACTATTTTCCACCTATACAAACAAACCAATTTACTATTATGACATGTTATGGTTATGTTTGGTTTAACATTATTCATGAATGATGCCATATTGACATTTCAATTCTATCCTTGATAAAAAATAAATAAGTTAATGATGATTATAAATGATATTAATAAGTAATAAGTTTAATAAATATGATATTTATGGTTTAAATATAAATAAATTGTTGTTATAATGTAACAAAAGTTTACAATTAAACTTCCCAAAAGAGCTCATCAATAATTATATTCTCACAAAAAACATACACTATTTAAATCTGATGGCCATGGGGTTATTTAAATAAATATAAAAAAACTACATCAAATTTTATATTTTTTAAATGAATAAATTTATATCAATTTACTGGAATTAACATTTCTAATGTGAAACATGTAGGGAACAATCAAAATTTATAACATTTGATGTTGAAAATACCAAAAAAAATCTAATATACGTTTAGTGAATGATTTTAATTCAATAATATAAAATATTTTAGATATGAATCAGGTTATGAAATAATTCATTAAGATGTATGTGTTTATAATATTGGTGGTTATATTTATTTCTTAGAACATGATTGTAAATGTAAGGAATTCATTTCAAATCCCATTTTAAATTATTTATTATTATGAATGAATTTACAATATATAAATTTTAGGATATTTTATCTAAAACCATCTTTTAATTATTCTACTTTGGGTTTTTAGGAGTTTTAAACATCCTCACATAATTTAAATTCCTATTTTATTCATAAATGGACTAATATGATTCTTGTAAGAGAAATAATCCTCACCCTTTCTTATTGATTCTAAATCATTTTCATTCATGTCTATATTCATTATTTTATATGAATATAATTATCTTTATATTTTCATTTATTAATTTATATTTTCTTATACATGAATATATTTTTGAAAATTAATATTTTATATGTTGTTATTGTTATTATTTTTATTAAACATTGAGTCTATTAAATTTTTTTTGAGAATAATCTTCATTTTATAATTCATTACAGATTAATAAATTATCCTTCTAAATAACCATTAGAATAATGAATCATAATTTACAAGTATTCATGGTTCTCTAATGAAATTTCTCTTCAATTAATCTGGTGAATTATAAATTTTAAAATAAAATTTATCATAAAAAGTATATTTTTTATACAATTTCATTTTCTTATCATCGAATATAATATGTTTTCATCTAGATTTTAATCCTTAAATGTTTAAAATTATTAATTATTAATATGATTAAACTATAAAATACATTTAATTTATGTCGCTAGACTATGCTAATTTTATGATTATGTTTTTATTATACCCATTAATTTTTCCTATTTCATTCATCAATGATGTAATTATGAATGATTTTATGTTATTATTAAAAAAACATGTATGGTTTTTAATTATGTAATTGGTGGGTACATTATAGATCATAAATTAATTTGTTAACATATTATATATTATGAGATCAGTTTATGTTTATTGTGGTTTAACAATATTTATTATGATAAGGGATGCATGAGTTTATCCCAAGTCGAAAATATTAATGGATTCAGCTTGATAACCAATTTAAAGTATTTATGAAATGATGTTAGCCATGCCCCTTATGATGTGAATGTCTTAATGTTTATCCTTGAAATATGTTTTAATTTTTAATTCTTATGTACGTACCATGTTATTCTGTTATTCAATGTACATATGTTATACTATAAAATATCATGAATAAATACTTATTCTTCCAGTCCACCCTAACTCATGGTTTACCTGATGGTGAAATTCCAATTTTATTAATCATGTTTTATGATCAATATTTAATTGAATATTTTTATCATATATTTTTATAAGATAAATAAATTATTTTCTCAATCACACTTGTTTATCAAATGTCCTCTTATAATAATTAATTAATTTATATTATTATTACACATTCAATGTTTCAATATAATCTATTTCTATATATATACACAATGTTTTGAAAAATTTCAATATATATGATTATTTCAACAATGGTATCATTTCATAATCCTATTTTAAGTATATGTCAAAAGAAGTTAAAAATTAAGATGGTTGTGTATAACATATATTGAAAAAAAATAAAAACATAGTTTTTGAGTACTGATTTATAGTGTAATTTAATGTGAATTTATATAAAATGATGTTAAATTATTTTATATTTAATTTGAGTTATCATACTTAATTATATCTATTTCCTGAGATATATATCAATGTGTTTAATTAATTGATTACATTGATGTATGCTCATAACCATTAAAATATATATGCGTTGTATGAAAACATAAATATTGTTTTTTATTAATGGGTTGAAATTGGTTTAATGATCAAGATATGTTTTACAAATTATGATTATTATAATTTTTTATCTCTTGACCCTTGACATAGATGGTAGTGCCCAACTAAATTCAATAGCTATTTTGAATTAGGTTAATTCAATCAATTATTGTAAAATAATGATATAAAAAAATAATTGTTGATGATTATAAATTTTGTAATCCTAAAATTTCTTATATTAGTTGAACACAAAATTATATTTTAAAATTTGTTATGAAATATAAATTTATATTTCTATGAATTTCCACAGAATACATAAATGTATATAATTTTTTTAGGAATAATCCTCATGGTTTCTGAGTTAGTCTCAATACTTTAATAATTAGTGTAAAACGGGTCACACATATTTTTTATCATGTATATAATTTGATTTGGAAGAATTATATTTTAGGATAATGTGGGAATGATGACCAAAAGAGCACAATAAATAGAATACGAAGTATCAAAGTTAAATAAATTAGTAAATTTAATTATAATTTCATCATTTTTCTGATACTAAGAATTTAAATACCTTCTCATTATTTTCATAACATGTTAATGTTTAAATATGTAAATATGAATGAATTGTTTCTAATATTATAATTAAACATTAATGGTCTGTTAATTATAATAAGGATAAAAAAGATTTTTTAATAGTTAGGATGTTATATTCTAATGTGTGAGAATGTTAAAATTGATTAGGGAAATGTCATAACACAAAGAGAAAATTAAATAACAAATTTATACAGTTTTAGGATATTTTTTTGGTTAATTTTTTTGAGAGACTAAAATGAAAATAAGGAATCATAGACCATAGTATGTTAATATATTTTGAATAGAAATTGTAATTTGGAATTCAATTTATATAATTATTTTATCCTCCCTCCAAAAAATTGATCATGGATTTGAATGAATATGTAAGAATAATAATGAATTAATTCACCCCCTTGGATATATTTCATCTCACATATATGAACACATTACCATGATAAAATAGTGAAATATTATTTATGACATCCTTGAATTTGATATCGATAAACTAATGGAATCGTGATCAATATTGAGGTTGTCTAGAAGAATATAGTCTTCAATATTCTTTATATGATAAACCAATGATTATCATTTTGATAATAAATCATGGTTAAATATTGAAATATTATTTTATAATATTTCTTTGTACATAATTCTATGTTATAAATATCATAACGATATTCTGTTATAGATATATTTGATATAGTTTTAAAAAATGAATCAATTAATATTTTTAAAAATAATAGCACTAAATGATTATATCATTCTCTCTGGAATTTTTAGAAAACATAATGTTCTATTTTATATAATGTTATATATTGTGTATTTCATCTATTACATAGTGTATATTGTGTTATACAGTTCACCATTAGTTAGAAATTTAATTATAATAAATATGTTTCATTCTCACATATGTATTTTTTGGTATTATTGGATGATGAATATAGTAGAAATATTATATCCAAATTTCATTTCGTCTAGTAAGTTAAAATTAACATATTTTTGACTAATTTTTCATAGTATATTACTATATATTGATGAAATAGGGATTAAAATTTCCCCAAATTTTTTGGTACTAATATATATATCCATGAGAATGAATGCAACTATTTGGATTATTCATCATTTAATAATAATTAATTTCATTTATTTTAAATTAATTATTTTATATCTATAATATGATTTATAGTACATGACAATAAGAAGTTAGTGAATCTTGATTTTTAACTAAAATTACTATATTATCCCATGATACTTTTTTAATTCATTATAGCGGTGGGGGATATTACAATCTATTTGTATCAAAATAATCCTGCTTTTTTTACATTACACCCATTGATCAATTCTCAAATTTAGTATATTATTCAGATGAAGATGTCTATATGTTATAAATTCATACTATATTTTGGTAAACTATATGTTTTTTATGTATTATTATTTTTTAAATAATATCAATTAAGGAATATAAATATATATATATTTATAAAATTTTGGGGATGAAAATATATAAAACCCATATTTGTCATTATGTCTATGAGATAATAATTTTTGCGATATATTTGATATAATATATATGGAGAAATAAAAATAGTATCATAGTTAATTAAGGCTAAAATATAGTTTTCCAAACTAATTGGTCTGATAGAGGAGTGGGTAAATGGAAATAGATCTTGGTGATTATGGAATCATGAATATTTCAACCCATCATGAAATATAATAGTTTAGTAATGGTATTATTTTTTCATATTATTTTCACATAGGTGTTCCCCCCATTGATCAAATCTACATTCTAGTGATAATCCTATATAGTTATTACCAATAAGCTGAACTACAACCCACTTATTGAATTCAAATTTCAATTTCATTGGAAATTTTTTATGTATTACATATTATAACTATAAAACCTATTGAATAGTATTCTTATAATCTTCCATATATAATGTAATTGAGAAGAGAAGGATTCATACTTACCACAGGGTGGATAACCTAGAGATCAATGTCTATAAATAAATGACATAAGATTAAGATAACACTGGGGCATAATTTGTCCTCTATGAATAAAAAAACATAAAAAATTAAATATAAATGTCCAATCCATCAATTTGGGGAATGTGTAAAAGAAATAAATTTCATATTAAATTATCAAAATATTTAAATATAATACTGAAAATGGATTAATGGATCCAAATTAATAAATTAAAAATTAAAAATCCATTATGAACATATTACATCAAAGTTACATAATCCTTACAATCTCTTGAACTCGATCAAGTCCCTGAAACAACATTAAATTAAAATTGAACCAATATTTATTGATAGAATAATAACATAACATTCATTTTACCATTCATCAGTTTACAACATTTGAACATATACAAATGTTATTAATAGAGTAGCGAGTTTAACACTCAAAAGATAATACCAAGAGACATTGGAACACACACCACCATGATAATAACAAGTTATAGCATTTTACATAAAATCATGGAAAATTATTAAATTGTTATTAAAAAGATACATGAAAAATCCATGTGATCTAAACAATAAACATTCCTGTTACCTTTCTTTAACACTTTCCAAAACCATTCTCATGTTCACACACACAAAAACACATTCACCCATTCAGACACACAATCATATTCTCACATATTGATTATTTTACTTCAAATGAATAAATCATTCCAATATAATGGTCTTATTTATAACCATAATCCTTCCCAAAGATCACCTGAGAACCCAATTAAGAAAATATCCCAGTTAATTTATTTCACAAAAAATAAATATAATTTTGAAAAAAAAATCATTATATTTTTTTCCAATAGCATAACCACTCAAATATTTTAAAACCATTATTTTAAAATATATGTAAATATGGATTCAAACATCCAATGAACAACCATATTTCCAAGAAAAAATTTAAAAATTATTCATTCATGAAATGAAATAATTTTTATATCATATCAATTAACAAAATGTTAAAATAAAACCAATCCTTTATATTTGAAAATAATTGGAGATGAGATATGTAAATCCTACCTATCTAATGATTTTTTATATTATTAATTTTATAAATAACTTATATATATATATATGATCAAAACATATCCCCTCAATTCATCCCAAATAATATCAACAAAATACATATTACATCACATATATAAATAAGTATTTTCTTATTTTTATGGTTATAAGAGAGATGATAATTGTATATTATAGAAAAACAAGGATGAATAAGGACATAGCATTGATTCAAAATACAAAACACCCTTTTATTAATGAAATGTTTTTTCAAGATTAAAAGGAATGTCATTGGATTCCATAAGAGGATGATAAGTCTGAGTTCCCAAGAGAAGAGGATAAAATAGAGTCATTTGCTACATTAACTATGTTTATAATTATTGTTTGAAGAATTTAATACACATTACATAGTTATGAGACATATTTAATTTCCAAAATTGTTCCAACCATTTTTGTGATACTATAAAGTACCTAGTGAGAAACATAATTTTACAACACACAATGAATTTTTTTCCAATTGTGTGATACTAATATACATTCTCAGTGGGAGACATTGTTTTTCAAAATAGGTTTGAAAAATAGTGTATATTTAATAAATAAATAAATAAATAGTGCATGTTCTACTAGGAATAAAATTGTTATTGAAACTACAAGACATTCACGTGCATTCCTAGTGACTCACATTTTATCGTCAGACAATTTTATAAATATATTTCACAATTTCAAATATTTTTTCCCAAGCATTTAACCACCCTGAAATATTCTATAAAATTTCAAAACAAACTAGAAGAATAAAAAATTCATCTATTGTATATTATATCATTAAAATTAAATAAAAAACAGTTATGTACCCAAAATTAGGTGTGTTAAACTGTTATAATAAACCCCTTTATAATCCTATGAAATCACTATATCATTCATGTTCTGTTTGTAAATTGGATAAAAATAATGTAATGATATAAATCTTGTAGTCATTGGTAAAAAAGTCATAATGATACATAAAGAATATTTATTAATAAAGTCGTGTGATGCATGATAAATAGATTAATTTAATGATTAATAGAATATGTTTATTTAATTTTAATTAGTATTCATGAGGCATTGGGTCCCAATCATATATCATGGAATAAAATCCAAAAAAATATTTAATATTTAATATTAGAATATTCTTATTATAATTCTCTATAGATTGAAACAAAAAAATGGGTGGGGAATATACAACCTTTCCTTATATTATCCCATTCTACATGAAAGTTGAATATGGGTAAAGTATATGTAGAAAAGCATTAACATATGACATGTATCCCCAAAAAGATCACATATAATATTGAAAATTCTCATCATGGAGGAATTATAACAATACATATTGGATAACCTAAAATATATCATAACCATTGGTAATGTATCCCCAACTATACATCATACTCTATGTGAATGACCATTCAACAACATGTCCATGAAAAATGATCACATTTGATAAAAACTATATACATGATGGAATGATATTGGATGAAATGTAATTATTTTCATAATTAAATATACTGTTGGATAAATTTAGAAATAGATTATTTATATAAGAGAGTGTTATTTTACACATGTCCACCCATTAATGTAATCATGTGTGATAAATCATAGGGTAATATTTTATAGTAACTTTCATGAACTGTCCCGGGTACCTTGATACTATGACACATGTTTCATCACTTCCATATCCAGAATATAATTACTTATCCCCATGGGTTGGCTACTATCCATTTGTATCATACTATATAAAATATGTAATTATTTTTTTTAAATATATATATAATAAAATTTAAAATAATAATAATTTTCAAGAAGAATTTACCCAATGTAAAATATATAAAAATTAATCAATAATATAGAAGACAATATACATTGAAAATCATCCCTAACTACCATACTCAAACTATACAATGTAATATACAGTGATTAACATGTGTACCATAGCTACATAATTCAATATCGTCACTCCACTGCCCCAATATCATAAACATCCACTCGATCAATATAGATCATTCCATTTTCATTGGAAATTGAATAAAAAATTAAAAAACACATGAGAAAACTAATGGATGTGAGATATAGATCGTAGTAGGGTCACATTAAATTATTGACTATAGATTGAATAATAATAAACCAATATTGATTTCAATTAAAATAAAACGTGGAATGCAATAACATATCATTTTGAAATTTAAAAAATATCTTTCATTATATTATATAGATATAAAAAATTTCTAAAAAGGTATAAGTATTAATTAGATATAAAATTGATTTTATAAGTCAATAGTAATGAATAAAATAATTCTATTAAAAATGGAATATATAATAAAATCATAAAACACCATCTTAATGTATATCTTCTCTAAAGTACACTTTTTTTTTTCAACATGATTGTAACACGTGAAAATAAACTGGACAAATTAAAACATGTATTCACATTTACCACAAGATCAAATCGAATAGGGATCATTATCATCTCATTAGGGATATTCGTGACAATTGTTTTTTCAAATATGTCATCATTAATCATTTACTATGAATTCAAGATCATAGTTTCTTGTAATAAATAAAATATTGACTAACATGGTTTAAATGTCTTCAATCAATCATTAAATACTTGGAAAATCATCTCATTTCAAATCTACAATTCTTTAAAATACAAATTCCTAAATTTCAGTTTTGAAATGAAAAATAAAATAAAAAATGAGAGCAATGGTTTTTTATATTTCTATTATATTTCAATCCAAAACCAATTATTAGTTTAATACAATAATTTAATTAGTTATCTCAGAATAAATCTAAAATCCATTCATTAAACATGACATCAAATATTTTTCTAAATAATTAATCCACTATTTTAAAAATCCATCGTACAATTCCAAATCCCAGGAAAATGGAGATTTCATTAAAAATCCATGCCATTTAGAATTTCATAGTGAAATCATTAATTTTTATGGATTAATAAATCAATTGAAATATATTTAAATTATCACAATAATATATTGTTTTTTATTATATGGACTACCTCAAATGGAAACACCTGCTATTGGATTATGGAAACTACTGATCAAAACTCGCAATGGGAATAGAAATGCATGTCAAAGGTGAAGAAGTTCTAAAATTCAAATATTTAATAAAGATATATCATTCAAATGACTTGAACTATATGTAATATTATTTTTATAAATAACCTGAAGATCTAATAATATTTATGGATAAGAGTAAGGTAGATCAAAATATAACACTAATATGGGGATCCACTTATCAACGAAGAAATAGATATACCATAAGAAATTTTATTTCAAACAAGTGGTGCATGGTGGAGAAAAAATAATTTTTCAAGAGAATACAAAAAATAAAAAAATGTATTATGGAAGAATGTGGGAGATTATACTATTAAATATTCAGTTATATATTTTTATAATTAAATCATGATAAACTAAAAACAGAATTCTTGTTTTAATGGAGAGGGACATATAGTTTGAATAACTATGTTCTCTAACAATTTTCCCTTACAGGTCTTCTATTGGAGGTTCATATTTTTTCCACATTGATATAATAACAACAATAAAAATGTTAATTCCACAATTTAAATGGGGTGGTAATTTAGTGGGTTGGGAATATAGATATACAAATTTTCACCCAAACATTACGCCCCTTAAAATGTCATAAAACTGGGTGAATGTTTTACTAGACTAAGTCATATAGATTTCCCTAATTGTGAACCAACCATAAAAAACCTATTGGGATTCTAAATATCTAATAATGTCAACAAAAACAATTAAAAACATTACCAGACCTAAAATAGGTCCAAAAAATGTCAAGGAATACATAAAAATGTATCAATATGTAACAACAACCCCACCATAAATTTTTTTCCATAAAAATATTATCAATAATATTCTATATCAATGAGTTTAAGACACTACTCTCTCTAATGTTATTCATTCTCCAATGAGACATGATAATTATAACTATTCTTTAGTATCATATAATCCATACATATTTTTTACCCAAACAATACATTTGTTTTAGAATTTATATTCATGTCAGGATTATATGTCCAAAATATATTAGTGTGAAAATGAAGAACACCCCTAATCATTATTTGATAAGTTTTACAGAGGTTATTTGAAAGCTGAGATACATGAAAAAAATTAGGTATCAATATTATTATAGGCAAATTATCCAATAATAAATAATATTCTCCACCATCTCAACAAACTCAAAATCTACATCAAAACATTCTACAACCTCTCCCTACATCCCAAAACGTTGAAGACTCAAAAATTGAGAAACTATCAAGAAAAACTAATAAATAACATTAACAAAAGGTGATATTGATTATTATCAACCTATTATTTTTATATTCTTAAATGATGAATCATTTAATTAAAAATTAACATAATTTTAGTCAAATTTAATTAGAATTATCATATTCAAACCATGGATGTGTCACCAATATACGCACTACACAATATTCAATAACAAAGTAAACCATTCAAATCATTAGAGGACTTCATCAAAATATATGAATTGTAACTATTGTAATGTAAAAAATAAAATATTCATAATTTTTAATCCTATGATGCACAAAAATTGAGTATGCACGAATGATGCATGTCTTCAAAAATCTATTAAGAATGTTTAGTCGGTCCAACCATCTGTGGAAGATACATTGAGATATATTTTCTTCCTAGATGCCTCTTTACAATATTAATTGAACCATGGATCCTTGGTAGAAAAATAATAAATGGAACTACATGAAACATGATAGCCTACATCATGTACAGTCTTCCCAAATCCTCAACCCTGATTATATCATGGATGAATATAAAGTCATCCAATTTTGTTATACAATTATTACAAAACTAGGTTATATTATTCTATTTATGGATATTTAGAAACCCAACATCAAATTCCATTGAAATTTTAGTCCACTTCCATGTCAGTATTGGTTATGGCTGATGAAAGCATAATTGTATCATGTGATTGTCTTTTAACTGATACTTATTTAAATGAATGAGAAAAATCAATGGATTTAATATATTATACATGCCCATAAAAAAAAATTCATATCAATACACATCTATTTTTTTACTTGGGTTATATTTCCAATGAAAACTATGATAGTATCAACCAAACAAAATACCCCAAAAAAGAAAAAAATACATGTTTTAGAATAATCGAACACCCTCCTCGTAGAATGAACACATACCAATCGTATCCCCCCATTAAATAGAGTACCTTATTCCAAATAAAATTCACCAACTAGCTACTGATCTAGAATAATCAACCTGAGAATAGTGGTATTAAATGAAAAATGCCGAAAATAGTCACACACTCATTATACTAGGTACCTAAGTGTAACTGATCAAAGAGATACATCATGTTATATTCCTTTTATTATTTTATTCATGAAATGGGTTAGACGATTACAACTAAATTCAATACTGATAAAATTCCCCTTTAATGGGGTATAATAAATGTCAGAATGAAACTACTAAATATACTCCACCCACTGACTCTAAACAACATTCAAATATCTATATTGAAACATTTTACTCATTATATTGTGATAAAAATAATTAGTAGATCATTATATAATAATTTTATATAGGTATCCTTTTAGATAATACATCAATTCTTTGATTTATACTTCATGGGATCAACAATTATTTTAATGTGGCATAAACTGTTAAGACCCATAGGAAATTTTGTATTCACATTGATTTAGATAAACACTCTGACCCAAATCTGATGAATCATGTAAGACCAAATATCCCTTCCCAACCTATTGAAGAGTCTAAAACGATGTATAATTAAAATATTGATTACATAAATGAAATAAAATTGAAAAATTACATCTCAATAAAACATCATTCTATATGGATTTATATAATTCATTATAGATCAAAACAATGTTAATTCCTTCAAAAACAATTAGTTATAAACATCTAAATTAATGAATACACAAATCTCAAAAATATTTCATCATTTTTTCATGTAATTATAGCTATATGGATTTTAGGATCATATTAAATAAAATGCATTAATAAAAATATTCCACGGATAATGGCTCCTAGAATCAAAATACAACATTTACAGAGCTTCACATAGAGTCACTGGCCTCTTAAAATTTAATCGTTTATTCTAAAATGACAATAATGATCATAATAATTTTTATATCAGAACTTTTTGAAATCCATAAAGACTAAAATGATCATGTTATGATACTTTTGAATTATTATTTATAATGTAACGTTACATACTATAGGTAATTGGTTAGACTAAATGGAATTCAAATATACTCATAAACGTTATAACTTATTAGAATGAATATATTCTATATTAATATATTCTGACCCTTTATTTTAACATTATTAATTTAAAAAAATCAACACAAAGTCTATGTTTTTATTTATTGTTCATAGAAAAAATGAATTGCAGCTTCTAATGGTGAAAAAATCAAACCAATGAAGTTTTTCTATAACATATCATCTAACCGAGTAATCAACACTTTTTCTTTTGATACTTCCTTAGTATAATATGTAATAGACATTTTATGAGTTTCAAACACTATATATAAAAAACATAATACTATATTATTGGTGGTAAATATTTAAATTATATGGAAACACACATAGAAACATGGTGAAAAGTCAAGTGATTCCATCACTCAATGATTCACACTTGAGAACAAAAGGAAAAACTAATTATACATTCCCAAATGAGGATTATATATTTCGGCCATGCATGAACTCATGTCCGAATATCTTTTTGAAATAAAGTTAATCCCATTCGGTATAAAAAATGAGAACCACAAAATATAACTATCAATTCAAGACTTACAGGAAATTATCTTATCCATCATGAGATTAATCCCAAGAGGATAGATGTTGAGAACCATAAAAAACAAGGTAATCTAAATATATGATATCATAGAGATTCATGAAAGAATCCAGAGGCCCTCCACTCTCATTAATATGATGGGTGTACTAATATTCATAGTATCTGAAAAATGGACCAAATGAAAATTTTTCTGGATTACAGTATGATTTGAAACAAATGACTGGGATAGAGCAGTATCTAATAAAGAACTCTCTAAATAAGAATATATAGTGATAGTAGATCTCACATTTTTAGCCTTGTATCATCTCCCTCTTGTGATTCATACAATTCACAATGAAGCATAATTAAAAAATCTTGTGTCCATAAACCCTTTTTATGGAATAAAATATTTGAACCATAGTACTATTATGTGTGGATGAGAAACTAAATGGAAAATAAATGATATGAAATAATTTCTATAAGAGACCGGTGCATTGAAAATTACTATAGATATTATGTGCCTCATTGAAAATGTGTTAAAAATGACATTCCTATCCATAATAAGAGGAAGTCAATTATCCTCACCTAGGAATTAAAGGAGTTCATGAAGATCTCTAATATCATGATCCACTATGAGATTCATAATTCTTTTGATATTAATTAATAGATGTTGTAGAACTACCACTCAAGGATAACTAAACTCCCATAAAACACAAAATTCAATCCAGATCAGTATAAATGATAAACATTCTATCAAATACAACAACATAAGAATTCATATTTATAATTAAAACATTGTCTCAAATATCATCTTGATGCCCAATCTAAAATTTATGTTATTTTATCATTTCATTAGGTTAAACTATTTTAGAAACCTATATGATCTCACAAAAGTGTAATAAATAATATGTCATTGAATTTTCAGATTATATATTTTAGGATACTCCATATACAATTCCAAATCCATATACCGTGGTTAAAAATGATCAAGAAAAAAATACAATATAGTAATTTCACTCAAATACTCCAGGATTATTCTTCGTCGCCATCTAATACCACAATCATTTTAGGACCATCTATCATGATGGAAAAACCATAACATTTACTAAATTTTGAATTAATATTTACAAAAATCAGACAAAATAAAATTAATCCAATCATAAAACTCATAATGAGCATAAAATCCTTTGAAATGTGGTGTCCTTTAGAAAATAAAAACTTACTCTAGATCTCTAGATTCATCCATTCGAGGTTACATTAATACAGTGAGAATGAGAACATGTGTCAATTCATATACCATAATATGGATAATTTGAACTACTATATTTTTAATATATTCTTAAATTTAAATTATCTTTTATCGTGATTTTTCAATAGCTCCATCATCTAATCAGAACAAATGGATTCTTGGAGGCGTGATGTTACACAACCTCAATAGACAATATTTAAAAATCAAAAAAGATAATCTAATGAAAAAATCATACTAGAATTAAGAGTTTTTAAAATTATACTAAATATATATCAAATGAATACTATTTTAATAACACACAAATATGAAATGGAAAAATAAATAAACATATCAAAATACATATAAGTGACCCTTTTCCCCAGAACCACTAGATACTTAAGGCTTGTTACGACGAGATCACTTTAGGAATTCTTTCACAACATCCTCTTATATTCAAACATTAATATCTCTTATCTAATAGGAAAATATAAAATACATACATACATCATGAAAATATGCCTAACACACGGGTTGGTTACTATCATATAGAATTCTATAAATCCAAAAAGGTAATAATGTTATTTATAAATTTTAGAGTATAAACATTATACATTATTATATACCAAAACTTTTAAATGTGAAAGCACTAGAAGTGAAATACGTAAAATGTATTCAAGAGGAGAACTAAAACCTATACAGATAACAAACACAATCTTCTATAAAATAATTATAAAATATCTCCAATTACATTTTATAAAGATGACATAAGCTCCACAAATCACATTCAACATATCACTATCCCACTGATAATGACCATCCGCTTGCTCCATGTGGCATTTTACCTTTTCTTATACTTGGAATAATAATATCGTAAAATCCCCATGTTAATGGTAGTATGTGACTATAAATACTAGATGAGTCTCATAAAGTATTATATAATATATTCTGTCATAATAAACTAAACATGAATCCATCTAATTTAAAATTATTCATGGTATAACATAAAATTTTTATATTTTAAAATAGTCTAGATTTAATTTTAATAAATGTAAAAAAATTCATTCAAAAAATAAATAATAATTTTATCTAATTGCATTTGTATAATAAATTTTAAATGATTACAACGTTTATATAAAAATTGGAATATTCAATCAAATCATAAATATAAGGATTAATGCACTTCGACTATAATGTGTATTTCTTTCTAGATATATTTCATTGAAATTATCAAATCATGGATCATAAAAATATATTTGTGAAATAATCTCTTGGGATTAAGATAAATATGAGTCATCAACGTCCCAATGAGGTTAATCATGAACACAAATGATTTATTAGGTTGGTTATCATAAATAGATTCCATTATGATCATGAAAATAGTCTTCTCATCACAAATTACATACAAACTACCTAGGAATTCATCATCTCAAATAATATTTAAATATTGGGAATATAATCTCATTTCAAAACAATAATCATTTAAATAAACCCCAATTCTCTATTATGATATTTCAATTCAATTTAAAAACCAAATGATATGTTTTTTATCATTTCATTGGTTTTCAATAAAAACAATAATGGGTTTCCATATATTAAATTTATTAAATTTTCACTAAAAACATAAATCATTTCATCAATTACATCTTAATTTTTTTATAAAAAATAAATCCATCATTCTAAAATTTCATCCCGCATTTCGAATTTATCAGAATTGGGGGGTTATTCAAAAATATTTTTCCATATTGAATTTCATAAACAACCAATTCTAAATCAGTTATTTATAAATCAATTTAAATAAATTTAGAAAAAATATAAAATCACAGATTTAATACAAGTACAATATCAAGTGGAACCAAGTACCTTTAGATGATTGAAATAAACGATAAATGTAATTAATATGAATTCTAATGATTATTAAAGTATATGAATATCAATGATTTGAAACGTGAATTGAGATCTGTATAGACGTGGATTATCTTGATCAAATTGAAATTTAAATCCATCATGAACAGTATAATCTAAAACTCTATAATCATGAGAGGAAGTGATATCAGATGAAAACAACAAGGTAGAGATCCTCTTATTGGGGAAGAATAAGGTGTTATAAATTTTGTTTTTTTCATTAAAAGGGGTGGTTGTAGGTGGAAATTGCATTATAAAGATACTAAAAGGATGAATAAATCATATTAAGTCTAAATGTGGGTGATTATCCCCTTATTCGAGTTTTTCTGTATTTTTATAATTAAATTCAGTTAAAATAAAATTTGTAGGCATGGTTACTTATAAAATGGCCCATGGTTATGAAAATTGTGATCCTTAACCACAAGAATATAATATTCATTTATTTGTGGTGATTGTTTTGGATTTACAGTTAAATATAAATTATTCTAACCAAGCATTCTCAATTTTTATGGGGTGACTTATCTGGTTGGGGGCTACACAGTTTAACAAATTGTATTCCCTAATCCTGCATCCCACTCTAGTGTCTTACAACAGGTAATATGGTATGATGGTCAAAAGTTAGTGGTCTTCTTAAACAATTCATCAATTGTGCACTGGATAATGGTTCAAAAATATTATCCAAATTCCTCTAATAACATCCCAAAATAGGATCCAACTAATAAGACATCAAAACCTGGGTAATGTAACTCTGAAATCCAAGTAATGGAATATTTTTTTATCAGGTTTTAAAAATATACTAATCACTGAATCAAATAATTAACATTGAAAGAGGTTAATATTATAGATTATAGATATTGTAAAAATTCATTTTTACGATGGTATAAATAAATAAAAATATATAATATTTTCCAATATTTTAAACGAAAATGAATTAAATCATTAATAAATTACATGTTTAAATGTATAGAAGGGTAAGGTAATGATATTATATAAATATTTTATAACTAAATCATCTAATATTGATAATTTACATGAATAATAATATACCTGGGACTTTATTAGAATATACAAGAAAAATATAAAAAAACGTTTTCAATATATTTCGTTATGTAATTGAAAAAATGATAAAATAAATAACATCCAAAAAATAGTATTTAATATTGCGAGAAATTATTTAAAAAATATAATTTAATACCATGATATTTAAAATAGTGCTCCAAAAATAAGTATATCCTAATTTTATAAATCATGTAGAGGATTTTTCATATATAATAAACTCATTTATAAATTTTAAAAGTTTTTATAATGAAATAAAAAGAATAAAATCATTATAGAATACATAAAAACTACTAAAATAAGTAAAATTAATAATATAGAACATAAAAAACGTATATGATAATTATTGTATAGTTAAATAGGCTTAAAAAGCATGAATACTATGTATTTTTAAAATAATAATTATAATATAACAAAAAAATGCATAATGACTATAATAGTATATTTCCATTGGAATTAGATGAATCATTCTTCTATTCTAGTAAATGATCTTCAATGTTTCTCAATAAATATCTTCTAATATAGTTCTCTTCATATAGTTGACTAAATTAAACTTTTCTACATAACCAATGGAATTGTAATGTAAGAAAGGGTGAGCTCAATTTCATAGTAATTGTATATATTAGATATATCCTTATATGATTATATGAATGCATAAGATAATAATATGTATATGTGATAATAATCGTTATTAACAATGTTTAAACCCAACATATCATATATCATAAAAATGATTACGGATGAAGAATTGACAATTTGTAAGACATGAATCATTAGAGAATTAATGAACATGATCTATTAGTTCATATAATTTGTATATCTAATGGATTTTTGAAGTAAACTAGATCATAAAAAATATTATAACAAGGGAACCAACAATGACATTGATCTCATGTTAGACATGGAATGACCACCCATGAATCTATTACAGTTTTGGTTTAATAACCAGTGTATCCTACGTTTTGCGGTATGCACCACATAAGAGCGGCCCACAACTATCCTCAATTGTATCCCCTTCCAAAAATTGATATTGATTTACTCCATGATCATCACGTTATTTATGGTTCACTCCCAATACTATCATATTTGAAAAGAACCTTTTCTGAACAAGTTCACTATCTTTTCTAGTCTTATCAATATCATGAGATATAAATCATTCCTAATTAATAGAAGTGGGTTATATTTGCCACTATTTTTCGGTTATAGTGTAGCAACCAATATTTGTTAAAATGTTACCACCACACAATAATTAAAATAATACATATATATTCAATGAGATCACAAAGAATTCATCATTTCTAAAGGCATGATATGAAATATGTTTCATAAAAATTTCATCACAACATATCTTGTAAATGATAAAAATGATTCATAATAACTTAATTATATCATCAATCCACTACATGTGGGAAGAAAGTGGGTTTTTTAATAACATTATTAGGGTATAATACCATGGAAGGAAAACATGTTTCATAAGCAAGTTATCATTATATAAATTAACACTTGAACGAATGACTAATAATTGAATCATTGTATCATATAATGAGAAAATCAAATATAATATCCAAGAATTTCATGTTATATATATATTCATTTTATAATACAACATGGTACATTTGTTGAGTAAAATATATTTTATTTGATAATAATTTTTAAAACATAAATCATTAAAAAATATATTTCATTGAAAATATTTTTAAAACATTTATACTTATCTCTATGATAATAATTGAAGACAAACCTTGTAAAAAAATTTCATATTGGATTTAAATTATTTCATTTTAAATATGAAAAAAAATTCTTTTTTTCACTTTGAAATCATCTTTTAACTATTTAAAAAATATCTAAATTAATATAGAAATGAATTTATATGAAAATAAATTGAAATAATTGTAATATAATATTGAAATCACTGAGTAGTCATGAAAACATGAAATAAATATATTGTAATTAATTTTTAAAACAATTGATCATTTTAAATTTTTAAAAATATTCTAAGGAAGTATTTTTTATAAAAGTCAATCATGGTTAAAAATTTATATTTAAAAAGAACACCCTAATAACAATACATTTTTAAAACATTTAAAAAAACATGGTTTTGGAAAGAAGTGGGTTATGGACTGAGAATATTTTTTTTATAAAATCAATTTTTTTAATTTTTGAGTACATAACAAGAATAAATTGAATGGTGAATTGTTATTCTAAATAAATTAATGTTGGAGAGTAAAATAAATTTTATTATTGAGAGATATATATAATGGTTTTATTATTGGATTAATAATTATAAAAGGTACCAATAAAATATGAGATTATCACATAAAACCCGTAACTCCTAGGGAACATTGAATTGTAATACCCAAAAGTTAGTAATATAAAATAAAACAAAAAATGTCATATGGTTAATGAAAATGGTTATTTAACAATTTAAAGGTATGTTTGTACAACTCGTGAATAAATTTGATTCATGATTGAATCTGTAAATACCCAGTTCGTTATTAATGTATATATCGTTTTATTTGATTCAGTTTTTACATTAAAAAGGTTAAATACATCCAAATATGAAATATAGTTGAATGAATGGAGGTGGTGGGGGTTTGATGGGATGGTTTATAGTCCACAACCCATACTTTTTGTGGAAATGGCTTAGAGAACAATTGCAAAAAATAGTTCGAGGCATTACAAATTGTAATTTCTAGCAATGTGATGCTCGAATGTCGAGACATATGTGGTGAATTATTATAATGCCCTATGACATGGATTGTCCATCTCGGTGCTCTATCCATGAAACCCATGATGTTTTGGATATTAAAAAAATTATCTTAATTAATTCTTATATCAAACATAATTTTTAATTCTTCTCAAACACTACAAATTCAACCATTTCAATCATTATTTTGAAACTATTCTAAATTTCTACATATCATCTCCATCTGATTATAGAATCAATATCCATTCATCTCACATGATCTTTATCGATATGATATTGATACCATTGTCTTCATTCCTCGTTTGGATTTATATCAAATACACTATTTATGTGCAATATATTTTAATATATTTATAAGTTTTTCTTATGTTCTTTAGTTTTTTCTTCATCTAAGTCGAGTAAGAAGAAAATTTAGAAGAACTATCCAGTAAGAACATATGTTAGGTGGTGTAATTCCTTTATATTAATGTATATGTGTTTATATATATTCCATTGTACCATGCACTCAATTCATAGATAGACATCCCTGAAATGAATTATTAAACTTTTAAAAAATTATTTGGTATGTCTGTTATAATTTATTATACCTTTGACAATTTATTTATGTTGACATAATTATATTCTATGAAACCATTTTATGGGATAGTTTTTTAGATGATTATACATTTATTTTTTTAGTGACTTGGGATACTGTTGAGGCATTCCCTTTACGCATTTCAATTTTATTTCATATAGAATTTAAATTGTTATATGAATTGATGATTTTAATTTCAAATATATATGATTGTTGAAATCTAATATCAATCGAATGTTAGTTTATACAAAAAAATATTGTAATGCATGTCTCTAGTCATGTTATAGGTATTGGTTAATTAAATAAGAGATTCATGTTTTTATGAAATTACACTGTGAGTAGTGAATATGAAATCATTATAATGCTGTGCAATTCCTTGATTCACCTTCTGATGTGAGGATGTATTTAAATATTTTTAGAGATGACCTTGACCTGTCTAAATTGAATTTATTAAATGTGTATAAGATTTTGTAGGAACATGTATTAATATATGAATGTCATGGATATACTCCAATGGCCAAAACCATGTTTATGCTTGGGACACACATAGATTCATTATTTGGACTTCCAATGATAGACTCATTGGTGATGGATATTATTTTTTGAGTTATACATTAAATACAATAAATTTTCATGTATTAACATCGGTGTAAGTTGATTATATATTACATGGGTTGTACTTGGTCCCCCTAGTTTACCTATAAGGACAAACTAAGATGGAATTTCTATTACATTACGCCTATAGTGATTCAATGATTCTAGAGAGGACCACCAAAAAAGAGAATCATGATTTTGGTTCATGATATACTAGGAGTGATTTTGGAATTTCATATTATGAATTAAAATGATTAGATCATGTCTATACATGATTTATAAAAGGTATTAATTAAATGAAAGATCATTGAAGATAATGAACAAGCATGGATTTAGTATTTGTCTCTCACTCAATGGATGTAATGATTAGGAATAAATGGATTATATCATTATTCTGGATGATGGACTAGAAGATAGGTCATCATGTATTATTAAATAAATGATATTTGATAATTAATTTACTTGATTATAATTATAACAGACCTAGATTTTCATTCAAATACATACATATCCTTTGAAAATAAAAAAATGAACATGATTATATTGGAGAAACTAGAATCTATATGATTCGAACTATTATCCATCCTTTAAATACTTGATTACTGACTACATAATTTAATTATTAAATATATTCACTATCTCAGTGGAACAATTCCAAGGGTGGTTTTCTATAGGGAATATGTCTCACATAATATTTGTGCCACCATGGGGACCAGAATAGACTATATGATTACAAGTATGGATAATGGTAAGATCATTTTGAAAGAATAATGATTAGTGTTTAAGAGTAGGCGAGCAAGGAGTCGAGGTTGTGATCATGATCTAGTTAGAACATTATTTCATTTTCTACAGTTTTTGCCTCTATAGTATAGATTCCATGTCTAAATGATCTGACTGTTATGTAGAATCATATTAAATGCACCATCATCATATATATATATGAGATCACTTTTGGATTTATTTATCATTCCTTGAATTTATAAATTCTTTGTATGATTTCATCATTTCACTAAAAATATTATATTTTCATTCCATTGTGTTGTAATATGGTATGATTTCTTAGTCTCTTCATGGACATACAATAGGAATGCAATGTTTGTTGAAAAATATCGTGTTTCCAAGGATGATCATGAGGCCATTTGGATAATTAAGATCATGGAATATTTTCGTGGACCATACACAAAGAATTTATAAAGTTGTAATAGAGAATCATTTAATTTTTAAATAAATATTTTTATATAATATAATTTTATTGAAATGAAATTAATTTTGGTAATGAGATGTGATTGGGTGTATCTATCCTACACATTGAAAAAAAAACAAATTTCCTTGAATTAAATTGTTATTTTATATATTTTAACATTTAGAGTTAATTTTATTTCACTCTTTTGTGATGTAAATTAATTATAATGTAAATATTGTGGTAACAATTTTTTGGAAACATGATGATATGAAGTTATTCTATATCATTCTTCATTTTATGAACATTATATAAATCAAATACCATAGATTTTGACATGCCATTTATGACTCATTACTTAATTGCTGATGTTGTGATGGGTTTCATGATATATGTACATAATTTTTTGATAGGTTTTTTAGAATTATTTATGTTGTGGATTTGATGGGTGTAACATTTTTATTTAGGATGTGTGTGTTCCCTTATTGATAATAATTTTTTAGGCCATTGGTTCAGACGATTAAAATAAATTTTGATATAATTGTTAAATGAATATAAAAAATAATGTGAAAATAAAATGGGAAATAGAATTATTTCTAAAATATAACATTTTGTAGACCCGGCTATTGAAGCGGGAACTATATAGTATCTCTTTAATATATATGATTTGTATGTCACCCGGACTGGACTCATGGTTTAGGAATATGGGTGTGTTCTTGTATAGAATGTTTTATTACAATCCTATTAAAGTATTTTTGTTTTTGATTTTTGAAATTTTAAATTTATCTTCAACTAAGGTGTGTTGTAGGAATTATTGAAGAAATCAATCATGATGACATCCAATAGTATCCTTGGAAGTTGGCCACAATTAAACTTAGACGAATGTGAGTTTTGGGATCTTAGGGGATAATCCAGTATGTCCAGTTGAGGCACTAGTATTTGTACTAGACATAGGTATCAAGGAGAAATTCTATGAGGTCATTGTGTGATTAGTGAATACCATTCATGGAGAACCATGACCAACCCCAACTATTGAATATTTGAAGTGTGAGATCCAGTAATAGAATTCTCCAATGTTTCATTTGATGTAAGAGCATATGAGACATTTTCCTGGATAGAGTCTATTATATATATAGTTGATAATTTAGGTATGTTTCATGAGTGGAGGTTAAATCACTATACATATATTCAATGTGATTCATCCAAAAGATAGTGGGATGAAAATACTATGGAATATTTTCATAATGAATCATTCATGATGGATTTTCATATGGATATCAAATACTAATTCAATACTAATTTATTCTAGGATGATTGATACTAAGAGATAATTCAACTATTTGATGTAACATTGTCAATTATATATTATTCTACCTTTTTACTATGATACTTTGATTCAATCATATTATGATGGGTGAACATATTTCTTGATCCCAATTATTTGAGGTTGGTCTCATATATGTCATCTGATGGAAAAAGAATGTCTTTCTGCTAACACCCATTTATGTAATAGTGAATCATGTTTTTATCACAGATTGTGACATGAGAGATGATGATGGTGTGAACTAGGGTGACTCTATATCAATATATGGAGGTACATAGACAATTATTAGGAAGCTTCATCTAAATCATTCACATAGAGACATTAATATCTACAGAACTATCTCAGGCTCCTAGGAGAGTTACTACCAGTTATGTAGAATGGTACATACATGGCCACACTTTATGAGGGACCTATTCAAGTGTAGATAAAGAAGAACGATTGTCCATATAGAAAATTTCATCAGTAACATTACTTTTAATTATAAGGATATATTAATTGTATCATCTACATGTTTAGTAGTGGGGTATGAAGCTTCTCATTAGGTACGGAGCTAGAGTAAATTGGATAACTAGTGCGTGAGGGTGGTAATTTATATTGTATTTTGATCCTATTTTTATGGTGAACATAGGCTGGGTCTTCTATGTTTATCCAACAAGTATAAAACTATCATAAACCAAGACTCATATATGTAGTGTAATAGACCCATGAAGATCAGGATCTCAAAGCTTCCATTTTTAGAAGTTTTATTTTTGTACCATCTAAATTTCATTCTTCCGTATTTTATATAGGGGATTCTCATAGATTTATATCATTTCCATTTGGGGGTAGAATTGGTCTTAATTATCAAAATTAAGATGGTTTTATGACACTTGATACTACGTAATGGATTAAAAACTGGGGATGTATGTTACTACAGGGGACCCATTGATATTGTTTTTTTTCACATTATATAGGACCTCATTGTCATAAAGATGATTTGTTTTTATATCATTCCCAATATGGACCTGTTTGTTCCCTTTAATTATTTTTTTACTTCCATCACCATAGGTTGAATTTCAAATCACTATAGTGTGGAGAGTTTATCTAATGGGGTGTATGGGATTTCCATGAGAATTGAGATGGACTCGAGCATTTTGGGTTGGGTGGGATGCAATCCTGATTCAGATATTATATTTGGATGACCATGAATCATCCAAAGAATATTTCCCTCTAGTTGATAAATATTTGAAGGGAATTTTCTACTATTAATTACCATGATTACCTATAATGAGAGAGGTAGAATTATTTAGTTATCTAGTAAAAAGAGCATCACATGAATCCATTCCTCTAACATTAATGTATGGTACAGAGATTCAAAAGACCGATATTCTACATGAGGGTTTAGTTAAATTGGATATTATCTTGCCTAAAACATTTATGTGGGATTTACTTGTAATATTTATAGAAAATTGTGATTGGAACACACAATTTATGTGTGGGTTACCGAAAATAGAACTAGATAATAATTAAAAACAAATGTCCTCTTATGTATATATAGTTTATCATTGGCCATATCAGAGGATCTAAGGGATTATAAAATATTGATTTGAGATCCATGTAACATAAAGTTCATTTTATAAAATCAGACATAAATCTTACAAAATTTTGTAGAATGTATGGTATATGTGATAATTTTTTGTGTGTTTCATTTTTATGAATGTGCATGTAGTATTCATAAAACTAATGATTTGAGTATTCCATTCTTATTTGGATTCTTTATTGTGGTTTTCTGAGAAAATATAATGGTGTATTATCACAAATGATAGGACCTTAGCAATCAATTTAACATTTTTCTAAATTTACTATGAGAGAATAATTTATATGTAATGATCAGAAAGTGACACATCAATATGGATTAGATTCACTTCCAATTACTAATAATCATAACGATATGATTATTTTTAGACCAAGAGATGGTTAAAGCCTTAGTTTTCGGGGAACATTTAATGAAATTCATTTAAGTAATATGTTTCTTATAGTTATGTGGTAACTAAAAGAGTTTCATATCGGACATATCATGCCTAGAACCACCGTTTTCTTTAATAACTATGATGGGTGGGATTTTTTTATAGGTAAAATCTATTGTGACATAATTTTATAAAATTATAGGGATTTGTAACTCAGAGATGATAATTTTTTTTCATGTCTAGGAAGTTGTGATACTATTTACTGTGATGAATTAAGAATTATGAGAGGGTAATAAATTATATACGAGATGGAGTCATGGAATATGTCACTTTGAATTTTATGACAGACCATAGGAATTAACCATCACATGATATTAAATTACTTATAGTAGTTCACACATTGAATGGTTGGAGGCATTACCTACATAGATAGCCTTTTATGATGTAAGTATACAAAAAACCCCTCATTTACATATTTACACAACGTGATATGAATCCATGTATGTGATGGTGGGATAAATACCTATATTTTATTAACATCGATCTTTCTAAAATTCCTACTATGAAAAATTTCATGGTCAATACCCGGAGTATGAGGAATAATATACATGCATTTAGAATGAAGGATGTGGGTAACTTCTCAATGATTTGTTCAGTAATATTCACATGGATGTGCATGAATTTCAATGGTCGGATTTTCTATCATAAATATATATTACGTATACCCTTACAGATAGAGTGAGGAGGATAAATATATTGGATTCTAATTCCCAAATAATACAGAAGAGTGTGGTAGGTCTAGACCCTCTTTTAAGTTGGTTTATTGGAATTGATGATATTCTATGAATACATGTTGGACTATGAGTTTTAGAATACATTCATGAGGAGATGATAAAAGACATCTGGGATTTATTTTGGACGTTCACTCTGGTGTCACCAAGTTGTATTTGGATTTTCATCACTAATACTGGTTTCCATGTATGAAAATATATGTCTCTAGTTCTTTAAGAAGATGATCCCCTTATGAGTAGGTGAAGACGAAAGAACAACAACCACCAACACTTATACAGATGCTTCCCATTCGCATGTGAATATGTTCTGATGTGTAGATGGATTACATTATTGGAATAACAATATCACCTTGATTTAATGATTCCACAATGGGTTGAAATTTATTGTATAAAAATGTCACACATTACCTATATATCAAGGATAACATTTCAATTAATGATATGTGGAGGTTTTATATCAATGAGATAGTTAGATTTCATAGGTTCTTGTGCACTATCATTTGAAATCGGTACACCCTATTGATGTATCATTTTAGTAAGAGATTACTGAGGGTGTTGTATGCATAGGAGCTACTAAGCACAACCAACAACACAATGACATATGGCATGTTAGAGAATTCTATTATGGTTTTTATGGACATGGCTCAAGCATCTGCCCTAGATTTTGTGGTCTGTTGGAGAGAGGTAACCATGGTAAAATTCACATTCTACAATAACATTTATTATATTCTTCTGATGATAGTGTATTAGGATTTGTATGGAAATCAATATAAATCACCCCCATGTTGGTTAGCAGCAATAGAGGAATTCATGATTGGGCCTCATCTTTTCATGTTGAACATAGGTTATATTAAATTTATTTATAAATGGATGAACATTGTATAGTGTCCGCATAAATATTACATTCATCAACTCATATTTACTTTAGAGTTTGAGGTTGGGGTTACAATTTTCTTATGTGTTTCACTGAGGATGTGACATAGGATAATCAAGATACATTCTATGATTTCACCATGATATTTTAGGCCATTCATGATTATAGAGATAGTCTATATAGTATCATAACAGATTTGGATACCCAATGGGTACTAATCTATGGTTGAATCCTTCCATGTATCTTAATTGTCATTTTACTATTCATACAGTTTTCAAATCATTCAAATATAGGATGATCAATTATTGTTAAAACTGACTTTTGAGGATCATCCTATTTATATCTTGGATTACATAATTAAAATCTTATAAAGTGGGTCAATTACCCTAGAATGGGTTCTATGGAAATACAAACATGTACATGATGAGGCCAAGGAGTTAGAGGCCGGTTTACGATCACTATGGAAAGATTTATTCGTCGACATTCTTGAACAACCATTAGAAGAATATTAGGGAAATAATTTATTAGATGGGGGATTTTTATATCGACATTTTTCATTCATTAGATACACATCCATTTTTGTACTACAATATTGATTTTTTAAATAATGAATAATAATAATTCTCGTTGTGGACATGGATGATTTCGGGGTGTCTGCATCATGTTCAGATCACTGAAATGAACATCTGGGTTGATGATGGCTTAGTGCAAGGATAGTAGAAATTTTTCAGGTTTGTTGGTATAGTTACATATAACGAAATAAGGTCGGATAATGTAGTATTATAGGACTCACTACTATGAAACCGATTTTACATGGGGTGTATGATCATTAGACAGGCTCTACTGTTTTGACAGAGAATTATTGCAAGGATTTCACATAGTTTGTGAAACCATGCACACTAACCATGTGGTGTTCCCCTGCATACAAAAGGAGGTGGAAATACGGTGAATGATTATTCCAACCATGATAGAAAACTATGAGACCTATGATTTCTTATGAAATTACTAGAATTTCGTAAATTATTTCACAAATCAAACCTACATTCAAATTCATCTCCCACTTAGAATGCTCAACCATTTGAATTCCTATATAGAAAATATTATAGAAATCAATAGATATTCTCTATCCAATCTCTTAATAAAAATTTGTTCATAGCATTGGATATATATTCATAAGATATTGATTTAAATTTAGTCACTCCATATATAGTTTTGTATCAACAGAGATATTTAGGTACATATTAATTTTACCAATTTATAGGATCCTATTCTATTTTATTTTTTTCTCATGATATTTTCCTATTAATGAGCTCATATTGGATGAGTTTCCTAATATGTACATATAGTAGGTGGTATCATGAATTTCATTAAATATCAATGAGTTTATATGTATCCATAATTTCCACACAGAAAATTATGATTTTGATACCCTTTTAATTGATTTTGATCCTTGATTAAAATTAATAGGATTGACCTATGTAATTAATCAGACCCTTGAGAGTTTATTAAGGACAAGATACTATAATTTAATCACGAGTTTGGATGATTTTTTAATTGATTAGACCACCATGCTGGTCAGTGAATTTGGATACCCTTGATGTGTTCCCATTAACCATTACATTGGGATATCAAATGTCAATTGAACACTAATATGAATTAAAGATGATAACATTGCATTTATTTATCAGTTATATTTTAATATAAATTTTAAATGAATTCATACAGTATATTTAATGAAATACACTTACCATACACTTGTAATTAATTAGTATGTTAAGAATGAGATGAGAGTTTTAATGAAATCTCACAGTGTGTAGTTAAGGGGAAATAATACTAATAGTTTACAATTCCATGAGTCACCTTATCTGGTTGTTTTGAGTTGAAATGATCTTGTGGATTCCCTCTAGATAATTAAATAAAATTCATAAAATTTATATATTCCTTCTGACAGAGAAAATATACGTGCATATTTTTTTATCAAAAAATGATTATTTTTTATTGTTGTTCAATGATAACCCCCATGTATTTACATGTTTTATTAAATATATGGGTAATATTAATTTAAGAATAAAAATGATAAAAATTGTGAAAAGATCATAATTCATGATTTTTTGATATTTTTTTACCACACGGGTATTATTTTCATTTTTAAAAAATATAATTCCAAATTCAGTAAATCAATTTTTCTAGAATCTGTATTTTATTTCTTTCATCATTGGATTTTGGACTAGGAGATGACTTTTCAATATAGTGGCTCTAAAAATTCATATAAGTTGGAATATTTTACAGGCATACATCGTGGACCCCACCACCATAACAGAATAAAAATATGGCCTCAACACATCCAAATGATGTGTCTCCACCTGGGATAGCACTATAATAGATATAGAAGTCACTAAAAAATAATTGGGGGTGTTTTGAAGTCATTAAGGTGGCCATTGAATGACATTATTTTGGAGGAACCTTCCTAATGCTTCATCCAAAAACATAGTTCTTCAATGAAAAACTCATTACTCATTATTTCATGGTCCGAATTCACTGAAATTTGTATGGTGAATGACCAACACATTTATGAAAAACATTGTAGGAGTCCATTCATGACTCAGGAAATTAATTGTCCAACAATGTGGAATCATTTTTTGTACAGAAATCTTCTTATAAAAGAAGTCCCTTGCCTCCTCAAATCATCATCCCAACAGCCACAACCAAGGAGGGATCAAACTAGGGCACGGGCTGATTCAGGTCCCCTTTTCCCCCTTTTATTTATTATTTTTTTTATTTTAGTATTGTATTTGATTAATTTCAATTGTAAATCAAATTTCAGATTTATTAATCCATGCATTCATGTTTCTACATCCATCCATCAATTCTTTTACTTAATCTTCTAATTTTAATAGTATGTAATATTATCATTAATATTAGTATTAATAATAATAATATTATACTAATTAATACTAATATTATTTTAATTATCATTATTATAATTATAAAATTCATATTTTAATGCTATTTTTCCCACTCCATATTTTCAAAAACTATTTTCTCAGTAAAAATAATAATATTAAAAAAATTAATATTATTATTATAATTAGAACAACTATTATAAATTATTTAATCTCCATTCTCTATCTATCCCTTCTCTCCCCCTATTCCCATTTATCCACCATGGTGATCTTCTACTCTAGGAAATGAGAGGCTAACCCTGAGACATGGCTTGAGGGAGGTCAAGGTGTACTTGAATTTTCATTAATGTTTATTTTATGTTTGTGGTAGAATTTAGTAGCATTAAATTTTTAGGAGAATGACCCCGATTGGGCAATGGTACCCAATGAAATGAATCTCAAAATATTTCTATTCAAGAAATGAATAGTGATGAAAACATGAGATTTCATGTTTTTATTATCAAACAAAAATCATACACATAAAGGAAAATAAAGATGGAATCCAAGACTGAACCCCACAACCATGTTAATTCTTCATCAACTCATTTTGTTTGCATTGCATGATAGTTTAGATTTTTCATATAAAAAACAAAAACTATTGTTATCGCCTTCATTTATATACAAAACAACAAAATAAGATAGATTAAGTGATATATAATAAAGTAAGTGAACAACATTGAGAAGGTTCCTCAAGAGAGGCGACCCTAGTCAGCCACTGTACTGCACTAGTAAAAAAATATAATTCTTTATGACCACAACCCATGATAGGCGTGTGTCAAACCTGTCTCCATTTCTAGGGAGCCAATCAGTTTCCCATTTACTTTTTCTACTTTCACATATTAGATAGGTTTCATTTTTTTTATGAAAATAAAAACTATAAAATAAAAAATAATCACTCAAATATGAATTCAAATGATTATTATTCAGCATTGACTGACAATTAATCATAGTTGCATAAAAAACAACAAGAAGAAGAAGATTTCATAAGGGATAGGGTGAATGAACATAGATAAAGAACTGAACAACTGACAATAAAAGTAGAAACTGCATTTGGGTATGTTTGTGCAATAATGGATCAACCCAACCCTCGGCATGATCACGAACCTGGGGTGGGAAAGGATGATGACTTTCCGGATGAGATAGAACATGGATATCAACAAATATTGGATGAATTTCCGATTAATTATGAGCAATTACCTTATTTCCCCATATAATATAAAGAAGAAGATCCGTCACCACTGACGAAGAAACAACCCATGCGGTTGAGATTGATGTTAGGATGGAGGAGCCTGACTAACTACCTCCATATTCTATGATTCTTCTCCAAGAGGCACATAGCACGGATACCGAGATTGAATCTGGACTGACTCAGGAAGTTGAAACATATTTTACTCGATCTTTTCTAATTTCATTGAATCTTAATTCTATATCAGTCATTGCAATTTTGATTTTACAGAAAAGACAATCTATGTTTTTCCTTGGAGGATTATGACGAACTTGGATGTGCACCTACTGAGGTATATATGGAGATCACTAGACACGTTGAATATTTTCTCAAGGAACATCATTAGAATATGAAATTGAATTTTCCAAATAAATCCATGTCGAATGCTTCATACTTTTATGGGGAATAATTTGATCTTAATACTTCATGTTTTAATTTTATTCAAATATAATTACACTCTAACATTCCCACTGACTATACATTTGATGCAACGTTCCTTGAAGAACCATTGGACCTAGAAGAAGGGGTTTCATAATTAGAAAACAAGGAGGATGATGTGAAATACATTATCTTAACCCCACCATGCATGTTCTATCTCATTTTGATGGGGGGGATATGGTTTACTCTTTGCATGGACCATCCGTAAAGAACAAGGATGAAGCCTAAGCTTGGAAAAGACACATGTGGTGGTTCAAATTGAAGACCTTCATCCTCCATCAAACTTTGGATAACTGCTGGTACTACCCTCTGGAGGTAGTAACAATTTAGGGCCCACATGGGGGATCATAACAAGATTAAAGTTTACTTGCTTTTGAGGAAATCAGATGTCCATTTCTTTACTTTTCCAAGATTTAGTGCATCATGTTTCCCCACTTCTATATTTTTTGAGCTTAAATGACATGATAATTATTCATAACTGAGTTGTTTTCTTCTATAGGTTCATAATAGATGAAGGAATCCCTAGACATTTAAGGGGAAGGATCATGTTCCATAGAAAAAAGGGGGATAAATTTTAGTTTTTTATCTTTTAAACTCTCCACATTTTATTCCACAACTTGATTTGAGATTTAAAGATAAAATTGCATGCCCACACATGAATTAATGCTTTCCTCGACATATCAAGGAGACAAGAGTTTTGTAGGAACCCAGTGATGTAATGATTTAGATTTAAATTTTTATATGACATAATTATTGAAATTCAAAATTTAATTTTTAAATATTTAGAATAGATATTGAAATGATGACTCATGATTTGAAGAAATTAATTAATTAATGTAAATGAAATTACCCTACCATCTTTCATGTTTTGAATTTCATAAATTTATGTGAATTGAACTATTATTATTAGTCATTTCACGAGTGATTGTCCAATGTTATATATCTCATTCATGAGTTGATTTTTAGACGAAGATCTTCAATTTTTATTATTGATCTTATTTCTTGAGTGATCTAAGTACATGTAACTAACTGGAACATGTATTGAAACTTGTCAAAGTTGTGACAGTGAAAAAAAATTAAAATTATTGACGCATCCATTGAAAAGACACTTATCCTTAAAATAACACCTTTACATCAATCCTTAATTTATCTCATAGAGACCATGAATGCCATTTATAGGTATGAGCCATGATTTAATCCATTTATATCCATTAATACCCTACACTTGGTATTTTAATGTCATTATAATGTTGATGTGTGGTGGTAAATGGAATCATAGTGGATGAGATGATACCCAATTGTATTTAAAATTTGAGGGAGTTTTATTGTGGGAATTGTAAAAGGTAGTGAAATAATTCATTATACTCTATTGTTTTCCCTTATTGAATAAAAATTTTTAAAAAATGAAAAAATAACCAAAATACTAGAAAAATGAGTTGTGATTTGGGAGAACCAAAAATCACCATTTTGTAGATCGATGATCTTCTAATCGTATGTGGTTAGGTGATGTATGTGAGGTTTGATCTAGTCATAACATTCATAAAATAAAAAAGTACAAAAGTAAAAAAAAACTCAAGAGGGTCCAGAAATCATTCATATTGTATAATTTGATCATATCATTTTCTTTGAGTTTTTTGAAATGGGAGTTTCTACTTTGAAGGAGATAATTTTATTACATTTTTACATTAGATATCATTCATTGTACATAAGAGTTTAACCTCCTCATTTAGAATTAATTTATAAAGAATAAAATCATACCAACCATAATCCATAGAGTCATTTGATCCTTTATTGAAAGTCCCCATTATTTTATCTGTGTTTTTCATTACAAAGTGGACAAAGTAATTAATTTACAATCCTATGGATAAGAAGCATGTTCTCATGATATGAGCATAACTCTAGTTAAATTTAATCAAGAGTGATGATAGAAAAAAAATTAGAAGTGGGGAAAATAATGACATGGTATGTTTAATAAGGTTGAATAATGGATCTTGAATAAATGAAAGGATTAATTCCATCAATTTTCAAAAGGTATAAGTAAAATATGTGAATTATTTTCTTCTTTAAAAAATTGGAAGTTAAATGGATATTTTACATAGATTTTCGAATGTTTTATTTCAAATTGCTTTTTTTATTGAATTCAAATTTTAATATTGGAAACATTGGTGTCCTCTGATTTCCATGTAGAGATTTTATGCCTGAGGACTATCGTTATTTAAGTGTGGGGGTATTTGACAGTGCAATTTTACATGCATATTTTTAATCATATAATGAGGATTTTTTAATGTATTAAAATGATACACCCAAAATACTTTCATGTTTTATTAAAAGAATGTATAATTTTATTTTTATAATAAAAATGAGCAAAATTGTGAAAAGTGAAAAATTCATGATTTTTGGAAAGATTTTTACCACAAATGTATTTTTGTAATTTAAAAAAAAAATTAATTCCAAATTTTGTGAATATAATTTTTTTAGAATATAGATTTTTTTCCCTTTATCATTTTATTATGGACCAGGAGCTTATTCGGTTATCTAGTGGATCAAAAAATTTATTGAAATTGGAAAATTTTCCAGGCGGGCAGCATCGACCCCACTAATGTAATAGAACCAAAAAAGGCATAAACTCATCCAAATGATGTTTTTCAACCTGGGATAGCACTAAAATAAATTGTTTAGGCTCTAAAAAAAATTTGTGGCCTTTGGAAGTCACAAAGGTTACCATTAAATGTCATTGTTTTTTAGGAAACTTCCTGGATGATTCGTCCAGAAACATAAGATTTCAATGAAAAATTCATAACATCTTTATCTGCTATCAAAATGTGATGAAATTTTGAGGGTGAACCGATAAAATATTTGTCAACAACATTGAACTGGGGGTCCATGCATGAATCAGTAATTTAATTGTCCAACAATGCACACTCTTTTAGGGTAAAGAAATATGCCTATAAAACGAGGCCCTCACCTACTACACAAATCATCAGCTCGACAACCACATCCAGGGAGGGATCCCACTGGGGAACATGCCTCTTCTAATTCTCTCCTTCCCCATAATTTATTCTGTTTTTAAATTTTATATTTATTTTATTTTTTTCTTAGTTTAATTTGAATTTAAATTCAAATTTCACATTTATTAATCCATGCATTCCAGTTTCTCCATCAATCCCACAATTCATTTTCATAATTTTATTATTTTAATAGTAAGTATTATAATTCATATTATTAGTATTAATATTAATAATATTATTATTTTAAATATTAATATAATTTTAATTATCATTATTATAATTATCAAATTCACATTTTAAATCTATTTTATTTTCTCTCTCTCTATTTTCAAAAACTATTGTCTTGATTATAATAATATTACTATTAATTATTAATAATGATATTATAAATTTAAAACCCATTATAAATTATTTATTCTCCATTATCTCTCTCTCGTCTCTCTCTCTTCCCATTCATCCACCAGTGTGATCTTCTACTCTCGGAAATGAAAGGCTAACCAGGAGTCACGACTCGAGGGGAGGTCAAGGTGTTATTTAATATTCTTTAAAGTTATTTTTATGTTTGTGGTAGATTTGTGTTGCATTAATTGGTGAGGCTTATTTCACCGATTGGTTGGAGGTCCCCAATGAAATGAAACCCAAACTATTTATATTGTTGAATAGAACTTTAAATAAAACATTAGATTTCATGTTTGGATTATCAAACTAAAATATAACACATAATGGAAAATAATGATTGAGTCCAAGAATGAACCCCAAAAATAAGTTCTTTCATCCTCAACTCATTTCATCTTCATTTCATTATTATTTATATTTTTCATATCAGAAACACAAATAATATTGTTATCACATTGATTTATATACAAAACATAAAAAAGAGATAGATTATGTGATATAGAATAAATTAAGTGAACCATACTGAGAAGGATACTCAAGAGAGATGACCTAGGTAAGTCACTATGATGCACTAGGAAAAAAATATAATTGTTTTTGTCCACGTATTGCGACAAGTGTGCATCACCACGGGTGACACATGGACACCTATAGGAGTTCCCTAGACATACTCAAATACCTACTACCTAGATTATACATGAGTGATAATTAGATTAATTATTTATTATTCCATGTAATATGTCATGATGATTAACTATTATATTATGAATCCTATGTTTAATCCAAAATGATTTGATAGGATTGAATCAGATATAATTTGACCATATATTCTATGACAGATACTTGAGCTCAAATATTGGACATCCAAGGATGGACTGGAATGGTCGTGATGGAACACCACACATAGAGTGATACCTGTGACCTACTAAGGATCTCCATGGATATAATTAGGCAGTGTTGATTCATGATATACATAGAGCAATGAATATATTAAAAATTAGGAATAGTAATGTGGTGCTCGAGTTAATCCACAAATAATAGATGAGATTAATGATATGATGTGTCTGGCTAGTCAAAGAAAATTTTTAGTATTAGTCTATTTCTTACACATCTGGATAGGCTATTTTGACAGCCATTGCGAATATAAGATTGGTGAATTTATATTTCAAAATTGTGTCTCACAATTTCAATTCCTCGGGGGAGGGGCTCAAACCTAGCTCAATGACTGTCTCCTATCAGTGACGACAAAAGAAACATCGTCGGTCCTCCACCTCTATCAGGGGAGACATTATTGAAGTTTAATAGGGCAGTAGGGGATCCATTATATCCCGGTTAAAACCTTGATTTTCTCCATCCTTTTATAGAATATTCTCTATGCGCGATAGTGATGGATCTCATTGACGGGATCCCCAATCACGAAATTTCAACTCCATAGTTCATGTAATCATCATCTATTCTGAAGCTCACCCTAGTTTCTATGTTTAAGAATTATAGACCCATAGTTAATTAATTAGATACATTCATCTTTGGTTCATGGGATCTTTAGTAGCAGGATACTGTGCGATTTATCGATAGCCATAATATCCTAGTCCAATTTTTATTAGTGGAAGACTTCATCCACACCTGGACAAGTTCCCCCTGTAGCATAAACAAGTTATGTTTCATCATTATTTTTTGGTCAATTGTGTTTCATATAAAAAGTGATAAACTAGATGTGGTGGTTTGGGTATGATTCCCAAACATACCCTTTCTATTTGAAAACAATTATGTGATATAATGCATGGTAATATCATCAGTAGATACCTATGTTCTTATAGTCACACGAAATAAAATTTTCACCCTATCAATCATTGAGGTTGTGTGGAACTAGATGTATCAAGGACTTCATTTTATTATGTTTAGATCACTATCTTTGGGGAGTAAATAAGAAAGCATCAGGTGATTTTTGAGAATTAGATTGAAATATTTTCTACCTATAAGAATCTAGGAAATCATTTATAGGTTTACTATGAGGTCTCTCTAATTCTTATATGTATTTTATTTTGCAAGGTTTTTTGTTCGGAATCCATGAAACTGGGCCACTCTACAAAGTTTTATTTCTGGGGAGCTAAGGTCTCATCTAGGATGAAAGATAGAAGTATGGGTAAGGCTCCAATTCATTGTGAATAGGCTAGTTTGGATCAGATTGATAGGTATTTATAGGCAGGGGTAGTGGACCTTAGTTTTTGCGTTTAATGGAGGATGAATGTCTCGATAGTGTTTTAGTTATTTGTTAGGCAACTATAAAGGATGTCCTCGGGATTGTTATGTTGATAAGTCCATGCTGACTCCATTTTACCTGAAGGTGTATGAGGTGATTAAAAGGATGAGGCAGGACTAGTATGGAGGTACTTTTAATTATAGTGTGGAAATGGGTAATTATTTGGAACAATAAGAGGCTATTCGAGTGGGTAACATTATAAATTAGAGTGAGGAAGTTATGAACTAGGTTGCAGGAGGAGAGGAGGTTGTTCTAGTTTCCTCATTCATTGAGGTGTTATGGAATGCCATTGCTGATGTGTGTAAGGTGATGAAGGGGTTTAATATAGATGTGGATGATCCATTTAGAGGCTGGAGAATAGGGGTTCTAGAATAATTAATATGAAACCCAATGCACTTAAGTAACTTCATTGAAGGGATTGAAGAGGTATTTTTGAGATCTGATTCATCTGAACCAGTTTATGGTGAAGGGGTGTGTGTGAATGAACCCAATGGAAGAGAACCCAGACACTCTGTATATCATGTTCATGTCTGTTGTGTAATATTTGATTTTGAAGGAGTAAATGGATGGACTATTACTCCTCTTTAACACATCCTATGGAGACTTGATCATCATTGAAGATGAACAATAAGAAGACATAAATAGTTACTTCGATCCATCATAGACCTGATGATCGTGGTAAACTACCCTTGGATTTTGTAATGTTTTGGAGAAGAAGTGATATAATAGGTCTTGTTTCTTAATTCAACTAGGAGGAGGCTACTAAAAATATGAAGAGGTATCTAAGAGTGACTCTAAATGAAGATAAATACTCATTATTGAATAGAATAACCTAATTCTAGTATGGGGATTAAACAATGGGATGCATAATATTGAGGAGTAAATACAGTCCTGGGACCAACTAGCTTCAGAGGTTGAAAAATCATTGATTTATGTATTAGACAACCAGGTCTCATCATTATCCATTATGTTTTATTGGGAAACATAATTTGGTATTTTTAGGAAAACATTAATTACTTTGTTTAAGATGGTGGTTTTGGTTTATGGTTCGATCAGAATGCTAGTATGTCTTGTTCCTCCTTTTGGAATTACATTTTTTACTCTACTGTGAAGTTTTTTTCTACATAAAAAACATTCTACATGGATCTGATTCATAATGGGATCACAGCATGAAGTCTTCATCAAAGTAGGTCCTTTGGATTTGTATTATCGATATAGTATGGCATCTCTATCAATTATGTGGTCGTGCACTTATGCACATGAATTATTTCCAATAGATCCCATTCTGGTGAAGGCTTTTCGTCATACTGTTGTTGCTAGGGTGTGGAAGATCAAGTACTGTGATCTGGGATTTTTTATGTGAGGGTTGTTATTTGGTTGTTATGATAGATATTGTGGATTTAAATTTTTCCCTAAATGTTTTATTAAAAATCAATAAAGTAATTTTTATTCAGACAATGGCGGGAATTGTGCTAAACGATATGTTCTAATATATTATTAATTACATGAGTTTGGTTCATTAAATTACTCGATTATAAATCGTACAAGCCTAACTATTAATTCAGAGACTCACCTATAAAATAAAATTGAATAAATCAATTTATTTTATGTTTGAACATTGAATTCATAATATAATAGATATCATTACATTCTTTACATAATGTTTTTCTATATATACATTATGACTATTATCTATATTCACTAAATAGATGGCATAAACCCTTTGGTGATTTTCTAATGAGATTTTGTTTCACAACATGTTTCAGAAACCATGGGTATGAGAACCGAATTTATGATTGCATGTATGTTTAAGGGAATCATACCTACTTTAGGATTTTGTTTGATACTTTCTAAGAGGGAGATTGAGACCATGTGATGTCTCTTGGATCGAGATGGATCATTTTTTACCATTTTCACTTTTGTTACAATTATTCTAATAATTACATGTATATATGATTTTGAGATTTATAAGAAAAATATGACATGTATAATCATAATCCATATATGAGAGCAATTTTCAAATTATTTATATATTCCTAAAATTTATCTACTATCTGTGTGGCTTCATATTTCTAGTACTTATATCTTATTGATATTATATTTTGTAACACTCTTATATGAGAGAATAGTATACACACATGCACACCCCAGGAACTCTATTCTAGAAGTAAAAATCTGTTGTATGGGATGATGTTCTTCTGTCTATGTTTTCAAATAGGCTTAGGGATCCTATGAGTGTAATTTTGTGTTCGACACATTACATAAAGTATGTCTCAAATTACGAAAATTGATACAAAAATATATTAAAAATTGTGTTACATATGAATAATAAGAACCGTGAAATAATTACATCCAATTGAACATTATTAATCACGAAATGTGTTATATACATGATTTATCATTTCTTAAAAACACATATACACCACCTAAAACTAAATTTGTGATGATTATGGATTATGTTTCTCATAAATAATAGTTAGGCTTTAAATCCCCTTACTGAAAGTATAAACATTCTACGCTCTCAATAAAATCGCTTCTATAATAAATATAAATTCTTGTACATTTATTAAAAAACCATAATCATATATATAATTCCATATGTGATTTACACATTTTTCTTTTTTTACCCTCTTATTATCAATTCTATGACAATGTCGCCTTTTGGGTAATAAATGTTTTATTTTCTGTATATGATATTGGATTTTCAGTATTAATACATTTATCTTGACTGAACAACATCATGAATAATAATTACAACATTATAATTATATTTTATACAACAAATAAATTTTTAATACCAATAATTAATGAATTTTTAACAAATGATGTTTGTTATGATCATGTAGACTGTAGGTTATACATACAGAGGATTAACATTTAATTATTTCATTGATCATTATAAAAACGATACAATTAATGTATTGTTATACCATAATTAAAATATTATCATAAAAACATATATTATTCATTAGAAATAGTTATAAATATAATATATTTGGATTGGTGTTGAAAATAGAGTTTCATCTCATCGTAAAGGTGGTAGTCGACAAGTTCCTGAGTGAATTTATCATCTATCATTAACTGATATGGATCAAATTCGATTGAAATATATATAATATAAATAGTGAAAAATATTTTGTAAAAAAATATTTCAATTATATCAAGCATAATCATTAAAATTAGTCTTATCACTATCTTTGTAATGATTTAACTGATCACATTACTTCGCCAGGAGGTAGTCTTTCGTTCACACAAGTATCATTCTCCTATTCATCCAAAATATAAATCATTAATGTATGTGTGATATAATAATTCATTATATAGAATAATGTCTGAAATAGTATGTATAAGTAATATATTCATAATTATTTTAAAAAATTAGAGGTGAAAATGGAATATTGAATAACATCGGTACGCTAAAAGATAGTTCTCGGCAAACATGAACAATGATTTCATAACCCATTTGATGGAAGAGAGTAAATATTTATGTTATTATGTATAAATAATAAAATAAAATTTTATAGAATATATTGATGTTTTTATGTTATCAATAAAGGAAAATAATTGTATGAGTTTGAGAATGGAATAAAATAATAATGCTTGTCGAAGAGTATTACCTAGTATTCATGCATCCTCTTTAGAATTACCCTAAAACCATCCTATGTTATATTTATATCTGAAATATTGAATATTGGACAAGAGAATGGAATTTTATATATTAATAGGTAATTTATGGATAATATAACATGGATATAAGGTGTCAAGAATATATTATAGGATATTCACTTTTATAATTCTATGGGATGACATATTTTGTAATATAGAAAATAAATAATTTCTACAACAATAATCATATGTAATAAGTATTGAAATCAATAATTTATCAATAAATATAATTTTATTCTTCCTAATTTCCCTATAAAATAATTTTTTGGAAATTTCATATATCATTTTTAACATTATCATTTTTATTTAATCTTCATTAGAAAATTTTTAACCTTAATTGGGATATTAAATTTTTAATGCATTCATTATTCATTTATATCAAAAATTATTTTGACCAGATAATAAATCAAAAATTATAATGATTCAAAATATTAAATTAATTTTTTTATATTTTGTTCATATTGGGGGAAATATTTAGATTAAATTTAATTTCACATACATGATGAGGTATCTTGTTTTTTAAGTAAAATAATTTAATAGTTTGACATGTTTATATATCAAGGATGATTATTATATTAATTAAAATGAATGAATATATTATTTTAGATAAAATTAAAATATATTTACTTTTTAAAATTGAAAATAAATAATTTATCATTATAAATAACTGTAACACCCTGAGATTTTATGAAAATTATTCTTTTTAATTAATGTCTTGTGTTGTATGCTACACCAAAAGGGGCTTGCAAATCATGCATCCTAGACTTTCCTTGCATTACATGCAATCGTGACCTTCCTCGATAGCGTGTGTTGTACGCAATACCGGGTTTTACTAAACAACGGTATATTATTATAATATTATTATAAACTAGCTATTAAAAATATTATTAACTAAATATTGAATTTTATAACATTATTATTCATCTTACACATTCTCTAGAACATGGTATAAGAACAAAATAAATTTTTCGGGTAAAATAAATATTTTTCAACAAATATAGTTTTTCCGCCTTTTGATGGAGCACCCACTTTAAATATAGTTGTTGACATGTTTATAAGTTCAATTTTACAAAATAAAATTCTTCCTTTTAATTTGGATATAAAAATTTACATTGGATAATGTTTTGATATTTTTCTAATAACATTCATATTTTAATGAATAGTGAAAACACGCTGTATTTTAATTAAAGACAACTTTTTCATTGTAATAATTTATATTGTTAAATTATAATATTTAGTGATTTTAAACTATAAATATAATATATTTTTACCATTTCATATAATGTATGTCACTAGAAATGATTTTATATTGAATTCGTAGGTTAAATTAATTCAATCTTTTGCAATGTTTTAAACAAAAACCCGTTTTCATTCGACAAAAAGATTAATTTTAATTTAATTTCTTCAACTAAAGTGTATTGAATTTAAAAAAATTGATTCCATATTCGTAATCAGTGGGTCTAAATTATGTTAATAGGCTACTTTTTATTTTTGGGAATTATGAATAGTAACTACGGAAAATTTTATTTACCATAGTTAAAGGTAAATCAGGTGATTAAGGGTAAATATAATATTATAAAATGACCCTAACACATGTCAAAATTCTATTTGATGGCTAAAAGTAAACCCATATCACCTAAGGGTCCGATTAGATTAATTTTATGGACTTTTTACCACAAAAATAATTTAATTATTATTAAAACCAAAGAAAGTGACAACATGTCACTCTCTTAAATCTTATAAGTATAATAATTTTAATTTAGTGATTATCATCATAAAACATAGATCATGAATATTCTACAGAAATATAATAAAATTATCTGCATCATGATAATTTATTTAATATTTTTAGGGATTATATAATTGTCATTAATGGTGATACATTAATGATACATAGATTATTTATTAAGTGGAAAATAAGTAGTATAGTTTTTATTGAAATAATAATACCCATTAAAAGGCCTACAAACCTGACAAAAACTTATTGGTAGTGTATATATACACTTTAATCATCCAATTAACTAATATATAACCGTTTGGAGCCTTATAAAAGTGATTATGACACCTATATTATTTTATTTTAAATGATTCAAATGTTGTCACCATCATAATTTAATAAATATAGAAATTTAAATATTCTGATTTAAAGATGATAAATTCTAGTAAAAGTATTATTGTGAAAGGTGATAGATTTATATTCATAATAGGATTTTATTTTTAATTTTTATGAAACACATAAGTATATTAAATAATTATAAAACAATTTAGTAGTAATTATTTTATTAAGAGATAAACCAAATAAATTGTTTTAAAAATAATAAAATAAATATTATATGAACTATTTAATGTTATCCACTAATTTTATTGATTAATATGACCTTTTATGAATATATTACAGCTTTTATTTCGATCATATCTTCTTTATATAATTTATTTAAATTCAAATAAATGAATAGTGTCAAAATTAACTCTTTTGTTATTTTATAAAAATAACATATTATAAAATTGTTTGGAAAGAACAAAAATATTTAAAAATTATAAATTTAAATTTATATGGTCTATACTGTTATAAAGTAAACAATTATGGAAAATTCACAACAAATAAGTAATTATTTGTTATAATTTAAAATTTAGAATATTATTACCATAATAAAAGTAAAATGATTAAATAAGGATTAATCAAGTTGATAATGTTTAAAATAAATTCCTAACATGTCTAAATTTTATTTTTTGATGATATTACAACCCTATCCAATTTAATATTTGTATATGAGTCATTTTTGGAGGTTTTTAAGTGGGGTTAGATTTATTATAAATTAATATTTTTAAGAATTCCAAAGGTCCCCTTTCCTCCCTTATAAAAGGGAACCTACTCCCTCTCCTCATCACACCACAATGAGCCTTCAAGATCAGACAAACCCTGACAAATTCTCTTCTACACATCCCTATAAACATCCTAGAGGTCCTGTTATTCTTCAAATACCAATTTTAGTTCCCTAAGAGGAGGACTTAAAGAGGCGCTTCAAAGAAGAGGTAATGTCTGTTACCGATTCGTTCAACTTTATTTCTTTTTCTACTTATTCTTCTTATGTTGTTTCATTAGGAAGTAATATCATCAGTATAAATCATATACTTATATGTTATTATATGTATGAAACAACCATATTTCACCATCTATCCATCCTACGGAAAAAGAAATCATCGCGCGTGCGTACGTACGGAATATCGTCTCCACGCCATGGTGTAATCTATTTTCCACCACCACCGTACTTGGATTGGTATAATGGTGCAAATAATAACTATATATGATTATTATAAAGTGATATTGATTCTGTTATAGATTAAATACACTCCTATAAAATTCCACGATCATGGGAACGATATCATCGCTCGTGCGTACGTATGGAATACCGTCTCCACGACGCGATGAGATTCATTCTCAATGATTAACCATTCATAAATGATAATAAAGTATATATAATAAGTAATCATGAAATATATGACATAATAATGATACTTTATTTATTTATGCATATATGTATTTCATCCAATTAATTCCATTCAATTCAATGAGGAAACAAAAACAATGTTCATGCGTACGTACGACCTACCGTCTCCATGAACAATGTATTTATTTCCATTTATCGATATATTATATATATGTATATTCGGAATATATATTATATATAAATCATTTTTGACATTCTGGATGTAAGTAATCATGATCTAAGTAATCATATAATTAATTACAAGTCAAAACATGGACGACAAATGAAACGATTTTACCCAAAACGCTCTTTAACATAGAATTTACAAAAGAACGGGTAATATAATGTCATAAGTGAACCATATATGATATCATAACAATTAATATGATTCTGAAATAATTAAATAACATTATTTAAATCATTATACAAGAGGTTCAGAAACTTACGAAGAAAATCGGACATAAGGTAAGGGATAATTTTGCAAATCTCATTCTTATCTGAGATTGCTTATTCGTAAGTATTTACTAGGGTTATATTTATCATCCATGTCCAAATTTTATAAAAAAAATTTCATGAATGTTTAATGTCCTCTTTAACCATTTTTTACTTTTACTACATGGTATTTAAGGAATCATTCTTTTGTTTACGTTAAGAGGTACTTTTTTTGACTTATCCGGAAAAAGTACGAGAAGAATGTTTTTTTAACTTATACGGCATGAAAGGATTTTTACAGTTTTATAAACCCTTATTTTCATGAAGCTTCATCCAATTGATTTCATGAATATTTTCAACAAAATACTCTTCATTTAAAATTGCAGGACATTTTCTGAAAAGAAAATGATTTTGAGGAAAAAAGGATATTTTCCTCAAGAATTCTTTTCTAGTGTTTTATCAAAACCATTTTCTATCTAAGATGACATTATTTTCACATGTGTATGTTTACAGTATAATTTCTCTATGAGTTACATGGTTTATCTTTTCTTATTATGAAATGATATCCATTTCTTTTATATAGATTATGTGATGATGTGATGATGTTTATGAAACCCATTTTTTTTATTGGGTTATTATGAATGATGTATGTTTATTTTGTGGCAAAAGTAAGAATGATTTAATTATGAGATGGGTGGGACCTATATCTCCCTCCAATGAATTGGGTAATGATTTATATCTCATCAGATAAACATGGCTGGAACAGCAAGTTAAACTAGTTCAGTAATACATTACTGGAACGAGGAGTGAACTCGATTCAGAAAGGGAAATTGTCCACTGAGATGGTCTTGGAAGAAATGCCTTGGCTACTATGGAAATCTTTACATGTGATTAATGGATGCCACAATTACATGTATGATTACCATGCTATTTTATCATTATTTATGTTCCATTATGATCTATGCCTTACGTACTTCCATGTTTTATGTCGCTGCTCATGATTTTTAATGTTCATGTTTTTTTAATTCAAATTTATATGTTATGTTTTATTTTATCCATGATTACCCTTACTAACAATTTGAGCTCACCATTTTTATTTTTTTGTTTACCTCAGGATTAAAAGAAAGATTTTAGGTAAGGAAAAAAAATGGGAAGATCTTTATGGGAGATGTTGACGATCTTTCACCACGATTAGAAGATTACGTTCCATGTTTCCAAAGACACTAATCTATTACGGTCCTTGTCTGTCTGGTTTTGTTATGTACTAATCATTCCGCAAAAGTAATGTAATGTCTATGTATGTCAGGCTTCGGGTCTCTAGATTTGGTATCAGAGGAAAGGTTTAGTCATCCTTTGGAAACTAGGATGCGAAAATGTTAGTGAGATCCCTAGAGATATTTCTAAGGTATGTCTAGGGATGTCCCTAAGGATAAGTATACATATATGATACAGTCCAAGAACTATGGTAACACTCATAGAATTTAACCTAAGATGTTAGATATTGAGGATAATACCCCTTTACTATGTTGTTTTCCCTAGAATAATTTTTTCCTCTCACACAATTCTTTTTGGGTTTTAGAAAATGGCTGGAAACATAAAGATTCACGATAATGGAGGATATGATAGACAATGTAATGATTTTCTTCATGAGAAACCAAATGAAATGGGATCTTGAAGTCCAAACATCGTTATTATTCCTAATCAGAAATCTCATAATATGATCAATAATCTCAACATTGGTAAGTTTCCCGACTAAGATAATAAGAGAAGGATGGAGTTTCATGATGATATTATAGGAAAAAAAATTCAATTTCCCTCATGTAAATCATGTGGGAAGAGGCATCAGGGAGATTGTTTCAAAGGAACTGTAAGATGATTTTGTTGTGGAAAAGAAGGACACAACGCCAGTATGTGCAAAATTAAAGGTACAGTTAACACCGTGGACAAGAATAATGGTATTGATATGACATCAACAATGATAAGATGTTTTAAATGTTGAATGTACGGGAATTATGCAAACCTATTTCCTAATGGAAAATCTCATGAAGTTATTCATCATGGTAATATGGGTAGTATTTATATGGAAGATGATGAGGAGACTACAAATGATATATGAGCTGAAAGAAGTGTTGAAGCTAGTTGGTTATTTTAGAAGTTAGTGGAATGATTGTATGTTTATTGAGAGTTATGTTGTATAGTTAATGGTACTATGGAATAAATAATCATGTAAGGATTGTTACACTATTTTTTTCCTAAAATTATTTGAAATTATTCTTTGAATGGTACCAGTAACCATGGATGGTTATTCAGATATTTTTGTAAAGTAGATGATATGTGAATAATGAAGGAATAAGAAGATAATGAGATGTTTGATTGTATTCATGAGCTCATGATTGATCTAAGTACTAAGTGATATCATGTTTTGATTATATAGAATTTTGAGGATTTTGGTATGTGGAAAGTGTTAAATTTTAACTGCATTCATGTTTTCGATAAGGTTCAATGGGTATTCATTTTTCAAGAGAATACATGATTATGGCCTTCGAATGTTTGGAATGTGACCAACAAAACATATCTTATGATATATGGGGATCAACAATGGTATTTAATCTCTGGTACTCATTTTCACTATATTATGAGAGAGGACTGCAGTATTATGGATAAGCCTAAGGATTGGAATGGTTTATGTTGGACATAAGTTAGTATTGTTTAAAGATAGAAGTTTTTTTGATATTATTAATCGGATTTTATAGTAATATATGTTTAGAAAATGGACAACCTGCAGGACGGGAGACTGCCCATCGCGTCGGATAAGGCTGTGGGGATCGAACCCACAACCGAAGTGCGACTGGACTTTATCGCCTACCACTGGCCTACAGGAAGTCCCTGGTTAGTAGAAACTAGTTTTATTTTATTAAGCGGTATGATATATGAATTATAAGTCCATTTAGGAACCATATATGATTAATCTCACTATAGATGGACTTATGTATTTTTTTGATAACATTTCTATCATTTTGTTTGAAATAGATGGAATGATCCATCATTATATCACATGATCTGCTAACACATCATGAATAAAAAATTCAACTTCATTTCTTTAAGATGAAGTGGAAATTGTTCCACTCACGAACAACAGTGAGATTGTACCAAAATCATGTATGTATTTCATTTAATTCATCAACTTTAGGGAAATGATCTTGAAACCCAAAAATTTTGTCCTAGTGCTCTTATATCTGATGAATCAGATGGTACCATAGATCATAAAAAATCTATGGATTTGTGATTGAGGGCTTTTTCATAGCCATGTTTCTACCACTCTCCATCAGAACATGATGGTAAGATGTTTCTTCCATATCCATATATTCACCTATGTTCTCCTACGTGGAAACCCAGTGATGAGTAAATTTGGGTAACCATTAAATTTCATACATTATTTTTTAAAACCAAATTTTGGTATTCCTTTTTACGATGTGGGTTTCTATTAAAAAAAACTTTCGAGTAGTAAACCATTTATAACCCCGACAAATTTCGAGGACGAAATTAATTTTAAGGGGGGTAGAATTAAACACCCCGAGATTTTATTAAAGGTTTTATTTTTAATTAATGTCTTGTGTTGTATGCTACACCAAAATGATCTTGCATAACACTCATCCCTGACTTTCCTTGCATTACACGCATTAGTGACCTTCCTCGATAGCGTGTGTTGTACGCAATACCGGGTTTTACTAAACAATGATATATTATTATAATATTATTATTAACTAGCTGTTATGAGTAGTATTAAAATTTTTTTTAATTTTATAACATTATTATTAATCTTAATCATTTTATAGAACATGGTATAAGAAAAAAATAATTTGTTTGGGTAAAATAAGTATTTTTATAAAAATGCAGTTTTGCCGCTTTTTGATGGCGTACCCAGTTTAAATCTAGTTGTTGACATGTTTATAAGTTCAATTTGACAAAATAAAATTCATCATTTGAATCAGGATATAAAAATTTACATTGCATAAAGTTTTGATATTTATCTGATAACATTCATATTTAAATGAATAGTAAAAACATGCTATATTTTAATTAAAAACAACATTTTCATCGTAATAATTTATATGGCTAAATTATAATATTGAGTGGTTTTAAAGTATAAATAGAATATATTTTTACCATTTAATATAATTTATTTCATTAGCATTGATTTTACATTGAATTCGTAGGTTAAATCAATTCAATCTTTTGCAATGTTTTAAACAAAAACCAATTTTCATTCGTCAACGGGATTAATTTTAATTTAATTTCTGCTACTTATGTGTATTGAATTTCAAAAACTGGATTCCATATTTAGAATCAGTGGGTCCAAATTATGTTAATAGGCTATTTATTATTTTTAGGAATTATGAATAGTAACTACGGTAAATTTTATTTACCGTAGTTAAAGGTAAATCGGGTAATTAAGTGTAAATATAATATTATAAAATTACCCTAACACATGTCAAAATTCTATTGGATGGATAAAAGTATTACCATATTACCTAAGGGTCGGATTATATTAATTTTATGGACTTTTGACATTGAAAATAATTTCTTTATTATTAAAACCAAAGAAAGTGACAACATGTCAGTCTCTTAAATCTTATAAGTATAATAATTTTAAATTAGTGATAAACATCATGAAACGTCACACATGAATAGTATCCAAAAAGATAATAAAATTATCTACATAATGATAATTTATTTAGTATTTTTAGGGATTAAATAATTGTCATTAATGGTGATACATTAATGATACAGAAATTATTTATTAAGTGGAAAATAAGTAATATAGTTATTATTTAAATAATAATACACATTAAAAGGCCCAAAAACCGGACCAAAACTTATTTCTAGTGTATATCTACACATTAATCATCCAATGACATAATATATAACCATTTGGAGCCTTATAAAAGTGATTATGACACTTATATTATTTTATTTTAAATGATGCCAAAGTTGTCACCTTCATAATTTAATAAATATAACAATTTAAATATGGTGATTTTAAATTATAAAATCAAGAAAGAGTATTATTGTGAAAGGTAATATATTTATATTAATCATAGGATTTTATTTTTAATTTTTATGCAACAAATCAGTATATTAAATAATTATACAAAAATGTTGTAGCAATTATTTTATTAAGCGATAAACCAAATAAATGGTTTAAAAATAATAAAATAAATATTATATGAACTATTTAATGTGATACACTAATTTTATTGATTAATATGACCTTTTATTAATCTATTAATGCTTTTAGTTATAACATATCTTCTGTATATATTTTATTTAAATTCAAATAAATGAATAGTGTCAAAATTAACTCTATTGTTATTTTATAAAAATAACATATTATAAAATTGTTTAAAAATCATAAAAAAATTTAAAATTATATATTTTATTTTTCATCATATATAAAGTTATAATGTAAACAATTATTTAAAATTCACAACTAATAAGTAATTATTTGTTATTATTTAAAATTTAGAATGTCAGTAACATAAATAAAATTAAATTGATTAAATAAGGATAAATGAAGTTGATAATGTTTAAAATAAATTCCTATCATTTATAAATTTGATTGGATGATGAGATTACAACCCTATCCCATCTAATCTTCAGATATGAGTCAATGTTTTAGGTTTTTATGTGGGGTTAGATTTATTATAAATTAATATTTTTAAGAATTCCAAAGGTGCCCATTTTCTCCCTTATAAAAAGGCACCTCCTCCCTCTCCTCCTCACACCACATTGAGACTTCATTCTCGGCCAAACCATTCCCAATTATCTTCTACACTTCCATATAAACATCCTAGATGTCCTGGTCTTCTTCAAGGACCAATTTTAGTTCCCTAAGTGGAGGTCTTAAAGAGGCGCTTCAAAGAAGAGGTAATGTCCGTTACCGATTCATTCAACTTTATTTCTTCTTCCATTTCTTCTTCTTATGTTGTTTCATTATGAAGTAATAACATCAGTATCAACAATATACTGATATTTTATTATATGTATGAAACAATCCTATTTCACCATCTATCCATCCTATGAAAAAAGAAATCACCGCGCGTGCGTACTTATGAAATATTGTCTCCACGCCGTGGTGTAATAAATTTTCCACCACAACCTTACTTGGATGGGTATAATGGTGTAAATAATAACTATATATGATTATTATAAATTGATATTGATCCTTTAATATTATCCATACAGTCAAATAAAATCCCATGATCATGGGAACGATATCATCGCTCGTGCGTACGTACGTAATACTGTCTCCACGACGTGATGAGATTCATTCTCAATGATTAACCATTCATAAATGATTATAAAGTATATATAATAAGTAATCATGAAATATATGACATAATAATGATACTGGATTTATTTATACATATATATGTATGTAATCAAATTAATTTCATTCAATTCAATGAGGAAACGAAAACAACGTTCATGCGTACGTACGGCCTACCGTCTCCATGAACGGTGTATTTATTTCCATTTATCGATCTATTATATATATGTATATTCTAAATATATATTATATATAGATCATGTTTTAAATTCTGGATGTAAGTAATAATGATCTAAGAAATCATATGAATAATTACAAGTCAAAACACGGACGACAAATGAAATGATTTTACCCAAAATGCTCTTTAAATGGAATTTATAAAAGAACGGGTAATATAAATTCCTAAGTGAACCATATATGATATAATAACAATTAATAAGATTCTATAATAAGTCAATAACATTATTTAAATCATTATAAAGGAGGTTCAGACACTTACGAAGAAAATCGGACCAAAGGTAAGGGATAATTTTGCAAATCTCATTTTTATCCGAGATTGCTTATTCGTAAGTATTTACCAGGGTTATATTCATCATCCATGTCCAAATTTTATAAAAAATTTTTCATGAATTTTAAATGTCCTTTTTACCCATTTTTTAATTTTACTAAATGTTATGTAAGGAAAATTTTTTTTGTTTACATTATGAGGTACTTTTTTTAACTTTTTCGGAAAAAGTACAAGAAGAATGTTTTTTTTACATATACGGCATGAAAAGATTTCTAAGGTTTTATAAACCCTTATTTTCATGAAGCTTCCTCCAAAATATTTCATGACTATTTCCAACAAAATCCTCTTCATTTAAAATTGCATGAAATTTTGTTAAAAGAAAATGATTTTGAAGAAAAAAGGATATTTTCCTCAAAAATTCATTTCAAGTGTTTTATAAAAACCATTTTCTATCTAAGATGACATTATTTACATATGTGTATGTTTCCAGTATAATGTATCTATGATTCTAATGGTTTATATTTTCTTATTATGAAATGATATCGATTTCTTTTATATGGATTATGTGATGATGTGATGATGTTTATCAAACCCATTTTATTTATTGGGTTATTATGAATGATGTATGTTTATTTAGTTGCACAAGTAAGAATGATTTCATTATGAGATGGGTGGGACCTATATCTCCCGCCAATGAATTGGGTAAAGATTTATATCACATGAGATAGACATTGCTGGAACGGCATGTTAAACTGGTTCAGTAATAAAGGACTGGAACGAGGAGTGAACTTGATTCAAAAAAGGACTTTGTCCACTAAGATAGTCTTGGAAGCAATGCCTTGGCTACTATGGAAATCATTACATGTTCTTAATGGATTCCACAATTACATGTTTTATTCCCATGCTATTTTATCATGATTTATGTTCCATTATGATCTATTCCATATATACTTCCATGTTTTATGTCGTTGCTCACGATTTTTAGTGTTCATGTTTTTTTAAGTTGAAATGTATATGGTATGTTTTATTTTATCCATGCTTACCCTTACTGAGCATTTGTGCTCACCATTTTTATGTTTTCTTTTCCCCCAATATTAGAAGGTAGATTTTAGGTATGGAAAAAAAAATGGGAAGATCATTATGGGAGATGTTGATGATCATTCACCACGATTATAAGATTACGTTCCAAGTTTCCAAAGACACTAATCTATTACGGTCCTTGTGTGTCTATTTTTGTTATGTAGTAAGTATTCCTCAAAAGTAATGTAATGTCTATGTACATCAAGATTCGGGTCTCTACAGTTGGTATTAGAGAAAATTTTTAGTCATCCTTTGGAAACTAGGATGAAAAATGTTAGTGGGATCCCTAGATATATTTCTAATGTATGTATAGTGTTGTCCCTAAGGATAAGTATACATATAGGATATAGTCCTAGAACTACGGTAACGATCATATAATTTAACCTAATATGTTAGATATTGAGGATACCCCCCCCCCCCCTTTACTTTGTTGTTTTCCCTAACATGATTTTTTCCACTCACACTATTCTTTTTGGGTTTTAGAAAATGGATGGAAACAGGAAGATTCACTATAATGGAGGATATGATAGACAATGGAATGATTTTAATCATGAGAAACCAAATGAAACAGGATCTTGAAGTCCAAACATCATTATTATTCCTAATCATCAATCTCATTATATGATCAATAATCTCAACTTTGGTAAGTTTCCAAACTCAGATAGTAAGAGAAAGATGGAGTTTCATGATGATCATAGAGGAAAAAAGTTCAATTTCCCTCATGTAAATCATTTGGGAAGAGGTATCAGGGAGATTGTTTCAAAGGAACTGGAAGATTCTTTGGGTGTGGAAATAAAGGACACAATGCCAGTATGTGCCAAGGAAATGGTTCAGTTAACACCGTGGACAAGAATAATGGTATTGCTATGACATCAACAATGATTAGATGTTTTAAATGTGGAATGTACGAGCATTATGCAAACAAATGCCCTAATGGAAAATCTCATGAATAGAATCATCATGTTCATATGGGTAGTATTTATGTGGATGATGATGAGGAGACTACAAATGATATATGATCTGAAAGAAGTTTTGATGCTCAGACGGTTGTTTTAGAAGGTAGTGGAATGATTGTATGTTTATCGAGAGTTATGTTGTATAGTTAATGGTACTATGGAATAAAGAATCATCTATGGATTGTTACACTATTGATTTTCCTAAAAGTATTTGAAAGTATATGTTGGATGGTACCAGTAACCATGGAAGGTTACTCAAATATTTTTGTAAAGTAGATGATATCCGCATAAGGAAAGAAAAAGAAGATAACGAGGTGTTTGATTGTATTCATGAGATCAGTATTGATATAAGGACTAAGTGATATCATGGTTTGAGTATATTGAATTTTGATGATTTTGTTATGTGGAAAGTGTTAACTTTTAACAACATTCATGTTTTCACTAAGGTTCAATTGGTATTCATTTTTCAATAGAATACATGATTAAGGCCTTCAAATGTTAGGAATGTGACCAATAAGACATATCTTATGATATGTGGGGATCAACGATTGTATTAAATCTCTGGTAATCGTTTTCACTATATTATGAGAGTGGACTGCAGTATTATGGATAAGCCTAATGATTGTAATGGATTATGTTGGACATAAGTTAGTATTGTTAAAGGATAGAAGTTTTTTCTATATTATTGATCAGATGTTATAGTAATATAGGTTTAGAAAAAGGAAAACCTGCAGGACGGGCGACTGCCCATCGCGTTGGACAAGGATGTGGGGATCGAACCCACAACTGAAGTGTGATTGGCCTTTATCGCCTACCACTAGCCTACAGGAAGTCCCTAGTTAGTAGAAACTAGTTTTATTTTATTAAGCGGTATGATATATGAAGTATAAGCCCATTTAGGAACCATATATAATTAATCTCACTATTGATGGACATATGTATTTTTTGATAACATTTATAACGTTTTGTTTGAAATAGATGGAATGAACCATCATTCTATCACATGATCTGCTAACACATCATGAATAAAAAATCAACTTCATTTCTTTAAGGGATGAAGTGGAAATTGTTCATCTCACGAACAACAATGAGATTGTTCCAAAATCATGTAAGTATTTCTTTTAATTCATAAACATTAAGGAAATGATCTTGAAAACCAAAAATGATGTACTAGTGCTCTTATATCTTATGAATCAGATGGTACCATATATCATCACAAATCTATGGATTTTTGATCGATGGCTTTTTCATAGCCATGTTCTCTACCACTCCCAATCAGAACATGGTGGTATGATTTTTCTTCCATATCCATATTTTCACTTATGTTCTCCTATGTTGAAACTCAGTGATGAGTTAATTTGGGTAACCATTACATTTCATACTATAGTTTTTGAATCCAAATTTTGGTATTCCTTTTTACGATGTGTGTTTCTATTAAAAAAACATTCAAGTAGTAAACCATTTATAACCCCGATGAATTTTGATGGCGAAATTCATTTTAAGGGGGTAGAATCTAACACCCCAAGATTTTACGAAAAGTATTCTTTTTAATTAATGTCTTCTGTTTTACGCTACAACAAAATGAGCTTACACAACACTCATCCAAGACTTTCCTTGCATTACATGCAATCACGACCTTCCTCGATAGCGTGTGTTGTACGCAATACCGGGTTTTACGAAACAACGATATATTATTATAATCTTATTATGAACTAGCCATTATGAATATTATTAACTAAATTTTTAATTTTATAACATTTTTATTCATCATACACATTTTCTAGAACATGGTATAAGAACAAAATATATTTTTCAGGTAAAATAAGTATTTTTAAAAAAATACAGTTTTGCCGCCTTTTGATGGCGCATCCACATTTAATCTAGTTGTTTAAATGTTTATAAGATTAATTTGACAAAATAAAATTCTTCTTTTGAATCATGATATAATAATTTACATTGGATATTGTTTTGATATTTTTCTGATAACTTTCATATTTTAATGAATAGTAAAAACACGCTATTTTTTAATTAAAAACAACTTTTTATTTTTAATAATTTATATGGTTAAATTATAATATTTAGTGGTTTTAAAGTATAAATAGAATATTTTTTTACCATTTAATATAATTTTTGTCATTATCATTGATTTTACATTGAATTCGTAGTTTAAATCAATTCAAAAAACCTGTTTTCATTCGACAACGGGATTAATTATAATTTAATTTATGCAACTTCTGTGTATTGAATTTAAAAAAATGGATTCCATATTTGGAATCAGTGGGTCCAAATTATGTAAAAAGGCTACTTTTTATTTTTTGGAATTATGAATAGTAACTACGGTAAATATTATTTACCATAGTTAAAGGTAAATCGGGTAATTAAGGGTAAATATATTATTATAAAATTACCGTAACATATGTCAAAATTCTATTGGGTGGCTAAATGTATTCCCATACCACCTAATGGTCGGATTATATTCATTTTATGGACTTTTGATGATGAAAATAATTTAAGTATTATTAATACTAAAGAATGTGACGACATGTCACTCTCTTAAATCTTATACGTATAATAATTTTAATTTAGTGATAAACATCATAAAACTTAAAAAATAAATAGTCTCCAGAATTCTAATAAAATTATCTACATAATTATAATTTATTTAGAATTTTTAAGGATTATATAATTTTCATTAATGGTGATACATTAATGATACAGAAATTATTAATTAAGTGGAAAATAAGTAATATAGTTTTTATTGAAGTAATAATACACATTAAAAGGCCCAAAAACCTGACCAAAATTTATTGGTAGTGTATATATACACCTTAACCATCAATGACCTAATAAATAACCGTTTGGAGCCTTTTAAAAGTGATTATGTTACTTATATTATTTTATTTTAAATGATCCCAAAGTTGATACCTTCATAATTTAATAAATATAACAAATTAAATATTGTGATTTTAAGATGTTAAATTCGAGTAAAATTATTATTGTGAAATTTAATAGATATTTCTTCATCATAGGATTCTATTTTTAATTTGTACTCAAAAAATTAGTATATTAAATAATTATAAAAAAATGTTGTAGTAATTATTTTATTAATAGATAAACCAAATAAATGGTTTTAAAAATAATAAAATAAATATTATATGAACTATTTAATGTGATAAACTAATTTTATAGATACATATGACCTTTTAGGACTCTATTAAAGCTCTTAGTTCAATCATATCGTCTGTATATATTTTATTTAAATTCAAATAAATGAATAGTGTCAAAATTAACACTATGGTTATTTTATAAAAATAACATAATATAATATTGTTTAAAAATCAAAAACATATTTTAAAATTATAAATTTAAATTTATATGATCTATAATGTTATAAAGTAAAAAATAATGGAAAATTCACAACAATTAAGTTATTATTTATTGTAATTTAAAATTTAGAATGTTATCACCATAAATAAAATTAAATTGATTAAATAAGGATAAATCAAGATGATAATGTTTAAAATAAATTCCTAACATGTCTAAATTTGATTTTTTGAAGAGATTACAGCCCTATCCCATCTAGTCATCGGATATGAGTTGTTTTTGGAGGGTTTTAAGTGGGGTTAGATTTATTATAATTTAATATTTTTAAGAATTCCAAAGGTGACCCTTTCCTCCCTTATAAAAGGGCACCTCCTCTCTCTTCTCCTCACACCACATTGAACCTTCAAGATCGGCCAAACCCTGCCCAATTATCTTCTACACTTCACTATAAACATCCTAGAGGTCCTGGTCTTTTTCAAACACCAATTTTAGTGCCCTAAGTGGAGGTCTCAAAGAGGCGCTTCAAAGAAGTGGTAATGTCTGTTACCGATTCTTTCAAATTTATTTCTTCTTCCACTTATTATTATTAGGGTGTTAGATTATGAAGTAATAACATCAGTATCACTCATATACTGATATGTTATTATATGTATGAAACAACCCTATTTCACCATCTAGCCATCCTACGGAAAACGAAATCACCGAGCGTGCGTACGTATGGAATACCGTCTCCACGCCGTGGTGTAATCTATTTTCCACCACCACCGTACATGGATGGGTATAATGGTTTAAATAATAACTATATATGATTATTATAAAGTTATATTGATTCTGTAATAGTATACATACACTCCAATAAAATTCCACGATCATGGGAATGATATCAACGCTCGTGCGTACGTACGGAATACCGTCTCCACCACGCGATGAGATTCATTCTCAATGATTAACCATTCATAAATGATTATAAAGTATATATAATAAGTAATAATGAAATATATGACATAATAATGATATTGGATTTATATATACATATATATGTATGTCATCCAATTAATTCCATTCTATTCAACGAGGAAACGAAAACAACGTTCATGCGTACGTACGGCCTACCGTCTCCATAAACAGTGTATTTATTTCCATTTATAGATCTGTTATATATATGTATATTCTAAATATATATGTATATTCTAAATATATATTATATATAAATCATTTTTTAAATTCTGGATGTAAGTAATCATGATCTAAGTAATCATATTAATAATTACAAGTCAAAACACAGACGACAAATGAAACGATTTTACCCAAAACGCTATTTAACATGGAATTTACAAAAGAACGTGTAATATAAAGTCATAAGTGAACCATATATGATATCATAACAATTAATATGATTCTTTAATAAGTCAATAACATTATTTAAATCATTATACAGGAGGTTCGGACACTTACGATGCAATTCAGACCTAAGGTAAGGGATAATTTTTCAAATCAAATTTGTATCTGATATTGCTTATTCGTAAGTATTTACTGGGGTTATATTTATCATCCATGTACAAATTTTATAAAAAAAATTTCATGAATGTTTAATTTCCTTTTTACCCATTTTTTTCTTTACTACATGGTATGTAAGGAATCTTTCTTTTGTTTACATTATGAGGTACTTTTTTTTGACTTTTCCGGCAAAAGTACGAGAAGAATGTTTTTTTAACTTATATGACATGAAAGGATTTTTACGGTTTTATAAACCATTATTTTAATGAAGCTTCCTCCAAAAGATTTCATGACTATTTTCAACAAAATCCTCTTCTTTTAAAATTTCATGACATTTTGTTAAAAGAAAATGATTTTGAAGAAAAAATGATATTTTCCTCATTAATTTATTTCAAGTGTTTTATCAAAACCATTTTCTATCTAAGATGACATTATTTTCATATGTGTATGATTATAGTATAATGTATCTATGATTTACATGGTTTATCTTTTCTTATAATGAAATGATATCCATTTCTTTTATATAGATTATGTGACGATGTGATGATGTTTATGAAAGCCATTTTATTTATTTGGTTATTATGAATGATGTATGTTTATTTTGTGGCACAAGTAATAATGATTTCATTATGAGATGGGTAAGACATATATCTCCCTCTAATGAATTGGGTAAAGATTTATATCTCATGAGATAGTCATGGCAGGAATGGAAAGTTAAACCAGTTCAGTAATACAGGACTGGAATGAGGAGTGAACTCAATTCAGAAAGGGACTTTGTCCACTAAGATGGTCTTGGCAGTAATGCCATGGATACTATGGAAATCATTACATGTTCTTAATGGATTCCACAATTACATGATTTATTCCCATGATATTTTATCATGATTTATGTTCCATTATGATCTATGCCTTATGTACTTCCATGTTTTATGTCGTTGCTCAAGATTTTTAATGTTCATGTATTTTTAAGTTCAAATGTATATGGATTGTTTTATTTTATCCATGATTACCCTTACTGAGCATTTGATCTCACCATTTTTATTTTTTCTTTTCCCCCAGGATTAAAATAAAGATTTTAGGTACGGAAACAAAAATGGGAAGATCAATATGGGAGATGTTGAAGATCTTTCACCACGATTAGATGATTACGTTCCGTGTTTACAAAGACACTAAAATATTACGGTCCTTAAGTGTCTGTTTTTTTATGTACTAAGTATTCCGCAAAAGTAATGTAATGTCTATGTACGTCATGCTTTGGATCTCTACAATAACATTAATGAAATTGATGTTTTCAATTAATATATAATAAGTTTCATTTTTAATCAAAAAATGCATCATTTCAAAAAAAATACAAAAAAGTCACTCTAATATAATTATTGTTTTCATTAAAAAAATCATTTATTTTATAATAATAATAATCTATAAATAAGAGAATTTATTATTACAATTAATTACCACTAACAAGGTGAAAAAAAATAATTTTCAAAAAGTAAATATTTTACCATAAAATTGGATTTATTTAATTATCATTCCTTGAAGACAAATAAACTATTTTTGTATTTAGAATTAAATATATATAGAATATATAATTTATTAAAACCATTAAAAAAATGATGTTTTTTCTATTTATAGAGGTGGAACACATTTGACTTCAAAAATTATTTATTTTTTTATTAAAAATATTTCCGTTATTTTGAAATAGTATTTTCATTTCAATATAATATAACACAGAAAATATTTATATATACATGTGTAGAGAATATTTTCAAAATATGGTTAATAATATTCATAAAATAAATTTAAATTTTTAGGTGATAATTATCATATTGATATAAAAATATATTAACTACATGACAAAAATCATTTAATCACAATGTTTCATGTAACATATGTTAAACATGGAATTGTTTGTAGTAGAAGAAAAATATTGCATCGTGTGTAATCAAAGATAAAACATATGTTACAAAAAATGATTAAAGAATATGTTTTGTGTGCCAAAAAATTTGGAAAATATAAAATTTATTTGAAATAATATTTATGAAAATATAGAGGTGTTACATTATATCGAACATAAAAATTATTTGGACATTCAAAGTTGAAATGGCCGAGACCCTCATGATCCTTCACTTTTCCAAATTCAAGGATCCTAAGGGGTCTCCCCGAGTTAGGGGCGATCGATCGGCGTGACAGATCGGCGTGACCGATGGCCGCGACTAATTAGTGCAACAGATCAGTGTCATTCAGCCTTGTTGGGTTTTCCTTCTACAGTATTTCCCATTACACCACTTTTAGGCCTTTTTGAAATTATTAAGGTGTTTAAGGCTGTTTTTAACCCATATTTAATATCGAAAAATCCAGAGAAACCTCTCTATTAAATAAAAATTAATTTAGTCGTGTGTAACCAACCAAATGGTAAAACCACAATCTGACTTCCAAGGTGTTCAAATTACTTATCCCAAAATGTTGGGTATCTCATCTTTTTATTATTCTAGAAATTTTTCTTCTCCCTCTTGGATAGTCTCCTCATTTTCCTTTTGTGTTTGAAGCCCCTTCATTCCTAAGGAAAGTGGTGCACCTGTGCGAGAGACCTGTGAGTCGTTCTTCCTCGGTTTTGGCGCATGGAGAAAAACATCGATCTTTATCAACCAAGGATGGATTTTCTCCATCGTCTCGGTTTTCTGTGTATCATGCTGGGTGGGCATGATTTTTCTTCTTTGGAAATTGATGAAACCGAACATAACGGTGATAATGAACATAATTTTAAATAAAGAAGGGGGGCGTGATTGATGTTCTACTATACTCATTATGTTGTTATGGGTTTTGAATTGTACATGCCATTTCTCACTGAAAATCATGGCTGTAGGTGGTCTTTCAATGTGTACTAATGTACCTTGGTTCTCCTAGATGTTTAAATAACTATAACATTGATATGGTTAATTACGTATACACAGTTGAATAAATTGAAATCACCAGGATCAACCCTTTTTTATTTTTTGATAACCCCGATTAAAACATAGTGAAATTGAAACCATGAAGTGTGTTAAATATTTTAAATCTAAAAATACATGCATGGGTCTGTCTTGTGTTGGGGGTATATGTATGGTTGTTTCCTCCACGAGCTGATTGCTTTGGTGATGCGGGTGGGGATTGGATCCCCTGTTTTTGTAATTTCACTGGTTGTGATTTTTGAGGATGTGAGGTTACTCTGCTAATATCACGAATTGGGGTAGAATCCTCTACTTTTAAGAGACCGTTGGCTCCTGGATTTTTGGTGACATGGGGCTGTGTCTCGGGGGTTTTCTGTGGTTCTAGTTCTTCGAGGGATCTCACTTATCCGTTTGTTTTTGTGGCTTGAAAGTGAATAGGGTATGACTGTTTAAATTCTCGTTTGGCTATTTCTTTCTATTTGGATTGTGGTTATGCTAGTTAGTTTCCTGGTAGGGAATAATTCACCCTAATGGGATCACATGAACATGAAAACAAAAATGGTTGAGTTGGTAAATTGATTCTGGGAATGAGTTATGACATGGTCGTGAGTGTCTTGACTTCTTTTGTGAATGAATAGTAACAAAGTTGTTTGTTAGTAGGTTTTGGAACCCCTAGGATGGAATGAGTGTATGTTACCTATAAATATATTTTTAGCTTTTATGTTTTTTATTCGCGCCCCACCCACGTTGAGCACTTAGTGCTGAACACACCATTTCACGGGGAGGGTGTTTTTTCCAACACTCATATGAGTGGATAGTTATTAACTACTTTTCTGCTCTCATTCCCGAATAGCCCAATAATTTTCGGGCAGGCATTGATAGCCTAATGTCTAGTATTAGCACAAGCATACTCGGGAAGGGTAGTTGTGGTGGTTGGCCTAGGTGTTTATGGATAGGTTGTTTCCCATGTATCCTCGGGATGAGGCCCAGGTGTCTTCAGGTGTGACGGTAGCTTTCTGGCCCAGACTTCTTTGGGCTTGGTAGTGGTTCTTCGGGCCTAGGTGTTTGTGGGCATGGTTATGTGAGGTGGTTATTGACCAGGTTTCTGTGGGCAGGATAGCAGTTGTGTCCCAGGTGTCTGCGGGTGGGGTTTGGCAGTGCGACTATAGTGAGGTTGTGGCCCAGGAGTGTGCATGCGGGTGTCGTAGTGGGACTACGCTGAAAATGGATGGATTGTTTTGATGTGTATGATTTCATCAATAACCAGTGGGAAAGCGTCGCGAGGTTCCCAAATATTGATATTTTATTACAATATGTTAAATGAATTGTGTTATTTGGGGAGCGTGCCTTGGTGAGGATTGGGTGGATAGATTTTCCTTGTTGGGTGTTTGGTTATAACATTTTCCACGGGGCATTAGAATGTATCTGCAATTGTGAATGTGAGTCTTTGGATTTCCCTATAGAGTGTACTTGTATGCTCATCCTACGTATATAATACTATATTTAAGATTCTAGGAGAACATAAGGGATCGTGTCAGACTATACTAGAATAGACCTTAGGGTAGTCGTTGTTTTCGTTTTCCCTTTCTTGGTACATTACATTTGGAGTTTTTTTGTAGCTTGTATTATTTAATGTTGAACATGCATATGGGAATGGGTTACTTTTGTCTTTTCCTTTACTTTCATCTTTGGTATTATTGGCGTTGCTATCTTATCTCTAGTTCCTACAAATAAAAAGGTTAATGCCATCCATTTTGAGTGAGATTCTATACCCTTGGCGATGGTCGCCACTATGGGACCTATTGAAGGCGGGTTTCAGGGGTCATTATATCATCTTCAACTTAAATAAGGAAGGGATTGGTAGTCTTCTGACCCTTCCCTCCTATTAGTGATTGCAGGTCGTTACAGAATTGTATCAGAGGAGTGTTGAGAGTTAGGATGGAGTCTGGAGTTAGGAACAACCGGGATTTCACGGGATGGTAGGTCAACAGCGTTGGGTGAACTTGGTGCGTGAAATAGGCAAGGAAAGACCGGCTAGGACACAGGATTTTTGGGCCCCCCGTGATAAAATGCATGAACTCTAGACCTAACAAATGACCAAGTAAGGCTACATTGATTGCAGGGTAGAGACCCTAGGAAGGGTACATGCATAATAATGACTTGTGTTCTAGTGTTTCTGGGTGTTCTGGGGGTTCAGAAAAATAAATAAATAAAGGAGTCAAATCAAATGTAAGAAAAATATTCTACACTACCTGGTCGTAGGAATTATTAGTTTGCCTTTCAGCTATGGCAACTAGGAGATGACCATGGGTAGTGCGGGTGATCGAGGCCAAGAAGGTTGACTCAGCTGACTGAAGAAGGGCTGACCGAGAGAAGGAGGATGATCAGTAGCAGAAGACACTTTGTTCTTTCCAGCGGAAGACCCTTGGGAAGTATGAGGGAATAACCTCAAACATTGTAAAGAGAGCTGGCTAGAGGAGCTGGTGATATCTTTTAGCTACATCTGAGCTCTGGCGGTGTATTGGGTTCCTCTGTCCATGATCAAGATGCGGGGAGCGGCACTTTAGTGTTGGACACTCAATCTGGGGGAGAAGAGGGAGGCTGAGGGGACATTGGATGATTTCTAGACGGAGTTTTGGGAAGAATTCCTCTCTTATATGATGAAAGTTAACAAGAGGTAGGAGCTTGTCTACCTACAGAAGGTGGTATGTTAGTGACAGAGTTGGGAATCAAGGTCAAGGATCTCCTCTACTTTTCTTCGGACCTCTTTCCGGATGAGGATTCTCGGGCAAGATGTTTGGAGGAGGTGATCCACATTCCCTCTTGTATGCTCTTACTCCCTTCACCCTATCGACATACCTAGAGGTGCAGAAGATGGATGAAGTGGTGGAGAGGATGCACACCCTGGGATTTGTATCACGAGGGGGGATTCAGCTAGGCCCGTCAAGGGGAAAGGTCGTCAGCACCATACCTCCAACATCGAGACCCACTAGGTTCCGACCAGCATAGAGAAGGCCTCAATAGTTCATGTTCCAATTATATGTCCATGTCTCTTTCCCTTCGGGCCCAAGTTTGATATTATTCATCTGTGGGCACCATGGGAACCTTCAGAACCAGTGCTCGGATAGTGTTTAGTACGCTAGCAGTAGGTTGGCCCAGCACCAACCTCAGCAGTAGTATCTTCCAGCTAGGCCCTTTCAGAAGCAGCAGGAGAGGCAGCGAGCCCCTGCTCCTCCGAGAGCAGAAGTTGCAGGAGGAAGTCACCCCCAGGGCGCTCCTCAGGGACCCCAACCAGGGCGTGGTCGGGGAGGTGGCCAACATCAGAGAGGCAGGGGGGCCTGGTGTGGGTAGTTTCACACCACGAATGAAGCATTTCTAGAAGGACTAGAGATTGTTCGAGGTACGATTAGTTTTTTTAGTACCATTTTTATCTCATGTTCGATACAAGAGCTTTTCACTCGGTTGTTACACCTAGTCTGGCCCATTATTTGGGTCTATATGTCGAGAGACATCCAGTGCCCCTGGTGCTGAGAACACTAGTCGGAGGTCAGAACGACTTTTTATATGTTTTTCAAGGATGAAGAATAATGATAGGGCCACATCAGTCAGTCAAAAATCTCCAAATATTGCAGATACAGCCATACGATGTCATCATAGGCATTGACTGGTTGTTCTCTATGAGCGCTGTCATTGACTGCTTCCAAGGAACGGTTGTGTTTTTAGACTTGAGCTGCCGATGTTTGACATTCATCGGCGAACGTGGTTTCCAGGGGAGAAGAAAGCAAGGGGAACCCCTCCTATCCTTGTTAGCTGAGAAATCAGTGGAGTCCGTGGATGCAGAGATAATGGAGGTACCAAGGATTGTCAGTGAGTTTATGGACCTCTTCCCTAAAGAGGTGACGACTCTACCACCTTAATGTGATGTCTTGTTTGGCATAGACTTACAGCCTGGTGCTCATCCGATTTCGATGTCTCCCTACCGAATGGCACCTTCAGAGCTACGAGAGTTGCAGATTTAGATTGACAATATGATGAAAATAGGTTACATTTGACCAACTGCGTCATTGTGGGGTGATCCAGTCTTATTCGCAATGAAGATAGATGGTGGTCTAAGGGTGTTCATAGACTACATGAGGCTAAATCAAGTGACGATCAAGAATCACTACCATCTTTCGAGGATAGGCGATATTTTTGACCAACTGAAGGGGGAAGGATGGTCCCCCAAGATCAAATTGTTGTCTGGATATCACCAGTTGAGGGTTTAGGGGGGAGACATCCCGAAGACGACCTTCAGGTGTAGATATGGGCACATCAAGTTTGTGGTCATGTCGTTCGTCAATACAAATGATCTAGCTGTATTCATGGGGATTATGGACTCCTTCTTCTGGGAGTATCTGGATCAGTTCGTAGTAGTGTTCATCGATTTCATCCAGATATATTCAAGATTAGAGGAAGATCACACTGAGCACCTGAGGACAGTTTTGGAGGTCCTATAATAGCACCATCTCATTGGGAAGATGTCTAAGTGCAAGTATTGGACACGATAAATGCACATACATGGGAACGTACTGTCCGAGAAGGGAGTAGTGTTAGAACCATCGAAGTTTTATACGGTTGTTTCTTGGGAAACACCCATGAACGTGGTAGAGGTCCGTAGTTTCCTCGGGCTGGAAGGTTACTATCGGAGGTTCTTACCCATCTTCTCTCAATTTGCAGCACCTTTGACAGCCTTGACGAAGAAGGATCAAGCTTTTGTGTGGGATGAGTAGTGTGGGGAGGACTTCAGTTATCTGAAGGAGAGGTTGGTTAGTGCCCAGTGTTGAGGTTACTAGAAGAAGGGGCAACATATGAGGTGTTCTATGAGGCTACATGGCAGGGCCTCAGATGTGTGTTGATGTAGTAGCAAGGGGTGATCTTCAATGGGTCTAGGCAGTTATGTCCCCATGAGCATAACTATTGCACCAATGATCTGGAGCTGGCGGCGGTCATGTTCGCACTAAAATTGTGGTGGAACTACCTCATCAAGGAGTGCTTGATGGTCTACATAGATCACAAGAGCTTGTAGTATGTCTTCTCCCAGCGGGGCATGATCTTGTGTTAGCGAAGGTGGATGGAGTTTCTTCAGGACTAAAATTTCGAGATTTCTTAAACCGCAGGGAACGGAACCGTGGTGGTTGATTCCTTGAGTAGGAAGTCGCAGAGGAATGTGGTCCGATAGTCGGCAGACGCTTGGAGGGTGATGGAGGATTTGGATTCCCTACACCTAGATGTGAGGATGGATGGCGGTAAGCGTTTCCTTTATCAGATGGTAGTATAGTCATCTCTATTACTTCAGGTGGAGGAGTCTCAATGGGGATACCCAGAGAGAAAAGTGGTGCATGATCGAGTCAACCAAGGCAGTGCTCCGAAAGGGTGGGAAGAAGATGGTCAGAATCACATGCTATTTTGGGAAAAGTTGTTTGTTCAGGAGGCGATGCACGAGAGAGTCCTTGGGGATTTCCCCAGATCACCCATGGTGGTGCAACCATGAGTTTCCAAGATGTTCCAAGGTTTGAGGAGACAGTTTTGGGGGATCGGGAAAAAATGGGAGGTGGCTGAGTTTGTGGCCAAGTGCCTAGTTTGTCAGCAGGTGAATGCTGAATACCGTCTTCCATGTGGATTGATGAAACCTTTATATTTCCCCGAGTAGAAGTGGGACAAAATCTCGATGTACTTATTCATGGGGCTACCCAAGGTTTAATGAGGCTGAGACGCCATCTGGGTAGTAGTGGACCGTTTGACGAAATCCGCTCAATTTCTGGAAATCAGGGAGTCAAATTCACTAGACGCTCTAGCACCGAGGTATGATGATGAGTTGGTGCAGTTAAATGGGGATCCAATGTCCATTGTCTCATATATGGATGCATGATATACCTCACAAGTCTAGAGGGGTTTTCAGAATGCTTTTGGCACCCAGCTGCTCCTTAGCACTGCCTTCCACCCCAAGGCAGATGGGCAGACAGAGAGCACCATCCAAACAATTGATGGTATGTTATGAGCATGCATCCTAGACTTTGGTGGATCGTGGGCATGACACTTTCCTCTGGTAGTGTTCTCCTACAACAATAGTTACGACTCTTCCATTAGCATGGATCAATTAGAAGCATTTTATCGGAGGCCTTGTCTCTCACCCGTGTGCTGGACAAAAGTTTGGGAGGCATGTGTTCTTGGCCCGTAGGTGGTACATAGCACAAAGGAGAAGGTGTAGCTTATATTAGAGAGGATGAAGGTGGCTCAGGACCGGAAGAATTCATATGTCGATGATAGGATAAGGCCCTTGGAGTTCGAGGTCGGGGACCACATGTTCTTGAAGGTCTCCACTCGACGTGGGCAGTGGAGGTTTCATAGGGGGAGTCAGCTCTCCTAAAGGTTCATCAGACCCTTCACGATGTTGCACCGGGTCAGCGAGGTGGCTTATCAACTAGATATTCCACCACTACTACAAAGGGAGAACAATATCTTCCATGTTTCTCATCTTCGTCAGTATCTACATGATGATTCGAATGTACTCGATTGAGGAGATCTAGATATCGAAGACGATACAACCATCTTGGAATGGAAAATGATGATTGAGGTTCGTGAGGAGAAGGAGCTTCGTGGATGATCCATCACGTTGGATCACGTGTTATGGAGGCATTGTGGGCTTGAGGAGAGTACCTGGGAGAGGGAAGTGAAGATGTGTGCCCAGTACCCAGAGTTTTGTTGAGTCATGTCTTGTTTTGTCAGTACTTGTTTCTATGTAATGCTTTACCATGTTGGCTATGGGATGTGCAATTTTCTTTTTCTATGAATTTGTGTCAAGTGACCTAATGGATGAGGATGGGAGGACCTTATTCCTAGTTAGGAAGAATTAAAGTTAATGCGCATAAACCCGTGTAGGCGAGTTAGTGCTTCCCAAAGTGGATAGTATCTTAACATGGAGGGAGGGAAACCCCTCTTCCACCTAACCGGATAGTTTAGTCTTTTGTTTTGCGTGGTTGCACTGAGAATGTATTGGTAGGAAATTCGTGGTTGTTCATGAGATAAGGTGTTCCTATTAGAGAGGTTCACTCCTGAGAGGTATCTTCCAGGGTGGTTGTTTGGACTCCCCCTCTCTCCTTCGAGTTTGGTTCTGGATACTTGAGGGCGAGAATAGTTTGAGAGGTATCTGATGTAATGGACCAGACCCTCATGATCCATCCCTTTTAAAAATTCTAGGATCCTATGGGGTCTCCCCTCATTCGGTGCGACCAATCAGCTCGGCTGATCGGTGCGAATGATCGGTGCGACCGATCAACACGACCGATCGGTGCGACCGATTGGTGTAATCGAGCCACGTCTAGTTTTCCATCTACAATTTTTCCCGTCACACCTCTTGTAGTCCTTTTTGAACTTTTAATGGCGTTTCAATTCCATTTTTAACCCATATTAAATATCTAAATATCTGGAGAATCCTCTCTATTAAATAACATTTAATTTAGTCGTGTGTAAACACACAACAGCGTGGTAAAACCACGATCCGACTTCCAAGGTGTTCAAATTCCTTATCCCATTAAGTTTGGTATCTCATATTTTTATCACGCTAGAAATTCATCTTCGCCCTCTTGGCTAGTCTCTTCCTTTTCATTGTGCGTTTGAAGTCCCTCCTTTCCCGAGGCAAGTGGTGCACCTATGCGGGAGCCCTGTGAGTCGCGCTTCCCCTATTTTGGTGCGTGGAGAAAAAAATTGATCGTTGATCAACCAAGTAGATATTTTCTCCTTAGTCTCTCCTTTATGTGTGTCATCAATGGTGGGAATGATTTTGTTTCTGTGGAAATTGATGAAGCCTGACTTATCGAAGATAATGAACAGATTCTTAAATAATGATGGGGGGTGTGTGATTGATGTTCTGTTGTACTCATTATGTTGTTTTGTGTTGTGAATTGTATGAGCCAATGCTCACTGAAAATCATGGTCGTTGGTGGTCTTTCATTGTGCACTAATGTACCTTGGTTCTCCAGGATGTTTAAATAATAGTAACAAGGAAATGGTTAATTACTTATACTCGGTTGAATAAATTAAAAGCGCCAAGATCAAACATTTTTTTGTGATAACCCGGGATAAAGAACAGTGGAATTGAAAACATGAAGTGTGTTAAATCTTTTAAATCAGAAAATACCTGCATGGGACTACCTTGTGTTGGTGGTAGTGGTTTGGTTGTTTCTTCCATGGGCCGATTGCTGTGGTGATGCAGGTGGGGATGGGATCCCCTATTGTTGTTCTTTCGCTGGTTGTGATTTTTGAGGCTGCGTGCTAACTCTGATTATATCATGAATTGAGGTGGAATCCCATGTTGTTGAGAGACCATTGGATCGTAGATTTTGGGGACATGGGGCTATGTCTTGGGGTTTTCTTTGCTTCTAGTACTTCGACGGATCTCACTTATCCCTTTGTTGTTGTGACATGCAAGAGAACTGAGTGTGAATGTTTAAATTGACAATTGGATTTTTCTTTCTTTTTGTCTTGTGGTTATTCCTGTTAGTTTCCCAGTAGTAAAGAATTAACCCTAATGGTATCACTTGAACATGAAAACTAGAATGGTAGAATTTGGAAATTGATTCTCTGTATGAGTTGTGAATTGGCCACGAGTGACGTGACATTTTTTGTGAATGAATAGTAACAAGGGTGTTTTTTCTTCGGTTTTGGAACCCCTATGTTAGGATGAGTCTTTGTTACCTATAAATAAATTTGTAGCTTTTATGTTTATCATTCGCGCCCCAACCATGTTGAGCACTTAGTGCCGAACACCCCATTTCACGGAGACAGTGTTTTTTCCAACACTCCTATGAGTGGATGGTTATTAGCTCATTTTCTTCTACCTTTACCAAATAGCCCAAGACTCTTCGGGTAGGCTGTGATGGCTTGAAGTCCATTATTATCCAAAGAATCTTTGTTCAGGGTAGTTGTGTTGGTTGGCCCAGGTGTTTACGGGCAGGTTCTTTCCCAAGTATCATCAGGAGGAGGCCCATGTGTCTTCTACTGTGATGGTAGCTTTCTGGCCCAAATGTCTTCGGGTGTGGCAGAGGTTGTTATGGGCTAGGTGTTTGCGGGCATGGTTACGTGAGGTGGTTGTGGCCCAGGTGTTTGCGGGCGAGATAACAGTTGTGGCCGAGGTGTCTGTGGGCATGGTTTGGTAGTGGGACTGCGGTGAGGTTGTGTCCCAGGTGTGTGCGGGTGGGTGTGGCAGTGGGACTGCGATGAAAATGGAGGTATTGGATTGATGTATAGTATATCATCAACAACCAGTGGGAAAGCGTTGCGGGGTTCCCAAATATTGATGTTTTATTACTATATGTTACTTGATAAGCATTATTTGGGGATCATTCCTTGGGGAGGTTTGGGTGGATAGCTTTTCCTTGTTGGGTGTTTGGTTATCTCTTTTTCCACGGGGCATTAGAATGTCTCCTCAATTGTTCACGAGAGACTATAGTTTTCCCTACTGAGTGTACTTGTATGCTCATTCTACATATATAAAACTGTTTCAGGTTTCACGGAGGACTTCATGGATCGTGCGGGACCGTACTAGCACTAACCTTGGGGCAGTTTCTATTATCATTTCCCTTATCATGGTACTTTACCTTTGGAGTTTATTTTTAGCTTGTATTATTTACTATTGATCATGTATATAGGAATCAGTTACTTTGGGGTTTTCATTTACCTTCATCTTTTGTATTTTTGGGGTTGCTATCTTATCTCTCGTTCTTATAAATAAAAAGGGTAATTCCTTTAATTTTGTGTGACATTCTATACCCTTGGAGTTGGTCGCCACTATGGGACCTGTTGAAGGCGGGTTTCATGGGTCATTATCACTTCATCAACTTAAAGAAGGAAGGTCATGGCAATCATCTAACCCTTCCCTCTTTTTGGTGAAGGTGGGTCGTGAAAAAATTTGTCTCCTTAGTCCAAGGATTAAATTTTGAAAATTCATTCATATAACACATATCATAAAAATTAATAATAAAACATTACTTTAAAAGGGATAGTTTGAAACACAATGGTTCCCTCAAATAAAATAACACTAGAATTCCACATAGAGGTATATAGTTGGAAAGTGATTATTTGGACATAATGGAATTGAATAAATGTTTATAGGGATTTATAAATACAACCAATCAAAAAAATTCATGTGATGTAGATAATTTTATGGATCATAAAACCGTAACCCAAAGAATCATGAAAAAGGTCATTGATATATTATAAAATAGGGATAATAGGAAACCATATTATTTTATGATCGTTTTTATGAATTTGATTAATTTTCATTTGATGATATTCTTACCAGACTTCATTCGTTATCTTAACAACAATATCACCATTTGGTAATTACTTATCAATTTCTACTAAAATATCAAACTCAATGAAATGACAGTCTAATTTTTTTCTTGAATAACTAAAGGGTCATATGATCCATAGAGAAAATGATAATTTATTCCCTATATCTTTAGTTATCATAAAAAATGGAAATGAAATATCATCCAATATTCATAAAAATTATTTGGACATATAATACATCAATATTTAAAAAAATCAATATTAAAAATTTACCAATTCCTAAATTTTAAAAACGATTGCCTTCCAAGATGTTAAAAAAATTATATTTAAAATGATCTTACAAAAAATACTAAATCAAAATGCAATCAACCATATGTATAACATCAAATAGTTTTTAATTTTCGCAAAACAAACATGTTAATTTCTTCACCATATATTCTGTGTAATTTTAAATTAATACATAAACTCAATGAAAGAATTCGTTCTTTTAAATTTTTGGAATACAAACAAATCATATTGAATATATTACATATTTTCGATATTTTTGTAAACTCCAAAACACAAACCACATTATGAACAAATTTACAATCATTTCTGAGGTCATCAAAACTATAAAATTTACATTATCCATATCAGTGATTACATTTTCCAAACTAAAAACCATTTTCTGGTTATCAAGATAATATTTAGTTTAAACTTCTCATAATCAAAATAAAACCCTGAAATTTAATCCCTCTCATAGTCCATCAATAAAATTCTAAATTTTATTGTAAATAATTAGTAAAAATAGTATAATAAAAACAATTATATATTTAATGATTTATATAATTTAGTATTTGGATTATAATTCATAAGTACTTCATTCAAATATCTTCTTTATCAACCATTATGTAGGAATCATCTTCATATAAATTGATCAATATTTATCTAATAATTTCATATGTACTCTCATTATCGTAATAAATATAACAATTACTCATAAAAATATGTGATTTTACCCATATTTCCAATTTAAAAATAATGTTTCAAAATTCCCATACATTTTACATTATTGGATTCAAAGAATATATGATTTCTTAGGGAGACAACAATTCAAATCTACTGCATTAACTAATCTATTATTTTTTTTCTTTTGACTTAAAATTGTCTAGGTTACTATTATCCTTAGTAAAAAATCTTTCTATTCCACTGATACATTCTTATGGGTTCATATTTCCAAATACCTCACATATATGAAACAGCATATTTATTCATCCATGGTTACCGTCACCCATACTCTCATAGAAAATGTAATTAATATTAATTTTTTAATCTTAAAATGGGATAAATTACACATTTTTAATCATGTTCAATTAAATATAATTATAAATAATCATAAAATACATCACACTTTTCATCATCCCCTCTATATACTCATCATAAAATCATCAATTACGTTTATTTTTAATCCATTTACTTATATTTCTTTTCATTATCTATGACCAAAAAGAATTCTTATATAATGTTTAATAAACAATAACATTGACTAAATAATCATTTTAGAGGAATAAATCAAGAAACTTTTTATTCGGTCTATTACAAATTTGGATTATCCTATGTAATTCATATTCATCATCTATTTTAATCTATAGTGATGTTTCATAATTTTTTTTGTGAATTTTGATATCATAACCTCTAAGAGTGTCAAACCATGTATGTAATATTGTATATAATTTTTGAACTAGTTTAAAATAATTTAATGATCAAGAAAGAGTTAACAGGGTTGTTACCTATAGGTAAATCATTGTCAGATCCCCATCCACATGTCGTATTTAGATAATGATATTATGTCATCCATACCACTCACTCTATCTAGAATAAAAAATTATAGTATTTTTTTATTTAATTTGAATCCTCCTCATACTAATACAATGGGAAATCCATAATATATATATATATATTAACTCCTTCATATATCACTAATGTTTTTTCATCCATGTATGAAATATTTAACAAATCATTTCCATTAACAGCAATCTATAGTTACCTAGGATTGTCATTCATGGGTATTACAAATATATATATATTCATATTCATTACATTTCACAAAATAACCCTTACAATTATATTAGATCAGTTTATTTAGAATCATCTTACACATTCAAATAATTTGGAAGAGGATATTACATTTTATTCTCCATGATCATGGTATTTAGTACTTTTCATTTATGTCATATACAAAAACATTATTCATAACCAGGGGAAAGGAAACATATGAAATAATAACCTCATATGATGCAAAATTGGATAAATAAGAGATATAAATATGTGATAATATGATACATTGAGATAATAATAAGTTTTTACAATAATGAACATAACTTATGAAGTTTATACCCACCATCTCATAGATCATAGATATGAATCATGTTAAAATTATGGGTGTTCAGAAGAGATGAATCATAAGGGATTAAAAAACATGACATTTGAGAGAATAACATTGGAATAAACATAGTTTTTTTCCAAATACTCATATCTATTGAAAATATTATGTGAGGGATTCAAATTAATATAATCATTACATCATTATGATTAGTTAGACACCTATGAACCCACTTGGTGCTTTATCTAACCACAATTATACCAATCATTTAATTGGCTACATCTCTTGGGACGGAGACATTACCATATCCAGTTGAATCATTTTACTTATAGTGGAATGGATTTTCATCCTAGATGATAATGTTTTTAAAATAACACTATCATTATTTTTATAGTGGAATATGTACCCTAGTAATATGTGTTCACAACATGTTCCAATCATATCTATGTCATGATTTATAAGTTGCTACCAATTGAATTAAAGTGATATATTATCCACACATATCATTTTTATAATGTTACAACTATCATTGGTTATTAAATAATAACGATAAAATAATTTAAATCATACATATATGGTCAAAATGATCATAAAACAGTCAACATACTTTAACCCATTAAATAAAACGTGTTGTGTAAAAATACCATCATTACATATCTTGTGGAAAATAGAAATTCATCATAATCATTTAATTATTTCATCATTGCATAACTAGGGAAACATTGTACATTGATTCATATAAATTTTATCATGGAATAATCCAATGGAATATAAATGGGTTTAGTAAACATATTTTTATCATAGTCATTATTCATTCAATCCAAAAATATTAATGGTATCCTGGGATAAAATACCTATTAAATCATAACAACCCTAAATGAATGTAATATTATAGGGAATATGATTTAGAATAAATGATTTGGATCCTTATTGAGGAAAATATATATAACTTGAAAATCATTTTTTTAAATAAAATTATTTTAAAAATAAATCTCATTAAAAATTACCTTCAAAACATATAAATTATTGTATTAAAGAATATTATGAGTAATATATTCAATGAAAATTGAATGAACCATTATTGAAACACAACACACATTCCAAATACTTTTCACTTTAAAATAATATAACTAAAATATAAATATTTCATAAATATTATGGAAATTATTTCCTTTTAAATAAACCTTGGACATTTGTAAAGGTACTGTAAAATTAATGATTGATCGATAAAAAATAAAATTTTGTTCAAGTCATGCACTCCCGAAACAATGATTCCAAATTTTCAAAAAAATCCAATCATACATTGAATAAAAAATAACATTATTATTCATATATAAACAATTTTTTTCAAATCCAACATCAGTAAAAATTCCATTATAATATAATTCTATAATAATTAGTCATTTTTTAAAACAATTTTTAAAAAAACATGTGTTTGGATGAACAATGGTCTTCAACAAAAAAGTATATTTTTATTTAAAAAATTATTTATAAATTGTTGAGAACATTAAGAGATAAAACATAATAGGAAAAAAGTATTATAATGGATTAACATGATTATAATAAAAAAAATTTAATTGAGAGATATTACAAACTATTTTATAATTCAATGCATAACTAGAAAAAAGTATGATATGTGCCGATGTTGTACTATAATACACTAACCACTATGGTAAAATTAAATCATATATACCATAAATTAGTAATATTCTATTATATTTAAAATAGAATTAAGATAAATAAATTCATTATATTATATGTAAAATGTCATTTATATGTAATATAACAAGGAATATAAGTGCATTAGATAATATATATCTCAATGAAGTTAAATTGACAAAAAATACCTTACTGCAAGAGTAATTTTTCAATAGTAATTCCCCTTAAACAAGAAAATTAATAAAAACATTAATTATCCTTAAATAAGGTATATTAATGTTATTTCATATAATATGGAATTATACACACCACAAAAACAAAATTAATCTTCAATATGAAATAAATATCTCAAAATTAAAATCATAAATAAAAATCCAATAGATGAATGTCTCCCCTTCCTTATCAAATATTTTATCCTCTTTTAAAATAAACTTATTTTTATTATACATTTATTAATGAATTATAATCAATACATAATACAATATAATATTTACTTATATAATTTTACTAAATACTTATTAACAATTAAATGTTAATGTTGCCATTTATGTAATAACCACATTGTTTATTTATGTCTTGATTTTATGCTTTCAATAACCTCAAATTTTTCATGGTTTCTTATCATATAAGTTAATAATCATGAAATTGTAATTATATTTATATAGAATATAATATTATTACAAATCATGAATGATGGCTTTGACAAATATAATACATTTCCATCATGGTTATGATATGTCATTCCTATGCATGATTAACATCTTTCATTTTCGATGATCATTTTGTATTGGATGTGAGTAATATTTTAATTTATTTATGTATAATATCATATTCATAACAAATTATTACTCTTGATATAGATATACATATAAATCATGTATTTTTCTACTATCATAATCCACTCAGTGGTGCCCCGAGATGGTGGGCCATATGACCTCAAGCACACCTCAACATACATGAGAGGACACCGACTAAAGTTGATAGAATATAGTGTTTCTTTGGGGAAACTATTATATTATATTAAAAATTTAAATAAAATGTAAATTTATAATTATGAAATAATGGAGATAGGCATTACAATGACATGACTTGTAACACACACTAGAAGAAGTAGAAACATGAATGAGACATCGTAATTATAAATAGGTAAAACATGAATTCTAAATAGATAAAAATCATTATGATTATAATAATGTCATTTATTGGTTACCATATAATTAAAAATGGATACAATTGATTCAATAATATACCACATTTTATAAGAATGTATAAGATGTTCAAAACAAATACTTTTATCAACATAAGAATATGCTCAATTCACTTTTCCCGTACATTTACATAGTATTAGATATAAAGATTCAAAATTTGGATACATTACATTATATAAAAATTAAGTAATGATGAAATATTGGGTACCAGGAAAGTTGAAATCATTTAGTGAGGTACAGTTAGTAGGCCACCACCAATGGTCTCTAGATGAAACCATTTTGAGGAATATAAAATGAGTGGTGTGATAATAAAAGAGTAAATGAATAGAAATAAACTAATATTTCATACTAGTTTTTGATCTACATGGGAGACCCATCTAGTAAATACATAATTTTCATATGACACATATCTCTAATCTAATATTACATAGACCATTACTAATATTCGGTAGGATCTACTATGTAAAATGTTAAAGGGTGGACCATCCCTTGACATGTGATTTAGATTGGTCGGAACGTTCCAAGAGATCCATGTATATGTTTGCATTCATTATTTAAATTATTAACATTATTTGTTATTATGATGACCCATGATATTTCCCATGGGAACCCAATTAAAATACAAGTATCATTGTATGGGTGTTAATAGGTCCAGTATGGTTGGAGTCTGTAAAAGGAAACATGTGAATGAGATCCATTGTTTCCCTTTAGAAATAGTGTTAATAATCTGCAACCTAACCTCAAATATCATCCATAGTATCAAACATACAAGCACAAATCTCTCTCATGGAAAGGGAAAATCATCCCTCCACTGAACCCTTCCATGGGGTCTCCCATAGGGATCTGATGTCACTTGTCTCAGGATAAAATGTAAAATGCATAGCAAGCGCATCACAGGAATATCTATTATCTGCCTTGCTATATGTAAATTTTCATTAAGATATATTAATGACCATGATGGTCATATACATGGGTTTACTTAGTTGGAACATCTTATATATACATGGATAGTTTGGATGGGGAATTATTTGGATACTAAGAACATTTAATTTAACAAATAATAAATTTATAACATGAGTATCAGTATGGTAAAGTTAATTTATATGGGAAACCGATAATATAAATACGTGAAGGGCCTAAATCGTGGTCTACCACTCAAAAAATTCAATTTTTTGTTCCAAACTATTATTATTGGGTATTCAGACATAAAATGGTTTTAAACAATTTATAAAAGATGTAGATAAATGATAAATGGGATTGGAAAACCCATTGTGTCAACTCCAAGAAAAGCGATCAATCGATGGTTTTATTTTCCACTCATTTGGGTCACATATGCATGGTAAGTCCGTTAATTTAATTTATTTATTAATTTAGAGGCATCACCAAAAGTGTCTAGTGTAGGTCACAATGATGCATTATTTAATATACAATGAAACATATAGAATGAATCTAGAGAACCTACCATTGGTGCATAGAAGTCCTATTAATCAATTGAAAAACCTATAATAGAGCTATAATGGGTGATATTAAATAAATTTTCAAATGAACTATAAATGGTCAATATTAGGAGCCTCCTAAATAGCACAATTGTGGATATGAGAAATAATTAAAAGAAGAAACTGTTTTTTACCACTGAAATCACGATTTTTGATTCCCCCGATCATGATGGATTTGTATATCCGAAGCGGGAGATATAAGAATGTAACCCCCCAATTATTTATCTAAATAAGTTATCTTCCTATAATTATTTCATATGGTATGAAATATTGAAAACACCATAGAAGCTTTAAAATTAATAATGAATGATATATGAAGTCTATATAAGTGTTAAGATACATATACCGAAAGAATATAACTTGAACTTTAGAATGGTAACCTAAAACATATGAATAGTATACTATAGAATTTAATAGTAACCTCACAAGTGAAGGTATAAATAAATTTTATACATAATATATGTGACAATATGATATAATTATATCACAACATAAGAATATAAATATTTTAAAAACTATGAATTATGTGTTGGTCAAATTGTAATTAAAAAGTAATTAATATCAATTTTATGAAAAAGTTAATAATTTAAATTAAATTTTAATTTCATAAAATGAATTCGTAAATTCTTAATTTTGAGAAATATTATTATGAGGTAATTTTATGAGCCCTTAATATAATTTTTAAAGTGTTAGAAATATAGATTTAATTGAAAAAAAATTATTTTCCACATAGATGATTATTTTAATTTGAAAAAATATTTCTCATATTCAGAGAATTATTTTCATAAAATTGAGTTCTTTTTAATTAAAAATGTCATAAAATTTTCAGGGTTATTTTTAACATTTTTCTGAAATATATAAATTTTTAGTGAATAGGAAAAGACAATAATTTACGTAATATATATATATATATATATATATATATATTTTATTTGTTAAATAATCTATTGAATAAGTCGAGGATGATGTAATACCAATTGTTCATAACTAACATGATAAAATTATTGCATATTTCCTCATGAATACACAATAATTCTTTTCTTTATTAAAATTATAAAAATGTATTAAATAATGAAAAAACCCTTCTCCACTAATATTAATACATCCTCTCACCACCTATTCTTCACAATCCTCTCAAGACCTAAGCCATATAAATATTCTTATAAAAAATCCTCCGAATTACCTTACCCACATCCATGAGTTTTTAATATTAAAAAAGTACCAAAACCAATACCCTATTTTTGTTCTCAAGAAAAATGAATCAAATGGTAAAACTATATTCATTTTATCTTAATTTTTTTTTCAGGATCCATTATTTTTTTTCAAATCTCAACTCTACCAAACAGAATTTTATAATAGATCATGTAACCTAAATACTGTTTTATTTTTTGTTATTATTGATTAATTCTTTATCATATATCTGGCTCCATCTTTTTATATATACAACATCAACTATGATGTGGTAATTTATCTCAGTTAAGGATGATGAGGCTTTAAATATTCATTACCGTCCCCAAGGCCATTGATGAACCTATTTTTTTTTTATCCAAATTATAGTATATAAATTATATCTTATTTAATTTTATTGAATAATTTTTTGTACATTATATTAATTAAATAAATAGTATTAATTCATTCGATTTAAAAACAGACCAAATAATCAAAAATGATTATCATTTATTATTTATCTAATGATTCATCCACATTACATAATACATAGTGTTGTGTAGGTATAATTAAATAAATTTAACATCATTTTTATCACTTATGTTCAATTATATAAAATTACCACCATCTTATTCAGACGTTTAAACATGTATAAAAGTTAACTGATCATGAAAAACAAGGAAAAAACCAGACAAAATTAATAAATTGGGTATCTCAATCCATATATATTTCTATAAATGAACATAATAATTATATAATAATTCAAATACATGATTAATTTTTTTTAATTTATTATATATTGATTAAAATTGGATTACCCTAAACATTATGATCATGTGAATAAAACCTTTAGACTATAGTTAACAGATTCAACTTGAACCTCATTTATTCCTTTGGGTTACACTATATATATTTTTTCCAAAAAAATATATTTTATTTAATTTTAAATATGTTATATTACATTTATATGTAACAATATCATGTTTCAAGATCCATTGGATAGTTTATTTCTGATATATACATGTCTTAAAAAATGTTCCCTACTCAATTATTTTTAATAAGAAACTCCGATTTAAAGGAACTTATTTTATTCCCAACCATTTTAAATTATGTGCAATAATATATTTTAATCCCCATAATAATTATAATGTATCTAATTTTTTCATGAAAGAATACCTTCTATAATTTCTGGTTTTATACAATCAATTTTTTCCTTCTCCATTTTAAATAATCGATAAAAATTTCCTTTAAAACGTACTAAAATTTTTTATTTCAAATTCTCACAAACACTGTATTCACTTCAGTTTGACATAAATTATCGTGTTGTATGCCAATATTTTTATTATTTTTTCCATTTATGATTTAAATCCATCCATTCAGAAATAAAACTATTATTTTTCATTTTCATTTTCCATTTGACATAATTATGACAAAAAATTATTTTCATTGCCGACACTTCTGTTTATGTTTGATCTCATATATATGATTCTATATGAAAAAATATTAATTAACATGTTATGATGATTTCAACCTAATTGATAACTTATTAATTAGGTAATTTTTATCCTCATTTGACATTATGTGCAATGGTATTGGTGGTTATCATTGACTCGTGCTCTATGATCATGGTCTTGTTGGTCAAACCTGACATATGCTCCCCTATGTAAAATGAGCCTTGACTCATGAAAAATTAATGTCTGATATTGGACCGAAATTAAAAATAATCCATGATTTTGTGATCCCAAGTTATGATACTTTTTGTTTAGTTATGTTCTATGCCTTTTTAAATCATTATGTTATGCTTCATAACCCATGTGTTAAGATTTATTCTTATGTTTATTCCCATACCGTTTTAGCTCATCCCAATTTTTTATATTATGTGTAGGTTATCCTATGTTAATGTAAGGGCTAAAGGAATTTTATATGAACATACTGTATTATTAATAATGAAATGATTTATTAAGACCCATATTTTCAGTTTTATGTTCCTAGTCATCCAAGACACTATACATTACTATCCTTGGCTTGTAATTTTATATCAAACTATGACTAAAATTAGGAAATGTAGTTTATATATAAAAAGTGTCATTATTCAAACCCCCTATAAAGTATATTAGTGGGAGGATTTGGAATCCTATGTAAGATAAAATGGGTGTGGATATGATGATTAGGGTTCTCAGACATATATAGGAAAAATAATATTTTTAACCTTATTTACTAGACCACATAGTATGGATACACATTTGCATAAACCTTTCACCAATCATGCACCCCAAACCCCATCAGGGTGTACCATATATAGACAAGGAACACAAAGTGGAAAAGTATGTTCTATTAGTGAGGAAATTCACTTTTCTGTGGGAAGGGTCTACAACAACACATGATAATAATCCCATTATAACATGTTATTAATGAAATAGTTAATCCCTTTTCTCTATTAATCCACAAATAGACACAGTTAGGTAAAAAATTAATTCCAGACTACACGGTTTCTTCAATCCATAAAGGCCATCGTACATCTAAAATGTTTTTTTCTACATGCTTGAAACAAGACATAGATACCATCGTGGCTTCCAAGTAACCAAATGAAAACAATTAAATGTTCAATACAAGGAATTGTGGATAAAAAATGATCTGTTACTTTGAAAAAATTTAGGGTGGTACAAGATCCACTACTTAAGAAAAAACCTAAAAATTTTATCATTCCAGAGGTGGTAAAATGGAACCATGGAAAATTTCTATCCACTATTCATATATATCATCATTACACTCCCTATTATCATCATATATGTTTCCCTACATCCACAACATTGTGTCTAGTTGTACTGAATGTCTATGAAGTGATATAATCATGCAATCAATGAGATGTATTGGACGATCCTTGAAGGATGCATCAACCTCTGGTTCAATATTCTTATGGTCCAACGAATGTTAAGAATCATGATTATACTAACTAATATTTGATTCATATAATATTAAAAGAATATTATATTACCTCTGTGGTAGTTATAATCGATAGGCTACCAGAGTGACTTTATCTACTGTCTCAAAAGGCCCTGTGTAACGTGGTAATAACATGTGTTGTCTCTGAATTTATTTATGACCCACCCATGGAGAAGCCCATTTGAATAACAAATATCCAATATAAAACACCATAATTAGTTAAATACGATAATTAAATCACATAAAATCTTACGGAGTTATAAAAATACAATTTAGAATCAAGTATATTTGCTCTAATGTCTTATGGCCAAGATGGGGGCCTAATAATATTATGTCACTAGACTCTAACCAGTAGAGTTAAAATGAAAATCCTACTAGAAAGCACATCCTACAGAATTGTCTAAATTAATTTTAAAAAAAAATATTTGAAAATGAAATGAGCAGTATGTAATTTCCACATAAACTATAATAATAAAGTATACAGTACAAACACATGACTTGTAACACATGAATTTTCCAGTAAAATTTCTGATTGGTACAACTGTGATATGATGTATTCAGGTGTACCTGTGAACTCATTTCGTTTTTAAAACCACGACATGACCATGACATAAATTGCATTTCTCATTCTGATTTAATATAAAATGGTACATAATGAAGGGAAACTATATCCTTGATATCAATCCTCTTATGATCGTTAATCGAGATGGCCTCTCAGATCAGTAAGAAAGGTAAGGCCTCAATTAACCTATTGATAATCCACAACACAACATCAATTCCTTGAACTGATCATGTTAATTACACAAGGAATTATATTGGGATTTCATTTCATTTCCACTCTATAATAGATAGATTTTTATCAAGACCAGTTGTTTGGTCATTTCCCACCTTTAACTAAAGAGATATGAAAAAACTTGTGATAATGCCTACAATTTTCCACTATATACCAAGCCACCAATACCACCATTGAATGTAATGATAAATCCTGGTAATACCATTGTGAATTTTCCATAATAAATCCTTGATATTCCCTAATAGACTCTTCATGTATATTAGAAGCTCCAAAATACATCCACATACGAGCATGATCTCATTTTCATAAAAAAACATATATTTGACGTGGGTCCCACATGTGACGAAATAACTAAAGACGATGAACTCAATTTCAGATAGCAACCTCATAAAATCTCATTTTATAATAGAGGATTTCACTGCCATAGATTCTAAAATTGGAAGCATTTTCTTCTCTTCTACATCCATTTGCATCTCATAAAATAGATCTATCAACTATCACTCCCAACTACCCAACATGAAATAATTTGTCTATGTATTTGACCAAAATAATTGTGATATGAAATTACCGTAACAAGTTCTATAATTAAGCTCAACGTGAAATTAATATAGGTACATAACCAACAAATAATTCATGAGATTCATGTCTCAATGTGTGCATATATATTTTAATACTTTTATGGCATGCATAGATTAAACACAACTAATACAAAAATTAGTGCCTCTAAAATTGTAAAATATGAACAATTACTTCTAGATAAAGGTCATATGTTGAGAAATTATTCTCAAGTGGTTTTATTTGTAGTGACCCACATGCTAGAAATGAATTATCCAGAATCAAAATCATTTCATGACTGATTATTTCATATTCACAATAAAATCTATAAAATATACCTTTAATTAATATTATGGGGACCTATACCAATGTTATTATCCCCATTAACTCTAAGAAATCAGTCTCATATGATTCTGACATATGAATCATCAAAACATGTTTTGTAACACACCTAATAGAAATTAAAAGGTATGAGAAATCATGTGTGAATTTCTTATAGTTGTTATCTTTCACCATTAGTCTAAAAAATTTAATAAAATATTACAATTATCCCATGAAAACAGGTAACATACGTTATTTGAGTAAATTGATACAACTGCATCTTAAATAATTTGAAACAAATATGTGATCCTAAATAATAATGATGTGTAATTTTGTTAAATTTACATATATCTTGAACTCTCTTATTGTGTGCTAAAAATTATCTACAGGGTTTCAATGGTTATTTCTAGTTTGAGATTACACTAATATGAAATCTATGAATAACACATCATATGAATCGATATAATTGTGGTAAAATTGATCTGTAGGAGCCATAAAGTCATATGATATGTCCATACAACCAAATAGTGTGACTAGATATTAATACATGTTATACTAGCTTAAGATAATTGTTTGTAAAATTTTATATATCCTCATTAGAACATAATGGTATCCTGACCTCAAATCGATCATGGAGAGAATTGAATATCATAATATCTGTTGAAAAGTGCAGCTATATGATTTAGTGGATTTTAGTTCTTCACCATATGTTGTGTCAATCAACTATAATCTAAGAGGAAAATTGTTTACCATCAAACCACATTTCTAAAAGGATGGGTGAACCCTAATGATAAGTGATGGGTTAGGAAAATCATTTTTCATTAGAATCATCTATCTTATTCTTGGGTTTCTTGAGAATATTAAGATCTATCATATAAGAATGAATTGAAAGTCAAGACTCATCAAAAAATAACTCAATAGTAAACTCCTCCCCTCCTCGAGGGGTAACATAGATAATGCACCGTGTAATACAACTATTATAAGATTCACACTATGAAGTTAACATACAATTTTTATTCACAGCTCACTCATAAAGAAACATTTCATTTGAGATATCACACATCCTATAAATTGATTCTATAGTCCATCTCTACAAGAGTTTGTATCAATTTCTAACTTTTATGTACATTTGAAACCCTAATGTGATGTAATGGAAACCAAAAAATGATTATAATTCACATGGGAATGATAAAAAGAATGTAGTACACAATGAGAGTTAAATTAAATCCATTCATTTTAAGGATGATGAAATTACCACTGAAACGACACCTGCCTATCAGAAGTGTTTGATCACTGAACAAGAGTATTCTATCAAATCGAAACCCTTAAAATATATCATGACACATAAGGCAACACATGTACAATATGAATAGGCCCAAAATCTCAAAAATAGTGTGATATATAATAATTTGAATTGGAAAAATAATAATAAGGGAAAAGACTAAAGTAAGAGATACAATAATAGTAATTCTAATAATAGATGGGCATGGACATTTCTCCTATTATATAAAATGTACTGTATAGATATGTCCCTATCCTCAATCCTGAGATACATCTTAACTATAAATTGAAGGTCCACACTACCGGTAAAGAAACTTTTAAGGCTAATTACCCCATACTCTAGCATCACCACAGAATGTTCAGTGGGTAGAAGACCAACTCTCAAAGTTATGTTGAGTCAATAATCCATTACATCAAATCAATGTCAGTACAAATCCCACTTTTCTAAGAAATGGGATAAATGTTCAGAATAAATGTTTGAGCTGACCCATCATCTCTCTGGATTTTCAATCGATCAAGTTCCTCATACACTGATGATTTTTTATGGATTTTTCTAAAAAACATGTGACATATAATTGAGATTTCAATTCATTCCATATTGCTGGTACATTCCCTATATGTACCCTAAAAAATAAGTCACATTTCATCGAAAAAATATTCACTACCTAGAAGTTGAACCACCACGTTCGATATGGTACGATCCCCCATGGTATTCATAATGAAGATGGATTGTTTTACAATAACAGATAAATGTGGATAGGTGGAAAATGATCACCTATATTAGAGGGAATATGATATATCTTATTCAAATTATGTGAAATTATTTATCTCATCACCCATTGATGTTGGTGAAGTATGACTCATTTTTTTAAGGGTTAGGATTACACCATCACTAAAATGTCACCTTGCTCATAGTTCATGAACTATAGATAACAATATATTCTCAATTAATATGGAATGAAGTAGTTGAAAACTAAATATATAAGTAATCTTTTGAAATTCCATGATGTGGACCATCCTGATTAAGGAAATACTACCAATTCATCATGGAGTCAGTAAACCTAGAAGTAGTTAACATGACCATCCACTATGGACGAATCTATATATTGTTCAATATAGAAATCATGTCCTCTGTCCATGATTCCACAATAAGTAAACCTCCATCTAGCAATAATTTTGGTGATATCTTTATCTAGAACACTTGGGTCATATTTTCCATGGTAGAGATAGATAGAGGGTACCCCCAAATTGATTTCATAATATTGAAGAGGTTCTCAAAAAAATATCATTGATTCCCATTTGATGATACATAAGAGGAGACTAATTTGGAAATATATGAGGAATCACAGGTGAATCAGGGATGACTACCTTCATAATGATTGTATTTCCACTCTCATGGTTTATGACATGAGTATGTCATGGTGGAATAAATATAAAATTTATAATAATAAACATTAGATAACATAAATAACAAATAATGAAAGGAAATAATGAGATGGGGCATGTGAAATTCCTTCTCATAATCATGTTGCACCTCTAATCCATCTCAAAGTGGCTAGTATAGTGATAAATAATGTCACAAAAATATTATAAAATACATATTCCTACACACTACTATAATATGGTATGTGTTAATATTTAAAATTACACATATAAGATATCCATTTTATTTAAATGGTTATTGTTATTTTAAATTCATATCCATTTTTGTATATAAACCCCTTTAAATGGTTGATATAGTTGGATTACTAGTTCCAATATATTAGGTACAATAACTCTTATAAATTTTATTATATTATCCACATAATCATAATCACAACATGTTCTAGATCATTTTACCCCTATTACATGGCTCAACATTAATTACCTATACACATAAGTGTCTTAACTTTCCATGTGTTGAAAAAAATATTAGCTCAACCTATAATGATTTAGGTTCAAATATATTTTTCCATTATCCAAAAATGAAATAAAAATTCTATATATATTATCATCTATACAATAATAATTCTTGACATGCAATGAATTCATAATGTAGATATTTAACAGTATAAGGAATATAATTTTAGATGATATTATTCCAAGTATGATGCATTTTTTTAAATTTTTCTTATTATCCTCGAGTCTGTGAAATGAAAACCATAATATTATGTGTTTTGTGAATAATTAGAAAAACCAGTCCATCACCAATTAATTAAATAAATAAAATTATAAAAAGAAAAATAAATAATAGTATTTACCACTAAGATGTAATTTTGATTTCCCTTGTAGTTGTGTTAGATATTTATAAAAACAATTTCATTATAAAATTACAAAAACCTATTCTCCCAACTAACAACATAATATTTAGATAAAACTAAAACAACCATCTTAATCAACTTTTTAGTATCCCATCCCAGATTCCACTTAGTGGATCATTGAGACGTTAGGCTACAAGACCTCGATTGTTCCTACCCATATTCGATTGATTGATAACTACAAATTTGGGAATATGCTGTGTATTGGGGTAGACTATTCCATTATAGATCAGAGTAAAAAATAATAGTAACATGTGAAATAAGAAATAGGAGAAAGGAAAAAATATAACAACATGAACAGTAACCCACCATAGTGTATGTAGTATAATGGAATTGAAATAATACTAATAAACTATTGTTAACTAAATTATAAGTCTATAATAATGGATATGATAAAATTCATGTACTGTAGTAGTAAAAAGATAATGTACAAGGGTTAAATAGAATACATGAATATACCATAAGTTATAAAAATGTACAAAAATACCAATAATAGCTTGTACTAACATGTTTTTCTTATCATCCTTTTTATTACTTCTTTGTACCTACAAGTTCTATAAATAAATAATACTATGTTGGAAACATCTCTTTTCTCTACCATAAATCAAGTAGTCATAGTGTGTAGAAAGGAAATCCCTTGAATGGTTGGACATATTCTTAGTTGGACTTCAATAATGGTGTCTAAATCAAATCATTTCATGAAATATAATATGGGATGTGATTCGACAATGTGAAATTAGATGGAAATAAATTAATAAGACACTCCAGAAATGATACAACATGGAACACCCTTCCAATAAATACATATTTCATCCTATGAAGGATATACCTACTCCGAGGATACGTTCACAAGTGGAAAAATATAGTAGTAGATTCTATGAAAAGATTTAATAGGTGGAATGTCCCTAAAAATATGATTTTTATTGGTTGGTGCATCCTAGGATTTCCATGTCCATATTCAAAAACATTAATTTTATTTTCATATTTAAAATTTAATAATAATCCCCATGATATCATCTATATATACCCCAAGGGAATCTCTATTATGTCTGTAGGGGCTCTATATATGTACAATGGAATGAGAGTGTAAAAAAGGATACCCATGAATGAGATCAAAAGTTTCACTCCTATAATTGTTTGAAGATGATGATAACTAATGTACTAGTCCATCACTTGGACTCCCACATAGGGGTCCGATATCCGCTCATGAAATGGTATAACCATCGATCAGACGATATCATCCATTATGCATCCCCTATGAAACCAGTGTATCTTGATTGGTTCAAAAATAGAAAACAAATTGTGAGCTCATCACACACATATCTTCTGTCACCCCCAGATTATTTACAATTTCATTAACATAAATCATTATAAGGAATTACTAGACCATCCAAGGAGTCCTTAGGTTGGATCCCCATGTATATTCATTAGCTTATAGGTGAAGTAATTATATTTATACCATGACCCTAAATTTAAATAAGAAAATATTTATCACATTATTACCGTGTAAAAAATTCATTTTATTAGTAATATGAATTATAAAATGAATGGTTGGTCCTAACAAATGCCATACCACTACAAAAATTCAAATTATGCAATCAAAAAATTTAATATAGGGTTTTTAAACCACATGTAGTGTGAACAAATTTATAATTGAGGAGGATGGCATGTGTAATGGTTTCCAGACCCATATGGGTGTGTCAACAAAATTTGATGACATAACGGGTTGATTCTCTACTCTTTATTTCCAAATTAGGCATGGTAAAGGTCTAAATTTATTTAATTTAAAAATATTGAAACCTAACTAAAAGATTTGGGAACATGAAAAAATTTAAATAATGTATATATAATGAAATTTAACATGAAGAAAAAATATATAACACCTTCCTTTGGTAGAAAAAAATCACACAACCATTTTCATACAATTAATCGAGCTACAATAGGTGATATCAGAGAAATTTTAAAATTACATGAAAATAGAGAAAATGTGGTCACTCCTCAATATAAAAATTGTGGTTAAGATTAATAGATAATAAAAGGAATATGAGTGTATATAATACATCATGGTTTAGAATGATTTTAATGGTTACATATTTTGATATCAAATGAGGGAGATATGAAAACCAACACAATGTATATGAGATAGATATCAAAGTGGTCATAGGAGGATGAAACAAGATAGGAGAATATAATTATTTGATTAAAAAATGTATTCAATAGGTTTTTAAGAAATTAATATATTTTTAATGTAACCCAATATATTTATGATACTAATTATGTTAAATAATCAAGGATTAAAAATAACAGATGGATATTGAGAAGGAAATAAAAAATGTTTCATATATAATAACATTACTTCTTCTTTAGGTTTCTTGTGTAGGAGTGAACAGATGAAATTCATGGATTTTTTTATACTCATTTTAATTCCTCTAATGAAATATTATGGAATATAAGAAATGGTATGTGTAGATATCGGGGGATCCAATGAGTATTGATGTTGTGAAGTAGAGAGGAGATGGGGAGGCACTTTTATGTGGGTTAGAATTCACAGTAGGTAATTTTGGAAATAAATAAGTGATCCTATGTTTTTAATAGAATAAATTGTCAAAAAATATGATTATTTAGAAAAATATTGTAGAAATGGTCGATATATGTCTATAATATATTTCTTAGACCATTTTTTGGTCATTTAACCCTTATATTTTTAGTTTAACACATCGTATCAATATATCCGGTTAAATCATGTTAACATAATTTTAATGTATTCAAACATTATTTTAATCTAAAATAAAATTTAATGTATTAAAAATTTAATATTTTAATAATTACAGTTAAAGATTATAATTTTTGGCATTCAATTACCTTAACTAAAAAATGTAATTTATTGTAAATCCTATAGACAGGATATGAAAACAATTTTATTTTTAGAAAAATTTTAAAATAATGAAATTTTTTATATAAAAAGTCAATATGAAATTGTATATAGTGAAACAAATTGAATTATTTTACAAATATTGAAATAATGAAAAATTAAAAATTATAGAAAAAATTACATAAGAGAATATATAATTACAAAAAATTTAAATTTTGATTTAAAATTCAATGTTATTATAAATTCATCTTTAAAAAAATATTTTAAGAAAATTTCTAATAAATTAACACCATTAAAGTGTTTATAATATTATATTAAAAATTATAGTTATTTTATGAAAATCATTTTTTAATTTCTGAGTGATTTAATTTAGACATTAATTCACCATAAAAGGTTTGATTTGTTTTTCAAGAAAAATACTATATTTCAGAAAATAAGTTGATTTATTTTTATTTATTATCTAAATAAATAATATAAATGATATATATTTTATTTAATACGTTTAATATATTATTTTCATTAAAATAAATCTGAAAAATTAGTTATTTTATATCATTATAGAGGAACAAATTAATGTTCATAAGGTCATTGTTTTTTTGGTCTCCAATGAATTAATTTTATATATATAGTCATGTTCACCTTATTTTTCAAATATATATAATACTATTATTATCGGCCATTCTAGGGGTTGAGTTTTAACTATGATATTAAATAATAATAGTTTAATTATATATCATTTTTTTACTCGATATTCCATGTAATACAATATAAAAATGTTATTTTTTGTTACAAAATACCAAAAAAAAATTTTGTAATGAATGATAAAAATAGTGTTACTTGGAGTTGAAGGAAAAATAGTCTTTCAAGACACAAAAAATATGTAAAGGATAACATATATTTTTAATAATAATTTTCATAAAATTTAATAATACTATAAAAATAGACCTTAAGAGAGAGATATATTTTAATAGAAAATATATCATTTAGAATGAAAATTATTTAGAAAGATCACATAAGGATAACATAAATTAAAAACTGAAAATATGTAATGGTGGGAATTGGATTTTCAATTCATTATAAATGAAGGTAAATGTTCTGGTATTACAATAAAGACCTTGGATATTATAATAATGTGACATTATTTGGTATTGTACCCTAAATAAGTGGTGGGGGATGAATTGACACATCATTTTTTTGATAAATTTACCTCTAAAATTTATTAATTTCATGTTATAATTATCATTAATGTGACTATCAACTTTTTGAATCCATCATATGAAAATTAGATGTGATTGAGAATTTTTATATGACACTACTTCTCTATGTGTTTACAGACTCAATGTGGTGTGTTGTTTTCTAAAATTACAACACATTTATCATCATTAAAAAATTATGGTTACAAATAAATATGAAAGTATAATATACTCAAGAGCATAATCAAGGTCAATATAGAAATGATACACATCCCATGTAGATCTGTGTAGGTATGTTCCACTACTTTTGAACTATCACATGACAATAAGAACAAAAATTTTATACTAAAACCACAAATATCACAAGAAGTACATATTATATCCCATGTAAATATAATATTCCATACATTTCATGAACTTTCTACATATAAAAACAACAACAGATTACTTATAATAAATATATGATTTCATGAATAATTACAATATTTAAATAGTAAATACATACATCAATTTTAATATTTTATAAAACTCATTGAATGTACAAGATAATGAATAAAATTTAAAACATTTTTCCTTCTAAGATGATGCATCTATATGATCATAGACAGATTATATAAGCTCTAAAAAATCTAGTAAAAAATATTTTTTAAAACATATAATTGATAAAAATTGAGTTTGAAATGTCTATATTTTAAATAATTTTAATATATTAAACCTTACTTATCTCGAATAATGAATCACTAATAACATAAGATTTTGTGACATCGGGGATAAAATATATTATGTTTATTTTTTAAAACTATTGAGATCATTTATCTATAATTGAGATACATTTTACTCCCATATTGAATATTGAGACATTAATCTCATCTTCGAAAACCAATGGAATTGACTCATAGGAATGGGTTGAGATCAAATTATATGTAAGGTAATAAATTCCGTAAATTTTTATTAGAGGGGATATCACAGGAATATGTGAATTCAAAATTCTAGGATAAATATTTTATTTAAAACAACAAGTAATAATTATATTTGACCACGAGATTTTATATAATTCAATGTAGTCTCAAATAGTAAAAACACAAACATTTTAATATAAGTATAGAAAGAATCATACCGTAAACATGAGCCAGAGTATAATATTATAACAATATATTATAAAAAATAATCATAAGAAAAATCATAGTAATTAATAACATAATGTAGATGGTATTGTATCCTGATTATCATAGCATATCGGTCTTACGATGGATATCCATGTAGCCTCTTGCTATTGGTCTGCATCTTTTTCACATTTTTTTGGGATACAACACGTTAACCCTTTTATGGTTAGGATATTACAATTGTATCCTATTGGGGTTGGGGTGCTAAAAGTGAACCCACATTAGATTTGGATACATACGGTCATAACTCGTCCCCCGGGCCCATACCGTGACTACCCCAAGCTCGCCATCCATAGGCTAGGGGATGGCGACTAGCACTAAAGGAATAATTCCCTAAAAATGGGAAGGAATTTTATTTATAACCATTATAGAAACACCACTAAGCACAAATATAGAAACAAAAAACTATGTAAAACTATATTAAAAAAGACTGGTGAATGTAAAAGGGGCCATAAATACAAGCTTAACTATAAAGTAAAAAAATTGAAAGTACAAGTAGAGAAAATAAAAACTGCCGCTGGGATGTCCTTCGAGGATTCAACATGTAAGGTATGTACAAATAACCTCCTCAACACTCCAGGTCCACCCATCTCCTTCATGTACCGACTCACTATATGGTCTACCTACATGTATCGTACGGTCCTACTACTCCCAGCCTCATTCAGCACTCTTCATCTTCTTCACCCAACACAATAATTTACGGGCATTCCCGTGTAGGAGTGAATATAATGATACTCAGTTGGGACCCCGAGTCCCTCAAGGTCTCACAAAATCCAACAAGGATAAACCACAATGCATGTAATCAACTATTTACCATAGTTATGTTTATGAACATAAAAATACATATGTTATCATGTGATTCATCTCAACAATGAAAATAACATAGAAATATTCACTTAGATCATCCATGATTTTATTCACAATATCAAAACCTTGGATTCTAGAGAACTCATTCTCAATTGAGTACAATGGGCCAACAGCGTCACATAATGGTGCTTCCCACTAACCTCGGACCACATAGGTACTCCACCTATCAATTAACATGGGTCTGCTACATCACACAGAGGATCTCCCCATTGTGGGTCTACCGCTACAAGCAGTCACATTCCACTGGGCTAGAAGAATCACTCCGAATCAAATGGTCAGTAGTCGTTAGGCCTCAGCCATCTATTAGGTCATCGCACTGTGATCGCTCATCTCTGGGAGGATCCCATAAACATGCTACTGGATGATGATCCTCAATCATGATGTCCCATGATAAATTATCCCTAAGGTTTGCCACATCATAGGAGTCTCAACGAAATAGACGGTGTGTCAATCAGATTCCCAGTCTGTGAGTTAATATGATTTTAGTCCCCGGGGCCCGGTTAGATTCGTGAACGATCTGACCTGACCTTAACTCATCATTACCCCAAACTCCACTGGGGTACACACAAAGGGGCCATCATACTGCATGATTACCAGCACTATAGACGGTTTTTCAAAGGGACGTCTGGTGCCAATGATATGGCCAAAAAAGGTAAAGGTCCTTAGCGGGACCGGGTTCGGTCCGACACGGTCAAACCAACTCGGGCCGACCCATTCTTGGTGGACCTGGGTTGGGTCGTCTTGGCCTAACCCGCTGGGTTTGGACCATCTTATAGGGTGGGCCAACCCGTTAGGTTCTACCCGGCATGTTGGGCCCAGCCAAGCGGGTTGGGAGGGCGCAGATAGGGCGTGAGGGCACATACCGACCGTGGGTCGGTGCAAGGGAGGTTCGGTCTGGAGGCCAGCGCGAGGTGGTGTCTTGGACTTTATGGCACCGCGAGGGGGCATGGAATGGGGCGCCTTGGTCCGAAGGCTGGGGCCGATACGGCCGAGGCACCGTGAGGGTGTGGGCCGGATCGATCGGGGCAGCAGGAGGAGTCAGTGCGTTCAGCGAGGCCAAGGAGTCTTGAGAGGTCGACATTCTAGTTCGGTAGTAGTGGAACGAGATGTGCGGGGTGCGCGGATGGTAGAACCATTGGCGTGAAGGGCGCCCAGAGTAGCGGGGTGCGTATGGCGTGCTGACGGCGGAGCGACGGGGTGCGCGGGGTATGCGGGCGGGGGAGCCGGGGTGTGTGCGGGGTGCGTTGATGGTGGAGTCTTGGGGGTTCACGGGGAATACACGACGCACAGAGCCATGGTTTGCATGGCACACGCGGACGACAGAGCTGCAAGGCACGCGAGACGCTTAGAGGCCACATGTAGCCTCGAAGAGGGCTATCGTGAGGGCACAGTGGTGTAGCGGCTCTGCGTAGCGGTGCCATGCGCCATTGCCTTTTTCACGGCCGATGGTGGTTCCAACCTCCATTATTGTGCTCCTCCACATATGTTGTCTTCATTCTCCATCATGAAGAACACCAATGGATATCGGTGGAGGGGTCGGGCCATTTTAGTTTTGTTGGAACCCGCTGCATTTAGAGTGGTAGCAAGTGGATATACATTAATCATGAACCAAAAATGAGGATAATAATCGAAATTATTCAGGAATATTATAATAACTCCCTACATTGTTCGTTGTTCGTAAATAGAGTTGCAGGGTTGAAGACATATCATTGGAAAAATATGGACGTCAGTGTCTTCAGCCTTTTCCTCAGTTGTCTGTTTGTGCGCCAACTCATAAAAGTTGAAGAGGTCCTATTTCAGAGGATGTCCCAGTCAAGAAGGTCGTTGTCATGGTTGACGTTCTTCATCGGTGGAGCGTTCGTCATCGGTGGAATGCGTTCTTGGTAGAGTAAGTTTTCATCTTGTAGAAGCTTTCTCCCAAGAGCTTCTCCCGGTTTTCTAAAGGAAATATGTTCCCCAATTCCACCGCGATGAAAAAATATAGCCAACATAAAAACAACTGATAGTTTTTAATTTTATGTTGACACATAAAATTAATTGAAAGTATTTAATTTTATGATGACACATTATATTAATTGATAGCTTTTAATTGTATGTTAACACATAAAATTAATTGATAGAAATTAATTTTATGTTGACACATAAAATTAAATTGGAAGCATTTTATTTTACGTTGATACATAAAATTAAATTGAATGAATTTAATTTTATATTGAAACATTAAATTAATTGAGTGAGATGAGAGGTTTCCTCTCCCCCCCACCCATTAAGTGGGATAAACCTAAGGTGGTCCCCACCACCATAACTCATGGGAGGTTATGGTGTGGAGTTCCCCACCACCATAACCTCTCATTGGTGGTTAAGGTGTTCTATTCCACACTTATAACTTCAACATGGGTGGTTATAATAGATAAAATAAAATAAAAAATGTTTTTTTTATTTTATTATTTCCACGAAAAACTAACTTTCACCCATGTCTAACTTACATCGAGGTGAGAGTCTACTAAAGTAAATACCAGTGTTGCGAGTTCAACAGTTTCCTCAAATTTCAATTCTGAGCACCTATTCAAAAGATACAAAAACCTACTTAGTCATTTACGGAACGTACCTGAACAAAAGTTCATTAATTCATTATGGACTCTCTGGGCCTCAAAATCATTCACCGTTAACTTCAATGGGATCATAAAATTACCATATATTTAAAAAAATTACAAGGAAATTTTGGGCTTTTACACATATCGTGTACCATATTGTTCATGTCCCACAACTCATATACCATTCATGTATTTGGAAACTACATGTGGACTATATTGATCATGATCAATGACATGTGTACACTCCATGTATTGGGGGATAAAACAAAGTTACCCACATAGGCTTGGAATATAACCTATTTACCCTCCTGTTTGAGGGCTATAATCTATGCACTATAATTAGATAATGACATATAAAACACCATACAATTAAATGGATGTCATATAAGACTCCACCTATTAATCATATTTTCATATGTGTTTCATAAAAACACTATTACACATTATTTTATAAATAATACATCCATGGAAAAATGGGTGATTTTCCATTTATTTTTGGTATCACCAAAAATAACCACATGAATTTAAATGGAATATAATATTAATTCAGTCACCCAATATAAGTATTTCATAAGAGAGTTATTCATGAAAAATAATTTTGAAGGCAAAAAATCAACTAGAGAAGAAGAAAATTAAATAAATAAAATGATTCTTAAAAATTTATTTTTCTTTATCATACATGTTGTACTTAAATTCATCTCTAAAAGTAATATTTGATAATTTAGTGTTAATTTTTCTATAATTGTTTACTTTTTAAAATTAATTTCCTTAGTGGAGCCTTGAATATTACATAGATATTTGAAAAAGATAATTTGAAAACATATTTAAACATATTTATTTTTAAAAAATTTCATCAATAATTATTCCTTAAAAAATAATTTATATATATAAAAATCTTCTATATATGATAAAACATTTGATTATTAATGTATAAAATCATTATTAATAATTTGAAATACCATTTCTGAAAACACACATGATAAACAGAGTGGTTAAAAATGTCAATCAAATTTTAGAAAGTGGGAATATGTATGTCCCATGAGTAAAAATAATATTTTATTTTCTAAATAAATATGATACAATCTTATTGGGAAAATTGAACATAGAAATAGAGGAAAACCAATATTTAAAAGAGATTAGATTTTTTTTCATTAAAAGAGTATCACATTTGTGAGAATTTGATTCATTGTTGAACTGTCATTAATAAGAAATTAATATTTGACCCAGAAAAAAATAACCAATATAAAATGAAAATTTTAGTACTTTTTAGTGAATATAAAATAAAAGAGAAATTATAGTTCACAATATTATACATGACTAGTGTTTTTTAAAATATAGATAGATATCCCTTAACTCGGGTTTTGATTTATTCTTCACCTGAACATAATTTCAGAATAATGCAAATTAGTTTTAAAAAATTATTTATGAAAATTTTTCCATATATTGGTTTAATTTTAGGTTTATTTTTAATCATATTTTAGTTATTTATTAAATAGACTTTATTATGGTCGATACTTGATCTAGTTATATGGGGAGGTTCATATGATATTTATAAAAAATTGTTGTTATATTAATGCTGAAAAAATATGATGTAAAAATCATCATAATATCCAGAATTATAAATTTGTATGTATTTTATTGTTACATTAAAAAATAATGTTTCATAATATCACCTAATATGTATTGAAATCATTAATTGTTCCTCAATATGACCATTTTTATGGATATGAGTACAATGAATATTTATTTTTTATATCATGTATATAATGCCTACTACTATCTATCTACGATTTTATAGTTTCCAAAATATAATTATTATACAGTAAATATTTATTTAATGGATTAATTTTGAGTACATAGTGGAAAATGAAAATTAATTTGATGTGGCAGGGGTAGTCTGTACATACACATGAATGAAAATTTATTTTTCCATTCTGTGGTACGAAAAAAATATTTTATTATTAGCATTTGAAAATATTCAAAATGTTATGAATATTAGATTTTTTTAATAAATGACTCATTTATATTTTCTATGAAGGGTTATTATAGAAGAGAGAATATTCAATTCATATAGGCGGAAATACAATTATAATCATGAAGACAACTTCATTTTTTGAATGTTTTTTATAAATATTCATAAATAATAATATAATATTACAATAAAATTTATATATAATATTAATTCAAATTTTATGAAATAATTATGAATAATAATGGATTTTAGTGGGTATTGTAATAATATATTATAGATTATTTTGTTGAGAATAATACCTCTAATTTTGGATATTACCCCACGGGTAACTAAATAATGAAAATTTTTATGGTATTTTGAAAATACAATGAATTATAATATATGGGTAGAGGTTGTATGAGATACTAGGAAATATTGTGGGAAGAATTATTGATTTTTAATGTGTAGTTGATATTTTTCGACATTATCTAATTTTATAATGTAAACAAATGTCACTTTTGTAAATACTGATTACTTATTCAAGGATAAAAAGAAAATATTAAATTATTATTGTCTCAAAATTAATAAAAAATGATTCCTTAGAGTATTATGGTATAAAAAGTATCTAAAAATTATTTTTTCTCATTTTTGTAAACATGTTTTATGAATTTTAACACTGTATTTCTACCTTCTATGATTTTATATATTACCTTGATAACATTTTATTACCCAATATTATATAGTATATTTAAAATCTATGGTAAAATTATCACATTAAATTTATGTTATAGAAACTAATTTAATATAAATATAATATAAATTTATTTATTAGTATGATATAATGAACTTTTAAATATAAATATTAATTATATAGGAAGACAATTTTGTTGAAAAATGTAATCTTTCATAAATAAGTATTCCTAATGTTGTATAATGTTGATATAAATTTCAAAGAGAAATAATATTTTCATATATAAAAATCATATCTATTTCTATATAATATATATATATATTTATAATATTTTATAAAAATAACACAATATTAATGAAATAGATCATTACATATAATCCTTTCATAATTATTATAGCCATTGACTTTAAATTTATTATTCATAATTTTTTTCCAAAAATGAAATTTATATTAATAAAATTTATATATAATTGTATACATAATATGTCTTCTATTTTACTATATTTAAATATTAAATTTGCGGAAAATAAATTTATAATATATGTTATTGAGATTATTTTTTAGAGAAAAATATTACATATGTTTAAAATAAATAATAAACATGGTTCTTGTAAATTCATCATAATATCAAAATTTATTTATATTACATTATATGTATATATTATTTGCATAAAAAATCATCAAATTTTAAGTCATTATTTTATTATGCCAATGTCATAAATTTGATGCCATTAGTGCAATCAACATGTTTCACCTACTAACATAAAAATCAATAATTATAAAAAAAGAAAAAGAAGAAAACATATGTTAATTTTAATATTATTATTTATATGTATTAATAAATTATATAAATTTAAAATTATAAAATTTATAAATTTAACTTTTAACTGAATATACAATATATAATCAAAAACAGTATTTGTTGAAAATTTAATATTTAAATAATTATACAATTTTAATCCAATTTTGTATTCATTTTCAATTTTTACAGTCATTTTATTAAATAATGGATATTTTTTTAGAAAATTTATTTTATAATAATCATCTAATATTTCATTTATATTTTTCGTTTACTATTGTGTGACTAATATATTATCTAACATATTTTATTTCTTTTATGGGATAATATATATTAAAATAAAATCAAATTACATTATATCCACCAAATAAATTTCAACCTCATAATTTACGTTAGAACTTTCTTTTCAAAATATATATTATTATTTATATGATAATAATTAGTCATGTTATAATTTCCCTAGAGGAAAATAACATAAAACCTCATGTAAAAATAGGACCATGTATTTTCCATCATTTTAGGGTTACATTATGATTATAATATATTTATTTAATATATTACTATATATCTATATTTTATGAGTTTATATATATTTATATTAACTATGAATATTTTATGATAATATTTCAAACACAATACTAAAAATTGTTATTTTAGTATCACTTAAAATGTTAAAGATATATTATTAATATTGATACTTAATAACATGATGTCTTGATCAATAAATAATTCATTTAAACATATGACACATTCATTTAGATAATTATATAAGTAAATCATCATAAAACACCTTCATTTTAATATATGATATCAATGGTCATATTCATATTATGGACTCTAACATTCAAATGTTTATATTACAACATCCATTTACAATTGTTTATTTTATAATGGTTTATAATGCATATGTGAATTTTCCAAAGAATCTCCATTTTGTGTGTCTAAGTAGTTTTTAAGTCAATGGAATACTTATCCTACACTGAGTGATGATAAATTTTATATTCAATAATATTTTTTGGGTGATTACTTATATGATCATTCATGTCACATGTACATCCAAATTATTTTTTATTGAGTTAAATATATATCGTAACAAAACCAGATACACACTATTTTAAAAAAATTACAATATTTCATCCTATACAAGGACTAATTTATAAGGATTTCATTAACATTCTATTAAATATATATAAAAAATAAAAAATATAATCCAAAAAAATAACAAAATAATATTTTGATAATACCTAAGGGACCCCCAACTCACACTCCAAATATTGTGATATAAATACATATTATAAACCATGAATGTGAAAAAACATTAAGATGAATATATATCTATTTTACATCATTTTCATATGTTGAACATTACATCTCGAAAATAATCACACAATAAAAATATCATGATGTTTAGTTTCATTTAGGATCAACTATAAAATGATATTCTATTAAGACACATGTTAATATATCATCAAATTTAACCCACACTTGGTATCCTTTTAAAAATCTGGTTACTTATACTCAACTTCATAACTATATTAATAGAAACATAATAAATGGGTGATAAAAAGTAACTAGTAAGGGAAAAATAAATAAGCGGTAGATCCTTCAAATATGAGAAAACATGAATGAAGGAGAAATATCTTATTTATAAGAAAACATAACAATAATAGATAGCCAAATATATAATATATTAGCATTTATTATAAAATAATAAAATATATATTATAGAATATGAGTGTGTGGGAAAATGAACATGAGACATGGTAGAATAAAATAATCATATATGACAGAAATGTGTCATAACCAAATGTATTGTATATCAGACTCATGTAGAGAAGGAATTTCTTCCCAATTATCTCAAAATTGAAGCATTAGATATCAAAAATCATGAAGCCTCTAAGACATTGGATATAACCTTTAGCCGATCATTGTCATAGTACAAAACCTATGTTCCATAATATCCTTAATATACAACTTGTTCACCCTATTCATAGTGGACTATAAGCCATAAATCCTCAAAGTCATGGACTATATGACATTTACCCTATTTATATTGAGATACTACATATGTATATTATTAGGTTTGATCTAAAATACATGTACCCTTATCTTCTTATTCTACTACATGTATAACCTATATGGCTTAGGCCAAAACTCATTATAATTATTCTTGTTGTTAAACAACCTACACACCCTCTTGATATCATTGGATATAATACTTCCAATAATGCATTTTCGTGAGATATAGAACCCGGCTCTTAAATCATCTACATATATGTGAATCAAATAAAAATAAATAATTAATCACATCATAACTAAACTATATAAAAAAAAATTCTTTATATAATTTAAAAATTTAATTAAAAAATTAATTCCAAATAAATTTAATAGATAAAAAAATTGAATCGCCAAAAAATAATAATTAATAATAACATTTATTTGGCGATTCTTGATAAAAAATTACAATGGAAAAATCATTTATATATAATTTTAAGTATATAAGAATCTATATAAATGTTTTTTATATAAATTAGTTTTATATTTATCATAAATGAATAATTTATGTTTATAATAAAATGTATTGAATGATATTTTTTTGTTATATCTTTTGAAAATGATTTAGCGTTAAAAATAAAAATCCATATTGATGCCTCAAAATAATAAATAATGATTTTAAAAAAAATTATTGGAAAAAATCTAGAAGACTCAAAATTATTAAATATAATTATCAATGATGGATCTATAGAAAAATATAAATGACATTTAAATTTTATATATATTGGGTGATAAGTCTAACTATAATTATATGATGTATTTTTTTAATATTTTAAAATATATATATTGAAGACCCAAAACCTAAACTTTGTTCATAAAAGTCATGTGTAACGTGAATATTAAATACAAGAACATAAAATTTGTAAAAACCCATTTAGATATCAATAAAAAAGAGGAATTAATTTATTTCAAATAATAATCACATAAGTATAGGATAAAAATCATTGACTGATATGTTATTTTTTCTTCAAAATTAATCATTTTACAAGAATAAAATTAATCAATAATTCATCACTATGAATAAAAAAATCCATTTATCTAGATATTAAAGAATAAATGTCTTCTAAAATTTGGAAAATATTAATTTATCAATCATGGAAAATTGATTCTTAGTGAACAATATTTTAACTGAAATAAATGAAATTCAGCATAACAAAACCGTTAATAAATATAATAATTTAGGAAGAAATAGATTTACTGAAAAAGGTTTTACATAGTATAAATGTAAATCGATGTAAAAAGAAGACGAAAAAACCGCATAATGTTATTATTGAGTAATTTTTTTGACATGTATGAAATAATCTCAATATGAACAATAATAACTCAATTATTGACAATTGAATAAATAAAAAAACATACATCATGATAATCTTATAAATAGAAAATATAAGAATATCAAAAAAAATATGGATTTTTAAATACCTATTATTATAAAATAAATTATAATAATGAAAATATATGACCAATATAAAGATTATTGAAATGAAGAATGTGGTTAATACACATTGTATTTAAATAAATAAAAAATGAGACAAAAACAATTTTTTAAATGGTATCATAAGAATAAAATTTTAAAAAAAGGATTATAATATAATATTAAATTAATCATATTAATTATAAATAATTGATATGATGAATTTAATAAAAAATATAAAAAAAAATTATGGTCTTTTATAACAAACATGTGTCACGGTATTGAAATTGGAGAAAAATAGCCCATACAATCGGACTAGATTAATTCTAGGTGTGTGCCAATTGTTCAAAATAATCATATTAAGTTCATTAAAAAATATATTCAGAAACATATTTATTAATATATAATTTTCAATGATTTATTTATTATCATATAAAATTTTATTAATTTAATATTTTCACTTTGTGTTGTCACATGAGTTGGATAGATGGATTTCATTGAAACTACATCGGTATATTGTTTTTGGTCGATTCTGTTATAAAATGACATAAATATCTAATAATATTTTAAGATTATTTCATTTATTAATATATTTTTTACCGAAAATATTCTATGTTACGTTCTAACATGTATATGGTTGGTAATAAAGTAGTATATCTTAATCAGTTTTATTTTCCAAAATAAATTACATAACATTGGATAGATTTCCATAAAAAAGTGAATAGATTGAGTAGAATGGATTAATAATAATATAAAGAATCTATTGGATAATGTCCAATGGTATTACATGATCAGATACAGTGTGTCACTAATTAATTATCCAAATATGGTCACAATTATTATCAAAATGATATCTGAGACAATGTAATTTAGATTATTATTTTCTCATCTTTAATGTATGAAATTTCATTACTATATTATGATTTCATTGCCTATGATTAATTTTCAATGGTATATTTTTCTAAATTTTTTCAAAATATATGATATTTATAAAATTTAAGTCTACTAGATTAATATTATCGAACCACAGAGAGTTTGTAGAATTTTCTAGAAATGATGTACTAATGCTAAACTATTCATATTTTCAGGTTTAAGAGAATTTGGAGTTGTAGTTGAATAATGTGATATAATATATAACTATGTTTTCAAATCAAGTCACTGGATGTTTTAATATTTATCAATCGTAGTTTTTTAAGAAATGTAATACCACAATGTTTATTGGAAGAACTTTTATAAACAAATTTTATATAGTCCAATACATGAAACTTAACACCCATGTAGTTACAAGGGTGATTATCCCAAGACAAACATTATATCAATTCCTTTGTGTGAACCCTAAACATAAGATTTTATAGGCTTATGTGTATTTCAAATTTCTAGGTCTAATTAATATTTTATTCCCTATTGTGTTTTTTTATTTATTCTGTTATGATTAATGTCCTATGAACATCCAATAATTATTTCATGTCTCCTTATTGTGATATTTGATAGGCAGGGTTTTTTCATATAATTTTGTTATCATGTTCTCATACCTAGATGCTCTTGTTATGAGTTCCTATCAACCTTGGTTACCAGTTCTAGGAATATATGACAACATTTTTAAGAATCCTTTCCTAATTATATGAGTAATCTTTTTTAGTATGAGGAATAATGATGAATTACATTAATAGAGTAGTTGAAGATCAGTCCCCAAGTTAAAATATTATGATTCTATTTTTCAAATGAAAACTAACTATTACGATGCTCATAAATTTATTTTAATATTGTTCATAATATTTTCTAAAATGATGTAATATCCTTTAATAGTTATACCATGTCATTAAAAACCCAATCAAATATTGATAATTGTTTTTTATAGATCAAATTTTTTTTGATGGATCTTGATTATAGTTTTTTTTATTTTTGTACATCAACAATATTTTCATTATCATTCATATTTAAATTGTTTATTTTATCTATTGATTAATTGTATGTTTTTCTATCTGGAATTAACATAAAATTTTTACAATATAATGATTAATGGATTTGAAATTATATTTTTTTTGAAACCTATATCTGAGATTATTGGATGTTTTAATTTATAGGGAATAGTATTTAAAAAAACAAAATAATTCAATGGAATTGAAATTAGTGGGTGTATATTGATCAAATTTATGTATTGAATGTAGTGTGGAATTTGTGATATGTTTTATTGTTTACCATTAAAAATATTTGATTAAAATTAAGGATTATTTGATTAGTTATGAATTTGGGGAAAATAATGATTCAGTTTTCAAATCCAGTGGGATTTAGAAGAAAAATTTCAAAAATTAAATTAATAATGAATAATTTACTTGATTTTATTTATTTTCTCATTATTTATTGATTGTTTTTTATCAATTTTGTTCTTGCGTTGTTTTTCCGTTATTACAACAAGCATGAAAGAACATTGAATCCCTATCAAGCACTATTTAAGAAAACACTACCTATGTTGTGATTAGAATGATTTCATTGAATGGGTCTATAAATAGGGTTAATTTGATTTAATTTAATTGGTCTGTTGTTTCATTTTTTAATTTAATTGTGAAAAAACATCCAAATTTGGGATGTGGATATAAAAGTGTGATGTTCCTATTACCAGAAACTAACATAACTCAAGGGTTATGCGAATGGATTATTGTTTGATGTGATTACATGACATTTATTATTTAAAATTCTTCTTCATTCCAAATATATTATATAAATTATTTTTATAAAATTTTTATTTTATAACATTCTGATATAAGATCAATCATTTTGAACAAAATCATGTTTTTTAATATGTACAGGACAAAATTTGGAATGCATTATTTTAATTGAAATCATAAATGGAATACTATTATAGAATATATTATTTAACACACTGTAAGTGGCTACTATAATGTTTATCTAAAACCCCGCATAACTCTTTCGGTAATAAAATAATAACTTATTCAATGTCCACTATAATCGGATGTTGCAATTTTTGGTGGTAGGTATACTTTTTTCCCAGTTCCAACAGTGTTGGAGGTGACATGTCGAGATATGGTCTATTTTTTACATGGGGTTTCTATATTTTTATTTAAAAGAGGTTTTTATGGATGATGTATGGTTTTAGTATTATTTTACATATTTCATTATGTTACATATTACCGAATGAGTTATTGAATAATGACTTGAATCATCTAACATCTTGTCGTTTATGGAAAATATAATACCAAAAAAACATATATGATTCTAGGTTCTTGTCACAAACTCCTGGTTAATCCAATATTCCCTTTAGTATATGTTAAGACATTATTGATCATCATATTGTTATGGTATTCCTGATGATCAATAATGATATGGTATCATATAAGGTCGATTATTTTTCCATATTTTCTGTTATATTCTATGGTTTTCCCTATATATTGAATTTTTTATTAATAGACTTATGAGGTTGTTATGAGAATGTACCTAGCCAACTCTCAACATAAAAAACCTTAAATTAATATGGGTTTTTGGGAAATATATCATAATGGAATAATTTTATCTCATTATATAGTTCTTCTTATATATTATTTCGGGTTTTCATAAATCCCAAACCATTAATTATTTTTTGGAATTAAGATTCCAATATAAAAGGACTGATATTTTGTTCTAGGATTTATTGTTGATGGTTTTTTTTCAATGATGTTGTGTTGAATCATAGCTATTGGAATATTCTCAAATAAACAAAATGAGAAACCTTATAGTAAACCACAAATGGTGTATCTTAATTTGGATCAAAACCTTGTTCAAATATTGTTGAATTCTTTCCATGCACTGGTAAGTGATCGTAACCATTACCATTTATAAACTAGTTTTGGAAGCATTTTGTATTGAATTAGAAATAATTATCAAGCGTGTTTTTATAATATTAAACCATATTTTCAAATATCTATTTATCCTCAAGAGGGTAGATATTTATTGAAATAGATGAATATACTTTTTCAGTTCTTTGAAATTAATGTTTTGTTAAAATTGATTTGTTCTACCATAATTAGGGAAGGGCCCATTAATAGGTAATGAGATTCTATTTTGATGGAATATAAACATGGGATCCATGAGTGGAAGTAAATTAGTGTTATTATCAGGGATAAAAATTTTTTCTATAATATTTGATATTAGTGAAATACACATTGTTTGTCGTTAAATGGGGTGATACGATAATGACACAGTATGTAAACTACATTGAATAAAATTTTGAGTCTTCCAATATGGAAATAATGATTTTTAAATTATAGGAATTATAATACGATAAAGGAACTGAATATTATTATAAATCTCAATTCATTATCAAAATTATATATTCCTATAATAACATACTAGATATAGCAATTATGGTTGTGATTGACATGGATGCTATGTTATATTTAAACGAAGTTCCATTTTCTTCAAGTGATATATCTGCCACTTCAATTTATAGACAAATAATTTATGATGAGTTTCATGTTGGTTTTATATATAAAGAATTACGAGGATCACATTCAGTTCATGTAACATAACCAATGAATTCATTTTAGTGTGGCATGGTTTTACATTAAAAATAAACTTACCTCGAGGTACAAAAGATATATAGTTCATGTGGGAGGTCATGTAACTTTATGAGTTATGTATATATTTTACACTCTTTATAGAGGCACAAACTGAACCACATAAAAATTTAATCATTTTTCATTTAATTATTTAGTAAAAATGGGCTTCACAACACAATAATTTGAACTGATTATTTTTTATGTTGTGAATGATTCTAAAAAGAGAACTTATGTGTGTGTAGGAATAGTGATATGTACCATCATAATAGCATCATAATTCATGACTAATCTATTTGATACTACTTCGTCTCAATTTTTCATATCAAAAAAGGTTTTTAATTTTCTAAATATACCTTTTGAGATTTTATCTTATGTGATAGATATTACTACACTAATAATAAATAGGGGAAAGAGAGATTCATCCATTTAACAACATGTGCTTTCACTATAGTAGAAAATGAAATCAAAAAGTGTTTTTCGGTCCACTATATGAATCATTTATATGAATGTTTTTGGATGGATTGGATAAAATCCTATAAATCAGTGAATGACTATAATCTATGTCAGGACAACAATACAATGCCTGATGGGGTGTAATTTGTGTCTAGTATAATTGGTCATTAGGAGAAGTATATACAAACAACTTCTTTCTCTGTTGGAAAAAATAATATTGATGATTTATTTTTTGAAATTCATATGGAATTATTTTTTTGATATTTTACTTGCAGTTTAATCATGATTCCCAATTCATTTGAATATTATTTTCTAGATGGCCTCAAAGAAGAGAGGTGGATTTTTTTTACATCGTATATAGAATCCTCAAGAATTGATTCCCTCTTAACATATGAAACAATATGATATGAAATATTCAATGATTTATAGTGATGATAATCATGATAATTTCTTTTTCTAATCATATGTTTTTCACCATTGGTAGAACCCTTTCTCTATAAAAATTTAGATGATAGGGAACTTATAATCTTGGATTATTATCGAAAACAAAAGTTAATTAATATAATGAACCAGTATCTCTTTCCATGGATTGAATAGTTTTTGATTTTTTGAAATGAGATATGTTGTTATAGTCTATTTTTCTTCAATCTGGTCATATCATGGAGACAAATAATGAATCTAACATTCATAAAACCACATACAAGTGTATATATCTTTTCTCTGAGTACCTTGTTATGAAATTATCTCTAACCAATTATCCTAATGTTTTTATATCATTGATCAAAATTTTATTCAACAAGTGCCTCAAAAATATTATTTTTTTATATGTGGGTAACATATCCATTTACTTTCAAACTAAGGATGATCATGAACATCATGTGACATGTGTTTTTAATTTTTTATAAATGGCCAACATTTTACCAAGATATCAAAATGTTGTTTCTAGATTTGAGAATTTTTATTCACAAAAAAAATGTGGTTATAAAATATAATTTAAATTTATTCTATGAAGGTTAATTATATTATGTCATTTCATAATCAAATAATATTTTTATGGTATATCCCATTATGGGATTAATGGTGATTTACCACTGGGTTGTAAATCATTTCAAAATGTAGTCTTATCCTATTACTTCTTTTAATTGTAAATAATGGAATTTATTATGGGATGTGACAAAAAAATATTTAATTTAATGACTGGGAATGAATTTTTAGTTTGTGCACTATCAAATGATGGGATGAGATATTTGGTCCATTACAATTCATTATGTTTGGATTTGGGTTTTATTCTTATACTGGGTGATGTCATTGTATTTTATAGTTATAGATATATTTTTCAACATGAAAATAATTATCTAATGCATGATATCAACCATGTATCATCGATTCATAACCTTATGAGGTGGAAGAATTTCCATTTTAAAGAATGTTTTAGCATTTATTTTGAAAACATAATCTTGATCAATATACTATCTCAAAAATATTTAATGGAATATAAGATGAATTATGTTGAATATATGTCGCCACTTAATTTTGAAATTTCACATAACTCTGGAAACTGAAATGTTAATTCATTTCATTGAGAGGTAAATTTCTAACTCATTCTAGGAAATAATTATTTAAATGTTTCAATTTTATGGATCACTTTTTGGTATTTCATTTTATAGACTAGGTAGATTATAATGGGTTTTTTATGGAATGTATTCAGTTAAAAAACGTTCTTATCATTTTTATTATTCTATTGAATGAACATTTTGATGAATTAAATATAATATTGTATATATAATAGGGTTGATCTACATTAATTTTTTAGTTTTCATCCTATATGGGTGTTCTATGTTTCGTAGACTCGCGCATTGTTCCCTTTTGTGCAAAAAAATATATGATGGTATAATTTTATAGTTCAATGTGTTAATTTCACCATGGAACTAGAAATATGTTAAATGATATGTAGTAATGAATATAATGGATCAGTACGATATAAGACACTAATGAATTCTTTTATACATGTTTTACCATCCAAAAGCACATGTGCGAGCAGCAAATACCATCAGGTATTCTTAATCCCCATCTTTTATTGACATGAAATAAGGATAATATTTCTACAGAATTTTTTTTTGGGTTTCATTGTACTCACTCACGTAATAATTTTTTATGGTTAGGCATTATATGCCATAAAATCATATAAACTTATTCCCTTTTGAGATACATCCAATGTTGATATATTGTGAAGTCTCTCAATAAAATGGATTTATTGTATTCATAGAGTTATTTATTCTGTAGTATTGAATAGATATCAGCATTTTTGAAATTTCTAATAATGGACTCTAAGATGTAATTATTTCTTTTGTACATTTTATCATAGAATATCACCCATAATGGGATGGCTATATAGAATGAGCTAAAAATATATTCAAATACATGCTTCATTTTTTCATTATTTACTTTGGTGGTTCTTAAGATGACCATTTGTGATAAATTGAGATTACATATTTCAATGGTTACTATAACTATATTATAACTTCTCTTACATAATGTTTTAATCATTTCCATGAAAATTGTTATAGTTTTGTCCTGATGCTAGTGAAATATCCTTGGTTTCACAATGTTTGGTAAATGAAACAAAAATGATGTTAAACTAACTTCATTAGAAAATTGTGATGCAACAGTGCAAGCATAAAATATGTATTGACCTTCATCAACCCCAATATAATTTCTCTAGTGATTATCAGGTGTTCTTGATAGTTTGGATAATGTTTCTTCACGAATATCATGGGAAACAATGACATATTTCCTGGTAGTTATTTGTTCATTTTGAGACCATTGATAAGGTGGGGAAATTGTATTAATTCATGGAACATCAAATTTAGATGAATTTGATCCCAAATTACATTCATGTATTTCATAATAGTATGATTATTTTTGAAACATCTCATATATTTAATTGGGGAGATCGGGATGTTGAACCCGATTAATCTATGTCATAGCATCTAGTCTGAATTTTTTATTCTAAAACCACAGTTCATAATAGGAATGTATACCTTATTTAATGTCATATGGAAACATTATTCAAATTTTAATGTAATTTGGGAACATGATACACTAACATAGAGAGTTATAAACTCATCTATTTGATATAGAATCAACATGATAGGATTCTTTGGAAATAAAGTGTTTATGGGGAATGATGTAATATCCCACTTTAATCCTTCAGGTACATATTCACAAATAATTTAATGCTATTTTTATAGTTATTGTCTTAGGTTATATTAGGATAAAATTTAAATTTTTTAGGTTTATTGAGCTTTCAATGGTTGGTTCATTGTTGTGGAAATCCATGCATTTCAAAATAGAAACCCGTGAAAAATATTATGATTCTACGTGGGTGAATTGTTAGTGAAAACCAGGACGCATCAACATAAATTTTTTAAGCATTTGAAAATTATTTTATTTATTTTTTGGATCTAGATATTTTAAATGTGTGTTTATACCATTCTAATCATACATAAGTGCATCATGGCTGCATGGTCTAATACCCATTATTAATAACTGTGGGTCATGTATAGTAAACAATGCATGAGGTTTTCAATTCTAACTAATGGTATATTTAATATAATGGACCACCAAGTGTAACAACTATACACCTCCATTTGACACATGTATAATTCTTTTGTATTTAGAGGATCTAAAAAGATAATTTTAAATCCTCCAATGCATTCTCTTGGAGGATTGAGGTGATGATGACTGCACATGATCTCCATCTAGTGTGTTTTTCTCTACTCTTGTGGTATCTTATTTCCTCATAATATATAATGAATATAGAGTGTTATGTAATAAATTTTTTGAAGGCTCTTATCTATGTTCTAATGGATTTTATTATATGTTTGATTTCATGATATCCTTTTCCTCTATTCCCATTAAAATTCTAATTGCATGTGTTGATTTCATCATGTGAGTAATTGAAAGTGGTTCCATAATTATTTTCTATAACATTGATAAAATGTTTTTGATATAATTTAAATTGGGTTTTATTTAATTTAATAATCATTAATTGTTCTGATTTTAACTTTTATCATAAAATTTCATGGTGTTAGGATAGATACCATATTAAATGGCATTAAAATTGGTAGGAGTATTTTTAGAAAATTTTTGGATTGATTTGAATTTAATCATTAGTAAATTAATATACATTGATCATATAAAATGATGGATTATAATTAATGTTGATATGATATGTCAGGGTTTTTATGAAATCAAATTATTTTGATTTGAAATGAAAATGAATATTGAATTAAAAACATGTAAATAAAACTATGAATAATGAATTGATTTGAAATTATTGATTAACCAATGATTTATTAATAAATGATTTGAATCCCATGTGATCATGAGTAGTTAGTGTGTAATTAAGGTAATAACATAAGGAAACTGACTCCCTATAAATGAATTGGTGTTGAATGCAATAACTACACAAATTTCGACTTTCTTGACCCAGATATATACCCTAATGGTGTGTTGATTTATTTCCAAATATAGGACTCTTGTTAAGGTGTTAGATCATGTTAAAATAGATATATTAGGTTGTTTTGAAGATTAATATGTGTCTTTATACAATTTTAGAAACAAATTTAAATCATTCCTTCTGAGAGCTGTAATTTTTCTTATTTTACTAGAGTACAATAAATTGTTTATTGAATTATTTTATAGATGGAAGGTATTTTAGATAAATAATATATATAAAAGGTAAATTAATTGTTTTTTGATATATCTACAATTTTTTTATAAAATAATGTTTTTTTATATATTTAAATTAATTCCAATACCATTTTTTATATTAATTCAAACCAAAATTGTATTATTGTTATATAAAAGATAATAGAACAAATTTTGTTACCCTACTTGTTTTTTTTCCTCAAACCATAACTTTTAATTTTTTTAATTTCTATATTACATTATTACAGGTCTATGATAACTAAAAATGACACATGGTCGTTCCAATGGTTATTAATTTCGGGGACACGACATGATGGAGGTGAACACTAGAGATTTTATCGAACTATTACATGGGTCCTCAATGTTTTCTATTTGATATATGTTTATTATGTTGGTTATGTGAAATTTTGTAATTGTTTTTACATTTTGATTCAGTTACCTTATCTTTATGTAATGATAGAATAACAAAATATATAATTTATCAATAGATGTTTAATGGAAAAATGATTCCCTTACGATATTGGTATGATCCAATGTACAAGTCACCAGCCCATATAGATTGGGAATTCCCTTCAGTATATCTTATGAATTCCTTGGGAATCATGGTACCATTGTATTTTTGATGGTCCATGAAACAGGATGTCTAATTTCTTTTCTAATAATTTCAAAAAAATTACTGAATCTAGAACACCATATATAAAAAATTAGATGAATTTTATTAAATATTAAATAGATTTATGGTTGAGATGGTACAACATATAATTATTGGAAATAATACTTCTCAAATCCTTTGGAGGCAATATATTGGATACGAAGTTCATATATTGAATTGATGTTTCTATAGGATGTCCTATGATATCCCTTAACTCTAAAAATATTTCAATGAAACACAAAACATAAAAAACATAAAATTTCAGGAAAATACATTTATTATAAATATATATTAAGAGAATCTTTTATTTTGTTGATCAAATAGGTTTCCGGATTTTTATTATTTAATACTCTATTATTGTTGGAGGAAAAATGTTCTATAATAATATTTAATCAATAATTTATTAGTATAAAGATATAGTTGAACTGAAAAATTGTTCTATATTTTTTCAAAATTAGCTACATATTTAAGAGATGTATATGATGATGTTGTTAATGATATGAAAGATATGAATGCATTATATGTAATATATAATTATGAAGTTATAAAAAATTATGATATTGGCTCATAATTTTCAGTTAATCATAAATAAATAATTTAATCAAATTTTGAGTAATAATTTCAGTGACTATGATCTCAATATTGATCATAAAAAATATGATTCTATAAGAAGAACAAAAACTATTGCTCAACACAACTAATTATATTTGTAATTTTTTATAATATATATTGATAATTATTTTGAGAGTAAAATGTGGATTTATTCGAGTAATGAAGTGTTGGATCATATTTAACTTAATGAGACATGATATGTTGTACCCAAAAAATGGTGTGGTTAGTAAAAAATTGTGTTCCAGAAATACATTAAAAGACAATGTATATAACATATGAAATAATTAATGAGTATTTTGTTAAAGATTATCATTGATTGAAGGAATTAATTTTTAATTGGAATTTTCCCCATAACAATCTTGAAATAATTATATTCATCATTTTTCACTGAATAATGATTTTATAAAATATTAATGTTAGAATCGAAGTAGAAATTTCATAATAAAGTATACGATGAAGATGTTCATATTGAACAACAATGTTTTTTTCATCTCTGATTCAATTAAATATATGTGTGTTGGATGAATATTGATTTTTATGGATTGAGTTATGTTCGGAGATATTCTTATTCTGAATATGACTATTTCTTTAATAATTCAAATCTCTTGAGTGATTTTTATTGTTGAAAACTATACATAAATAAAAATTTAGAGGGTTACCTAATTTTGATTATTTATATTGATTTTATCATATTCATAGATATTCATGAAGAAAATATTTAAATGTGTTAAATTATTACAAATATATATTCTATGGGAAATTACATACATTATTTATATAAAATTATTATAAATTAGAGATACAATTTCATATCTCATGAGTTTAATGAAATTTAAATTCAAAATAAGATATTATTCAAAGATAAATACCTACTTCTAAAACATTTGTAGTAGGGATAATATAAAATTATTATTACGTAAATGTGGTTGATTCTAATGAGATTAGAGATTGGGATAGATGTCTCTATTTTTATCCAACATGAAGGTTATATTGTTTTTTCATTGTTACATTTGGTTACATAAATCAATGTTTTCTAATATTTTCTCATAAAACTTCTTGGAAAAATATTCATTGATATATTAAAGGAATAATTAATTTTAGAATAAAATATGGAAACTCAGTAATTATTGATATGCTATTTTATATTGACAATGAATAAGTAGGGTGAATTTATTGAAAATGATATGAAATTGTAGTTTTTTATTCTTATATGACTATTTCCTTGGATGGAACAAAATAAATAAAAATTTGATGACTCACAAAATGGATGAAGCTATAAACATAACTATCACTGAATAAGGAACACATTTAATGTGTGTGCTGATGTAGACTAAAGATTTATTTGATAATGTATTGTTTATCTGTCTATTGGGATGTAATAACAAAAGTTCTATAAATTATTTCTAAAATATTTTATAAAATTATAGTTTTTATCACATTTATATTTAATATAAATTGATCCGGAATAGTATGAATAAATTTTGAAAAGAGGAAATTTATTCCCAGAAATGAGAATTTTGTTGATATCATCATAAGAACATGGATGAAAGAATCATTTTAAAACATTTTGTTAGTAATGGGTGTATAACCTAAAAATTATTATTTCTAAGGTATTAAATATCAAAACTCTATACCATCTTATATTTGGATATATTATTTCTATGGGCTACATCATATAGAAGACAATCCATCAATTGGTATGTGATTTTTATTCCTAAAGAAGATTATATATTTATGTTGTGTTTTTATAAGGGTTCACATTTGATTATAGTGTATATTGAATATTTCACTAGTGTATTTAATTATATATAGTATGTTTGTTCTTATATAGGAATATAATGTTATAATGAACAATTTTTCTTCAAGAGAAGATTGAAATATTTATTTCCAAGATGTGGTACTGAAATATGTTTTGGAGAAATATCATTTGTCACTATTAAAAGATAGTGTGTCATTATTATTCAATAATTATTGCTTCATCCATAGAGTTTTCTCGTTTAAGATTATGTATATTTGATATGTAATCTATTTTTTCATTTTAAATAGTTATAGTGATTTATAATCCATGGTCAACCAAAAATAAGAGGTGTATATTATAGAAACATAGAATACATGGGGTGATATATTATGATGATCCAGGTTATGAAGGAAGTAAGATTTCTTGAGTATTTTATTATTCATCAAACACAAACCACATTACATTTATGATATTTCATTTATAAAGTGAATAGATTTTGTATAATTAATCATGGATAATATAACATTTCTAGTAGATGGAGTCCAACGGTCTGATGTGATTGTATGTAGAATATCATAGTATGATTATCCCTATATTCTCACACATTACATCAAATTGATATATTTGATAATACAATACAAATAAATTTATTTAAATAATCAATGTTATATAAACCCTAATGGTTTAAATTTCATATAGTACTCTAATTTTTCCAATGTGGGTGATTGAGGTATTCTTATATAATTTTCATTATACGAAGAATATTGATGATTGTCAAAATTGATATATTGAACAAATGTGTAGTTGTGAAATTTTTCAGACATGTTGTCTCAATGTTACAAGATAAATATTTTTATTTTTATAAAGATATGGAGTTACACTAGTACAATGATGTATTTAATATATATCTATATAGTCGCACAATTAGTTGATGATTCATGAAAAATCACATATTGGTATTTGGGTGATTTTATTGGATGAATTTCATCAACTGGAATTTTACAATTTCATAATACAATGTCTTCTAAAATGACTAAATATTATCATTTATTCTGTTATATAATATCTAGTGAGTCCACTTCATTAACATTAATATATCCATTGGGAATATGAATTTATTATTGTTTATGATTTTAATGGGAAAAAATTTAAAAAATATTAAGATGGAATGGGAATAAGTTATTAAGTGATCTAATATAAATATCTATAGCATTGAATAACGGTTTTGATATGAATACATCATATCAATTAAATGAAACAAATGTCATCAAACATTTGTTTCATATAAAATAAAAAATAAGATTGTTTTTTTAAATTTCATGATTAGAAGGATGAGTCGCCCAATTGATTTATAGACGATTATAATGACATTAGAGCAAACAAAAGATGATTTATTTCATTAGATTAATGTGGTTTAATGATGTTGTGCATGTTACAAGTTTTGTTGATCCCAATGATATTTTACTAAATTATTTAAATGTAACAATTCATATTTGGTTGGTAAATGGACATATCACAAAGATATGTATATGATTTTCAGAATGAATTAATGTATTATAGAAACTATCGATAATGATACTTAAGAAATAATCCATAGTAAAATTATAGTACAATATTTATGGTGGTTTGATGTTATTTAATACATGAATAGTTTGATCGAGAAGTTAAATGACCGTTTGGGAATAATGATAATAATTTTCAATCTTATTGTATTAATTTTAGATGGTTTCATTCAAATATAATTTGGGTTATGTTGCTGATTATTTTTTTGTGAATTGTTTTTATTTTTAAAATGTGATGATGTAATGAAGTGTCATCATTAATGAAAATGTTCAACATTCATATTGCATGAGATAAAAAATGTTAGTATAAATAAATATAAGATTATCAGAAATAGTTATGATCAATTTTTTCATGATGAATTGGGGTAACAAGATTCAGATTAAGTTTTATGAGAGAGTGGTATCAAAAGTACCATGCATAGCATACATGACTTATATTTATGTGTGGATTGAAAAAAATAATGATGTTAATTATCATAACTATTATATAGATTTTAGGTGATGAATAAGGATGGATCATCAGATGAAATATTAACTGTCATAGTGTCAATGAATAGAAGCATTTTCGTAAAGGTTCTAATTGATGTTTTATAAAACTTTAATATTATATTATGTATTTATTGAGGTCAATAATTTTCCAAGGATAATAGATATTGGAATTGAAATATATTCCTTTCCTATTGTAACCCCCAAATATTTTTTTTTTCTATTTGTGTTGTTTAAAATATTACATATAATCCATTCCAATTATATGGAACTCTTATTTTGGCATAAAGCATATAAATACATTAGATCATATTAGTGGGGTTTATTTTAATAGAAGAGTAATTTATCACTAAATGAAGGTTATGTTTGTATGTTATAAATGAAAACATTGATTGATATGAACAATGAATCACCACCTTCCCCTCCATGTGGTAAAATAGATATTTATTAGTCCTTTCTATTCAATTATCCCCAAATTTTTATGTTACATATGATTACATTAATAGAATAAATGTAAGATATGTTCCTTAAAATGGTCATTAACGGGGATTAAATTTACAAATAACATTTATTATTAATATAAATTATATAATGTGAAATATTATATGTGAATATTATTAGTAGTTTCATAAATATAAATTTTATTCATTAAATGAATTCATAAATTAATTCACATTAGAAATTATGGATATTAAAATACATTGTTACGTGGATGAGGTTGTCTAAATTCACACAATGATGGAACTTTAATTTTAAATAAAATGGTTAGTGCATAGAAGATAAAAATAATTTCATAATTATAATATTTTCATAAATATTATATCTTTAAATTATGTAATATATAACATACCACTCATTCATTTACTAATCAGCACAAAATCATTTATATGACATCATTTTGAAATTTTTTTTGTTATATAATTTCAAATATATATTTAATTTTTCAAAAAAAAATTAGTAATATTATTAATGTTTATGTAATCATAAATTTGTTAAATATAATGGATATTTTTGTGGTGGGGGAAAAGTAATTGATAAATATTAGATGAGAAAATTGCATCTATATATGGATGTTCTTCCATTAGAAACACCTTATATTCTATTTGATTGATATAATGTAAAAATAAATGATTATATAACATAGGGAAATAGTAGAGGATTTTCTAAATTGTTGTTATTTTATAAATAATTATTTTTAATGAGTTAATAAATTATGTCAATGTTCTCTGGATTTATAAATGAATAAGTTGTTAATTTTTTACAGCGCATTATTTATTCAATAATATTATACAAATTTTTATGGAACCACGAATTAAAAGTGTTCTATAATTAAATTTTTTATATAAGGTAAATAAATCATTCAAAAACCATTTGGAATCATTATTTAAAAAAAAATTTGCAACTTTATGACTATATTTTTTAATATTACAATATTTTTATTTTTCATGGTAAAAAATTTTAACCAATGTAAATTATATTTCATTATAAATATAAACTTACCATTAATAAAATAATAGATATTATAAAGATAAATTTAAATAAAAAATAATCTAATTCTATTTTTTAAAAATATAAAATTAACATAAATATTAAAACATTATATATATATGAAAACTCTTCCACGGAAAAATTTGGTTTTAGTATTTACTATTCCTATAAAAAAATAAAATTAGTCAGAACATAAATGATGGATTTTGTATTTATAAATTATTGTAAAAATAGTTATAAAAATATTGTATAATATTGTATTATTTATCATTTTATATAAGAGTTACATAGCATTAAAAAAATTTATGTTTTAAAACAATCATTTCCTCATTATCATGTTCATAAAAAAATTTTATAGTAATCATACATTTGCTTTTGAAATTAAATTTACTTTATTATAAAATATTAACATGATAATAATTGATATATAATATAATTTTTATAATATACTTATACAGATTATTAGAATGATTTGATAATAAAATTGAATAAAATATATGTCCAAGGTAAATTATTTAATTTGTTTCCAATGAAATAATGATTAGTTTCATTTAATATATTTTGTAATTACAAATGATTTATTTTTCATCAAAATATAAATTATTCATATTCAAAATATTTAAAAGTAATTTTTAAACTATTATATATTGATAATTTCATAATAGTTAATTCATTTTATTATCGTTATTTTTTACAATACAAATAATAATATGTTATTTTACAAAAATATTTAAAATTCTCCATAATATAATTATGATTTGAAGGATTAATAAACTAATTTTTTGAACAAATTAAAAATATACAAATTATTAATTTAGAAGTTATTATTATTTAAAAAATATATTTTTAACAAGAAAAAACATACACTTAAAATATGATTTTATTGTATAACACCTTTTATAATATATTTGTGTTTATAATTAAAATTTGGATTTTTTTTATTAAAATTTTATATTTTGTATAGGTTTTTGATTATTATATTTTATTAATATTATAAATTTAATATATAATCAGTCTATTTAGTTTGGTGTTGCATTTGGAGAAAGCTGTCAAACATATTTGAATAATTTATTGGAAATATATATTTTTAATTTTAAGGATTTGATGAAAAAAATTAATTTCTCTAATATTGATCTCCATGAAGATATATAATTATTAAATATTCCTTTCACTACCATTAATACAATAGTTTTAAAATATTTCATTATATTGAATTATAAATAATATTTCCTTCATCATATAATTTTGATTAATATATTTTCATTTAAATTCCAATACAATTTATTTATATATTTGAATAATGAAAAATCATTGATTTTCTATCATATGATATACTAATCATCATTTTTATTCAAATTGAAAAATAGTTTCACAAAAATAGTACATCAATTGGTCACAATATGCCATTTCAAATCATTCCAATAGAATTATAATAAATATCAACCAAATATCCACCCATTTATTTTTCAAAATTGCAGGCTTGAATAATGATTCCAAAAACATTCAATTATAATTTGAAATATTAAGCCTATTTTATAATAATTATACTCTAATGTAACTAAGAAATATGATAACTTGGATCATATATGGAATCATAGAATTAAACCATTTTTTAATTGACTCCCCCTTCTTATTTCTAATGTGTTCCCCAATTCACATTTATGAAATATTAGAAACAATTATAATGTATTAATACCATAACATAAATTCAATATATCATATTATTTAATAATAATAGTTGAGAATGTCCTAAAGAATCTTCTAATTATCAATGGTATCCATTCGTTTAATGAATCTTATCACAACTCAATATGAAAAATAACTTTTATAAAATTGGATAAATGATCACTATTAATTTAATAAGAACTATACAGTTTATTGGATACAAATTGATTCTATAAATAGGATGAATATTTAATATAATGAAATTTTAATAGTTTCATATAAAATATAAGTCCTTTTCCAATGATTCTCTTGGAAAATCTTGTTTATTTCAATTGATTTTTATATAGGGATTTTCAGTAATATTTATTCTTTTAAATTCCATCACATATATGACTTAACTCAGAACAACATAAAATAGAATTAATTCTTTATATATAAACTTCATGGTTGTAGTAAACATGGTTTATAATGAATAAAATATTCTTTAATAATTATATTTAGGTTATTTAATCTTCCCTTCTGGATTTCTTTTCAACTTAAAATAATTTTAATTAATAATAAATAAACATTTAAAAATATATAATAATGATTAATAATTAACTGGATATAAAGTAGTATTTTTTAATTAATTACTTTACATAGTGCAAATAAATTTCTGTTAATGTTACATAGATTAAACCACCAAAACCAATTGTGTTTTGCTGGTCATAAAAGCCACATAATAGGTTCCCCGGGGATAGTGGACCACACGGCCTCAAGCGTATTTCCCTAAACAAAATAGATAGAAGACTGGTATTTAGGGCCTATGTTGAGTTTATTGGGAGACTATTCCCACATTATTATAGTTTAGTGTAGTGTAAAAATATAAACTATGATAAATAGAAGCAGCCATATATGAAAAAATTAGGAAAAAAAATATGAACTATAGTAAAAATAGGGATAACTTATACAAGTATACGACAACAAATAATTATATGTCATGTATCTATAAAATAGGAAAACATAGACACAAGTCAGTTGACATAACACATTAAACAAATGTAAAAATGAAATGAAATACTATCCCAAGCATCTTGATCTCTAGCTTAGTCATCTACTGTGAAGATCCATCTTAAACAACAAGAAATCACATGTTTGAATCCAAATGCTTTACTTTGTCAACACCTACATTTATATATTCCACTATAAATTATAAATTGCACCTGAAGAGGGTATGATAGAAATCATAGTGGAATACCCCTTATGGTGTATATAACACTCATCTCATGTAATGGAATATAACAGTGTTCTTGAATTTTTATATATAATGTATTGTAGTACAAGGTATTTAAATAACCATGTACTGACTTTACCCCTTGGATGGTTTCTGAACCTATAACCAATTCATTAATTATGTAATTACAAATCATTTTTAACAAGTCATGCATGCATACCTTGCAGATAAATCACATTGTGTTAGTATAAATATTGAAGGTTCAATTATGTAAAAAATGAAACCATGATTGATGATATTTAATAATGAAGTTCAACGGTAATGACCAAGGCTGTGTAGACCACATGGGTGGCAAACATTATTGTATCGTAGTCTAGATAAGAGGTAAAAGTTAAATTCAATGATCATGTTCCATTAAATTCTACAACAATGTACATACTGAATCCTTTGTGAAAATCCACAGAAAAATGGGGCTTTGTAGTGACTGTGCCAAATGAGATGTAACCATGGAACATAATTTTCAATACTGGAATCATGGAGTGTATCAATGGTGTCCTATAATACCATGTGAGGGATCCAATGGTGTCATTACAGTCATCTAATTATACCAATGTATTAGGATCTAGATGGATCTCATCCTAAGAATGTTTTTCCTTGAATAAGAATTTAATTCTTTTGTGCTCAATGAATTCCCCCATAAAAATCCAAGGTGAGATCAAGTCAGGACACTAATGTTTGATAAATAATTAATTTATAATTTAATTTGGATCATGACATTCCTTTAATTATTGTGATTTGGAAAAGTACCATGATTCATTTACTAAATCCATTTATGGAAAATTAAAAAATTAAGGTCCATTACACAACATTCTATTAATTTTTAAAGGGTTGCTACCGACAAACAACCTATTAATTATTTAAATTATATCTGGACAATTCATATACATATTATGCATGCACATTTCCATTTAAAATTTAATTTCAAATTTAACAAGTTAACATAGGTAGATAAAGTGGTGAGAATATGTGTTATATTCCATTATGTAATTAAAAATATAATCAATCCATTTAATATATATAATATTATTAATAAAAGGGTCAAGCCAGGTCACACTCAAATATTGTCTCAAATATGTCAAAAACTAAAAATCCAATTATGGAATAACACCATACATGCGATAAATATATTTTGGGAATAACCACCAGTAATTAATCATGTATATGAAATATCATAACCATATGATTATAATGATTGTAATCATAGGATATAAAATCCATAAATGACATCTGATGAAATCAGTGGGCGCGAAACAACAATTCTAAATTCAATGAAATCGATGAATGAGTTTTAGAACACCAATATTATGGTTTTATGACCAATATTCAATATCGGCCTCTGATTCGTCATAGAATATAGTTTATCTGAAATAATAGGATAAATGATCAGAACACGTTAACTTGGTCTCTAGATAGAGATTTGAATAACAGATAAAACAGACTCATGTATATACTGCTGTGTGTCCATCTTGATGTACAGATTCCCGATTAGATCTCGTCCAAATGAGATACTACAATATCTATCATGGGCTACCAAAGAGCTCAAAATTAAGAAAACAAAAAGATAACAATATAGAAATTCATATTCGGATTTTATAGGGGTGATTAATACAATAACTAAGTGAAAAATGGTAAAAATACCCATACAAAACACTATGCACGATTTGGCTGCATGTGTATGTTGGAAAAATGGGAACTCACATGGTTAGGCTAAATTATTAAGGAAATATTGTTCCAATAGTTCTTTTAGGATCTATCCAAAATAATCCCACCCACATTGTTTTCTCATACCCCACAACCTTACTACATAATTTATAATAAATTGTGCACCAGGACTTTTCCCCAATGTCTAGGTTCCAGCCGTCGAAAATTCCCCATAAACCCTGATAACAATCAGTCACTTATTTGGCATCGAATTTAGTTCCAAAATAATGATGTAGATATAAAAATATAGGATCCACTCTTACATGAAGATTTGGTTTCTTATAGTCTTCCTGTATTAAAAGAAGTAGTCTCTATATTCACCTTCAATGGGTGGAGATCCACTATCTAAGAATAACACTAGGAACTGGGCACATAAATCATCATAACTCTCCCAAATCTCATTCAATAAATGGGTGTGCTACAATAGTACTCAAACCAAAGGGTTAGACCATCCTGGGAGAGATGTTGTGATCCTATCAACAATTCATATTGAATACTCCTCAAATGTAGCATTGAAATATAACAGAAAATCATCAGGATTAATTGTATGACATTGGCTATCATGATATGAGAGATGTTATGATACATGGAATACATCATGACTGGCACAACACCTCTGAGGTGATATTAATGGATAAGCTACCAGAACAAATCTCCCTAGGATCTGAAATGGACCTACCTAACAAATAGATATCTATCTTTACATTTATAATTATATATTTTATATCACATGTGATACCCAAAGGAAAACATGATCAGCCACATTGAACTCTAGAATTCATCGATCGTGATCGACATAAGATTTTTGTTTAGACTGAGAAGAAGTATAACGTTTTATGATTAATTCATCATTGTGTAAAGTCACATTAATGGCACAAGAACCTATTTTGGGTGCCTCACCGGCCTCTATCTAGTATAAAGGTGAATGACACATCATATTATATATGGACACAATGGGATGCATCTGAACTATTTTCTGAAATATATTATTATATGAGAACTCAATGAGAGATATATTATTTCCCCAGAACAAAAAAAATCAAGGAAACATGGTCGAAGAATATCCTATGTAACCTGTATTATTTGTTTCGATTATCCATTTGTCTGATGGTGATTTTTTTCTTATAATCCACAATGATCCCTTATAATTCTACAATACATACTAGAATTGTGATTTGAAATGAGAATCCCAATAGATAATGAAGGTATGATGAACATCATGTAGTATTATGATCTTAAAGAAATGAAGTCTTTTTTCTCATCAAAATAGAATGTCTCTTGACTAAGAATTATGGGGGATATATTATTCATTTTTTCAAATAAAACCATCATAATGTGGCTACCTCTAAGCACTGTAAGTAAAATAAATATGAAACATATAGAAATATATTCCCATTTTAATTTCAGTACTAGAAGAGGTTGTTAGAATACTACACGTCTCTAGTTATTTTCCTTAACCTATTGATAGGTATAACAATTATGGATAAATGATGCAACATGGTGCTTCATCCGATGGAAAAAATACTACTTCTTCATGTCTCACTACAAATTATAGATTCCTAGATGAACTAACCGCTGAAAATCATGGTAATCTTGCATCAACTTCTGTCTCATAAAAATAGGAACTCATTCAGATAAATGAATACACATGATGCCATATTTATCCATAGACTATACTAGTTGTGGGTTAGATTCTAATATACTCTAATAGATAATGAATCATATGATGATAAAATTGTATTTCTTTCACCTTCTCAAGGATGGAATGGGTAACTATAAAATATGAGATGTAAGAATACTATTGAATATGATGAATCATATGATGCTTCATAGAAAAGTATGCCATTAACTTCCATTCATAATTGTCTCCCCATTCTTCATCTTACTAAATTCTTTGACTCGAAATATCTACAACAACCTAGCCCTCCCCAAGAGTATAGTCATGCTCCAAATCAATGAATTATTGTTATTATATCCATATCCACTTTCTAAGGATCAATTCACACTGTGAAAAGATATAATTGGGGATATTATGGTTCATGTACACCCCAATGCGCTCACCCTACAAATAACATCTCTATAGACATAAGGAATGTAAAACTGATGGCAGATCAATGTCATGTACTGAGTAGTTTATCTCAGGTGGGCTTAAATACCATGATCCATATACAATGACTTTATCCTCATGCATCAAAATTTCTCCTAGTCCAATGACTAATGAATCATATAAGATGTTATAACTTACACATGGATCTGAATAATTAGAATAGGTTCCAAGAAAATAATCCCATTAAGACCCTGAAGGATTTCACACATTTATATAACAACTAAATAAATAACACCCTTATTGTTAAGGCCAGTAATTGGGGATGAATGAATTGGGAAGTCATTTATGAAATGCCTATAGAATGCAACCAGCCCTAAGAAAAACCATTTATCAAATAGGTTCTTGGGCTTCTCCCAGCATACAACAACACTAACCATTTATGGGTCAATGGATACATTTATTATCATATAATAAGTCCCATGAATTGATCATTGATGATCAAAATGTGTAACATATCAATCATTTCAAAATGATAATGCTCTATCATTGTACTCAGAACGATATCATGGTTTTTATCTCGGTCAATACAAGTATGACAATACACAATGATTTAGTTCACAATGACAAAGGAAAAGAGTCAAGATTAGGATAAAAAACTATTAATTAGAAAGAATAATACGGAGGGTGTGTTTTTAAGACCAAACAACATAACAAGGAACCCTTATAGACCATTAATTCTACCGATGGTTGTATGTGGTATATTTGATATCTTGACATTCCCTAAATGATAGAATAATCATAGTCTTATCTTTATTCCAATCATCTATATAAGCTTCAATCTTCATTCTCGATGAATGTATTGATGAACCCCAAGGGGTTTATCTAAACATTTAATGGCATTGGACTCTAAATCATATGAATTATACATGAGCTACGAAATCTATTTAGGTGTCATCCTATATAGTTTAATGTACACTAGATTTGATCTTGTAACAAGATCAATCATAAACACTACGCCTATTTAAGAATCTAAGACAACTATTTCATTAGCATTGATTTCCTTGTAAAGATCAAGTACTTGAGGGAAATTGTCATCATATAAAACTATATCCTCTATAATGAGTTTTGTATTCTGGGTAGTAACTCCACATATACCATGATGATTCAGTCCCTCTATACTAGCATGGACCTCCCACACACAATTATAGAGATAACTAATACCTTTTTGTGATGTAAAAGAGACCTTGCAGTGATAGATTGAAAAAAATTCATTATATTGAACCAACCAATGCATCCCAATATTTATATAGAATCCTTTAATATTGTGAAAAAAGTGGTTACATAAAAAATGCTAACTACACACATCATGGAGATAGTCCCAGCACTGGCGTATTCCCATGGTTCATTACCCTAGGTGTGTATCTACGTTCATTACACCACAATAATTCTATATCTGTAGTCCAAAACATTCATGATTGAAACATAGATAATGTATTTTGAAGGAAATTTATCAAATTAATAAGGAAATATATAATAATACACTAGAATAATACATTTTAATGTAGATTGACCTGTGACCTGGTCCTCAGGTATCAACTATAGGGCACTCAACTGACTTGATCTGCAGTACTGCGAAACAAATAGACTACCATGTTAATAAATAATATGATGGAAATTCTGATGATTATGGGTTTGGAATCCATGTAAACAACAACCTCCTATGAGTTATTTCATCTCTATACATCATTAGATTTAATATACCATGGGATGAAGTTTGAAAATCAACACATAACATGCCTTGATGATGACCAGTCTGGGTAATCACATACCAGCAACTCTTTGATGAATCTCGAAGTATATTTTTATAATGTTTGAAAAAATTATCTATAGGTGTATATAGATTCTAAATGAAAAATAATTCATCATTTACGCATGATTCAATAGCTTGTTGACCACCTTCCCCTACGAATTTAGGAGGATGCTACTTATAGAACCCATGAGTCAGATCGCCAATATTTTGTGTGTGCTATGGAGAACCATGCATGGGATAAATCTAAAGTATGAAACAATTAAAAACATGGGAACTAGTTCCCATATAAGGTATAAGTTTTGGTTCTTCTAGTGGCCCTCCATGCAGTGAGACATGCAGCTAAGGACCCACCATTATTGGAGCATGGTTGTCACCAGCATGGTAAAGTTCGTTATGAGGATGTCGTGGTGGAATTGCCCTAAAAATTACATTAACATGCCTTGGGACATTATTAAGAAGAAATATAACATCACTAGATAAATCTATATACATGAAAAATAATAACTTAAGGAATACTTCCCCAACTAACCACATTGACATCCAGTTATCTAGAAGTGTTGAAGTATATGTTTAATTTAATTTATATTTAATTACCAACATCACTCTTCTTCCTCTAATAATCATTAGAATGTGGGATACAGATCTGAATCCAATTTATTTTGGATTTTATTATTCACTTTATATTGGATATCAATTCAAAATTAATCTATTCCCATACACCTTATCACAATACACGTCGCCCATTTATTTATAACATAATGTATAGAACTAATCAAATTAGACATCACTTCCAATAAAGTCTCATACAACACATTAATTGAGACCTGAAATCACTAAATCACAACAAAAAATATACATGAATAATCTAACTACCACAACATTAGTTAAATATCAAAATCATAAAAAGAAATTCATTGTATTGAAATTCATCTATATAGCATGTAAATATGTAAGTCATGTGAATTTTTGGTGATTAATATAATGCCTTTAACAATGATCCATTCACTCATATCATTTATCCAATGATGAAATAGTATATTAGGCAAAACAGTAATCAAAAAAACCTCGTATAATGTGATCCACCAAACAGGGAAATAATTTAAAAAGTAATTGTAAAAACAAAATAACAATTTAATTCTTCATTACATGGATTTTACCCTAATCCTGGGTTAGGAACGCCCAATCAAAACTTAATACAATGTCCTCAGAGTTCTTAATCTCAAATATAGTCACACCAAAAAATAATTGAAATAAAATAAACTCCACTAATGCCTCTTTGGGACATCCTGGACTCAGATGTCACTTAATATATGACCCTATCCGGGTGGGACACATGACCTCATGCACAACTCCCTAAAAGCCAGGGGCTGTCGACTACCATGAGGTACAAGGTTCTATTTGTTGGGAGACTACTCCATCATTTGAAATTTATTGAATAATAGAGAGAGATATATATATATATAATGAGATAAATAGTGAAATGAGTATAAGTATAAAAAATGAAAATTAGAAAATAGGGACAATAGTAATAATAACTAAAATAACTAGAATATATGATACAGGTTACAACAACTGATGAAGATATTTCAAGAATATGGAAAATTAGAAATCATGGATACAATGCAGTAGACATAACATCATGCATAGAAGTATAAATGAAATTATGGACTATCCCAGGTTGTAGGAGCTTTAGCTTGTTCATATGTCATCATGGTCAATCCCAATCATTTTGAAATAAACATCTTGATATTTTATTCTCCCCATTGACAACGCCCTCAATCATGTAATCTACTTCAGGTACCAAACGATTCCCAAAGGGGGTTTGAGATTAATCTTAGTGGACACCCATAAGCATTTTATATAATATCCATAATGTTATGAAGCAATATAACAGTGTGTAGGCATGCATATATATAATATAAAATTTTATAATTTAACCAAATAACCAATTATATGATTCATCCCTTTGCTGGTGTATGAACTTATAAACATTTAATTAACTAAGTAATTAATAATTAATGTTGATAGGATAGGTGATGAATATAAAAAACTAACATCACCTCATGATATGATAAATTGTGATGGATTTAAGATGATAAAAGGAAAACTTGATTTACAGTATTTTATAATGAATCTCTAAGGTAATGAACAAGGTAACACAGAACTCATGATCCTCTAACTATATATTATCTTATTCTAGATAAGGATTAATAGTGTAATCCAAGTATCATGTTCAATGGAATTGCATAATAAATATCCTAAAAAATTCATGTTGATCATCCATGTTAATATGGGGCTACGCCGTGACTGGTACTTATGGTTTAGAACAATTTCACTTACATATCAATACTGGACCCATGGAGTTTATCCAAGGCACCCTATAATACTATATGAGGGGTCATATGGTGTCATTTGATGCATGTAAGGGGAGAGAAAATTCGAGGTCAGGATGGGTGTCAACCTAAGAAAGTTGTATCATAGAATTGGAATGTGGTTCCCAAGTTCTCAAGGAATTCACCATAAATAATTCAAGGTGATCTTGAGTCATGAAATTAATATTTAATAATGAAGTCATGTATAATTTCAATTGGTTTATGTCTTTTCTTACATTAGTGTGACAAGGAAAAGGGGCATAAATCCTTAATAAAATAAATTTAATGATTATTTAATAATTAAGGTCCATTCTTCCTCCTTCCATTAATGTGGTAAGGGGTTATAAGGATAAGAATCCTCTTATTTATTTACATTTATTATGGTAAAGTCATATAATTAGTATACGTTCATATTTCCAATTCTAAAATAATTTTTAATCGAATAAAAATCCATAGTATAGTAATGTGGTGATCGTATAAGGTATTTTCCATTTTGAAATTCACAATATAAATCATCCCATTTTATATACAGAATAATACCCTTATATGGTTCGACCCATGTCACACCTATACAGTGGCTCAAATGGGTAAAATACAAAAATCCAAATTATTGCATAACACCCTACATTGGATGTAGGGTGTTATGGGAGTTAAACAAAAAAAATGATATCTTTATAAATTTCATAACCATATGTTTATAATGATTAATGTAATGGCTTATAAATTCCATAAATGACAAGAATAAATATCATTTAGCACAAAACAATAATTCCAAAATAATTGATCGAGAGGGGTGAGTTATAGACCACCCACCATAGGGTTGTACAATCCTTCTCATCCAATATTGTCATATTATTTAGATAAGAATGGATTAGATTTGAAAAAAGGGAAAAAATGTTCACACCTTGATAACTATTTTGAGAGAAATAGAGAATATTAATGGATAAAAAGGACTCAAGTACTTAATGTTTCACATCCAATGTAAAAAGTGAAATCATGATCAGATCACAGGAGAAATAGATCAATCAATCCCAACCATAGGCCTTCAACGTGATCCCAAATTAATGAAAATTTGATTAATATGGCATGAATTTGGACTAAGAGGAAGGATGATTCTTAATTATATTATTAAGGTAATAATGTTAAATTTTCCAATAAAAATGCTTGTTCACAGATTTTCTGTCCGGTATTCCAAACTGTACGCAAACTGTGCACAAGATACGTGAAAAATGGGGCACTAACATGGTTAGAATACATGGTTCGAGAAAACATGAACCAACTATTTGGTAAGGTTCCATCCAAAAACATTCCACACATATGTTTTTCTTTAATCGTGAAGCCTTTCCACATATTTTACTACAAACCGTGTGCTAGGATTTTTTCACCCAAAGCCATATTCTGGGATCCAAACAGGCCTCAAACACCATCAAAACATTAACTAACTCCGTAAAATTTAAATTTACAAAAAAAATAGAGAATTTTAATGTTACACCCCATGATTTAATAGTAATTTATCTCTTTAATTTAATTCAATAGTTTCTTTATACACAACACCCATTTTGATTACACCAAGGTTTACCAAACATGCCACTAAAAATGTGATTCTGAATAGTATTAATTTCATTTTGAATTTTATGTATTCCATATAATTTTAACATCCATATAATGTGATTCTTAGACATAATGTAATAAAAAATTTAATTTCTAGATAAATGATATATTTTTCAAAAAAAGTCAATTTTACTATCTTTTAATGGAGATCCCATTTTAATGATAATATTTGACACTTTTCTATATTAAATTTGACAAAAAAATATTCTTCTTTAGAATCTGGATATAAAAGATAAGTTTCAATTAATTATTTGTGTTTTTATGATAACATTGATATTTTGATGAATTATGAAAAATGCTTAATTTTGAATGAAAACAACCTTTTTAATAAAGTTAATTTATAGTGTTAAAGGATAAATTTGAATAGTTTCAATGTATAATTAGATTATATTTTTATCATTTTATCCTTTTGTTTTTCATTGGATGTAATTTTATATTTATATTGGACATAAACACATATCAATCTTTTGAGAATTTTTACATAACAAAAACCCTCTTTATGGTTCTGACAACGAGAATTAATTTATATTAATTAATAGAACATCTATATTTTTAATTTGGTAAAATAAAAATCATCTTTTAATCTGGAATATCATAATTATATATAGGTAAATTATTGGTATTTTTATGAAAACATTCCATTTTTGATGAATAGTGAAAACACTGTTTTATTGTTTAAAAGCTAGTTTTTAATTAAATAATAATTTATTTTATATAAATTTTTTTAGGTCAAAATCAATAAAAAAATACCTAAATAGCATCAATGTAATTTATTGGATTCAATTTATAATAAAATTAGATGTATAAAATTTTATTGAACATTTTAAAATCTTCTACCCACCTTCTAGAAACATATAATAATTTTCATAAAATGTAATTTTACTGCTTTTGTGAAATGAATTTCTAAAATCAATGAGGCAAAGTTTACATATGTAAGAAAAATTTTGTTCAATAGGATGAAAATAATTTTGGGTGAATAGTTTCTTTGGATGTTTTTTTTTTACCACGATTAAAAGTAAAACGGGTAATTAATGGTAATAATGATATTAGAATTATGCAAAAAAATGTCCTATTTCTATTGGATAAGTGATTTTAGACCAAAATAGCCCTTTGGAATAACATATTTTCCTCTTTGATCATCATGTCTATGATTATGAAATTTATTATTATTTAATTTAAAGAAAATATTAAAGTGTTAAATTATAATTTTCAAAACTAAAATATTATTAATATATGTTTGTACATAAAATAAAGTCAACTATTAATATTTATTAGAATAAAAAAACAATTTCCTATATAATGGTATATTATTTTTAATTTTTAGACATTGTATAATTAAATTTATTTATGACACGATGATGATACATTAATTACCATATTAAAGAATGATTCAAATAATTGATATTATAAATAACCAAATAAATAAAAATTGAATTTTTTGATGAATTGCACTAATTTTATAGGTCAGAATGACGTGTTGGTATTAATTAAATTTATTTTTTCGAGGTAAACATGTTTTTTTGACTTTCAAAAAACCATATAATAAATAGTGTCAAAATTTACGTAAATGAGTTTTCTTAAAATAAAATTGTATTATTAAATGATATAATATTCCTAAAATTATAAATATTTACAAGAAGACATAGATAAAGATAGTTACGTCAATAATGAACCCCGTTGGGTTCAATTGTCTTTCTATTGTATGTTTTTTAACCATTTATTATACTAGAACAAAAATACAAGGTAAATGCTAAACTATTTAACTAACATTTAAATCTAAAAGTTAATGATAATATGGTGACTTATAACTATATAAAAACTATTGTATAGGTGTTTTTCAATCCATCCCCACCTTATCCTTGAAATATACCCTTTGTTATCCATTTGAAAGTTAGTATGATTTTATATTTAATTAATATTTCAAAATTTTCTCAATGTGATCCCCACCAATCTTATAAAAGGCTAATTCCCCTTATATCCAAATCACACCACCAAAATAATTTTTCTCAACCAATCAATGTTCTAATAACCTCCAAAATACCCTCAAATAATTCTAGAGGTTTTACATTGATCTGAAAGATGACCTATGGAGCCCTTTTGATCTAATCTGAAAGGCGAGCTATTTATCTACTGTTTCTATACCAAAATAATAATGCCAGTAAATTCTACATACTATGAAGTTATTATAATTATATAACAACCATATTCATTATATTATACATTCTAGTATTGGGAAAGTAATATATGTGCATACGTACGCCTTATTGTCTCCATGCTATAATGTAGTCTGATAATCAACACATATTTATTTGGATGAGAATAATAATGAGTATAATTGATCTAAATAACAAATATAACATGTTAATGATTTTGTATATATGATATACCATCCAATTATGTAAGAACCCGGTTTTTTTTTCTACGAAAGACTTTGGAATATTCTTGATGATCTTCCAGAGCAGCGCCTTCAGATGATGTGCGATTCTGATCCCCGGAGTGGCCTGAATTAAATTTTCAGTGCCTTCTCAATGGAGACGCCAAATAAATGGGATAAATCCTAAACGGTGCATCGAATCAGATATTTGAGTGTACGGATGGGTCCGTAATGGGGTTTTTACCATAGGAACGACATAAAACTTGTCGGTGCGGGACGTTTGGACCCCTCGCTTGCTTTTGGAATGTTAATCAGATAAATTAATTAATTAATTTATTCGTTTAATTGTGAAACTCAATAATCTCATAAACAGTGGCTTGTATTGGAAAACCGAGTGCACCATTGAGTTCGGAACGTATCGTTTACCCTAGGAGGAGTGTATGTTTTGAGGGAGCGGGCCGTCTGTGAAAAATTGCCCCAGGTGTGTTTTCTTAATTTGGCGGCTTGGGGCGCTCAGCTTTATAACATTCAAACGGAAGCTCAGAATAAAATTCTGAAACCATTTTTGTGCTTGGGAGGTGGTTTTAACCCTATGGGTAGCTTAATCCTGACTGTGCCGGAGGTTTTGGATGTGGGTGTTTTAGGGGTTGGGACTTTTAAATAAAGTGTTTATTTATTTAAACTCTCCCCTCCTCCTCTTCCTCCCCATTGAACCCCCCCCCCCCCTAGAAAAACCATCTTCCCTATCCTCCTCCACTCCGGTGAGGCACGTCCAACGAGGTATCTCCATCAAGGTAGTGGTGCTGCGGTGGGATCCCCATGAAGATACGGGCCTCACCCAAGAGGTAGGAGACGTTTTTGTTTCATTTTATTTCCCGCACCATGTTCGTCGTAATTTTGCATTATCAAATTTCTGCCTTATCTTCAATCTAAGCCCATATTTTAATAGATCATGTTCTGAACATTACGGAATGCTATCCAGATAGATTTTTCTACCACCTGATCATTGGAGGTGGTCCACTGAAGTTTTCCGGCCATGAGGCCGGTATCCAGAGGGGGTGTGATAGCGGCGACAGTGAGCACTTTCAGCGGTGGTGGCAGGTGATTCCAGAGGTGACGTCGGCGGAGGTCGGCGCAGCGGTGATCCCCTCTAGTAGGTGGCGGTGCAGGCGGGGTCCCAGGAAGCCAGCGCCGGCGTAGGGCACAAGGGGGAGGGGGCGGCGAGTTGCGCGACCCCGTGCGGTGCGATCGTGACTCACGTAATGCGGGTCACTGCGGGAAAACAAGACCGGCCACGAGGGCCGCTTGGGGTGGGGGCGGCGGTGTGTCCTGTGGAGAGCCGTGGGAGCCACGGGCCACGGTTCAGCGGGCCGTCCAGAGCGGGCCGGCCGGAGCGGGGCGGACCGGCCTGACCGGCCCGGTCCGGCCCAGGGGTAACCCCCCCCCCCCCCCCCCCCCCGCAGACTTGTGGATGCCCGTATTTAGCGCTACGGGAGTCCATTTTGCGTGCCGTATGTGGCGGCGTACACTTGACATCGAGGCAGACACTTTGAAGTGGTTCTGGGAGGTTTAACATCTGAGACGAGGAGCTCGGGGGCACGACACGTGCTTAAAGAAGCTTAGTGTGCTTCCTAGGAATTCTTGTTTTGGACGGCGCGGACGCATCCGGTGTCTGTTTTAAGCGCCATTAGTGGAATTGGGACCTTGGAACTGAGGCAGATCATTCAAGGTTGTTTTCATGCGTTGATGCCGGTGTTGAGGCATGGGCCCCACGGCCCGCCTTTTGAGCTTCGTGCAACGTTTAGCGACTTTCTCACCGGGCGACCGTTCGGGGCGTGTGAGCAGTCGATTCTGGATGTTTTTCTGAGGGGATTGCAACAGTGAAATCTGCCTTCTCTAATTCTACTCACTGGTGCGGGCTTCACGAGGGCCGTTTGGGCGTTGATGATTATTTTCCATCTATATCACCGGGTGACTGTTTTGGATAAGTGAATAGTCCATTTCATTTACTTTTTTGAGAGGATCGCAACGGTCTGATCCGTTCATTGTGTTTCAGTACCGGGATGTTGGTCCCATGAAGCGTCACTCGTGTGCGGTGTGCCAGAATGCATCTTTTTCTCTGGATATATGTTCCACTCATGTGAGTATTTCTTTTTAGGAGTTTTTCCGAGAGCATTATGATGGCGCAGTTCGCTCGACATTTTTTCGGGAACGTGGTGTCAACCCCACCCCACTTGGCTATGGTGAATAGTAACTTTTTCATTGAGTGTCCATTTTGGGCGATTGAGTAGTCAATCCCATGTGTTATTCTGGGGGGATCACAGTGGTGTGACCTGTTTGTTCAGTTTCGGGATCTTGAGCTGGGCCCCACACGGGTCGGTTACGTTGAATAGTACATTATTCACCGTTTGACCATTTCGGGCGAGTAAGTAGTCTACCTCGCGTGTTTTTCTGAGAGGATTACAACGGTGTAATCTTTTTTAGGTGAGTGGAACCTCATAAATGATCTTAATAAATGTGTAAATGTGAAGGTGCCCTAGTGGGGGTTATTCTACCGTGTTTGTAGTGGACCTTTAGTGTGTGACTGCGTGCACTCCTGGGAGTCAATATGGTGTTTAAAGATATGTGGTTGACTGTGGCTCAGCCGTTAAGGTGGTAGGATGGAGTAGTTATGTCACGCCTTCCAGTTAATGTTGGGTGTCGGGTGCACATTAGCCTTTGGGCTGGAACGTGGTATAGTATGGGAGTATACAAGAATGCTTGGAGGTATATGTGGTTTTTTGTACCTGAGTACGTTTGTGAACTTGGTTGGGTTGGCTTGGGGCCACATGCCGTGTGGGACCCATGTGCGTGTCATGTTCTGCTCTCTATACATTTTACCTCTCTCAACGTAGAGGGTTCCTCTCTTCTCGTTTGATTACTAGAGGGGATGAGTTTTCCCCCGGCTCTATGCTCTATGGTTAAATTAGTAGGGTTGAGTGGCTTCCCCTGGTTTTGTTCCAGAGACAGATAGTTGTGCAATACCCAATCTGTGTTCAGTTGGCCAGTGTTGTACCGTCCAGTAGAGATGGCCAGAGCAGTTCTGGGTTTACCCTCCAGCGGGGCTGGGCAGTGGGTCGCTCCTCGACTTCTTACGGTTTACCCTCCAGCAGGTCTGGGCAGTGGGTTGGTCATGGACTTCTCAGGGTTTAACCTCTAGCAGAGACTAGACAGTGGTTCACTTTATGACTCTTGAGGTTCTACCCTCCAGCAGAGACTGGGCAGTGGGTCGCTCGTCGTCTTGATTTAGGTCTACCCTCCAACATGGCTGGGCAGTGGGTCACCTGTCGACTTGATCCAGGTTTACCCTCCAGCGGGGCAAGGCAGTGGGTCACCCGTCGACTTATTCCAGGTCGACTATCCATCAGGGCTGGGCAGTGGGTCACCTGATGATGTATTAGGGTTTACCCTCCTGCAGGGATGGGCAGTGGGTCACCCGATATCTCATTATGGCTTACCCTCCAGCAGGGATGGGCAGTGGGTCACCTGATATTTTATTAGGGTTTACCCTCCAGCAGGGTTGGGTAGTGGGTCACCCGACATCATATTATGAACTACCCTCCAGCAGGGATGGGAAGTGGGACACTCGTTGACATTCCAGACTCAGTCCTTTCTACTAGGCTAGTCTGTGAATTTCCTCTGTGATCACTAGAGAAGGACCCTTGGTTGTACGGGTTGGTGATGGAACAGCATTGACTTAAAGGAGACCTCTCGACTGTGGGGTAGTGACGAGGTGTGGTTTGACTTAACCCGGAACTCTCAAGTATGAGGGGCACATTCCCCACAGAGATGTGTCCTTGTGACGCGACCTAAAACCATGCGGGCGAGTCAGTGCCACCCAAAGCGGATAGTGTCGAGGTGCTGTGATTTGAGTCCCTGACGTGCAGTTCGGGGTAGATGTGCAGGATGCTGGGCATCAATGGTGTTTACTTCACGGACTTTTGGCGACTCTCTTTCTTGGGCTGAGCTACGAGATGGATATCCCCTTACGATCTTGTTCGGGCTTCTTTTTGAGCATATGTATTTGCATATACCATGTTCTAGTACCCCCTTCATGGGTTTTTTCTACTCTCCTTCCAGGAGAGGCGAAGACATGTGGGGTATGCCACATTCTTTTCGTGTCTAGCTTATCATGGTTGGATGATTTTACTCTCCTTATATAGGTAGAGAAGACTCGACGAGAAGTTCATATTCTCAACGATTCCATCTCCTTGTGTTTGGATGAGTCTACTTACTTTCTCTTTGTGAGTTAATATAAACTATTTTCTACACTTTCAGTTGTAGTCATCTATTATTCCCTATTCTCTCTACTGCTCACCCATCGGTACCTCCTTTTTTGCGACCTCGAGCCTTCAGGGTATCATGCTGAGTATTTTTATACTCACCCTTGCTTGGGCTTTTCCCACACATGGTGTGCCCTTGGAGACGACAGACAGGTTGGTCATGACTTCATACGATCATAGGAGCTTGGGAGCTAGGACCACGTGTGGTGGTCGTAGTCATGTTCTAGGTGGGGGACCCTTGCTGTTGTTTGCTTTTTTTCATCTATTGTCTGGTTGTGGCACTTTTCTAGTTGGGCGCGTGTTTGCCCCGTTTTCTTTTCAGTTTACATTCAGTACTTTCATTGTACTTTTAGAGGTCGATTCACATTGTGGTTTATTTATAGCAGTTTACCATTACTTTATTTTTCTTTTATATTTTACTTTGCACTTTTTAATTGACTGTGATGCGTGTGTGTGTGTACAGGTACTCCGAAAAAGGCCTCGCCGAGTTTTTTATCCTTCGGCGCTTGTCGCCAGCCACTGGCCTATGGAGGCGGGCTTGGGGTAGTTGTGGCTCGAGCCCCGGGTAGGGTCGGGTCATGACAAAGTGGTATCAGAGGTGGTTCATTCCTTGGGGCATTGTTCGGACATCCCTGAAAATGAATTGGTTGGGATTTAGGGAAATATTATTAACGTGTCATGAGAGTGGCTCTTAGGCTAGGGAGTCTAGTGATGGTGCGGCGGCCAACATATCCATTCACCAGGACCATGATAACCCGCTTGTCGACTCGGAATGCTGAGACACTTGTTGCAAGGAAAATTGGTTTGTGCATCACATAGGATTGTGTAGTTGACTATCCTTCTTGAGCCATCTACACATTATTGTTGTTGGTATATACATATATGCTCATCTGACTGTGGCACTCCTTGATAAAATTCAGGATGTCTCCGCGAAGACAGCCAGCCAATATACGAACTTTGGTTCGTGACGACGACCATGTGAGATATGAGGCCACAGTCTATGACACATAATGTGAGCCCCTTTTTCAAGGTGGGCCGGTAGCAGCACACCCACCTGTTGAGCAGTAGACAGTTTTAGTAGAGATGGTCGAGCTTGAGCATAGGTTGCGTGAGCTCTATGAGTTCAAGCGGTAGAGACCACTGAGGTTCGGTGGTGAGCCAGACCCTCAGGTAGAAGAGGTTTGGTTCGAGGTAGTGGTTCGCCTTTTCAGGCTTGTGCAGACACTGGCAAATCAGAGAGTGGATTGGGAAGCCAACCTTTTTCAGGGATCATCTTGGTGTTGGTGGAGTCTGGTGACTCAGCATCTTGCCGAGTCATCGCTTTCGTGGGGAGACTTTCAGTTTTTGTTCCTGGAGGAGTTTTACCCTCCTGCTTGTGCTCCGTTCGGATTCAGAATCTCCTTCAATTTCAGTAAGGAGGGATGATGGTGGCCGAGTACGTGACTAGTTTCACAGACCAAGCACACATTTACCTAGACTTGGTTCATGATGTCAACATTCTAGAATAGAAGATTGAGCAGGGTCTCCTCCAAGAGATTCGTGCTGTCATAGTGCCCATGTGCATTTCCAAATATGCAGGGGTGCTAGATAACGTGCTGGTGATAGAGATCTTCTTGTCACATTCTAGATTTGATGTTGGAAGTAGGCACGTTGGAGCTGATACTTCTACCACAACTAGTGGGCGTCGTCAAGCAGGACCTCGACATAGGTGGCTTTCAAATAACCGGACTCAGGGGAATGGTCATACACCACAGTGGCGTCAGAGGTCACCAGTATAGCCTAGAGAGAGTAGGTGCTATTATTGCGATGGGACAGGTCACCTCGCACAAGACTGCCCAACTAGGCATGTAGAGAGATTCGGGAAGGAAGCACGTGCACCACCACGATAGAGGTAGAGCCATGATCAGAGTACTACCCATAGAGGTGGTTCTAGCAGAGAAGCGAAAGGAGTTGGAAGTGGGGGACAGCTTTACGAGATCTTCCCATCAACACTAGGCGGTCCACGTCAGGCTTTGGGAGATGACAATTGCGACCACAGATAGCCACGATCCTTGAATGTCTACGATCCTACAGAGCATGAGGTGGTAAGAGGTACACTCTACAGCTCTTCTACTTATTTGCAGTAGAATAGTTAGGCTCTATGTGTTAAATGATTTCCTCTCTACTCCTTGCTTGACGTGTTACTAGGATGGCACAGGGCGTCGGTGTAACCCAATGTTGGTATAATAAAAGGCATGTGACCATTTCCTTTAGTCGATGGTGTCGACACGAACGCTTTCCGAGCGTTTAAGAGAGTATTAGTTGTGAGACCTGGACTATGAAATCTTGTGTGACCAGATATCCTGGGGTGTTCACCATATAAATATTCTGAAGGAGGGAATCACCAGGACTTTTTCCAGGTGCGGGCGGTGATTCTAGTCGCAGCGTGCGACATAGGGGTTCGGTTGGGGAGGTGAGATACCCTCGAGGTCCTTCGTACCATTTGAGACCATGCAAAGGGATGGCGAGGTTCTCTACCTCCTTGCCCTAACCCCAAAAGATAGTTTGGGTGCATAGCATCTCCCGCGTGACTCACCTAGGGAAATGTGTGTGTGCTCCCATCCACGTCATCAGCAAGGGCCGACCTCGCGTGAATAGATCAATCCTTTGGTCTGTGTGTGGTGGCGCAGAGCTATGCAAGAGTTCTTCTGGGCTTAGTACACTGATTTGTTCACTGGTTTTTTTAGGGACGAAATGCTTGATGGAGGTAATCATGTAAAAAACCAGTTTTTTGCTGTGAAAGAGTTCGGAATATTCTTGATGATATTCCAGAGCAGCGACTTCAGACGACGTGCGATTCTGAGCCCCGGAGTGTCCGGAATTAAATTTTTCAGTGTGTTCACAGTGGAAATGCCAAATAAATTGGATAACTCCTAAACGGTGATTCGAATTAGAGATCTGAGTGTACGGATGGGTCTAAAATGGGGTGTTTACCCTAGGAACATCATAAAACTTGTCGGCGCAGGACGTTTGGACACCTCGCTCTCTTTCGGAATGATAAATGGATAAATTAATTAATTTATTTATTCATTTAATGGTGAAACTCAAGATTCTATTAAAAGGTGGTTCGGATTGGAAAACTGAGGGCACTGTTGGGTCTGTAACGTTCCGTTTACCATAGGAGGGGTGTATGTTTTGCGGTCGTGAGCCGTCTGTGAAAAATGGTCCCAAGGGCGTTTTCTTAATTTGGCGGATTGCAGTGTTCAGCTTTATAACAGTCAAACTGAAGCTCAGAATCAAATTCTAAAACCTCTGTTGTGCTCAGGAGGTGGTTTTTACCCTAGGGGGAGCTTAATCCTTACCATGCTAGAGGTTTTGGGTGTGGATGTTTTAGGGGTCGGGACTTTTAATTATAGAGTTTATTTATTTAAACTCTCCCCTTCTCCCCTTCCTCCCCATTTATCCCCCGTGGAGAAAACTTCTTCACTATCCTCTTCCACTCCGGCAAGGCACCTCCGGCGAGGCAACTCTGGCAAGGAAGCGGTGCGGCAGCGGACTCTCCTTGAAGCTTCGGGCATCGCCCAAGAGGTAGGAGTCATTTTTGTTTCTTTTTATTTCCTGCACCATGTTCGTCCTAGTTTTCCATTGTCAAATTTCTACCTGATATTCGATCCAAGCCCATAGTTGTGTAGATCTTTTCCGAAACTTTTTGGAATACTATCTAGATCGAATTTTTGACCACTGGATCGTTTCCGGTGGTCCTCTGATGTTTTTCGGCCACGAGGACGGTTTCCGGTGATGGTGTGATGGCAGTGGCGGTGAGCTCCTTCGGCGGTGTCAGTGGGCGCATCAGGCGGCAATGTCAGCGGAGGACGGCGTGGTGGTGAGCCCCTCTGGTAGGCGGTGATGCAGCCGGTGTCCCAGGCAGCCGACGCTGGCGTAGGGCACAAGGGGGAGGGGGGCCGCGAGGTGCGTGACCCCTACCGCGTGACCGCAACCTGCATAATGAGTGTCCCTGTATGGAAACAAGACCGGCCATGAGGGACAGTCGTGGTGGGGGCGGCGACGCGGCCTGTGGAGATCCATGGGAGCCACTGGTCGTGGTTCAGCGTGCCGCCCAGAGAGGGGCGGACCGGACCGTTCTGGCCCAGGGTTACCCCCCCCCCCAGGATTTTGGACGCCCTTATATTGAGCTACGATTGTCTATTTTGTGTGTCGTCTGCGGAGACGTGGACCTGACATCGAGGTAGACTCATTGGGGTGGTTTAGGTGTTTTCTCTTCCATGACGAGGGGCTTGGGGGGCACAACACGTGCGTAAAGTAGCTAAGTGGGCTTCCCATGAATTCTTGTTTTGGACGGAATGGACGCGTCCGATGTCTGTTTTATGCACTGTCAGTGGTGTTGGGACCCTAGCACCGAGGCAGAGCATTCCAGGGTGTTTTCAGGCATTGAAGCCGTAGTTGAGGCATGGACCCCATGTCCTGTCTTTTGAGCTGCGTGTAGCGTTTAACGACTTTCTCACCGGGCACACGTTCGGGGCGTGCGAGTAGTCGATTCTGGATGTTTTTCCGAGGCGATTACAATGGTGAAATCCACCAGCTATAATTCCACACGCTAATGCGGTCCCCACGAGGGCCGTTTGGGCGTTGACGTTGATTTTCCATCTCTATCAACAGGAGACCATTTTGGACAAGTGAATAGTCCATTTCATGTACTTTTTTGGGAGGATCACAATGGTGTGATCTGTTCGTTGTGTTTTGGGACTAGGATGTGGGTCCAATGAATCGCCGCTCGTGGGCGGTGTGCTAGAATGCATCTTTTTCTCTGAATATCTCTTCCACTCAAGTGAGTAGTGATTTTTACATGTTTTTCCTAGAGCATTTCCATGGCGCAGTTCTTTAGACCTTTTTTCGGGGACGTGGTGTGGGGCCCACCAGACCGGACAACAGTGAATAGTACCTTTTTCACCAGGTGTCCATTTTGGTCGATTGAGTACTCAATCCCTTGGGTTTTTCCACGGGGATCAAAGCGGTGTGACCCATTTGTTCAATTTCGGGATCTTGAGGTTGGCCCTACACGGGTTGGTTATAGTGAAAAGTACATTATTCACCGGTTGACCGTTCATGCGAGTAAGTAGTCTACCTCGCGTTTTTTCCACGAGGATTACAATGGAGTAATCTGTTTTGGTGAGCGGAGCCTCATACATGATCTTAATAAATGTGTAAATGTGATGGTTCCCCGATGGGGGTTCTTCTACCGTGTTTGTAGAAAACGTCTGGCATGTGATCGAGTGAACTCATGGGAGTGAGGTTGGTTTTTAATGTGATGTGGTTGACTGTGCCTCAGTCGTTGAGGTGGAAGGTTGTAGTTTTTATGTCACACATTCTCTTGGATGTTGGGTACTGGGTGAATGTTAGCCTTTGGGCTGGAACGTGGTATATTCTGGGAGTATACGGAAAAGCTTGTAGGTACAAGTGTTTGTTTGTACCTGAGTATGTTTGTGCGCTTGGATGGGGTTGAATTGGGGACACATGTCGTGTGGGCCCCATGTGTGTGTTGTGTTCTGCTCTGCGTACTTTTGACCTCTCTCGATGTAGAGGGTTCCTCTCTTCTCGTTTATTGTCCAGCGGGGTTGAGTTTTCCCCTGACACTGTGCTCGATGGTTTAGATCAGCAGTGTTGAGTGGTTTCCCCTGGTTTTGTTCTGGAGAAAGATGGTTGGGTGACACCCACTCCGTGTTCATTTGTCCAGTGTTGTACCTTCCAGTAGAGATGGCCAGAGTAGTTTTGGGTTTACCCTCTAGTGGGGATGGGCAGTGGGTCGCTCATCGTCTTCTTAGGGTTTATCCTCCAACAGTGTTGGGCAGTGGGTTGCTCATGGAATTCTCAGGGTTTAACCTCTAGCAGAGACATGGCAGTGGGTCACCCAATGACTCTTGAGGGTCTACCCTCCAGCAGAGACTGGGCAATGGGACACTAATCATCTTGATTCAGGTCTACCCTCTAGCAGGGATGGGCAGTGGGTCACCAGTCGACTTGTTCCGGGTTTACCCTCCGGCGGGGATGGGCGGTGGGTCGCCCATCAACTTATTCCAGGTCCACCCTCCAGCAGGGTTGGGCATTGGGTCACCTAATGATGTATTAGGGTTTAGCCTCCAGCATGGCTGGGTAGTGGGTCACCCAATATCTTATTAGGGTTTAACCTCTAGTAGGGTTGGGCAGTGGGTCACCCGATATCATATTATGAACTACCCTCCAGCAGGGTTGGGCAGTGGGACACACATCGACATTCCTGACTCAGTCCATTATCCTAAGCTATTCTATGACTTACCTCCATGATCACCGGAGCATGACCCTTGGTTGTATTGGTCGGTGATGGAACAGATTTGATTTTGAGGTGACCTCTCGACTGTGGGGTCGTGATGAGGTGTGGTTTGACATAACCCAGAACTCTCAAGTACGATAGGCACTTTCCACACCGAGACGCATCCTTGTGATGATACCTAAAACCATGTGGGTGAGTTAGTGCCACCCAAAGCAGATAGTGTGGAGGTGCGGTGATTTAAGCCCCTGACTTGCAATTTGGGGTAGACGTGCGATATGCTGAGCATTGATGGTGTTTACTTTTGGGAATATTGGCGACTCGCATTCTTGGGATGAGCTACGGGATGGAGATCCCATTACGATATTGTTCGGGATTCTTTTTGAGAATATGTATTTGTATATACCATGTTCTAGTACCCACTTCTTGGTTTTTGGCTACTCTCCTTCCAGGAGAGTCGAAGAGGCGCGGGGTATGCCACGTCTGTTCCGTGTCTAGCTTCTCGTTGTTGGACGAGTCTACTCTCCTGTTATAGGTTGTGACGACTCGACGAGAAGTTCATATTCTCACCATTTCCATCTTCTTATGTTTGGACGAGTCTACTTCCTTTCTCTTGTTGGATTGAGTTGGACTATTTACTTCACTTTTAGATGTACTCCTCTATTATTCTATGTTCTCTCTACTGCTCACCCTTCTGTATCTCCTTTGTTTCTCTCTCGAGCCTTCGGTGTATCCTACTGAGTATTTATATACTCACCCATGCTTGGTCTTTGCCCTCACTTGGTGTGCCTCTATAGACGACAGACAAGTTGGTTGTGACGTCAGAGGAGCTTAGGAGCATGGGAGCTTGGACCACATGCGGTGGTCAGAGTCGAGTTCCAGGTGGGGGACCCTTCTAGCTGTTTTATTTTTGTTCACCTATTACCGGGATGTGTCACCTTTCTGGTTGGGCACGTGTTTCCACTTTTTCTTTTCAGTTTACATTCTGTACTTTCTTTCTACTTTTAGTGGTCAATACACATTGTGGTTTATTTATAGAAACATTCCTTTACCTTATTCATCTTTTCTCTTTTACTCTGCACTTTTTCATTGAGTTTTTTGTGTGTGTGTGTACAGGTACTCAGGAAAAGGCCTCCCCGAGTTGTTTATCCTTCGACACTTATCGCTATCCCCTAGCCTATGGAGGCGGTCTTGGGGTAGTGGGTACTCGAGCCTCGAGTAGGCTCAGGTCGTGACAAATTATGTAGTATTTCACCATTAATAGAATGGCATTATCGATGTTGGATACGTATGGATTACCGTCTGCACGAACTTGATGATATTCAGTCCCCATTGTAACCATTCAAGAATAATTATCATTTATTGATTAAATATAATGTTTTAGAACCTAATTATAACAACCCTGATTTTATTATGAACCTAAACATGATTTATTACATTTTCACTTTACGTGATACAACATGGAAGATCAAGAGGTCTAGAGTCTTTATGGAATAAGTTCATTATATAACAACTTAAAACGTGAAATACAACATCTTAATTGAAAACATCATTTACATGTCAATTACATTTCCTCATACATAACATTGAATGGGAAATCCTAAGGACACACAAAAGAAAAGGGTGATCTATAAATCTCTGTAAGGGAATAAACATGGAATAACATGAGAAATATAATATATGTTAGAAAATTGGCATATCAATGGAGAACAAGAGAAATATGAACATAATGTCATGATAATGCATGATATTCAAATCAGGGAAATGTGGAAAGAACACATAACATGAAATTAGCATTAGCCAAGGCTCGTTGCTCATGGTGTATGAGTAAACTATCATTGCAGATGTTTCACGACTAGATCCTTGTTGCCCTTGAATTAAGATGAGTCAACACTCAATACAAATGACGTATCAAAACACTATACTTTTCCCAATTCATTGAAAGACTAATAAGGAACACTCTTCTAAAACATTTCATTTCATTCATATGTGTTGCACGTGGATCATGATTCATCGAATCAATAATTTTGTTTTATTCTATCATAAAGGAATGTAGAATAAATATATGAATATCTATAATCAATAAGTAAATGTTCATAAAGTTGAATACCATTGATAGGGAAATTTACATGGTATTCATTCTATAATGGCACTTGATTGGAAAATCATATTGCAATTTTCGCAGCATAGCAGGGTGAAATAAGAACTCATAAAAATTCGTTGATGATAGGGAAAGGGTTGTATCATCAAATTTTCCAGAAATGAATATTAATGGGGTCATATAGATACATGTCCCAACAATTGAAATGGTATTTAGATGCAGAATACAAAATATTTACATGGATGTAAATGAGGAGAGAGAAATAACTCAGGGAATTTTTGCATGGTAACTGGTGTGCATGGGAGGCAATAATGAGAGGGAATGGGGGCTCCCTTCATCAAAAAATAAAAAATGTATTATGGGGGAGGTGAGAAATCATACTCTATCTTTTGTAATTGAAATAAAAAGGGATGAAAAACTAAAAGAAAATTGGACGAAAATGAGAAAGGAAGAAACCCATTACCTGTATGTGTGATCCCAAAGGCTTGAGAGAGGATTCTTTTGAGATCAGGACACTAAAAGAGGATTCCTATAAGATAAGGGTAGGATTTGGTCCAACTCCAAAGTCATTGACTATTGAGGTAGTGAGAGCTATGGTGTGTTAATATAAGAAAAGTGTGGGATTTCATTATTATTTTGGTTTGGGACATCGCACATTAAACTAATCAATCACACAAACCAGACCATGGGTTATTCCTATTATTTTTTAAAAAGGGGAGTGGAAAAAATATTTTATAAGTCCAATGGCCTAAATTCTTAATATAATATGGTTTCTTAGTAGAAGTGAGTCACACTCCCATTGAAAACAATTTACAAAGTCAAATTTTTTATAAACTTTGAAGGGACAACTTATGCTTTGTAAAATAAATCAAAAAAACAAAAAATAACATTATACGAATGGTAAACCATATATTGTACAAACATAATGATTAATTTTTTTTATTAAAACACTATTGGGCCATCATGATGTCATAAAACATATAATATATTTAAATAGTACGTAATTTTTACCCAATGATTTGAATGTCTCAAAAAATTATGAAAAATTCAATGTTGGATTATTTCAAAATCCTAATTCCCAAAATAATATTCAATTTTTCTGAATAATTTTATAATTATGTGAAAATTTACTTTTGAAAAAAAAATGACATTTAATGAAAATTAATGGGTTTGGACAAAAACTACTTTCAAACCATAATAAAATTTGCAATCGCATTCATAAAATGTTATGTTCATTTATATTTAATAAAAATAAATTTAATAATAATAGTAATATTTTCTTAAAATATTACATAATTAAAAATTCCAATAATTAATCAAAATATATTTCTTAGTTGAATATTTACTAAAAACACTAAATCATCATTAAAAACTATTTGCAAAGTAACAATAAAAATATTAATGCACATTCATTAAACAAAAATAATGTAAACAATCATAGTTCTATGGGATTGTGAAATAACTCTTATAACACCCACATATGATCGAAGAGTATGATATACAATGGTGACAGAACCTTGGGGTTATCAGAGAATATTTCTCGGGTGGTAACGACTATTAACATCCTCTTCTCATGTTGTCAGTTTCGATCAAGCATAACATGTTCATGCTCATCTTGGTATTAGTTAAGAGAAAATCCAAATGACGCCCCCTCTTTTCTACACTCCAAAAAAAGGGCTTCGTATGGGGAATGTATACTAATTGAGGCCAACACATCTTTTTTTTGAGTAAATTGGTTTTGTTAATGTCCTATATTGATACGAATCATGTGATAATAGTTCAACTGTGATATTAGCAATGGTAATAATTCATAACAGTATTTTAAAATACAGTAACATAAAAACAATGATCTTCACATTTAATATAACCATAAAAAGACACTCAAATAGATCTAGAATAATTTCTATTATTTAATGTTTTATTTGTCACAATATTCCCCCATTATGAAAATTCACCCTCAAAATTTCATTTTTGGACTAAAAAAATCGAGTATCTTATCTTCATCATTTCCTCTGATTCACACATCCCTTATTCAAACTTTTGGGTTTTTTACATCACCTTGATTAGTAGAATTGTTTTATATCATATAACTTTTTCTCTAAGATCTATGATTTTCACCGGTTTCTCGTCGTAATTAAGATCATCCTCTAGATGTACTACCACTGAAGAGAGTATATGTGAAGGATCTAGTATGTAATTTAGTAAGAGGGATACATGAATGATATCATGTACATCATCTATGGTAGGTGGAGGTGTTGGTCTATAAGCCACAACCCCAACACGATCAGGTATCATGAAGGGTCCAATGTAATTATGATGTAACATACCATACCTTCCAATCCACTTATACATATTCCATGTATATATTCATAATAATACCACGTCTCCATCATTAAAATATAGCTATCATTGATGGTTATCTCATAATTCTTCAATCGAATCTAGGCTTCCATGATATATTGCTGAATGGTTTTCCCCTTCTGAGCTATTTCATTTCCATTTCTAGTCCTAGTATCTTACGCTCAACAATATCATCCCAACATGCCGAATTATACACCTCTTTCTTTATAGGGCTTCAAAAGGTTCAATTTTGATGCTTGAGTTGAAACTGTTATTGTAGGTGAATTTAACGAGTGGATGATTTTGGTCCCACCCTCCTTTGAAATCCATAGAAGATGATCTAAACATTTTTCCAGTGTTTGAATGGTTCACTCATATTGGCCATCAGTTTGATGATGATAGGCCATACTATGGTTCGGTTCAGTATCTATATCATGTTGAAGACACTTCCAAACCATAGAAGTGAATCATGTATCTAGATCATAAACAATAGATAGTGGTACTCCCTTCAGCCTTACAACATCACTGAAATACATCCATTACTATTGATCCAATGAAAAATCCTCCCAAATTGTTATAAATTGATCAGAATTTTTAAAACGATCGAAAAGAACACAGATTGCATTTTTTCCTTTAGATGTATTCGGATGTCTGTTGAAAATGTCCATGGTGATGTTCTCCCATTTCCATGATTGTATGGGTAATGGTATCATCATCACCTTAGACATCTACCTCTATACATTCACGTAATGACACACCAAACACCTTGATGTATACTCACCAATCACCTTATTCGTATTATACCACCAATAATTATTTCAGAGATCTCTATTGATCATTTTGTTACCTGTTTGAATAGAGAAATTTGAACTATGTGAATCATCCTAATGTTTCTTCTTCATCTCTGGACTTGATAGAACACTTATTATTTTCCAAAATCTTACAATTCTTTTTTTATTATCATTAAACTCTGATGATTTCACTTTTCTGATAGCTTCAACATTATTTTGAATTCCCACATCATCCATTTGAGTATCTTTTAACCATTTCAAAATATATAGTTGAGAAATTATTTGTGAAATGAATTATGATGTTCCTTTATTTATGATTGTGATGACCATATTCAAGATGTCTATGGTGATTATATCCTTCTCGATTCTATCGGGTTATTTCTACATAAATCATCCTCCACCTTGTTCGATTTCCCATTATGGTAATTGAATGATATGTTATAGTCTTTGATCAGATCTAACCATCTTCATTGGAGAATGTTGAACTCTTTCTTTGTGAATATATATATTTGATGATTTTATGGTCCATATATATTTCACACTTCTCCCCAAAGAGATAATGCAACAAAATATTTAAATCAAAGATCACCGTAGCCAACTCTTAATCATGTGTTGGATAATTCTACTCAAGGAGATTCAATTACCCTGAAGCACATGCAATGACTTTTTCATTTTTCTTCCACACACATCCTAGGCCCTACATCAAGAATCACTAAAAATCACAAAATTTTCTCCAATTGTGTGAAAAGTGAGAACTGGTGCAGTGATATGCCTCTTTTTCATCCCCTTGAATAATTCTTTGCATTAATATCTCCCAGAAATCTATACACCCTCCCATGATATCTTGGTATGAGGGTTGGACATTCCTGAGATATTTCTCACAGATCATCGATAATATCCCGATAACCCTAAGAATTATCAAATATCTGTTACTGATTTTGGTCTCATCCATCCCCCAATTGCATCTGTTTTGGAGGGAACCGTAGATATCCCATTTCTTGTGATGCTATGGACAAAAAATGAGACATCCTTCATACAGAACTTCAACATCCTATACATTACTTAATGATTCTCCCTCCGAAAATTCTCTTGTAGAGTCCATAGATGATCCTCAAGATCATCCATGGTTTTGGAGTATATTAAAATATCATCTATAAACACTACCACAAATTTGTCAATGTAATCCATAAGACTCTATTCATCATGATCATGAATAATTATGTAGAATAAGTTAGTCTGAATGGAATTACTCTGAATTAATAGTTCATGTAGCATGATCGAAATTTAGTTTTGGTGATATCATCATTATTCAACCCTACATGATAATATCATGACCAAAAATCTACCATAGAGAAGTATAGTACTCCATGCAGCTGATTGAACATGTCATCAATTAGTGGGAGATGATACTTGTTCATTATTGTGATTTTGTTAATCTCATGATAATTGATGCAATGGAGAATTGATACATCTATCATTATGATGATGAAGACTGGTGAACCCCAAGGTGAAGCACATGTATATATAATCCCATTATCTAGATTCTCCTATAGCTATTTCATTATCTCCTCAAGCTCCACAACATCCATTCTATACGAATCCTGGATTTTTTAAATGCCCTAGGTATAAAATCAATTTATAATTCAATATATTTTCTTAGAGGAAGTACAAACAATTCTACATGAAACACATCAGCGAATTACCTCAGAATAAGAATGTTTTCAAGGATGGATGCCTCCTTTGACACAATCTTCTGAGCTAATTATACAAGCTCATAATGCAGTAATATCCACAATTGTCAAGATGATGATAAATAAGATTAATCTTTATATTATCACTGATAAAGGATCGTGGGTCGATTTTCCACATGGAGAGTGATTACCCTCTCATGGAAATTTATGATGGATCTATATAAGGAAATCTAATCCATCTCAAGAATAGAATAAAATTATACCAGGGGGAGTATTATGAGGTATACTATGAAATTCATCCACATATTATGATATAGTGGAGTTATATTAATGGGATTCAATGAATTCCCCATTTGTCGTTTTCTCTGTCATCTTTACTTCTATAATTTTTAGTGTCCCTAGTATTGTTCAACTAATCTTTGAGGATATAAAATAATTCATACAAACTAAATCAAAAACTATATTCTCTATTTATGAATAAATAACTTGTGTGTCTGTCACCACTTCACTATCGGGGTTCACTTCAACAGTATTTATGGAAAAGCTATCCCTTACAACCTTGAATATTGTTGGTTGCCTCTGAAAACCCTCGACAATTGGAACTGATTTTCAAGACACCCTGGTTTTTTTGCAATTGTAGCAATGAACAACATGTTGATGTTCAAACAGATCATTCATCTCTTTTATTGTAGCTGTGAGATTTTCTTGTCGGTAGTCAACAGTTAGGTGTGCTTCTCTTTATCACCTAAACCATTTCATTTTCCCATTTAAAAATTTCTGGTGTGCTTGTGTCCACACCATTGGAATATGGGGTGCTGGATATTCTTAACAACATTGTATTTATCCATAAGACCACTAGAATTGATGTCCATCATATGCTTATTTTCCCCATGATACCACTATGATTCTCCAATATCCATTTTGACATTGAGGGAAAATTAAAAAATTTCCTCATAGTTTTTGATGTCAGAGATTGTTATCACATTCTGTATTCTAGATTTCAACACACCAAACAAGCAGTAAACCAAGATTTTGGGTGTAATGACATAGACAAAGAGGTATCATGCAAGAACTATGAATTTTTCCTCATAGGCTCCAAAATATTAATTTTCTTTTTTTCCTAAGGGAATGAATGCCCCAATCCATCTTAAAGAAGAGTGTGCATGAAAAATATTTATCAAAAACATCCTTCAGAAATCCTTCCATTCGAATTCCTTGATCTACTCCTCAGGAATCGTATTTTTTTATGAATTTCCACCATTGATCAGCTTCACACTCCATATGATAAGCATCCAGGATAACTATCTATTGTATAGAATAATGAAGGATGGTGATGATCTTTTCAATGGTGTTTTCCCATTTTCTGGCGATTGAGGGGTAGGATGATCCATTAAATGTAGGAGGCCCTAGTATCATGAAGCTCTCAATAGTGACTTTTTCTTTCTTTGGGGAAGATGAACATTCTTCTTTACCCATGATTCTATTAAAATAATTAGTTAATGGAGATATAAGAATGACAATGTTCACGATCCCCACTCCCATCAGATTGGGACTCTCATTAGCATAGTAATCACATTGATCTATCCATAAGTTATTATCTGGAGTCCTCCTATTACCAATCGTTGGCTGGAATAAATGTAATGTTAGGGGTTACAAATAAAATGAAATCTAGGGAAAAATGTAGTCTTATTAATAACATATATTTCATTTACTTATTAATCCTTATGATTCAATTTATTACATTCATGATCTACTTTCAAATATTTATTCTTTGTGGAATTTTTTTAACTCCCTTCATAAGGGTTCATACTATGCTTCTGAATTAACCAAAGAATATCCCACGTGTGTGTCGTAATGTAGAGTGGATTGTGGCCCGTTTTCGTGAACTTTTTCTTGTTCGAGTCTAGCTCAAAGAGGTGTTTTGGGTTTTACCCCTTGGATTCATTTGTGCCAGAGCCACCTCTACCATCTCGCATCTAGACAGGGATGTATTTTCTTTATAAACAACTTACTCAATAATCATAAATACATAGGGATTTTTTTATTATACTTATTCTTGTCTCTATGTTTTCACTAGGGTTTTATAATCTTAATCCTAAATACATCTAAACTTGTCCTTTGATACCAACTATAACAACATTTCTTTTATTGCAAACATAAACATGATTTATTACATAAAATCTTCACTTGATACAACATGGAAGATTGGGAGGTATAGTTTCATTGGGTATTAGTATCATCAGATAATTAATTAAAACATTAATTAACCCATCTTTATTAGAAATATCCTTTACATGACCACTTAATTCAATCTTATATAGCTTTGGGCGCGATAACCTGAGGACATGCATAAGAAATGGGTGAGCTGTAAAGGACTGTAAGGGAATAAAAATGGAAAAAAATGAGGAATACAATACATGTTAGACAATAGGAATATGAATTGAGCACAATAGAAACATGATCCTAAAGGCATGATAAACCATGATAATCATAAATTAGAAATGTGGCAACAACACTTAACATGGAATTAACATGTGCCATGGGTCATTGCACCTGGAGAATGAGTAAACCCTTAATGAAAATGAAGAATGAGTAAAACATTGTTTCACTTGAATTATAATGATTCCACACCCATTTCACATGACATATCATGATACTATACTTTACCTAATTCATTAGAGTGCTATTAGGGTGCACCCTTCTTAAACATTTCATTTCATGCATAAATGTGACACATTGATCAAACAACATCGAATCAATCATCTTCAATTATTCTCTGATAAAGGGATCTAGAATAAATACATGAATCTTTTAAATCAATATGTAAATGTTTATAAGGGATAATTGCATTTATAGAGAAATGGTCATGGTATTCACTACAAAAGGACATTGGCTATGAAAATTGTAGTGCAATTTCTGTAGAATAACGATGTGAAATTAAAACTCATAAAATTGGTTGATAGGAGAGAAATTGGAATCTCAACATATTTACATTAAATGGACAAAAATGTGGTCATGTAGATACATGTCTCTACAAACATAATTTAATATAGATGCGTAATACAAAAAGAATTACTTGGATGTAAATGAGCAGATAGAAATCCCTCATTATATTTCAGCATGGTAACAGGGGTATATGGGAGGAATTAATGAGTGAGAAAGGGGTCTCCCAAAAACAAAACATAAAGAGGTATGTATGGGGGATGTGAGTTATCATACCCCATCATTTGTAATTTAAAAGAAATGGCCATAACAACTTAATGAAAATTAGAAAAAATGAGGAAAGAAGAAATTCATTACATGGAATTTTGATCTAATAGGCTTGACTGAGGCATGAGGGAGGATTATTGGGAGCTTGGGGAACAATGGGAGAATTATAGATAGAGGAGGGAAGGGGTTGGTTGAGCTCCAATGGCATTTAATGAAGTGGAAGTGAGAGCTTGGGTGGGTTTATTTAGAAAAGGAGATAGAATTATTTATTATTTAGTTTTGGGACACCAAACATTAAACTAATCAAAAATAGAAACCTACCCATGTTATTTACCATTTTTTTTCCAAATGGAAGTGGAATAAAATATTTTATAAGGAAATTGTATGAAAATTTTAAAATAATCATGTTGCTTATGAGAATGTGAGTCACACTATCAAGGAAAATAATTTAAAAAAACAAAATGTTTTATAATCCAAGAAGGGTCCACTAAATCTTTGTAAAATAAATAAAACAAAACCCAAAATTACATTATTTTAAATGTAAATCATATATAGGACTAAAAAACGTTTATATTATTTAATTACATAACTATTGGATCATTACGAGGTCATAAAACACATTATATATTTAAATGGAATTTATTTTTTACCCAAAAATTATACTGTCTTAGAACATTATGAAAAATTTACCATTGGAAAATTTCAACATCGTGATTCCGAAAAAATTATTCATTTTTTTGAATAATTTTTCAAATATGTGATCTTTTACATTAAAAATTAAAACCAATATTTATAAAAAATCATGGGTTTTGACAAAAAAACTGCTTTCAAACCGTAATAAAAATTAAAAATTGCAATCATAAAATAATATGAGGAGTTATATTTAATAAAAATTAATTTATTAATAATATAAATATTTGATTAAAATAATATTTAATTAAAAAATCCATTAATTCATCAAAATATTTTTCTTATTTGAATATTAACTAATAATATTATTTGATTTATAAAAACAATATACAATGTAACAATAATAAAATAAGTCCACAATCATTATATAGAAAATATGTACATAGTTATAGTGCTAGGGTCTTAATAAATAACCCCTTATAACACCCTCATAAGACTGATTAGTAAGGTGTGCGACACTGACAGACTCTTGGGTTGGATCAGATAACATTGCTCAGGTGGTAATATCTATTAACTTCCACTTCTCCCGTATTCAGTTCTGGTTAGGTTTAACGTGTTCAAGCTCAGCTTGGGACTAGTCAATATTGAATCTCAATGACACCACCTTCTTTCCATGGTCTAACAAGTTTGATTTGCAAAGGGAATTTATACTCAAGGATGAAATCACTTCCTTTGTTTGAGTAAATTGGATTTGTTAAAGCCCTGTATTTATAGAAATCATTTTATCACTTTTCAACGACAAAATTAGCAATGGTCACAATTCATAATGGTAATTTAAAATACATAATCATAAATCCAATGAATATTACAATTTATATAACCATAAAAAGACATTTAATTATATCAATAGGAATTTCCATTATTGGTAGTTTGGGTCCTTGAAATAATATCATTCAGGATATGAATCAAATACATCTTATTATAATAAACATGATTTATATAACAAAAAATATAATGGAATACGAATTAGTTACCACCCAAAACAATGATACTACTAAAATATTATTAATAAAAAAAATTAGAATATCCTATATAATATCATATTTCTGTATGTGGTAATTGTATAATTTAATAAAAAAATAAATTATTATACCAGAGGTTATCATACCCTCTACAAATGAAAATTTAATGTTAAGGGTTAAATCCTCAATCTAATTGTTATCCTATATACTTTTGTGTGTGTCAAGACCCCCTCCCCACAAATTGTACCCTTCTGGGGCTGGCAATCTGAGAAGGGAGATAATGACCCCAGAGTCCCACCTGTAGTAGGCCCCGGGTTGGCGACTAGAACCGAGGGTATAATAACACAAAAATGGGAGGCATTACCTTCTAAGAGAACACACGCAGAAGAGATAGATAAGATAGACACCAATCAACTCCACAACAAAACTGGAAATATGAATGTAACCCAAGTGCAAAAATGGAATGTCGAGCAAATGTACTACAACAAAAAAGGGGAAAAACTGGAATTACCCAATAGAAAGTAAAACAGCTGCAACTACAAGCCCAAACTGCTCCTACAACCCCAAGATTTCATATAGATGCTAGATATCCAACCTACTCCAAATGACCTAAAAAAATTTATATATCTGTATGGTTAGTATAACAACATACTCAGTAGGATCCTCCTTGAATCATCTCTTGAAAAAGTAAGGAATGCATGATAAATCATAGTTAACAACAAGTGAAACTACTCATCACCTAACAGGTATACTACGTTCCCATCCTTACCATGGATTCTCTCACAGTGTAACACATAAAATAATGTATCATATAATAAAGAATATCAAGGGTACCATGCTACTACTTCCCCACTGGTTTTCCGCTTTTACCCAACATCGCATGTCCTTGGAATCACTCTCCAAAAATGCATTCCCGTAGACACCTGGGCGAATCACCACACCATCCTCATAACCAAAAGTAACCCAGTAGTTCCTGGGATACACCACAGCTCCCATAACATGTATCATACGTCAGGTATTATACCTCAATCCATTACAGCCCATACACAGAGTAATGATACTCAATCCATCACATCCTATACACGTTACACCTATAGTATTCCTTAGTATACTATATCCAGAATATATGTGTGTGAATAAAAAAAGCCCTTATAGCCCTCTACACTCATAAATGGGGAAAACTAACCATTGTGACTAATGGAATAACTACCTACCAAGAGAAGTGAGGGGGCCAAAGGGGGAAGTCAGCCCTTCATCCTCCCTCTGGAATGTTGGGGAAAACACACCCATGGGGCTTAGAATCCACAGGAAGACCATTTCCCTTACTGACAGGGTGGAGTAGCATATAGAAACACAAAATGTACAAAAAAAATATTATATCCCACAACCACACTACGGGCATAACCTATTCTTAGACACAACTGCAGCTAACGTCTCTCAGACTTTGGGATGAATCTTCTAAGACTAGGTATCCTATAAGAACACAACCATTTAAGGAGATTTATTAGATTACTTCATTCCCATTTTATTGATTCCATTGTACATTATTTAATTCCTTAAACATTAATAAACCATGAAAAAATCCACATTAAATTTAATTTGCAACACCCCCAAAGTCAACTATTTCCTTCAAAAAATTTCAACCTCATCATTATGTTCTAGAAACTCCAACCCCATGGGTTAACACCATTTATTCAATTATTCATTACAGAATTATTTTCCCATATTTCCAGGTATTCTACAAAATCATTCTATGCTACTAAACACAGTGGGGATATACCTGGTGAGTAGATGTACTACTCGTCGAGTATTTGCCGCCTATAGCAAGAGCGTAGACCCATCCTCCCTTGAGAAGCTTGACATGGAATGTATGCAGAATCCCTCACCTGCCTTTAACCCATTTAGGAGAAGGGTAAGAAAGACCAGCTGCCTTGAGCAGTAGGAAAAAGTAAATCAAATAACCAACAAAATAACCAGTAAGAAACCAACAATCACGTCCATCCCATTTCATCATCCCAGGTGTCCTATCTGACACCCACATGAATAAATCGATGCATCTCGCCGCATTAGGGATCATCTACTGCCACAACCAAAAGGCCACTATGCCCCCACATATCACAAAAAACATCCAAGATCACATCACATCACAAGCATCTGGAATGAAACCATCACATCAATTGGCTCTAGGCCCTTTAACAATAAAGATGGTAACATAGACCCCTTCAAATAATTATCAAACAATCAAATAATTAAACCATTCTGAATTAACAGGTTTATAACACATTGGTTCCAACATTGGGAAACCTAGCAAGTAAGATATCACAAAAGATTAAACATGCTTACTACACCAATTTGATTAACATGAAATTGCAACAACAACTGGATTCATTTTCGTGCATCTTTATCCTTATCCAAACAATTATCAATTAAATCCCAATTTACGGTCTTTACCAATTTCCTTCAAGAACGAACAGAAAATCAATGCAATCATAGATATCACACTATCTAGCTTAACATGAGACAATAACATTAGATCGACATCAATTTATTTATACGGTTAATATATTATATATCTCTATTACATTTGTCATCCAGGGGGATTAAAAAATATAACAATACAATTGTACGTAAAAGAAAGAGAAGTAATGAATCCCATACTACAAGGTTTTTGAAAAATACCCGAACAACGAAGAACGCACAAGAATTCCAAGTTGATTCTCCAAAATCCCACCTTAGATATAACCTCCTATAAAGATCAATACCAAATCACAACATATTTGGAATCCACACACATATAAATTCACATAATGGGAGTATATCTAAGAAATTCATTGAAGATGAGAAGTATATCTAAGTAGATCTAAGAAACCAAACATGAATGATCACATACCCCAAGAAACTGAATTCTATTCCCCACGAGAAGACTTTGGATCGCCTCCAAAACAGTTGGGAGATGTTCTCCTACCTTAAAGGAAAGGGTATTCCTGTGTTATGTCTTCTTAGGTGCGTAATGAACCATTTAGATGCAAAACTAGTTTGATACACAAATTTAGGATCAAATATTAAATGCCCTCATGGTTAGTCCGCACGGTTTTCCAAACGGTGTGCCAACTGTTTGTTAGCTACTGCATTTCCAAACACTCCTCACATGGTTAGTCTACACGGTTAGCCAAACTGTGTGCTAACTGTGTGTTAGCCACTGCCTCTAACTCTACCATCTCATGGTTTCGGCCGCATGATTTATAAAAATTGTGCGCCTCCCGTACGAAAGCTATAGCCCTTTAGTTTTCCATAAAAGTCCTCCCAATCACACCCCAATCTCACCTTGACCTTCCAGAACACCTCTAAGTCAAATTTCACTATGTAATGGACTGAAGAGATCGGGTACATTACATTAGAAACCTATCAAAACATTCTCATTCACATGAATCCAAAACCCACCTAATGTGAAGACAAACAGGGTCTAAACAACCACTCATCGAGATACCTCTCAAAAGAGAGAAATCCACAAAAGCAATGTAGGGATCCATCACATACACATGAAACTTTCATAACCACAAAAGTTAAAATTATACATGATGAGAATCAAACATCAATCAACTCTGGGTACTGAGCACTTATCTGTGACTCACATTCCCAGATGCTCTCCTCCAAGCCACCGTGACGCCATATGACCCGAACTAAACGAATAGAATGCCTGGTCAACACCTTATCCTTGCGGACTTGGATCTCCAATGGTATTTCCTCAAATTTCTCATCATCATCAACATAGATCTCCCCTCAATTGATGATGTGAGAGTCGTCTTGAAGATAACGATGGATCCATGATACATGGAAACCATAATGTATCCAACTCATATGTTGGGGATGTTCTACTCGATATGCCACAACTCCAACATGAGATAACACCTTGAATGGCCCATCAAACCAGATAGAAATCTTACATCAAAGACCAATCCTTCACTGCCCACGATGGGGTGTCACCTCCAGAAACACATGATCCCCACAACTAAACACTATGGTCCTCCTTCTTTGATCGGCATCTGATTTCAGATGATATTTCACTAAAGTCATCCGCTCACGAATCACCTAAACCATCTCTATTGTATTCTTCACTAGTTCTGGTCTGAAAATTGCTAACACTCCGACCCCAGTACAGCACAACAGAGAACAGCAAGGCCGGCCATACAAGACTTCAAACGGCGCCATACAGATGGTGGAGTGAAAAATAATATTGTTACTAAAGTCCACCAAGGTTAAGTTACATATCCATGAGCCTCCAAAATCCATGACACAAGAGCGTAACATGTCTTCAAGAGTCTGGATGGTTCGCTCTGTCTGACCATATGTTTGATGATGAAAAGCAGTGATAAGGCATAGTTGACAACCAAAAGCATGTTGGAGACCTCTCCACACTCTGGAGGTAAAACGAGGATCACTATCAGCAATGATCATCCTAGGGACTCCATGAAGACTCACCACCTCCTATAGATATTTCCTTGACAAAACTTCCACTTATCTTGACTCCTTGATTGATATAAAGTGGCCCGATTTTGTTAAATGATCCACTACAACCCATATAGCATCATGTCCTCCCAGAGCATGAGGTAAACCAGTAACGAAGTCCATTGAGATGTCCTCCCAAATCCACGGAGTAATCTCTAATGACTAGAGAAGGCCACCAGGAACACAGTGTTTGACCTTCACCTTCTAGTAGACTAAATATCGAGACAGAAACTATGCAACCGCACACTTTAGCGCACGTCACCAAAACTGACTCTTCAAGGATCGATACATCATTTTCACTCCATAATGTACTACTAATGGCGATCTATGGAACACTCTAAGAACCTTCTCATGCATCTAAAAAGGGAAAAGAGGCATTCCATGATACAACACTCAGTGTTGTTCTTCTTCAGTCCGACCTTCAGGCGCCTCACCACAAACAAATCGGTCTCTCAAAACTTCCACCTCTAGATCTCCCAACTTGTACTCTTCACCATTCTGCCTCATGGATGAAAGTACCATCATCCTAAAAATATATCCTCTACCCCCAACTTCACCCATATCAAGAGGCAATGCTGAATGGTCTTCCATTACTCTCATGGAATCATCGGATTCACGCAAAACATCACTGCGTGACTTTCGGCTCAACACATCAGCTACCACATTCCCTTTTCCAGGTGTATAAGATATTTTGAAGTCATATTCCTGTAAGAAATCCATCTACCAACACTGTCGTATGTTCAAGTCATGGTGGTAAAAAACATACCTCAAAATATAATGATCGGTGAAAACAACAAAGCCCTCACCAATGAGGAAATGTCTCCACAACATCAGATCAAACACAATAGTTTCCAACTCAAGATCATGGATGGAATAGTTGCATTCATGGGGACATAACTGCCAAGGCCCATAACAAACAACTGAGCTTTACACCATGAGAACACAACCTAACCCCAAATTTGATGCATCGCAGAAAACATTAAACGAAACCCCTTCAGCTGGAAGAAAGAAGACTGGAGAACATACTAAAATCACCTTTAGATACTCGAAAGCTACTTGGAACTGATCAGTCCATATGAATGCCTGATATTTCTTGGTCAAAGATGTTATAGGGGTCATAACTCATGATAAATTAGCTATGAACCTCTTATAGTAGCTTGTGAGACCATGGAAATATCACACCTGAGACACTATCATGGGGGCTGCCCAAGACACAACTGCATCAATCTTCGATGGATCCACATATACTCCCGGTGGGGACAAAACAAGCCCAATGAAATAGAATTATCGAGCCCAAAACCCAGATTTTGGAAACTTCTCAAATAGACGATGTTTACGAAGAACTCCCAAAACAGCATATAGATGATCAATATGCTCATGTTCTGACATGGAGTAAAAAAGGTTGTCGTCTATGAAAACCACCAAAATGATGTCCATGAACTCATGGAACACAGCATTCATCAATCCCATGAACATTGTTGGAGCATTCTTCATGCCAAAAGACCTTACAACGAACTCATAATGCCCATTATGACAACAGAATGCAGTCTTCAGAATATCCTCATCCTTGACATGCATCTGATGATATCCTGACCTCAAGTCGATCTTTAAGAAACAACTTTCACCCTTCAGTTGATCGAATAAGTAATAAATCCACATAATAGGATAGCTATTATTTATTGTCACTTTGTTTAAGAGACAATAATAAAATGGAAACCGCAAACTTCCATCGACCTTCTTCATGAACAAAACTGGTGCACCCCACAGTGACACACTTGTCTGAACAAATCTGCACTATAACAAACCATCAACCTCTATATGTAGCTCTCGTAACTCAGAAGGTTCCATCCTATATGGAGACATAGAGATAGGAGATGATCCTAGATATAGCTCGATCTATAATTCCATCTCTCATCGAGGGGGTAAGTCTAAAACCTCTTCTAGAAATACATCAGGGTACTCCTCTACGACCCGAGGAAACACCAACTACTGAACCTCTGAAGAACTCAACATCATATCAATCGTCATGGATGATAAGGATGGATGACACCTATGACCCATCCGAGGATCTCGCTCACCAACAAACACCACTTTCTCTACATCCCCACCAAAGAAAACAACCTTCTTCAGGAATCAATCAATGACAACCTGCACAGAATACAACCAATAAATGCTAAGGATGACATCATATAGATGTATTCATAAACATAGGAAAAATCCCCAAGAGCAGTGTTTCCCCAACACTAAATCACATTCTCTACATATTTCAATCAAGTCATCTCGACCTCCAACTGGCGTAGTCAATGCCAAGGGCACTGGAAACCTCTCTACCTCAAGTCCCAATGCATGGAAAAGGGTAGGTGTTAGGAAGGAGTGTGTCGCTCCTGAATCAAACAAGGAATACACCATGGTAGAAAATAAGAAAATGGTACCTCAAACGTCATCTGGCTCTTCTGGTGCTGGAAACAATAGAGCATGAAGCTGACCATGACCACCTCCACAGCCTCTATGACACTGATTATGACCACCACCATGGCCGCACATAGCTATATGAGGATGAGTAGCTTCATGGGGTTGTCCTCTGCCTGCCAAATCAACCCTCTGCTGATCTAAAGCTGGTGCAATTGGCTGCTTTAGCCTCGGATGAAACTGCCTCAATGGAGGAACCTGGAGTGTAGCGCCCGGTGCACGATGACCGCTCTAAATGCTCTGGCACTCCTACTGCTGATGGCCATAACAACAATAAGAAAAAAAAGTTCCCGGTCCATTGGAATATGCCTAAGAGTTTCTACCTCTGGAGAAACGATATGTGAAGAGCTGAGACCTACACCCAGATGAATGGAATCTCTTATTCCATGAAAACCGAGAACCCCAGACCATAGCTTTTCTTCGTGAGGGATCATGACGACCCCCTCTCATGATGTTACGATCCTGGACAATGTCCTCTCAACAACCTCTTCCCTCACCAGCACCTCAAGATATGTCTCCAGCACAAATAGGATAACCTGGCACTGGATCTGTGGACGCAAACCCTCCTCTAAATGCCTTGCCCTAGCCTCCTTATCTGGTAATAGGTCAGAAGCATATTGTATAAGATTCCTGAAACAGATTCCAAACTCTCGAACAGAAGAGCTCCCCTATCGAAGGGTAAGAAGCTCCGGGCGACTGGTTGCCTTCGCAGTCGTAGATAGGAACTCGACCTTAAACATGTCTCGGAACTCCCCCCATGAGATCACTAATTCCTCAAGATCCTCAAGGAACAAGAACCATAAACTACCTCACCAATCCATGACACATCGTCATAGCTAAGGCCACCCATTACTCTTTCCGAGCACGAATCGATTTGAATCCTATCTTAACCTCTCCCAACCAGTCTTCTGTGACTGCATCAGAAATGGAACCCTCGTACTTCTGCAGACTCTGGCTCTGAAACTCTCAGAGTGTCTTCCTCTAAGTGTCGTTGTCATCGACCTCAACCCTATGGAGACCTGCTGGAACAGTATGCTGAACATTTTCTATGAAAACCTGATGAGGACATCGACCTGGAGCCATACCTGTAAAATAAAAAACTATAAGATATCATAAACCTAGAATATGGAAGACTCAACATTAATTAATTTATTGTTTATATTCATTCATTTTAAGTTAACCTATCCCAAGGTCTACCCATTCAAACACAGGCACAAAGAATAATGATTCATGATCCTTTCCTAAATCTCTACCCTGCAACTAGTATCACCTTGTTTAGTAGCCATTGTAAACTTAATGTTCCATAAATCATTTAATAGGGGGACCTAAATGCCTATGTATCAGCCGGTCTCTAGTGTTTACCTCACTTTTTAAACATGAATGACATTGTTTCCCTACCAAACCATGCATCGTCACATGTGCCTAACTCCAAACTGCATAATATCCCTCAACCAGACATATGATACAACTTTTTCATGACCCCCTGCAAACAATGTGTACCCTTCATGGACAACAATCATATAAGGGAGATAACGAGCCCCCGAGTCCTTCCTCCAGTAGGCCACGAGTTGGAGACTAGTATCGGGGGTATAATAACACACAAATGGGAGGAATTACCCTCTAAGAGAACACATGTGTAAGAGAGAGATAAGATATACACCAATAAACTCCAACTAGAAACTGGAAATATGAAAGAAACCCATGTGCACAAATGGAATGTCAAGAAAAATTACTACAACAAAAAAGGGGAAAACTGCATGTACCCAAAAGAAAGTAAAACGGCTACAACCACATGTCTGAAAAGCACCTGCAACCCCATGCTATTAGAAACCAAATTGATCTCCCATCTACTCCAAGTGACCAAAAAACAGTTTATATATATGTTTGGTGAGTATAATAGCATACTCAGTAGGATCTTCCATGAAGCCTCTTGTGTAAAAGTAAGGAAAGAATGCTAAAACACAGTGAACAACAAGTGAAACTACTCGCCACCTAACAGGGATACAATGTTTACAACCTCACCATGTATACTCTCACCAAGTAACGCATACAAGAATATATAATATAATAAAGAATATAAAGGGTTCCCCGCTACTACTTCCCCACTGGTTTGCCACTTTTCCCTGATGTCGCATGTGCTAAGAATCTCCATCCAAAAAGGCTTGCTCACATACACCTGGGTGAAGCACCACAATATGCACCTCATGCACCACAAAGGTTTTCCCGTAGACATGTTGGCAAATCACCACACCATCCTCACAACCAAATGTAACATGGTAGTTTCCAAGATCCACCACAACTCGAATAACATGTATCATACGACATGTTTTAAACCTCAATCCATTACAGGCCATACACCGCATAAGGATTCTCAAACCATCACAGCCTATACAGGTTAAAACTATATTAGAGAATAGGATACTATATCCAGAAAATATTTGTGCGAATAACAACAATCCATTATTGCCATTTACAGACATATATGTGGAAAACTAACAGTTTTTCCTAATGGCACAATCACCTACCAAGAGAAGAGAGCTGGTCCAAATGGGGTTGTCATCCATTCTTCCTCTGACCAGAATGATGGGGAAAACTCCCCCCAAGCTCAGAATCCCAAGGGTGTTAGTTTCCCTTTTTTACAATGTGGAGTAGTGTATAGAAACACATAATGTACACAAAAATACTATATCTCAAAACCACACTATGGGAATAACCTAGTCATAGAAACATCTGCAGATACATCTCTCAGACTCCTAGATTCCACTTCTAAGACTAGGTATCCTTAAAGAAAAAAACCATATAAAGAGATTTATTAGATTACATCATTCCCTTTTTTTAATTCCACTGTACATTAATTAATTCATTAAATATTAATTAACCATGAAAAAACCCACATTAAATTTCATTAGCAACTCACTCAAAGTCAACTATTTCCTTGAACAGTTTTCAACCTCATCATTAAGTTACGTCAACTCCAACCCCATGGGTTAACACAATTTATTCAATTATTCATTATATAATTACTTTCCCATATTCACATGAATTCTAGAAAATCATTCTATGCTATTAATCACAAGTGGGCTCACCACGGTGAGTCGATGTACTACCCATAGAGTATTTTCCGCCTATAACAAGAGCATAGACCCATCCTCCCTTGATAAGCTAGACACAGAAAGCATGTGGCATACCCCACACATATTTTCCCCTTTCTGGAGAAGGGTAAGCAAGACCAGCTTCCTTGAGAAGTGGGGAAATGTATTGCAAATAACCAACAAAAAAATCCCGAAAGAAACCAAAAATCACGTACATCCCATTCCATCAACCTCGGTGTCCTCCCCGACACCCACATGCATAAACTAATGCATCTTTCCACCCTCAGAATCATCTGCTTCCAAAACCAAAAGGCCTCTATGCCCCCACATATCACAACAACCATCGATGATCACATCACAACACAAACAACAAGAAAGAAACCATCACATAAATTGGGCACTTTTCCCTTTAACAATCAAGAGGGTAACTTAGAACACTTCAAAGAATTATCAAAAAATTAAATATTTAAAACATATTGAATTATCAGGTGTAGAACTCGTTAGTTCCAAAATCTAGAAACCTAACAGGGATTCTATCACAAAAGATTAAACATGATTACAATCCCAATTTCATTAGCATCAAATTGCAAAAAGAACCAGATTAATTTTTGTGCCTCTTTATCCATAGCCAAACAATTATCATTTAAATCACTATTTACGTTCTTTACCAATTTCCATAAAGAAATAACATCAAATAAAAGAAAGAATAAATATCACACTATCTAGAAATACATGAGGATATAACATGCGATCGACATAAATTTATTTATTTGGATAAAATATTTATTATGTCAATTCCATTTTTCATCTAGGGTGATTAAACATGATAACAATACAATTGGACGTAAAATAAAGAGAAGAAATGAATCTATAACCTTAGGGTTTTTGATGAAAACCCCAACAATGAAGAACGCTCATGAAATACGAGTTGATTCCCCAAAAACCCACCTTAGATTTGTCCACCTAGAAAGATCAAGACCATATCTCAACATATTTTTCATCCACACACTTAGATCTACCCATAACAGGTGTAGATATAAGAAACCGAGGGAAGATGAGATGTAGATATAAGTAGATCAAAGAAACCAAACATGAATGATCACATACATCAAGAAACTGGCTTCAATTCACGAAGAGTAACCTTCAGATCGCCTCCAAAATACTCGGGAGAGGTTCTCCTACCTTCAAGGAAGGGTAATCCTGAGTTATGGCCTCTTAAGAGAACAAATGAACCATTTAGAGGAAAACGAGTTAGATCCACAATTTTAGGATCTAAGATTAAGTGCCCATAGGGTTAGTTCGTACAGTTTGACAAACCGTGCGCTAACCGTGGATTAGCTACTACCTCACCAAACACTCCTCACATGGTTAGTCCACATGGTTAGCCTGACCGTGCGCTAACAGTGCATTAGCCACTGTCTCTAACAACACCCTCACATGGTTTGGCCGCATGGTTTAGAGAAAATGTGGCCTCCTGTGTGAAAGTTGTTTCCCTTTAGTATTCCTTAAAGGTCCACCCAAATGCACCCCAAGGTCACCTTGACTTTCTAGAACACCTCTACCACCACATTTTCACAACATAATGGATTGCAGAGGTCTGGGCCTTTATAGTGTGCATGTATTTACTAGAACATATTTATCATATAGGTCTATAATTAATAATAAAGATTTGAAATTAATTAATTTAAAGTTTTGTTGAAGGGGATCATCAGTAAAATTAGCATTTTAAATGATTTATTTTTCTAAATAATTTTTATTACTATGAATTTTTTAAAAATTATTTTAAGGAATTATTTATATGTAAATGATTTTTTTAAATGATAATTCTTTTACAAAGATTAAATGTGGTATGTGACAAATTGATTCAAAAATATAAGTTAAATTTCATCCTTTATAAATTTGCAACTTTTACATGATTTTAAAAAATGAATATTTATATCAAAGAGTTTTACAGATCATTTTCAACTATGTCAACGTCCATTACTAGATATTATTCTAGATTGATATAGATTTATTATAATACAATCTTCTATATTCTATTGATTGTTTTGAGATATCGTTGACTGTGGATATGTTATAGTTATACCATTTATGGTTTATTGTTAAAGTATTTACATTTTGAATGTATTTTTAATATGAATGTTTTTGTATATATTTGAACATATTTATATGAGGAAGGCATTGGACATAGTATGTTACGGGTGGAGCCCACTATAGCACCTCGGTGCATTTGTTGGTCTCATGAGACAAACTACTGTCTTGAAACATGGCCTTGAAAAAATCTTATTTGTAGTCTTGGAACAAGCCCTTGAATATAGGGTTATGTTGTCTCGAATTATGGAATCCATCATTATGAATATATATATTGATATTACTTGGAATTATGCAACTAGTAGAACATCCATGTGAATAAGAATATAGAATTATTTGATTTATTTATGCAATTTTACACTAATTTTTATTTTTAAAAGTGTTTTTTAGTAATATACATTGCCTTAAATGTTTATGATTATTTCTTATAGCTTCTTCTATATTTTTATCCTTACTGAGCATCTGATCTCACCCCAATCTATGTTTTATTTTTACCATGATGTGAAGAAGTATATTATTATTAACCTGTAGGAATAGGCTAATGGATATGAGTGTGTTCACTAGGGAGATAATGTTGTTGTTTTTTCACTTCATAAAGTAATGTAAAACATCTGTTGGTATCTAGTAATTTCTACACTACAAAACTGATCGATCATTTTAAAAAATACCCCTTATGATCATGTCACTATTATGTAATAATTTACTTACTCTTGGTAACTAGGGCTGGGTCATTATAGTTCGTATCAGAGAAGTTTAGTAAAATCCTTGGAAACCGGATGTTAAAAAACACATATTAGAAAACATTACCCTCAGAAAGACTTTGAGGATTAGTATATAATAAAATCCAAAAATTCTGATAGTGTAAATATTATGTTGGTTTTCTACGAAAATACATCCATATTTGGATTCGAGAAGGTATAAGTGTCTCTCGTAGAGATGTACCTAGGAGTGAAAAATCTAACACGAAGATTCGAGCATGACCCAAGGTATCCAAGTACAAAACATTGGTTCATTATGAACTATTGGTTATGAGAATTCTGGCCAATATGAATATGATAATTCACATTTTATTTAGAAACTATTATGAAGGATTTATGAAAAAATATGTCTACAATGAAACCATTTTAATGACTAAGACAATAGGTGTGTGAAAATATTCAATTAATGTTGATAATTTTTCTATATTTTTTATTATAAAGTATAAAATGATAAATCCTACTTTATGTCGTCATTTATAAATGTCACACGGTAAATAGAATGAGAACTCTAGTAATACACATGAAACAAAGAGTCAGAATGATCATATCATTCATCACATAAGATAGCATTTAGAAAGGAAAAAAGTTTCCCACATATATTAATCATATGATGAAATAACATAATGTATTAATATGATAAGTAATGAATTCTTTGATTTCAATGGATTTGAAGGGAAATAATATATGATGTGGATGTCCTTAAAAAAATGGCGTAAGAGAATATAAGAAAGAAGGATTTCCCACATGAGATAACTTTAAATAGAATAACCTTGCTAAATTCCAGAAAGATATGGGAGTTTTCTATAAGTGTAGAGAAAAATGATTCCATGTTATTTATTGTATGGTTAATAAAATTCATTCAAATTTATAATTCTTCATTTTCAAGGTGTTGGTTCACTAAGTGAATCAATTCTCCAATCATCATAGTATAAACAAAATGATGATATTAGTTAATAATCATGTTATGATACTACCACAAATGAAGTGGAATTACATTATGTCATTTGACTTTTGTATCAATGACTTACTACTTATATGATTTATGGAAAAAATATATATTGTAATGTTGTACTATTTAATTGAGGATTTGAGATATTATAGTACTATGAAAATTCACACAAAATCATGTTAAACTTATTGGAAAATAAATGGTTGATGGAAGGATAAAACATAATATGGTTCTAATACTGAGGTAGTGAATTTGAATAAGTGATATTTGATTTGGATAAATTATATTTTAACTTCATGATTACCTTGGAACAGATTAATGGTTTTATTATTCAATAATTGTTTGAATATTAAAAATTACTAGATATAATGAATATATCTTGTATTCTATAATGATAAAGAGAGAATGAATGTAAAAAATATGTTTTTTTTATTTTTAGGGTGTCACCATGTTTTAAGAGAATACATGATGAAGGTACTCAATTGTTATTTTGTGGAAAAAAGAGATCGTCAATTTGTTATATTAACCATCCTCATAATTTTTTGGACTTTGATTTTGGAGACAACATTTTTGGATATTTATTAATATTGGTATTGATTAAGATGGACATTGGATACTATGGTTTAAGGTTAAAACCTATCATAAGAATTTTTTGTGATTTTTTTTTACAAAATGGAAAACCCATTGGTTGGGTAATGACCCAACATGTCTTGCAAGGCAGTGATTCTTGAACCCACAACTGAAGGACGACAAGGGTGCGTTATCTACCATTAGCCTACATGATGTCATGGTTTTTACTATGTAGTTATATTAATAATTTATGATATATGAATTAATAATTCATTATTTCACCCTATACGATTAGATTAAATAGAATATTTTTGACTTCTATTTTCTTTTTGAATGAATTTTGAGTATGTGGTAGAAGATATGATTAGGATGGAAATCTACATGTCGAGTAATTTTCTTTCACTTATTCTATGAGAAAATTAATTCATAAACATAATGTAATGGATCTTAAATCCAAAAATGTGTTATTCTATTACATAATGTTTTGTTGTACCAATGACATTTAAATCATCATAGATTTATGGTTTTGAGACACCCAATATCCAATTTATTGATCACTTGTTTGTGATTGATGACCACAATCACTCCATATAAATATTAAAAAAATTTTCCCAATTATGTGTCCCTAGTTCCAAGAAACGTTCTCGTATTCCAATTTAATTTTTTGGAAACTTTTTCACTTCACATTCCGTCTTATTAAGGGTAAATTTTATTATCCCTATTTCCGATGTGGGTTTTCCACAAAGGAATTTCTTATTTTTATCCATTTATTTTTGAATAACAATTTCAAATTGAAAGGATAAAATTTATTGATATATAGAAATATATAACACCCCATGATATCAAAGTATGTTTTCTATTTAATGTAATTCAAGAGCTTGTGCTACCTAGAACACTGAGTTTCAGTGCACAACGAGTTACCAATTAGATGTTCAAAAAGGTATTACGAATAATATGAACTACGTTTTTTATTTTATATAATACATATAATTTTAACATCGATATTATGTGCATCATAGATATACTATAAGAACAAATTAAATTTTATAGATTAACAAATTATTTTACAAAAAATAAAATTTTGCCAGTTTTTAATGGAGAACCATTTTTAAATCCAATATTTAACATATTTATTTATTCAAATAATATAAAATTCATATTCTTTAGAAACTATAAATAAAATTTCTATTTTATAATTTATTTATGTTTTTCTGATAAAATTAAAATTTACATACTTAATGAAAAATAAAAAAATTTAATTGAAAACTACTTTTTAATAAAAATCATTTACATTGATAAAATATACATTTGAATGGTTTTGAAGTATAATTAGAATATATTTTTATCATTTAATACAATGTTAGTCATTTGAAGTAATTTTACAATTAAATTGGTCATAATCACATATCAATGTTTTGATAGTTTTTTCTTTTCAAAAACTGGCTTTCTAGTTTTGACAATGAGAAATAATTTTAAATTAATTAATGTAACTTCTGTGATTTGAATCTGGTAAAAGGTATATAATTTTTTAATTTTTAACATTAACATTTATTATGATTTTATTTTCGGTATTTCTCTAAAAACATTCAATTTATGATGAAATGTGAATTTTTTTTATTGTTTAAAACATCATTTTTAAATTATTATTTATTTTATTAAAATTTATATTAGGTCAATGTAGATACATAATAACTATATATGTTAAATTTAATTATTGGTTTTCAATTTATAAAAAAATTATATGTAAATTATTTTATTGAACATTTTAATGTAATTTACCCACCCTCTATGAACATATGCAAATTTCCATAGACAGAAATTTTACCGCTTCTGTGAATTAAATATCAAAAATCGAAGGGAAAGGGTTGAAATCAGTATGTAAAATGTGGTTAAATATGATAAAATAATTATTTTTGAATACTAAATTATGGATTGTATTTACGTTAGTTAAAAGTAAATTGGGAAACTAAAGATTAAAATTATAATATATTTACCCTTACCCATGTCCCAATACTGTATGATAAGTGTTTTTCATTAAAAATAATCCTTATGGATAAAATATGATACTCTTTGATCCAGAAGGATTAGATTAGGAAATTTATTTCTAAATTATTTAAATTACAATTAAAAGTGTTTAATTCAAATTTTCAATACTAAATAACTTTTATATAAAGATAAACATAAAAAAATTTGACTGTAAATATTAATTATAATGCTAAAAACATTTCCCACAAAATGTGATTTTATTTATAATATTTGTAAATTAAATAAATAAATTTATTTATGACAGAATGATGATGCATTAATTACCTTATTAATAAAATATAAGAAATAATTCAAATTATAAATATCCAAATTAATGTAAATTCATACTTCTGATGAATTACAATATTTTATAGGTAAACATGACTTGTTATTATTGATTTAATTAATTTTTTAGATTTTATCTTCTTTTACAGTCAAAAAAACTTAATAATAAACAGTGTCGAAAATGACATAAATTTGATTTTTAAAAAAAATTATATCATTAAATGATATAACATTCCAAAAAACATATTGATTGACCTACAGACATAGATAAGGTTAATTATTTTAATTACGAATCAGTTGGGGATATATTGTATTTTTATAGAATGTTTATTAAACATTTCTTGTACTAATTCAAGATAACATGGTAGAATGTTAAAATATTTAACTAAGAGTTTAATCTAAATGATATGGTTAATATGGTTACCTAATCATTTCTCAAACCAATTGGTTTGGAGTTTTTTGACCCATCCCTACCTTAAACTCGAAATAAATAATTTTGGTACGATTTAAAACAAAATACTATTATACAAGAAATCAATCACTAAAACTATTCTTAAAGAGACGTTCACCCCGCTTATAAAATATTACATGCCCTTATCAGTAAATCACACATCCAAATCCATTTGTCTCATCCAGCCCCTACTAAAATATCCTCCCAAATGCCCCCAGATCAACCAAGAGGCCATACCATGATTAGAAGGTGGACCTATGATTCCCTTTTGATCAACTCAACATGAATCACCTAAAGAAGAGATAATAATTTAATTACACCTTTCAAATTTATTGTCTTCTTTCACTTCATATTTCTTTATTATTTTCATAGAAATATAATACCTCCAGTACCTTCTACATAAATTTATATTATTAAAAATATGTTACAATCATATTCATTATATTATCTATCCAATGAATGAGAAAGTCACCATACGTGTGTTGGTACAACTTACCGTCTCCAAATGATGGTGTAGATTGTCATTCAAAACATCATTATTTGGATGATTACAATAATGAGTATAATTCATGTACATAAAATATATAATATGTTAATGATTCTGTATATATGATATACCATACAATTACAAACAATTTCATCATCAATAGAATCATATTGTCTCTCATGCGTACGTACGAATTACCATCTCCAGCAACACGATAATATTCATTACCCATCATAACCATTAAACATTAATTTTTATTTTATGATTAAAAATAATTTTTAAGAAGGTTACATAATTCAGGATATGAATCAAATACAACATTCCCATAAAAAACATGACTTATGTAGAAAAACATATAATGGTTAATGAATTAGTTAACACCAGAAACAATGATACTACAGAAATATTATTAACAAATAAATATTATCATATCATATATAATATCATATTTATGTATATTATTCTTGAATAATTTAATAATACCGATTTAACTATTATGCAATATATTAACATTCCCTTAACCATGAAGAAGTAAAATTGAAGGGATAATTTTTCAATCTATTTGTTATCGTAGATTGGTTACATGTATGTATTTAATAGGAAATATTTATCATCCATATACATGTATCATAAAAAAGTGTTAAAAATGAAAATTATAAGATTTTAGGGAATATACTTTTTAGAATGATCATCATCTTAAATGTTTAAATGATTTAATTTTCTACATCTTTTTAATTAATGTCTGTGATTTAAAAAATATATTAAGTATTTATTTGGATGGAGATGATTGTTTTGAAATGTTAATTCCTTTTAAAAGATTCAATGTTGTATTCTACACATTGATTCAACAATCTATTTTATATGACGTAATTTATAAATGCGTGAATTTTAAATGATTTCTAAAAATGGGTACCTCCCAAAAAGATTTTTTCTAATCATTTTCAAATATTTGAACATCCATTAATGGATATTATTCTTAATTGAGGATTATTTATAATAATACAGTCTTCTATATCATATTGAAGGTTTTGTTAGACATTTGACTATGGATGTGTTATTTTTATACCATTCATGGAATATGGGTAAAGTATTAAAAAAATTGTGTATGTTTTAATAAAAATGTAAATGTTATGTTTCAAAATTATCATATGATGAATTAATTTGAATTAGTTAGAGAGGTTTTCAGTCCGGTATAGGTCCTCATTCATCAGTAGGTCTCATGAGAAAAACTAGTGTCTTGGAAAAAGGCCTTGACGATATCTTATTTGTTGTCTTGGCACAAGGCATTAAGTGTTTATGATGTTCGACATTATGGATTCTGTAATTATGGAAATATCTATTGATGTTACACATAATAATTAGACTAGTATAATATCCATGTGAATATTTAAATGACATTCTTTGATTTATTTCTTCCATATTATTTTTATGTTTATGTTTAAATGGATTCCGTTTTAGTCGTATACATTGCCTTAAATGTTTGTTCTTATTTACGATAGTTTCTTCTATATTGTTATCCTCACTAACCATCTGATATCACCCCATTATATGTTTTATTTTAACTAGGATGTGAAGAGGTATATTATGATTAAATTGTAGGAATAGGCTAATGGATATGATTGTGTTCAATGGGGACACCATTTTTTGTTTTCCAATTTCATATTGTAACGTAAAACTTATGTATGTTTCTCATAATTCAAAGGCTACTAAAATGATCCATCCTTCGTGATAGGATTCCTTGTGATCATGAAAATGTTATGTAATAATGCACCGAATCTTGGTTAATAGGGTCAGGGCATTACATAGCATGTCCTTTTAAGGATCCATACCTATGTGAAAAATATGGTTATTATAAAAATACATTCTCATAATACTCCCATTTCACTATAATTATATCCTTAAATTATAACATGATCTATCAATTAGTTTGATTTATTTTCCCCCAATATGAAAATATAATTTAATGAAAAAATAATGAATATCCAAAAAGCACATATGTGTGATTGAAGGTTTTAATTGTTTTTTTCATCATTGTACATGGAAATTTATTAAGTGAATATATTAGAAATTTGATCTATGGTGATATTAATTTACAGTTCTATGTACCCATGAGAAATATTCTCTCTAATTAATTAGATTCCCAAAAAAATATCAATTATTAATATAGTAACACAATATTTTTAGAGAAAATAATTTCCAATTTATTATCATATTAAAAAATTACAGGATTCTCTATATCCACCCTCCATTAATCACACTATTCATAAATTCAGATCATCTAGGTATATGAACATGTATCAGATGATATACTTATTCTATAATTATTAATTCTATTGAAATGTATTTATTTTATTGAATGTCAAATTTTTATTCAAAATATATATATATTACCCATGATGTGTAATTTATTTCATCAAAAACGCATAACTATTTGGAATAAAATAATATATTCATATTTAGGAGATGAACTATTTTTTACATTATAAATAAATTAAATGTTTTTTTATTTACATGATAACATATTTTTTAAAAAATAAATAAAACCCTATGGGATAAAATTATGATCATGAACATAGGGTTACAATTTGGACAATAAAGGGACTTGATGTAGTAAGATAAACAAAGTGACAAATCATTCTTCTAAACTATTTTTTATTTAAAATCAACTCTTTAACATAATTTCCATGTTTTATCCCAACATATATGAGGGTGTAAACTAAGAGAAAATATTTTGTACAAAATTTATTCAATATATATATTTCATTCATTTCTTGGGAAATTAATATCAAATGTCATCTCTATATAATATAATCCTTGAAAATATCTCATCTAGTATAGAATAATAATTTCTAAAAGAAACATTTAATATCTAGAAATCATTACCAGTTAACCCCATTTAAACTTGTTAAAATAATATCCCAATATTATACAATTTAAATAAATATACCTTATTATATTACTATTATATAAATTTTATTTTAGTCATTCCCTTTAATGAAATCTTTCTCCCATTAATAAACAATAATAATTGAATACTAGTTGTCGGGGGCCTATTTTGTTCAGTAGATAGCCCTTTTGAGCCTGTATATTATAGTTTAATATTTATCAAGAATTAACCATCAATTTTGTTTAATATATACTTAATCAGTAAACCATATGTGAATGAAGCCACATTTCACCTATATTTTGATAGTTTTAAAATAAATTTGAACTAAAATATATTAGGGCTTCATTATATATTCTAGAATTATATAATGGGAAACTGTTTCTTAAAAATATATTCCCTCAACCTATGAGTACAATTTTGGTACAGTATTTAGTTTTTTCCTTGAAAATATACTTATAATCCAACAATATTCATTAAAACCACGTTTTCCATATCAATTTTTTCCATTGTGGTCTATAACCAACAAACCAAGAGGTAATTTTCACAATATTATGCAGTTCATTGTAAATATCTTAAAAAAATTATGTATTATTAATAGACACTGCAACTAAATATATATGATGTTTAGATATAAAATATTCTTAATTGTTTTCCCTGAAACATACTTCTAGTTTTTTTCAAGATAATTATAATACACAATTGTATTATTTACATAAATATGTTTATATAGGTCTTGATATATAATTTTTTATATCTAAATATCTTGTTCATCAGTACTTTTCTTATCAGAATCAATATTAACCACTTATGGAATACATTTATAATAACACCCACTAATTTTCATTATAATTCTTTACCTATCTTAATTAGATATTTGAAAATATTCTTCAATTTATATTATAATGTTTATTTAATTTTTGATAAAAGAACCAATCATAAAAATAATTCAATTTTTTTATTTATATTTAATAATTTAATGAAAAATATTCATTATTGTTTTATAAATTAATTTATATTATGTTTAAATTGAAGAAAAATATATTTTATTTATCAAAATATCATTCATTGTATAACATGAATTATTTATAAATTAAAATGTCATTATTTTTGAATTTTCATTTTATAAATGTATATGAAACTATGAATGAGTATATAAAATATAACATAATTTTAATTTTAATTATTTTTATGATGACAATGATGTTTGAGTAAATGTTGAAAACTGGGGAGTTTTTTTAAAAAAATTAAGATTTTATTTATTTAAATAAATATATTTAAATTTATATTTATATTTATTAATTTAATTTAAATTTAAATTAAATAAAATAGAATAAAATAATCTATATATTCATATATGATATTATGTTATATTTAATTTTATTATGAGTTCCTTTAAATTCTAAAAAACATGTTTTTAAAATACATTTTTTGATGTTTTATTCCACATATATTAAAAGTATTTTCTAAAAAATATAATAATTTAAACATGAACTGTATTCAATATTTGGAATTAATATATTAAAATTTAATAATTATTCAAATTTAATGTATTCTCATTTGAAAAAATATCCATTAAAAATGTATCACTGTTATTAAAGATAAATCAAATAAATTATGGTCAATAAATTATCATAATGCTAAAAAAGCACTTTATATATTATTGGATGATGGGATTTAGATTAATATCACATAATATTCTAATTTTAGTTTTCTTATAATTACATTACCATGAGATTAAATTAATAATATTTTAACACATTGAATAATTACAATTTTGGAACGAACCTCATTTTTAAAAATACACTTCATCTCTTCCATTTATCACACCTTTTTAGATCTATAAATATCCACTCACAACATAATTATCCCTCCAAAACACAGAAAACTTCCATAAATGTAATTTTATCACTAATATTCTAAATATATATTTAATAAGGTTTAATACAAACTAGGTTTTTATAAATAATAGGTATAACTATTACCATAATTTTTTCATATTTTTTCCTTATTATAATAAATAATAAACTTCGTAACCCTATTTAAATGATAAAAAATCATTCTTTTTTTCGGTGATTCTATTATATTATTTTATAACCATTTTTAATAATATTTTATGTCCTATAGTAAATAAAAACATATATCATGTGTACATATGGACTAACACCTCTAAGATATAACGTATTCCTTTTTTCATGACCAGATAATATTGAAAATTAAATCATGAAAAAATGAATATAAATGATTTGTTTTGAAAAAATTAGGATTCAATAAAGATACAAAATTAAGCACCTTTTAACGTATAATTCATTAGACACCAGAATTTCACTCATGAGTACATGTTGACTACCACCATCATGAACAAATGGGATTTATTTTTTATCTCCCTTACACATTGGAAATCATAAGGATATAACTTATTAATAAATATAGAATTGAGTAAATAATTTTTATTTGAAATATTATAATATTATTTAATTTTTTATATTTTCAAATTTCTAAAAAAATTATATTGTTATTTTTGTGTATGTATATGTGACCTTTTCCATGAAATGATGTGGTACATGTTTTCATGAAATCCTTATATGGAAGGATATAAAATTACATATAATGTATAAATATGATTTTTTTTTTATTTTTAGGATATAAAAATTAATGAAATAAAATAAAAATTGAAAAAAACAAACACATCAATGATTTATTTTGGTTATAAATCATCAAACGCAAAATGCCTAATATAAAAGTTATAATTTAGTAACTAAATAAATTAAAAAAAATTATACGGAATAATGAAAATTGAATGAAAATAATAAATTTTATTAATAATATAGAAGACTAAAATACTGTTATAATATATGTGGGTAAAAATATATATATATAACAGTTCCTAATTTGAGGAAATGGATATTCCATAATAATGTTTTTTTAATAATTTATCCTCCATATCATAGTTCATTAAAAGGTATGCATAATTTTTTTAGGAATTAAATTTTTTAAAGTTAATAATACAAAAATGATTTATTAAAATATTTTAAAGTGTAATCTTGTCAATTATTTTTTTATTTTTAATTTTTCAAAATTTATAATTGGGTTTAAATATCATTTTCAATATATGTTGTTGGGCAATCAATTTCTTGCCTTCAAGGTTTTAATTCATTATACTTACTACAATAGTATTAAATTTTTAAAAAACTAATATCTAAATAATACTTTTATTTGAATTATACAATATATAATTTTATACAAAGAAATATGATAATTCTACACAAGTGTTATTCAAAAAAAGGAACATTCTTTTATTAACGTTTGAAAATAGGTTTTTTGATGATAAACTGAAATACTACAAATATTTTGGTCAAAATATGTTATTATGTATCTATTTATGAGGACATATGAACATGTTATCCTAATTTAGATAAATAAAATGAGAGGGGGGTGAAACAATGTATGAATGATTAAAAAAACAACCACATTGGAACCTCTTTCAATTTTAAACAAAAAAACATTCTCTAAATTTCCTATATAAATGTATAAATATAATTGAAATCATACCCCAGACAAAAAAATTACATGGTTCACCCCCATTGGTATACATCCATAGAGGAAACAAAGACAACGTGCGGACGTACCAAATCTAGTAAATATCACATCCAAATCAAAAAATTTGGTCTATATCTCTTATACATGCAATCTCATTGCAATTATAATGATTACAGTCATCTCAGTCCTTTCTCAAGTTTCACACTCTATGTATATCGCTATTGATCACTGTCGGTGGAAATAATCACTATATTCCTATTTCATTTCTCCCTAATCATGATGGTATCGAAAAATAGTTAATGGACATGAAGGTAAATTAATTTTCATTAATTTACACATCACTATTTTTTGATATACACACTATTTAAATCATTTTTTCTCCCATAGATGAATTCCACATTTCTTTATGTTGTGTGTTTATAGTAATTATATTAATCAACTATTTTAGTGTCTTTTATAACATCCATGAATCCATCATGCACAACACTCATTTATCTATGATCTATCTTTACCACATGGAATTAGTTCTCCATGGACCAACTATACATTTTCCGAATACATATTCTTCTTCTTCTGTGGATCATATCCACATTATTCGTATATGGATGATTCCTTGTGGACATCCCCATCTTAATATTCCATTTCAATTTTTTTTTCTACCATCCCACTAAAAACACCTTCTATGATCTTTGTTTGTGTAACTCTAACCTATTTGTGTAATCCTCTTTCGTGAACCACTTCTTTTTCATGGAGTTAAATTCCAACGAACCACATTAAACTTCACTAAATTATTCCAATTTTTATAATATTATCTATGAATTTTCTCTATACATAAGAAAGTGATTATGTATCATTTTGATGGAAAATATATATTAATCTACGTCTAATATGAATTACCCAAACATCAATATGGTACTTCCTTCACTAAAATCATTGATATTTTCTATACGTATCACCTTCATTATATATTATGTCTAATGACTTCCAAAGAAAAAACATTTAAAATAGATTAATTTATAACCTCTTAAACAGAAATTAAAAGCCTTCCATTAACCTCAAAATTCATGATAACTATTTTTAATAAAAGTTATTTCAATTAAATTTATCATTTTCAGAAGATGAATGTCACACCCCAAGAATCCATGGTACGCTTCTCTTTTAATAATACAGTAGCGTGTATTGTATGCGACTTCGAGTTCTAACACACCACAAAAAATCATACTAGCCGTTATGAATAGTAATTCCCGCATTATGAATTTTTTTAAATTTTATCATTCAAAATGGAATTAATTTTTGGATTCGGAATATCGAAATTAGCATAGGGTGAATTTTTTGTACTTTTCTGATAACATTCATATTTTGATGAATAGTGAAAATTACTAAATATTAATAAAAAAACATTTCTAATCAAAATATTTAATAGTGATAAATTATTAATTTGAGTGGTTATAATTTATAGTTAGAATATATATTTACCATTTAATCCAATTTTTTTTATTGTACGTAATTTCATATTTAAACGAGACATACAAAAGTGTCAATCATTCGATAGTTATTATTTCTAAAAAACACGCCTTTTTTGACAACCTGAATTAATTTTAAATTAATTTCTTCCAATTCTGTGTTTTGAATTTAGATAAATGGATTCCATATTTATAATCAGGATTTTTTTAATAAAGTATCTTTAATTTTTATACATTTTGGAAAATTATTTCGGTAACAATTATATTTACCATGGTTAATGTGTAAATAAGGTATATATGGGTAAAAAATGATATAATAATATTAAATTACACTAAAAAGTTTCCTAACCCAATTGGTAGATACATGTATGACCATGGGAATCATTGTGTTGATTTTAGGACCCCATGGAGCCACATGTAAGTGATAACGACATTTTATATTATTTAAGCTAATGTAAATACAAAAATGACACAAGCATATATCTTTTAGAAAAACAATTTTTACATAGGATTTTATATGTAATATTTACAAGTATAAATATTAATTAGAAGGAAAAAAATATTTCCCACATAATGTGAATTTATTTATATTTTTTAGACATTGAATAATTATATTTATTATAACACAATAATGATGTATTATTATCTTCATTATTGAAAGAATCAAAAAAATTTTATTATAAATGTTAATGTAAATATAATTTGAATGTTTTGATGACATCGACATATTTTATTGTTTAACATTACATGTTAGGACTACATTGATGAATTGTTTTATAATTAATAATGTTTTTATGACTTAAAAAAATCAATTACTAAATAGTTTCAAAATTGAAATAAATGTGTTTTTAAATTTTATATTATATTATTAATTGATATTATATTCATAAAAATCTAATGATTGGCCAAAGTACTGATATTATGAGAGGTGTATCATTAATTGACCTCACAGGTGTCTCTTGGAAGTATATTGTTTGTTTATTAACTATATAATATAAAAATACAAAGAGACATTGTAAATATCAAACTAATTAACTAAGAGTTAAAACTAAAAGATAAGGTTACTAATCTAACAAAAACCTGTCTAAAACCTATTTTTTGTGTGTTTTTTGACCCATCCAGACCTTATACTCGAAATAAATCACTTTTGATCCATTATAAGCCGAATATTAATTTTTATAAAATAATAATTCTAGTTTTCCCTAAGGTGCCCCTCACCCCTCTTATAAAAGGGAACTCCCCATTCTAACAAATTCACACCATCAAACATATATGGACCGGCCAACCAATACCCAAATATTCTATCAACTTCTATCACTTCATCCTATAGTCCATAGTTTAATCATAAATCCAACACAAAGAGCCCTTTTGATCAAATCAAAAGGAAGAACCCGAAGGAGATGTAATGTTTTCACCACCATCATTCAAGATCCTTTCTTCATCCACTACTCATTTATTTATAATTTACATTATAAAATAATAACTCAAATATATTCTATATAATGTGATGTTTTTATAAATATGGTACAACCATATTCATTATTCTCTCCATCCATTGAATTACATGGTACCATACGTGTGTATGTTCAGCTTTCTGTTTCCACGTCATGGTGTAATTGTTATTCAAAACAATATTTTTTGGATGGTTATGATAATGATGTGTATTTTAGTTAAATAAAAATATAAAATTATCATGATTCTATAAATATGACATAACATCCAATTATATATTATTTTAATATCAAAAGAATGATATTGTCACTTGTTCGTACGTACAGACTACCGTCTCCACCAACGCGATGAGATTTGTTCTCCATCATATCCATTCAAGTATAATTATCATTTTATGATTAAAAATATTGTATAAAGACTTTATATCATTGTGGATATGAATATTATGCATCTTATACATAAAAAACACCGCTTATGTAACAAAACATATAAAAGAAAACGAGTAACGTATCACCTGAAACAACGATAATACTATGATATTATTTTTAAAGAAATGTTAGAAGATAATAAATGATATCATATTAATGTATATGAATCATGAATAATTTAGTAACAATTATTTAACAATTATAAAGGAGGTTAAACTACCGTCGACCAAGGATAAGTACAAGGTAACAGTTTATTTCACAATCTCTTCATTAACTGAGGTTGTTTATATGTAATTATCTACTGGGACCTCTTTTTTGTCCACTTAAATGTTTATTAAAAATGTATTTCAAATCATTCATACTATTTTATAGAAAATGTGAAAAAGTAATTTATACCCTTGTTGACTTTTTATAAGATGTTTATAAAGGAATCTTTCTGTCTTTTTCCAAACAAGGTCCTCTATATCATTTTGACAGAAATAAGGTAAGAATGTATTATTTAACTTATACAGTGGGTGAAGATATTTTCCATAATTATAAAATTGTCTAAGATTCAATTACAATTTTATAAAAATATTTTCAAAGTAAAAGTTTTCTTTTATAATTTTGTGACTTTTAAATGATTTCGAAAAAGTGATTTTTCTGTCAAATAGTTTTGATTTCATCTATGACAACATTCTATGATGGATTTTAAGATTATTTGAAGTTGATTTATTATGATACAAAACATCTATACTGTATTGAAGGTTTTGTGATATGTTTGACTGTGGATGTGCTATTATTATACCATTCATTTTTTATAGAGAAATTATTGACATTTTGTATACTAGTTTTAATATAAATGTTTATGTTATGTTTAAACATATTCATATTGGAATGAATTGGACTTAGTATGTAATGGGTGGAGCCTGCTATAGCTCCTCGATGCATCGGTAGGTCTAATGAGACAAACTAGTGTCTTGGACGAAGTCCTTGATGAAGTATTTTTTGTAGTCTTGGCACAAGGCCTTTACTATGTGGTTATGATAGTCTGGCACTACGAATTCCATCATTATGAATATGGTTATTGATATTGAATGTTATTATTAGATTAGTCGAATATCTATGTGAATAAGAAAATGGAATTATTTCATTTTATTTCTCCCATATTATGTTGAAGTTCATGTTTAATATGATTTTGAGTTATTTATACATTTCCTTAAATGGTCATGCTTATTTATGATAGTTTCTGCGTTATTGTAATCCTTACTGGGCATCTGAGCTCACCACTTTCTTTGTAATATATTTCCTAGGATGTGACGAAGTATTTTATGAATGACTTGAATGGATAGTATGAGGAGTATGATTATTGTATATGGAGATAAGATATTATTGTATTTTTTTACTTTATGATGTTATGAAAAAATTATGAATGTATATTGGAATTATAAGGCTATTAAACTAATCGGTCTTTCGATACATGATCATTTGTGACCATGTCAATGTTATGTAATAATGCACCGACTCTGGGTAACATGGGTTGGGGCTTTACAGTTGGCATCAGAGGAAGTATAATACAAACCATGGAAGTTATATTTAGATAAAATCTGATTAGAGCACATTGACCTAAGATAGACATTGAGGATTAGAATAGAATAACTTCCTAAAATTTTGGTATTGTAGAGATTTTGTGAGTTTTCGATAAATACATCACTATCTAGATACAATCAGGTAGAGGTGGCTCTGTCACAGATGAACCTAGGGGTAAAACGCAAAGACACCGCTTTGAGCTAGACTCAAATGAGAACTGGTACATGACAATGGGACTTTCTGCACTCTTTGTTACGAAACTCATGGGGGATATGAATAGGATAATTCTAATTTTATTTACAAACAATTATGAAGTATTTAAGATTATATACTTCCTGAAAGATTTTTTTTATGATTATGGATTATATCCATAAACGTTTCAATCTATGTAAAGTGAATTACAAGTATGAAATTATGCATTTCAATTCATAAACTAATCTAGTTTATGGCATTGTTTAGAAATGGATCCTAGTGGAAGGAATGGAAACAGTATCAATATATGCACTCCATTTAGGGATTTCCCTCCTACTTAAGATAATTATAGTGGATCTGGTGATACAACTTGTGCTGACCATCTTATCACCATACTTGGACAACTCACTCAGGTTATGTATAATAACCTTACCCTCATGGAGCACCCAGATACACAGTGTGGAGGATCAATGTTTGATCACATCATGAGGCAATAAAAAAATTCAATGGGAGTACAAGTCCATTAGTAGCTGAGAAATGGATAAATTACTTAGAGAAAATATTCCATACCTTTAGGAGTAGTGAAAGGGAAAATGTTATCATGGCAGTTTACCGCCTCACTAGAGATATTGACCAATGGTGGTCAATGATTCAAAACACAAAGGAGGATGACTACATATCAAATATGGAATAGAGGGAGTTCAAAGGGATTTTCTTAAAAAATACTTTCTTCTTGACCATTGATGTAATGGCCCGGACCTCCCTGGTCCATTACTTTGTGAAAATGTGGTGTTGGTGGTGTTCCGGGAGGTCAAGGTGACTTATCCCCCAGCTGCTGCCTACCGGTACCTCGGTCTACCGGTAGCTGCTGATTACCGGTAGCTCGGTCTACCGGTAGCTGCTGATTACCGGTAGCTCGGTCTACCGGTAGCTGCTGCCTACCGGTAGCTCGGTCTACCGGTAGCTTCTGATTACCGGTAGCTCGGTCTACCGGTAGCTGCTGATTACCGGTAGCTCGGTCTACCGGTAGCTGCTGATTACCGGTAGCTCGGTCTACTGGTAGCTGTTGATTACCGGTAGCTCAGTCTACCGGTAGCCGCATCCTACAGGTATCTGGGTTTACTGGTAGCCACGGAGTACTGATAGCTCGGTATACTGGTAGCCGTAGTCCAGCAGTAGCTCGGCTAACACTTTGCCAAATTTCTAGTTCTGTGAACAGTGTTTCTATCAGTGAGGTTCTATCGGTGGACTTGAACAATGTTTCTATCGGTGAGGTTCAGTGAACAATGTTTCTATCGGTGGACTTCTATCGGTGAGGTTCAGTGAACAGTGTTTCTATCAGGGAGGTTCAGTGAATAGTGTTTCTATCGGTGAGGTTCAGTGAACAGTGTTTCTATCGATGAGGTTCTATCGGTGGACTTCTATCGGTGAGGTTCAGTGAACAGTGTTTCTATCGGTGAGGTTCAGTGAACAGTGTTTCTATCGGTGAGGTTCTATCGGTGGACTTCTATCGGTAGACTTGAACAGTGTTTTCTATCGGTGAGGTTCTATCGGTGGACTTCTATCGGTAGACTTGAACAGTGTTTCTATCGGTGAGGTTCTATCGGTAGACTTGTACAGTGTTTCCAGAATCCTAAGAGCTACTGATTCCATACTTTGCCAAATTTCACGAATGAACAGTGTTTCTAGAATTCATGAGAGCTACCGATTCCACACATTGCCAAATTTCACGAATGAACAGTGTTTCCAGACTTCATGAGAGCTACTGATCCCATACTTTGCCAAATTTCACGAATGAACAGTGTTTCCAGACTTCATGAGAGCTACTGATTCCATACTTTTCCAAATTTCACGAATGAACAGTGTTTCCAGACTTCATGAGAGCTACCGACTTCATACTTTTCCAAATTTCACGAATAAACAGTGTTTCCAGAATCCTAAGAGCAACTGATCCCATACTTTGCCAAATTTCACGAATGAACAGTGTTTCCAGACTTCATTAGAGCTACCGATTCCATACTTTGCCAAATTTTGAGTTTGTGAACAGTGATTCCAGCTTTGCAAATTTGACGTTTTCTTTGACATAAAATACTTTTAAAACCTTATATTAAGGACTTTAAGGCCGATTCAAAGGCCATAAATCCTATATTAATTATTCCTAAGGCCAGGATGTTTTTACATAGTCAACCCGTGTGGGTTAATGCGATCCTTTTTTAATGGAGAATAAATCGGAACTTAAACCATCACCTCTCTAATTTATTTTTTTAAAGGGAACGAGATATCATTCTTCATTGTTCTTCCTCCTGGTTCTCATCTACGAGACGCTAGAACCTTGCAATCATTCTCAAAGGAGTTTCACAATCAAACGTTACTCATATCAGTTCCGCTCTGTTGATGCAACCAAGTTGTGTCGATTGTTCTTCCATATAAGGTATGTTTTATCATCGTTCCTTCGGGGATCACCTTCTCTTGTTCTTCCTTCCATATTAGAATGTAATCTACATGGTTCTAATGGGTTTTCTTGGGGTTGGTTGGTACTGTCGTACCATGGCATCCTCCGGTGGATGCAGTTGTCGTGAGGAGAAGAGGACTGTGACCCGTTGTGTGGATAAAGGACGTCAAGAACTCTTCGAGGTAGGGGATTCATGGCTTCTCTAATTGTGTATGTGCAATCGTAGAATTAGCATGATTTAGTCCTTTGGATCATAATGAAATTGACCTAATTAAATACTCGAACCGGATTAAAATAATTGGTTGATTGCATGTTGTTACTTTGTACCGTGATAACGATTTGCCTCATGTTTTCCTAGATAGTGTGATATCTATCATTTTTCTTTAATTTGTTGCTCGTTCATGATGGAAATTGATAAAGAACATAAAGCTGGAATTATTTGTTAAATAATTGGCTAATGATAAAGAGGCATGTTAATGAATCTGTTAATTCAAGATGTATTAAAGAACTATTAGTTAGATAATTTCAAAAGGGTTCTGAGTTACCCGCTTTCTTGTAAGGATGAATGCCTTGTGGTTTGGAACACTGAGTGCTCATCTTTTATGAAGGCTAAATGCCTTGTTAAAGGGCCGAGAGCCCATTTTGTGATCTTTAATTTCCTTCTGCTTGTGATTTGATGTGAACCTGGATGGCTGTTGTGATATGTGGAGGCATGGGGACATATGGTTGTGGCAGCGGATGACCCCTAGTGTGGCGAGATGCTTCGGTTTATGCATGTGGGTGTCGGGGAGGACACCAAGGATGATGGTATGAGATGAATGTGATGGTTTGATGTTGGTGGTTTGATTGTTTATCTGCTTTACTTTTTCCCACTGCTCAAGGTAGCTGGTTTTTCTTACCCTCTTTCCGAAGGAGGCGAGGACACGCGGGGTATGCCACATGCTTTCCATGTTTAGCCTCTCGATGGAGGATGAGTCTATGCTATTTCAATAGGCGTCAATGACTCGATGGGAAGAATATCTACTCACCGTGTTGAGCCCTTTGTGTTTAGTAGCATAGGATGCTTTTCTAGAATGCCAGGGAATATGGGGAAGGTAATTCCATAATGAAATTTTGTTTAAATGGTGATAATCCATGGGGATGGAGAAACTGGAATTTAATATTGATGTGAATCCTAAAAAGGAGCAGTTTTTGAATGTGATTCCAATTTAGTTTAATGTGGTAAATTTCTCATGGTTAATTAATGTTTAAAGAATTAATTAACGTACAGTGGGACTGATAAAATGAGAATAGAGTAATCTAATAAAGATCTTCAAATGGTTGTGTGCTTATAGAATACCGAGTCTTAGAAGTAGCAGCCTGGAGTTTGAGAGACGTTAGCTGCAGTTGTTCCTATGACTATGTAATTCCCATAGTGTGGTTGTGAGTTATATATATTCTGTACTTTTTGTGTTTCTATACGCTACTCCACCCTATCGGTAAGGGCAACTGACACCCCTGGGATTCTGAGCCCTGGGGGGTGTTTTCCCCAACATTCTGATGGGAGGTTGAATGGCTGACTACCCCCTTTGGCCCTGCTCTATTCTCTTGTTAGATCTTTGTGCTAGTAGGCACAGTGGTTAGTTTTACCCATATATGTGTGTAGAGGGCTGTAATGTCTTGTGGTTATTTCACACACATATATTCTAGATATAGTATCCTATGGACTACTATAGGTGTAACGTGTATAGGCTATAATGGCTTGAGGATCCTTACTCGGAGTATGGCCTGTAATGGCTTGAGGTATTATACCCGATGTATGATTACACGTTATGCAGGTTGTGGTGGCTCTCGGAAACTACCTAGATACTATTGGTTGTGAGGACGGTGTGGTGCTTTGCCCAGGTGTCTACGGGCAAGCCTATGTGGTGCACGAGGTACAGATTGTGGAGCTTAGCCCAGGTGTTTGCGGGCAAGCCTTGGAGAGAGATGCACAGGACGTATGTCGTTGGGGCAAAGCGGCAAACCAGTGGGGAAGTAGTAGCAGGGTACCCTTGATATTCAATGCTATATGCTATATTCTTGTATGTGTTACTTGGTGAGAGTAGCCATGGTGAGGTTGGTAACTTAGTATACCTGTTTAGGTAACGAGTTAGTTTCACTTTTTTTTCACTGGGCTTTAGCATGCTTTCTTTACTTTTGCACGAGAGGCTTGAGGAGGATCCTACTGAGTATATTGTTATACTCACCCTATGTACATATAAACTGTTTTTCAGGTCACTTGGAGCAGGTTGGAGATCAAGCTGGTTACTACTAGCTTGCGGTTGGAGGAGGAGCTGTTTGGGCTTGTGGTCGCTGTCGTTTTACTTTCTTTTGGGTACTTTTAGTTTTCCCTATTAGTTGTAGTACTTTTGCATGACATTTCATATATGTACTTGGGTTACTTTTATATTTCAGTTATGAGTTGGAGTTTTTTGGAGTCTATTCTATCTCTCTCTTCTCCATGTGTTCTCTTAGAGGGTAATGCCTCCCATTTGTGTGTGTATTATACCCTCGGTGCTAGTCGCCAACCCGGGGCCTACTGGAGGCGGGACACGGGGGTCATTATCTCCCTTCTCACATTTCTGGCCCAGGAGGGGTACACTTTGTGGGGAGGGGGTCATGACCGAGTGGTATTAGAGGTCTGGTTGAGGGATGGGATGGATTTTGGAGTCAGGCACAGGTGAGGATGCATGGGATGGTAGGGCAACGGTGTCATTCATGTTTAGCAAGTGGGGTAAACACTGGAGACCGGCAGAGACATAGGCGTTCAGGGCCCCCTATGATCTGTTGCACAAACCTTTAAGTTTACGATGGCTACTAAACAAAGTGATACTGGTTGCAGGGTAGAGACCTAGGAAAGGATCATGCACCATTATTCTTTTCGCCTGTGTTTGAATGGGTAGACCTTGGGATAGGTAACCTAAAAATTAATAAAACAAAATAATTAATTAATTAATGTTGAGTCTTCCATATTCCAGGATTAGGAGCTCTAACGGTTGTTATTTTACTGGTATGGCTCCAGGTCGACGTCCTCGTCAGGTTTGCGCAGAATGTGCCCAGCAGGCTGTTCCAGCAGATCGCCGCTGTGTAGAGGTTGACGGAGATGACACTTGGAGGAAGACACTTCGAGAGTTTCAGTGCCAGAGTCTACAGAAGAACGAGGGATCCGTTTCAGATGCAGTCACAGAAGACTGGTTGGAGGAGATCGAGATAGGCATCAGTTCGATTCGTGCTCGGAAGGAACACTGGGTGTCCTTGGTTGTGACGATGCTGTGTGGAGCAGCGAGGCAGTGGTGGTTCATGTTCCTCGGTGATCGTGAGGAGTCAGAAATCTTTTGGGAGGAGTTTCGAGACAGGTTTAGAGTCGAGTTTCATTCATCGACTGCGAAGGTGTCCAGTCGCCAGGAGCTTCTCAGCCTTCGGCATGGGAGCTCCAGTGTTCGAGAGTTTGGAATCCGTTTCAGGAACCTTCTACGATATGCTTCAGACCTGTTACCAGATGATGAGGCCAGGGCGAGGCATTTCGAGGAGGCTTTGCGTCCAGAGATCCAGCGCCAGGTCACCCCATTTATGCTGAAGTCATATCTTGAGGTGCTGGCATGGGAAGAGGTTGTTGAGAGGACTTTTACCAGGACCGGATCATCACGAGAGGGGAATCGTCATGATTCCTCACGAAGTAGAGCTGTGGTCCGGGGTTCCCTGTTTTCAGGACAGAAGAGTTTCCGTTCACCTGGGGGTAGGTCCCATCCCTTCCCATCTCGTTTCTCTGGAGGCAGCAACTGTCAGGCCTATGCCAAGGGATCAGGAGCTTGTTTTTCTTGTGGTGGTCATGGTCATCAGCAGTGGGAGTGCCCGACTTTTCAGAGCAGTCATCGTGCAACAGGCGCTCCACTCTAGGTTCCTCCGTTGAGGCAGTTCCAGCCGAGGCAGCAGCAGCAGGTTGCACCAACTTTAGATCACCAGAGGGTAGAGGGAGCAGGCAGAGGATAGCCCCATGACGCTCCCCTTCCTCAGAGAGCAGAGCGCGGCCGTGGTGGTGGTCATCATCAGGGTCAGAGAGGCCGTAGAGGTGGTCGTGGTCAGCTTCATGCTCTAGTGTTGCCAGCCCCAGGCGATCGAGACGTCGTCCGAGGTACCCTTTGCTTGTTTTCTACCTTGGTGTATGCCTTGTTTGATTCAGGAGCGACACAATCCTTTATATCCCCTAACCTTGTCCACGCTTTGGGACTTGAGGTAGAGAGGCTTCCAGTTCCCTTGGCGTTGACTATGCCAGTTGAAGGTCGATCTAGCTTGTCTGAAGTATGTAGAGACTGTGAGCTAGTGTTGGGGCAGCACCGCTCTTGGGGAGATTTCCTATGTTTACGAATACAACCATATGATGTCATCCTCGTCATGGATTGGTTGTATTCGGTGCAGGCTATTGTGGATTGCTATAGGAATAAGGTCGTTTTCTTTGATGAAGTTGGAGAGGAAGTAGTGTTTGTTGGTGAGAGAGATCCTAGGATGAGTCATAGACGAGTTTCATCCTTATCATCCATGATTGCTGGGATGATGCTGAGTTCTTCAGAGGTTCAACAGTTAGTGTTTCCTAGGGTCGTAGAGGAGTACCCTGATGTCTTTCCAGAAGAGGTTGTATCCTTACCCCCTCGACGAGAGATCGAGTTTGGGATCGAGCTACAGCTGGGAGTGTATCCTATCTCTATGTCTCCGTATAGTATGGCCCCTTCTGAGTTATGAGAGCTACGTATTCATATCGATGGTCTGTTGTAGTGTGGTTTTGTTCGGCTAGTGTGTCACCTTGGGGTGCACCAGTTTTGTTTGTGAAAAAGGCCGATGGCAGTTTGTGGTTGTGCGTCGATTATCGTCGGTTAAACAAAGTGACAATAAAGAATCGTTATCCTCTTCCACGGATTGATGACCTATTCTCTCAACTAAAGGGTGCAAGTTGGTTCTCAAAGATCTAATTGCGGTCAGGATATCATCAGATGCGTGTAAAGGATGAGGATATCCCGAAGACTGCCTTCCTCTGTTGTCATGGGCATTATGAGTTTTTTGTAATGCCATTCGCCATGACGAATGCTCTAGATGTTTTCATGGGGTTGATGAATGCTGTGTTCCGTGAATTCCTGGACAAGTTTGTTGTGGGTTTCATCGATGACATCCTTGTGTACTCCACATCTGAAGAAGAGCATGCAGAGCATCTACGTGCCGTTTTGGGTGTTCTTCGCCAACATCAGTTGTTTGGGAAGTTGTCCAAGTGTGATTTCTGGGCTCGAGAAGTTCGTTTCATAGGGCATGTTGTGTCCCAACAGGGAGTAGCTGTGGATCCATCAAAGATAGAAGCAGTAGTGTCTTGGGAATCCCCCAAGACCATGTCAGAGGTGCGAAGTTTCCTTGGTCTCGCAGGCTATTATAGGAGGTTTGTAGCCAATTTCTCCCGAGTTGCGAATCCTCTAACAGCTTTGACCAGGAAGGATCAAGCGTTCATATGGACTGATCAGTGTCAGACAGCTTTCGAGTATCTAAAGGAGAAGTTGGTAAGTGCTCCAGTCCTTTGTCTTCCAGCAGAGGGAGTCCAGTTTGATGTTTTCTGTGATGCTTCACATCTGGGGCTAGGCTGTGTTCTCATGTAGCAGAGGTCAGTTGTTTCTTATGGGTCTCGGCAGTTACGTCCACATGAATGCAACTACGCCACCCATGATCTTGATTTGACAGCCGTGGTGTTTTCTCTGAAGTTGTAGAGACATTACCTCATTGGTGAGCACTTTGTGGTTTTCACCGATCATAAGAGCTTGAGTTATGCTTTCTCCCAACGTGAATTGGACTTGAGGCAGCGTTAGTGGATGGAGTTCTTGCAGGAATACGACTTCGAAATATCGTATACACTGGGGAAGGGAAATGTTGTTGCTGATGCACTTAGCCGAAAGTCACGTAATGATGTTGTGCATGAATCTGGTGATTCTTGGAGAGTGATGGAAGAGCTATCATCATTACATCTTGACATAGGAAAAGTTGGGGGAAGAGGTTTTTTTTCAGATGACGGTGCAGTCATCCCTGATGCAGAAGGTGGAAGAGTCTCAGTTGGGTGATCTAGAGGTGGAAGTTTGGAGAGACAGAGTTGTATGTGGTGAGGCCCCTGATGGTTGGTCGAAGGATGAACAACACCGAGTGTTGTATCATGGCAGGCTTTTTTTCCCTTGGCGATGCGTGAGACCGTTCTCCGATAGTTCCTTAGTTCACCCTTGGCGGTACATCCTGGTTTGATGAAGATGTACTGATCCTTGAGGAGTCAGTTTTGGTGGCCTGGGATGAAGCGTTCAGTTGCAGAATGTGTGTCTCGATGTTTAGTCTGCCAGAAGGTGAAGGCCGAACACCGTGTTCCTGGTGGTCTTCTCCAGCACATAGAGATTCCTTAGTGGAAGTGGGAGGACATCTCAATGGACTTTGTTACAGGTTTACCTCGAGCTCCGGGAGGACATGATGCTATATGGGTGGTAGTGGATCGTTTAACTAAATCAGCCCTCTTCATAGAAATCAAGGAGTCAAGCTCAGTGGAGGTTTTGTCGAGGCAGTATCTGGAGGAGGTGGTGAGGCTTCACGGAGTACCTAGGACGATCATTTCTGATCGAGATCCTCGTTTTACCTCTAGGGTGTGGAGAGGTCTCCAACATGCTTTTGGATCTCAACTATGCCTTAGCACTGCTTTTCATCCTCAAACGGATGGTCAGACAGAGCGAACCATCTAGACTCTTGAAGACATGTTGCGCTCTTGTGTTCATGATTTTGGAGGTTCATGGGTGAAGCACTTACCCTTGGTAGAGTTCGCTTACAATAATAGTTTTCACTCTACCATCGGTATGGCTCCGTTTGAAGCCTGGTATGGCCGGCCATGCCGTTCTCCGTTGTGCTGGACTAGGGTCGGAGAGTCAGCAATTCTCGGACCAGAACTAGTGAAGAATACAACAGAGATGGTTCAGGTGATTCGTGAGAGGATGGAGACAGCATAGGATCGTCAGAAATCATATGCTGACCAAAGAAGGAGACCGTTAGAGTTTAATGTTGGGGATCATGTGTTTCTAAAGGTGACTCCCCGTCGTGGGAAGCGAAGGTTTGGTCGTGGAAGTAAGCTTTCTCCCCGGTTTGTTGGGACTTTCGAGGTGTTAGCTTGTGTTGGATCTGTGGCGTATCGTGTAGCACTTCCCACTCAGATGATTCGGATACATGATGTTTTCCATGTATCACAGCTCCGTCGTTATCTTCATGATGAATCTCATGTTATCGATTGGGGAGAGATCGATATTGATGATGATGCAACCTTCGAGGAGCGACCTGCGGAGATCCAAGACCACAAGGAGAAGGTGTTGTGTGGGCGTTCTATCCCCTTAGTTCGTGTCTTGAGGCGACACGGTGACATGGTGGAGTGTACCTGGGAGCGTGAGTCACAGATACGTGCTCAGTACCCAGAGTTATTTAATGATTAACTCTTTCCATGTAATGACGTTTCCTTTATGGTTAGAACTTTCATGTTTTATTTATGTACCTTTTATGTGATGTTATGTTGAATTGTTTGGTTATGGATTATTTTTTTCCATACTCTCGGATGTCGTAGTTTTGTTCCAGCTTTTAAACAACTCATGGTGGTTTTCCCATGAGAGGTATCTTATGGGGTGGTTGTTCAGACCCCTCTTTTCTTCTAGGTTGGTTTTTAATTCTCGAGGAAGATAATGTTTTGAGAGGTATCTAATGTAATGGCCCGGACCTCCCTGGTCCATTACTTTGGGAAAATGTGGTGTTGGAGGTGTTCCGGGAGGTCAAGGTGACTTATCCCCCAGCTGCTGCCTACCGGTAGCTCGGTCTACCGGTAGCTGCTGATTACCAGTAGCTCGGTCTACCGGTAGCTGCTGATTACCGGTAGCTCGGTCTACCGGTAGCTGTTGCCTACCGGTAGCTCGGTCTACCGGTAGCTGCTGATTACCGGTAGCTCGGTCTACCGGTAGCTGCTGATTTCCGGTAGCTCAGTCTACCGGTAGCTGCTGATTACCGGTAGCTCGGTCTACCGGTAGCTGCTGAGTACCGGTAGCTCGATCTACCGGTAGCCACATCCTACGGGTAGCTGGGTTTACCGGTAGCCAAGGCGTACTGATAGCTCGGTATACTGGTAGCCGCAGTCCAGCAGTAGCTCGGCTAACACTTTTCCAAATTTCTAGTTTTGTGAACAGTGTTTCTATCGGTGAGGTTCTATCGGTGGACTTGAACAATGTTTCTATCGGTGAGGTTCAGTGAACAGTGTTTCTATCGGTGGACTTCTATCGGTGAGGTTCAGTGAACAGTGTTTCTATCGGTGAGGTTTAGTGAACAGTGTTTCTATCGTTGAGGTTCTATCGGTGGACTTCTATTGGTGAGGTTCAGTGAACATTGTTTCTATCGGTGAGGTTCAGTGAACAGTGTTTCTATCGGTGAGGTTCTATCGGTGGACTTCTATCGGTAGACTTGAACAATGTTTTCTATCGGTGAGGTTCTATCGGTGGACTTCTGTCGGTAGACTTGAACAGTGTTTCTATCGGTGAGGTTCTATCGGTAGACTTGTACAGTGTTTCCAGAATCCTAAGAGCTACCGATTCCATACTTTGCCAAAATTCACAAATGAACAGTGTTTCGAGACTTCATGAGAGCTACCGATTCCATACTTTGCCAAATTTCATGAATGAACAGTGTTTCCAGACTTCATGAGAGTTATCGATCCCATACTTTGCCAAATTTCACGAATGAACAGTGTTTCCAGACTTCATGAGAGCTACCGATTCCATACTTTGCCAAATTTCACGAATGAACAGTGTTTCCAAACTTCATGAGAGCTACTGATTCCATACTTCGCCAAATTTCACGAATGAACAGTGTTTCCAGAATCCTAAGAGCTACTGATCCCATACTTTGCCAAATTTCACGAATGAACCGTGTTTCCAGACTTCATGAGAGCTACTGATTCCATACTTTGCCAAATTTTGAGTATGTGAACAGTGTATCCAACTTCGCAAATTTGACGTTTTCTTTGACATAAAATACTTTTAAAACCTTATTTTAAGGACTTTAAGGCCGATTCAAAGGCCATAAATCCTATATTATTTATTCCTAAGTCCAGGATGTTTTTACATAGTCAAACCGCGTGGGTTAATGCGATCCGTTTTTAATGGAGAATAAATCGGATCTTAAACCGTCACCTCTCTAATTTGTTTTTTTAAAGGCAACGAGATATCATTCTTCATTGTTATTCCTCCTGGTTCTCATCTACGAGACGCTAGAACCTTGCAATCATTCTCGTAGGATTTTCACAATCAAACGTTACTCAGATCAGTTCCGCTCTGTTGATGCAACCAAGTTGTGTCGATCGTTCTTCCATATAAGGTATGTTTTATCATCGTTCCTTCGGGGATCACCTTCTCTTGTTCTTCCTTCCATATTAGCATGTAATCTCCATGGTTCTAATGGGTTTTCTTGGGGTTGGTTGGTACTTTCATACCGTGGCATCCTCTAGTGGATGCAGTTGTCGTGAGGAGAAGAGGATTGTGACCCTTTGTGTGGATAAAGGACGTCAAGAACTCTTTGAGGTAGGGGATTCATGGCTTCTCTAATTGTGTATGTGCAATCGTAGAATTAGCATGATTTAGACCTTTGGATCACAATGAAATTGACATAATTAAATACTCGAACCAGATTAAAAGAATTGGTTGATCTCATGTTGTTACTTTGTACCGTGATAACGTTTTGCCTCATGTTTTCCTTGATAGAGTGATATATATGATTTTTCTTTAATTTGTTGCTCGTTCATGATGGAAATTGATAAAGAATGTACAGCTGGAATTATTTTTTAAATATTTGGATAAAGATAAAGAGGCATGTTAATGAATCTATTAATTCTAGATGGATTAAAGAACTATTAGTTAGATAATTTCAAAAGGGTTCTGAGTTACCGGCTTGCTTGTAAGGCTGAATGCCTTGTGGTTTGGAGCTCTGAGTGCTCATCTTGTATGAAGGTTGAATGCCTTGTTAAAGGGCCGAGAGCCCATTTTGTGATCATTAATTTCCTGCTGCTTGTGATTTGATGTGAACCTGGATGGCTGTTGTGATATGTGGAGGCATGGGGACTTATGGTTGTGGCAGCGGATGACGCCTAGTGTGGCGAGATGCATCGGTTTATGCATGTGGGTGTCGGGGAGGACACCAAGGATGATGGTATGAGATGAATGTGATGGTTTGATATTGGTGGTTTGATTGTTTATCTACTTTACTTTTTCCCACTGCTCAAGGCATCTAGTTTTGCTTACCCTCTTTCCGAAGGAGGCAAGGACACGCGGGGTATGCAACGTGCTTTCCGTGTTTAGCCTATCGATGGAGGATGGGTCTATGATCTTGCTATAGGCGGAAAAGACTCAATGGTTAGTATATCTACTCACCGTGTTGAGCCATTTGTGTTTAGTAGCATTGGATGCTTTTCTAGAATGCCTGGGAATATGGGGAAGGTAATTCCATAATGAAAGTTTGTTTAAATGGTGATAATCCACAGGGATGGAGAAACTAGAATTTAATAGTGATGTGAATCCTAAAAAGGAGCAGTTTTTGAATGTGATGCCAATTTAGTTTAATGTGGTAAATTGCTCATGGTTAATTAATGTTTAAAGAATTAATTAACGTACAATGGGACTGATAAAATGAGAATGGAGTAATCTAATAAAAATCATCAAATGGTTGTGTGCTTATAGGATACCTAGTCTTAGAAGTAGAAACCTGGAGTCTGAGAGACGTTAGCTGCAGTTATTCCTATGACTAGGTAATGCCCATAGTGTGGTTGTGAGTTATATATATTCTGTACTTTTTGTGTTTATATACGCTACTCCACCCTGTCGGTAAGGGAAACTGACACCCCTGGGATTCTGAGCCCTGGGGGGTGTTTTCCCCAACATTCTGATGGGAGGTTGAATGGCTGACTACCCCCTTTGGCCCCACTCTCTTCTCTTGGTAGATCATTGTGCTGGTAGGCACATTTGTTAGTTTTACCCATATATGTGTGTAGAGGGTTGTAATGGCTTGTGGTTATTTCACACACATATATTCTGGATATAGTATCCAATGGACTACTATAGGTGTAACGTGTATAGGCTATAATGGATTGAGGATCCTTACTCGGAGTATGGGCTGTAATGGCTTGGGGTATTATACCCAATGTATGATTACACGTTATGCGGGCTGTGGTGGCTCTCAGAAACTACCTAGTTACTATTTGTTGTGAGGACGGTGTGGTGCTTTGCCCAGGTGTCTGCGGGCAAGGCTATGTGGTGCACGAGGTGCAGATTGTGGAGCTTAGCCCAGGTGTTTGCAGGCAAGCCTTGGAGAGAGATGCACATGACGTATGTCGTTGGGGCAAAGCGGCAAACTTGTGGGGAAGTAGTAGCGGGGTACCCTTGATATTCTATGCTATATGCAATATTCTTGTATGTGTTACTTGGTTAGAGTAGCCATTGTGAGGTTGGGAACTTAGTATACCTGTTTAGGTAACGAGTTAGTTTCACTTGTTGCTCACTAGGCTTTAGCATGCTTTCTTTACTTTTGCACAGAGGCTTGAGGAGGATCCTACTGAGTATACTGTTATACTCAACCTATGTACATATAAACTGTTTTTCAGGTCACTTGGAGCAGGTTGGAGATCAAGCTGGTTACTACTAGCTTGCGGTTGGAGGAGGAGCTGTTCGGGCTTGTGGTCGCTGCCGTTTTACTTTATTTTGGGTACATTTAGTTTTCCCTTTCAGTTGTAGTACTTTTTCATGACATTTCATATATGTACTTGGGTTTCTTTTATATTTCAGTTATGAGTTGGAGTTGGTTGGAGTCTATTCTATCTCTCTCTTCTCCATGTGTTCTCTTAGAGGGTAATGCCTCCCATTTGTGTGTGTTTTATACCCTCGGTGCTAGTCACCAACACGGGGCCTACTGGAGGCGGGACTCGGGGGTCATTATCTCCCTTCTCACATTGCTGGCCCAGGAGGGGTGCACTTTTTGGGGAGGGGGTCGTGACAATTGAGCAGATATTGAATGACAATTTCTGAGTCAGCGACAAAAGGAGGATAAGAATGTCGCAATGTATGATGCTAAATATACAAAGTTAGAGAAGAATGTATCAGATTATATAAGTAACCCAAGGAGTAAGATTGAACATTTATTTGATGGGTTAAAACCATTTCTCCATTGAGAATTAGTCTCACAATCATTCTTGTCGTGTGAAGATATTGTCTCATGTGTTATCATGACACAAAAGGAATTATCAAAGTCTTATGAATTTAAAGAAAAGAAATAGAATAAGAGATATAATGATCACTCTGGGAATTCAAATAAGGGGATGAAGGGAAAATATGAATATCCATCCTATAGTAAATGTGGGAAGAAACAACCTGTTACTTGCATGAAGGGAATGTGAGTCTGTTACAAGTGTGGTGAAAAAGGCCATCATGCTCATGATTGCAAGGGGAATAAAGAAGCTACCGATGTTCCATGCTATAATTTCAGGGATATGGGACATTATAAAAATGAATTTCCTAAGCATCAGGGGAACATACCTTAGAAAAGGCCAAGGGATCAAGGCCAAGATTATGCAATCACTAATGCTAAGGTAGAAGCTCCGAAAGACGTGGTGGCAGGTAAGTTAATGGTTTCCTCAAGTTTCGTATATGATTTATTTGATTATAGATCATAGAACCGTTTCATATCATCCTAGTTTTCTATGGAAATTAGAAATTTCCAATTTTATTTAATAAGGTAGTTGTATGTTAAAACTCTAAAGGGAAGTATAATTGTTATAATTTTCTGGGAATCAGTTCCCATTCGATCATATAAATGTTCTTTATTTGCAGATCTCATCATCATACCTATGATTGAGTTAGATATAATCCTAGGTATGGATTGTCTTTGGGTCATTGATGTGAAGATTTATTGTAAGAAAAATGAGGTTATGATTTCTGATGATGATAATAAGGAACACATTATCATTAGAGTAGAATCATCACCACATGATTCTTATCTAGATCCACCACCAGTAGCTCAACTACATTCAATTATTGGGGAGGAAATGAATGAAATTACTATGGGTGAGGAAAGGAAAGTTCAATAGAGGTTGTACCTATTGATAAAGAATATGTATATGTGTTTCTAGATGACTTACCTAGACATCCTCCATAATGATAAATTGAGTTTTCCATTGATTTAATTCCTGGTTCAAGTCCTTTATAGAAGACCCCTTATATAATGGCCAATGTGGAATTAGTTGAACTAAAGAAACAACTAGAGGAATTGAGTAATAAGGGATTTATTCTCCGAAGTGTTTCTCCATGGTGAACCCATATACTTTTTGTTAAGATGAATGATGGATCTATGATTTTATGTACCAACTATAGGGAAATCAATGATATAATAATAAAGAACAAGTATCCCCTACATCGCATTGATTATTTATTTGACCAACTAATGAAGATCAATACATTTCAAAGATTTAACTTTGATCTGGATACCATTAGTTGTGTGTGAAGAAGGAGGACATTCCTAGGACAACATTTCATACCTTGTATGAGTATTACGAGTATACAGTAATGCCTTTTGGGATGACTAATGCACCCTATGTTTTCATTTATCTAATGAATATTGTTTTCAAGTAATATCTAGATGATTTTGTGGTGGTATATATATATATATGATATCATGGTTTATTACAAAAGCTATGAAGATCATGCAAATCACATGCGCATTATCCCAAAGACTCTTAGAAGAAAAGAATTATATGGGATGTTTAACAATAATGAATTCCGACTTCAGGATATTTCATTTCATAAACATATTGACTCTAAGGATTTAATTTATGTTGATCAATCTATGAAATGGAAATCCATGAATTTCCATCACCTATGAGTATAATAGAGGTGCATAGTTTCATTGGCTTTGGAGGTTATTATCTGCGTTTTGTCCAGAATTTTTCCCGATTGGCTAACCCATTAACGAAGCTCACACGTAAAGGGGTTAAATTTGTTTGGAAAGAAGAGTGTGAAGTATGTTTTGAAGAACTATAGTGAAGATTATTCAATTCTCCAATTTGGACTCTACCATCAAGGATTTATGGGTTTGTTTTTTATAGTGATGCTTCAAAGAAAGGTCTTGGTTGTGTCCTTATGTAGAATGATAGTGTTATTGCCTATGAATTAAGACAGCTAGAAATTCATGATAAAAACTATCCTACTCATGATCTTGTGTTATTTGATGTAATATTTACATTGTAGATATGGATACATTATCCCTATGGTAAAAAATGTGAGATATATTCTGATCACATGTGTTTGAAGTATATTTTCTCATAGAAAGAACTCAACATGAAGCAAAGGATATGGCTTGAACCACTCAATGATTATTATTATACGATACACTACCACCCAGGGAAGGAAAATAAAGTGGAAGATGTTTTGAGATGAAAGGATCATGTAGTTTTGAACATTGTGAGACTTGAAAGGGATCCTATTTTCATGGATATAACAAAGATGGATATGGGAATTTCCCTGGAAGGTGAAACATAAATAATTTTTCAAATGGTTTCCAAACCATCATTACCAGAAAGGATAAAGAGTTCTCAGACTGATGATGAATAATTTCAAAATAAGATTTAATATATGAATGTTGTGATATTGAGTGACATTTTTATGAAAGTTGAATTTTAAAATTTGGGATGGGACTTTGTGTTCCTGATAAACCAGATCTAAAAAGGGAATTGTTGAACTATGCTCATAGATCCAATTTCTCTATAACCCAGGCATCAACAAAATGTATAGATATTTGAAAGGACATTTTTAGTGGAAAAAATGATGAGAGAGATTTATTATTTTGTTTCAAGATGTATGGTTTTCCATCATGTGAAAGCTGTAAGGAAACAACTTAGAGGATTCATGCATCCTCTTCCCATACCAGAGTGGAAATGGGATAATTTTAATATGGACTTTGTCATGGGGATACCAATGACTCCTAGATGGAATTATGAAATATGGTTTATTGTTGATCATCTTACCAAGTATGCATATTTTCTTGATATAAGAGATGATATACAACTTGAACGTCTAGTATGATTATATATTAATGAATTTGTGAGACTTCATGGAGAACCCCTATCGATTGTTTCTAATCGTGATCTCGGTTTTACATCATGATTTTGTAAAAGTCTTCAGAAAGTCCTGGCTACTGAACTTTGTTTGAGCACTGCCTACCACCCAAAAATCGATGTACAATCTGAATAGACTATTCAATCCTTAGAAGACATGATGAGATCTTTCTCACAAGACTTTCATGATATGTGGGATCAATATTTACATCTGGTAGAATATTCCTATAACAATAGATTACATTCGAGCATTCAGATGGCACAATATGAAGAGTTATATAGTAAGATATGTCGCACACAAACATTTTGGGATAATTGTGGTGAAAGAAAACTTTTAGGCCCATAACTGGTAGAGGAAATGATGGAAAAGGTAAAGGTAATCCAAAACCACATCAAAGAAGCTCAAAGTCGGTAGAAGATCTATGTTGATAACTGATGGAAGGATTTGGAATTTCAGGTAGAAGATCATGTTTTCGTGAAGGTATCTCTATTTAAGGAGTTATAAATTTTGGTAAGAAAGGTAAATTGAGTCCCAGGCACATAGGACCACTAAAAATTCTAGAAAAAATTGGGGTTATAGCTTATAGTTTGGCAATGCCGCCAAATCTCTACCAAGTTCACTATGTGTTCCAAGTAGCACTATTGAGAAAATACATGCCTGACCCCACAAATGTTCTCACCTATGAGAAAGTAGAACTAGAACACGATCTATCTTTTTTCTAGTATACCATCTAGATTTTGGATACTAGAGAACAAGTGCTGAGAAACTGGATGACTCATCTGGTAAATGTTCTATGGAGAAACCATAATATGGAAGAGGCAACGTGAGAACCCGAGGAACTTATGATAAAGAACCACCCGAGTATTTTCAGGTGGTAGTATTATAGAAATTTTGAGTAAAAAATTATTTGATTTAGGGGAGAATGTAACACCCCTAACATCCATTGTACGCTTCTGTTTGAAGAATACAGTAGCGTGTGTTGTACGCAACTTTGAATTCTAACACACCATAACCAATCATCCTAGCTGTTATGACTAGTAATACCCACTTTCTGAAATTTTAGTTATTTTATCATTCAAAATAGACTTCATTTTTGGATTCATAATATCAAAATTATCTTTGGGTGAATCTTTCGTACTTTTCTGATAACTTTCATATTTTAATGAATAGTGAAAATTACTAAATTTTAATTAAAAAAACTTTTTTAATTGAAATAAATAAAAGGTAAAATTCTTAATTTGAGTGGTTTTCAATTATATTTATAATATATTTTTTACCACTTAATCTATTTTTGGTCATTGGACATAATATTACATTTAAACTAGACATAAACAAGTGTCAACCGTTTGATTATTATTATTTCTTAAAAACACAATTTTTTTGACAACGGGAATTAATTTTAAATTAATTTCTATCACATCTATTTTTATTAATATTGAATACTAGATTCCATATTTAGAATCAATAGGTCCAAATTGTGTAAATAGTTAAATTTTATTTTTAGACATTTTAAATAATTATTTTTTTATATATTTTATTTACGACGGTAAAAAGGTAACTCCGTTATATAAGGGTAAAAAAATAATATTATATTAATATGAAATTATCATAATACATGTCATAACAGTATTTGTTGATACATGTTAGACCATGGGAATCATTGGGTTTATTTTGGGACCCCATGGAGCCACTTGTATGTGATAATGACACATTATATCAATTAAGTTAAAGAAAATACAAAAATGACATAGGCATATATCTTTAAGAAAATCAATTTTTACAAAGGGTTATATATGTTATATTTTCAACTATAAATATTAATTATAAAGATAAAATGAATTAATAAACAATGGGATTTTATTTATAATATTTAGAAATTGAAAAATTAATTTTATTATGACACAATAATGATGCAGTATTTTCTTTATTAATGAATGAATCAAATAATTGGTATTACAAATGTCTAAATAAATATAATATGATATTTTTGATGACATCCACTAATTTAATTGGTTAATATGACATGTTAGGATTACTTAACTGATTTATTTGAATTAATAATGTGGTTAAGACTCCAACAAAATTCAATTATTAAATAGTGTCAAAATTGACAAAAAATAAATTTAAAACATATATTATATTATTAATTGACACTCTATTCGTAAAAATCTAGGGCTCAGCCAAAGGAATTATATTATTATGGGTGTATAATTAATGGATCACTTGGGTGTCTCTTGGAAGTATATAGAGTGTTTAATAACTACATTATATAAAAATACAAAGAGACATGGTAAATGTCAAACTAATTTTCAAAGAGTTAAAATTAAATGATAAGGTTAATAAAGTGACCCAAACCTCTCTAAAAACAACTGGATTTGTGGTTTTTGACCCATAACCACATTATCCTCGAAATAAATCATTTTGGGTCCATTAGAAACCGAATATGATATTATTATAAAATAATATTTCTAGTTTTTCCTAAGTTTCCCCTCACCCCTCTTATAAAATGGCACTCAACCTTCTCACTAATTCACAACATTGAAGCCATTTGACTCAGCCAAACCGTGCCCAAATATTCCCATAAACATACCTCACTTCAACACAAAGGCCTTATTTTGATCACAAAGACATCATAAAGATTCTTTTTTGATCAAATCAAATGTAAGAACCAAAAAAAGTGGTAATGTTTTCACTACCCTGTTTCTAGTTCCTTTTTTCTTCCACTTATTCTTTATTTTTTATTTCGATTCTAAAATAGTAACTCCAGTAACTTCTATATACTTTTATGTTATTATAAATATGTTACAACCATATTCAGTATTCTATCCATCCTTTGAATGACATGTCACCGTAAGTGTGTACGCACGGGTTACCGTCTCCACGTCGTGGTGTAATTATTATTCAAAACATTATTATTTGTATGTGTATGATAATGATTTGTAATTGAAGTAAAAAAATTAATATAAAATTATAATGATTATATATATATAGGTTATACCATTGAATTATATATTATTTTAATATCAAAATAATGATATTGCCGCTTTTGCGTACGTACGGACTATCGTCTCCATGAACGTGATGAGATTCATTCCCCATCGTATCCATTCAAGTATAATTCTCATTTGATTATTAAAATTAATGTTTTAGTACTTGATATCATTCTGGATATGAATACGATAAAACCTATCCTTAACAAACATTTCTTATTTAACAAAAAATATAAAAGAATATGAGTAAGTTAACACCCGAAACGACGATAAAACTAAAATATTATTAAAAAAATGTTAAAAGATCATATATGATATTGTATTAATTTATATGAATATTGTATAACTTAATAACTATTATTTAACCATTATAAAAGAGGATAAACTACCCTCATCTAGGGAAATTTACAATGTAATGGTTAATTTCACAATCACTTCATTATCCGAGGTTGTTTATACATAAATATCTACTGGGGCCTCTTTATCATCCAAATCCATGATTCGTAAAAATTTATTTCAAATCATTATTACTATTTTATAGACTATGGATTAAATTCATTTATACCCTTATTGTATTTTTATAATATGTTTATAAATGAATCATCCGTCATTTTCCAAACAAGGTCTTTTTTAGCATTTTCGATAGAATTAATGTAAGAATGTCTTTTTATTACTTATACGATGTGTGTGGCTATTTTCCCCCATTAAAAAAATGTCGAAGAATCCCTTACATGATTATAAGAATATTTTTAAATTAAATGTATTCTTTTATAGTTATTTGACTTTTAAATGATTAAAAAAAGAGATGTTTCCCTCAAATAGTTTTTATTTCATCTATGTCAACATCCTTTGATGGATTTTAAGCTTATATGATGTTGATTTATGATGGTACAAAACTTCCATATTGTATTTGAGGTTTTGTGATATGTTTGACCATGGATGTGTTATTTTTATACCATTCATGATTTATGGATAAAGTATTGACATTTCTTATGCTACTTTTAATACGAATGTTTTTGTTATGTTTAAACCTATTTATATGAGTAATGGATTGGACTTAATAAGTGAAGGGTGGATCCTGCTATAGCTTCTCAATCCATTGATAGTTCTCATGAGACAAACTAGTGTCTTGGATCATGGCCTTGAAAAATATTATTTGCATTATTGGCACAAGCCCTTGACCATGGTTATGATATTCTGGAATTATGTATTCCATCATTATGAAAGTGGTTATTGATATTGCATGTGATTATTTGATTAGTAGAATATCCATGTGAATAATTAGATGGAATTATTTTATTTTATTTCTGCCATATTATGCGGAAGTTCATGTTTAGAAAGATTTTTTTTCTTATACATTTCCTTAAATGTTTATGCTTATTTATGAATGTTTCTGATATATTATTATCCTTACTAGGCATCTGGGCTCAATCCTTTCTATGTATTATTTTTCCCAGGATGTGAAAAAATATTTTATGAATGACCTGTAGGGATATTATGATGGAATATTATTGTGTTCTATGGAGACAATATTTTATTTTAGTTTTTCAAATTTTGATTTAATGTAATCATTATTAATGTATCTAGTGATTCCAAGGCTACTAAACTAATTGGTCTTTAGATACTTGATCTTTTGTGATCATTCCAATGTTATGTAATTATGTACCAACTCTGGGTAACTAGGGTCAGGGATTTAAAACAAAAATAGCACCATCGTACATACAACATAACATCCTTCATGGTTCCACAAACCTCCATTAGATTCGCAATATCTATGCTTCAGAACACATTAACACCTAGGTGGTCGACATATCATAGAATGTTGTTAGATATGTATCCTTATACAAAATCTATATCTAATTGAGAACATAATTTTTGGGACACACTGGGAAACCAATTCACCATAGAAACATTCTTTATCAACACCATCCACGCAAATTCCAATTTGTATGGATTGTTAAACAAACAAAATAACCTAAAAAACACTGAAATACAACCATGATGTATTTGTTCCATCAATCTACCCCTTTGGGTTATTTGAAAACATGTCCCATTTTGAAATCTATTTAATTATTCTTCGATAATCTAACAAAATTTTATTATGAAAATTAGTACAAATGTTTTTGATTTACAATACACGTATTATATGCCTCCATTATCCATCCTCGGTGTGAGAAACAAGTGTATAAAGAAGAGTTCATCAATTAATAACCAATTTTGAAAGCATATCAAATTCTTTTTTCATGATATCTTTCTGTATCGATATATAACCTTTGATTGATCTCCTTTATCATCATCTGATTCAAAACTCCCCCACTTCAGTAATATCATTACTAGCATATCCCCATTTCTTCATTAAGTCATTTACTGCCCTTTTATAGCCACAACATCAACTAATTTTCAAACAAACCTTATGGTCATGTGATTTCTTACTAAAATAGGGTTGAGAACATTTATCATCACATTAGGGAAAAACAAAAACTACCTTGGGTACAGTGGAACACATATAAACAAATTTTCAACTATGGGGAGACATTGGAACTCTCAGATCTAGTCGATTCCTTCATATGCTTCTTTGTGTAAGGACATTGTTATAATGTCTAAAAATTTAATTATATAGGCATATATTCCATATTTGAAAACCCTTTATTCCCCCTACCATTGATGAAATTATAATTTATTTTATTGATATTTTTTTGTGATTGATGGAGAGATTATTTTATATGATTATGAAAACTTGATTTATCTCAGTGGATTCTCAACGAAGACATCACTTTGACTCCCATATCATCATGATGGTACTTCAACCGATTTTTTTTCCATTATTGAATAACCAAAATAAATTCATCTTCTATGATTCTCAGTGAAATTCAATATTGTTTTTATCATAGCCTAGAATAAAAAAACCACCATAATAGAATTCACGACCTAATGATGATTTTCTATCATATTCTAAATTTTGAAAATCTTCACATGTATAACCCAATATCACTTTATGTTATTATTCATTATAAATAAAAATGAAATCCATTGTACTAATTATATAAATGAATATTATTTTCATTACTCGCACATGGGTTTCATTGAGATTAATTGATACCCTGTAGTATCTTGTAACAACCTAGGTACTTATCACATATTTTATTCATAATGGAATTAAATAGTCACAATATTTAAAAATTTATTATTAAATAAGTTGTATTTATAAATATTATGGAATTTATAATGATGGAATATTGTCATGGAAATTGGAATAATAATATTACCATTAAGAACAATAATTTTACTAATATATTAGTATCATCAACTAATAAAGGATAAATAAAATGTATCCACCATATTTCTAAAAATATGATATATTTATATCACGAAACCTTTAAACATGTTTTTATAAAATAATAAATTAATTATTAGCATTTTTATGGTAATAAATATTTAATTACAATTTTATAATTACTTTAATTATTTAAAATAAAATATGTTTCTCTAAACTAGATTCATAAATTATTATATTTATTTATGAATATATGACAACTGAAGAAGTCATTAATTATTATTAATGTGTGTTATAATATTCATTGTAATTTTAAAATTCATTTTTTAAAAAAATTATTTTTTAATAAAAAATTAAAATTTTCATATTTATAAATCCATTATCAAAAAATGGAGTTCATTTTAAAATTCCAAATATAGAAAAATGTTTATTCATAATTTTTGTTATTTTTCTGAATTAGTTGATTTTTTGGTGAATAGTTAATTATGTTTTAATGAAAATAATCTATAAAAAAATTATTGAGTCATGGATGATTTTTTACTAACTTAAGAACCCCTTGTTGAAAATTAAATTGAATAATTACAATTTTTAATCAAAATAACCAACACTATTACATGTCTTGTGTAAAATAACAAAATAATTTTTAATATATTTATATCCCCCACCCCCTCTCCTCCACTAAAAATACATCGCTCACCCCTCCTCTCCCCGCATCAGTCAAATGTGGATAATTGTTGAAATTTAAGAAAATAACATTCCCAATAATCATCCAGATGTAAAATACCTATTGGTCTCACCAATTGTACAAAACCAGGTGCCGTTTGTAGGATCTGAAGGAGGATATTTCATGTGGTAAAAATCATCTTTCATTTTCTATTCAATTGTTTTCCTTTCGTATAACTCTCTTCACATCCCCATATCAAAGCTGCATGCAAACTATATTATATCATATATACTATAATGTAATCATATTTACTGAAAAATCCATCATCATACTTCTTCACCTCTAACGTTACAAAAATTAAATCATCATTCGAGATTTATAGAATTTATGACATCATGGATGGTGTGTTTTCGATTTACATTACTGTCATCATGGATGGTCATAAAACATTTTAATGTTTGAAATAGATTTTTAATTATATGCTATAACAACATTTATTTTTAATTATCATATATATATATATAATATTAGGTTATATAATTAAACTAGTTCTTCAACATTGATGAAATCCCAAAATGTTATAATTTAATATAATTAATGTTTTACATAATCATTCCTCACCATATATGAATAATAATTGATTTATTTAATCATTTAATTTTATGTAAAAATATTAATTTATTTTATTAAACTTCTAATGTAACATTCCATTAGAGAAGATAATATATTCTGAATCGACCAAGGAAACCTAGTATAGAACACACCTGAAACAACGAAAATTACAATAGAATTTCACTAAATGGGTGGAGTGATATTATAATTTTATCATATATGGTGTTATATTTTTTTTTAAATATTAATCACTATCTTTTAACTGTTACTCTGTATATTTAAATACATTTTATGTAAGATGAACCCAATGTAATGTAATTCTTATCCCAATATCAATACTTTGTGGTATAATTCGACATCAATAACTATAGGGTAGTATGATACTTTTTGAAGTTACATTTGATTGTATTATGTTGTATCATAGTGATTGGTAGTGTATAAAAATATTCCCTTCATTTTATTAAGTCTTGCTTCAATAATAAGTTATTTCTATGGAATTTTCTTTTAAAATCCTTTTTAAATTTTCATTTTTAAATGGATGAATAATATAATGTAAGTATTTACATAGGATTCTGTTTAGGTCATGGGAATTTTTTATGATTAATGTTGGGACCAATATCACCCTCCAATGAAATGAGTGTGTTATAGTTGGAGTTCATTCGTAGGGATACTGATAGTGTAACTGAAATGTTTACACTACAAGGGATTAAAGAGGGAAACAATTAAAGATAGTTGTGACTATTACAAATCACAAGGTAGCCATGTGTTTGGAAATGTTAATTAATTAATATAGTATGTAACCTGTATGATATTTTTATCATTTATATTTTTAGAAAATTTCAAGTTTATACAATGTAAGAATATTGTACTTGATGTGTAAGATGTGTGTATTTGTGAAAATTATTTCACATGTTTATAAGTATTCATGTACTCATAGTTACATAGTATTATATGAAATATACAGTTTTTTGTGCTTTCCCATGTATCAAAAAAAATCGAAGGATTTATTGATGGGTAATGGAAATGGATAACCCAATATGAATGTTGTGAATAGTTTTTATGTTTTTTTAACATATTATTATGAATAACATAACATTGTTATAAAACTATCCAATTTTTATGATTATGGATTTATAGGAATGAATTATGTCGTAATTTTACAAAACAATAAACAAAAATCATCATTGGGAATTTATGAATCTGAATTCTAATGGAATTTACAATATAATATAATAATTAAATTTGTTTCCTTATAGTTTCTCTCAAATCATTGGTTAATGAATATTGGGTGATATAGTGATGTTAGTAGAATACAACAAAGGGTTCTTAAATTGTGTTTATATTTAAATAATATAAAATTTTAATGTTTCCATGTTTCTTTATCTATAATATGTCTATTCAGAATGGATTTTTTATCGAAGAAACTGGGAAGCCGATGTCAGAAGGAATTGAGATGTAGATTTATAACAAAATACATAACCTATAATTTTAGTAATTTGAACAATGAAGTTAGTGATAATAATTTATTAGCTTACATAAGAAATATATGGTGGGGTTATCAATGCATGATATCTAACTGAACTACAATAAATGAAGATGATAATTCTGTAACATTTTATGAGGCATCACCCTACTGCATTCAGTGGAACTTCTGCCCTGGTTGTAGATGAATGGTGAATTAAAGCCCTTATAAATAGATTATATGTTATAAGGTGTTCATATATTCAGATTGTGATTTTTTCCATTTTTCATTTTGAAGATGACGTTGAGCAGTGGTTTTCATAGTTTTTCAATACCTTGTATTTTGATGACAATGATATTTTTGATTTGGATGAATTTAAAAATAATTTCCTCAAAAATGTTTTTTTTATAGTTGGTTTATTAATTATGGAAAATAAAATCATTTAATTGAGGAAAAATGTAAATGATACAATGTCTATATCTAAATAAAACATCACCAGTTTAGCAAGGTGTACTCCAAATATTATTTGGGATCATGATATAAAAAATAAATCTTTTTTACATTGGATTGATACCAATATATTCAATGGAATTATATTCCCTTGAAATTAAAAGTTATTAGGAAATTTTATGATGTCTTGAGATGGTATATCTAATGTTTAGTTATGATCACGTGTAAATTAACAAGAATTAGAATAAGTGGTCTAGATTGCATGATATAGGTAAGAATGAATCAAAAAAATCCAACGGTATAATGGTCCAATTTCAATTTTGTGAAATTTTTTTTAAAAAGAACCTTGGTAAATTCCTTCACAAAATTATGAAGTTATTTCGAGTTGATATGTTGGGACATATGTCTGGAGAATGAAATTAAAATGATATTATGAATAATTGTTATATGAAAACTATAATGTTTATTAAATATGGTGAGATGACTCATTATGAAAATTCATTTCGAAAGAAAAATATGAATGGTGGAAATAATATATATTATGAGAATATTGGTCTTGGGAGATCCTTTTCAAATATCGTAGTATATATTGGTCCATCCAATGAAGTCGTTTCAGGTAAATTTTTTGTCATCACAGATATCCCTAATGTGTTGTTTGATATTGGGATTACAATTTATTTTATATCTACTATGTTTTCTAGAAAATTGTAAATATCACCTCAATAAATGAAACTAGATCTTATTGTTAAATAATTTGGGGATTTTTAACAAAAAAAATCCATTATAATAATATTTTTATTATTGTTTTTTGAATTTCATTACAAAATTGTTTTTTTACCTAAGTATAGTACGATGTAAATCTATGTATGATTGGATTATTGATTATCATGATATGATTTATTATAGATATAATGAATTTTTTTTCATATAGAGTTAAAAATATTTCCATGAACTAACCCATAAAAATGATGACATATCTAAAATCCTATAAACAGGTAAAAGATTGAAAAGAAATTTTTCATTCTAATTTTGTTGAAAATAAGGGAAAATTTCATATTAATGATGTGTTGATGGTAAATGAATACATATTTTTTAGAATATTTTCCTATTGTTAAACCAGAGAGGGATGTAGAATTTACTAATGAATTGTTTCTTGATGAAAAGACAATTTCAAACACCCTTATTGAATGTATCAAGTAGAATTTCATGAATATAAAATTATGTTTCATTGGTTTCTTGATAGTGGTTTCGTTCTTTCTAGATCATCAATATAAGTTGCACATATTTTTTTTATTAAAATTAAATATGGATCCATGCATATTTTTATTGATTATAGGGATTTAATGAAATTTACATTTAAAATTAAGTATAATTTTTCTCATATATTTTACATGTTTGATAATATGCATCGAGATGTGTATTTTTTGAAGATTGACATCAGATTATGGAACCATCCAATGATGTTGAAAGATGATAAAATCCTAGAAACATCTTTTCATAATAGATTTGGGAATAATGAGTTTTTTTATTATTCCTTTTTGTTTGAATGATTCCATTATTGTATTCATGGATATTAAAAATATAATTTTATGTGAATATTTTGATAGGCATTTCAATGTTTTTATGGACAATATGTTTGTCTTTTAAATAATTTATGAGGTCCATGAAAAACATTTAATGGTTTTTATAAATAATCTATATAAAAAATGATAGAAAAAAATTTATAATATATTAATTGTAAAGACCTGTAAAATTCAAGGGAAATTTTTTCTTAATTTTCTTTGGAATTTTAAAAGAACGCAGTTTCTAACGGCACCTGATTCCGAGGCCCGGTGTGCCCAGAATCTTTTTCCGAAATTTGGCTCAGGTACGTTCAGTGAACGAACGAGTGAGTTTTCCTATCTTTTGAACCGGTGCTCAGAATTGAAATCTTATGGCACCGATGAACTCGCAACACCGGTAATCGCTTCAGGGAACCTTTACCGTAGTTGCATTTGTACGGGAGAATAAGTCAATTAATGTGGTTTAATTAAAAAAGTAAATAAAATTTTTAAATCAATTTTATTTCTTTTTCAAGTTGTTAGTTTCTCCCATGGGAAGTTGGTGGTGGAGCCCACATCCACCCAACTTCCCATGTGTGGATAATTAAAAGGGTGGGGCCCACACGAACCCCCCACCATTTCAATTTTCCCTAACTCCCTAACCCCTCTTAACCCTCACATTCATAACTCCCCATTAACTACACTATAATTAATTTGACAACATGTTGTAATTGATTTGGTGAGTTACATGTATGTTTTTGGAAATTCAAACAATTGAATTTCAAATGCTTTGTTGTGTTATTAAAATAAGTTTAGAAGTTATTTTATTAGGGGTTGGTGTTGGGTTCTTTTAACGCTTTTTGGAGAAAAAGAAAAGGAACACCTTCTTCCTCGACGAAGAACACGAATAACACTGTTCTTCAAAGAAGAACTCCTCCGCCGAAGAACACGGTTCTTCCGCGACGTCGTATCTACGAAATAACGTTCTTCTTCCGCGTCATCTCTTCCGCGACGGTTTTCCGCAACAAAATCGCCGTCAACGACTTCGAATCCTTGCTTCGCGACATCGACATTCATTCCCTGCGACGCTCGACCTCCGCGACGCTCGTCTTCCGCGGGTCGTTGATGAACACCATTCCTGAACCGAGGAAGGGGAATTATTTTAATTAATTCCGTTCATGATTCTAGTTTGTCGATTTTCGTTTTTTTTGACTAATTGTTATTGAATAACACGAGGGGGTCGGTCCGCACAAACACGGCCGACCCTCCTCCTTTTTCATGAATGATTTCTCTGTGGCTGGTACGAGGAAACGTGGTGCCTTCGCACCATGCGGTTTCATGTGGATGTTATGCGTGGCGCCGTCGCGCTGCGCCGTGGAAAGAGATTCAAGGACGTGATGTCGTCACGCCGCGTCGAAGAAATCCAAAGATGTCGTGGAAGGAATGGGGACATAGCGGAGGGGCGCGGTTCCATCGCACCGCACCGGACGACAAAGGCCGCGGCCGGTTCCGGGCCACAGCGGAGCAAGGAGACCGGTGGCCGGACCAGGCCGCCGGTGGCGGCGAGGAAGGGGACCGGCCGTCGCCGGTCCCCTGGAGGCCGGAACCGGCCGTCCAGGGCGGGCCGGCCAGACACGTGTGCAACCGGGGGTTCAAACCCCCGAGCGGCTGGCCGGTTGGCCAAAAATGGCCCCCCTTAATTGTGGGGGGCCACGGTTACACAAGGGGGGCATGCACCCCCCTCTTTTTTCCAACAGCTCGGCCGAAGCTGAGCTGGCAGCGCGCTGGGCGCGCTTGGCGCGCTGCGCCGAGCTGGCAGCTTGCTGGGCGCGCTACGCCGGGCTGGGCCGCGCCCATTTGGGTCGGGTCGTGCCGGGCCGGGCCGACCCGGTCTGGGGCAGGTCGACCTGGTTCGGGCCAACCGGGGGGTCTCGGGCAGGGTCTGTCCGGTCCCGAAACCCCCGTTTTCGGACTATTTGGGTTCAAATGCCCATAACTCGGGCTACAGACCTCCAAACGACTTGTCGTCAGTGGAAAAACGATCCTTAGATAGAGAAGGTATTTTCTACATATCACACTCAAGGTTTCGGAATACTTTGAGTTCGGCCGGGTTGGTTCGTACACGAAACTAATCTGGCCCTCGGAGCGGAAACCCTCATATCTTGAGCTACGGACGTCCGATTGACATGCCGTCAAACTTGTTGAGTTCCTCCTAGTGATACGGATCTATTGGAATACTCCGCCCATGGTTTGTACATAGGTGGAGTACGTTCGGGTTGGTTTTGCCTTAAAAATCAACTGGGCCCCTGGGAAGAAAAAGCCAAAAACTCTCAGACCGGGCGTCTGATTGACGCGCTGTCTGTTGAGTTGACTTCCTGTAGACGATACGGAACTTTTGGACACATCAAATCGGGACTATGTGACAGTTGATCTATCAGCCTCTCGGCTCGTGGAGCGGACCCTCCTGAATGAGATTGCTGTGTGTGGGAACCCTAGTGCTGGCTGCAACTGCTACTGTGACTACGACGACGACTATGCAGAGATCCTCAGTGGATTCGACGACGACGAATACAGCACTCATCGATCCTATGTGAATCAGTGCTACCGATACTGTGTGTGTTTGATCCTGTGTGGGTCAGTGCTCAGCGGTTCTGTGTGAGCCAGCGCCTACAGATCCTGTGTGGGTCTGATATTGTGTGGGTCTTTGAGGGGGTTAGTACCTATCGATCCTTTGTGGGTCCGACAACATAGATGGATCAGTGATCATCTCTATCGTCTGTCGAAGAAGTATACCTATGTGAGCTGAAACCTATTTGCTTTCCTGTGTGGATTGTGTTGTGATATCCTGCGTGGATTACGTTTTCCTTTCCTATGTGGAATACGTATACTTTCTTGTGTGGACTGAGTTGTACTTGGGCTCGAAGGTTGGAGCGTATTGGAATTGATGACTTAGGTATATGTATGGGCATATACCTAAGCAGTGTCGGTTGTTACATCGTGATTGTATCTTTCCTTTGTGGTTTATCCTTTGTGGATTTGAGAGAACTTCGGGGGTCTCGGGGTCCCTACTGAGTAGCTTATACTCACCCATGCACGGGCTATGCCCGCACTACGTTGTGTTGGTTGCAGATGACAGAAAGCATTGATCGTGGTTGAGGCTTGCAGAGCAGGATGATACATGGAGGTGGACCACTGTGCGGGATGTGCTAGGAGCGGACGGCGGGACCCGAGGAGCAGTGGAGCTATCTGTACCCACCCTTCAGGTGGGATTTCTAGTGGACAGCTCGGTGTACTGGCTATTACTTTTCAGTTGTTTTTTTCCCTTTCGAGTTGTACTTTACTTTTAGTTTGGGTTTGTATACTGGCCCACTTACTTTTCCGCACTTACAGTTATACTCTGTTTTCACTTAGTGTTTACATTTCCGCTTTCTTACTCTGTGGTGCTTGTTTATATTACAAAGGAAATTCCTTCCCTTTTTACCAGGATTTACGTCTTGGTGCTAGTCGCCAGCCCGTGGCCTTTGGAAGGCGGGCTTGGGGTAGTCACGGCACGGGCCCCGAGGACGGGTCGTGAAAAATTGGTATCAAAGGAGTTCGGTTCTACCGCCAACTCTGATCTTTTCTATGTGAAGATATAGTGTTTATCATATTGAGTGTGGTTATCAGTCCAGGGAGTCCAGTGTTGGTGTGGCTGCTGACGTATCCATACACTAGGACCCTGACTTCTGATTTCCGACTTAATGCACGAAAATATTGATTGCCTTTGTGTTTCAAGTTTTCTTTTTGATTACTTTGTATCAGCTCACCAGGTATACTGTTCTGACCGTGGTGCACATGTTTCCTTTTTAGGATTTCCCCACTATGGCAGCCAGGTAGGGTTCTGAGAGTCGAGCGTGACGACAGCCCATCGAGCGACGAGGCCTCGGTTCAGGGCCCTTTGTCAGCAGTGGCACCAGCGGTAGCTCTACCCATCGAGTCCCCGATGCTTCCAACACCAGCCGCTGACGGTGCACGTCACCTCAGCGCACTGCATGATTTCCAACGCCAGCGAACACCCAGGTTCCGTGGGGAGATGGACCCCCAGGCAGCCAAGGACTGGCTGGAGGCAGTGGTACATGTGTTTCGGTTAGTGAGGACACCAGCAGACCTCATGCTGATCCTCGCTGCGAGCCTACTGCACGCAGCAGCGGGCCGATGGTGGATCATGATGCTCCAGGTGCACGATGAGGCATCTCTACTTTGGACGGATTTTGAGAGCCTCTTCCACTCAAAGTTTGTCCCAGCCACCCTCCGTGCGGTACACATTCAAGAGCTTCTTCAACAGCGGCAGGTCAACATGACGGTCGCTCAGTACTCGGCGAGATTTACTAATCTCTTGCGCTACTCGACCGACATGGTACGAGACCCCTTCTTCCGGGCCCGGACCATTGACAAGGGTTTGAGACACGAGATCAGGGAATCTCTCATCTCCCTCAGCATTCTGACTCATACAAGAGTACTAGAGCGGGCATTTTTGATCGAGAGATTTCTTGCTGAGTCTACACCCGCGTCGAGTCCCACCGCAGGGCAACACATGGCAGAGTCTTCTGCAGCAGGTAGTCGACAGATGACTCAGGGGTCCAGGAAGACCAGACCCTCAGGAAGACGACCTCAGGAAACTGGCTCAGTAGTGCGGGGCACACAGCGCGATGCCAGTCTTTCGAGAGGCAGACAGTGATACTCGTGCGGCAGGCAGGGCCACATGGCTCGTGACTGCCTGACCCGCCATGCCGAGGAGCAGCAGGCGATTGAGGGACCACCGAGGCAGAGGCAGAGGGTCGACCATGGCGGTCCGCAGGGAGGAACGGACAAGGCAGAGGAGCTGGCCGAGCAGCAGGTGGTGGGCGATGCTTTGAGGCTCTACCACCACCACCACTAGGAGGTCCACCCCAACCACAGGGAGTTGGCGGGTAGAGACATGCACAACTCCAGTCAGTGGAGGCCTATGACCACGGTGCACCCGAGATGATTCAAGGTACTATCTGTGTCTATTCCACCCTTGCTGCAGTACTTATAGAAACAGGAGCGAGTCACTCTTTCATAGTCGCTGCCTTTGTTCGGAGCTCGGAGATTCCGATAGAGCCGTTGGCTCGATCCTTACGGCTAGAGACTCCTACGGGAGAAGACTCGACGATTACGCACTAGTTCCGGCATTATGAGCTTACTATAGGAGGAGAGAGCTTCGGCTGGGATCTTCTTGTAGCATCGTCGAGGCCTTACGACGTCATCTTGGGCATGAATTGGTTATCTATGGTCCATGCACAGATTGTCTGTTTTAGGCGCAAGGTGCGATGTCTACCCTCCGACGGGATCATGTTCACCTTCACCGACGAGAAGGGAGCCCTTGCAGCACTGGATGGGCTTCCGTGGAGGAGAGGACAGTCCATCACTCATCAGTTGGATAGCCTCATCCTAGGAGCAGTTGAAGTGCAGAGTACTGGTTTTTCTGCAGTGGTGGATCAGTTTGAAGACGTTTTTCCCGACGACGTTTGAGGGTTACCTCCTCACAGAGAGGTAGATTTTTATATTGAACTGTACCCCGAGATATCCCCGATATCGACTCCAGCATATCGGATGGCCCCCGCCGAGCTTCGAGAGCTATGGGTATAGTTGGAGGAATTGCAGGGAAAGGGGTTTATCCGACCCAGTTTTTCACCCTGGGCTTCCCCGATATTGTTCGCCAAGAAGGCGGAAGGGAGCTTGCGACTATGTGTCGATTATCGTCACCTGAACCAGGTGGAAGTGAGGAACAAGTATCCGCTACCGAGGATTGATGACATCGTTGATCAGCTCAAGGGAGGATGGTGGTTCTCAAAGATAGACCTCAGGTCAGGTTATCACCAGCATAGAGTTCGAGACGAGGACATGTAGAAGATGTCCTTCAGATGTCGGTATGGCCAGTATGAGTTCTTGGTTATGCCATTCGGCGTAACCAATGATCCGGTTGTGTTTATGGCCCTCATGAACAGGATCCTTCAGCCATACCTCGATCGATTTGTCATGGTCTTCATCGACAACATTCTGATTTACTCGATGACTGAGGAGGAGCACGCCTACCACTTACGGGTTGTACTAGACACACACCGAGAGCACTAGCTTTATGGTAAGCTCTCTAAGTGCCAGTTCTAGATACGTGAGATCCACTTCAGGGGACATGTCATCTCTGAGGTGGGAGTTGCAGTGGATCCTGCGAAGATCGAGGCAATGTTAGCTTGGGAGCCACCTAGGAGCGTGACGGAGGTGCAGAGTTTCTTGGGTATAGGTGGATACTACCGGAGATTTGTGCCAGACATTTCCAGAGTTGCGGCACCACTCTCAGCATTGACGAAGAAGGGGAAACCCTTCGTGTGGTCAGAGAGATGTCAGCAGATCTTCGAGGAGCTGAGACTGAGATTGACCAGCGCACCTATCTTGAGGTTGCCTAAGGAGGGAGTAGGGTACGTAGTCTACTATGATGCATCAGGGACCGTACTCGGTTGTGTCCTGATGCAGGAGCGGCCATTTATCGCCTATGGATCACGTCAGTTGTGGCTGCATGAGTAGAACTACGCTACCCACAACCTGTAGTTAGCAGCAGTGGTCTTCGCTCTGAAGACATTGCAACACTATTTGATGGGCAAACGCGTTACAGTCTTTTCTGACCATCAGAGTCTCAGGTACATCTTCTCTCAGAAGGACCTGAACCTGAGACAGCGACGATGACTCGAGTACCTCCAGGACTATGACATTGAGATAGTCTATACTCCTAGGAATGGTAACGTGGTATCCGATGCCATCAGCAGGAGGACGGGCATTCAGCTACTTGAGAAGGTGACAGAGCAGCTAGCCTCATTGCAGATATCCTTCGTGGATAGAGATGGAGCCACCTTCCTTTATTCTCTCACAGTCACTCCTACACTACTAAAGTAGGTCAAAGAGGCACAACATGGGGATGATGACTAGGAGACACGGCGTGCACAGATATCCTCAGGACAGGCACTTGATGGTTTCTCCTTTAGAGCAGAGCACTATATCCTTTTTAGAGGACGTACCATGGTACCAATCTCTTTACGGGAGGAGGTTCTGAGAGAGTTTCACACTCCTAATTTTTGGGTACATCCAGGAGTGGTGAAGATGTACGATGATCTCAGACGACAGCAATGGTGGCCGGGCATGACGAAGTTTGTGGCAACGTTCGTTTATCGATGCCTCACCTGCCAGCAGGTGAATGCTGAGCACCAGGTACTAGCAGGCTTGGTACATCCCTTGGAGGTTCTGAAGTGGAAGTGGGACGACATATATATGGACTTCGTGACTGGACATCCACGCACTTCCAGAGGACACGACTCCATCTGGGTGATTGTCGACCGAGTCACCATGTCGGCCCACTTCTTACCCATCAGAGAGCAGGGCTCAGTGGAGAGATTGGGACACCTTTATGTTCAGGAGATTGTTTGGCTTCACGGTGTTCCATCATCTATCATCTCCGATCGAGATGATCGTTTTAATTCCTGGCTTTGGAAGGGGTTGTAGGAGGCGTTCGGGACGCAGCTATGATTGATCACAACCTTTCATCCTCAGACGGATGGTCAGACAGAGAGGTCCATTCAGACTCTCGAGGACAAGATCTGCGCATGTGTCCTGGACTTTGGTCATAGGTGGGAGGACCACCTACCGTTGGTGGAGTTTTCGTACAACAACAGCTACCACTCCACCATCGGGATGGCATCGTACAAGGAATTGTACGGCCGACCTTGCAGATCTCCTTTGTGCTAGACAGACCCTGGGGAGTCAACACTTGTGGGACCGGAGATGGTCCATGCCACGACAGAGAAGGTCCAGGTCATCCAGGACTGGATGAGGACAGCTCAGAGCCAGAAAAAGTCATACGCTGATAGGAGGCGGAGGAAACTAGAGTTCTAGGATGGCGACCACATCTTTTTGCATGTCTCACCTCGAAGTGGTTTACAGAGATTTGGATGAGGTATCAAGTTATCTCCGCGCTTCATCGGACCCTTCCAGGTCCTCAGCAGGATTGGCGAGGTGGCTTATCACCTGGCTCTACCACCTCAGTTGCACCGGGTGCACGACTTCTTTCATATATCTCAGCTGAGGAGATACGTGCACGACCCGACGCACATCATTGACCATGGGGAGATTGACGTTGACGATGGGCTGACTTTTACAGAGGTTCCAGGGGAGATCAAGGATCGACAGGAGTGGGTCCTACGTGGACGGTCGATTCCACTAGTGCGCATCAGATGGAAGCACGAGAACCTCCAGGAGAGAACTTGGGAGCAGGAGGCTCAGATGCGTGCTCAGTACCCTCATTTGTTTCCCTAGTTTTGATGTATCTTTACGGGTACGTAAATCCCTGAGCTTGGAGTAATGTAAAGACACGTAAAATTTAAGGGAAATTTTTTCTTAAATTTCTTTGGAATTTTACAAGAACGCGGTTTCTGACGGAACCTGATTCTGAGGCCCGGTGTGCCCGGAATCAATTTCCGAAGTTTGGCTCGGGTACGTTCAGTGATTGAATGAGAGGGTTTTCCAAACTTTTGAACCAGTGCTCGGAATTGAAATATGATGGCACCGATGAACTCGCAATGCCGGTAATCGCTTAAGGGAACCTTTACCGTAGTTGCGTTTGTGTAGGAGAAGAAGTTAATTAATGGGGATTAATTAAAAAAGTAAATAAAATTGTTAAATAAATTTTATATATTATTCAAGTGGTTAGTTTCTCCCATGGGAAGTTGGTGGTGGATCCCACATCCACCCAAATTCCCATGTGTGGATAATTAAAAGGGTGGGGCCCACAAGAACCCCCCCCACCTTTTCAATATTCCCTAACTCCCTAACCCCTCATAACCCCTCACATTCGTAACTCCCCATTAACTCCACTCTAATTAATTTGACAACTTGTTGTAATTAATTTGGTGAGTTACATATAAGTTTTTGGAAATTCAAACAATTGTATTTCAAATGATTTTTTGTGTTAATAAAATAAGTTTAGAACATATTTTATTACGGGTTGGTGTTGGGTTGTTTGAGAACTTTTTGGAGAAAAAGATACGGAACAACTTCTTCCACGACGAAGAACACGAAGAACACCGTTCTTCAATGAAGAACTCCTCCGCCGAAGAACACGGTTCTTCTGGGACGCCGTATCCGCGACGCAACATTCTTCTTCCACGTCGTCTCTTCCGCGATGGTTTTCCGCGACGAAATCACCATAAACAAATTCGAATCCTTGCTTCGCGACGTCGATGTTCATTCTCCGTGACTCCCGACCTCCGCGACGCTCGTCTTCCGTGGGTCATTGATGAACATCGTTCCTAAACAGAGGTAGGGGATTTATTTTAATTAATTCCGTTCATGATTCTAGTTTGTCGATCTTCGTGGTTTTCGACTAATTTTTATCGAATAACGCATGGGGGCCGGTCCGCACAAACACGGCCGACCCTCATCCTTTTTCATGAATGATTTCTTTGTGGTAGGTATGAGGAAGCGTGGTGCTGTCGCACCATGTGGTTTCATGCGGAAGTTATTCGCGGCGTCGTCGCGCCACGCCGTGGAAAGAGATTCAAGGACGCGACGCCGTCGCACCACGTCGAAGAAAACCAAGGACGTCGCGGCCAGAGCGGGGCCACGACGGAGGGGTGTGGTGCCGTCGCACCGCGCCGGACGACAAAGGTCGCAGCCGGTTCCAGGCCGTGGCAGAGCAAGGAAACCGGCGGCCGGACCAGGCCGCCGGTGTCAGCGAGGAAGTGGACCGGCCGTCGTCGGTCCCGTGGAGGCCGGAACCGGCCGGCCAGGGCGGGCCGACCAGACCGGTGTGCAACCGGGGGTTCAAAACCACGGCCGGCTGGCCGGATGGCCAAAAATGGCCCCCCTTAATTGTGGGGGGCCGCGGTTACACCAGTGGGGAATGCGCCCCCCTATTTTTTCCAACAGCTCGGCCGAAGCCGAGCTAGCAGCGCACTGGGCGCGCTCCGCCCAGCCAGACCGGTGCCTGGCCGGTCTTCCAGGCCGGGCCGGGCCTCGTCGGGTCGGGCCGCGCCCAGCTGGTTCGGGCCATGCCGGTCCGGGCCGACCCGGTCCGTGGTGGGTCAACCTGGTTCGGGCCAACCAGGGTGTCTCGAGACGGGTCTGTCCGGGCTAGAAACCCCCGTTTTCGGACTGTTTGGGTACAAATGCCCATAACTCGGGCTACGGACCTCCAAACGACGCGCCATCAGCGGAAACATGATCCTTAGATCGAGACGGTCATTTCGACATATCGCACTCAAGGTTTCAGAATACGTTGAGTTCGGCTGGGTTGGTTCGTACACGAAACCAACCGGGCCCTCGGAGCGGAAATGCTCATATCTTGAGCTACAGACGTCCGATTGACGTGTCGTCAACTTTGTTGAGTTCTTCTTAGTGAGACAGATATTTTGGCATACTCCGACCAAGGATTGGATGCTGGTGGAGTACGGTCGGGATGATTCTGCCTTAAAAACCAACCGGGCCCCAGGGACGAAAAAGCCAATAACTCTCAGACTGGGCGTCCGATTGACGTGCCGTCTGTTGTGTTGAGTTCCTGTTGACGATAGGAAACTTTTGGATTCATCAACTCTGTACTATGTGACAGTTGATGTATCAGCCTCTCGGCTTGTGGAGAGGACCCTCCCGAACGAGCTTGCTGTGTGCGGGAACCCTAGTGCTGGCTGCGACTGCTACTGTTACTGCGACGACGATTGTGCAGAGATCCTCAGTGGATTCGACGACGACGAAAACAGCACTCCGCGATCCTATGTGGATCAGTGCTACCGATCATGTGTGGGTCTGATCCTGTGTGGGTCAGCGCTCAGCGGTTCTGTGTGAGGCAGCGCCTACAGATCCTGTGTGGGTCCGATCTTGTGTGGGTATTTGCGGGGTTAGTATCTATCGATCCTTTGTGGGTCTGACGACATAGATGGATCAGTGATCATCTCTATCGTCTTTCGAAAAAGTATACATGTGTGAGCTAAAACCTGTTTTCTTTCCTGTGTGGATTCTGTTGTGCTATCCTGTGAGGATTACGTTTTTCTTTCCTATGTGGAATACATATACTTTCTTGTGTGGACTGAGTTGTACTTGGGCTCAGAGGTTAGAGCGTATTGGAATTGATGACTTAGGTATATGTATGGGCATATACCTAAGCAGTGTCGGTTGTTAATTCATGATTGTATAATTCCTTTGTGGTTTATCCTTTGTGGATTTGAGAGACCTTCGGGGGTCTCGGGGTCCCTACTGAGTAGCTTATACTCACCCCTGCACGGGCTATGCCCGCACTACATTGTGTTGGTTGCAGATGACAGACAGCGTTGATCGTGGTTGAGGCTTGCAGAGCAGGACGATACATGGAAGTGGACCACTGGGCGGGATGTGCTCAGAGCGGACGGCGGGACCCGAGAAGCAGTGGAGCTATATGTACCCACCCTTCAGGTGGGATTTCCAGTGGACATCTCGATGTAGTGGCTATTACTTTTTAGTTGATGTTTTCCCTTTCGAGTTGTACTTTACTTTCAGTTTGTGTTTGTATACTGGCCCACTTACTTTTCCGCACTTACAGTTATACTCTGTTTTCACTATGTGTTTACTTTTCCACTTTCTTACTCTTTGGTTCTTGTTTACTTTACAAAGGCAATGCCTTCAATTTTTACCTGGATTTACGCCTTGGTGCTAGTCGCCAGCCCGTGGCCTATGGAAGGCGGGCTTGGGGTAGTCACGGCACGGGCCCCAAGGACAGGTTGTGACAAATTGGTATCAAAAGTGTTCGGTTCTACCGCGAAAACATTGATTGCCAGTGTTGGTGCGGAGGCCGACGTATCCGTACACCAGGACCCTGACTTCTGATTTCCGACTTAATGCACGAAAACATTGATTGCATGTGTGTTTAATGTTTTCTTTTAGATTACTTTGTATCAGCTCACCAGATATACTGTTCTAACCATGGTGCACCTGTTTCCTTTTTAATATTGCCCCACGATGGAAGCCATCTAGGGTTCCAAGATTCGAGCGTGACGACACCCCACCGAGCGATGAGGCCTCGGTGTAGGGCCCTTTGTCAGCAGTGGCACTGGCAGTAGCTCTACCCGCCGATTCCCTGATGCTTCCAACACCAGCTGATGACAATGCACGTTGCCTCAGTGCACTTCATGAGTTCCAGCGCCAGCGAACACCCAGGTTCCATGGGGAGATGGACCCCCAGGCAGCCGAGGACTGGCTGGATGCAGTGGTACGTGTGTTTCAGTTAGTGAGGACACCAGCAGACCTCATGGTGATCCTCGTTGCGAGCCTACTGCACGCAGCAGCGGGCCGATGGTGGAGCTTGATGCTCCAGGTGCACGATGAGGAATCTCTACTTTGGACGGATTTTGAGAGCCTCTTCCGCTCAGAGTTCGTCCCAGCCACCCTCCGTGCGGTACGCATTCAGGAGCTTCTTCAGCTGCGGCAGGGCAACATGACGGTCGCTCAGTACTCGGCGATATTTACTGATCTCTCGCGCTACTTGACCGACATGGTACGTGAACCCTTCTTCCGAGCCCGGACCTTTAACCAGGGTTTGAGACACGATATCACGGCATCGCTCATCTCCCTCAGCATTATGACTCAGACAGGTGTACTGGAGTGGGCCTTTTTGATCGAGAGCTTTCTTGCTGAGTCTACACCAGCGCCGAGACCCACCGCTGGTTGGCACGTGGCAGAGTCTTCTGCAGCAGGCAATCGACGGATGACTCAGGGGTCCAGGAAGACCAGACCCCCAGGAAGACGACCTTAGGAAAATGGCTCAGTAGTGCGGGGCACACAGCGCGAAGCCAGTCTTTCGAGAGCCAGAGAGTGCTACTCGTGCGGCGGGCAGGGCCACATGGCTCGGGACTACCCGACCCGCAGTGCCGAGGAGCAGCAGACGGTTGAGGGACCACTGAGGCAGGGGCAGAGGGTCGATCGTGGCGGTCCGCAGGGAGGAGGCGGACGAGGCAGAGGAGATGGCCGAGCAGCAGGTGGTGGGCGACGCTTTTAGTCTCTACCACCACCACCACTAGGAGGTCCACCCCGACCACAGGGAGATGGCGGGCAGAGACAGGCACAACTCCAGGCAGCGGAGGCCTACGACCACGGCGCACCCGAGATGATTCAAGGTACTATTTTTGTCTATTCCACCCTTTCTACAGTACTTATAGACACAGGAGTGAGTCACTCATTCATAGCCGCTGCCCTTGTTCGGAGCTCGGAGATTCCGACAGAGCCGTTGGCTTGATGATTACGGCTAGAGACTCCTACGGAAGAAAACTCGACGATTACGCACTAGTGCCAGCAGTGTGAGATTACTATAAGAGGCGAGAGCTTCGGCTGGGATCATCTTGTAGCATCGTCGAGGCCTTACAACATCATCTTGGGCATGGATTGGTTATCTATGGTACATGTATAGATTGACTGTTTTAGGCGCAAGGTGCGATGTCTATGCACCAACGGGAGCAGGTTCACCTTCACCGGCGAGAAGGGATCCTTTGCAGCAAAGGATGGACTTCCGCGGAGGAGAGGACATCCCATCACTCATCAGTTGTCTAGCCTCATCCTAGGAGCAGTAGAAGTGCAGAGTCCTGGTTTTTCTACAGTGGTGGATCAGTTTGCGGATGTTTTTCCCGACGACGTTCCATGGTTACCTCCTCGCAGAGAGGTAGACTTTTATATTGACCTATACCCCGAGACAGCCCCAATATCGACTCTAGAATATCGGATTCCCCCATCCGAGCTTCGAGAGCTACGGGTACAGTTTGAGGACTTGCAGGGAAAGGGGTTTATCTGACCCAGTGTTTCACCATGGGCTTCCCCGATATTGTTCGCCAAGAAGGCAGGAGGGAGCATGCGACTGTGTGTCGATTATCGTCGCCTGAACCATGTGATAGTGAGGAACTTGTATCCGCTACCGAGGATTGATGACCACTTTGATCAGCTCAAGGGAGTACGGTGGTTCTCAAAGATAGACCTCAGGTCAGGTTATCACCAGCTCAGGGTTCGAGACGAGGACGTGCAGAAGATGGCCTTCAGATGCCGGTATGGCCACTATGAGTTCTTGGTTATGCCATTCGGCGTAACCAATGCTCCGGCAGTGTTCATGGCCCTCATTAAAATGATCTTTCAGCCATACCTCGATCGATTTGTGGTGATCTTCATCGACGACATTCTGATTTACTCGACGACTGAGGAGGAGCACGCCTACCACTTACGGGTTGTACTAGACACACTCCGAGAGCACCAGCTTTATGGTAAGCTCTCTATGTGCCAGTTCTAGATACGTGAGGTCCACTTCTTGGGACATGTCATCTCTGAGGCAGGAGTTGCATTGGATCCTACGATGATCGAGGCAATGTTAGCTTGGGAGCCACCCAGGAGCGTGACAGAGGTGCAGAGTTTCTTGGGTCTAGCTGGATACTACCAGAGATTTGTGCCAGACTTCTCCAGAGTTGCGGCACCACTCTCACCATTGACTAAGAAGGGGAAACCCTTCGTGTGGTCAGAGACATGTCAGCAGATCTTCCAGGAGCTGAGACAAAGACTGACCAGCGCACCTATCTTGAGGTTTCCCGAGGAGGGAGTAGGGTACGTAGTCTACTGTGATGCATCAGGGACCAGACTCGGTTGTGTCCTGATGCAGGAGCGGGCAGTGATTGCCTATGGATCACGTCAGTTGAGGTTGCATGAGTAGAAGTACATTACCCATGACCTGGAGTTAGCAGTAGTGGTCTTCGCTCCGAAGACATGGCAACACTGTTTGATGGGCGAGCGCATTACAGTATTTTCTGACCATCATAGTCTCAGGTACATCTTCTCTCAGAAGGACCTGAACCTGAGACAACGGCGATGGCTCGAGTTCCTCTAGGACTATGACTTTGAGATAGTCTATACTCCTTGGAAGCGGAACGTGGTAGTCGATGCCCTCAGTATGAGGACGGGCATTCAGCTACTTGAGGAGGCGACAGAGCAGCTTGCCTCTTTGCAGATATCCTTCGTGGATAGAGATGGAGTCGCCTTCCTTCATTCTCTCATAGTCACTCATCCACTACTACAGCAGGTCAAAGAGGCACAGCATGGGGACGGTGACTAGGAGACACGGTGTGCATAGATATCCTCAGGACAGGCACCTGATGGTTTCTCCTTTGGAGCAGAGCACGATATCCTTTTCAGAGGACGTACCATGGCACCAGTCGCTTTACGGGAGGAGGTTCTAAGAGAGTTTCACACTCCTACTTTTGTGATACATCCCGGAGTGACGATAATGTACCAGGATCTCAGACGACAACACTGGTAGCCTAGCATGATGAAGGTTGTGGCAGAGTTCGTTTCTCGATGCCTCAACTGCCAGCAGGTGAAGGCTGAGCATCAGGTTCCAGCAGGCTTGGTACAGCCCTTGGAGGTTCTGAAGTGGAAGTGGGACGGAATATCTATGGAATTCGTGAATGGACATCCAAGCACTTCCAAAGGACATGACAGCATCTGGGTGATTGTCGACCGACTCACCAAGTCGGCTCACTTCTTACCCATCAGAGAATAGGGATCAGTGGAGATCTTGGGACACCTTTACGTTCAGGAGATTGTCCGGCTTCACAGTGTTCCATCATCTATCCTCTCCGATCGAGATGCTCGTTTTAATTCCCGGCTTTGGAAGGGGTTGCAGGAGGTGTTGGGGACGCAGCTACGATTGAGCACAACCATTCATCCTCAGACGGATGGTCAGACAGAGAGGACCATTCATACTCTCGAGGACATGATCCACGCATGTGTCCTCGACTTTGGTCGTAGCTGGGAGGACCACCTACCCTTGGTGGAGTTTACGTACAACAACAGCTACCACTCCACCATCGGGATGGCACCGTACGAGGCATTGTACGGCTGACCATGCATATCTCCTTTGTGCTTGACAGACCCTGGGGAGTCAACACTTGTGGGACCGGAGATGGTCCAGGCCATGACAGAGAAGGTCCAGGTCATCCAGGAGTGGATGAGGACAGCTCAGAGCCAGAAAAAGTCATACGCTGACAGGAGGCGGAGGCCACTAGAGTTCAAGGATGGCGACCACGTCTTCTTCCGTGTCTCACCTCGACGTGGTTTACGGAGATTTGGCTGAGGCGGAAAGTTATCTCCGCGCTTCATTGGACCCTTCCAGGTCCTCAGCAGGATTGGCGAGGTGGCTTATCGCCTGGCTCTACCACCTCAGTTGCACCGGGTGCACGACTTCTTCCATGTATCTCAGCTGAGGAGATACGTGCATGACCCGACGCACATTATTTACCATGGGGAGCTTGACGTTGATGAAGGGGTGACTTTTACAAAGGTTCTGGTGGAGATCGAGGATTGACAGGAGTGGATCCTACGTGGACAATCGATTCCTCTAGTGCGCATCAGATGGCAGCACGGGAACCTCCAGGAGAGCACTTGGGAGCAGGAGGCTCAAATGCGTGATCAGTACCCTCATTTGTTTCCCTAGTTTTGATGTATCTTTACGAGGACGTAAAGCCCTGAGCTGGGAGTAATGTAAAGACCCGTAAAATTTAAGGGAATTTTTTTCTTAAATTGCTTTGGAATTTTACAAGAACGCGGTTTCTAACGGCACCTGATTCCGAGGCCCGATGTGCCCGGAATCAATTTCCGAAGTTTGGCTCGGGTACGTTCAGTGAATGAATGAGAGAGTTTTCCTATCTTTTGAACCGGTTCCTGGAATTGAAATCTGATGGCACCGATGAACTCGCAACGCCGGTAATATCTTAAGGGAAACATTACCATAGTTGCATTTTTGCGGGAGAAGAAGTTTATTAATGGGGTTTAATTAAAAAAGTAAATAAAATTGTTAAATCAATTTTATTTCTTTTTCAAGTGGTTAGATTCTCCCATGGGAAGTTGCTGGTGGAGTCCACATCCACCCAAATTCCCATGTGTGGATAATTAAAAGGGTGGGGCCCACACGAACCCCCCAACATTTTCAATTTTCCCTAACTCCCTAACCCCTCATAACTGCTCACATTCCTAACTCCCCATTAAATCCACTCTAATTAATTTGACAACTTGTTGTAATTAATTTGGTGAGTTACATGTATGTTTTTGGAAATTTAAACAATTGAATTTCAAATTCATTGTTGTGTTAATAAAATAAGTTTAGAACTAATTTTATTAGGGGTTGGTGTTGGGTTTTTTTGAGATCTTTTTGGAGAAAAAGCTAAGGAACAACTTCTTCCTCAATGAAGAACATGAAGAACACCGTTCTTCAACGAAGAACTCCTCCGCTGAAGAACACGGTTCTTCCGCGACACCATATCCGCCACGCGACGTTCTTCTTCCACGTCGTCTCTTCCGTGACGGTTTTCCGCGACGAAATCGCCGTCAACAACATCGAATCCTCACTTCACGACGTCGATGTTCTTTCCCCGCGACTCCCGACCTCCGCGACGCTCGTCTTCCACGGGTCGTTGACGAATACCGTTCCTGAACCGAGGTAGGGGATTTATTTTAATTAATTCCGTTCATGATTCTAGTTTGTCGATCTTTGTGGTTTTTGACTAATTGTTATCAAATAACGCGAGGGGGCCGGTCCGCACAAACATGACTGACCCTCATCCTTTTTCATGAATGATTTCTTTGTGGTTGGTATGAGGAAGCGTGGTGCCGTCGCACCACGCGGTTTCATGTGGTAGTTATGTGTGGAGCCGTCGCGCCAGGCCGTGGAAAGAGATTCAAGGACGCGACGCCGTCGTGCCGCGTCGAAGAAAACCAAAGACGCTGCGGCCGGATCGGGGCCACGGCGGAGGGGTGCGGTGCCGTCGCACCACGCCGGGCAACAAAGGCCGCAACCAGTTCCGTGCCTTGACGGAGCAAGGAGACCGGTGGCCGTACTGGGCCGTCGGTGTCAGCGAGGAAGAGGACCGGCCTTCCCTGGTCCCGTGGAGGCTGGAACCGGCCTGCCAGGGCGGGCCGGCCGGACCAGTGTGCATCCGGGGGGTCAAAACCACTGTCGGCTGGCCGACTGGACAAAAAAGGCCCCCCTAAATTGTGGGGGACCACAGTTACACAAGGGGGTCAAGCCCCCCCCCCCCTCTTTTTTCCAACAGCTCGGTCGAAGCCGAGCTGGCAGCGCGCTGGGTGCGCTCTGCCCAGCCAGACTGGCGCCTGGCCGGTCTACCAGGCCGGGCTGGGCCTCGCCAGGTCGGGCCGCGCCCAGCTGGTTCGGGCCGTGCCAGGCCAGGCCGACCTGGTCCGGGGCGGGTCAACCCGATTCGGGCCAACTAGGGTGTCTCGGGCTGGGTCGGTCCGGGCCCGAAACCCCCGTTTTCGGACTGATTGGGTTCAAATGCCCATAACAAGGGCTACGGACCTCCAAACTATGCTACGTCAGCGGAAACACGATCCTTAGATCGAGACGGTCGTTTCGACATATTGCACTCAATGTTTTAGAATACTTTGAGTTTGGCCGGGTTGGTTCGTACACGAAACCAACCTGGCCCTCAGAGCGGAAACGCTAATATCTTGAGCTACGGACGTCCAATTGATGTGCCGTAAACTTTGTTGAGTTCTTTATAGTGAGGCAGATCTTTTGGCATACTCTGACCAAGGTTTGGACGCTGGTGGAGTACGGTTGGGTTGGTTTTTCCTTAAAAACCAACCGTGGCCCTGGGATGAAAAAGCCAACAACTCTCAGACCGGGCGTCCAATTGACGCGCTGTCTGTTGTGTTGAGTTCCTGTTGACGATAGGGAACTTTTGGATAGATCAACTCTGGAATATGTGATAGTTGATGTATCAGCCTCTCGGCTCGTATAGCGGACCCTCCCGAATGAGCTTGCTGTGTGCGGGAACCCTAGTGCTGGCTGCGACTGCTACTGTGACTGCGACGATGACTGTGCAAAGATCCTCAGTGGATTCGACGACGACGACTACAACACTCAGCAATCCTATGTGGATCAGTGATACCGATCCTGTGTTGGTCCGATCTTGTGTGGATCAGCGCTCAGCGGTTCTGTGTGAGCCAGCGCCTACATATCCTATGTGGGTCCGATCCTGTGTGGGTCTTTTCGGGGGATAGTATCTATCGATCCTTTGTGGGTCCGGTGACATAGATGGATTAGTGATCATCTCTATCGTCTTTCGAAAAAGTATACCTGTGTGATCTGAAACCTGTTTTCTTTCCTGTGTGGATTGTGTTGTGCTATCCTGTGTGGATTACGTTTTGCTTTCCTGTGTGGAATACGTATACTTTCCTGTGTGGACTGAGTTGTACTTGGGTTCGATGGTTGGAGAGTATAGGAATTGATGACTGAGGTATATGTATGGTAATATACCTAAGCAGTGTCGGTTGTTACTTCGTGATTGTATATTTCCTTTGTGGTTTATCCTTTGTGGATTTGAGAGACCATCGGGGGTCTCGGGATCCCTACTGAGTAGCTTATACTCACCCTTGCACAGGCTATGCCCGCACTACGTTGTGTTGGTTGCAGACGACGGACAACGTTGATCGTGGTTGAGGCTTGCAGAGAAGGACGGTACCTGTAGGTGGACCATAGGGCGGGATGTGCTCGGAGCGGACGACAGGACCCGAGGAGCAGTGGAGCTATCTGTACCCACCCTTCAGGTGGGAGTTCTGGTGGACAACTCAGTGTAGAAGCTATTACTTTTCAGTTGTTGTTTTCGCTTTCAAGTTGTACATTACCTTCAGTTTGGGTTTGTATACCGGGCCACATACTTTTCTACACTTACAGTTGTACTCTGTTTTCACTTAGTGTTTATTTTTCCACTTTCTTACTCAGTAGTGCTTGTTTACATTACAAAGGCAATGCCTTCCTTTTTTACCGGGATTTGCACCATGGTGCTAGTCGCCGGCCCCTGGCCTATGGAAGGCGGTCTTGGGGCAGTCACGACACGGGACCCAAAGATGGTTCGTGACATTAATTTTGTTCATTGGAACAATTTAAATAATAATTGAATATAAGTTTATCAAATGAAAACAAAAGTGGTCAATGAATTGTCATGTACTAAAAATGACATAATAAATTGTATTTTTATTGGATAAATCAGTTATTAATAATGGGTTGTTAGACACATTGAATAGTTATCTTGATTTTTATCTATATTAAAATGTAAAGGAGATAAATATGTATTGAAATAAGAATGTGATGAAGCTTGTTAGGAACTGAAGAAGTGAATGGTGAATACTCCAGTTTTGGCCTTGCATTCCTAAAATGGTGACACTTTCATCTATAATGAATATTCATGAAAGATAATTTGGTGTGTATCGATTAAGAATTATAAAGTGGTTGCTTATGTTTCAGGGAAATTGAATAATCTTGAGTTAAATTATCCCACAAATGATTTCGAATTATAAACTGTTGGGGTTTCTATGAAACTTTTGAGCCATAATTTAAATGTATCCAAATGTGAAATATACACTTCCAATAAAACTATTAATCATGTATTCAATATGAAAAATTTATTCATAAGGAATTTGTGTCGTATTTAATTGATAAATTATTATGATTTCATTATCAATTAAAATCATAGAAAACCAAATAATGTGGAGGATTCCTTTTGCAAAAAATACAATGCATCATTAACCATGTAACTTTTTGAAATGAAAACATTTTAAATTATTTAATGAATTTTTTCAAGGACGTTTTTGTTGCATGTAATTAGTTTTTTTTGTTTTATTTCTGAGTATAGTAATCAATATCAGGCCAAATTATGAATGTGCATAAGAAAGACGATGAGTTACAGAAAATAGTATAATTGGAGAAAATTGGTATGTTTCTAAAATTTATCATTACTAATTATTGTTGCTTACTATTTTGAAATTTAGTCTATGTGGCTTGGGATTCCCAAATTAATATTTAATTGTTATGTAGAGCACAAAGTTCTTCATTTTCTATTCACACAATCATTACTAAAATGTACATGAAGATAAAGTGTATTTTTGGTGAGATCAAATGAAAATAGATGTTCGATATTTTACCAACAAACTATTGACATGTCCATAGGTTCATGTACTGGGACATTTAAAAAATTTTATGATTAAGGAATTTTCTAGTTCCAGTGTCAAATTGGGATAATATATAATGGGACTTCTTTTTTGGAATCCCTAAAATTTATATTTGTAACTATACTATTAGGGTTATTGTTTATTTGGTAGACTGTATATTAACATATTTACTATTCAAGATACTATTTCATTGGATCAAAATTATTTTTTTCACAATGATAATATCGTTTGGTTACATGGAGTTACATATTCCATTTTATCTATTCTGGATATCAGGTTCAAATCAAAATTTTAGAAAGGACATCAGATGTTCAAGAAAAAAATTATTTGTTAGCATAGCCTTTCATCGTAAATATGATGAAATGGCCCAGTGAACAATTAAATAACTGGATGATATGATTCTCTATAGATTAGTTGACTACTAGGGATTTTGTGATCATTATCATTTATTTGTTGGCATTTTTTATAATAATAGTTTTAATTCCTGTATATATATTGCATCTGTTGATGCATTATACGGAATAAGGTGTTTATCTATATATTTTTTTGGAAGAATATAGAAAATGGAACCGGATTAGATCCGAATTAGTTGGGTATGTGGCTGAGAATGTGAGGAAGATTCATCGACACTTATGGATTGTAACAGCCCAAGATTTTATAAAGAAATATTCTTTTTAATTTTATTAATGTCTTGTGTTGTACGCTACACCTAAAGGAGCTTTCACAACACGCATCCTTGACTTGCCTTGCATTACACGCAATCGCGACCTTCCTTGATAGCATGTATAGTACGCAATAACGAGTTTCACTAAACAACGATATGCTATTAAGATATTATTAAAACTAGCCGTAATGAATATTAATAACCACTTTTTGAAATTTTGTAAATTTTATTTTTCAAAATGGACATCATTTATGGATTCGGAATATCGAAATTAGCTTAGGTTGAAATTTTGGTGATTTTCGGATAACTTTCATATTCTAATGAATAGTGAAAATTACTAAATTTTAATTAAAAACAACTTTTTTAATCGAAATAATTAATAGTGATAAATTATTAATTTTTGTAGTTTTAAAGTATATTTAGATTATATTTTTACAATTTAATACAATGTTGGTCATTGGATGTAATTTCACATTTAAACTAGACATAAACAAGTGTCAATCTTTTGATAGATATTGTTTCTTAAAAACACGCTATTTGTTTTAACAGCGGGATTTAATTATAAAATTAATTAATGAAACTTATATGTTTGGAATTTTGTAAAATAGAAATCATTTTTGAATTCGGAATATCAATTATAGCTTAGGGTGAAATTTTGGCATTTTTCTGAAAAACTTGAATTTTTGATGAATAGTTAAACCACTAAGTGGTAGGTTAAAAACTGAATTTTGCATAAAACGTAATTTTACCGCTTCTGTGAATGGAATTTCGAAAATCCGAGAGACATGGTTAATATCAAGGACTAAAATGTGGTTCAATGAGATGAAAATAATTTTTGGTGAATAGTAACTTTTTACTTTTTTTTACCGCGGTTAATAGTAAATAGGGTAACTAAGGGTAAATATGATATTAATATTACCCTAACACATGTCCTAATTCTATTGGAAAAGTGTAATTCGACCAAAAACAAACATAGGAATAAAATTTGACCATTTATGCCCACTTGGATTAGATTATGACATTTATTATTAATTTATTTAAAGAAGGGTTAAAATAGTTAAAATCAAAGTTTAATAAGTAAATCATTTTTAATATGGGGTTATACATAAGATAAATTCGATTGTAAATATTCATTAGAAAGATAAAAAGATTTCCTACATGATGGTATTTTATTTGTAATTTTTAGACATAAAATAATTTATTTTATTTATGACACAACGATGATGCAGTAATTATCTTATTAATGAAATATTGACATAATTGATGTTATAAACACCAAAATAAATGTAATTTGAGATTTTTTATGAATTCCACTAATTTTATAGGTTACTATGATATATTAATGTTGATTTAATCAACTTGGTTCGAACATTTAATTCTGTTATGACTTTCACAAAAATCATATATCAAATAGTGTCAAAATTGACACAAAATAGTTTTTAAATCAAATATTATATTATTAATTGTTATTGTATTCCTAAAAATCTAAGGTTCGGCCAAATGACTTAGATAAGGATATATATATTAATAATAAACAATTTTGGGTTCGTTTTGCATTTTATAGTAATTTTATTGACCATATAGTGAAAGAAAACAAAAAGACATGGTAAAAGTTAAATTATTTAACTTAGAGTTAAATTTAATTGATAAGGTTAAAATAATATCCTAAACTTGTCTAAATTCTATTGGTTGATAGGATTTCGACCCCTCCCCACCTTATCTTCGAAAAAAGACCCTTTGGAACCATTATAAACCGATTTTGACTTTAATATAAAATAATATTTTGAGATATTCCTAAGGTGCCCCTCTCCTCCCTTATAAAAGGACACCTCCTCCCCCTCCTCCTGACACCAATTTGAGCACTCAAGCTCGTCCAAACCCTGCCAAAATCCCTTCTCCACTTCCCTAGCAACATCCTAGAGGTTTTGGTCTTCCTCAAAGACCAATTCTAGTGCCCTAAGAGGAGGTCTCAAAGAGGCACTTCAAAGAAGAGGTAATTACCGTTACCAATTCTTTCATCTTTATTTCTTCTTCCACTTCTTCTTCTTAGGTTGTTTCATTATGAAGTAATAACATCAGTATCACTCATATACTGATATGTTATTATAATTATTAAACAACCCTATTTCACCATCTATCCATCCTACGGAAAAAGAAATCACCGCGCGTGCGTACGTACGGAATATCGTCTCCACGCCGTGGTGTAATCTATTTTCCACCACCACCTTACATGGATGGGTATAATGGTGTAAAGAATAACTATAAATAGTTATTAAAACATCATATTGATTCTGATATATTGTATAATCCACTCCAATTCAATTCAATATTTATAGAAATGATATCATCGCTCGTGCGTACGTACGGACTACCGTCTCCACGACGCGATGAGATTCATTCTCCATGTTAACCATTTAAGAATGATTATAATGTATATATAAGAAATAATAATGAAATATATGACATTATAAAGCTACTGGATTTATGTATATATATACATATGTATATCATCTACTTACTTCCATTTCAGGACAATAAGGAAAGAAAAACAGCGTTCATGCGTACGTACGGACTACCGTCTCCATGAACGGTGTTTTTCATTTTATTTATCTATCTATTATATATAAATATACTGAATATATATGATATATAAATCATATTATATATTCTGGAATTATGTAAATCATGATATAAGTAATAATGATGTCAAGAACAACAAGTCAAAACACCTACGATAAATGAAACGATTTTACCCAAAACGCTTCTTTAACATGGAATTTACAAAAGAACGGGTAATATAATGTCATAAGTGAACCATATATGATGAATATGATTCTGTAATAAGTCAATGACATTATTTAAATCATTATACAAGAGGTTCGGACAGATACGAAGCAAATTGGACCTAAGGTAAGGGAAATATCACAATCTCATTTTTATCCGAGATTGTTTATTCGTAAGTATTTACTGGGGTTTATTTTATCATCCACATCCATGTTTCCTAAATATGTAATATTAGTTCCATCCAACTACAATGGTTTAAATCCAATTTTACCCTTTGGTTAGTTTTTAGTAAAAGATATGAAAGGAATCTTTTGTCGTTTATCGTACGAGGTACATTTTGACTTTTTCGACAAAAGTACAAAGAATGTTTTTTTTAACTTATACGGCACGAACGGATTTCTACTGTTTTATAAAGCCTTATTTTCATGAAGCTTCCTCTAAAATATTTCATGACTATTTTCAATAAAATCTCTTTCTTTTAAAATTGCATGATGTTTTGTGAAAAGAAATTGATTTTGAAGACGAAAGGATATTTTCCTTAAGAATTCAATTCAAGTGTTTTATCAAAATTATTTTCCATCTAAGATAATAAAGGGTTCTGTTTCTATCCATATTTTTACATTTATTTGACTATGTTGTGATGGAATTATGTTTATGAATTCCTTTATCTTATATGAATTGTTTTATGATGTCATGTTGTTTAAGAATCCCATTTTATTACATGGGTTACGCTATGATGTATGGTTTATGATTACGTGGCACACATAAGAAAGGATTCATTATAAGATGGGTGGGACCTATATCTCCCTCCAATGCATTGGGTAAAGATTTTTTATCTCATGAGATAGACAGGGCTGGAACGGTAGGTTATACCGGTTCAGTGAAACAGGACTGAAACGAGGGTTACTCGATTCAGAAAGGGACTTTGTCCACAAAGATAGTCTTGGCAATGAGTCATGACTAACAAGAAATGATTTTCCATGATTATGTGTGCATGCCACAAAGTTTCAAGTTTCATGTTATGATTATGGGGATCTCATTTTCACTTCTATGATTTGTTCCATGTTAAGATATTATGATCTCTTTTGCAGGTTATGATTTTCAAAAAGATATGATATGATTTTTATTTCTTTTGTATACCCTTACTGAGCATTTGAGCTCACCCTTTTATGTTTTCTTTTCCCCAGGATATAACTAAAGGTTTTAGGTAAAAAAAGGAAGATCTTTATGGGAGATTTTGAAGATCTTTCACCACGATTAGAAGATTATATTCCGAGTTTCCAAAGACACTAAACTATTACGATCCTTGTGTGTGTGTTTTTGTTATGTACTAAGTATTCCGCAAAAGTAATGTAATGACCATGTACGTCAGGATACGGGTCTCTACAGTTGGTATCAGAGGAAAGGTTTAGTCAACCTTTGGAAACTAGGATGCGAAAACGTTAGTGAGATTTCTAGAGATATTTCTAAGGTATGTCTAGGGATGTCCCTAAGGATAAGTATAGGTATAGGATATATTCCTAGAACTATGGTAATGATATTAGATTAAACCTAAGAAGTTAGGTATTGAGGATACTTTCCCTTTACTATGTTGTTTTCTCTAGCATGATTTTTGATTCTCACAAAATTATTTTTGTGTTTTAGTTAAGGGAGGGAACCAAAAGGAATTCAGTTAACATTGAATCCAATGGACAAATTGGTGACTATGAGCAACAAAATTGTGTAATGCCTAGAGAGAAAGATGTTGTGATTATGCCGAATAAATCATCGCGATATATGATTAACAAGGTGAAATTTAGTGGTATGCCTAATTCTTCAAAGAAGAGGAAGATAGACTATTATGCATGTTCGCATGTTGAGGAGCATAAAGAAAGGAAGATTGAGATTTCTAAAGAAGGGAAGAAGAACCTTGAGGAATACCTCAAATGGAGGGACCGATGTTATCTGTGTGGAGAAAAGGGTCATAGAGTGACAGACTGTTATGGAGTTCAATGTCTTATTTGTGGAGAACATGGGCATTACCCAACTCAATGCCCTGACCTAAAAAGTTACTTCTAAATCAAGGAAGGACTTATTCCCGGATAATCATTGATGTGGATGGACTGAAGTGTTTTGGTATTCAAGAATAATGTTGTTGAGGTACTTTTATGGTGTATTGAAATATTTAAGTATTGGTCTATTGTGGTTTTCAATAATTTTAAGGTACCAATAACTATGAAAAGTGATTCAAATATTTTGGAAAGTAGATGATAAGTGCATAATGAAAGGATAAGAAGATAATGAGATGTTTGATTGTATTCATGAGCTCATGATTGATATAAGGACTAAGTGATATCATGGTTTGAGTATAAATAATTTTGAGGATTTTGGTATGTGTAAAGTGTTAACTTTTAACTTCATTCAAGTTTTCACTAAGGTTCAATGGGTATTCAAGAGTATACATGATTAAGGACTTTGAATGTTTGGAATGTGACCAACAAAACATATCTTATGATATATGGGGATCAACGATGATATTAAATCTCTGGTAATTGTTTTCACTATGTTATGAGAGTGGACTGCAGTATTATGGATAAGCCTAAAGATTGGAATGGATTGTGTTGGACGTAAGTTAGTATTGTTTAAGGATAGAAATTTTTTTTTCGATATTATTGATGGGATGTTATAGTAATATAGTTTTGGAAAAAGGACAACCTGCAGGACGGGCGACAGCCCATCGCTTCGGACAAGGCTGTGGGAATCGAACCCACAACCGAAGTGCGACTGGCCTTTATCGCCTACCACTGGCCTACAGGAAGTCCCCGTTTAGTAGAAACTAGTTTTATTATATTAAGCAGTATGATATATGAAGTATAAGTCCATTTTAGGAACTATATATGATTAATCTCACTATAGATCGACTTATGTATATAATTTTTGCTAACCTTTTGTTTGAGACAGATGGAATGACCCGTCATTCTATCACATGATCTGCTAACACTTCACGAATAACAAATTCAACTTCATTTATTTAAGAGATGAATTGGAAATTGTTCAAAGCATGAACAACAGTGAGATTGTACCAAAATAAAGTAAGTATTTATTCTAATTCAAATTTTCAACTTTAGGGGAAATGATCTTGAAAACCAAAAATGTTGTCCTAGTGATCTTATACCTGATGAATCAGATGGTACCTTATATCATCAAAAATCTATGGATTTGTGATTACTGGCTTTTCCATAGCCATGTTCTCTACCACTCTCCATCAGAACATGATGGTTAGATTTCTCTTCCATATCCATATTTTCACCTATGTGGAAACCCAATGATTAGATTATTTGGGTAACCGTTACGTTTCATACTTTTGTTTTTAAAGATTGGTTTTGATATTCCTTTTTACGATGTGGGTTTCTATTAAAGAAACTTTCGAATAGTAAACCATTTATAACCCCGACGAATTTCGAGGGCGAAATTCATTTTAAGGGGGGTAGAATGTAACAGCCCAAGATTTTATAAAGAAATATTCTTTTTAATTTTATTAATGTCGTGTGTTGTACGCTACACCTAAAGGAGCTTTCACAACACGCATCCTTGATTTGCCTTGCATTACACGCAATCACGACCTTCCTCGATAGCATGTATAGTACGCAATAACGAGTTTCACTAAACAACGATATGCTATTAAGATATTATTAAAACTAGCCGTTATGAATATTAATAACCACTTTTTGAAATTTTGTAAATTTTATTTTTCAAAATGGAAATCATTTATGGATTCGGAATATCGAAATTAGCTTAGGTTGAAATTTTGGTGATTTTCGGATAACTTTCATATTCTAATGAATAGTGAAAATTACTAAATTTTAATTAAAAACAACTTTTTTAATCGAAATAATTAATAGTGATAAATTATTAATTTTTGTAGTTTTAAAGTATATTTAGATTATATTTTTACAATTTAATACAATGTTGGTCATTGGATGTAATTTCACATTTAAACTAGACATAAACAAGTGTCAATCTTTTGATAGATATTGTTTCTTAAAAACACGCTATTTGTTTTAACAGCGGGATTTAATTATAAAATTAATTAATGAAACTTATATGTTGGGAATTTTGTAAAATAGAAATCATTTTTGAATTCGGAATATCAATTATAGCTTAGGGTGAAATTTTGGCATTTTTCTGAAAAACTTCAATTTTTGATGAATAGTGAAACCACTAAGTGGTAGGATAAAAACTGAATTTTGCATAAAACTTAATTTTACCGCTTCTGTGAATGTAATTTCGAAAATCCGAGAGACACGGTTAATATCAATGACTAAAATGTGGTTCAATGAGATGAAAATAATTTTTGGTGAATAGTAACTTTTTACTTTTTTTTACCGCGGTTAATAGTAAATAGGGTAACTAAGGGTAAATATGATATTAATATTACCCTAACACATGTCCTAATTCTATTGGAAAAGTTTAATTCGACCAAAAACAAACTTAGGAATAAAATATGACCATTTAGGCCCACTTGGATTAGATTAGGACATTTATTATTAATTTATTTAAAGAAGGGTTAAAATAGTTAAAATCAAAGTTTAATAAGTAAATCATTTTTAATGTGGGGTTATACATAAGATAAATTCGATTGTAAATATTCATTAGAAAGCTAAAAAGATTTCCTACATGATGGTATTTTATTTGTAATTTTTAGACATAAAATAATTTATTTTATGTATGACACAACGATGATGCAGTAATTATCTTATTAATGAAATATTGACATAATTGATGTTATAAACACCAAAATAAATGTAATTTGAGATTTTTTATGAATTCCACTAATTTTATAGGTTACTATGATATATTAATGTGGATTTAATCAACTTGGTTCGAACATTTAATTCTGTTATGACTTTCACAAAAATCATATATCAAATAGTGTCAAAATTGACACAAAATAGTTTTTAAATCAAATATTATATTATTAATTGTTATTGTATTCCTAAAAATCTAAGGTTCGGCCAAATGACTTAGATAAGGATATATATATTAATAATAAACAATTTTGGGTTCGTTTTGCATGTTATAGTAATTTTATTGACCATATAGTGAAAGAAAACAAAAAGACATGGTAAAAGTTAAATTATTTAACTTAGAGTTAAATTTAATTGATAAGGTTAAAATAATATCCTAAACTTGTCTAAATTCTATTGGTTGATAGGATTTCGACCCCTCCCCACATTATCTTCGAAAAAAGACCCTTTGGAACCATTATAAACCGATTTTGACTATAATATAAAATAATATTTTGAGATATTCCTAAGGTGCCCCTCTCCTCCCTTATAAAAGGACACCTCATCCCCCTCCTCCTCACACCAATTTGAGCACTAAAGCTCGTCCAAACCCTGCCAAAATCCCTTCTCCACTTCCCTAGAAACATCCTAGAGGTTTTGGTCTTCCTCAAAGACCAATTCTAGTGCCCTAAGAGGAGGTCTCAAAGAGGCACTTCAAAGAAGAGGTAATTACCGTTACCAATTCTTTCATCTTTATTTCTTCTTCCACTACTTCTTCTTAGGTTGTTTCATTATGAAGTAATAACATCAGTATCACTCATATACTGATATGTTATTATAAGTATGAAACAACCCTATTTCACCATCTATCCATCCTACGGAAAAAGAAATCACCGCGCGTGCGTACGTACGGAATACCGTCTCCACGCCGTGGTGTAATCTATTTTCCACCACCACCTTACATGGATGGGTATAATGGTGTAAAGAATAACTATACACAGTTATTAAAACATCATATTGATTCTGATATATTGTATAATCCACTCCAATTCAATTCAACATTTATAGAAATGATATCATCGCTCGTGCATACGTACGGACTACCGTCTCCACCACGCGATGAGATTCATTCTCCATGTTAACCATTTAAGAATGATTATAATGTATATATAAGAAATAATAATGAAATATATGACATTATAAAGCTACTGGATTTATGTATATATATACATATGTATGTCATCTACTTACTTCCATTTCAAGACAATAAGGAAAGAAAAACAGCGTTCATGCGTACGTACGGACTACCGTCTCCATGAACGGTGTTTTCCATTTTATTTATCTATCTATTATATATATATATACTGAATATATATGATATATAAATCATATTTTATATTCTGGAATTATGTAAATCATGATATAAGTAATAATGATGTCAAGAACAACAAGTCAAAACACCTACGATAAATGAAACGATTTTACCCAAAACGCTTCTTTAACATGGAATTTACAAAAGAACGGGTAATATAATGTCATAAGTGAACCATATATGATGAATATGATTCTGTAATAAGTAAATGACATTATTTAAATCATTATACAGGAGTTTCGGACACATACGAAGCAAATTGGACCTAAGGTAAGGGAAATATCACAATCTCATTTTTATCCGAGATTGTTTATTCGTAAGTATTTACTGGGGTTTATTTTATCATCCACATCCATGTTTCCTCAATATGTAAAATTAGTTCCATACAACTACAATGGTTTAAATCCAATTTTACCCTTTGGTTAGTTTTTAGTAAATGATATGAAAGGAATCTTTTGTCGTTTATCGTACGAGGTACATTTTGACTTTTTCGACAAAAGTACAAAGAATGTTTTTTTAAATTATACGGCAAGAACGGATTTCTACTGTTTTATAAAGCCTTATTTTCATGAAGCTTCCTCTAAAAGATTTCATGACTATTTTCAATAAAATCTCTTTCTTTTAAAATTGCATGATGTTTTGTGAAAAGAAATTGATTTTGAAGAAGAAAGGATATTTTCCTCAAGAATTCAATTCAAGTGTTTTATCAAAATTATTTTCCAACTAAGATAATAAAGGGTTCTGTTTCTATCCATATTATTACATTTATTTGACTATGTTGTGATGGAATTATGTTTATGAATTCCTTTATCTTATATGAATTGTTTTATGATGTCATGTTGTTTAAGAATCCCATTTTATTACATGGGTTACGCTATGATGTATGGTTTATGATTATGTGGCACAATAAGAAAGGATTCATTAAAAGATGGGTGGGACCTATATCTCCCTCCAATGCATTGGGTAAAGATTTTATATCTCATGAGATAGACAGGGCTGGAACGGTAGGTTATACCGGTTCAGTGAAACAGGACTGAAACGAGGGTTACTCGATTCAGAAAGGGACTTTGTCCACAAAGATAGTCTTGGCAATGAGTCATGACTAACAAGAAATGATTTTCCATGATTATGTGTGCATGCCACAAAGTTTCAAGTTTCATGTTATGATTATGGGGATCTCATTTTCACTTCTATGATTTGTTCCATGTTAAGATATTATGATCTCTTTTGCAGGTTATGATTTTCAAAAAGATATGATATGATTTTTATTTCTTTTGTATACCCTTACTGAGCATTTGTGCTCACCCTTTTATGTTTTCTTTTCCCCAGGATATAAAGAAAGGTTTTAGGTAAAAAAAAGGAAGATCTTTATGGGATATTTTGAAGATCTTTCACCACGATTAGAAGATTATATTCCGAGTTTCCAAAGACACTAAACTATTACAATCCTTGTGTGTGTGTTTTTGTTATGTACTAAGTATTCCGCAAAAGTAATGTAATGACCATGTACGTCAGGCTACGAGTCTCTACATGGATAGCTCAAATAATGATGAAAAGATATGCTGTTAATAAGCTTAAATACATTTCTATTAATGTAGGTCATCATGTTTTTCTTATAATCACCCCATGGAACAATTTTATATGTCTTGGTATGAATGTTATTATAATATCAAACATCAATTGAACATTTGAAATACTTTTCTATGTTGTAATAATAACCAATTGTGTATCATTACATTACATGTTTATATTAGGTACATAATGTTTTTCACGCTTTGATTTTGATACTGTATGTTCCAAATTGATCTCATGTTTTAATCGTTGATTTAACATGGGAATCTGAAAATGCTATGAGTTAAAGGTACCCTCAATTATTTAAAAATTAATTAAAAAAGCGTGGATGCAATTTCCAGAAGGTGGGAAGAATCTAAAAACCCATGTATTTATAATATATATTTTTTTCATTCTAGAATTAAATAGTAAAATTACTTATAAATGTATAATGAAATAAGATGTGTTTATAGAATTTAGAAAATTTATAGTCATGCAATTGTAACAAGAAATTTTATATACTAAAATGACCAATATGAATAGTAATATGGACAACAGATTTGTAACGTCACTTAATAATGTATAAATATAATTTATCAATCTTATAAGTGAAAATATGATATATTTATATCATTAAACATGTAAATATTTTATAGGAAAAGTATAAATTTACTGTTGGAATTTTTTTATGTAAAAATTATTAAATACTATTTTATAATTAATATAATGATTTAATTGAATGTAAATTTTCTTTAATATAATCATAAATTTATTTCCTTTATTATTTTATGATATGTTTATGTGACATTAACTATTTTTTCAATTTTTTATAAAATTAGATATAATTTTAAAATTGGTACCTTTCGAATAAATTAGAATTTTAATTAAAAATTTGATTTCTATTTTTTGTAAAATTATTCTAAAAAAATGTAGTTCATTTTCTAATTATACATTTCAATAAATGGTTTTGATGAAATTTTAGGATTTTTCTGAAATAGATGATTTTTTGCGGAATCTTTAAAAAAAATAATTTTAAAAAAAAAGCTAAAGACATGAAATATTCAATCATGGATGTTTTCAAATAAAGTAAGAACAATTTGTTAAAACAGATATGAACTAATTACTATATTTATTCATTCTAATAAAAAATATTTTGTGTTTTTAAAAAAAGAATAAAACAATGATTAAATTAATAGAACCCCCCTCCACCACAATTAATACCTCCTCTCCCCCACCCCTCTTCTCATTACATATCTAAATACTATAGAATTGTCTAAATTCTCCCCAATCATCTTCCCAAGCCCCATATCCACGTCTATGACATAAGGGTCTAAATAAAAGGGAAAAACCAAAGGCAGTAAGGGGGTTCTCAAGGTTGATATTTTAATGGTTAAAAATCCAAATTCATTTTCTTTTATTTCCTTTTATTTGTTTTTATTCTCTTATACACTATTCAAATAACCTTTTTCAAGAGTAATAAAACCTATAGTATATTATCTATAATATAATCCTATCATGTTTATTGAGAATTTTATCATCATAATTATCCCCCTCTACCATTTATTGTAAAAATGATAACATCATTCGTGATGTGCCGAATTATGGACATCATGGACGATGAGTTCTCAATTTCATGTATCGCCATCATGGCTTGTCATTTATCTATTTTAATGGTTGAAATACTTTATAATGATTATTATATAACTTCAATTATAATATAGAATAATCATATATAAATAATATTAAATTATATAATGAAACTATTTCGTTATTATCAATGAACCACCTAAATGGTATAGTCAAATATCATTAATCTTATATCTAATAGATCATCATCGTGTTTGAAAAAATAACTGATTTAATATATAATGTAATATTATTGAGGAATATTTATACAATATCATTCTAATTCTATATATTTTTATCTTTTTTAAAAAATTAACTATGATGAATCTAGCTAGAAGAAAAATTAATGGACACACCCAAAAGAATGGAAATATGGAAATATTAGTAATAAATTAAATGAAAATTCACATAAAATGATAATACAAGGCATTAAAATAAATAATATGTTATTTTTAAATATTAATAATAATTTTGTAGCTAAAATATATTATTTTAAGAACATATGATATAAGTCCTTCCGAATTTAAGGGGATTCTTAACCAAATTTACATTCATTACCATATCCTTATACTTTATTAATTATGTAGTACTATGACTATTTTCAAAATTACATTTTTTTTATTTTTTTTTATTTTTATATACAATAAATAATCTTATAAATTTATTTTTATTAATTATATGATAAATAATATAGTATTCATAAGGTATTTTCTTTGAAATCCTTTATTATATCCAATCTTTTTTAAGGAAGGATATATATGATTTATGTATTTCTGTTTTATGATAATATTCTAGTTGCATGTAATTTTATATGATGATTGATGGTTCCTATACATCCCTCTAATTCATTGGAAATGTTTATGTAGGATATTATTTATATAGTTACTTGAAGTAATACTTCATTTGTATTATAATAAGGTATTCACGGGGGATACATTGTAAGGTGGTTGTGACAATTACAAATCATTATGTAACCATGAGGGATACAATATAAAGTAAGTAATTCCTATTATAATCTATATGGTTTATTTATGTTTTCAATTATTTTTATAAATATAATGTTTTAATAAATTATGTATTTTATACATTATGGGAGTGATGTTTCTATTTTTTAAAATGATTTCATATATTTATAAGAATTCATAAGCTACAAATTTCACACATTTTTTATATCCCATACTGATCTTTTTAAGCTCTTAACTTTTTTAATTTTTTTATAGGGTTTAATGATGTGTAATATAAAATGGTATTCCAAGATGAAATATATAAACATATTCTTGAAATAGATTTCATGTTTTAATAAGAACATTATTATTATGAAAAATTTATATTGTTCAATACATTCCAATTTCAATTCATGTTTTTTAATACATATGAAGTACGTATTTGAATTCTAAAACCATAAACCAAAAATATATCTTGGAATGTAAACATTTAATTAAAAACTGAATAAATTTCAAAATGAAAATTTTAAGGACATGTCCTTATAGTTGGGCATGTGGAAAAACATTATCATGTCTTTCCCATATAAAAAACAATATACATCTATTCGTATTCATGTATTATTTGAAATTAAATTATTACTTTAATCATCTCAAGAATGATTCATATAGGTAGACACTAAAGTCCTCACCACTTTGTAATTATACCTTCTATATATTCAGAAAACCACATTTTGAAATTTAGATTTTGAATAGAGTGGTCAATGATTTTATTTCAAGCCCTGTAAACCATGTCAAAATTTCAGTTTAAAAATAATTTCCATTTTAGACTAATTTTCATGAATTCGGTGATCAGAGGGCACTACAGTCGTTATGATCCAACAAAAAATAATACACTGATGTGTATAACCACCAACACCCTTTTATTTATTTATCTGTTGAAATAGATAAAAATAATCATCTATTCTGCATTGAATACTAAGGTTTATTAAAAATTGATCTATCATTTAATTCCACGATATTGGATGTTTCTTCATCCCATATAAAACATTATTTAACTTATCTAATTTATTCTCATCTTCACGACATAGAGAAACTTATTGCTTATCAATTTAAAATTATTCATCAAAAACACTATTCATAAATGATGACATAAAGTGGCTATGTATTTCATTGATATTTATTTCCAGTTATGTTGTAAAAAAATATTTTGATTGTATCTATACCTGAGATAATTGAATTAAATTTAATCAATATCAGTAGCAACCATTTAGGAGTACACTTTTCACATTAGTTGTGGTTTCTTTCAAAAAAATGTACCATCATTATCAAATGGTTCTGAATGACCCATTATGTCTCAATGAAATACCTGTTTGTTGGAATTGATTCAATTTACAATGTTAAATTATTCTAAAACTAGAAAATTTTATTATTCATCGATTTCACACACTATTGATATCCACATATAATCTAAAAACATTATGGCTCTACTTTTGATAAAAGCGGTGAATAGTATACAATAATTATCATCAATGGTTGGAGTGGCACTGTTTAATCATTGATTATTTTATTTATCAAATTTTTATATTTTCATTAGACATTGTAAAAATATAAAATTGTGATTATCTTTTTCTCTATCTGAATATTCATATAAATAATCCTCTAGAACCGAAACATCCAATGATTTTCTAATCTCTTGGTCACTGTCCTACCAAGTCTCACCATGTGTTTATGGATGATTCATCCCATTATGTACTATAGTAACATCCTGGCATTCAAAAACCATTCCCAACTACTTATTAAATAATATATATACTTGTATTTTTTTACTGATGAATATATATCAATTCATATCTATAGGATTCAAACATTAGTTATTTCATTTTATTGAGAATGATACACATACTCCGGACAATTAATCATACATCAACATTGGATTATTTCCATAACATAACTCCTATATATTATTATTTTTTTGGACGTAATAATAAATTATTTGATGTGTAGGTTAATATTATCACTGATTGTTTGCAAAACATAACTAGATTGTATATCCGAATTTGAAATTTTCTATCCATTTATTTCAAATTCAATTTATTCACCCCACTACTATATTCTATTGTGATGTTCTAAATGTTTAAACATTGTGAATTTTCCCATGTTATAACAAGAAAATACTTCACTCGGATATTTTAGAAATCTGTAATATTATCTATTTGGATCCTCAAAATTAATTAACCTATGATCATTTCCTCTTCTCTTCAAAAAGATTTTATACAACTAAAAAACTAACAAATTTGGCTGATTATTTGAAACCAATATCATGTTTCTAAAATAATCAATTAAGAGAAAAAAATATCTCCTCCCATCAATATCACTTGGGGAAATTGGTCTACATACATCAATATTCACCACCTCAAGAAATTTTGTTGAAAATTACTCTTTTTATTTATATGACATTCAAATGATATTACCAAGGTAACAACAACCAATCATATGACTATGATAAATATAAAATATAGCGAGGTATCTACCATCATTATTTTTGTCCTGTACTTCTAATGATATTTGGTTCCAAGGATCGTGGTGTTTATGCCATAACTTTTTCTCTTTGTCTATGGAAAAAGAACATATCTTTTTATCTTCATAATAAATATATTTTCTCTTTAGTTTGAATTACAAAAAATTAACTGCACGATATTTTTACTTGATGACACATAATTTCATGGAAAATTATATTTAATATCTAGATTCACATAATGTACTGAAACTTATAGTGTAGTGACTGAGACATTCAACAACTAATATGTCAGCAGTTCACTGCATATTCCACCAAACCAGGATTTTCATTGGCCAAAAATCTTTAGGCCTTAGTCATGACCAAGAAATATGATACCATCCTCATCCTAGCTGTATCCATTCACCAGATCCTTATTTCCATTCATATGATATGTTCACCCAATCTAAATGATCCATAATCAAGTGTAATTTGATTCATTACATATAGTATCCACCAACACTTCTGTTACAACCTTATCCTTTTTAATACATTATTTAGAATTCGTAACCAGTAAAAACAATAGATATTAATCTTCCTCAAATATTAATAGATAAATATCATTTTTCATTTGTGAATTTTTTTTTTCAATTTCATCTTATGTGAGGATACATGAATTTATTTTTATCTCCATTTTCATTATGCTTCAGCACCAGTCCCTAAATTGTTGAGAAGTGGTATCCTTTCATGGGCTAAATCATCTACACCAAAAATAATGAAAATAAAACTATGTTATTTAATACTTAGTTTTTCATGTTTTCCACTATTTGTTATATTTTCTTCCCCACCTCTTCTCTATATATTAGTCATTTTAGAGTCTCATATTTCACCAACAATAATATCTCATGTGAGGTTCATTTTGTTGTGCAGATAATACACAAATTATTCTATAATTGGGTTATATGAATATTCTATTTTGTATTCATACCAATATCAATATTCATCCATAGAGTAGAATCATATGGTTTAAATTCACAAATTATTCTGTTCTATTATAGATCATTCTTTATTCCTGCTGTATCATTCCACTAAAAAAAATTCAATTTCTGATACTCATTTTTTCAATTTCACTAGAAACATGAATTCCTTATACACATTTCTTGTTTCTATTATATCATGCTTTAATGGATTCAATGTATTATTTTTGTCATCCACTTGTCCTTACATATTTAATTTCCTCTACATATTATTTGATTAATTGTATTTGATCTTTTCTAGTTTCAATAAAACTATCATTTTATTTTATGTTTTCATAAATATTGATATTGTACTCAACAACATTATCTATGATCACGTGCAAGGATAACAAAAAAATTTAAATTTATTAATTTATGTTAGTATTTTCTTCTTTATATTCCTTTATATATTGGTTTCCATCCTGAAAAACATTTTTGAATTTCACAATTTTGGATCTCAAAACATCAACTTCCATATGAGAAGCTTCTAATTTCACTTTAATATCAACTCATCATCCATCTTTACCTTTTTCATTATTGATTTAATCACTTATTTCGGAATTTATGAAAACACCCACCATAGAACCTACTTTATGATTCTTGCAGTCCTCCATTTCACCTACATTAGATTATTCTTAGCTATTATCTACTTTTGAATTAAGATTATTCTTTTAAAATAAAATTGAATTGAAATTTATCTTGACCTTTATTGTAGGTTGATGAATTCTTCATCCAAATTTAATCTTCACCATATCCATCATCAGGAATGTTTTATAGAATCTAGTTACCATTTTTATCACATTTTCACATAAAAAACATTCTAGAGGGAGTCTCCGATTAAATATACATTTTTTCCTTATTGAATATTTAAGTAATAAAATTATATCACCTTATCTATCACTCCATATTATGTTCAGTTTTCAATGGTGTTGGTCTCCATGTTATTGAATTCCAATTAATTTTACATACACATTTCCACATCATAATTATCATAATTTCTCATTTAATATTATACATTTTTATTATGCATGTTCTCTAATGTCATCCCTTTGGGATTTTATCTTTCAATACAGAAACATACATATTTAACAGGGGTGGATACTTTCTCAATATACTCATAAAAATATTTATATCTTAAATATTTTCTTCACAACAATTCATGTGATTGAAAAAAAAATTACCCTATCAACAAATGTTACAATAAACTCATTAGGGTGCATTCTGATATCCCAATATATGTTCTATAGAATGAGTAACACTTCTTCATTCACATTTAGCTATACATCACTAATATTATTCAATTTGTAGTAAATTTCATATGACCACTTACATTAAATCACATTTTATTATATGGAATGGTATAGGGCTTCCACAAAAAAATTAATTACTCTCTATTCTGAATCTAATTATCTTCGGTCATCTTTTTATAAAGAACCACTGTCAATAATGTCATAAATTCAATGAATTAAGGAATTATATAAATCCATTACTAATGATGATATGTTTTTTATATTATTATCCAAAAATGAAACATTATCACACTTAGAGATTGAAATCTATTTATAAATAAAAACTAAGATTTATTAAAATAAGAAAAAAAAATTCATTTTTCACTATCCCTATAATAAAAATTGAGAGATAAATTATGTTAAATATACCTATAGGGTCTGTTAATCTGTGTATGAAAGATTAAAAATACTTCTATTTTGGATATCATTTAATTTTCAATAAAATAAATCTTATCTCCCTTCAATGGAAATATGTATGGACATAATTTAAATCGTGAATTAGACACATTAATGGAACTTGCCTCACCACCACTGGAATACGTACAAAAATCATACAATAATGATGCTCCAATGACCCCAATCCACTCTGGATCAATCCATAATTACATGGTTTGGGACATATCTATTATATCCCTAGGCACAATGCCTTAAATGTATTTAAAGTCAACTCAATACTTTACTACGGATCTATAACTATGACTTTTTCTCAAGACCATTAATAGCGAAAGGGATCAACATCTTAATTTTCCATTTCCCACTACTCTACTGGGATCCATACATAGATTATGGACTTTTAGGACCATTAAATATCATAATTCACACATAAACATTTCAGTACATATTCTCTCATGAAGTCAAATTTTAACCCATATTTAAAATATACTTTTCCACATACTATTAATTTACAAAATATGATTTCATTAACTAAATTAATGGATTTGGTAACGTCATAAAACACTCCAAAAATTTCTATTATTCCACCATAAACATTATTTAACAATGTGGTGTGAGTTCTATGCTGACCAACAATTCTTCCATGGACTACCACCACATATTTTGTGGAACAACTATGATTCTTCTATGGATGAATGTTTCACCATATATTACCCCGGATTCATTTACCTTTTTTCATTATGGGCTTCTGAGCCCCAAAACCATTTTCAATAAATTAAAAACATAGAACACTTATCATTTCACATAATCTTTAATCACGAACCTCTCATTCTTTGTTGATTTTGGTTCCCAAAAACCACATCACACATTGACAATTTCTTCACACAGATATAATAATAACATGCAATATTTTTACTAAATAATTATCACATTAGGGATATTTATATCATATAATACATAAAAAAATACTGCTAATACAAATTAACAAAAATATCAATGTGGTATAATGTTTACTACGAACTGTGTTATGTGGTCTACATAGTCTCTACATCCTCTACGACAGCCAACGTCTTCTACAAAAAAATACATTGTGTAATAGTAAATTATCATCTGTCAACTAATAATGATGAGACTCATGTGAAAATTAAACATCCCACAAACCGATTTCTCTACATTGTCTGTGTAGTGGATTTATCCATTATAGGAGACCAAAACAATACCCACTTCCACTGAACGTGACATAATTCATGTTTGTAAAACAAGATTCTTAGTTCATGAACTCCATGCTTCATAGCCCAAGAGCTTTTTTGTGTCCCGAAGAGAAGAGATAAATTGCATAAATATGTACTTTAGTAATTATAACTCTTGCATTTGAGATCCAAAATTTGAAAAACATTGAGAAATAGTGCCACCTTGAAACCAAGATTCGACATGACCAACCAAACAAGTTCATGGTCATAAATATTTATTAAAAATCAAAAAACCCCAAAAAATTAAATTAATCCATGAGTGATTTTTTCCAACATATCCACAATTGGTATTGTTGAGAAACATTACCATTTTGAATCCTCATTTGTATTTCATTCATCATTTACCGACATTATCTTCGTCTATATAATCTAAATCTCAATAGACCAACTCAACACCCAAACTATGCCAATATGATCCATGATTGGAATGAGAAAAAATATTACCATGTAATTTCCATCTATTTATCACTTCATATTAAAACCTCTAAATTAATTTTTTATGAGCGTCATTTATCAAGATATATAACCATTGATCCATCAATTTTTTCATTTTTATATTTATAACACATACATATTTTCTTATTCACGTACAATCTTCTCACCATATAATCATTAATACATTCTCTCCCTTTTAATTCCACTACATATCCTCCTTTTCAACAAACATAAATGTCACACCATTGTTGTCTCCAATAGGGTAAATAACACATAACTACACATTAAATTAATACACATCATACCTCAATGAGAGGGATCCCAAATACACACACTTTCAATTGTGTGGAGTTATTTGAACACCCATATCCAATTGATTCCATTAAAAAAATTCATCAGGTATGTAATTTGTTATATTTTTTTGCTACATGTAGTTCTATATGAGCATACTCAAACATCACCAACCATCTCCACACCATCTAGATGTAAAAATGATTCTATATTTATATGTTCCCTATCCGTGTGTGATGGAATATTTTTTTCAAGGATTTATAGATCATAATTTATTGCAAAGAATTTTTATCAGAGACTTCACATCAACTCCCAAATCACAAAATACATTCATCTTTCACAATAGCTACATTCTCACTTGAGTATCTGGAAGATAATATTATTCTATAGAATAACTAAAATGAAATATATTTTCTTCATTATCCATGAAATACATATTACTCTATGTTAGAATGCATCACATGATGTGGATTATCAACAAAACAAATGAACCATTCCAATTTAAAACTATATATCCAAATAATTTTTTGGTATACTATTTATTATACCTCAAATTACAATCCAAAATTCTCTTGATATAATGGATTTTTTTTATTACATAAAGACAGTTTTTTTCTTTGCATTGTATTGATTCAATTGATCTGGGCATGTGTTATAAATAATTATAGGAAATATTTTGTCTTGTTCTAAAAACTAGCTTGGATTTTTTCATATTATGTCATATAAACAATACTACCTTTGTCATGTCATGAAAGTTTTATCTAGGTAGCCAGCATAGTTCTTATTAGAATAACTATTTTGGGAAATATGTGTTCCATTCATTCCTTTTTTGAATTAGATACTATGAAGAAATTCCATTTCACAAATTCTTAAAATTTAAACAATATTTTTATGAATTCAAAAAGCTAATCCCACAACCCATCATATGATCATAAATACAGTATTCCATCAAGGAATATCTACACCATCATTATTTCTTTTCATTATTCTTTCACATAGTGATTTTAATGAACTCCCTAATGTTGAAGACCAAGATTCATTAAAAATAGTTATGGGCCTGAAATCCATTATATTGGTGTTGTTTCAACCCATATACACTATTCTAAAATTAATGAATTAGAAAACCATATGGCTTTAAAATAGAAATTTGTTAGTTCCTATCCACATTAAAAAATTCTCACATATCTTCATCCTAAAAAAACATTGAATGTACTTTTTACTATTATTGCCCAGAATAACATGATTCCCTTCCTCCTTGCAATAAGTGGAAATGTTGTATCAAAATTGCTAAAATATATTTATGTTTTCTTTTTTTACTCTAGTCATTCATTATTTGAAATAATTTTACAAACATCATTATTATTGTTAAAAAATATCCATTTAGTTCTGAAGAAAATATTATCTATTAGACAAGAAATATTCTCCCATGTATGATTCATCTAAATCTAATGTTCATTTATAGATTGGAATCAATTTTATTCTAAAACTTATTCCTAAAATTATGTAGTATAACCTATAATATGAAGTATTAATTTGTATGTGTCCTTATCCTATATATGTACTCCAGTTCTTTCTGATCACCGATTATGTTTTACTTATCATTTTATTCTCTCCTCCTAGTAATTTGTGCACATACTGAATTTTTCTATTCATTTTCATTATCTAAATATTATTTTAAATCATCATCATTATCAAGAATAACCTATAATATTCTTATCTCTTCATATGTATCACCCTAAGATTGATCATGTATGTTTTATATATTCCACTCTTTCTCTACAATAGTTACATCATGTATATCAAAAACCACTCCCTACTTATTAATGAATAATTTATATTATTTTCATATATTTTTTATCTAAAAATAATAATTTTATTTCCATGGGATTTAAACATCTTCAGTTAGTCTTTATTAATAATGAAACATTTACTTTTGATGACATGAATGTAGTTCACCATTTGGTTATTTTCATAAAAAAACTCAAAAGGAGTCCATTATTATTTTGGAAATAATTCTTCTAAATTTTACATGTACACTAAATTCATAACAAAATTCCAAAACTACATTTGGAAAATATTCTTAATTATATTTTTTATATCTATGTTGATGAAAATTGGATTTCCTCTTTACTCTATTCCATTCAACTATGTATTACATATAACTGTCACTGGTTTTGTTTATCTAATGTTTTTATGAAATGATCCTCAACAAGGATATTTTTAATCTATATTCCATTATATATTTCAATTTTTTAAATTAATTAACCCCTCATTTTTTTCAACATCCATTCTATAAGGTGTTAGGAAACATAACCCCTCTTATTTATCAGTGATGATTGAAACCAATTAAATTATTATGAAGTCATCATTAAAGGGAACATAATATATTCTATAATAATTATTCTTTGGTGACATTGTTCATAATAAATCAATAAGAACCATCTCATGTACTTCTTTTTGAAAATTTACCTCCCAGCTTATTTTTCATTTCAATGATATTCACTTTCTAACAAGAATCAATCATATGAGTAAACTTACACGATAATCATTAGTGGAATAAGATAATCATATTTCACCAAATCATTAAAAAAATATTCTCCAAAAAGAACAAGGTTCATATGAAATAAATTGTTTTATTCTTCCTTCGACAATAAGAGCATGTCCAATTATCCACATGCATGGTAGTGATTCCAATTTCAATGTAGTCCATGCGAAACAACATCACCAAATTTTTAATTAATCAGAAAAAATTTCGTGGAATATATTATGGAATATCTAGAGTTACATAGATAACCATCAATATGAATGTTTTTACTCAAATCATCATCATTTATGACATCATAGTTTATCCTCTATGTTCCTCAAACATTGATTTTTATGAGAATTTTTTTTTCAAAACATCATCATTACCAAATAATATTATAACATCCTTATCATAGATAATTTTTTCCAGTATAACAATATATATACAATATTATATGTTCATCGAATATCAACTATCTAAATTCTATTTAAATTTTATGCACTAAAGTAAGATTTTTCCTCTATTCCCTAGTCACATTTCTTATTTTTTTATCAATGTTTTTGAAAAAATACCTATTATGGATTTCAGATCAAAATCATACTAAAAATTATATTTGAATAGAATTTTCATGCCATTTTAAAAACATATTATTCATTTTCAGACCATTTAATGATACATTGAATTGCTGCATATCAACATATTAATTATTGTTTCAATGGGTTTTCTACATTTTTTTAAATAGTATATTTCAATCTACTCGAATCCACCGTTCCTAAAACTATGATTATCAAATGGTGTTCTTAAATATTGTGTTCCAAATGGATAACTATTTTGGTTTTCATAACATCATGACAATATTGTTTTGGAACATCGTTATTTTGGGTGTCCCATCAGTCCACATCAAAAAACATCTCATGCGATGGGTATTCTGTTGTAATATTTTTTTAATAATTAATCTCCCTTGGCATCTATGAATCATATTGTTCTGATTCTAATGAAATTAGATATTAAACCTCATAATGGGTGCCTATTTTCAATCATCACACACTACTGCTTTCTATTTTTTTTATCAACCCTCATACAAGTTGTATCGTTAGCATCCATCATTTTGTTTTCCTAATATTTATTTTTCTATTTCACTAGAAAAAAACATATTTATTTTAGTTTTCTATATAATTTCAATCCTTATATGAGGGATTCAATAGTTAGCCCTGATCTATGACTTTTCTTCACATACAAACAACTTCCTATTTTATTTAATCAATATTTTTGATTTGATATTTTTTATTTTCAGTATAACTATCAATTTTTCATCTGTACTATTTCATAATGTTCTCTTACTCAACATCCGTATCTGAGATCTATGGAATTGAGAATTTTTTTTTAGATTTTATCATTTTTCATATACTTATATTCACTAAATTTTTTGATATAATTTTTTTAACCCTAAACCAATTTGTCAGATTTCTTCATTTTTGATCGGTTGACATGTATTTACTTACGATAATCATCTAATTTAACGTAAAGTATAAATATTCCTTCAAAATATCTTTATTTATTGATTCTTTCACCTCATGTAACAATTTTTTTGGAAAGCATCCACCAAATCATATTCATCATAAAACATGCATTCCTCCAATTTTTCAGCCTCAGTTTCTTCTTATCTAACATGTTCTCAAAAATATGATTTAATATATGTTTATGAAATTTCAATTACAATTTTTCTTTCCATACATATAGGATAATTAATTCATCATGTACACTAAATATTAATCAACTGAATCATAATGAAACATGATTAGGGACTTAGCTACAAAACTTATAACCATTCCACATTGAAATTATTCATGATGGAGTTTCCCATTGTCCATTTCATTTCCACCTTCACATTTTGAAAAAACGAGTGACATCACCTTATTCAACTCTTCATATTCATATCCATTTTCAATGGTGTGTTCATAATACACACGGTTAAAATTTATTTGGACATTCCCTTTTCCACAACATCTTTATCATCATTTTCTATTTTATATGATACAAGATTACTATGAATGTTATACAATGTATGCTCTGTGGGATCATTATATTCCAATATAGAAATTATCAGATTGAACCATGGTGGGTTTTTTTCTAAAAAATGTTTACCAATCATTATACATTCAATAATATTTTCGAGGTCACACATGTCAACCTAAAAAAATTTCTTAGTTGAAGAATGTATCAGTGGGTTCATTTTTGTTCATTCTATGATCCTCATACATGATTCAATGAACATTCACCTTTTCTTCTTCAATTTTGGGTAACCCTCATCATTATTAATCAAAATTTCCTACAATTTATGTGTTGAAATACCATAAATCAGCTTCTTATATATGTAATTTTAATGGTATCCATCTAAATTATTTATTACTTTGGAATTTGAATATAATTCCACTCGTTCATGTTTTGATAAAGAAACACAATCAATATTGGAAAAAATTTTAGGCATCACTACTGTAAATAAATCAAATACTAATAATCAAAATTCATCATTAATAATATTATTATATAATTTAAAATCTTTACAATATAATATTGGAATACCTATGTGTTTTAAAAACACAATTTCCTTTACATAGATAGAAGCAATTTCTTTCAACATTTCATATTGATACCAAATTTTATCAAAATTAAGATAAATATCCAATGAGGGGTGTTAATTAGGGTATCAATGAATAAATAAAATCCCATTCACATGTTGTTTAATTGATATGAATCTTTCTTATCTAATATTCTCATATCACTGTGTAAACAAAACTGAAATCATGCATGAGAAACAACAATTGTACTTGGTTTACCTTGACTGGAAATGTGAAATGATCATATAATTATGGAATTATTAGGTACTAAATCTACTAATTATCATTTACAAAATAAATGCTATATTCTAGATCCCTTCTATGCCCATCCATAGTACCTTTACAATGTTAAGGGTCATCTCAATATTATACCATTTTTTAGTACCAATAATTCATTCTATAGCTCACTACCAATGAAAAAAATTGTTGTATTCTTCTTTCATTGATCACTTCTCACGAGTGGTCTAAAAACACTATATGGATGTGTAGGTCCCACTATTATTATGAATATACACATCATCAATATTATATAAATGCCATATTGATGTTAAATTTTTCCTAAAAACAAAATAAACTTTTATATATACCGTCAATTTTAAGAAATTACATTCATGAAATTTTTTATATCCTATAATAACATCCCTGAATCCTTCATTAATATCTGTTCTTCTTTTGTGAACCTTCTAGCTCCATGTAGAACAAGTTCCTTGCAAACCACCTCTTCATTCGTGGACTGTCTCCACTTCATCCTCGGATCACCTACACTTATTTAACTAAATTTTTGTTCCTAGTAATCCACCAATTATAGAATATCACATTTTATTTTTCGGATTTTAGTCCTAGTAAAACCCATTCTACAACCTATCTTTGCAGAAATCATATCATATCGAGGAATCCTCTCTCACGATCCCCTTATCCTTCATGTAATTATTTTCCCCAGAACAACATTCTATTTCACTGGATTTTTCAAGATGGTATAAAATTATCATTCAATATCCACTCTACATAATCAAATAATTAAAGGAAACTATATTGAAAAAATATCAACAAATTACACATATCAGAATTACCAAAAACATCATTGTTTTAAATCCTTCACCGCAAACTGTGATATGTGGTCTACATAGAACCTTCATCCTATATGTTGGATGATGTATTCCACATTTGATAGACCAATTACATTATCTTATATTACCTCATTCCAAAATCAAATGATTATCCTCATTCGATAATCAAACATCCCATGCATTATTTTCTAAACCTAGTCTATGTAGAACATTTGTACTTTATTATTTCCAAAATAAATTCCTCACCCATAGAATGTAAGATCCATAGTCGATCAGAAATTTCCCATTCTAAGACACCAACCATACTAATACGTGGTAATATGGATATATGAACAAACTCAAAAACCCAAAAATCATATAAATGAACCTTTGTTGGATATTCCAAAAATAATATAACCCCATTAGGTTTATTGAAAACTCTTTCAAGTATTATAACTCATTGAATCTTCTCTCTTCATCTACTAGGATTCACTACATTTGATTAAGATAAAAATCATGGATTTACGTAACACACACTATAACCCCACATGATCATTTCTCTTTATGAGGAACATGAGTAGCATGAGAAGGAAATTATTGAATCAGTTCATCGGAAAACCACTCATCATTATTTCATCATAAACTCTATATGTTGTGATATATGTCATTTGATCGGCCACCATTAGAATCATGGGGTTTAAATATCTTCATAATTCACTACCCCCTTATCTTTTTATCCCACTCTCGTCAATAAGAGAATTTATCCCCTTTTATTTCAACAACATCTCACCCATATTGAATGAACAATAATGTCACTTACATGTTGTCTACAATAGGGTGTAGAACACAGATAATCAAATTAGGGAAAATACACATCATACGTCAAGTATAAGGGGTCCTAGATCCAAACAGTTTCATGTGTGGAGTGTCAGAAAAACTCCCAATTGTTATCGATGACTTTCAATCACATCATTAGGTAAGGCCATTTCCAAATGTATACATCACATTGTTTTGTTTGAATATACTCTTACTTAAAAATAACTTGATCCACCTTCTCCGTGATGAAATGATACTTGATTTCGTTGTTAATTTTCAATTAGTGATGGATTATATTTTTTTTATTAATTATTGCACTTGAATTATCATAATGGATTCTGATCAGAGACATTACCTCATCTAACATATCATCGAGATGTTTCATGGTGAATATAACTACATGAGAGCCTGAATGGCATATATATATTAAGAATCATCCATTCTCATTGAAATGTTATATTGATTTTTTCTTATCAATGATATATAAATCTACCAAGAAAAAATGAACCAAATGATGTTTATTATCAATTAAATATTGAACAAGATCAACCTGCATTAATATTTCCAAATAACAGTTGCTATTATTTATCAGTATATATAAATTCAAATATATTACTCCCATGATATACAATAATAACATTTTCAATGTATGAACATGGGATTCATTGGTAATGAATTGATATAGTGCTTCTTGGATTGTAAAAAAATTCATGTCTTTCCACTTTCAAGAACATCTGAATTCCAATGAATTGCCTACATTATATGACGTTAACTACATTTCCTTGATTATATCTAGATAGTTTCAACTATGTATCCACTGGTGTGCTCATATCATTTAAATTACTCATTTTGAAAACTCATGAAACCTCCATGGAATATTTAGGATGATTAATGAATTTTCATTGACGTCCATGTGTGTCATGTAAACCTAATAAATAAGCTATATTACGATTCATTAAAACATAAAACTCACTCTTAATGAATCTAGAGAATGTAGTACACTACGCTCTATTAGATCCCACAAAAATTGTTTCTACAACATGTAACTACACCATCATCATTTTATTATAGAAACTATTAACATAGATATTTTAATAATCTCTTCCCTATTGAATATTGAGATTCCCTAAAAATAATATTTCAGTGAATATCATTCTCTTGATTCATTATTCATCTAGTATTGTTCCTTCATCATTTGAAAAACTATATTCTCATCACCATGAATTATAAAAACATCAAGAATCTGAATATAGTATTATTCCTATAGAATCAATTAACAAAATATGTCTTATTATCCACCTAGAAACATTGTTATTTCTTTCCACTAACATAGAATATAATAATATGATTTTATATAGCCTTGATACTTTTGAAAATGGTTCATAAACATTGATTTCATCTTTTTGGGGTTACCCTTTTCCCGAAAGGCATTATTTTAATCTCATCATTACAGTACCTTGATTAATATTGTTTCAAAAGACATTTTTTTAGCATTGTAACTCTATATTGTTAGCCTCGAAACAATATCCCTTTCTTTAATCTTCTCAATCATGAAAATCTCTTAATTTATATCCTAGAGAAAAATTTTATTACAAGATGCATTCTCAAAAAATTCATTCTTTACATATGACAGGAATGATGCTTGTTGTATACTCATCATCCTCATTCTAACCTTGGAACTATATAATCACAGATTATGTTAAGAAAATCAATTTTGTCTCCAAACATCAGTCTCTGTGTAGATACTGAAATGATCTTATCCTTTTCATTATCTTATTCTTCTCTACAATCATCCTCTGTAACTAGATCATCCATTATTCTACTAATCTCATCATCATTATCCTTATGATACTAGTCATATATTTATTCAATATATTCTCATTTTTGTGTATATTGAAATCATGGATTTTATCATCCTCTACTATCCACCCATTTAAGAAAATATATTCATTTCATTTCTTAATTTATCTCTAACATATCCCTTCTTCACCACGAGATTAAATTTCCTTGTGTTTTCCCTTATTGAGATTTAACCTCTTAATTAAGACAAAACAAATTTACTTTAGTGTTGAATTATTTCCAAACCATAGCTCACAAATATTTTTATATTATATTTGGAATAATAGATATATATTTAATATGTTGAATGATGTAATCACTACTTCATTCCAAAACGTATGTGGGGGGGGGGGGGGTTTCACAATCAACATTGTTCTATCTAGGTAGCTGATAATTAAATTTTTCCTTCCAAAAATCCATTTAAATTTGGATTTCATTCATCTATAATATGGTTCTATGTACTGTATTTTTTCAATATTATCTTACATAATGTTATTTTTCTTATATATTACATTTTATAGTCGAGAATTATTTAATTCTTTAACGTAATATATTTTCAACTTCCCATTGATATTATTTTGGGGAATTGAACAACTCATATCTATAGATGATAATTGAAAGCCTTGTAATTCTTCTAAAATTATCAATAAATATAACATGATATATCTTCCAATCAATTTACCTTGGTGAAATTGATCACGAACAATCAATATTCCCCAACTCATGAAATTTTGTTCACCATTTATCCTTTAATTTTTATATATTTAGAATTGTCATTATTTCTTTAATAGAATTAGATGTTTTATTAAGATATTGTGAAAATATTTTTAGTTCCTGGGAGGAATTATATTTCACTATATCATCAAATTTTGTTCTATTCAAATGATCACGGTTCTTATGTAATTACTAGTTTACTTTATCCACATAAAAATGTACATATCTAACTCTCCATGTATAATATAGTGATTATCTACCATAATGATTCACTACAGAACCACAAAACTGTCGTTTCTATTGACGAAAAATAATTTAATGGAAAATATCACGGTTTGTATATAGTTAAATAATTTACTGACACTAGAAATGTTATGACTCAGACCATCAACAACAAAGATATCCACACATATCTGGTCTATTCACCAAAACATAGTTTCTCCCAAGACAAAAATTATCATAAATTAATCATTAAAAAATCATATGATACATTCCTTGTCATAAGTTATTTTTGTCACCATATCATAATTTACAATCTTATGATAGTTTCACCAACTATCAATGATCCATATTCCAATGTGATCTGATGCATTAAAAAATATCGCTTCCACGATAACCTATTTATATTTATTATTTTTGATCGATTTTTTTGACTTCATACCTAATATAGATTTATGATCAGGATATTACTAGAAGTATGATTGAACTGAATAATATTGAATCATTTTAATCAAATATTCAAATTTCATCTTAGTCTATGGTACATTTAATTTCAATATAAAACAATATTAATTCATATTCAATAGATTTATCTGCATTGTTAATGTGTTCTATCATACAGTGTTCCAGAATCATCCACAATAAAAGAAGTGAACATCAAAACATGATATTGAATATTGATTTTTATATAGATTAATATACTATTTTCTCTATATTTTAACATCTAAGTAATGGAAAATAGAATTTATGAGTTTCCCTTCATTCTACAATAATAAAAATTCATGTGTGGAAATTTTTGTATAAAAATAATTAAATATTAGTAATCAATTGGATTATATGATTATTATTTCTATGATTTATACCCAAATAAATATTCACCAATAGAGTGGTATATTTTGGTATAACATCAACCATTGTTACATATTTTTATCAATCATTATACCAGCTATATCATTCTAATCAATATGTTTCATTTACTAACACATGTTTCTCTATTTCAATAGAACATTGAATTATTATTTTAGTTTTTATACTTACCGTGTATCATACATTATTGTAATAAAGTGTTATTATTTATCATAAAATTTTATTTACATTTTGACTAATTACTCATCATGTTCATCGATATGTTTGATTTTATCAATTGTAATTTCATTCAAACTACGAATTTATTTTTATAGTTCATTAATTATGAGATCATACTCAACAAACTTATCTATGCTCTAAGGAATTGAAGACTTTATTATATAAATTTATTCATTTATCTAATTTTCCACCCTTAATGCTTCTTTATATAAAATTTGACACCATGAACCACTTTATGGGATTTCATGGTTTTTGGTCTAAAAAAAATATTATTTCCTCAATACTGACTTCTAATCTGAGTACAACAGAAACTCTTCCTTAATCTTATCCTACATTATTTTCATTTTATTCATTTTTATAGAAATTTTTAAATCATATACCATAGAATATTATTTATTATCCTTTCATTACACTAATTAATGTTGCACTGATTATTCAAGTCTATCATATCCTCTTGAAATAAAATTCTTCATTTTTATTAAATTTCATTAAAAAATAGCTTTCCTTTCATTTATTTTGATTTATTCTCATGTAATTTTAAATTTGATCCACTTATTCGTATTGTAACATCAATATGACCCTAGAAGTATGATATTCATCCATTCCTCATTGATGGTTTTTGAGTTGGAGTTTCCCTTTCAACTTTTCCACATCAAATTCATGTGAGTGGGAGTTACCTTTTCAACACTCCTTTTCCTCTGTGATGATTTGAGGAATATAACTATATCAACATATACACCTCTTCATCTTCATACCCATATTCAATGTAGAGATTCCTCATCTATGTGAAATAATATTATTTTTAATTCCTCTTTTCTAAAGAATCATTTTCATCATTTATCATTTCATATAATACATTTTTATTGTGAAAGTAATCCAATGTTAGCTTATTCTGATCATTGCCTTCAAAAACAGAATTATTTGATTTTAACTATGGTAGATGTTTCCTGATGATAATATCAACACTAATTTTATCTTCAATAATTTCTCACAGACCAACCATTTATTCCACAAAAACATTTACCAAGTAAAATAATGTATCGATAGACTCATTTGGGGGAATATTGACATAATTATACTTATTCCATAGAACCATCAACTTTACTTATCTCACTTATTAGTTGGCATCATTAATATTCTATTAATTTTAAAAAATAAAATGTGATGAATACATAAAATCACCTTCAGATAAATGTAATTGGATAAGGATACCCAGAAACATATATTTTTGTTCTGTCTATATCAAATTCTTTTCAGTTAGCTTCTGATAAAGTACCATTGTATATATTGATCGAAATTCCATGCTTTGGTGCAATAGAAAAATCCATTTTTAATGATCAAAATTTATTTTAATTGAATTCATCCATAATTGAATCATTGTAACATTGAAATTAAAAATCCATTTTTCATTAATAACATCATTTTTTTCTGAGACAAAACCACTAACATTGAACCATTCCCCCTAACAGTTATAGTCATCAATATTTGTTTAAATACAATGTATATGGGATAAGTGTATATAATATTAAAAAAGGTATCCATAAAATCATAATTTTTTGATAAATAAATTAATGTTCTATCTCTTTCTCATTGAAATGCATAAAAAAATGAAAATCCTACATGAGATACATTAATTTAACATGGCTCTCCCTCCATGGGACATGTCCAAGGATAATACAACAACGACATAAGGATGTAACAAATCAACAAAGGATCTATTCCCAATATACAAGTGTCGTGGTAGAGAAAATACATTCCCACGAACATTTCTATTATAATGTTTACATTCATCACACTACATACCATATTTTCACTCCCTATGTCTCATATATGGATCATTTCTACCAGAAAAGACTATTGTGTCCCTCTTTATGTTCAACTACTCTATATGTGATGCATATATTGTTTATGGACTTTTAGGTCCCTTTATTTTCCTGAATTCACATATCCTCTATTGAAGATAGATTCTCTATTAATGTCCAGTTACCACCCGTATACGAAATACATTATTCTTCATATTATTAGATTGATGAAATTAATTTAACAAACTATTATAGTCCCTTTGATAAAACCCATTACAACTATTTTAAATACAATGAATCATTATTAAAAATTCTCACTCCATAAGGATTGAGTGGTCTATGGATCACCTCTTCTTTCATGGATTTCCACCACTTCTTCAATGGACCACCACTGCTTCTTCCTCTGATAGGTATGCCACCATACATCTTCAAAATTGTGGTCCCTTTTTCATTGTGGGATATTGTGCACTGGAAAACCTATACCAAGAACATTTTTCATGAAACTCTTCTCATTTCACATATTTCTACCTCACAGACCTCTTCTACTTTGAGGAATTTTTTTACATTGAACAACATCAGTCATTTCTGCATTCCTCCTACATCAATAATTTTATATTTTAATTTTAACTCTACTTATTCATCTTAAAATGGCAATTTTGAAAATGAAAATTGATTAGAAAATATATCTAATATTAATTACTCAAACAATCAAAATAGAACATCATTAACCTAAAATTATTATATAGGGTCTGCATAGCTACTCCATCCCCTATATTGGTTGATGTATTATATAAATGAAAATATATTAGTTATAACCTAAATTTAGTCCAATCAACAGTAAATGATGATCCACCATTTGACATAAAACATATCGTAATTTTTTTTTTAAACCGTGAATATAATATAGAATCCATCATGGTTCTTCCATCCTTCATTACAGTCTGTTAACTATATAGTTCACAGCCAATTAAATCCTTTGATTTCTATATAGAGTGTATGTTATGAAAAATTCATTCCTTTTCCAAAAAACCCTCTCTTTTATGATACCTAAAAGTTTTTCATACACCGATAAATTTTTACACCAAAAAACTTGAATCTTCAACACCAAAAATATTTTTTTTTGTCTTCTAGCTCTTTCATTAGATAAATCACCCTAAATACCACAAAATGAATCCTTGATGGGTTTTTCCAACAATATATACCATTTTTATATTTTAAAACTCTTATCATGTTGATCCTTCATTAAAAATTTGTTCATATTATATTAGCTATTTCTTATTAAGATTTAGATAAATATCATGTATTTCTTCAATAGACACAATATTACCACTTTATTCATGATCAACATTAGAAAAAAGAGTATCATGTCGAGATTTTTAGACAATCACATCATTTCAAAATATATCCAATAATTAATCCATATACTCAACCATTCATGATATATAAATGTTTATTTATCACCAATAAGATCATTATATTTTAAAATACTCATAATTTAATAGTCCTAAAATCACCTTCTCTCCTATAATTATTATGACATTTAGTTCCATATTAAATTGAAAACATATACCCAATTTTAAATGAACCATAAGGTCAATTTTTTGTTATCAGCAACATTGAATAGAACAAATATCATCACATTAGGTACAAACACATCATACCTCACGGGGAGGGTGTCCCATATCCCATGATTTTCAAGAGTGGGGAGTCGGCTGAACTCATAGATCTAGTAAATTCCTTTCAAATAATTCTTTTGGTATGGGTTTTTTCTAGAATGACTACATCCTATAGTTGTGTAGTCACATACTCTATTTTAAAAATCCATTTCTCTATATTATCCATTAGGAAATGAAACTTTATTTCAATGGGAATTTTCTTTCAGTGATGGACTATATTTCATCATTGATTTATGGGCCATAAAATATCACTATGTATCTAAATAGTAGAAATCATGTCAACTACCATATCATCATGCTTCTACATCATCCACAATAACTGTATGAAAACATGACTAGCTAAAATATTTTCAGCTTCTATGGTGATTAGTGACATGTAATCTTGTTTCTTTTGGAACCATAAACTACATAATGCTCAAACATATAATGCACCACATGATTCTTATTTTTATCATTATTTGAACTGTACCAATCAACATCTATATATCCCAATAACCCTTTCATAGACTATTCATTATACATTAAATCAAAATCGACCAAAACCTTGATATTAAATGTTATTATCCACTGAAATATCAAATTTTTCCTTTTGGTATTATTTATACCATGGCTCTTGGAAAGTGGAAATAAATAATAGGTCATTTCATCATCATGTACAAAAACATTGTTGTCAATTTCATTTTTTATATGACATTACATGAATTTCATTAATGCTCTCATGAAATGGTCATCTGAATATCCACTAGACACTTCCACTATTAGGACTTTTCCATTTAAAAAATTATAAACAAAACTTTTTAGAATATTTATAAAGTGAAATAAATGTTCTATGCTTTCGGATATCATATGTAAACTGTATAAAAATGTCAGTTGAACAATAATTTAAATTTCAGAGTTTCATTTCCTAAATTTGGAGAACAGAGTACAAAATGATTAATATGATCCTCCAAAAATTAGTTCAATGAAATATACTAGCACCAACATCATTTTAATGTTGACTTTGTTAACATAGGGATTGTAATCATATAAAAAAATTGAATTTTAGACAATAATATAACCTTGAATATCATTATAATAGATTTTTCATTAACCTTCATTGAATCCAATTTCGTAGAAAAACAATATTTTGATCTTCATAAATTTTAAAACCATTTGGATTGTCAACATAAACTTTTTCTTAGATATCCCCATTAAAAAATTATAACATACACGAATTTGGAAAACATTTATCATTTATTTCAAAGATATAGAAAGTAATAATTTGATTTTCTCTTGACCTACAATTGGTGAAAACAATTCATCAACATCAATTCCCTCTTTTGGGAAGAAAACTCAACACACTATGTTTGATTTTATCATATCACCTCTTTATCTTCCTTCATTTAATTGATAAAAGACCCATGTAGTCTGAATGACATTAATATCTACTTGCCTTAATTAAAATATAAAAATACTGATTCATATCAATCTCGTCACTCTCTTCATTCATATCATTGAGAAGATATTCATATAAAAACACATCTTCAAAATATTTAGGTTCTAACTATGATTATAAGGATTCTAGTTGTGGGGTATTCTTGTTCCTTGTTTTCACAAGCATTATTTGATCTCTAAATATTCTTTTCCAATAAATTTTTTTAATCTTCATTGGTCATTTTTTAGGTACTAAAATTATCAAATCCTTTTCATTATATGAATAATATTTATAATGATATTATATAATAGGTATATCCTTCAATCTTCATATCTATTGATAATTATCCTCATGAGACTGGTCATTTATTTGGAATGTATTATTTTTATTCTTTACTGTAGTTACATCATGTCATTCAACACCATTCACTTATTTTTATTGAATAATATACATTATTTTTTTCATTCATTACCCAATAAATATCAATTCATATCCATAGGATTAAAACATCATTTGTTTATCCTTTTGAATAATTAGTCAATTATATATGAAGACTATAATGTATTTTACCATTTACCTATTTACATAATATAAATCAAAAAGAGTCCTCCCTTCAATTGAACAAAATAAATAACTATTTTATGTACATATTAATGTCATCACTAGTTCATTCCAAATCATATTTAGAAGGTCATTCCAAATTATATATTTTCTATACAGTTTGCAGATACATATATTTATTCTTTTGACTGGTTCATTATGTTGTAGATTTCATTCTTCTGAAACATGGTTCCTTATCCAGATTTTTTTACATAATCCACTACAATTATTTTTGTGACCAATGTTCCATTATCTTTTTGGATCTTCTAAATTCTTGTACCACCATATTTTATACACCCCTTTAGTATGTTGTTATGAAACTCAATACCTCATATTTTTGGCTGATGATTGAAGCCCAAAAAATAATAGAAAAACAATCAATAAAGATAAATTAATATATACCACAATCAATATAACATTGAGAAATTGGTCTTCATACATAAATACCCACCATCTCGATAAATTTTATTGACCATTTATATTTTTCCTAATATGTATTATGAATAATATTACCTTTTTGAGATGTAAAACACATATCAGTACAATCACTTGAAAATATATGGATTTCTAGAAATAATCTAATTTCAAATGATCATCCAATTATTTTTGGATAAAATGACAAAGGATATAATTATATATCATGTTTTATTCTTACTTATACAATAATAACATATATTATTTTCCAATTACTGGTTAGTGATTCCCCTTCTTATGTTTCCCCTATAGAACTACTCCATAATCTTTTCACATGATGAATAAAATTCATGGAAGAGAATATGGATTTTTTGATGTCACATATTGGATTCATTATAAGAAATCTATGGCTAGGACCTTATAAAACTAATTCATCAGCATATCTAATGTCTCTTACCCCAAACATGGTTTCTCATTATCTAAAAATATTCAGGACTCTATGGTTACCATATAAATTATAAATTCATTATCATTCAATATTCGGTTAACATATCCTTATTTCTTAACATATTTTCGGAGAATCCTCTATCAATGATAGAAATTCCAATGTGATTTGTAACTTTAAAAAAAATTTCTTCTACCAGTTCATGTGAATCAGTATTTATTTTAAAATGTGGTTTTCACTTCATACCCAGTACGGATTGTAGATAATAATATTCCTCAAAGTATGATAGACCAGTTTCATCAAGAAATAACGAAAATAAATTTTTTATTTATATATCTTTTGATAATACATTGATTTTTTTTCTAATAACCACATTCATTAGGTTTTATAATATTTCTCTAAATTGAAAATGATCAATATCACTCAAAATATCATAATAATCCAGACATAAAATAGTAATAAAAAAATGATGTTTATGAATATTTAGTTCTATATGGATTTAATTATTTGTTATGTTCCCTTCAGAAACTCTTTGATTTAGAATATACATTTTTTGATTATCCCATATTTCCAAAACTGAAAAAACATATTTGAGGCAATTTCGTGTGTGGAAATTCTTCAATAATGATTTATCTTTGGGTTATTTGAATCATCTCATTCCAATTCAACCCAAATCTATATTCACCCTTGTAGAGAGATCATGTGTTCTAATGTCAATCATTAATTTTTTTTAGATGAATCCCTATATCTGGGGTTTCATTCTGATCAATAATATTTCATTTCTAACACTCTTTTTTTTCACTAGAACATTGAATTCACCATTTACTTTTTAAGATTACATTCTACCATTATTTCGTAGAAAAAATAGTTAAAAAATTTATTCCACTTTTCCTCACATTCTGACAACATCATCTTCAGGTTCATCGATATGATTTAATTGAGATTTTCTAGTTTAATTAAAAATATCAATTTCTTTGGTATATTAAAATATTTTGATAGTATACTCAAAACCAATATTTGAGATCTCTAAAATTTATGCCTTAAAATTTTTAATTTAATATTTTAGATCTAACATTTCATGTTCTTGTTATTATATATAATGTTTGGAATCCTAAAATGAATTCTTGTATTTCATTGTTTTGGATCGCCGAACATGTATTTACTCGTGATAGGCTTCTAATTGAACCGGAAGGTCTACCCATATTTCATCTTCTCCATTGATTTTTTTTCATATCATGTTAATATATATTTGATAACTAACACAATATATTTTTCATTATGATCCTATCAGTCTCTATGTTCATATAAATTCTATTCTTCTGGACAATCATTTTCATCTATATATATATTCTTCTTTTTTATGATATTTATAGTATAATATTTATTTCCTTTCATTTACAATGAATTATTACTCATATAAATTGAATCTTTAATGTATTCATCATATTGAATATTATTAAGGAACATAATTAAAAAATTTGTAACAATTGTAAATTGAAATCATGAAATCAATAGTTTCCCTTTGTAGAATAATTTTTATCTTTAATGATTTTTGAAATGGAATGATATCATCTCATCCATCTACTTATATTTATGTCATTTTTAAATAATGATAATCTCTATATCCTTTAATGAAACATCATTAGATATCCCCTTCTCCAAAACATAATTATCATTATTTCCCATTTGATATTCTATAAGAGTAATATGAAAATTATCTAATTATATGTCATATAAATAATTATCATCCAATAAAAAAACATTTGGAATGAATCGAGGAGCTTGTTCTCTGAAGATAAAGGAAAAAATATTTATATCTTGACTAATTGTATTGAGACCACACGTGTATTCCACAAATACAGTCACCTATTTAAATTATGTACGAATAGAACTATTAGGGGAATTCTGAGATCCTATAACATGATTCAGAGAACCAAAAACTTTTCTCCTCACTCTTTTGTGTCTCCGTCATAAATATTATTCAAATTGTACAACATTTAATGTGATGAGTTACAGTAAAACACCTTTGTATATATGTTATTGTATAGGTATACCCCATATTCACTAATTAAATTGGTATCTTCATTGGATTCCAGCTGCAAAACTCATCTCATTTCAGAAAATCCACCATCATAATGATCCTATGAATCGTGAAATTTTCATTCTCACAATCCACTTCTAACTTCACCAAATTCTTCCTACATCAATAGTATTCTCTTTAAATATTGTTTCTATTTTTTCATCTAACAATGGTTTATTATATATGAAAATAGATATGAAAATACCGCAAAAAACTCTAGAAAAGATTTTTAGGTGGGACATCTATCACAAAAAACTATGATATGAAATCATTATAGAGCCTTTATTCTCTACAGCAGATGATTTCTTCTGCAGATGGAGACCATTTACAAAATATTAAATCATTACCTCCCACCTAAAAATGTTGATCATCAGGCAATTAAAAAACTTCTCATCAACTAATTTTTCTACAAGTTCTATATATAACATGTATCATTTCTTTTAGCTCGAAATATTCCAATTATATACATATTGTAACATCTTTCATGGTTCAAAAAACCTCCATCGTGGTCTACGAATTCCACTCATTATATCCCATTAACACCATTGTGGTACCCATAAAAAATCTCCATCGACGTAATGTTTTTAATTAATAATAAACTCTATATTTTTTATTTTTTTTTGAAACCCTATGAAACAACACCACCATAAAAAATGATTTTGAAAGACCCGCTATACTAATTCATTGTCATATATCTTCATAGAAACATATTATCACAGCAAAAGAAAAAAAATTCTAAGAGATTTTTGGCCAACATAACCAAATATAGTTCAGGGTCATTGGTGTTCCTAATAGTGTTCTCAAATTCAAGGGGTAATGAAGAGTTTTCAAAGGAGTAATTTAAGAGATATTACTTGTTTCGTTACACAATAGTAATAAACTAAAATTCAATTTGTTATACATGGTCAAACCATAGTAAACAAAATTTATTTATATAATGCACTATGAAACCAAAATTATTCATTGAAAAATAATATTTAGTGAAATATTAAAATTTCATGAGGTTAAGAAATTGTTTATGGTTATTAGATTATTCATCAAAGGAATTTTTTATGAGTTCTTGTGTGCCTAATATTGACATCATGGTTTCTACAATGTTTTATAATTCATATAAAAGGTTTTTTTGAGGAATTGGTTGTCATAAAATGTGGAAATATTTTATATACATTATAAATGTTTTATTATTGACAAAGTATAATAATTTAATGGGTTCTTGGATTTCATTGGTTTATTGAGAATATTTTATTTTTTTATCCCTTATTGATTTTTTTCTCAATCTAGATTTTATATTTTGTATATATTACCTATTGTTGTGTCATTATTTCATCATATATAATACTTTATCAATGGTGACTATTCATAAATAGGGATAATGTTTTGTAACAAAAATAGGTTTTAACATAAAGTTTTATTTTTTTTTAAGTATATTTTGTTAATGTTTTAACTATCTTATGTAAAATAATTACCTAATTCACAATATATAAAATTTTAATTTTTTGTCAATGTTTTATAAAGTGAAACCCTAGTTATAAATCAAGTGTTTACATATTGATTATTATTTAGGTCATTCTATTAGTATTAGAGTAATGTTTTAGATAACATATGAGGATACTATAACATAAAATTAAATTTTATATAGACTCAAATTTATAGGTATATTATCATGTTATAGTTAATTAAACATATAATTTTACATTATATAATCCAAATCTATGTGGAATGGTTTTTCACAGATTATATAGTGAGTTCTATATAATATTACCTTAAGGAAATAATAATCTTCCCAATGAAAACCCAAGTCATATTGGAAGGAAGTCCTTTTTGGATGTACTAAATAATTTGTACAAATCTATTAATTATTATTTGCATTAAAATGTGTTAAAAAATTCATCTATTAGGAAACATGTCTATAGTGGTTTTTTTAATGAAACATCACCCGTTGACATTTGGTGGATATTCATTCCTAAATAATAAATATTGATGGATGTATGTTCCAGAAAAGTTATTTTTTGTTTCGAGATGTATGAAATTTCATAAGGTAACTCATGAAACTTATCATTTTAAGGATAATTTGATCAATTGTGGTTTATGGTTAATAATAAAATTGAAAAAATTAATTATTGAAACTATGGTTTGGAAAAAATATAATGATATTTTTAAAATTAATTTATTAATTTAACTTTTATTAGAACACAAATATAATTTATGGTGTTGAAGAAAAATAACAAATAAATTGTGTCTACATATTATGAGAATGTTTCCAAACTAGATATGAATTCATAAATGTTTTTTACATGTTATTAAAAATGATAGATTTTACAAACGTTTAAAATAGTGTTTACAAATGGAATTTTCATCTTGAAAATTTAAATGTCAGTAGGAATATTTTTCACTATAAATTATGTTTATATGGATATTCTCATCTTTAATTAATGTCATGAAAATAAAATAATGAATCGGTATAAGTGGAATGATATAGATAAAAAATTTAATATGAAATTTGGAGTTATGTGGGGGATATGCGTCAAATGGGATTAATGTCCTTTTAATGATTATTTGGCATGTTTTTGGAAAATTTTATTAATATGGTAAGATATTTCAAGAGTCTAGTGTTTATAATAAAATGACTTCTTATTATTGAAGATGTGTGAATGTATATTAACATCATGTTGTGAGGTGTTTCAGAAACAACAAGTTGGGTCACTATGCTAATTCATGGTCACGGGTTTTAAATAATGGAGGGAATCATAAGGGCCAATAGAAAAATGACATGGAAATGTACATTTATTATTCAATGGAAAATTTACCACCATTAAATGATGTGGTGTTATGTACATTACATTTTTATTTTTCTTACTATAATTTATTATTTGATTAGGGATCTATATATTATTTGACCACTATGATATTTTCATGTGAAATTGAAATACCATCTTTTAATTTTATGTTATAAGTTATAGAAACAAAAAAGAGGTTAATATTAACAAACCGTGAATTCATAGGAACAGTAATAATATTTTATAATTATTTTATGAATAATAATTTTTATATATCCCTTTGATGTGTTTTATTATAATTTATAAGGTGTTTTCTTTACATCTATTATGATTTATGAGTTAAATAAATTTTAATCAATATAAAATTTGAGTTTAAATTTGTATTTAATAATGATTTAATTAAATTGATTGAATATAAATATGTTTTGAAATATATTAAATATGTGAGTGAATGTTTTATTAAAGAAAATATCAAAAAAATAAAGGATGTTATGAAAATAGTTATGCACTATCATTGAATGAATATATTTCTGTATTTCTTTTTTATTTTATAATAATTATTCCATATCAAAAGGATAAATCTATTGATCAAACAATCCTCCATTAATTTTCATTTTAAAAACCAATTTATCAAATTCATTTAATTCTGTTTTTTTATTGAAATGGTTTTTAAAATATTATATTTTAAAGGGTTTCATCCACAAACTCACTTATCCTTATGGTGCTCATATTATTTTCTAATAAATACGGATAGTCTCATGAGACTTTTAATTGTTTATAGTGAACTCAGTAACATCTCTATTTCAAAAAACTAGTAGTTTATTCTTATAAATGATTTTATAGATCTAATCATAGGTTTCAAATTTTATTAGATCCATCTTCAGTGCATTTATCTCTAGTTGGAGGATAATGCGGATTACATTTTGAGATTGAGGCTCTATAATTTATATAGTTAGTATGAGTTTTTGGTTATTTCTGTTCTGCTAAAAAATTAAAAAATTTTAATTTTAGATCCTTTGAATTTATTTTACATTGAGAATATGGATAAATGTGTTGTTTTTTTACTTTATAACATTTTGATTTATTCCTTGATCTTTGAGGATCATGAGAAACATAAATGAATTTTGTTTAGAAATAAATATAATATAGTATATATAAAAACATAATAATATGAATATTTTGTTAAAATTATATAATTTATCTTTTGAAAATTATTTTTAGTGATAAAAAACTATTGATCTAGATGAGGAATACCCAAGACCCCCAAATGTACAAAATATTAAATGTTTTCATGGATTAGTATGTTACTTATACTAGTTTGTTATAAAAATTTATCAATTATATTCAACACTAACAATTTAAATAAAAATGGGATTGAATTTTTTATGTATAATAGAAGGTTGGAAATTATTTCAGAAATTAAATAGAATATAGGTTAGTGATCAGTGTTTTCAATTCCATCATGGAATGGAGAATGTTTTATTTAAAGGGATTTTTTGTTTAAAGGACTCGATTGTGTATTAATGAGTTATGGTAAGGTGATTCTATATTCATCATATTAATTGAATCTACATGAGTATAATTAATGTACCCATTATCAATGGGATATAATGAGGGTTTTTTATTTAAATTCATTTTTGAATAATTATTATGGGGAAAAAAGTGAAATATATACTAACAATAAATGTTTGAAACCTATATTTATAAAAAAGATGTTGATCATGTGGGGAAGAAACAGGTTAAAACTCATAATGGATAATTATTTCGCGATTCAAAAAAATATATTTATTTAAAATACATATTCCAATAATTTAAGTAGAAAATATAATGCAACATTTATAATGTTATCTTAGGAACACGATCCATTGATAACTAATTTAATGAATACTGGATGCTATATATTTCCATACAAACATTCATTATTTTTTTACATATATTTCTATGAAATAGTATTTTATAGAGAAAATTTTGTAGTTTCATATTAATGTATAAAAGATTAATGAATAGATATAATTGGTTAAAATTTTCAAATTTTTATACTATAATGTAGAAGATGAATTTTATATCATGTTAGGATAAATGTTGTTTAAGAAAAATAATTCCCATTAGAGGAATTACTTGTTGAGTAAATTTCATGTATATTTATTTTCCATTCATTATTGTAGTACTATAATTTTTATAGACTGTAATAAATATTAGTATTGTGATGTTATTAAGAAACTTATTTCTTATTTTATAACGAAATGGTTATCATTGTAGTAGGACAATGAATAGTGAATATTATAGAACTTGATGATTCATCAATTTCCAACTACTAAATTAAAATGGTGTAATATATTCATGTATTATAGGGTGTTATTTCCAAATATATAACGATTTAATGATGAATTTCGAGTTGTTATTGATAATTTAACTAAATTAGTTAATTTTCTCTTATACTAGATACTATTTTATATGGTAATATTAATTGAATATATATTATGGGGAAACTTAATAATATGGTTTCCGTTATAAGATTTTCTCTTGAGATTATCAATATTTTTCTCAAAATATATGGAAGAAATCATATCTTTATGGTGCTAAATTGCATTTCAAAAGACCCGTTAAACAATAATATGTTTGATATCTAGAGATAATGACTCATTATTTATAGTAAATGATCAAAGATAAATATTTTAACTAGTTTTGATGTTGGGATCAACATAATTTATTAGAATTGTTTTCCTATATAACATTGTTTTTCAAGTATATTTGAAAAAAAAATTAAGGAACTATATATAATGTGGTTTCATAATCCATCATGTCAGGAAAAGTTCATTGATGTGACATTTCATTAATATATTTAGTAAAAGATATGGTTGACATTTTTAGAATTATTTAACACAATATTAGGCAACATTAAAACAAGAATAATTTATATGTATTCATTAAAAAATAATATCTCCCTTTTCTGATAAATGATCATGTTTTTATTAAATTATTTCCTAGGAATATTGTTATAGGTTTTGGTAAATTGGGTATATTAAATATAATGTTCATTGGAAACAAAACAATTATTGAAAAAGAGAAATAAGATTCATATTTAGTGGTATTACCTTGGTTTTTTATATGGTATATAATGTCCTTGATATCTATTTTTTATGGAAGTAAGTTCTTGATGCATACTTTTTTCTTAGTTATAAATTTGTACAATAAGAGAGGAATATATGTTATAAAGAAAATAAAGTTTTGATTACAATTTCTAGAGGGAAAATATAATAATTTTTTTTATTCAATAGGTTTGTTTGTTATGGAGCAATAACATGATTTATTATGCAACATGATAATAAATAATGTTATGATGGGAAATACCCTAAATAGATTATGTAAAGAATTAAATTTAGAGATCATATTTTTTTAGAGGTGGTATAATTTAAAAACATATGTAATATTATAATTAAATTAAAATTATAATTAAATATTTTAAATTCATATATTAACATTAATCGTAGTTTTTTAAAGATCATTGTAAAATTTTCCACCTGAAAAATTGAATTATTGTATTAATTAAATTTTTTTCCATGTATTACATTTTTTAAAAGTAAAATTTATTAATTTTAGAATAATATTTTTTAAAATTGATTTATTTATTCTATATAAATATCAAGTATATCATAAAGTGAATTTGTAATATGTTTCTAAGAATAAATTTTAATTAAATAGTGATAAATATTGATATTTAAATATCATTTAGAATTTCATTAAATAATGTATTATAATAGATAAATTATATTTGAATTTTTATTAAGGAAAAAATAGTTCAAAATAACTATAATTAATCTAAATAATAAATTAACAAGAAATATATTATTCTATTTTTTATATGTTCATTTTTAAACAAAAAAATGGAAATTATCTGTAATGTATTGTACTTTTTTTTCAAAGTTATATTAATATTTATTTGTTCAACATATATAAATATGCATTAAAAAATCAATACAATATTAATAAATAGTTTTTTAATATTTAGTAATATTGTGAACATCATTTTTTGTTATGATCAATATAATCCATGGATAAAATTTATCACTAAGTTAATAGGAAAATTCTGTTATTTAATATAAATATATTGGGATAAGGCCAATAAATTATTCTAAATTATTATTGGATTTTATTATTTTGATCGATATCAAATTAGATGTTAATATAATTTTTTATGTTGCACATCAATATTTATGATCAATATTATAATTTTTAAACATTGAATAATTACATGTGTGTCACTCCGCTCACTTATGATTGAGATCCTCCTATCCTAATTCATCATGAATTTTTAATACAATATATTGGAAAATCAATACAAAAAAGACTCCCTAAAAACATTTTTAATATTTTGGATATCTCTTTTGAACCAATAGTAGATTTTATAAGGAATATGATGTAAGAAAAATTCAGTGTCTGAAAGATGTGTTAAATCTCTTAATCATGTGATATTGAGATTATTTATTTTTCCAACATAATCCAATAAAAATTAATCATTATTAAATTAAAACATATATATTTTATGTATATGTAAATTTTATTTCTATTATGTTATAACTTTATTTATTATTCATTTCAATCCCATGTAAAATGAAATCACCCCTATATGGATGCGTGAATTAGCACCTCTACGAAGAGTTAATTTTTTTCTTCATCACATTATGATATGGTATTTTTTTTAATAAATAACATGTGAAATTTTTTCTTCATGGTATAAAAATAAATATGTTTAAAATCATAAATGATTTCATTAGATTGATGTTTTCACTAGTCTAATGAGATTTACGTATTTTTATATACCTTGTTGAATTTTTATTCACTTATCCTATATTTTAAAATATTTTTTAATGTATTGAAGGGTGATAACAAAATTTATATAGGTAATGATATCATCATTGGTAAATCGTATTGTATAAAGAAAATGCCTCTTGAGAAAAATAAGTGAGTAAGTATTATTCATTTTTTTTAGGAAAATATGTATAACGTGTGAAGGTGACAACTTTTATAGGTAATATTTTTTCTAATTAACTAAATATCCTTCATGAAATGGTCTTGTAAATGAATAATGGTTGATCCCTTGTTATAAATATTTTAACAATAGTTTTATTATGTTATATATAATATTTACGTTTTAATAACCTTCACATCAAAAAATTTAACCATGTGATGAATAGATTTTCTTCCAACATCTATGTCATTTTCTATTGGATTGATATACTAAAAATATGCCTTCATTACCATTCTCAGAGAAAATTACAATATTTTTATTCTTAATATTTTAGAAATAGATTTATTTTACATATAAAAAAACTCATAAAAATAAATTTTATGATATATTCTTACAAAAAACATAATTTGAATATTAATTAATGTTCATACCATCCCCTTACAAAAATTAGTCGACAGGTTATACTAAAAAATAATGGGTCTTTCCATTTTAAACACACTTATATATATTCTATCATAATACCAATTCCCCTGACAAGTTTGAGGATTTCAATATTTATATTTTATCAAATTACATGGGGGATAGTGTAAAAATAAATTGAATATAAACATGGTTCTATTATATTCAATCACATTTGATATATGAACTCCCGATTATATCTCATATCAACTTATAAAAATATTTACCTTCTAAAATTTCTTTTACATATTTTTAATAAACAATAAATGAGAAATTATTAGAAATTAATCAATATATATTATAAAATTAAATATTATTTATGGATATTTTTCTCATTATCACATACACGTCAAGTATACTAACTAAAATAGTGTCATATATTCAACATCCAATATTTTTCTTCTTCTATGTACCAAAATTCCATTTTATATAATTTAAGTAGAATATATGATTACCAAATAAATTATGGTATATATTGTACACATTTTTATCCCTATGATACCCTTAATCACATCTAGACAAAATTTTAATGTCATCAATAATAATGATTTTTTTCTTCCATTTTATTAATGAAATTGGAATTTCTTGTATTGAAAATATAAAAAAATAATTTTTTAATTCTCCTTTGGTGATAAAGCATCCATATTTTATACTCTTTTGTGGTAATGTATTTGTTTTACAAATAACATCATTTTACTCATCTCAAAGCTTACTCACACTTATTGTGTAATGATTAGTCACTTAAATAAAAAAATAAATATATAGACATTAATATTATGGATTTTGTGTTAGATTTATATTAATTTTATTCTTTATTTCATTTCAATTACAAAGAAAACAACAAATACATTTTTTACTTTTATATGATTTATATTAATGGATTATAAAGGTAATTATGATGAGCATACAGATTTATAAATACATGTGATTCTCTATATTTTTTATTTTATTATCCACATCAACAAAATGGGTTTTCCATACCACTTTAACTATTCTCGCCATAAAAAATACATTGAAAATGTACTACATTCATGATAAATTATTAATCAATACAATTATGTTTATTCTCACAGATTCTATTATCCTTCTCTAAAAAATCTAATAAATTTTACAATGGATGTTGAGAAAAATGTTGGGTCACTTACTTTTTCTTATTATACATGTTACATCAAATCACTATTACCTCTTCATTATATTAATTATATTACAATGGGGGAGATAAATATTACAGGGAAAAATTAATCATTATTCCCAAATACTCAGTAGCAAAAATATTAGCTTTTTATTTAAATTTTAAAATCATTTTTAATTATTTATTTGAATTTATATATATAGTATTGTTTTCCATAAATTATTTTTTTTTATCCAGGAAACCATTCATTTTAAATTTTTAAACAACTCCCATTGAGTTCAAATTAACACTATTAGTGTTTTTATTTACCAAATATTTCCTAAGATTTATTTTTGAATCTACAACGTGAAATTAAATAGATGAAATATTCATTTATTTCATATCTGTTGTTTTTATTGATTTTGTCAAAGAATATTTTATAATGCTATGTTAAACAAAACAATATTTATATGGAATATAAAACTTTTCCCACAATTTCTATAGTTGTTAGAGATATAATAAATATTGATTAATCCATTTATATTAATTTTTTTTCTCATGTATATTTTTTTCTCAAACTCATTATATATACATTATTACTCAATTAAATTTAAATATAAGTAAAATTTCCTAATAAATCATTTAATATTTTATAGAATTATTATATTTTTCTTTAAAAAATTATTTTTCCTTTCATTGTGGTGTTCTATTTCATTATTATACTTATTGTTCATGACTACTTATAGTTCGAGCTCATATTTTTTAATGTGTCATCTGAATTTTTCTACTTCTCTTACTCAGTAAATGATCATTCTTCATGTTTTTCAGTACGATCCAGAATTTTTATATTTTTTGCATGAATTCAAAATTAGTCTAACTACACGATGTCGTTTAAAAATAGTATACAATTCTTAACGAGTCTCTACATTTTATATTTATTCAATTTTTGAAAATTTTTTTTTGTTTTTTTATAACATATTATCTATTTTTCATTAGGTTATTTCATCCATGTATTCATTTTTTCTCCAAACTATTCTATCATTGGAAATAATATATAAATATTCCAATTTCACCCCAGTTAGAAAATATAATTATAATATTAAAATTTTACCTAGAAAAATAATTTTCATGATTGGGATAAAATGAAAAATATTCTAGTATGTTGAACATAAATTTTAATATCATTTTCTATTTTATTGTTTAGAATTATCATTCCCCTCCTTCATCTATGGTCAATTCATAGATTTTAATTCTCATTCCTTCTTGTATAAATTCTTGGACACATGGTACATTATCAATTAAAATTTATAAATATTTTATTCAACTCATTAGAAGATATTTATCCATTATATTTAAGGGAATATTTTTTTTGATTAACCAATTCATGTTATTTTGTGATTAAATTGTTGATTATCATTTTATCTTCTTTGTTATAATATAATATAATTAAGTGAATGACTATATAATTTACAATGATGATGTAATAAATAATATAGTTTTTATTTTTGATAATAATATTATAAAAATTTGGGATCAATATATGTTTTTTATTTTCTTAAATTTTAACATATCCTCAATGATATTCTCGTTCTTAATCTAATTCATCATGGTTTTATTTAATCCCATGACATAGTCATATATTTTATCATACTGAGATGTTATTATTTATCACATATCCTTAATACATAATTATTTAATTATCCTATCGTGAAATTTCATTGGATTATCATTCCTAATGTATTATATTACAAGTTAAAAAAACAAATTTCAAGTAATCAATGTGATATAAGGGAATGTATCATTATATTTTTAAATCGATTAACATAATTACATATTAAAATTTTAACACCACAATTATTGATACAATATTGATTCCCAATTCCAAGTTGAAAAATATATGGACATTAATGGAATTTTGTCAAATTTTATACTAAATGAAGTGACTACATTAGTTTGTATACAAATATGAGTGGTAATGGGATGAAATGGGAAAATATTTCTAATTTCATTTGAAAAATCACACTCTATGACATGTTATTATCATAATACACTAATTCATAAACCATCCATAAAAGTTAAAAAATAAGAATTGAAAATGAAAATGTGAATAAATTTATTGATTGGTATGGAACATCTTATTGGTAAATGTATCATACTTTGTGATTTTCACTATCTTCTCACAGATTTTATAACAATTAAATATAGGGGACTCTATATTTATGTGAATTTTTCATACAATTTATAACTCACACATAGTCCAAGAAACATTTAACCACTTCTTTTTATGATCTTGTAAGGTGTCCCCCACATCCCCATCACGATGAATTAATGGATAACATGTCACTATTTATTCTAGAAACACTAAATACACAAGAAGATTATGTAAACATTATTGTGAACAAGATGTTAAAATTATTACAGTATTTATCTACCTCTGTAAATAAAATTTTATTCCCTAAAAAATGTCTTTAAATTCTTTATGAATACATACAGTGAAACCTGATGATTGAGAAGATTTTTTTTTTATTTTGAAAACAATCATTATATGTATGAGAAAATGGAAACAGGGAATGTTATACATTCCACTTAATCATACACCTCTAGGTGATTATTAGTAAAATACATTTCAATCATTCAGATAATTGTGATGCTCCATAAAAAGTCCATAACATCTGATATATCTTAAATATAACAATATTGTAGTCTTCTAGAGTATTAGTTCCTAAAAATTATACCATACTTCCTTTATGTTTTCATTATTTATATTCATTCCAAAATCCTATATAATTTAAATATATATTTAAAGAAAATTTATTCCTAATTTTCATTTATGGGATCGAACCATTATATTGTTTATTAAAATTGTTCAATATTTTTTTAATAAGAATATTTTTCTAACGCAATTAATGATTTTAAATATTTTTATATAAAATTAATATAAATTCCACTCAATTATAATTATAATTAAAATTTTAATTCATTATACATTATCATAGCTTACCTATTATCCTATTATCTATAAAATTTGTATGTAAAATGCAACATCATCTCATATGGGTGTAAATAACAAATATTTTAAATGATGACATATAAATAGATATATAATTGAACCTTATGATTTCAACAACACATCCTTATGATTTTTTGTGTATACTCAAAATGAATCATATGAAATATAAATAGCCATTATGAAATACTAAGGTATTTTTATAAAAATAAATGAACATTATCAAATGTCCATAAACAGTAAAAAAATCGTTATGAACTATATTAAATGTCCATAGGATACTTACGATTATCATGTGCATGTATTATTTTTCACAATTTTAATATAAATGAACATAAATAATGTGGGATTTGATGTTGGAACAGTGATAATTATGATTTTACGATGAACCTTAAGCCATTGTGGACTGACATGGAATCATTATTTGTCAAGAAATTTTAAAATTATCAAACTGAAATTAAATATTATTAAATTTATAATAATTTAAAAATCATGCCATTAATTATTATGTATAATCATTTGGATTTTGAATTTTGGAAATTTCCACTAACCTACAATATGAAAAATTCTTGAAATAAAATGATTTATTTTATAACATCTTCAAATAACCTCAAGTAATTATAATACACATTTAAATTCTTGTTTATCATGGATGAAAATAAATTCAACATTAAATAATTATTATATTTTGATATTTTGTTGGAAAATATAGGATATGAAATATGGGAAGAAAAATTGAAAATAATTGATATTTAAATTGAAACCCATGGAAGTAGAATGTATATTCATTGTATGTCCACTATGATAATGAATAATATAATCAAATTTATCAATTATTTTTAATATACACAAAATTAATTCATTTTGTTATTATTTTTTTCATAAATTTATCAACATTGATAATACCAATAATTATATTTTTTTTTATTTTTAGTCATTATAATGTAGTTTGTTTAAATATATGACAATATAGATTCATTTAATAGTATTAGTCAATATCCAATATCCAATGATTCAATAAGATCCCACAATTTGAGGATATATTTTTAATATCATCTCAATAGTACAAAGAATAAAGATTTCATATTTTCAATTAATGTCTTCAATATAAACATGTGTATCATCATACAAATATTCCATGGTGTTATAAATAAATAGAATAGTAAATTGTACATATAATATTATAGTTAATATACAATCATAATAATATTATTTTCATTAAATATTATTGTTTTATATTAAATCCTAAAATAAATTTTTATAAAAATGAACAAATGTATAATTTATACAAAACAACATTATTCACATAGGTAAAATAATACCACATTGGTAAATGTTGTGCTGTTAATTTATTAGAGGTTATGAGTAATAAAAAATTTATATTAATAAAACAAAATAATATATATATATATATATATATATTATTTTATTTTTAATGGGTATATTGTTTTTTTATGGTTTACGAAGTGAATTGATGTCATGGGGCATGAGCATTGCAGTTTGTATTTCAAAAATGTAACTAAATTTATAGAGGGGTCATGGAGTGTTAATGGGTTATCTCTCATCAAAATGAAATAATGATAGGATAATATCCTAAATATATTATCATGTAATAAAATTATGTATATTTCCATGGTGTGTTTAGGTAAAAAAATATCAAATATGAAGAAGAATATAATGAGATATTAAATTCCATTATTTATAATACTATATGCCATTGAAAATGGGTACTATAATAATAAATGATTGATATATCATCAATATTAGGTCATATGAATTATAATAATAAGAAGTTATAATAATTTTGAATATTTTGTAGATGTTAAATTTGGATTCTATATCATGGGTTGTAAAAGAATGGGGTGGTCATAATACTCATACCATGATCCATGCATAACAACCAATTGATTATGTATAAAGCCTAGAAAGGTTGGAATTATTTCTATAACTGATCACGACGGATGTGGTTAGAGGATTTTAGAGATCGAATTTTGTAGATGAGCTACATTGGATATTTTTTATGTTCATGTAATGTGGTGGAGGGTAGGGATTCATATAGTAATGGTTATGGATATTATAAAATAATGTATTGATTAATTTATTATTATTTCCAAATACTGTGAATGATTCTTATTATTGACAATGTTTTTTGCATATGAATACTAAATATATTTTTTTATACATATTAAACATAATAATCCCAAAATAATTCCTGAAATATTTTATATTTGAAACTTTTTTTAAAAAATAATTCTTGTAAAATAATACTTAGGTGTTGGAAAAATATTTTAATTTGAGGAATAAAAATAATAATTTTTAAATGATACAATTAAATAATAATATACCTTTTAATTCATAATATTTTTTTGATAAATTCTATTGTTATATATATATCATGATGATGTCATCTAACATATTATATTTGTAAATATTAATTTTTTATGAATTCATTGAAAATTAAATCTATTTTGAAAAATATAAAAAATGACCCTATAATAAAATATATTTGATAATACCATAAATGAAGACTGATCAATAAATTTTCGTTCATAAATATTAATAATTATACATATAAATATAATCTCAAAACATATACATAACATGGTATTCATTAATAAATTGGTTTCTCATGTATTTTTATATTCGTATTTTTAATAATTACATACTATTTATATTTTTTAAATATTATGTTTTATAAATTTTAAAAATAATTAGAAATTTTTAAATTTTATAAAATACATCATCAAAGAAACATAAAAATAATATTTTCTAAAAATAAATTATTTTTAATAAATATTTTACATTATATTGAAAATGTAAGGTTACATAGATAATTACATTTATAAGGAATAAATTAAAAAATTATAATATATATATTTTTTAAAAATAATACATTATATAAATGGGAAATAATGTATTCAAATATGTATAATTATTAATTAATAAAAAAAATTATAAAATTGGTTACATATAATTTTAAGAAATACTTTATAGAATATAATATTTGGAGAAAACAATTTAAATATTATTTGAAATATTATTTAAATTATAAATTATACATAAAATATAACAATATAATATTTTTTGACTTAATTTTTTTGTCATATAAATCAGATTTTTTTTTCTAAAAACCCATAAATTTAAATAAATTTTTTGTTCTTTGATGATGTGAATGTGATACCAAGCTCTAAGAAGTCATGTGATTCTGAGGCCTGGGATGTCAATTATTGTTTTCAAAATATTCGTTATGTATGGTTCTGTTGACGTGCGAGCGGGTTTTTATTAATTTTGAAATGGTTCCCTGATTGAAAATCATAGGGCACCGTTGAATCCGGATTATTTTTTTGGCCTAAGGGGTACCTAACTTCTGTCAGAGAAGGTCAAATAGAAATGATATTTTTCAGTCACTTTTTAATAATAAATTAAATAAACTTATTTTATTTTCTATAATCACTGTATGGAAACGCGGCGTATTGGAATTCAAGCGACAGAATGTTTACAGATCAATAAAAGACATGTTACCCTTTGATTGCGTAGCCACACCCTTCATGAGGTTATGTCATCCTTTTAGTTGTAGTTAATTAATTTTACACATAAATTAACACAATTTTGGGAGTGTTCAATTTAATGATATCCATTCATTGGTAGATATATCGAATACTCACAAGTGAACCACCGATGGTATGGCAATATATTTCTTTCTTAATGAAAAGAGATGAATACTGGTGAAGAACCACCAGGAGGACAAGTCAGGATTCAAAGAGATGTGACGAGCACCGCCGAATTGTGAACCAATGACAATGATGAAGGAGGTTCATTTATTGTCCTCGGTATACATCTAATATAGGTAGGGGATCTTGTTTTTAATATTTTTATATTCCTCCATCCCCATTATTGATTTATAGGAAGAATGAGGATGAAGTGATAAACATATTGTTCCGAATATTTTTATTTATTCATGGGAGGTTGATGTAGGGATTCATGTCAATAGATATTTAAAAATTCTCTATTTTTTTCTAACACCCCTTGATAAAATGCTAACACTAAGGGTGCGGGCCAATATGAATACTGTACGGACCCTCTTCTAATATTTTTGTAATTATGTTTCCCATGGGCAACTGAGAAATATGACGGCAAGGCAGAGATAAGGCCACATAGTGGCAGTGTTGACCCGAGTGCCTTATAGGTTCATACGACCCCAAGAACAGACCATCGGGGAACGTTTGGTGGCCCGGGGAAGGAACCACTGAAACACCTTACCGGAGACATCCAGTGGAGGCTCGCGACCACCGGCTGTAGGTAGTGGGTAGCTGGAACACTATCACTTGGCATAGAGGCCAGAGTTTCCCAGAACGAGCTGGTCTCCCTAGATAAGGGTGGCACCCATTGGCGCGGGCCTGGGAAACAACCACGATTGGAAGGGCCTGATAAGAGGGTGTGGCCTGGACATGTTCCACACCGCGTCAGCTGAAAACTGGTTTTCCACACTGCCGAAAATTGCACGTGTTGGGGCAGTGCCCCACTGGGTGGATGAAATGGACTCATGTCTATAGGGCCAGCTGGAGACATCGTTTGCCTTTAGGCGAACCATGTCAGACCTGCATCCCAGCGGGCTAGAGCGAGTGGACAAATCCCCACTTGGTGGGAAACACTAAACGTATCCTTGGACCTTGAACCAGTACGACTGACCCTAGTAGGCTAGATCCATTGAACTGGACCTAATTTTAATTGGCTGGTCCCAGGAAACATCTAGTTGAACCTTTGATCTGTTGCGTCTGGTGGGCATGACCATGTCAGATCGGGCCCCAACCTAAATGTCCCCCGAATAATGAAACTCCCATAACTGATGAATTGAGTGTTCATTTGAAACCCCTTCAGTTGCAGTGGGACCCTTTTTTGGGAAGTGGTCCCATTGGAATATTCTTATAGGCTTGACCGAGCCAGGCAGAACTGAGGTTCAATCACCCATGTTTCATAGAAAATTTGTTACTAATTGACTGGTCATCCGATTGACGTGCCTTCTTTAGTATAAGGATCCTTATGACAGGGATTTTTTTTGAGAACATAAAGGTTAGTTTTGATAGTGTTTGATGTGTGACCTAGGTTGGATTAGACTAGAATACAATCAGGACCTTTTTACAAAACTTCCCATATCTTACTGACAGGGCGTCCGATCGACACATAGTCTATCACTTTGGGTGCCTTATGATGTGTTGTTCCCTTGGGTATGATTTTTATGTAACTTTTTCCCTACCAAAATATTAATGATGGATTGAGGGCCAAATAATTCTGGAGATTAGACATGCTTCTAGCGGAAATACATTGGTTGGATGTGAAATAAAGAAGTGCAACCAATATGGATCAGCATCATAAACTCTTGAGTGAGATGATCTATCTATATGATTAATCATCCATACCTATTTTATTTCGATTAATACGGGTCTGTAGTTGTGACCAATATGGGTTAGCACAAGAAACCAATATGGGTAATCACCAGCAGCAAATAAAGGTCAACATCTAGTGACTAATATGGGTCAACATATAGTTACCTATACTGGTTAGAAGTAGAGTTACTATGTATATGATGATCTGGGTTTTTGACTTTTCATCCCTATCCCATTATAATTGACGTTATACTTTTTGAGTGAGCTATAACTTTTACATTGTGATCCATGATTTAAATCATTATTATGATATTACCGTTGTCATATTTCACATATCTATGTCAAACCAATCACTGGAGACAACATCCAAGAACATGACAACCTAATCTAGACTGGAATGATCTCTTCCTGCTCCCAGCCTAATATGATGTAGAAGATCCTACTCCTAATCCTGATGTTGGATATGAACCCCTACCACTCTCAGCTAGAGGGAAATTACTAGATAAATTTTCCATGTGCCTTATTTTGCCACAATCTCACCACTCGACTAGTTCCCTGTCACAATGATTTTTCATGTCGCCTCACCTACCACACTAATAGAAATACACAAAGAAACATACACCCACGTCATGAATTGTAAAAATGTCACTAGAAGCCTCTAAAGAGCACATCCTTATATGAAATTTAGATCTACATGGAAGAGAAACTAACCTCACCTATTTTATTCCCTAATATTATCTTAGGATTCTAACTATGATTATTACCTGATTCAAAATCTCAATTATAGAAGTCATCCTGAACAGGTTGACCTACGATCTAGTTGCATGTCTGTGATCTTTATTGAATCATCTCTCTATTGATGTCTCATTAGTAAGATACATCGATATAAAACACCGCAACATTGTAAAGTGTGTTCTGTATTCCACAACTATAATCATGCCCTAGTCTAGATTCGCGAACATGCTGACATAGTTTTATTCACTATTCACAGGATAAATGTTTTTTCAGAATTTTTTTTTCGAATTTATCACATCAAATATTAAACATTTTGTTGGTATGATTTAAACATAAAATATTTTATTTTTCCCCACGTAGTATGTATTCCATGAGATTGAACCAACCCTCAGCTGGTTTCACCAGATGTTCAGAAATTGGCAATGTGGTCTGTAAAGATAGTTATGCATCAAGTGGACATTAATAACCTTACATTGATAGAGGATACTGATACTGGAACATGCGTATTAACTAATACATTGTCAACGATGGTCGTATTTCTACCTAGAATGTATGTAAATAGTGACTAAATCCCTCACAAAACTGTATCTAAATAGCTGGGTCTGGAATAACCTCTAGTGCCACTGATAACACTAAATGAGAATCAACGGGAAGCGTATGGAGCACCATCTTTAACTTACGTTCATTGCATTCCTCTAAGTGTACCACATGAAGATGTCATTATAGAATCATCGAATAATTGAAAGAAAAAGACTCATAGAAGAGTGAAATAAAATCACACAACATGAAAGCATGGGAATGTTAAAAATCATCCAATAAAACAATACATTCTACAACCTACTCTAAATTCAAAGGATTCATATGTAAGTACAACCAATAATACTATAAACTCTCCCTCTTTCCAAAATAAAAGATAGTTCTAGGTTAAGTCCCTATCCATCAGTTCCATTTTCCATTTTCATCTCACATTCACTGAATCTATGAAATTACACCAAGGGTTTACCAATTATAAATCAATGAGGCCCCATAACACCTCATAAATCCAACAAATGATTCGCAATCAAATTCACACATATTTCAATCTCAATTTACCTCAGGAATTTAATTTTTCATCATTTACAAATTTATAAGGGACCAAATTCAATATGGTTTGAATAATGATGTCAATCCTTTATCTACTACACCAAAAATATAATAGTTATAGGAACATATATCAAAACATCTACCATGATATCATACAATAAGATAAATATTGTAAATTTCATGTCATAATACAAGGAATATGATTTCATACATGTTTTTAAATGATGCATGAAATGGAATACCATCATCTCATCGGGATGAACCTGATGTAGAAAAAATTTCATAAATAGTATGAGAATAATATAATGTTTTTCACCAAAAAATGAAATTAAAATAATTGTAGCCATTAAAATCTAGAAAAATAGAAATACATTCAATGGAATTAGGGGTTTCCCTATATTCTGGGTAGCTACTCATGGTAAATGTATATTCAAAAACTCTAATTAACCCATATAACTGTCCAATTTCTCCAAAAAAATATAACAAAATAGAAAAAACAACTGCATTGATACCACTATTTAACATCCCCAAACTAGATGACAATCATCAATTCCCTGAGCCGGATTGGACACAATTCCTTATGCACATATCCCAAATTCTAGAGGATGCCAACTAATATTGGATGCCTTGGTGAGTAATTGGGGAGACTATGCCATCATTACCATAGAAATAAATCATATGTAAAAAAATAAATTGAAGAAGAGAAGTAAATAATGGTCAACTAAAGAAACATAACATGAATGATTAGAATACATATCAATAATGATACCTTTGACATATAAAAACGTGTTAAGATTGAACATGTATATAGGAAGTAGCACGAATAATACATAAAAATGATATATAGTAAATATATCATGATAAAAAAAGAGAAAATGACCAAAATGTGTATGTAGAATCACAATCCTCAGCTTGGTTGTATGTTCCCTGGTTCTGAATCCTCAGTCAACAACCTATAGAATAGGGATTTAACCTATCATCAATCACAAAAATATAATCATTTTATGTCCCAAAGAGGCCAAAAAATTGTGTATGATTTAAATACATTAGGTAACAACATATATGACTATACAGTTCTTATAGAATTATAAAAATTTATATAAATTGTATGTAAATACGTAATGATGAATTGAATTCCCATGTCATAAGTATACTACAATGTAAAAAAAACATCCCCACAAGGATACCTGAAATATGGTTAGATCCTCACTAGGAAGCTATAATCGAGGTATACAAGTAACACGACCACACCACACTCTAATCTTAACCTGTAAACCATATCCATGACGTACACCCTCCTATATCATGTTACCAGTATCCACACCATATAATGATGTTAGGAATCCCATGAAAATGTAGTGTCGTTATGTTTAGACTAGAAGGCTGTATCTATGGTGTCATGTTCCCGAATATCAATATAATAAATATAGAACACGATGGTTTGGATATAGGGAACTAATCCAAGGAATCTTCATGGAGTCTCTTAGGCTTCACTATGAAAACTCGGACTAAGAATAGATTTGATTCCAATTAGAATGTCTATAGAGATGCCCAATGTTAGTTCAAGGGATGCCGATCCACTGGTTAGCATGGCATGAGGCATCACACATAATTTATATTCAAGGGGCATAATCCATCGAAGTCATCCACTACCACATTCTAGATCCATATAGAGTAGTCATTTTTATACATCACACCATTTATAGAAATATTTGATTTAAGAAACTATACATCAATGAGTGTACACACTAACATAAAAACCACAATAAATGAGAATTGCAACACATGAATTCCATTTATCATTCTTAATTTATGTTTGTCTAACATAACATATTACCAATTTAACATTAAAATTAATACATTTTTATAGGTTTACCCTTCCATATGATCACATTTATTCATCCAATTAATCTATATGTTTACAGCATCGCCAGACATCACTATGCAAGGAGAAAATAAATATATTAAGTGATATGTTTGTAACGCCCCGACCCTAATTATCTAGATTCGGTGCATTATTACATAACATTGGCATGATCATGAGAAAGATCAAGTCTCGAAAGACCGATTAGTTTAGTAGCCTTGGAATAACTAGATACATCCATAAATTTTTACATTACATCATAAAAAAAACATCTTGTCTTCATATCCCCTCATACTATCCCTGCAGGTCATTCATAAATTACTTCTTCATAATCCTGGGAAAAATAAAACATTGAAAGGGGTGAGCTCGGATGCTCAGTAAGGATAACATTATAGCAGAAGCTTTCATAAATAAGCATAAACACTTAAGGCAATTTATAACTAAAACAAAAGCCTTTTAAAATTGAACTTCAACATAGTATGGCAAAAGTAAAATGAAATAATTCCATTTACTTACTCACATGGATATTCTACTAGTCGAATGATCACATGCAATATCAATAACCACTTTCATAATGATGGAATGCATAATGCCAGACTATCATAACCACATAGCCAAGGCCTCGTGCCAAGACTACAAATAAGATTTTGCCAAGGCCTTGTGCCAAGACACTAGTTTGTCTCATGAGACCTACCGATGCATCGAGGAGCTATAGTGGGCTCCACCCGTCACTTATTAAGTCCAATGCATTCCTCATATGAATAGGTTTAAGCATAAAATAAACATTCATATTAAAACTAGCATACGAAATGTCAATACTTTAACCACAAACCATGAATGGTATAAAAATAGAGCATCCACAGTCAAACATAACTCATTTGATACAATATGGAAGATTGTATTGTATCAAATTAACCTCAATCATGAATAATGAAGGATGTTGACATAGATGAAAATAATCATCAAAACTATTTGAGGGAAATATCCCCCTTTTCTTGAAATCATTTAAAAGTCACAATATTTGTCAAGAAGCCATTTAAAAATAGATTTTTGAATCAAAGTGTCCCATACCACTTTGAAACTTTTAAAAGGATTTTTAAATTTAAAACTTTAATGTCCATAAAAATAAATCCTTAAAACCATTTTTAAAATATGGACATTAATGAGCATGATTTAGAAGAATAATTCTTTAAAACATTTTAAAATGGTATTTTGGTTAGAGTTTCTAACCAAAAGAGAGACACTTGAATACAAATAATTGAGGTAATCAAAACATTGTAATATCATGAGAATAAAGGAATTCATGATATACTATGTCAAAGTACATTATATACACCACATAAAAGTGATTTGGTGTATATCATCAAAGAAGTCTCAATGGAATGTAAATTGAGATGAAATCTCTCATAAAGGTTGTATCCTTAGGTTAAGGATAAATCAACGACATAATTATGTGTGAAAAATATAAATACACTAAATATGATTGGATATTCAGTGTAAATCAATCAAAGGATATTCACACATATTCTTGTAAAAACAATACCAACGAATTGGATGTTTAACTCAACAAATGGAGAATGAGTTAAAATTACTCTTATCAAATTCATATCAATGAATTGAGAATTATCAATGGAGTGATTATGTGTATCAAACATATATCCACAGGAAGGGGAGTGGAAATTATAATCAAATGAATAGTGATTCCCCACATAATCTTGGGGTAATATAATCAATGAAATATTCGTAAAGCCAAATGAGTGGAAATTGAAATCTCAAATTCCCTTATTGATTAGGTAACTTAAGAAACAACCACCCATGAAAGAAAGATCATACCATGATGATGTAAATACCCATAAAATAAAGTATATTACACAATGAATTCAATCATGGGTAGTACACATACACCACATGCAATAATTAAGTGGTGAACAATAGAATTCTCACGAAATTAAAAGTGAGATTAGAAAATCCCTTACCACGTTAATCGACTGAGTCGTATGGCCAAAAGTTAATAACCACCAAATGATTTACAGAATAACATGAATATAAAGAGAATCATGATAATATTTATCAAATGGCCATACACAATACACCACTTTCAATAATTTAGTGGCGAATAATGGAAATCTCACGAAATTGAAAGTGAGATAAGAGAATCCCTTACTTTGTACTTTTTCCTTGGTCGATGGTAGGTTTACCTCCTGTATAATGGTGAAATAATTGTTATTGAATAATACAAGAATCATTTACTTTAATATGATATCATATATGATCTTTTAACATTGATTTGTTAATAATATCTTAGTATTAACGCCGTTTTGGGTGTTAACTTACTCATTTTCTTTTATATGTTTTGTTACATAAGTCATGTTTGTTGTATATTATTAATATCCAGAATGATATCAAGTCCTTAAACATAATTTTTAAATCATTAAATGATAATTATACTTTAATGGATACGATGGATAATGAATCTCATCGCGTTCGTGGAGACGGTAGTCCGTACGTACGCACGAACGCTACTTCCATTTAATTTTTTAATTTTTTATTTTAAAAGAATCGAATCCAAATGATACATAGGTATATTACTATTCCAGTATAATATAATATTTTATATATGTTACTTAAGTTCATTAACACCATCCTTTATACGTTCCATGTGTGGTATGAACGAGTCATATCATTTTAAGGGGGCGGTAGTCCGCACTTCCTCAAATGAAATTATCGTATGTATATACGACATGAAACGAATAATGGTATGAAATAAAATTGAATTACAGAAGCTTATATATAAAATATATATCATTAATATCATATTTAATTACAGTGCCATCATAATGGCCATCATGAGAGGCGGTAAGATGTTTTTGAACAATCATCGTTTCGTGAGGCGTTAGTTTGCCATCCACAGAAACATTATGTTCATCATCCATTAGATGGAGTTGTGTGTATGTGTAGTTTGAATACTTCTTATAACAACATCCTAGTATATTGAGGATACTGTTGTTGTTACAAAAGAAGGGAAATAAAAAGAGTTTGGGGGTTGAAGAAGCAAAATAAATGAAAATAATTTAAGAGAAATCGTTACCTTTAATTTAGGTAACTCACTTTGGTTGGAACCAAAGGACTTGTTGAAATGCTTTCTGCCTAAGGGGAAGCTTCAAGGAGGAGGAGAGGGATGTGGGGAGCTTAGTTGGGCAGAGTTTGGACGAGCCAAGTGGCTTGAGAGGTGTGAGGAAATGAGAAGGAGGAGTGCCCTTTTATAAGAGGGGTGAGGGGCACCTTTGGAAAAGCTAGAAATATTAATTTATAATAAATTTATATTCGGTTTCCAATAGCTCCAAAGTTGACTATTCAAAGGTTGAGGTGGGGATAGGTCGAAAACAACTCATCCAATAGAATTTAGACAGGTTTGGGTACTTATATTAACCTTATCTTTAAGTATTAACTCTAAGTTAATTAGTTTCACTTTTACAATGTCTCTTTGTATTTTTATATAATATGGTTAATAAACTTACTATATACATCCAAAAGACCCCCAAGTGGTCCATTAATGATTAACCTATCATAATATAAGTCTCTTGGCCGAACCTTAGATTTTTAGGAATTTAATATCAATTAATAATATAATATTTGTTTTAAGAACTCTTTTATCTCAATTTTGACACTATTCACTAGTTGATTTTTGTGAAACTCATAACAGATTGATTACTTCGAAAAAAGTCAAATAAATCAATCTTAATATATCATATTATCCTATAAAATTTGTTTAATTCATTAAAAGTTTCATATTATAATTATTTGGGTATTTATAATATTAATTATGTTAATTTTTTACTATTTTAGTAATTACTGCATCATCATTGTGTCATGAATAAAATAACCTATTTAATGTCAAAAAATTATAAATAAAATATAATTATGTAGGAAATCTTTTTAGCTTTCTAATGAATATTTATAATCTAAAATCCAGCATATATAACCCTATGTAACAATTGTTTTTCTAAAAGATATATGCTTGTGTCATTTTGTATTCATTTTAACTTAATTAATATAAAGTGTCGTTATCACTTACAAGTGGATCCATGGGGTCCAAAAATTGACCCAAAGATGACCATGGTCGACCATGTATCATCCAATAGGGTTAAGACACATTTTAGGGTAATTTAGTATTATTATAATATTATTTGTTTTTAACCCTTATTTACCGGATTTACCCTTAACCATGGTAAATAAAATATTTACCGCAGTAATTATTCAAAATGTCTAAAAATAAAAGTTACCTATTTACACAATTTGGACATCCTGATTCCAAATATGGAATCCATTTTTCTAAATTCAAAACACAGAAGTGGCAGAAATTAATTTAAAATTAATTCCCGCTGTCAAAACAAAAAGCGTGTTTTTAAGAGATAATAACTATCAAAAGATTGACACTTGTTTATGTTCAGTTTAATTGTAAAATTATGTCCAATGACCAACATTATATTAAATGGTAAAAATATATTCTAAATATACTTTAAAACCACTCAAATTCACAATTTATCACTATTAATTATTTTGATTAAAAAAGTTGTTTTTAATTAAAATTTAGTAATTTTCACTATTCATCAAAATATGAAAGTTATCCGAAAAGTACCAAAATTTCACCTTAGGCTAAATTCGATATTCCGAATCCAAAAATGAAGTCCATTTTGAAATATAAAATATATATAATTTCAAAAAGTAGGTATTACTATTCATAACGGCTAGTTTGATTGGTTGTGGTGTGTTAAAATCTCGAAGTTGCGTACAATGCACGTCATTGCATTATTCGAAAGGAAACATACCGAGGAAGCTTGGGGTGTTACATTCTCCCCTCCTTCAATAAATTGCGTCCTCGCAATTTTTAAAATTTTTCTTGGGAATATAATGGAAATTCCCACATCGGAAAAAGAGTCAATAAAACTGTCACTTTAAAAGAAAGAAAGAGAGGTATAAGGGTCATCCAAGATAACCCATACTGGGATTCCATGTAAGAAAACATGGATATGGATGATAAACTAAGTGTCAAGTTCTGATGGAGAGGGATAGAAATCATGATCAGGAGAAAGTTAACAATGAGAAAACCACAAACTTGTGTTGGGACAAACGACCATTAGTCTCCTAGTAGGAAAGTAAACGGACAACATTTTTTTTTAAAGTTACATTACATAAGGAAGAGGAATTCATTTATGATATTGACTAATAACATTATGAGGTATACTTACATTTTAAGTAGATTTTCATTCTTTAATAAATTTCCACCACTAACTCATTTTTTTTAAACGATGAGTATTCAAGAAGACTTGGTCACACTGGAAGAGATAGAATAAACTTCTATAGAATCACATGATCCATGAAGGATAAACCATATATTTACATTGTCTTTGAAGATTAATCAAAACCAAAATGGTCAGTGAATGATCTAATGATCCCCCAAAAGGATATTCATTGAGATAAATATGCACTAATCTTAATTTCTAAAATTAAACCAACAATACCCCAAAGTTAAATAGATACCATTCAATAACCAATTGTCCTTAAAATCCTTTAATATAATCCAAACTAATATTGAAACCCAAAACATAGAAGAATTTGATTATGTAGTCTCCCATGTTAAATTGTATCTCCAAATGACATCAGATACTCTTAAAGTCACATACTCAAAAGTAATTAACCTAATCACATATTCTCTATTATAGGTTAACCATTTCCATAAATAACCCAAATCACTATAAATCCACAATAAAAACGTAGATAAAAATCTATCATTACTCCACAAATGAAACCCCATAGTATTCTATTTTCCTTGGACATATAGTGTTTCCAACAAAGCGAACATCTTCCAAAATAACATTTATCACTTAATCACCAAATCATTTTCCTATACCAAGGGTATTCTTTTGATATGAAATAAGAACCCAAATCAACTTATTATTGATCAATAAAATCATTTAACTAAAAAAAATAGTCACACTAACCAGGGACTTCACGTAGTCCAGTGGTAGGCGATAAATCCCAATCGCACTTTGGTTGTGGGTTCGATTCCCATAGCTTTGTCCGACGCGACGGGTTGTCACACGGTCTACGTGTTGTCCTTTTTCAAAAACTATATTTTATAATATTGCTAAAATGAGATAAATTCCTCAAAATACTATATCATAAATTTAACCACAAATGTTATATCATACCTTGAATCTTCATCCCAAATTAGAATAACTTATAATTCTCTCAAACCCCAATGATCATATAAATCCAAATGGTTATTTATACCCAAATCCACAAGAGAAGAGACAATTCTTCCTCAAATATCATTCTCACATGGCAAACTGCGGGGTTACAAATACAAGAGAAAATTATTCCATAGTAAACCCATCAACAAGGAGTGATAATACTTTTTAAACATTTCTCCAACCATTTATTCCCACATAGCTTCTTCTTTGACCAAGAAAATATCCCATAGAATAGGACATTCACTCGGGTAATGGCCAGGTCCCCTACATTTATGGAAAATGACTGTAAATGGACTCTTGGGACCATTTTTATCTTCTTCCATAGTACTCTTCATTTTTCTTCGGCAATTCTTTACTTTATGTCCTTCCTTCTCGCACGTAAAACATTTCGTTGTCCCATTGAGACATTTTCCTGGGTGTCTCTTTCCACATTTCCTGCATGATGAAAATTGAGGGTTCTTTTCTCCATGGTCTCCATTGCTGGAGCTCTTATCATTTATCACCTTACTCTTCCTTGTTGAGTCTGGGAGTTGGTTAATATATATGTTGTTGATCATATTTTTGGAAAACTGATTTGGCATAAAGACGATATCTTTTACGCCTATCAACATTCCATTTTGTTGCTCATTGCCACCACCGTTCCCATCTTGTACATCATTCTCAAAGTCACTATGACTTCCTTGGAATCCAGCCATTGACTAAAACCATAAAGCATTGTGTGAGTAATAGTAGTCGTAAAATCATTTAGAGATTAAAATGTCACCATATTCTCAATTTGAAACATATTAGGATTAACCAAGGTCATTTACTCTCATCTTATATATATATTACTTAAATTGGTTTGTAAAGAAAATGTAAATTATCCTAAGCATATCCCTCGGGAGTGTCGTAACCAAGAGTGCAGCAAGGCCCGTTGTCTTGCACCAGTTCCCGTTCGAGTCTAGCTCAAAGCGATGTTTTCGGGTTTTACCCCTAGGTACATCTGTGCCAGAGCCGCCTCTACCTGCTCGTATCCAGACAGGGATGTATTGCTCGGAAAACTCACAAAATCTCTACAATACCAAAATTCTAGGAAGTTCTTTTATACTAATCCTCAAAGTTCATCTTAGGTCTACGTGCTCTAATCAGAGTTTATCTAAATCTAGCTACCAAGGTTTGTACTAAACTTCCTCTGATACCAACTGTAACGCCCCGACCCTAATTATCTAGATTCGGTGCATTATTACATAACATTGGCATGATCATGAGAAAGATCAAATCTCGAAAGACCGATTAGTTTAGTAGCCTTGGAATAACTAGATACATCCATAAATTTTTACATTACATCATAAAAAAAAACATCTTGTCTTCATATCCCCTCATACTATCCCTGCAGGTAATTCATAAATTACCTCTTCATAATCCTGGGAAAAATAAAACATTGAAAGGGGTGAGCTCGGATGCTCAGTAAGGATAACATTATAGCAGAAGCTTTCATAAATAAGCATAAACACTTAAGGCAATTTATAACTAAAACAAAAGCCTTTTAAAATTGAACTTCAACATAGTATGGCAAAAGTAAAATGAAATAATGCCATTTACTTACTCACATGGATATTCTACTAGTCGAATGATCACATGCAATATCAATAACCACTTTCATAATGATGGAATGCATAATTCCAGACTATCATAACCACATAGCCAAGGCCTCGTGCCAAGACTACAAATAAGATTTTGCCAAGGCCTTGTGCCAAGACACTAGTTTGTCTCATGAGACCTACCGATGCATCGAGGAGCTATAGTGGGCTCCACCTGTCACTTATTAAGTCCAATGCATTCCTCATATGAATAGGTTTAAGCATAAAATAAACATTCATATTAAAACTAGCATACGAAATGTCAATACTTTAACCACAAACCATGAATGGTATAAAAATAGAGCATCCACAGTCAAACATAACTCATTTGATACAATATGGAAGATTGTATTGTATCAAATTAACCTCAATCATGAATAATGAAGGATGTTGACATAGATGAAAATAATCATCAAAACTATTTGAGGGAAATATCCCCCTTTTCTTGAAATCATTTAAAAGTCACACTATTTGTCAAGAAGCCATTTAAAAATAGATTTTTGAATCAAAGTGTCCCATACAACTTTGAAACTTTTAAAAGGATTTTTAAATTTAAAACTTTAATGTCCATAGAAATAAATCCTTAAAACCATTTTTAAAATATGGACATTAATGAGCATGATTTAGAAGAATAATGCTTTAAAACATTTTAAAATGGTATTTTGGTTAGAGTTTCTAACCAAAAGAGAGACACTTGAATACAAATAATTGAGGTAATCAAAACATTGTAATGTCATGAGAATAAAGGAATTCATGATATACTATGTCAAAGTACATTATATACACCACATAAAAGTGATTTGGTGTATATCATCAAAGAAGTCTCAATGGAATGTAAATTGAGATGAAATCTCTCATAAAGGTTGTATCCTTAGGTTAAGGATAAATCAACGACATAATTATGTGTGAAAAATATAAATACACTAAATATGATTGGATATTCAGTGTAAATCAATCAAAGGATATTCACACATATTCTTGTAAAAACAATACCAACGAATTGGATGTTTAACTCAACAAATGGAGAATGAGTTAAAATTACTCTTATCAAATTCATATCAATGAATTGAGAATTATCAATGGAGTGATTATGTGTATCAAACTTATATCCACAGGAAGGGGAGTGGAAATTATAATCAAATGAATAGTGATTCCACACATAATCTTGGGGTAATATAATCAATGAAATATTCGTAAAGCCAAATGAGTGGAAAATGAAATCTCAAATTCCCTTATTGATTAGGTAACTTAAGAAACAACCACCCATGAAAGAAAGATCATACCATGATGATGTAAATACCCATAAAATAAAGTATATTACACAATTAATTCAATCATGGGTAGTACACATACACCACATGCAATAATTAAGTGGTGAACAATAGAATTCTCACGAAATTAAAAGTGAGATTAGAAAATCCCTTACCACGTTAATCGACTGAGTCGTATGGCCAAAAGTTAATAACCACCAAATGATTTACAGAATAACATGAATATAAAGAGAATCATGATAATATTTATCAAATGTCCATACACAATACACCACTTTCAATAATTTAGTGGCGAATAATGGAAATCTCACGAAATTGAAAGTGAGATAAGATAATCCCTTACTTTGTACTTTTTCCTTGGTCGATGGTAGGTTTACCTCCTGTATAATGGTGAAATAATTGTTATTGAATAATACAAGAATCATTTACTTTAATATGATATCATATATGATCTTTTAACATTGATTTGTTAATAATATCTTAGTATTAACGCCGTTTTGGGTGTTAACTTACTCATTTTCTTTTATATGTTTTGTTACATAAGTCATGTTTGCTGTATCTTATTAATATCCAGAATGATATCAAGTCCTTAAACATAATTTTTAAATCATTAAATTATAATTATACTTTAATGGATACGATGGATAATGAATCTCATCACGTTCGTGGAGACGGTAGTCCGTACGTACGCACGAACGCTACTTCCATTTAATTTTTTAATTTTTTATTTTAAAAGAATCGAATCCAAATGATACATAGGTATATTACTATTCCAGTATAATATAATATTTTATATATGTTACTTAAGTTCATTAACACCATCCTTTATACGTTCCATGTGTGGTATGAACGAGTCATATCATTTTAAGGGGGCGGTAGTCCGCACTTCCTCAAATGAAATTATCGTATGTATATACGACATGAAACGAATAATGGTATGAAATAAAATTGAATTACAGAAGCTTATATATAAAATATATATCATTAATATCATATTTAATTACAGTGCCATCATAATGGCCATCATGAGAGGCGGTAAGATGTTTTTGAACAATCATCGTTTCGCGAGGCGTTAGTTTTCCATCCACAGAAACATTATGTTCATCATCCATTAGATGGAGTTGTGTGTATGTGTAGTTTGAATACTTCTTATAACAACATCCTAGTATATTGAGGATACTGTTGTTGTTACAAAAGAAGGGAAATAAAAAGAGTTTGGGGGTTGAAGAAGCAAAATAAATGAAAATAATTTAAGAGAAATCGTTACCTTTAATTTAGGTAACTCACTTTGGTTGGAACCAATGGACTTGTTGAAATGCTTTCTGCCTAAGGGGAAGCTTCAAGGAGGAGGATAGGGATGTGGGGAGCTTAGTTGGGCAGAGTTTGGACGAGCCAAGTGGCTTGAGAGGTGTGAGGAAATGAGAAGGAGGAGTGCCCTTTTATAAGAGGGGTGAGGGGCACCTTTGGAAAAGCTAGAAATATTAATTTATAATAAATTCATATTCGGTTTCCAATGGCTCCAAAGTTGACTATTCAAAGGTTGAGGTGGGGATATGTCGAAAAAAACTCATCCAATAGAATTTAGACAGGTTTGGGTACTTATATTAACCTTATCTTTAAGTATTAACTCTAAGTTAATTAGTTTCACTTTTACAATGTCTCTTTGTATTTTTATATAATATGGTTAATAAACTTACTATATACATCCAAAAGACCCCCAAGTGGTCCATTAATGATTAACCTATCATAATATAAGTCTCTTGGCCGAACCTTAGATTTTTAGGAATTTAATATCAATTAATAATATAATATTTGTTTTAAGAACTCTTTTATGTCAATTTTGACACTATTCACTAGTTGATTTTTTTGAAACTCATAACAGATTTATTACTTCGAAAAAAGTCAAATAAATCAATCCTAATATATCATATTATCCTATAAAATTTGTTTAATTCATTAAAAGTTTCATATTATAATTATTTGGGTATTTATAATATCAATTATGTTAATTTTTTACTATTTTAGTAATTACTGCATCATCATTGTGTCATAAATAAAATAACATATTTAATGTCAAAAAATTATAAATAAAATATAATTATGTAGGAAATCTTTTTAGATTTCTAATGAATATTTATAATCTAAAATCCAGCATATATAACCCTATGTAACAATTGTTTTTCTAAAAGATATATGCTTGTGTCATTTTGTATTCATTTTAACTTAATTAATATAAAGTGTCATTATCACTTACAAGTGGATCCATGGGGTCCCAAAATTGACCCAAAGATGCCCATGGTCGACCATGTATCAACCAATAGGGTTAAGACACATTTTAGGGTAATTTAGTAATATTATAATATTATTTTTTTTAACCCTTATTTACCGGATTTACCCTTAACCATGGTAAATAAAATATTTACCGCAGTAATTATTCAAAATGTCTAAAAATAAAAGTTACCTATTTACACAATTTGGACATCCTGATTCCAAATATGGAATCCATTTTTCTATATTCAAAACACAGAAGTGGCAGAAATTAATTTAAAATTAATTCCCGCTGTCAAAACAAAAAGCGTGTTTTTAAGAGATAATAACTATCAAAAGATTGACACTTGTTTATGTTCAGTTTAATTGTAAAATTATGTCAAATGACCAACATTATATTAAATGGTAAAAATATATTCTAAATATACTTTAAAACCACTCAAATTCACAATTTATCACTATTAATTATTTTGATTAAAAAAGTTGTTTTTAATTAAAATTTAGTAATTTTCACTATTCATCAAAATATGAAAGTTATCCGAAAAGTACCAAAATTTCACCTTAGGCTAAATTCGATATTCCGAATCCAAAAATGAAGTCCATTTTGAAATATAAAATATATATAATTTCAAAAAGTAGGTATTACTATTCATAACGGCTAGTTTGATTGGTTGTGGTGTGTTAAAATCTCGAAGTTGCGTACAATGCACGTCATTGCATTATTCGAAAGGAAACATACCGAGGAAGCTTGGGGTGTTACAATGTTCAACTTATTAGTGAATTAATGAGATTTATCAAATAGAAGATAGTCAAGAACACACACATTAGAGTGTTTAAACATGCATAAATAGTTCAATAAAATAAGGCACACCTGATGGGTGACCTTGAATCACGAGACTAGTTCTAGTACAGATAAACAGAACTGGACATCATCTTCACTAGGTCAAACTAAACATATGACAAGTATATCACTCAATATAGGGTCTTGGTCAAATGTTTGATGGGTATAAAAATGGATGAATTCTAGAAAATAACCATAAAACCTGATGAAAAACATAAAACACATACCTCATCTTGCTAGTATTGTTATATTCTTGTATCAAGTCCCCCTTCACCTCATTTTTGTATATTTTTTAAGAATGGTTGATGAATGTAATATTAGAAAATATGATCATAAATACAGATAGTTTAGTATTTGTTACGAATAATAATGACTGACTAAACTTGAGTCAAGTACATACTAATGTTGTTCCAATGTGATAAAAGATTTAATAATCACAGTCTAGACAACTTCTAGTTATGAAATATTATACTATATGGTTTTAGTTTCTAAAAAAATAGAGAAAAACAAGTTTTCCTTAAAAACATTACAGTCTACTACATTTATATAAAAAATCGTAGTCCATTAAATGATGATAAACCCCATTATACAGTATGTAATACCCAATTTTCTTTTTATGAAGAATAATGCAAACATGAAGTGAGGTGTCCATGCTAGAAAATTACACTTTGTGGCCCGGGATTACATGACTTGTATACCACACTCACTGCGCGTAATCTACAAAAATTCATCCATCAAACACTATTTCCACTTCTTCACCATGTAAAACCCTACTAGAACAAATCATGAGTTCAGGTCCCGGATAAAAAGGAATTTAAACAATGATTAAACACAAAAGAAAATATCTTATACCTTAATCAGACTCGATATCATACATATCATAATCATAATAAAACTAAAACTAATAGCTATATATTCATAAAAAATATCTATGCATAAAAAATATAATTAATTGATCAAATGAACCATTTTACGAAATATTTTATATTCATAAAATTGTATTATAATAGAAATAAATTTTTCATGATAAAAAAATTATTCAAAAATATAAACTAAAAATGTGATAAATTTGTATATTTTTTTTCTATATCATTAAAATTAAAATAATTCAAATCATTTCAAATTTTAAAATAAAATTTATTAAATAAAATTTTAGAAAATATTCATTTTTAATAATTTATGTTATAATCTACCCTCATATATAAATTTTGTCTATCATTATTTTCTCATTGAAAACATTTATTAATGTTTTTTCTTTTCCCCAAAAACATATTTCTAAACTGAAATATTTCCATAAATATTAACTATGGTAATGGTATAATTTGATTTAGTATAAATATATTAGATATGTGACGTAGAATAGGTTACAGTAGTTATACCTATGAAAAAATTCATATTAATCATGTTATCACAAGAAATTTTCATTCCTAAATTATTTAATACCCAATTTTTAAAATTTGTCAAATATCTCACTCATTCAAAAAAAACTACCTCACACTCAAACATCATTATATAGTCTTAAACATATATTATTTTTACATAAAATTTTAATTAAAATTGTTTCCCAGAATTCCACTTATTAGTGTATTCATGTAAAATGTACATATAACATCATCAAGATATCATATTGTATAGTATTCATCATGTTGTGCCACATTACATTAGAAAAAAATAATTTCTCGTCAATGATCACCTATAATTGGAAGGAAACATAAAACAATGTTATTTAAATTTATTATTTTACGCTAAAATATAAATAATGTGACATGGAAGATTAATATATTAATCATATATAGGTGATATAAATGATCATTGGATAATTCAATTGATCAAGAACCCCATTTAAACCAAATATGTTATCTTGGGGACTTAGATACTATTTATATATATGGAATAAAATCAATAAAATCAATGATAATTATATCCTAACATATACATATAGGTCACTCAATAGAAACCAAAATCTATCAGGATGGAATATTTTCTCTATAAAAAAATGGAATTTATTTCTATAAGATATATGAATCATAGACAACCATGATTTTATAAACCTATAAAACATTGTTAAGGTTCATTGAAAAGACATCACCAACAGAAGTTAATTGTCACATCCAATATATATGAAAAATATGTAAAGGTTCACTTCGATATAATAAGAATAATAGGTCATTTATCATTACAAAAATATAATAGCATTATGAAAATATCTATGATAAATTGGTCAAATACTAAAAATCTAAATTGATTTAAAACATGACATAAATTAGTTTAGATCTATATGAATTTCATCCCACACATCATCTTAATTAAATATATACACATATTCATATGAAATTAATATGTAAAAAGTATAAATCAATTAAAATCATATCACGATTAGTACATGAATATTAAATGGGGATCGAAGGATGTATTTACTATAACATGGTAACCACTATTCATTCACGATAATGAAGTATATGGTGTTAAATCATTTTACTAAATGAATATTAGAAATAAATAATATCCATAATGAATTTACATAAAAGTTGTTTACTGAACACATATCAACCAAATCAATGGAAAATAATATATTCATAGTGTAAATACATTATATGAAATATATAGTATTCATCATCAATTATATCTAATTTTTTTTAATAATTACACATATGTATAATTAATTTCCAACAATGATCCTATACCACAAATTATATATAATAAATATATGATTATTTTGATAAAATATATATTAATCAAAATAATATCATTCTAAAAAATAAAATATATTTATTTATTGATGTGTGGAACTTGAATTTTGATTACCATGAATTAAAAATTCTACAAGAAAGACAATAAGATAGAAATGTTAAAAACTGTTTCAAAGATTTAAATAATTTATAAAAAAATATGGAATACGTTATTTTTCTGAAATTTATTATGTAGGAAAATAATTTTATTTGAATGAATGATGATTTAGACATTTTATATGTATATTTTATTTTTAAAATAATATTTATCAAAATTTCGTGAAAAATGTTTTTGAATTCATACGTTTTTCCAAAACACATAGTAATAAATCCCTCTAAATATTACAATCCAATGATAACAATGTGATTTGTAAAACAAATTTTAACATTTAATTTCATAATAATTTAATTTTAAAATTTGAATTAAATTAAATGTTATAATTCTTATAGAGGAAGATAGATATTGTAATGATAAACATATAAACAAAATATTTTATGAAATAAGGATATACAAGTAAGTAAAGTATTATTAAATAAAATTTCTATGAAAAATAAATGAAATGCTAAAATGGAAAATATAAACAATGAATATGTGAAATATAAAAAGTTTATAAAAGAGATATATATATATATATAGTAATTGATAATTTATCATCATATATGAGAAATAGATCAAAATAACCAATGAGAAACTGAAATTTATAATTAAAATGTTCATAAGGGAGAAATGATATAATAAGTTAATCATCATTGAATGTAAAATGGGTATGTATAAAATCAATAAAGTAAATTTGAGTTATATAATCAAATATATGAAATATTTAATATAACATTTATAATTAATAGAGATTTGGAATAAAACCTTTCCCACTAGTCAAAGCCTACCTCACATATCATATAATATATTATATAATTAAACATTATTTATTAATATATTGTTAAATAATGTTATTTAATTTCTATCTAAAATATTATTTCATCTAGAAGTTTATTTTCATATACATTTTATTTATTAGAATAATTATTTTCTTCATCATGAGTCTTCAGGATGTTTTTTTCATACTCTATGTATATTCTTAGATGAAATATTTATAATTAATGGTCTCTATTAAATGGTTTTCTTTGATTTATAGGGGTAAAATTATATTTTTATTACATTAAAAAATTACTATAAAAAAATATTTTAATTGGTTTGAAATTTTTTTTCTAAATGTGTATGTTTTTCATTATTATAATTTTTCAAGATGTTAGATAATTGTTTTTACTTTTTATACCATTAGTATCATTTATATACTATAATTAAATAACAACTAATCCTAAAACTATTTTATTATTAATACTATAAATGATTTTTATATCATTAAATAATAATAACCAAAATATGAATATGTGAATATAAAATATCATCATTCCATTAGGTAGTCTAAAACCATCATTGTGAATGGTATTTTTTAAAATACTCAATTATAGGGGATAACTATTTTATATTATTTTTTAAAAAAATTAGATTATAAATGAATTAACTTTTATAAAACCATGTAATCAATATATATAAATATATATATTGTAGACGGGGTAATAGGTTAATGAAATGGGAAGACATTAAATCTTAAACCCATATTTTGACATTATAATTGAATAAAAAATAGTTATATGAGAAAGAATGGGTGATATATCATTAATAATGAATTTAAATATTATTATTTTCATTGTAATAGAATAATTTTATAAAAATAATTTATAATTTGAATGATTTTTATTGTATAATAATGTCATTTAATAAAACAATGATATATTTTATTTCCCCTGCGTTGACTTGTAAATAAATTGTGAACATATATTAAATGTGAATGAATGAGTGGTCTCTCATGGATAATTAACCAAAATTATTATAATGAAATTAAAATATAATAATTGAACATTATAAATATGATGATAAAAAATCATTATAATATTTGTAATATAAGTATTGTTGAAGAGGATTCCTTACCCCACTCCGTGGATCGCATCCTTTAGATTTCATCTAAATTCGTCAGAGAAAGAACTCTTTGTTTTTCGAGATCATTAAATACACGTACTACAGAGATTATAGAGATTATATGAATGATATATATATGCATTAAGTGTTTTTTAAATTAAAAAATGGGTGTAAGACATTATTTTTTATAGTCAAGGTAGTTGGATATGTTTTAATAAATTAATGATTTCTTTATTTTTTAGGTCAAATAATGTTAATAATTTTTATACATATGAATCGATTTACAATATGATTAATAACTTGGGTTCAAAAACATTAAAACAAAAAATACCCTAATCCATATCAATTTTTTTAATAGGTCATTAATAAAATATTGTGTTTGTTGAAATAAAATTTTACATATATTTTCAAAATTGATTTATACAATTATGAATTATATTTACTACCTAGATATTATTTATTTTACTGTTTATAGAAATTTCGTTTGATTATATATTATTAAAAATTTACTATATTCACATCATGAAGATGACATAAAAATTAATGTATATTTAAATCTATATCATTTTACTATTATCAAATAATTCAATTTTATGAAAAATACAGCAAACTGGCCATTTGCAAATTAAATAAAATATATAAGTTGAAATAGATTTCCTTTTTATCAAATTTAATTACAAATTTTATAATTTTATATATAAAATAATACAATATAAATGATAATTAAATAATTTATTATTAATAAAAAAATATTTCATTCATTCTAAGTAAAAAGATACACACACACACAAATATATATATATATATATATATATATTAATTTTCCATTAATATTAACATAATGTTGGGTAATTAATAATTTATAAATTTTTACTATAGTAATAATATGATAAAATACATTTTTAAATAATGTTATGTTTATTTATTAATTATTTATATATAAAAGAACATATATTTTAATGAACAATTTAATTATACATGTAATTCAATACAAATGACCTTATTATAATCATAATGAAAAACATATATGACGTTAACATTCATTTTAGGATAATAATAAATTATATAAATTAAAATTTTACATCTAAATAAAATATATTAAATATTTTTTTTTAATAATTTACTTTAATACTTGATAATTAATATAAAAAAATAAATTATTGGATTATAATAAAATGAAAATAATAATTTAAACATTTAATAGATTTATAGGTGAATTATAAATTTAATATAAAAAATTATATATGTTTATAAATATTATTTAACATATTATTTTTATTTTATAGTGCATATAAAAAGTAATTTCAAACAAAAAACGGTATATTGACTTTTACTGGAATGTGTTCTTATAACATGACTAAATAACATGTATCATAATATTGAATAATTAGATATTCAATTAATAAATATCAATTTAAATATCAAAGAGTTAATAAATATTTTCATAACAGTTATATAATTATTAAATGAATCTTTACATGTTAAAAAATATTTATTATATTAAAAAAGAATTTATAAAACCACTTTATTATATTTTTCATCATTAAATTTATTTATAATGAAATTATTATTTTTAATGAAATATTGTATTCAAAAATTTAATCTTCATTTGTTATTAATTTGTATATAAATGATTGCTTTCTATAATTGAAGAAAAATAAATAAAAACATCCCTCAAACACACAAATATATAAAAATAATATTAAAATTTTAAATAAAAATTAATTTGATTTTTTGTGTCATAATTATTTTTGAGAGAATCAGTGAAGTCGTATATGAATTTTTATTTCTAACCCATTCATATAGAATTTATTATTTATTAAATTTATCATAAAATTGGATGTACATTACTGAAAATCCATATGTGATTTATTAGGTTGAAAACGATGTTGTGTATGGTGAGACATTCATTGAATTTATTGCTGAAATATTAGATCATTAAATTATTTAATGGATGACCGATTTTGATTTTATTAGTAATATGGAATCATGTTTTTATATAGGTGTATCATATCAAATTATATTATATATATAACGTTAAAAATATTATATTAAGATCCAACATGTTCCTCCCTTATTCTCGATCCCCGGGTTGGTTTGAGGAATGGAGTAAGGGGTGTTTCTAATCCAAATTGGATGTATACTTGATTCGAGAATCTATTTATACTATCATTCAAATGTATTTTCCAATAATATCAATCATTAATTGATGAATTCCCCATTAAATCCATCTTGAAACTTCCATACACTAGTAGGTTATGCATTGTACTAAGAAATTTAAAATTAAATTCCATAAAAAATATCATTCATGAAAAAAAAACTAATCTTTTCTTATGATATTCATGAGAAATATTTATTAGTAGGGATTCCCCCAAAACATATTCTTAACTATTAAATCTATATCAATTTAATAGTAATTTTAATGTATATCCAGAAAGAAGGAATTTGACATTATTTTTTAAAAATACAATAACACTAATATTTGGAAACAATTTATTCATACAAAATGTGAAACCATTTTAAATTTCTGTGAGTATTTTTTTAATAAAATGTTACAAACCCAAATACGAACTGTAAAATAAAAATTAATGGTTTTTAACAAAAATAAAAATATTCATGGAATACGGGAAACAAATAAATTATATTAATAGTTAATTGATATGGTGTGAGGCATGTATAAGTTATAATATCACAAAATATGAAAAACAATATGTCTTATATAATGAATACAATATTGAGAAACATGCATATAGAAGTAAAATTATATAAAAATGGTAACATAATATATTTGGTAATGACCACTGAATGGTAAAAAACAGATCACCCAAACAATTTGTATTTTACTACAATACATATGTAATGGGTGAATCAAATATGTAGAATTAATTTTGATCTTGGAGACACTAGTTAGATTATGATAATAAATTAGTTTAGGTTTTTGGTCTATATTTTATACCTAGATACATGAGGATTCTGATTATATAAAACATTTGGTGAACCAATAATTCATCACCAAATAATAAAATTAATAATAATATCATATTTATAAAAAACATACTCAATAATAAAAAACCTATTATAAATATTTTACAATTTAATAAAATAATGGTAAAGAATAAATATATATACCCATTTTTCATTTATGTTTCACACCATTTATGACATTAAATTTACCAAAAAAACCACAATATAGTAATGGTAACAATTTTATGGTTTCATATTTTTATAACCATTTTAGAATATGAAATCATGGTATTTATAATTTTAAATAATAATTAATTTTCAGAAAAAAATAATTGAACAAATACATATAAATATAACATAAATGTTTAAATAACACATTTCTATAGAAAATAATTTAAGAAAAAAATCATGTAGACACTAAATTAAATAAATATGTTATCTTTTTTAGTATAAAAACAATACATCATTCATTATATGGATGACTAACCTTTAATAAATAATGAATCATTTATAAAAACTCTTGGTCATAAGGTTATTCTACTAACTAATTAAGGATTAATAAAAAGGGTAATACTCTCTAATGTTCAATGAAATAATTTTCAAATGAACTAATTTTAATACATCTTATCGTTTATACTTATTAAACACATGAAAAAATTAAAAGCATGGATGGGTAATGAAAAAGAAGACATATTTTAAATATATTATTTTATACATGGAGAAACCTATCATAGATCTATATAATGGAAAATAAATGATGTTATTCATTATGAAATTTTCCCAATAATCTAAAAAAACCAGGATAAAACAAAAAATTATGGAACCAACAATGAAAAATCATGTAACATAAAATAATGTGTCATACAAGTCTATTTTCGGAATGATATAGAGTTGAATATTAAATAAATTAAATGTGTAGTGGTCTTGATGATATTATATTGATAAATCACCATGAAATCATTATGAATAAAAAAATCACCATAATGGTGATATGATAGGAAAAACTATTTATATGGGGGTCCTAAGATGTCTAATCAGTGGATATAAGAACACATAAGTGGTTTTGAATTCTATAAGAGAATAATAAGTACAAATTGGATTGAAATTAATTATTGACATGACACGAGGGGGCTCTACAAACCAATATATGTATCCCACATTACTAATACCCACCAATGGGAAACCATTATTTTAAATCTTTGTGCACCGCATACATGAAAAAATCACCCCACCATGAATCAAATACCATAGTTTATCCGACAAAATCAATATAAAAAATATCATACACAATAAGAATATAATATATAGACTTTACCCAAATGAGTATATTACATCCATTATAAAAATTCTACCTATTTGAAGTAATTTACCATCCATGTCTGGACATAAATGTTTTAGTGTGTACCTAACTCACCATTACAATCATTGTGTAGATAATCCTTCGGTAGTGTGTTCAACTACATCCCCATGAAGGTGATTGTGTGTCTTAATTTTGTCTACATTATCAAAGTATATTTTAGTTTATAAAAAATTAATAAAAATTATAAAAAATAATAAATTAAATATACTAAAATAAAATTATATTTCTATACATTAATATAATAAAAAGAGGCCAGGATATGAAACTTTTACTAACTATAACACATTATATTTCGTGAAATCCAAAATTTAAATTGTTCATCAAGAAATAAGAAGATATTAAACATTATTACAATAAATAGAACACATGATACTAAAAACTGTTACCAATCATGACCACTATTAATGCCCTACCATCAAAACCAAATTCAAACATTCAATATGAACTCAAGCTCTTATTGCTGAAGTGATCATAAATGACTCTAAACTAGTACTCTAATTGGTTGAGATATTCAATATTAAAACATAAAATAGTAAAATGATAATGTCTCAATAAATATTATTTTATTCAATAATTCAATACATGCTTTGATCAAATGATAAATATAAAATTAAAAAGTAGTAAGAACAACCTCAACATTATGAAAATTTCCAAAAATATCAATATCTGGGATATATAATCATACATTGGGTTGGTTGGGATATGTGATAATTTGTGGAAAATGTTTAAACATTAAATTCCATTTATCACCCATAATAAATAAATACTCAAGCAATATTTTAAAATAAATAACAATATTTATAGTCCACATGTTCAAATTTATGAATCATCATGGAATGTATATATTTCTAAATAGAAAAATTGGGCTAATGGATTTATCTCTATTATAATATCAACATTAATTCACATTAAATCTAAAAATCAAAATATATTTCCAATAATCTAAAAATAATAATAATTTAATGTTAAAAATTAATACACATATGAATAAAAGTTAACATGATTTCCATATTTCTATGCTAAAATCCTACCAGAATGATCATAATTTTAAAATAGTTTCACAAAAATTTCATAATTCATAACTATACAAAACCGTCATTATTAAATTCAATAATTGAAAACATATATATCACGAAAAACCTCCAATAGTATCCACATAAAATTTAGGTTCCACTTGTTGATCCCAACGATCTTTATATTTGGTAAATCTGAATCTATCATTTATATATCAAATACCTATACTAAGAATCAATAGATGATATGATAAACTATATTAATGGAAATTATATTGGGTTTGTTAACATGAGGGGATCTAATTATTTATCATCCTGTAATGAGTGAAAATAATGAGATTAATCCCAACTGAATATTATGTAAATTAACAAGATGTTTTTTGATACAAGAACCCATTTAATTATCTTTATCATTCCAATGTACAATGTCTATAAATCCCTCCACCATCCCTAATTATAAATTGTAAAAACACTATTTCATTGAACCAATCCATTCATACCTAAATAATAATAATCTACATAACCATTTATTCTTATATATTTGTTACAATGGAATATAATTCCAAAAAATAATATAATTGTAGACTAATTTTGTAATAACGATCCTTTATGTTGTTATACAAATATTCTCAGAGGATTAATAACAATCTTATTGAAATAAATAGCACACTCAACCATTGATAATATATATCACCAAATTAAATAAAATTCCATATCAATTATTATAACAATTCATTCTTGGAAGAAGATCTACACGAAAAAATATTTAAATACATCCCTTGAATGAAAAATATATGGTTTCCACTAAATAAGAGAAATTTACCATTTATACCGGATGATATTTACTGTGAATGAAGTGGACATAAGGTTAAGGGACTCTGTAAGATATTTATGAAATTAATTTTTTTTTATTCTAAATTCTAGCATCTACATCATGAGAATATGGGTTTCAATGGAAATAAAGATGATTAAGTATTTATAAATATCCAATAGAATCTGTAGGGTGAGGTAAATACAGAAGAACATTAAGCTATAAAACTAGATGAGATGGGACAATACTCTCAAATAAATCATGATCAAACCAAGGGAATTAAAATAAAATAAAACCAAAAAAATATAATAATCAATTATATTTTTTGAATTTTAATGTATGGATAGTAAATAATAAAAAAAAGTAAATGAATCTCTTTCATCAATATTATGGAACCAAATTAAAATAATAAAATTAGTCTAAACTCACTAAGTAAAATTCACTCTTCAAAGCATATTTTTTATAAAATTTCAATTTAAAATATTTATTTTACTTTAATTACATCTTTGTGAAGAATTATTATTTACATCAATAAATACCAAATATATATTTAATGTTTATAAAATACCCATTATAAAATATTTAAAATTATAAAATCTCGGTAAGGATTCTAAACAACATTCAAAAAACCTGTAAATAATATTAAAAAAATAACTATATATTATTTTAAAAAAATTCTTGTTTTAAATAATCATGTTATATAATATATCCAAAAAATCATGATAATATATAATAATTAATTAATATAATAATTATTTTAAACGAAAAGTTTTTTGTGACATTCCTTCAAAATCCTAATATAATAATCTATCAAAAAAATTATAAGATCATTAAAATCAAATAAATTCAACATAATAAATCAAATATTTTTTCATAATAACATCGAATTATAGAATAATCATGATTCTATATAATGGAATGATTTTCAACACATTATGTCTTGGATATAGGGGTTAGAAAATCACGAGTAAACATCATTTATTCTTCGTGATGCTACCAATATTATTAATTATAGTATTTCCATTAATTTTAAACCTATACATAATATTATTAGAACACTAATATTCGTAGATAACACAGTAAAAAATAAACTCATGAAAATTTATACACATCACATATATCTATAAAAACTCAATGTTTTATAGGAACTGTATATATCATGAACCTACAAATGACACTCGTTTTGATTTCTGATAATAATATCAAAATTATAATTGTCTTACTTAACTTTAATCTGATTGTGATAAAAATATTTATTGATAAAAACACAAAAACCATCTATTTTGGGTATTAATCCAACATGTGATGTGGTATAGGGTCATTCTCGATTCTCAATGGTTGATTTCTACTACCGAGTTATAATTTATACTATTTTCGGAATTATTTGTCATGAAAAATCAAAACTAACACAATAATGTATACATAATAACATTTAATGGAAATTCTAGAAGTTTGAATGGGGTGAAAAATTATATTTATTTTTAAAATCATTTAATCAAAAAAAATACAATAAAAAGTAATAAATATCGAATATAATAAATTAAAATAAAATGATTTGAAAAATTACATCATTATAAAGAGAAAAAAATATATCTAATAATTAAATGAGTTGAATTAGGTGGGTGAGGAATTAAAATTTATACTATATATAAAATAAATAAAATAGAACCACATCAATCTTTCTCTATGACCAATGATTTAATATCACATAACACATCCATTAACCCAACATAAATTTCATATATAAAACTTCAGATAATAAATGAACATTTATCAACTATAAATATGATATGTGTGAAAAAAAATATTCCTAATAGGTATCCATCACATCTCCATTAATAAAATTAAAATAATAATCAATATCATACTAATTATAGTATACATGTTTAAATTATATTATTCATTTTATATGAAAAAAAATTAAGATTATATTAATTAGAAATAATTTTAGTTATATAGTGGGTGAAACCATTATCTAAATCTGATAATTTTTTTTAATCATTATTTTAATAATTGTAAATAAGTTTTTAATGAGAAGTGGTTTCAGAATTTATTTCATAATGTTCCTTGAAAATCTGGGAAAAAATATTTTTCATATAAAATGACATATGGAAAGGTAAATCAATTGTATCATATCGAAGAAATACAATATATATGCAATATGATAATAAGTATCCTGATAATATATGAGACATGGAAATATTTTAATGATAAATAAAACATAATATCAATGATGAAATACCAAAACCAAAAACAAAAAACAAACTCTGATACTCAGTATTGACCAACCTATTCGAATATATTAGTGAATCCAATAAAAGAAGTGGTATAAAAAATATATTCAATAATTATAAATATAATTTCAATTTTAATCATCCCACTGATGTATTATTTTAATAAAATATGTCACATATTATGATTTTAGTGAAATTTTGAGCTTAGTCGATAAAATTTCCCATTTTGTATTTCTAACAGTATTAAATTATTTTTTGATTTTTGGACATAAAATATTCTATATTAATAAACGTATTTTATTTAATTTTAATTGGATTCAATACACATTGGGATACATTTCATCTATCTATAACACAATCATATCAATCAATTACAGTCTCAAAAGTTTCTCACCACACATCCCTTGAAAATAGTAAACATATTTAGAATGTTTTATATATGTGCTTATATCTAATAGTTGGACGGTCAAATAAAGCCAACATTCACCATTAATATATTTATGTAATATATTAACAAATTTCATGAAGTATTCCATGCATTATTCATTCATTTTGGAGGACATTAATACATGGTTAACTAGAAACACTACATATAGACAGTCTGTTTGGTTATATTAAATTCTCAGAGTGAAATGCTAATAAATATTGCTTTATAATTTCATATTTGATTAAAATTTGAAGGATTACTCAAAATACAATATTAGAAAACAGTAATTATGGGTTTTATATATGAATTTTTAATTTAATAGTTCTTAAATAAATAAAAATTTTAGGTTAAATTTTCTCCTATAATGGAGGAGAGGAACTCTTTCCCAACTCATTCCAACCCATCTTGTCAACCACCATTGGATAGGAGGAAAAAGCCCATTATTGTTATTTATGTTTTTTATTTTTAATTTTAGTTTACTTTTACCATGTTACAATTATTCATAATTATAATTCAAATGTTTATATATTCTTCAACCCCTCATTAAAATTTATCCATCATCCAATTGTTCTATTTCTTTCTCATTCAATAGTGACATATTACGATAAAAAATATTGGGTTACCCCGAGTCTTGGTCTGATAAAGTTATTTTGGAATTCCTTATATTATGTGGTTAATGTTTTATGTTTATTTTGTTTGTAATGGGAATGAGTAACAATGCATGAGTGTTGATATCGTGAACCCAGAAACTGAACTCAAAGTCATTTCTATTATTTTATTGTATTCCTTCCCTCCATTCTATTAGATATATGTTCTTCATATAATATAGTTGATCCATATAGTATATTAAATGGTATATAATGTATCCAAGTCATGGATTATGTCTCTCTCTTTATTGAGGTGTAACATTAAACTAATTTGTAAAAGTATGTGGAATTATGATTTTTAAATGATTTTCATATTTGGAACCACTCAATAAAATAATTTTAATTCATTATTTAGATAACATAAATTAATTGTCAATTATAATTTAAAAAAAATATAATGATGGTAACCAAAAGAGAAACAACAATATACAGGTTCATTATTCACTAATTTAATTTTTTCATTGAATGTCAGTATTATTTTTTAGCTTCAAAAATTAAGTAAAAAATTAAAAAGCAGTAGTTTAATTGAGATTGAAGAAGTTGGTGAATGACTAAAAATTATTATCAAGTGAGACGAACTTGTTCATCCTCTACGATGAATTAGAAGAAGAGATTTTCTTTTTTCCACACCCTATGATATGTGTGCATTAAAACCACCACTATTGTTGTAGAATTATTCAATAATATACTAATTTTTTTATATTTTCACATTTTATATTGATAATTTTTTTTAAAAATTCAATTAATATAAATTTCAATTTTTACTTAAATTATCTAAACTAATATTATTGTGCACTGAATGAATATTCAGAGGTTCTTCCATAATATGAAGAAGAAGTCATAAAGTACTAAATAGATCATGTGAAGCAAAATAAAGAGGGAATATATCTACTAAAATTTCAAATATTAAGTCTAATTGATTATGTCCATGCTAAAAAATAAAAATTTATATTGACCTACATGATGGGTACAAAAATGATATAGATGAATTTGTTAATGATTGTGAAGAAAAATATGATTTCCCAATCTCTTAAAATGAAACCATCATAATGGTGGAAGAAATTTTACCCTGGATCATTGATATTCAATAAAAACTGAAGGAGCTTCTCTACCTGCGATCAACCCCTAAGATCAAAAATCAATACTCACATACAAAAAAAAGTGATTAAACCAGAACCAACAAATGATGATGGTATTTATTAATATTTTTTTCCCATATTTTAGTCAATATTAGTTGTGTATTAATCCTTATCATTTAGAATATTTGTATTTCGTTAATCCATGATTTTCCATATAGTATATGGATGAAAATGAACATGAACCTATTGTGGAAGAAAATGAGATCCATAGAATTACTCAACATGGATGAGAGGAGACCCGTGATGAAATACAAGTAGTTTGACATTAGATATTAAGATAGAGGATAATAATTACTAAAGGGATAATTTATTGGTTTTCCAAATTTATATTCAATTGATGTGAAAATAATAACTTATATTTTCATTGATCAATCAATTTTTTCAGTCCATTTTGATAAAGAATAATATTATATCAAACATAAATCATATGTAGGAACCAAGGAATATGATGTTCCAGACTTCATCCAACACCTACAAAGAACGATGTAACAAATTGGGAGGGGGAGGATATAATGTACACTATAAATTTAATTATCAAAACAAGGGATAGAAAAATGGATAGTTTTAAAATAAACATGTTGTGGTTCATAACGATGAATCACAAAACACCATCAGACATTGGATTATAGCAATTATTGAACTGTGTAGGTAGTATAGAACTAGAGTCCAATTGGGGGATCACACCCAAATATATCTTTTACAAGATTTTTAGTACATTAAATTTCAATTTTTAAAATTTTATATTTAAATTATTTTCATTTCAATTAGCCCGAAATGTATCCCACTCTATTATATCCTTATGAGATTTATAATCATGATACTTTTACATAATTTTGTTTGGTTTCTTTGATAGGTTTTTAATGGTAGAACGCAGTCCCAAATTGTGAAAGAAGATGAAAAATATTCCTTATAATTTAGTATTAACTATTACTATTTATCTTTTAAACACCTTAGATTTTTTTCTAAAACATGTATTGGGATTTAATATTGGAATCACATAACCACACATAGATTAATTATTAACTTGACTTATCTGGGAGAAAAAGTTTCATACACTCTTGTGATTCCATGATTTGGATTTGAATGTTATTAATATTGAATGAATGAAATAGAGAATTGAATTTTTAATGTCAATTATGGATATTGAAATGATGACTCGTGATTTCAAGGAATATAATTAATTCATGGAAATAATTTTAATGTACCATTTTCATGCATTGAATTCATAATATGCATGTGATTTATTTATTATTAGTCATTATATTTGTCGATGACATAAATCATATTTACCATTATTTATAATATTTATACACCATGTAATTCTTATTTATATTGAAAATATTTCTCGAGTAAACATGGGACATGGCACATGATAGATCATGAATTTGATCTTTTAAATGTTACGAATGTAGCAAAATATATTTAAACTGATAAAGGTAGATTTTGATAAACCAAATATAGTCAATATACAATTTTATCAATAATCATTCATTATTCTATTTATGTAATGAAGGAAAATTATATGGTTGATCCACGATAATAATAAATTAATCACATCAATTCCCATAAATACTTATGGTTTTCTTTATTATAATATTAAAACCCATGATATTAAATAGATATAATAAAAATACATCTTATCAAAACCATTAGTAAAGATACATGATTGAAAATATTTTCATCATCGAATTACTCATGAGAATAATTTTGTTTTATATAAATTTTATTATGGCATATCCTGTTGATGTGAGAGAGGGTTTATATTAAAATTTCAATTACTATAAAAAAAAATCCAATATATAACTTTATTGGTGAAATTCAATTAAAAAACAAATAAATCATAATATATATCCATTTATTTCGAATAAAATGTAAATTAATTTTTAATGGGTCATTGAATATATTGATTGGGGAACTTAATCTTTAATCATTTCAATGTGTCCGATACAACATTGAAATATTTGAATTATAATCCCCATGATATAATAACATTATATGAATATTATAATTTTAGTGAAAAGTAATGTTTCATTATATAAAATTAGAAAGGTCATTATATTCACTTTGTAGAAGAATATATGTAGAGAACATAGCATGTGTCTCAAAATAGAAATATAAGATGGAATTACATTGTTGATATGGTAACTGATGAAACATAAGCCCCAAGGAAGATGGATTATATTATGGATTTGTAATTAAATATAAATTTATGAATAATAATTATAGAATATATTAATGAGAAATTTATACAAGTTTTTTGTGAATATAAATAAAGAATATGGAATGTGTCTCAGTAAAGGAAAATTTATTAAGAATTAGCTTCACCGAAATTTTCGTATTTGTTGACTCCCCAAAATATATTAGTAGTCATGGTTCATTTAGAAGAAAATTTTATCTGAGAATATCTTTTACTAAACAGGGTTCACTCTCGATATTCAGTCTTATATTATAGAATTGGGTTCAGTTACTATGGCAAAAAAATATTACTAAACCATGTTCACTATCTGTTCTTTTATTTTCATTCTGAACTGACTTCAGTTTTTTATCCAGCCCCATCAAACTGAATCGATTTCACTAATCCTTTCTACCTTGTCATATTGTACAATTCTAACTATTTATTCTTACCCAATGATAATTAATTTTGTTTATTTAACATTCCATATATATGATACACCTGTGATATATATATTTAACTATTTAATTTATGGTATATATCTGTATCACCCATCATAAAAAACAATACATACATGTGATACACAATAATAATACTTTCAGTACACCTTGAACCATAAATAATATGGGTTTCTAATTTATAATATCATTACACATGAAATTAAATATATACTATAAAAATAAACCTTATCATAAACAATCTAAAAGATAGATGAATGAAAAAATTTCCTCATAAAATAACCACCTGAAATAAATTTTGTTTCAAAAAAAATTTATTATGGCTTATCCTGATGATGTGGGACAGGTTGTATAAGGAAATTTCCATCATAAACATTAAACATTCCAAAAGAGAACATAATTGGAGAACATAGATACAATACCAAATAAGACAAAAATTATATCTATGTAGGTCGTATGATATGGGAATTAATTTTTAAAGGATCATTAAAAACATTTATTAGAAAAATTAATCATGAGACATTTCCAAGTGTCCCAAAAAAATTTAAACATTTGGATTATAATTCCCATTAAATAAAAATATTATATTAATCTTATAATTTCAATAAAATAATTATATTGATTATATAAAATCCCATCATTCATTATATACACAGCATAGATGCATATAGGAGGAAATCATGGAATGTGTCTGTATAATGGATACATAAGACGAAATAACATTGTTTATATGGTATCCTCCGAAACACAAACACCAATAATTATGTATCTTAAAATAGATCTATAATTATCTATAAATTTAATATTTAGAATAATAATATTAAATACTCAGGAGAAATTTATACACATTTTTTAATACTATAGGTGAATAACATGGATTGTGTCATAATGAAGGAAAATTGAGACGAAATTGGTTAACTGGTTTGATAACATTTTAACCATAATAACCATAAAAGAAAGATTATAATCTATTTGTTTAAATAACCAAATAATAAATAAAATAAATTATATAATAAATTATTATATAGTATATCCACCATTAAAAATAAATGAGCATTGGATATGGAATAATTCTTATAGAAATAAAATTTATACTAGAAATCCTTTTACTAATGGAGTAACATTTAAATCATGACCCCCATGAAAGAATGAAATAAATTAAAACCCTGAATAGTATTAAATATAGAAAATTTTGATATAAAATGTTATATAGTAGTATACACACCATGTAAATTTCTTCAATATAGAAAATTTAAAAATAACGCATATTATATATTTGGACACTTTGGTATGTTAAAATCATATGAAAGAATATAATAGATCAAAAATTTTAATATCACGAAAAAGACAATGTTCGTTATAAAACATTTAATAGGGATTTTTATAGGCACAATATAAAAATAAGTTCTGATAACATGGAATGTATCCCAATTAAAAACAATTGACATGCCATTAAATGACTATAATGGTAATGTTTGAAACTTGAACCACATTTAAGGGAAATGATCAAATAGATATATAAATATCAATTAATTTAAGGATACTAATATTATAATAAATTAATAGTAATGATATAAACACTATAGTGTAGTGTAGGTGAATAATATTTTATTTGTCACAATGAAGAAAATATGTGATGAAATCAATTGACCAATTTGATAATAATTGAACCATAAAACATTTACAAGAGAGATCAAAAAATGGATATTTTAATAACCATCAAATTATGAATAATAATCAAAAAATATATTAATGTTATATATATAAATAAAACGAAATTATTTGTTAATATGGAATATTTCTACCTGAAATAGAACTGATACTAGAAATTCACGTATTATATAAGTATCATTAAAATCATGATGCTCCTAAAATAATAATATCAATTAAAACAGTGAATACATTAAAATAAAATAAATTAATGATATAATATTTCATAGTGTAATATGTATCCCTAGAAAAAGAAAATAGGAAAAAGAACATAACATGTCTATAAAATATTTACAATTGATTTCAAATTACATTAACAGTTTAGTATATTTTATTATTTAAAACCAATGAAAGAATAACATCCATTTAAACATTGAAAATAAATTTAAAAAAAATATCCTCATATAAAATATTATAGTAATGTTTTATAAAAAAGAATAATAATTGGTGAATGACTAATAAAACTCTATGAAATAAATGTGAAATTAAAAAACATTTACCTATAGTATTGGAATTATTTTAAAAATTAAAACATCATCTTTTTAGGGAACTGATTTTTTATAAAACCGAATGGATTACATGGTTGTATTTCATCCAAATTGGAGTCTTGTTGGATGAGGCGAAGGATTTTGGTTGGATATTTGGGTAGGGTTTTTCTGAAGTATATGGTATTTATTTTTATAATTATAGGATGATGAGAAGGGTATTTTTAAAAGTAGAAAAAATTCACATTGGGTAATATGTAAAATAATAGTGTTATTACCACGTTTTATATGTTCCGTATAAGTTTAATATAGACCATTATATATAATTATACGTTCAGTGAAAAAATATGATGAAATAATGATTTTTAGAAAATTATTGATGAAATTAATTAAAAATATATCTTCTGGACAAGATGAGACGATGTGTTTCCAATGTGAAAAAATTTAAATGTATGAATAGTTTTTATATTCAATTTTAGTGTAAAATTGTTTCCAAAGACCAATATTGTACTAATTTATGTATAATTGGATAAATTATTCTTCATATCAAAAATATATTGTAATTTTACTATATTAATAAATAAGATGAAAAACTAGTTTTAAATTAAAATTTATTATATATCACTATTTATAAAAAATTAAAACTACCGATAAGTATATAAATAATTATCCATATTAAATATTTACTTTTTTATTTAAATGATGAAGAAATTTTTTTAAAAAAAAAATTATAAAAGTGTAAATAAATAAATTTATAATTGATTCTCTATTAAAAGATAATAAAACAACATTTTATAAAAATATATATTTTTATTCATAAAATTTTGATATATTGTTATATTTTACATTTAAATTATCTTTTATGAAAATAAAAAATATTGAATGAATATATAATATATATATATTATTGAATAAAATACATAAAGAATTGTATTAATAATTTTATATTATCAAAATGGTATTTTTACTTAGGAAAATAGTTTTCCTAGAAAATAATTAGTTCATTTCAATTTGTTCTAACTATCAGATCTTTCTAATTGAGGACCAGATAATAAATTACATATAATTTTTTAATGAGTATTTTCATAATTTAGTAAAAATCATTAATATCTTCTATTACAATGGCTAGAGAATAATTATAAAAATATATTCAAAATAATATTTTATTATAGATTGTAAAAAATTGATGTTTGTGTAAAAAGAGAAAGAAATTAGACTCGGTATTATGTGTTACACATGAAAAAAAAAGTGTTCTGTATACCAAAATCTAATAAAATTGATCTATGTAGTGCATGATTAAATTAATAATTATTATAATAGAATAAACACATATATTTTTTCATAAAAAAATCTATATTCAGTGTTGAAAAATATAAAAATGAATTAATTAATTATATTTTTTACAATATAACAGGATGTAACATTTTAACTCTATTAAAATTAATTCTTCCCCAAAATGTCATTATTCTTATAAACATTTTAATTGAAGAATGTTCATTTCATAAAATAACAAATCATAAAAACTAATACTAAATTTATGTTAAAATTAAAAATTTGTTACTATAATAATTATCCATGGAAACTCATTAATATATTTAATCATGAAATAAATTTTTTGAAAAGTGAAAACGTGTACAAGGAAGGGAAAACGAACCATCATATTACAATGAACAATGATGGAGAATAAGTTTAGGATAATGTCAGTAATCATAAATCCATTAATATGTAAAGATCAATTTTCCCATTTTATTAACGAGAAATGAATGTAATAGGAAATCTGTTTTTGATTCAAAAGAATTTCATTATAGTAATAAAAGTTAGAAAATATCATATACAAACTTGGTTCATAAATCCATCATTATTTTTTATTCATTTCACATGGTTCATCTTCAAATTCCTTAATACCAACTTCATGGATTCTGAAATATGAATAATTTATTATTGTTCATCCACCTTAATATAAACATTCATCATGAATTTAATGTAATAATTATTTATAAAACATAATGAATCTTTAAAAGATCATTTTCTATTCAATTATATTTATTATTATAACCAATAACCATACATCCTTAATGACCATCTTTATGAAATTTTCTGTTTGGAAATCTAATTTAATAATTCCCATACAATCCACAATCTAAAAACAATAAATTTCAATCATCTTTCATTATAATTAATGTCATTGATTAAAACCAAAAATCATAGGGTGAGATAGATTAATCATAGAATAAAACCACATAATCAAGAAAAAATATTTATATTATTCTAAAATCATGAATGAAACTTTTTAATAAATGAATCCTTAGGTATATACATGGAAACATCCATAGAATAATTTATAGAAATATCCTAGTGAATTTCTCTACTATTTTCTCATACTAATTTCAAATTATTTTCGATAGCATTTCTTTATTTCCACTTATAGAAAAATATGCATAAAATATATGAATATTAAATAATTCTATTGAAATATTCATCACATTACAAAAAAATAACATCCCAAGGACCTTAATATTATAGTTTCTAAGGATACAAGGAAAGAATATCTAACTGGGTGAATGAACATCAACTACTACCTTAAAGTCCCACCCCATTTTTTATCATAATTATTACCTTTTTTTCATAACACCTAGAAAAGAATCATAAGAAAATGGCAAACTTAGATACTCATTAATGGTAAAAATGAAGGACATACATAATCATAACATACTAATATGTAAATGTGAAATTTAGTATAATGATGAAAATCTATCCCTGCATGTAAAAGAGCATAAACATGAATCATGTGATAAATATTGGAAATCTGTAAGACATCAATCATAACAGAATAAATAGAATAAACCAAAAAATAATCATTGTAATAAGAAATGGGTTTTAGAATACATGTTAAAATACAAAATTATTCTTATATTTTTCAATGTATAAATTAAAATGGAATCTTTGTAGTATGGTTTCACTACCGATACCATTTTGGTAATCAAGTTTCACTACAAAAAAGGTCTTTTTTAGAAAAGTCATATTATGAACTACTTTCACCGTATTCTAGAAAATTATTACTGAACTAGATTCACATACAATTCCATCCATATATTTAAATCCAGATTTCAATTCTCGTTTCATTACTATCATATAGAACTATTTCCCCTTGTTTTTCTCTATCATATTAAATTGGGATCACTCCTCATTGGAAGCCCTCTAATAATTAACTTAGTTAACCAATCATCCCAAAACATTCATAATAAACTATGTTGACTTCTCATTACATCCCTATCATACTCATGTGATACCATATTTTACCTAATTCAGTGTAGGTTGATATAGGTCCAACCCATCTCATAATAAAATCACACATCAATGTGCCACAAAATGGAAAAACATTCATCATAACATGACTCATAAATAAAATATTGGTTTAATAAATATCATATCATAACAAGTGAAATGAAATGGATACTATAAACCTATAATCCCACCTCATAATGTGGAAATGTGATAAAATTCACAATAATTTCACCATAGAATAACCTATCAATATATGTGTGTTTCGTAATCATTTTATCTTCAAATAATTCATGGGAGGTAAATGAGTATTATAATAAAATATTCATCACAAATATAGTCAATTCAATGAATGAATCCGATTGGTGTCCTTATATCCAATCCTCAATAATTTATAAATCATATCTATTAATTACATCTTATGTAGAAAATAATTTCTGAATGATCTTTTTAAACATATCATGCAGAAAATAATCTTGTATCATTTGAAAGTGTCGTATATGAATTTTAATCATTTCAATCATAGTACCCATGATATAATAACAATACATGAATATTATAATGTCATTAAAATAAATACATTCATTATATAACATTTCATATGGTAATATATACACATCTCATAGGAATATTGGTTTCTAATATTACATGTGTCTTAATGAAGGAAAATTGAGGTGAAATTAAATCAAATATTTTGTATCTTTTGAAATATTAACCCCATTATTGAGAGATAATAATATGGAAATTTATTAATCCATAAAAATAAGAATAATAATTATATAATACATTCCTTATATGTATATACACATCATAGAAGGGTAAAGTCGAATAACATGCCATGTGTCTCAATGAAGGCAAATTAAGAGGAAATTAAAATACCAACTTGATAAATAAAAACAATATAAACCTTTTAAATGTTATAATAAAATTTATAATATAATAATAATAATAATACATTCATTTATATTATTTACACTAAATAATGGAAATGATTTGTTAATGTGACATAAGTCTCACAGATATTAAAGTGAGACATGAAATACATTGAATACTTGATTAATTTTTAAATAGTGGTCACCATGAAAAAACTATTTCAATTAAAACACTTAATATCATAATATAAATTATTTTCATATTCTATATGGTATTATATAAACCTTAACAGATACTATAGGATTATAAATAAATGTGTTTCTCAAATAAGGTAAATTGAGAATAAATTACATTACATATTTCAAAAATTATGATCCATAAAATGCATAAAAGAATAACATGAATTGAATCATATAATATAATTAAATAATAGAAATTTATTAAATAAAATATAATTGGGTATTATATACACATTATAGAATAATTTATGTGGATAACATTGAATGTGTATCATTGAAATAAAATTGATATTGAATTAGTTTACCAATTTTTAACGTTTATACCATAATCCCCATTAAAGAGAGATAAATAAATTGTTATGTGAATATAATTATGTTTAAAAATAATATTAATAGAATAAATTAATGATAATTATATAAAAAAGATTAATAATATAGGATTATATCATGACATGTGTCTCAACCATCCTAATAGATATAAAAATAATTTACCGATTTGGTATTTTTGACCATAAACTCTATGAATGAGATTTCATCAAATGGATATGTAAAAACAAATAATTTTACAAATACAAATATCATAATAGAGTCATGAGTTTTATAAAAATAAAACATATGAATCCAATGGTGTATATAAAATATGTATCAAATAAATGAATGTGAGATTAGAAATACAGTTACTACGAGAGTAACTTTTAAATTGTGATACCTATTAAAGAATAACATTAATTAAAACATTTAATATCACAAAATAATGTAAATTCATGATATAAAATGACATAAGTTATTATATAAACCTCATAAAATATTATATATTCCAAAGATAATATGTTTCTCAAAGAATCAAAATTGAGACAATATTACTTTACAAAATTTATTAAATTTTTATCTCTAAAACAAATTAATGAATATCATCAATTTAAAAATTTAATTTGTTGATATAAGGTAATTTAACAAAATGTTTAATATTGATTTATTTTAACCAAAAAATATGAAAAATTTGTCAATATATTATATATATCACATAAATAAATGTGAGATGCGATAACTCATACATTTTTTTAATTTCCTTGTACAAGTTAAAACCTTTACTTATTCTAGAAAATCATTTTTTTGCACCAAATAAATTACATAGTTATAATAATTCATTATGAGAGGATTTTATGATGAGGTTAAGGATATTGGGAGAATATTATTGTAGTTGTTTTCCATTCTAATAGGGCTTGATATTTTAAAAGAGAGGTGGATGAGAGGGAGCCTTTTATAAGTGGATAAGAAGAATCATTGCTCATTATTGAAAATAATTGTTTTCTCTCCACCATTTACTTGTCTAATACATATTAAAAATCAATATTATAGTATTTAATAGACATAATGGATGAAATTGTTAAAAAAATGATTTTTAGACAACAGTACTGTCATTTTTACATTATAATTTATATGTTTATTCATTAAATGATATCTTTTTTTCATAAATCAGTTGTATTATTTTTTATTATATTCAATAATATTATTTTTAAAAAATATAATTTAAATTTGTAAATATTATAAATTATTATAATTACATGTTTGAAATTTATTTTTTGATATTCTAATAACAGATGTGGCATTATATAAATTATAATTATTAATTTAAATTGGTTGAGAAGTCTATTTTTTAATGTGAAAATGTTTACAGTATTGAAATTTTTTTATATCTGATTACATTGACAACATTGTTACAATGAACTAAATGGAACTAATTTATTTTAAATGGACTATTATCAGAAATTCTAATGAAAAATAAATTTTCTCTATATAAATAAATTTCATGAAAATGTGGGTTTGAATTAAAATTCAGTGTTTTTTATTATTCACTAAAGAAATCTCCTTAGAAAAGTTAAAAAAAATTCCAAAAAATTATATTTTTATATTATTCATTTGTAAATTATTTTCTAATATCATATGAAAATTATAAAAAAATTACCCATTTACATGTTTAATGGGTTCTCCATTAAAATTATTTTAAATTACATTTTACAAAAATACTTCCCCTTTTTCATATTATTGTACTTGTTAATATATTTATTATATAATATATATTGTATGAGTATAAAAAATATTACCTTATATATAGTAAAAAAAATAAATTAAAAATAATAAAAACAATTGGTTTTATTAATTTTATTGCCATTAAATGGTTTTTGAATGTAGAGATATATTTTTTAGATGACAAATATGATTATTTTCAAATTGGAAATACATTTATAAAAATAAATTTTTTGTTATTTAAAAAAACACATTAGGATAATGTGGGAACCAAATATGTAAAACAAAAATTGTACATCTTGACACATATTCAATAGTTAATCAAGACACATATTAAAAATTCAAAATGATTCAACACCACTATAACTGTTGCGTCCACGATAGATCCATAAAGTCATGAAATAGTTATGGAACGCCTGCATCATGGATAGCTTGATGAAATAATTGTGTCTCCGTAACCATCACCTATTGAATCATCATATCCTCATATTTCCACTATGAACATCACCACCATATTCATCGTAGCCAGTGTCACCACATCCTAGGTGAGAACTCTACCAACATCATCAATGACCATCATAATTTTAGCTGGTGAACTTATTAAATTATCACGACTGGGAACACCATTATCCCCTCCAAAATAAACAATCATAATAGAACATCAGAAAAATATGAACATTCATAAATGGAGCAGTTTCCCTCATTGAGACTGATAGTCACTCGAATAGAACCTCATTGAACCTCTTTGAAGTCCCTCACACTATAACAATTTGGAATCTAGAACACGACCATGATGCCAGAACAGGGATAAGAAGGATAGCTCAGATGGGGACCATGCAAAAAATGACATTGATCTCTTTGAATAGTGAACCAATAACAATTATTCATGATGGATCCCAAACACCATATAAATCATTAATTCACATCCATAACATAGAGATAAAACACACATTCACCAAAAAAATGGGAAGAAATACAATTATTAAAAAAATCCAAATACGATGAAATTTCTTAATAAAAGGAAGAAAATAATAAATTTATATAAGATGGAAGCCAGTCAAAGTCCTCGTAAATTAATTTATAAATAATTGGAAAAAAAATTATTGATTTTATATAAATGTGTAAATCATGGTTTCACAATTTCTTAAAACTCTTTCATAACATCGATTATATCATTTGGGTGATTAATAAAATTATATTTTAAAAATATTATTAATAGTCTATTATTCACTGGTAATATACTTTATTATGTGCAACATAAGATATTGAATGAACTTGGTATAGTGTGTAACAAATGCAACACATTGTTTTCCAATTACCATTAGTCAATAAATGTGTTCTTTTTGGTGTAACTCTAACATGGTGTTGTGTATAGTGCATGATAGACTTATTGTTTTAATAAAAAAAGATATATTAATTGTTCAAAATATCAACATGTTTAAATTATAGATAGATAAATTATAATATATTTGGGTGATAAATATCCCATATAGGGATTAACATGAATCCTATGTGATTATTGCTTCAACTAACCCTAAAAATTGGTTTATTCCAATAGTTTATATATATATATATATATTATATCATTTTTGTGCTCATATGAAACTATAACGATTTTTCTTGGTATACTGCTACCCAGTGGAATTTTGGAAGGATTTTTACAAACATTAAGGATGGAGAGGAATAAATTATTTACTACCCCATATTTGACTAATATCTTATCTTAGTAGATATTATAATGGTATAAATTGTGGTTATTTGTAACATATATTTTTTAATTTGTTTGTATTAGTGTTTGGTTATTACACTAACATTTACCTATTGATGTAGTAACATGAAGATCATTTCTAAATTGTGGATAAGTGATATGATGTTTGAGGTATACTATACAATTTTCTATATAACACCCTTTCATTTAAAATATAGAAACTATGTTCAATAGAGTACACTAGATATTAAACCAAGCATAGATGCGAATGTTGTTCAGTCAAATGTCACATTTTGATATTTCCATTACTTTTGTTTTTTATATTGAATACTCTATATTGAATATTCAATTTCTATCTCATTCATGTGAATTGTATTATAAATTTTTTTATAAAAACATATTACATTTAATAATAATAATATTTACTCTTGAAATCATGAAAATAAATTTATATTTTATCATTACTATATTCCTAATGAGTATGGATATGATTTATATCATACTCATGAAAATTATATTAATGAAGACTACATTGATTATCATGTTGATATTTTATAAGGCCCCAGCCTTAAACCTTACTTAATCATGAGTTATCACAAGATTACACGTTGAGAATCTTTTCAGGTTTAGATTTTTAGAGAATTAGATCATAAAACATGCATTACATTCCACATATAAACAAAGTGGTTACTTAAAGATAGTATTCTTCATTCCCATCAATGGAAACATATTTAAAATAATCATGGATTCTTTCTTGACACTTCCTTGACACTATAATCATATCATGTACCATTCCCTTGACCTGTGAAAACCATTTCAAAAAACTTGGGATGAGCATAAAAAGCACAGTAAGGGATATAAAAATATGGAAAGGAAACATGGGTACATATATACATAAGGATGAGATCATAAATTACCCATAAATCATAAGCACTTTAACATACCTCATCAAATCATGAATAAATCATAGAAATCATAAGACATAAAGGTAACTTGAGGCATTCATAACATTCTTACGTAGGGAGTAACCCTCTGGGTTACTTGATGCATTCATAACACTTGCTCCCTATGGTCAAGAATCTGGACCGGTTGTTCCTCATAAGATATGTTCTCTTCTAGCTGAACTACCTCAGGACTGAAAACATGAGATGGATCTGGCATATACTTTCTCAACATTGAAACGTGAAAAACATTGTGTACCTGAGATAAACTCGGAGGTAAAGCCACTCGGTAAGCAACTGATCCAACTCTCTCCAGAATTTCATATGGTCCAATAAACCTTGGACTCAACTTTCCATTCTTACCAAATCACACCACACTTTTAAATGGTGATACCTTGAGAAAAACATGATCACCTACCTCGAAAGATAGATCCTTCCTCCAGTTGTCTGCATAACTCTTCTGCCTACTCTGAGCTGTTCTCATGTGCTTCTGAATTAGCAGAACTTGTTCTGCCATCTCTTCTACCAATTCTAGTCCCATCAACTTCCTTTCACCCACTTCATCCCAGAAAGCTGGAGTTCGACACCGCTTCCCTTATAACGCCTAAAATGGTTCCATCTGTATACTGGAATGAAAACTGTTATTATATAAAAATTAAACCAAAGAAAGATGTTGGTCCCAACATCCCTGATAATCCATCGAACAAGCTTGTATCATATCCTCCAAGGTCTGAATTGTTCATTCTGACTGCCCATCTGATTGAGGATGAAAAGCTCTACTAAAATTTAATTCAGTACCCAACGAATTCTGAAGGCCTTTCCAAAAGTTAGAAGTGAACCTGGGATCACGATCAGATACAATGGAGAGAAGAACTCCATGTAACCTGGCCATCTCTTTAAAATACAAACGGGAATGTTGATCTAGGGAAAAGGATCACGTATAGCAAGAAAATGAGAAGATTTGGTCAAGCGATCAACAATAACCTAGATTGCATTATTACCTCGAGATGTCTTCGGTAATCCCACAACAAATTCCATGGATATATTCTCCCATTTCCACTCTGGCACTGGTAAAGGGTGAAGCATCCCTTTCGGTAACTGCTGATCTACTTTAACCTATTGACATATCAAACACTTCACAGTAAAATCAGCAATATCTCTTTTCATACCATCCCACCAGTAATACTCCCGCAGATCCTTGTACATCTTAGTACTTCCATGATGAACTGAAAACGGAGAACTATGAGCTTCACATAACAACTCTCTCTTCAACTGTGAATCACAAGGAACGCACAATCTCTTCCCAAATCTCAAAACACAATCATTATCAATGTTGAATTCAGGAAACTTACCTTTCTGAACCAGCTCTACCTTTTTCTGCAACTCACTGTCTTTCTTCTGTGCTTGCTTGATTCAATCTTATAGAGATGATCTCACTGATACCTGAAACAAAACAAAAGAACTTCCTGCACCAACAACTTCTATGCCAATGTTTATCAAATCCTTAACCAAAGGATCACGTTCCAAACACAACATTGCTAATGAAGCATTACTTTTTCGACTCAAAGCATCAGCCACATTATTTGCTTTTCCAGGATGGTAATGAATTGTACAATCATAATCCTTGATTAATTCCAGCAATCTCCTCTGTCTCATGTTTAACTATTTCTGAGTGAATATATACATTAAACATTATTGATCAGTATATATTTCACACTTTACTCCATAGAAACGATGGAACCAAATTTTTAAAGCGAAAACAACAGCAGCTAATTCCAAATCATGTGTAGGGTAATTTATCTCACGAGTTTTCAAATGTCATGAAGCATAATCAATTACCTAGTCATTCTGCATTAGGACTTAACCAAGTCCTTTCAATGAAGCATCACTGTATATAACAAACTCACCATTCCTAGAAGGTAGTGCCAAAACTGGATCATTCACCAATCTTTTTTTCAATTCCTGAAAACAATCATTACATTCTTTTGTCCTGATAAACTTAACACCCTTCCGAGTTAGCTTAGTCATTGGACTAGATAACCATGAAAAATTTCTAACAAACCTTCGGTAATTTCCCTCCATACTAAGGAATCTACGAATCTCCGTTACATTGGTGGGTCTTGGCAATTCTTCCACAACTTTTACTTTTGCAGGATCAAGAGTTATTCCATGTTTAGAAACAATATGACCAAGGAATGAAATTTTTTGAAACCAAAACTCACACTTGATAAATTTTTCATACAGTTTCTTTTCTTTTAAGGGTTGCAAGATAACCCTTAAATGTATTTCATGCTTCTCTTTACTTTTAGAAAACACCAAAATATCATCAATAAAAACAAAAAACATTTTTCACCTGAGTCAACTGAGCCATCACTACAACAAACAATTTAGTTCTGATTCTGACCATCTCAGGATACTGATTCAGAAGGTTATTTCCTTCTGCATGCCTTCCTATAACTGCTTCCTTGTTTCCTCTAAGGAAAACCATTCTGAAAAAACATGTCTTAGATAAGGCAACATGGTAATCTTCAAATGTTATATCATTTCAATTTGTCCATAAAAAAATATTTTTTTATAATCATTTAATATAATTCTAACTCCTAAGGTTATCTAAACCGACCTTTGATACCAACTATAATGCCCCAGCCTTAAACCTTACTTAATCTTGAGTTATCACTAGATTACACATTGAGGATCTTTTCAGGTTTAGAGTTTTAGGGAATTAGGTCATAAAACATGCATTACATTCCACATATAAACAAAGTGGTTACATAAAAATAGTATTCATCATTCCCATCAATGGAAACATATTTAAAATAAACATGGATTCTTTCTTGACACATCCTTGACACTATCATCATATCATGTACCTTTCCCTTGACCCGTGAAAAACATTTCAAAAAACTTGGGATGAACATAAAATGGTCAGTAAGGGATATAAAAATATGGAACGGAAACATGGGTACATATATACATAAGGATGAGATCATACATTACCCATAAAACATAATCACTTTAACATACCTCATAAAATCATGAATAAATCATAGAAATCATAAGACATAAAGGTAACTTGAGGAATTCATAACATTCTTACATAGAGAGTAACCCTCTTGGTTACGTTTGGAATACCCATCACAGTATATTCTCTAAATCTATTCAGAGAAACCTTAACGTTTCACTCCTTCTCATTACCCAATACATTGGAGAGCTATATCGGGCTCACCCGCCCTTAGTCTATCACGGAACCACCCGTCTTCATAATAATTCCCAAGAACCTCAACATAATTGTATAACATAAAACATGCATAAAGGAAACATAACATTTCCACATTTCAATCACAAGATACCAATACAACACATTGATATAAAAACATTATGAAAACCATTTTCAATACCAAAATAAAATATAATTAAAACATGGTATTTATTTTTCTTTTAAAAAGAATGTATGGCTTGTAGAGGAAGCCGAAACTCAAATAACGGTCACGGCGGCAGAGAAGTCGTTGTCGCCGCATACGTACGACCAAAACATTCCCTTTCTTGTTTAGTAAAATGACTCGTATAAAAAAGATTCCTTTTGGATAAACGTAAAAGTATATGGGGTTTATACACCGTATAAAAGAAGGTTGTGTATAAAACAAAATATGCCTCAATAAAAGGAGATTGAGACGAAGTCCCATACCTCGTATCTGACATGACCCGACCGTTCTTTAATCTCCTGAATAATAAACTTGGGTTAATCTCTACTTTCTTAAGAACCTTTTTCAAATTCATTATTCCTTTTTTACCATGTTATGAACATCCTGTAATCATTTAAGTTAATAATGTTCATTTTGTCGGTATTTGGTTCTTAAGTCAAAAATAGACTTCTTACACTTACATGTTGTTAATTTGGTCAAAGGTTCATTATATCCAGAATGATACTAATTATTTGGATAAAATATATATCATATATATTCATCATATACATGTATTTATAATATTACATCACATTTACAGGTAAGAAATGAAATGAACCGTTCATGGAGACGGTAAGTCGTACGTACGCATGAACGCTACTTCCATTTCTATTTCGTATTTTCAGGAATGGAATCATAATGATATACGAATATATTATAATTCCAGTATAATAACATATATAATATCATTAACTTTATCCTTTACACATCCCACATATGGTATTAACGAATCAAATCACTTTCAGGGGGCGGTAGTCCGCAAATCCTAAAATGAAGATATCGTGTTTACCCATAATGGAAAAAATAATGATATGCCATAAATGAAATATACAGAAGCTTAAGGAAAGAATAAAAATATTATATATCATATATAGAAATAGTTACATCATAATGGCCACCTTTTAAGGTGTTAAATGAGTATTGAACAATCATCGTTTCGGGAGGCCGAATTTCGCCGTCCACAGAAACCGTATGTTCTTTAACCATTTGATGTAGTTTTGTGATAGTTTATCTCGAATAAAACTTATAATAACATCCTAGTATATTGAATATACTGGTGTTGTTACAAAAGAAGTAAATAAAAAGAGTTTAGGGGGTTGGAGAAGAAAAATAAAACAAATGAACATGAGAGAATGAATTACCTTTAAAAGTGTAACTCCTTTTGATTTGAGCCTAAAGGCTTCCTTTGAAAGGATTCTGCCCAAAGGGAATCCTCTAGGATGAGGAGAGGGATGTGGAGAGAGTAAATGGGCAGGGGATGGCCGAGACAAAGGCTTGAGAACTGTGTGAAATGAGGTAGAGTTGGGGGCCTTTTATAAGAGGAGAGGAGGGGCACTTTTGGAAATCATGAAACAATTATTTTGTTTTCAATAGTTTTTCGAATTTCTAAGGTCCCACATTAATATATTTCTAATATAATATTATAAGGCTTCTAAATATTCCCATCCAATAGTTTTTGGACAAGTGTAGGTCTTAGATTTTATATTATCCTGTCATTTTATTTAAACTGTTTATTAATGAGGTCATCGTTGCATCATCATGATGTCATAATTAAATTAATTAATTTAATGTATAAAAATTAAAAAAAAAATCCTTATGTAGGAAAGATTTTTATCTTTACAAATAGTATTTATACACAAAATTATTATTAGTTTAACCCCATCTAAAAATTGATTTCGTAAAACATATGATTTTGTGTAATTTTTTCTTTTACATTAAATAAAAAGTTATTTATGTCATTTCCCAACCAAAGTGGTTCCATGGAGTTCCCAAGTTGACCCATGGCTTGTCTTGGTCGGCCATGACACAAAAAATGAGGGTAGGACATGTTTCAAGCTCATATCATTTTAATAAAGCATTATTTTTACCTTAAACTACACTAATTACCTCTAATCGTGATTAAGGACTTAAAAGTTACTATTCACCTAAAAATTATTTTAATCTCATTGAACCACATTTTACTTCTTAATAAAAACCATGTATGTAGGATATTTCAAAATCAAATCACAACGATGGAAAAATTTCATTTAAACGGAAAATCGGTTTTTATAAGTACCACTTAGTGGTTTCACTATTCATCAAAAATTGAAGTTTTTCAGAAAATTACCAAAAATTCACCCAAAGCTATATTTGATATTTAGAATTCAAAAATGAAGTCTATTTTACAAAATTCAATACATATAAGTCACATTAATTAATTTACTAATTAATTCCCGCTGTCAGAGCAAATATCGTGTATTTATAAAACAATAATTATCAAAAGATTGGCACCAGTTTAAGTCTAATTACAAAGTGAAATTGATTCCAATGACCATCATTGGATTAAATGGTAAAAATATATTCAGATTACACATTAAGACCAATTAAAAAGATAATCTAATCATATAAATAAATTATATTAAGAAGCAGTTTTGATGTAAAATGCAGTATTTGTCACTATTCATTAAAAAATGAACATTGTCAGAAAAATACCAAAAATTTATCCAATGTAAAATTTAATGTCCCAATCATAATTAATATGTTTATTTTGACAAATATAAATTATAAAATTTTCAAAATATTTATTTAAAAAGGGTTTGCCATCAAAAGGTAGTAAAACAATCTTTTAAAAATATTAGTGTATTCCATGCATAAGATTGGATTTATTTTCATTTAATGCCTCTAAAACACTATCTAGTTCATTAATAGACATAGATAAAAATAACTATTATTCATTACTTACTTGGGATGTTACATCCTCCCCCCCCCCTTTAGAAAATTGCATCCCTGTAATTTATTTATTTATCAAATAAATGAGGGTACTTATCCCTCATTGCATTTTCAGATTCCCATGTTGCCTCTTCCATCATGTGGTTTTTCCACAAAACCTTTAAATTCTTAATCACATTATTCCGTAACACTTGCTTCCTATGGTCAAGAATCTGGACCGGTTGTTCCTCATAAGATAGGTTCTCTTCCAACTGAACTACCTCTGGACTCAAAACATGAGATGGATCTGGCATATACATTCTCAACATCGAAACGTGAAAAACATTGTGTACCTGAGATAAACTCGGAGGTAAAGCCACTCGGTAAGCAACTGATCCAACTCTCTCTAGAATTTCATATTGTCCAATAAACCTTGGACTCAACATTACTTTCTTACCAAATCGCATCACACTTTTCCATGGTGATACTTTGAGAAAAACACGATCACCTTCCTCGAATGATAGATCCTTCCTCCAGTTGTCTGCATAACTTATCTGCCTACTCTGAACTGTTCGCATTGCTTCCGAATCAGCTGAACTTGTTCTGCCATCTCTTCTACCAATTATGGTCCCATCAACTTCCTTTCACCCACTTCATCCCAGAAAGCTGGAGTTTGACACCGCTTCCCATATAACGCCTAAAATGGTGCCATATGTATACTAGAATGAATGCTGTTATTATATGAAAATTCAACCAAAGAAAGATGTTGGTCCCAACTTCCCTGATAATCCATCGAACAAGCTTGTAGCATATCATCCAAGGACTGAATTTTTCATTCTGACTGCCCATCTGATTGAGGATGAAAAGCTCTACTAAAATTTAATTCAGTACCCACCGACTTCTGAAGGCCTTTCCAAAAGTTATAAGTGAACCTGGGATCACGATCAGATACAATGGAGAGGGGAACTCCATGTAACCTAACTATATCTTTAAGATACAAACGGGAAAGTTGATCCAGGGAAAATGTATCTCGTATAGCATGGAAATGAGCAGATTTGGTCAAGCGATCAACAATAACCCTGATTGCATTATTACCTCGAGATGTCTTCGGTAATCCCAAAATAAAGTCCATGGATATATTCTCCCATTTCCACTCTGGCACTGGTAAAGGCTGAAGCATCCCTTTCGGTTACTGCCGCTCTGCTTTAACCTATTTACATATCAAACAATTCACAGTAAAATCAGCAATATCTCTTTTCATTCCATCCCACCAGTAATTCTCCCGTAGATCCTTGTACATCTTAGTAATGCCATGATGAACTGAAAACGGAGAACTATGAGCTTCACATAAGAACTCTCTCTTCAACTGTGAATCATAAGGAATACACAATCTCTTCCCAAATCTCAAAACACAATCATTATCAATGTTGAATTCATGGAACTTACCTTTCTGAACCAGCTCTACCTTTTTCTGCAACTCACTGTCTTAATTCTGTGCTTGCTTGATTCTATCTGACAGAGATGACCTCACTGATACCTGAAACAAAACAGAAGAACTTCTTGCACCAACAACTTCAATGCCAAAGTTTATCAAATCCTTAACCAAAGGATCACGTTCCAAACGCAACATTGCTAATGAAGCATTACTTTTTCGACTCAAAGAATCAGCCACTTTATTTGCTTTTCATGGATGGTAATGAATTGTACAATCATAATCCTTGATTAATTCCAGCCATCTCCCCTGTCTCATGTTTAACTCTTTCTGAGTGAATATATACTTTAAACTTTTGTGATCAGTATATATTTCACACTTAGCTCCATATAAATGATGCTCCAAATTTTTAAAGAGAAAACAACAGCAGATAATTTCAAATCATGTGTAGGGTAATTTACCTCAAGAGTTTTCAACTGTCGTGAATTATACGCAATTACCTGATCATTCTGCATTAGGACACAATCAAGTCCTTTCAATGAAGCATCACTGTATATAACAAACTCACCATTCCTAGAAGGTAGTGCCAAAACTGGAGCATTCACCAATATTTTTTTCAATTCCTGAAAACAATCATCACATTCTTTTGTCCAGATAAACTTAACACCCTTCCGAGCTAGCTTAGTCATTGGACTAGATAACCATGAAAAATTTCTAACAAACCTTCGGTAATATCCTGCCAAACCAAGGAAGCTACGAATCTCTGTTACATTTGTGGGTCTTGGCCATTCTTCCACAACATTTGTTTTTTCAGGATCAACAGTTATACCATGTTTAGAAACAATATGACCAAGGAAAGAAATTTGTTGCAACCAAAACTCACACTTGCTGAATTTTCCATACAGTTTCTTTTCTTTTAAGGTTTGCAAGATAACCCTTAAATGTCTTTCATGCTCCTCTTTACTTTTAGAAAACACCAAAATATCATCAATAAAAACAAAAAACATTTTTCACCTGAGTCAACTGAGCCATCACTGCAACAAACTATTTAGTTCTGATTCTGACCATCTCAGGATACTGATTCAGAAGGTTATTTCCTTCTGCATGCCTTCCTATAACTGCTTCCTTGTTTCCTCTAAGGAAAACCATTTTGAACAAACATGTCTTAGATGAAGCAACATGGTAATCTTCAAATGTTATATCATTTGAATTTGAACAAAAAAAAATATTTTTGGATAATCATTTAACAGAATTCTAACTCCTAAAGTTATCTAAACCGACCTTTGATACCAACTATAAGGCCCTATCCTTAAACCTTACTTAATCTTGAGTTATCATAAGATTACATGTCGAGGATCTTTTCAGGTTTAGAGTTTAAGAGAATTAGATCATAAAATTTCCATTACATTCCACATATAAACAAAGTGGTTACATAAAGATAGTATTCTTCATTCCCATCAATGGAAACATATTTAAAATAAACATGGATTCTTTCTTGACACTTCCTTGACACTATCATCACATCATGTACCATTCCCTTGACCTGTGAAAAACATTTCAAAAAACTTGGGATGAGCATAAAAAGGTCAGTAAGGGATATAAAAATATGGAAAGGAATCATGGGTACATATATACACAAGGATGAGATCATACATTACCCATAAAACATAATCAATTTAACATACCTCATCAAATCATGAATAAATCATAGAAATCATAAGACATAAAGGTATCTTGAGGAATTCATAACATTCTTACGTAGGGAGTAACCCTCTTGGTTACGTTTGGAATACCCATCACAGTATATTCCCTAAATCTCTTCGGAGAACCCTTAACGTTTCACTCCTTTGCGTTACCCAATGCATTGAAGAGCTATATCGGGCTCACCCGCCCTTAGTCAATCACTGAACCACCCGTCTTCATAATAATGCCCAAGAACCTCAACATAATCGTATCACATAAAACATGCATAAAGAAAACATAACATTTCCACCTTTCAATCAAAAGATATTGATACAACACATTGATATAAAAACATAATGAAAACCATTTTCAATACCAAAATAAAAGAAAATTAAAACATGGTATTTATTTTTCTTTTAAAAAGAAGTTATGGCTTGTAGAGGAAGCCGAAACTCAAATAACGGTCACGGCGGCGGAGAAGTAATTGTCGGCGCATACGTATGACAAAAACATTCCCTTCTGTCATTTAGTAAAATGATTCGTATAAAAAAGACTCCTTTTGGATAAACGTAAAAGTCAAAGGGGTTTATACACCGTATAAAAGAAGGTTGTGTATAAAACAAAATATTCCTCAATGAAAGGAGATTGAGACGAAGTCCCATACCTCATATCTGACTTGACCCAACCGTTCTTTAATCTCCTGAATAATAAACTTGAGTTAATCTATACTTTCTTAAGAACCTTTTTCAAATTCATTATTCCTTTTATACCATGTTATGAACATCATGTAATCATTTAAGTTAATAATGTTCATTTTGTCGGTATTTGGTTCTTAAGTCAAAAATAGACTTCATATACTTACATGTTGTTAATTTGGTCATGGTTTCGTTATATCCAGAATGATATTAATGATTTGGATAACTTATATATCATATATATTCATCATATACATGTATTTATAATATTACATCACATTTAGTGGTAAGAAATGAAATGCACCGTTCATGGAGACGGTAAGGCGTACGTACGCATGAACGCTACTTCTATTTCTATTTCGTATTTTCTAGAATGGAATCATAATGATATAAGAGTATATTATAATTCCAGTATAATAAAATATATAATATCATTAACTTTATCCTTTACACATCCCACATATGGTATTAACGAATCAAATCACTTTCAGGGGGCGGTAGTCCGCACGTACTAAAATGAAGATATCGTGTTTATCCATAATGGAAACAATAATGGTATGCCATAAATGAAAAACACAGAATCTCAAGGAAAGAATAAACATATTATATATCATATATAAAAATAGTGACATCATAATGGCCACCTTTTAAGGTGTTAAATTAGTATTGAACAATCATCGTTTCGGGAGGCAGAATTTCGCCATCCACGGAAACTGTATGTTCTTTAACCATTTGATGTAGTTGTGTGAGAGTGTAGCTCGAATAAATCTTATAACAACATCCTAGTATATTTAAGATATTGGTTTTGTTACAAAAGAAGTAAATAAAAAGAGTTTAGGTGGTTGGAGAAGCAAAATAAACCAAATGAACATGTGAGAATGAATTACCTTTAAAAGTGTAACTCCTTTTGATTTGAGACTAAAGGCTTCCTTTGAAAGGATTATGCCCAAAGTGAATCCTATAGGATTAGGAGAGGGATGTTGAGAGAGTAAATGGACTGGGGATGGCCGAGCCAAAGGCTTGAGGAGTGTGTGAAATGAGGTAGAGGTGGGGGCCTTTTATAAGAGGAGAGGAGGGGCACTATTGGAAATCATGAAACTATTATTTTATTTTCAAAAGTTTTTCGAATTTCTAAGGTCACACATTGATATATTTCGATTCTAAGGTGATAAGGCTTAGATAAATTCACATCCAATAGTTTTTGGACAAGTGTAGGTCTTAGATGTTATATTATCGTTTCATTTTATTTAAACTGTTCATTAATGAGGTCATCGTTGCATCATCATGATGTCATAATTAAATTAATTTATTTAATGTCTAAAAATTATATAAAAAAATCCTGATGTAGGAAATATATTTATCATTCCAAATAGTATTTATAGACAAAATTATGATTAGTATAACCCCTTCTAAAAATTGTTTTTGTAAAACATATGATGTTTGTGTCATTTTTACTTTTACATTAAATAAAAAGTTATTTATGTCATTTTCAACCAAAGTGGCTACATGGGGTCCCCAAGTTGACCCATGTATTGTTTTGGTAGGCCATTACACAAAAAATGAGGGTAGGATATGTGTAAAGCTCATCTCATTTTATTAAAGCATTATTTTTACCTTAAACTACACTAATTACCTCTAATCGCGATTAAGGACTTAAAAGTTACTATTCACCAAAAAATTATTTTAATCTCATTGAACCAAATTTTACTTCTTAATGACAACTATGTATGTCAGATTTTTGAAAATCAAAACACAACGACGAAAAAATTTCATTTAAATGGAAAATCAGTTTTTATAAGTACCACATAGTGGTTTCACTATTCATCAAAAATTGAAGTTTTTCAGAAAATTACCAAAACTTCACCCTAAGCTATATTTTATATTACGAATTCAAAAATGAAGTATATTTTACAAAATTCAAAACATATATGTCACATTAATTAATTTTCTAATTAATTCCCGTTGTCAGAGCAAATGACGTGTTTTTATAAAACAATAAGTACCAAAAGATGGACACCAGTTTAAGTCTAATTTCAAAGTGAAATTGATTCAATGTACTCCATTGGATTAAATGGTAAAAATATATTCATATTACACATTAATACCAATTCAAAAGATAATCTAATCATATAAATAAATTAGATTAAGAAATAGTTTTGATGTAAAATGCAGTATTTTCACTATTCATTAAAAAATGAACATTGTCAGAAAAATACCAAAAATTTATCCAATGTAAAATTCAATTTCCCAATAATAATGAATATGTTTATTTTGACAAATATAGATTATAAACTTTTCAAAATATGGATTTAAAAAGGGTTTTCCATCAAAAGGCAGTAAAACAATCTTTTAAGAATATTAGTGTATTCAATGCATAAGATTGGATTTATTTTAATTTTGAGCCTCAAAAACACTATCTAGTTCATTAATAGACATAGATAAAAATATTTTTTATTCATTATTTACATGGGATGTTACATATTGGATATGATTAATATCAAACACATCAATCTAAAAATGATTAACAATGATTATATACATTATTTTTGAAGAATAATATATTCAAATTATTTTAAATATGGTATCAATATAAACCATACTAACCCTAATTAAATTTAACATCTAATTCGTTTTCAATTATTTTCCATTCATAGAAAAAATGATCGTAATGTAATAAAATCAATTCAATATAAACGATTATGTGAATTCAATTAACATATAAAAATTGGAATTATATGTATCTTGGTCCTCTAGATAATCTCAGAGAATATACGACTATAAGTGTTCCGGATGACAATTAGGGGAATTCTAATGAATATAATTTCATTTGATCATTATGTGACACATGCTACACCTGAATGCATAAGAACAAGTTTGAAGGAGACATAAAGACACTGTGAGAGATATTTAGTGAATTTTGTAATGTATGAAATATATCTTATATTTACACAAGTGAACTATCTATTCCTTTTCCATGTAATATTATAGTTTTTTTCTTTGGGTGATTCTCTTTCTTTATGGTCGAGGGATTTCGAATATATGAATATAGTAGTGTTGATCACCTTATTGATTAATGACATTTATAAATATTAAAATATACCAATAATTATATCAAAGTATTACAATGTTGTTGGTATGACAAACACTCTTCAATGTATAAACCATGGGACCACTATCCTAGGTTATTATATACCCGTCTATTTGGGTTAAAATAAATCAATATAAATTTTCATTTTTTTTGAGATAACATTATAATAGTAAGTGAATTTTTTTTATTTTTGTTTTTCTTGTATTTATTTTATCGTTATAACATTATTACAATAATTTTTTATTACTATGTGAATACTATTTTATTGGTTACAATTAAAAAAATATCTACGACTATTATGTGATATGATTTGTGATATAATAATTATTTCCTGATTTGTGGTATTATAATAATGTTATAATCAACATGATTATGATATATTTATAATATGAATCGAGGAACATAATATTTTTTGTGTATATGCATAAGTGTTTATTTTAAATTCCTTAGATTAAACTCATTTAATCAAAATTTAATTTATTCTTCAATAATTGATTTGTACAAAATATTTACCCCCTTAGTTATTTATCCATCTATAAATACATTTTGATTGAAAAAAATTTCTGAGAGGGTGGTTTTAACTATTTATCGTCAACCATTATTTTTTAAAATTTTAGTTATTTTTAGTATGAAATATTTATTTGAGAACATATGCTATATTATTGGTTATTGGTGGAAATATTTTTTTTTCTGTTTTATATAAAATTTGGAAGCACTCAATTTTGGATAAATATATATCATTAATCCATTTAGATAACCAATTTTTAATGCAACTAGTTGTGAATTTTAATGTAATAGAATATAAAAATTCATTATATATACTATAGTTCAAAAAATATTCATGTTAACTGGAGTATAAAAAATTCCGGATAAGGGTGTAACTTATTTTTTAAATAAAGAGTATAAAATATATCAATTTAATTAAATGATAAGGAATAACATAATATATTATATTAAATGAAGTATTTATAGTTGTATTTCTTATTGTGAATCATGTAATAATATTTCGAATAAGTTAGAGATTTCTCATTTGGTTCATCTAATGTGCTTGATACTAGAAGAGATATATGAGGTGATGATGATAATGTTATATAATTTCATTGTGAAGAAGCTATTATTAAGCTACAATAATGGTTTATAACAATTGTTAATAGTTTACATGATCCGGGTGAAAATGTAATAGAGGATGAAATTATTGATTAAAACATTATATACATCATTCCCAATGAATCAAAATCAAAATGAATATTATTCTATGAATATAACAAGATTACAAATCATAAAATTGAAAGTTATTTAGTCCTCTTTTACCGTATATATTTTTCGTAAAATGTCATGTTGGTAAAACAATCAAAAATGTTTGTAGTTTATTTTTACATTTGCCTGAAATATGATAAATGAGAAATCTTCTATGAATTTTGTTAGGATAATAGAGAAAAATGATAATATTGTATTAAAATATAATGAATCATGGAGTGATGCTATAAGAGATAATTATAATCATTCGTCAAAAAATTAATTTTTTTTCTAAGGAATATTGTTCACTCTTGTATAATACTATCTTAAAATGAATATCTTATAGAAATAATACATACATCTAATTCATTGAAAAATATTTCATTGAATGAAAACAATGATGTTGAAAAAAATTATATATCCTTGGATGAATGAAGGATTTTTACAAATAGTAAGGTTGGAGAGGAATAAATTATTTACTACCCCATATTTAACAAATCTCGTATCTTAGTAGATATTATAATGGTATAAATGGTGGTTATCTGTAACATATATTTTTTAATTTGTTTGTATTAGTGTTTGGTTATTACCCTGACATTTACCTATCGATGTAGTAACATGAAGATCATTTCTAAATTGTGGATAAGTGATATGATGTTTGAAGGTATACTATACAATGTTTGATATAACACACTTACATTTAAAATATAGAAACTATGTTCAATAGAGAATACTAGATATAAAACGAAGCATAGATGCGAATGTTGTTCAGTCAAATGTCACATTTTGATATTTCCATTACTTTTGTTTTTAATATTGAATACTCTATATTGAATATTCAATTTCTATCTCATTCATGTGAATTGTATTATAACAATTTTTTATAATAACATATTACATTTTACCATAATAATATTTACTCTTTTGAAATCCTGAAAATAAATTTATATTTTATCATTACTATATTCCTAATGAGTATGGATATGATATATATCATACTCAGGTAAATTATATTAATGAAGACTACATTGATTATCATATTTATATTGGATATGAATAATATCAAACACATAAATCTAAAAATGATTAACAATGATTATATAAATTATTTTTGAAGAATAATATATTTATAATTGTTTTAAATATGGTATCAATATAAACCATACTAACCCTCATAAAATTTATCTTCTAATGCGGTTTCATTTATTTTCCATTCATGGAAAACATGATCGTAATGTAATAAAATCAATTCAATATAAACGATTGTGGGAATTCAATTAACATATAAAAATTGGAATTATATGTATCTTGGTCGTCTAGATTATCTCATAGAATATGCGACTATAAGTGTTTAGGATGACAATTAGGGGAATATCATTTGATCATTATGTGACTCATGCTACACCTAAATGCATATGAACAAGTTTGAAGGAGACATAGAGACACCGTGAGAGATATTTAGTGAATTTTGTAATGTATGAAATATATATTATATTTACACAAGTGAACTATCTATTCCTTTTCCATGTAATATTATAGTTTTTTTCTTTAGGTGATTCTCTTTTTTTATGGTCGAGGGATTTCGAATATATGAATATAGTTGTATTGATCACCTTATTGATTAATGAAATTTATAAATATTAAAATATACCAATAATTATATCGAAGAATTACAATGTTGTTGGTATGATAAACACTCTTCAATGTATAAATCATGGGACCACTATCCTAGGTTATTATATACCCGTCTGTTTGGATTAAAATAATTCAATATAAATTTTCCTGTTTTTTTAGATAACATTATAATAGTAAGTGAATTTTTTGTATTTTCCTTTTTCTTGTATTTATTTTATCGTCATAACATTATTAAAATAATTTTTTATTACTATGTCAATACTATTTTATTGGTTACAATTAAAAAAATCTACGAGTATTATGTGATATACTTTGTGATATAATAATTATTTCCTGATTTGTGGTATTATAAAAATATTAGAATCAACATGATTATGATATATTTATAATATGAACCGAGGAACATAAAAAATTTGTGTATATACATAAGTGTTAATTTTAAATTCCTTATATTAAACCCATTTAATCTAAATTTAATGTATGGTTCAATAATTGATTTGTACTAAATATTTACCCACTCAGTTATTTGACCATCTATATATACATTTTGATAGAAAAAGTTTTCTAAGAGGTTGGTTTTAACTAATTATCGTCAACCATTATTTTTTAAAATTTTAGTTATTTTTTAGTATGAAATATTTGTTTATGAATATATACTATATTATTGGTTATTGGTGGAAATATTTTTTTTCTGTTTTATATAAAATTTGGAAGCACTCAATTTTGGATAAATTTATATCATTAATCCATTTAGATAACCAATTTTTAATGCAACTAGTTATGAATTTTAATGTAATAGAATATAAAAATTCATTATATATACTCGAGTTCAAAAAATATTCATGTTGACTGGAGTATAAAAAATTCCTGATAAAGACGTAACTTCTTTTTTAAATAAAGAGTATAAAATGTATCAATTTAATTAAATGATAAGTAATAACATAATATATTATATTAAATGAAATATTTATAGTTGTATTTCTTCTTGTGAATAATGTAATAATATTTCGAATAAGTTAGAGATTTCTCATTGGGTTCATCTAATGTGGTTTATACTAGAAGAGATATATGAGGTGATGATGATAATGTTATATAATTTACTTATGAAGAAGCTATTATTAAGCTACAATAATGGTTTATAACAATTGTTAATAATTTACATGATCTGGGTGAAAATGGAATAGAGGATGAAATTATTGATTAAAACATTATATACATCATTCCTAATGAATAAAAATCAATGTGAACATTATTCTATGAATATAGGAAGATTACAAATCATACACATGAATGTTATTTAGTCCTGTTTTACCGTATATATTTTTCGTAGAAATTCATGTTGGAAAAACAATGAAAAATATTTGTAGTTTATTTTTAAATATGCATGAAATCTGAAAAATGAGCAATCTTCTATGAATTTTGTTACGATAATAATGAAAAATGATATTGTTCAATCGAATTTATGTTATTCAAAACATGATGAGAACATGTTACCAAATCATGCTCTAAGGATGATTAATATTATTGGTAAAAATTATTCATTAATGTTATATGAGAAAAAATAAATGAATAAAATGACTATGAAGTTACATGTTTGTGGATGAAAGAGATCTAGAAAAATTGGACTAGATTATCCAAAACACAAAAGAACGTCATAAAGGAATGTCAATTTCATAAAAATTAGTAAAATAAATACAATGAAAAATGAAATATTGTATTAAAATCTAATGAATCATGGAGTGATGCTATAAGAGATAATTATAATGATTCGTTAAAAAATGAATTTTTTTTACTAAGGAATATTGTTAACTCTTGTATAATAACCTCTTAAAATGAATATCTTATAGAAATAATACATACATCTAATTCATTGGAAAATATTTCGTTGAATGAAAATAATGCTGTTGAAAAAAATTATATATCCTTGGATGAATGAAGTTCCTCTTTATAAGATAATAGTTTTCCCTCATTTGATTATCTATCGAGATTTTCTAAATATCATGAAAACTAAAACTCGAATGTCAATATGATACATTGGAAAAAAATGACCCAAATACATATTTTCAATAAAATTATAACATGATTAAAAAGATATTTCTATGAAATATTTTTATATTGAGTATATTTTATTTGTGAGAAAAAAATTTAATTAATAATTTATTTTGAAATTACTATTCGATGGGATAAGGATTTATTTATAAAATTAATTTCGGAAATATTTTCATTAATGTTACTATTATAAAACAATACTTCACGAAAATAAATTTTTATTAAAATATATAAACAACTTTATTCTTATGGAATATATAACATAATGGATTATTATCTTCTATATACTATTTTATGTGGCAATTATTTTGTTCCTAAATGATTTCTGATTTATACTAAATTTCAACATGAATGTAACTGTAAAAACATTCATTAAATAATGTTTAATCCTTATGATATCACATTTATTTAAAAAAACAAATTTGGATCCCCTAAATTTTATTTTCAATCATTTATTTATGTAATATAATTTTTGTTCTGAATGTATAATTATTTTGTTTTCTAGAAAAAAAATTATCTATCGAAAAAATATAATACAAAGTTTCTATATTCTGCATGTTCAAATATTATGAATGGTAATGATTCCTTATTTGAATATTTTATCAAAATGAAAAGTTGATGAGTAACATTCATATATATTTCTCAAGGAATGATTAATGGTATATGTAATCTTTTTCGAATTATAAGTGATTTATTTTTATTTTTTTATATGTTAATGGTACTAAGAACAGTATTATAAACATATGTGACTTATTTGATGAAAGTTATCTTTTGAATTTTGGGAATGATAAATGTGAAGTACACATTTACAAGGATTAATTAATTATGTTTTATTTTTGGCATTAGAATTCTTATAAAATTAACATAAAATATTATGTGATCCACGATCAAAATTTTATTAGTTCAATTGAATGTAAATCATGATTTTGGTAAAGATGTTTTGGACATTGTAGTTTTATAATATTTATTAAATTAAAAAATATACAACATAAAAATGCTCTATAATATTAATATTTATTTATAGTTGGTTCATGTGGATTTCATAAGTTCCACCAAAAATATATGTATTAGAGGAATGTATTTAATAGTTGTTTTATTTTCTGACTACACATGATATACATGGGTTTATTTTCTTGAAAAAATCTCTCAAATTTTAAATTTTAATACATTTTATCCTAATATAATAATGATAAAAACATTACATTGACAAATATCTATAGTGACCATTTTAGAGAAATTTAAAATTCCAATTTTTTAAGTTTTTATAATAAGAATTTAGTTAATCAAAACATCTCACCTCCTCGAACTCCTAAAAAATATGATATTTTCATTTTTTTAAACAAATTAATCAAAAAATAAATAAAAATTATTTATTTAATACTCAATATCAAAACCACATTGGGATTAAGAAATTTTACTGACTTCTATAGTATAAATATATTTTTCATTAATCTTTTATAAATATAAACATTACGAGTAATGGAAATGATTAAAACAAGTTGTTACATACTTCATAGTTTCTTGACATAAATTATTCAACATGAATAAAAAAATTAAATTTACAAAAATTATCCCCCAAATAATATGAAGGTATATTCAAAGGCTATTCCATTTCTTCTTAATCCTATAGCGTCTTTTAATAAACAATTTTTACTGTTTGAAGAAATGGTGCATGATGATTATAGGAATACTGATTCTTTTATTTTTAAACAATCCCATGTCATATTTTCTAATGTGGTTTATAAGACCGGTTCTCAATTTATAATAGAATAATATTTCTAATAATGAAAATACTCAAGATATTGTATTTGGAGTAGTTACTCAAGACTATTTTTAACATATATTGATGAAAAATTATACAAAACCCATGTGGGTTGTTTCTTCAGAACAATCCTAGTAATAGTATCATTGGTGATCAGAATCGTCATGCATGTAGTAAATATTATTTGACAAAAGAACGTGAGAATTTCTCTTTCCATTCCCAATTTGAACAATAAATTCCTGATGAGGTCTTACGTGATGAATAATAGATTAATTATATGCAAGAATAAATAAATAAATTCAAAATTAATAATTTATGTACATTTTTTGAAGGCATAATGAATAATCTTTCGTTTGAGTAAAATGTGTTTTCAGAAAAACAAAATTGATTAAAATAAACTAACTATTACATATAAATAATAAATTATTCTTAAATTATTTAAATATAATACTGAATTTATTATGAAGAATAATATTCCCTCGTAGCTAGAAATGAATATCTTTGTATTCTATTAGATTTTGCATCATTCTTTAATATCAATAATTTTATTAGTCATGTTAAGTGTTTTTTCTATAGTAGTTGCATACAAGAAGAAATTTTTGATTAAAAACCTCTGGGTTTGGAAGATACATTATATCTTGAGTATGTTTATAAACATAAGAAATATTTATATGGACTAATACAAGCCCAATGTTTCTGTAATGATATACTAATAATAATTTGTTTCAGAATAATTTTTTAGTGATCTTATTATCCATCAAATTTTAAAAATAATGATAAAATAATATTATGATTGTTCAAATCAATTTTTATGATTGTTCAAATCAATTTTGATGACATTATATTTGTATCATGTAAATAATATATTACTTATTCATTTCTGGATCTTATGAAATCATAGTTTTCAATTAGAAGCATGGGTGAGTTAATGTTTTTCATGGTTTTTAAATATCAAAGAAGTCATAAGGTAGATATATATATCAACACAGGAATATAAATAATATTTTTAAAAATTATATATACATCAACAAAAATAGTATTATTACTCCATCCAATACCTTCAATACTCTTGATATCGATTTATTTGGGAGACTAGTTGATCAAAAAAATATAGGTATGATTAGAAGTCTACTATATAAAATAAGTTGTAATTTAAAAATAATTTTTTTTTGTTTTATTATGTTGAAGATATCAAAACAATCCAAGGGAATACTGTTAATTATACATAAAATGAATCATTCTCTATTTAATGGGATCCATAGATTTAGTAATTTTATACTCTTCTAGAAATTACTTCTAATTGATACTATTTTTAGATGGTGAATTTAGTGGTTGTAGAATAGTTATAAAAATTGCATCCAAAACATGTTATTTATTTGTATATTAATTAGATTCTTGGTCATGACTGAAACAAAACTATGTATCATGTTTCGCTACTTAAAATGAATATGTGGTATATGGATATTTGTTGTTGTGAGGTGTTATGGATGCAACACTCACACACTGACCTTTTCATTGGAAAAATAAATACTATATAACATTGTTATATCACAAATTACATTTTATTTATCTAAAATTCTACAGAAAACTCTCGTGGAAAACACATAGATATTACGAATCAATTTCTTTGGTATAACACACCAAACATATATATCAATTTTCAATTTAAATTAATGTATGAAAAACATGATGATATTTTTACAAAAACATTACATTATGATAGATTCATATACATTAATCATAAAATATGAATATTCAAATTCAGTTAATCATTCAAATCTACTTCTTATTTTATCTACCTCCCTACCATATATTACCCCTTTACAAAGGGTGAGTGTATATTTTTCATTAATATTGGCTGTTATATTTTCTATCAAGGAATATTTTTTAAATATTATTTTCATATAAAAAAAATATTATCTGTATACATATATGTTTACATACACAAATTTTCATATATTGATTTTTTTTAATTCAATACTATTGTGCTGAGAAGCTTTTCATAATTTTTTTACATATTCAGAGTATCCATATTTCAAAACTGTTTCCTATCCAATTTTTCTTTCAGACATCAGTATTAATTCATTAAATTTAATTTATTCAAAATTTTAGTATTCATAATTTTTTTTAAATATTTATTTACAAACTCGAATTCTCATATGATTAATGTTTAGAAATCTAAATTTTTTATTAAAAATATTTAATAGTGAAAATATCCATTTTTTAATTTTTATAGACATAAAATTTTCATACACAAAATTTACTTAATAATTTTTTCCCTCATTTGAATTACTATAAATTAAAAAAATTTGATCTAAAAATAATCATATAATGATTCAATTGGAATTAATTTTTACTATCTGAATTTTATTCTAATTAGTGGATTTTTTTTAATTTTTCTTGCCTCAAGCTGAATTTGATATGTTTTAGAAAAAACCTCAAAAGATCTATTTTTTAAAAAATAAAAATCAATTATATTTAATTTGAACAATCAAATTTAAACCATCACCACTATTCTTCAATAATATGATACCCCTCAACTATAGAACTTCATTTTTCTCATTTTTATATATATTCTCAATATTCCATCAAGTAGCCTCATCCTGTAGTTTGTGTTAAAAAAAGTATCTCACTCTCATGTCAGAATCAACTAATTCCTCTCCCAAAATCATATCTTTTAAATATTAAACAAACATGACCGTCATTATTGAAAGGACAATTAAAAAATAATTATTTTAAATTAATGATTTTTCAATGAAATGGTTTATTAGTTTAAAGGTGTTAAATAATTCTTTATAAGAACCTGAGATCAATCAATATCTAATTTGTTTTATTGATGTCAGATATGTTTGTAGTTTTTTTAATGTCGATATGTATTTAATTATTAATTTTTCTATGTATGAAAATTATTTTAAAATGACTTTTAAATAACATGATCATTTAATTGGTGTACCCTAATAGCATGACAATATTTTTCTTCTCATATATTTTCAAAAAAATGGCATTTAATAAGAATATAAAGGAGTTATCATATTTTGATTTTTATGATGATAAAATAAATGAAACTCATTTATATCCAAATTACCCTCTAACATCCCTATCGATGCAAGGGTTTTTGTTTTAAAAAATTGGTGATAGATAAACCCTGACATATTTAGATATTTTTACTTTTGATTATTTGTTCATCATGAGAACTTTAAATTTGATGGTATATATGTTTATTACCGTCATCGACTTAGTGTCTGGATGCAACAAATCTCAGTTGAAAATTACTCTTATGATTTAGATTTTTTTATCTATGTGTTATACTTTATTAAATTTGTAAATGAAGTATTTTGTATTTAAAATTAAAATTCATTTATTGGTGATGAATCAATAAAAAGGATATAATTTAAATTTTATTTATAATTAAAAATGTTTTTAATGGATGTAGAAGCCAAACCATGAAAATAAATTATTAAATGTATCCAATATGTTTCAAATGGTAATATACCGATTGATTTTATAGAGAAAAAGAAATATAAGTTCAGTCATTCCATGGAGCTAATTAAATATGAAAATAATATGATTAATTTTTTTTTTATAAGGAATGGTGAAAGGAAATAAAGAGACCATTTGTATTTTCATGATTTTACAACGGTCTTAGTTGAAAATATTCACAGATAATATGATTTTAAATATGAATATATGAAAAGAATGATGAAAAAGTGAATGAAAAATGTTTTTTAACATTGATAAATTGTTTAATGTAATTCAATAGTTGAGTACATGAATCATACTCATGGGGTATGTTGATGTTGGTATGATTACTCTCAATGTCCAAGATAATGCTAATAATAAAAATATTGTTTTTGATGAATCTGTCACATAGAATGATAATCGGGAAAAAAATTATTTTGAAAATGAAGAACATAAGATGAAACAAATAGATTACTATTTTGGTTAGAAGTTAAATGATGAAGAATGTGAAAAAGAATATGAAATGAGGAAATAGAAGAGTAGAAATAAATAAGATGAACAAATTCATCTATTTAGTGATAAAAATATCAATATGAAACATTACCAGTAAAATCTGAGATGAAAACAACAGTATGTATCGATATCTATAATTTGATTCCATAAAACAAAATAATGATAGATACCAATATGATAAAATCATTCATAATTCTAACAGATAAAAATAGACCAACATCAATGAGAATCTGGACAAGCCATTAGAAGACATGGTTGTTGAAACCCATTTTGGAGTGAATCCTTGTTTTTTGGAAAAAACTAACTCATATAATAAAATATCAATAATAGGAGTTCATTATGTTGTTCACAGATTGAAAACAATGGAAATGACTATTTCATATTTTCCATAGCTTGAGGGAAAAACTATTTGATTTTGAAAACCCAAAATAATTGACAGAATTCAGTTAGATTTATAAGGGGTTGTTTGACCAATCATGAATCCAATTTTAATCATTATTATGGTGGTATTCATCAAACCATGAAGGAATTCATTAGCTTTATAATGTTCTATCACAATGAAAATGAAAATATTAAGTACCATGAATTTAAAATTGAAGATATAATGAAGCATTTAAATGATTTATCATTCTCCTTCAATAATTTTTAAAGTTATATTGTAAAAAATGTAGGGATTTTAAAAAATTTCATTACCCTAGTATATATTCACTAAATTGAAATAATGTAAATAGTGGGGAAGATAAATTGAATTCCATCATAGTGGTCAAAGATAACTATTTACAAGGATGAAATATTAAATTTTATGAATAATGTTTTTTTGTTGAATGATTCAATTATAGTGTAAGAAAATATCTATAAGGATTAAGAATAAATTCTTCTACTAAAAAGATAATATTCATACCCAAATATTAAAAATCCAAGGTCATGAAGGAATTTTATTTATCATAGGAGAAACAGTTCACTCTAAAGACAAATTCAATACTACTCATGATCAATTTCTTTCTAATCAGTAAGAAAATATTTTGACCATATTAAAATATGATGACATAATAATGAAAGATATATAAAGAATACAAAAATATGAAAACAGTAACCATAAATCTTTTGGAAAGGAAAATATTTGTTGGCAATCATATTGTTATTTTTTTTACAATATCAATGAAAAATATTCCTCATCTATATTCCATTAGATTCAATGTATTCAAAATATTTTGGATGGATGTTAAATAATTAATTGTATATGATCATGTACATTATTACTCCATATACATTATTTATCTCAAACTTTTTAGGTATTTTAATACTTGTCCACATTCCATTTTGAAAATCACCACGTATTAGAATGCTATAGATAATGGTAGAATTTTATAAAAAAGTTGATATTTATAACATAAGGGGGAAAACTAAAATAAAATCTTAGAAAAGCCTCTAATTATATAATATATGATCTTTAGGGATCATATTATCCTAAGGGTGAGGCAGTTGTATTATCTATTATATTCAGATATTTAAAAAAATCAATGCATGATATTTATAAATATTTTCTTCTAAATAAGAATATTTTTTAAAAATATTTTTGGGATAATGATTTTCAATTTTATTTTGTATTTAACTGTTGTGGTTTCATGATTCCAAAAAATAAGAGAATTTTTAGTAAAAAATCACTTTTTGCCCATAATGCAATGAAAACCATTAAATGAAAACAATCTATTTCAGCCAGTTATCATATGATCATTAGACTCATAGGTGTCTAGGACATTCTGAAAATCTCATAGAAAATAAAACAATTAGATAGAAAGACAACCATTGTAATTAATTTCTAAAAATACCATGTAGTTTGATAATTTTTCAACACATGATACACATGGAAACACATGACTGGTTTGAATGAGTCATAGAGACAATGTGGAGAGATCTAGTGACTTTTCTATTATGAATAATAGATCTCATATTTACACAGGTTATCTAATTTTTACTTTTTATTATAATTATATATATTTTTTATTTATTTGATTCAAACTATTGTGATTACCGTAGAGGTATTCCAAGGATAGAAATATAGTGGGTTGGATCACCTTCATAATCTAGGACTTGTAAGAATAGAAATAATGGCCTATCATCATATTGAGGGCTTACCTTGATGATGGAAAGATGATATTTAGTGAATTTAAAAATCAATGTAACATAATCCTAGGTTATTTCATTTAATTATCATTCGATTAAAATTATTAAAAATTAATTTATTTTGTTTTTCATTTTCACATTAATTTTTATTTAATGATAATTATTTTTTTATTCCTTTTTTCTTTTATTAATTATATTTTTAATTAATTTAACTTCAATTAATTAATTTTTCTCTTTGAATAAATCATTCTTGGTTATGATTACTTCACTTACGTTAATTATGATTCTCTATACTTTATAATGGAATGATATATTTTGTGACTTGTGACTTTATTTCTTGTTGTGGGATGAAATTTGAAAAGTTCTTAATTCGTAAAAATTAACATATTTGAATCACAAGGTTATTTTGAGAATAAATTTTTAAATATTTATCCAATTTGACATATTAGTTATTTATGATTAAAAGACATATTTTCTTCATCAAAAAATTTATGACCATGTTTTGATTAAAAAAATATGACTCAAAAAATCACTCATGTGGGATTATTGTTTTGGAGGACAGCTTGGACCCCACCACTGTAATTGAAATAGATTTCATGCTACACACAACCAATTGACATTATAACAATTTTTTTGAAATGACACACATAGTCTCTTATAAAATTAATATGATGGAATTTTTCAATCATCATGTGCAGCATTTGGTGTTATAAATTTAAATAAGAATTATGAAATTTTATGTAGAAATAGTCAATTTTTTTATTTAATTATTTAATATTATGTTAGGCGGCCAATGATAGTTATATTTATAGGATATATGTTCACGAAATTTATGAAAAAAATTCAAGAAGGATGAACCATTTTAGTCATCCATTTAATGGGTAAAAATACACAGACATTCAAATGTCATTTCCTGGAATGAATATCATCCACCTCACTTATAAATTTAGGTGAACCACTCATTTCCAAACAATTTTACCCACCAAAGAGTAGATATCCACTGTGGGTTTCTGGGTACCACAGCCTTCTCCACATTTTCCTTTTCCTTTGGAATTTTTTTAAATTATATATTTTATATTTTACATTTTAATTTATATTTTTAATAAATTAATATATTCATAACATTGTTTCAATATAATGCCATGACCCCAATTATATAGAGTCGGTGCATTATTATATAATGTTATCACGATCACAAGAGATCGTGAGTTGAAATACTGATTAGTTTAGGAGCCTTGGATGTAATAGATACATACATAATATCTATAGAATATTATGAATTGAAATAAAACAACATTATATCTCTGTTGAATACATTAATATCCCTTATAATATCTGAACAGGTCAGTCATAAAATACTATTCACATCTTGGGAAATATAAAAAATTGAATGGGGAGAGCTCAGGTGCTCAGTAAGGTTAACAAAATATAGGAAACATTCATAAATAATAATTAACATTTAAAGAAATATATATGATTAAAAATATATCCTTTTAAACATAAACATTAGAATAATATGGCAATGATAAATCAAATAATTCCATTTACATATTCATATTGATATTATACTAGTTGAATAATGACAGGTAATATTAATAGTCGATATCATAATGATAGAATGCATAATTTCGGACCTCAAAAACACATAGTCAAGGGCCCATTCCAAGACTACAAATAAGATTCTTCCAATCCCTTGTTCCAAGACACTAGATTGACTTGTGAGACCTACCGATGCATTGAGGAGCTATAACGGGCTTCACATGCCACTTACTATGTTTAATGCATTCCTCATATGTAAAGGCTGAAACATATAAATAAAATTTATATTATAACTAGCATAAAAAAATGTTAATACATAAACTATAAGACATGAGTTGTATAAAACCTACACATCAAAATTCAATCATATCAAAAAACCATCAATAAAATATGTAAGATTGTATAAAATTAATTCATTATCAAACAATTGTAAAACCCATCCAAGGATGTTGACATAGATGAAATCAAAACTATTTTAAAGGAATATCTAATACAATTTTAAATTTTTTTAAAAGTATATTAATTTTAAAAAAATTATTAATTTTAATATATTCTTTTAATATTATAATGGAAGATTCAGATGTGTTTTATCAACAAAAAATAGTTTCTCCTGCTTTATAAGTTAAAAAACATTCTTACATTAATATAAATAAAATTTCATAATGTTCCTTGTTTGGAAAACAACAGAATGAATCTTTTAAAACAATTTTATAAAAGTTCAAATGAGTGTATAAATTAATTTAATACATAGTCAAATAAATAGAAAAATGCTTTTGAAATACATTTTTAAGAAACATGAATGAGGATGATAAACATATCCTAGAAGATACTTACATAATAATAGCCTTAGATAAAAGTGATTGTAAAATTAACCATTACCATGTACATTTACATGATAATGGGTATAATAACCTAATGTATAATAGTGAAATTATTTTTGAAAAATTAATCAACAAACACATAAAAAAATTTGATATAATATTCGATCTTCTAATATTGTTTTGTTAATAATATTTCTGTAGCATCATTGTTTCGAATGATAAATGATTTTTTTCCCTTTATATGATTGGTTACATAAGCCATGTTTTTCAGGGAAATTATGTATTTGATTAATATATGGAATAAAATTATGTTCATAAACATTATTTCTAATCAAAAAATGAAAATTATTCATGAGTGGATATGATTGGAAATTAATTTCATCGTGTTTGCGGAGACGGTAATTCTTATGTACACACGAGTGAAAATATCATACTATTGATGTTGAAATCATATGTCATTTTATGTTATATCTTATATACATAATAATTAACATGTTATATTTATTATTTAGATCAGTTATACTCATTATTATATAAATCAAAATAATACAGTGTTTTGTTAACAAACTATACCACAACGAGGAGACGATAATTCGTATATAAGCACGTATGGTGACATGTGATTCATAAGATGGATAAAATAATGAATATAGTAGTACCATATTTATGATAACATTATAGTATGTATTAGTTATTGGAGTTATTATTTGGTTATTCAAATAACAAATTAAAAGGATGTGGAATAAAAAAAGTACATTCATAGAGCTGGTTAAATTATTACCTCTTCTTCTGTTATTTTCATTTGAGCTGATCAATAGGTCTCCTTATATTTTATTTCAGAACAATTTAATTCCAATATGTCAATTTGAGGATAGATGGGAGGATATTTGAGTTTGTTTTGGCCAGGAAAAATGGTTTTGGAGGTGTGATTTTTATAGAAGGGGAAGTGCTATTTTATAAGAGAGGTGAATGTCACTTTAAGAAAATCATGAAATATTATTTAATTAAACAATCATATTCGGTTTATAATAGATTAAAAATGATTTATGTCATGGATAAGGTTGGAATATGTGAAAAAAATATCATCCAATGTGTGTTTGATAGGTTTTGGTCACCATATTAACCTTATCTTTTAGATTTAATTCTTAGTTAAATCATTTTTCTGTTACCATGTATTCGTTTATTATTATTATAAATGGTTAATAATAATACTATAAAAAAACCATGAGAACCTCATGTGGTTTATTATATATATATATATATATCTCTCTCTTTATAAAAGTCTTTTGGATGACCCATATTTTTTAAAAAATAATATATCAATTAATAATATAGTATTTTATTTAAAAACATATTAATGTAAATTTTGACAATATTTGGTATTTTGTTTTTTTGAAATTCATAACAACTTTATAACTTCGAAAAAATTTATTTAATCCCCGCTTACTTTCCATATTAAACAAAAAATTAATTTAATTCACCAGAAGCCTCAATCTACATTTATTTTAAAATATATAATATATATTATTTTAATATTTAATTAATAAAGTAATTATTTCATCTTCATTGTGTCGAAAATAAATATAAATATTATAAATAAAATATACACTTGTAGGAACTATTTTTATTTTTATAATGAATATTTATTTTTCATATTATCTTATGTATAACTACATGTTAATAATTCTTTAGTTATTAAACATTGAATGTAACACATTTAACTATTCATTAAATAAAATAATAATAAATATTCTAATATAATCCAAGGGGACAAAAATGAATATAAATTAAAATTATTTTTATTTTGGTTGAAAGAAACTTATCAAATTTAATTTGGACATGTTTTAGGGTAATTGTAATATCATTTTTACCTTTAATTTCTCTATTGACCATTAACAGTGGTAATAAAAGTCAAAATATACTATTCACCAAAATAATTTAATCTTATTGGACAACATTTTATTTACTGATTTCAATAATGTTTCTGGGATTTTTAAAATTCAATTCACAAGAGAGGAAAATTTATGTTTTATGCATATTTTCTAATGCACCTAGAAGGCGGGTAAAAGCTGATAAACTGTTATATAAATTTTTTTATATCTAGTATTATTATAAAATGAATCCATTGAATTGAATTGATCATATATAGGTATAATGGATCTATTATTAGTTAAAATATATTTATATAATATAACTAATTATTTACATAAGAATTTTCATTAATCAACAATTATGTGGTTTTTACTATTAATAAAAAATTGAATGTTTTCAGAAAAAATCAAAAGAATCACCATAAATAATTTTGTTATTACAAATTAAAAAACGATGTCCATTATGTAAAAAAATTACAAAATATTAAAAAGTTGATATTACTATTCATAACAACAATTTTTATTGGTCGTGGTCTGTTAGCACTCAAAGTTGAATTCAGCGCAAAATATTGTGTTATTCAAAGAGAAGTGTACCTTGGAAAATTGGGGTGTTACATCCAACATTTTCTTCTTCTTCATTTTTATATTACAACTGTAATCTTTTTTAATAAAAAATGAGTTGTTAACAGAAATAATTTCCAAGGGTACTTAAATTGAAATTCCATTCATTATATGATTAATTTTTTATATTTATTATGTTTCTGATGGGAATTTGTAAAACATAATGGATGTGGCCATCATAAACTATTAAAAATAAATTAAACACATTTTTATTCTGTTTTTATATATTATACCACTATTTTAATGGATAAAATCTTTTAATATGATTGATCATCACCATTCAGAAGATGTTATTATATATTATGGCAACATGTGTAGGAAGTTGTCACACTGTTGATCGATGGGTAACATTAACCTTGATTATAGCAGTATGTGGAATAAGTATTTCGATATTTATTCAAAATATTACAGCACTAAAAGAATTTTAAGATTTGGGTTATTATTTTTTGGTAAATACCATTCATTTTTTTATACATAATGATTAGGAATAAAAAATTTTAAATACAAGATTTACACCTAACACAATTAGAATTGGTCATTACACAGTGTGTATCCTCCATTACCTAATGAGTAATAAAGTTAGCAAGTTAATACATGATGAGTAAAGGATGTCGCTCATGAAATTAACAGTAAAATAACCAACAGGGCCTGATGATCCGCATACACACTGTGTAATTTGTAATTTTCCTAAAATGGGTAGTATATTTGTTTTCTATCCTTATGGAATTAAGAGGAATAGGGTTCGCAAGACAACAATTTCAGAATGTGATTTGTCTCCCTTTTGTCCATGTAAAACATGATTCATTCATCATCGGATGTGTCAGAATCCAATTTGTATGCTTTTAATTAATCTTCATCCATTATTCATGTCTTCATCTATAGAACAAGATATCGAGGGTTGATTTTTTTTATTAATTTTGATGATCTACTCTGATTGAGGTCGAAATGAAGATTGATATTGGGAGAAGATAGTAATACAAACATGAGTTAACTCGTATTGTGCATTTTAGTAATTGTCGAGTGGTTTATATGATCCAAAATGTAATGTGACCATTTTTATGGTGTCTCATTAGTTATAACTGACCCTTAATGTATCCTAAAGATTATTATGTTATTGGTTTGATGATATAAATATTGTTTTTAGTTTATTACTTTTATTAAATGCCGCCTTATGGGTGTGATTCCATTGAATGACCAATGTTTAGCCATATGGCCTAGGATTCTAATGATGAATGATTTGTATTCAATGTAGTCGGTTGTATAAAATGGAATTGGGTAATTTTTTTATTTTCCCACTTTATTTTAAATGATTAATGCATGTGATAGTTTAATTCACTTTTTAGGTTTGTGATGTGAACCTTCCATGTGATTATTTAAATGTGATAATCCCTCAAATTGGTTTATATTACTTAATAGGGTTATTATATTATATGTTACATGAGATACCATTACTGTTAAACCATGAATTACATGTGATGTTTGTTATGATATCATCACTTGTTAGTTAATAATTTGGGAACCCATGTATCAATATAAATTACATTTTTCTTGTTATTAATATATTCCATATGATTATTCAAAAAGATAATCCTTATGATGATGTTATTTTCTTGTTTATATAAGAAGCCTACAAGCATGGTATTTCTATTCATATAGGTGATATTTTTTACATTCCTACAGGTGAGGTTATTATATAACTGTATGTGATGTTGTTTTAATGTATGCAAGAGATGTTTTTCTATGCAGGAGGGAGAGGTTTTGTTATGTTTGTGGGTGATGTTATTTATATTCTTAATTTAGAGGTTCTGAACTGAATATTTAAATAGATTATTTATGACGCGTATTCCAAACCAAATAATTAAAATGTTTTCACTCTTCTCTTATATTTTTTAGATGATCTATTGAGACTTCAGTTGTGCATAGAATATAGAGGGGGCTCACAGTATCAGGAAAAATCTAATGATATTTATAATTCAATATAATATAATTGTATAAGGAACACAAATGAAATAAATGGACACCATTACATGGTGTATTGTTTAATTTTGAGTACTTCATAGTTTACTTCTTTCCCATTAGTTAACTACATGTTATATATGTTCACTAACTGATCGTCATTGATCAAAATAGGTTTTCTACAAAGATTTAGTTTTTACACCGTTTTTGGTTCCGGTTTGTGGCCCAAAATGATTATATCATTGGAGGTGATGATAAGGGAATGAGCCCATCAATAGGTACTTTATATGTTGTTTTGGAGGAGGATACAATGGGACTTAGACATGTCTTGATATGAATCAATTTTTTTCTTTATATTAATGGACATTATTATTTTACAATGTACTTGATTGTAGTGTTTCCTATATTGGCATCTTTCTATGAACAAGTGACATTAAGCATCATCATTTTCATGTTTTGACTTATGGTAATCCTTATTGTTAGTCATACATTAGTCACTTCAACTGTTGGTATTTACTGCTTCCTCAATTGTATATTAACGTTCCTCTATGTTTCACTATGAAAATGAGGGCATTGTTTCTACACTAACATTCATAGGCTCCCACTGCTAGCCAAAATCCTCTAGAGTTTTGTGAAATGAGTTTGAGAAATTGTGACCAACCGAGCACTAAGATCTAACTGAGTGGATTATGATCTCGGGATGTTATAATGTGTTATTAATGGGGTTCTTGAAACAACTGGGTCCCAGTGACAGCACAAACACCCCGCCATAACATGGTCTTCGGGTCCTGGCCCACCAGGTACCACCAGTTGACCTGCAAACACGTGGTTCCCACGAAGGGGACCACACACGTGCCCGAATGGGTCATCTGACTACTGATTGTCCCCATCGGCCAACACTTGTCCTTTCCAGTGCATTTTTCCCTCACTCACACACTCCCTAGGAACCATCCGGACGGTAACCCATCCATATAGATACTCTAGGCCAATCACTCTAAACTATGGAATTATTATCAGACATGCTCCTGAAAAGTAATGTGAACCTTGTAGACATGAGTCATATCATTTAGTCATTTAACCCTTTATCATTTGGGGGTGTTACATTAACCCCCCCCCCCCTTTTGAGAACAACGTCCTCATAGTGGGCCCTACATCTCAACCTAAAAAAGTGAACAACAGTTAAGGCTGGGTACCTCTAATACCAAATGAAACAACCAGGTGTCGGTGACAGCATAGACACCCCTCCATAACATGGTTGTTGGGTCCTGGCCTGCCAGGTACCACAAGTTACCCTATAGACATGTGGTCCCGACCCAGGGGCCCACCCACATGCCCGAATGGGTCATCTGACTAATAACTATCCCTAAAAGTCAACACTTTTCCTTTTCATTGTGATTTGTCATCACAAACACACATCGTGGGAATATTTCTTGAAGGTCACCCATCTATTTCACTACTCCATGCCAAGAACACATAACTGTAGAGTTATAATCAGAGAGTCTTCCAAAAAGGAAGATGCACCTTGTTGACATGAGTCATGTGATTTAGTCATTTAACCCTTTATAATTTGATGGTGGTACAATTATTTTTTTTATTTTCATTACTATTTAGTGACATTATATAGAAATATAAAGGAATTGATGATATTTAATCAACTATGATCTGTAGAAGCTACCTCACATATAGGTAAAATCTAAATTTCCTGATATAATCTCATTATTTTTGGATTTTTAGTTGTTATAGTTGATAAGATTGTATTGATGGGTGAAGCAATATTTTTTTTCTGTTATTATTGTTATCAATTTGGTTCAATATTGATGAAACCTGATGATATGAGGGTATTTTGTCTCAAGAATTGTGTTGGAACATGATAGAAATCACATGCCCTATATTTATTCCATCCCATTTAAATATATTTACTCATTTCATGATGTTGTGATAGATGTTGTGAGAGATATGAGTGCTATTGTGATAGGTACCGTGATAGATATGATTGTTGTTGTAGTAGTTTTATTGTCATTTGTTATGGTTAAATAGGATTTACACCAAATTTTTGTTCCTGAGGACTATGGGTCCTCTTGGATCGGAATTTTTTGTATCATGATTCTTCCATGGGATAATGATTGTGTTTATATGTGATATATGGGTATTCCATTCTTTTATTCGAGATGAGTATGGGATCCCACAGATTATAATTTCACACACATTGTCTTTATTATTTAAAAATAAGGGTTCTATGGATATTTTTCATGTTTAATACTTGAATACCCCAATAACATGGCGTGTGGTTCTATGAAACCACTGTATGTGTTCTTATTCTTGGGAAGATATACGTTTTCTTGATTACATGTCGTGTAAACGGAGTACACACCATGTGACAATTAACTCTGCCTCGGGTTGTGTGAGGTTGAAAACATGTTTATGATTTTTGTTTTTTAGATAGTGCATTTGGTGTTTGGTGAAAACACATAGTGTAGTTTTACATTGTCATACCCCATGTGACTCTGATCATGTGAAGGTACATGAGAAAAATAGAGAACATTATTGAACACCATGTGTTGGATAACACATTGTTTACCTAGGATGTTTACATGACTAGGATGGTGGTAGTACACACCCATGTAAGAGATTTTTGGTACATACTGTGTGTGGTTTCTATGTGCCACATACTTTTATCCAGGTACATTGGGATATATTTTCATGTTTAATCCCCCATTTACAGTTTGGGACATGTCTGTAGTACTTTATGAGTAGATTTCCATGAAGATCATGATGGATAAACCGGTGGAATGTTCTAAGGGATCCTAATGGGAGTTAAGGGGTTTCTATCTAAATGTTGAGGTTTTTCCTATACTAACTGTTTTAATCATCTCCTGAGTGTGAGACATGGCGTGGTTGATCAGATGGATCATTGGACCAATATAGTTGATAATTTGGATCTGAGATGACATGCAAGGGTAGTATAAATGCCTGGTCTTATGCCTTCAAATAGATACATAATCTATCATCCTTAAAATAATTCATTTTTATATTTCTTAAATAAAATTTTCTTCTGAGCCTATTAAATATTTTTTCTACATGACTACATTCTTGGAGTCTATTCTTATTCTTCGTAAGGGGATATCCCATGGTAGGTAGAACCCAAAAAGCTTGTTGTTTTTTTTTCAATTATAATAATTATGATGTTGGTTCCACTTAGGTTCCATTTGTCGCTGATAGGGAAATTTGTTTTTAGATAGGATGTATTTGTTCATATGAATAATAATTGTATCAAAACAATTGATTTGAGAATGAGCATTGCGGAAATCTTGATTCGGTGGTTTAGACATGCCTCGAACATGGTTAGATGCATAAGAGTATGTGTGAACATCTCTTTCCTAATGTGATAAGTGACTTGGTTTGTTTTCATCTATGTAACTGGTTAATGTGCTTTTGAGCTAGTTGTTATGATAACCCGTTGGTAGTAGGATGCATAGGGTGGAAAATCAATGAATAGTACATAGAATTTGTTGTTTTATCTTGAAATATTTATTTTGTATATGTTGACTTATGCGGTACCCGTCAAGTGAAAAATGTTAAAAGAGTAGTTGTGTTCGGTTAAATTGTTTGGCTTTTATATTTTGTTCATGTTATATCTAGAGTGTAGTGGCCTATGTATTATTGAACCATGTTCATCCCACTATATAGGAAGACTTTATATGACACGAGTGTTTTTATAGGCCAGTTGATTTATATTATTACATTCATTCCAAGTGATATGTAATTGTGATCATGGTTCAAGGAACAATCATTGATCTTTTAATAGATTCCTTCTGGGTAGAAGCATAACAATTTTGGACCATTCAGATATATTCAGATCTACTGGAATTCCTTTGAGGCATGGGAGTCTTGTTTCATGTTTAATTCTTTTTGGAAGAACAACATTGTTGTTGACAGATTCATGTGAAACCCATACGAAACATTAAAAATCATGGATATTCCTCGATTTTTAATCATTAACTATCATAGAAATTCCTAATAATAAAGGCATTATGGTCAGTTAAATGGTGATGCATAGGAATGAGAATCCAAATTTCATTAATGAGGTTGACCTATAGTGGTTATACTATCATTTATTGAAATAATTGATATTATCATAGTTTTATCTTCATTAAATTATGATCATACCCCAATCATGATGATGACCAAAATGAAAAAACAGAAATTCAATTATATTTCACGCTAAAAGATCAAAATCATTGGGCTAGATCGTGACCTCATTACTTTTTGTGTGTTTATGCATGGTTATAAACGATGCATGGTTAAAACTGAGTGGTACTTGGGTTCCCATGTAAGAACACCTTCAAAGGACTTTCGATGTTTGTCGTTTTCCATGACATGACTACCACAATGATGCTTCTCTGGGTTTAGTTATTTTTTCTATGTATACATTGTCCCTCGTGCCAATGTATCACATGTAACAGGGAGTATGGACATTCTAGGTGACTTTTTTACACCACGGGATGGTGAATATGAGATTACCTTGAACTTATTTTTTGGATCAGATGTGATTATTTTATAGGACAGCTGATTTATGTGATGTGGATCTGTTTTGTGCTTTTATCCATTGTGGGAATGTGGGGCATTAGAAAAAGGCATCATGTTCTTGATAAAATATCAGGGCCTCCTATGCCGAGGAAATTTTGGATAATTTATCCTTTGATGGTTTAACATGTTATCCTTATTGTTCCACATGTAGTGTTCATGTGAAACAATTTTTACATTCAGCTAATATATAGTGTGTGTGGTGTGGAAGTCTACAGTGTCTTCGATAGAAGACTATATGATCAGTTTTGGTAAGGTTTGTTGGTGTTTGAGCATTCCATTAAATTAGTTCTCTATTATGCCCTCAGTTTTGTTTGTGTTCACCAATTTCAAGTAATATCAGGCTGGTTGAATCTCAAGAACACTCAAGGGAGTGATTCGTGTAGTTTTACAATAGTGGAGGATTCATGTAAGTGATTACATTTGAGTGTATTTTGTTTAAATCGTGAGGGTTTCTCAAATCCTACTGATCAAGGAAACCTTCTATGTTGATTATACTAGGAGGTTTTACATCTGAGAGATTATAAATTTCTATGAGGTTACCGAATTCTTTCATTCCAGATAATGACACCTGATTTACTTCTCATTTATGGAAAGGTCTATAGAGGGGTCTACATACATAGGTGCTTCTGAGAATATCATACCACCACCATATGGATATCTAGTCAGAGTGCATGATTCATGTGCTAGAGTAAATTCATTGGGAATGTGTCTAAAATTTCAATTCATCTTTGGAGAGACACATAATCCTGTTTGAGTGATCTTATAATGATATCATTGAGTAATATTTTCATATTGAACCATCGAATTATTTGTATGTTACGACATGTTTATCTCCCTTATGTTTAATGGAGGTAGAAGATATAGCTATATTGGGGCCTCATCTTTTCTAGGAGACCACTAAACACATTCATGTGATTTCGAAGCAGTGGACTACTATGCAGTCTCATTAGAACTCATTTTCTAATCATCATGTACAATATTTATAAATCTAAGGAGATGATCATGTGTATTCTTTCTATTTTCCAGAGGTTGGTAGAGAGGATATTGACAATATATGGTAGTCTCTTCCCATGATATTTCAAGATGTCCTAGATTTCAGGGAGAGTCCATATGGATTCTTATAATATGAATATACCTCTATTGTATACGGAAATTCTCGATATATTCCATGTTTGTTTGTTATGAAATTACATTTCAGACCATTTTCCTGCTATTCAGCCTATGGATGTTGTTTTATAGGAGATTCATCCTTTGAGGAGAATCTGATAGAAATTGTGGATCATAGAAAAAAATTTCTCCATGTCGGTTTGTTATATTAGTATGGTTGTTGTGCAAGATCATTTTTTATGGGAAATGACCTGGGAGAGGGAGAAAAATGTATGATCAGATTTTTTGGAGAAGATCGAAGATAATTCATCATCAACATTGTAAGTAAAATGATTGGACAAATTTCTTTAAGGGAGGATTTTAGTAAGAACCCAATTCTTATTTTTTTTTGTTATGAACAATTCCATTTTGGTTTTTACATAATAAAGAGGAATAACAAAGGATAAATAAATTCTCTACAGTTTACACAGAATGACATGGTTGTTACATGTCTTGTATTATAAGGTAAATGTTGTGTAATCAAGATGGAAATTTGGTGCATTATGTGTCAGCAATGTTGGTTTCGAAATTAATAATAAAACAACCTATAAGGAGTGTAATTCCTTATACTATACATTAATTAAATATATTTTTTAAAAACTTGTAGTATCTTCAATTTATATTATTCTAGATAGATAGGGCTCCAATTTGACAAGACTACAATACTGTAAGGGTATTTACTTCTTGTTTCTGCATCGTAATCCAAATTATTTAAACTTCAGATGCATTGGAACCCAATAGGTAAGCTCTCAATTCTTATTGAGGAATTATTCTTGGTATATTATCTCAATCAAGTTATCAATGGTAGATTATTTTTATCCATTTTTTATATATACCAAAAGGTAACTCTATTTATAGATTGATATAGGGCGAGGTGAGTCGTAATATAACGACGTAGGTGGTCATATGATATCCTCTAATTGTCGAGTGGTTTATAAATTCCATAGTGTTTCACGGCCATTTTTAGGTGTATTATTGTTGCGAATTATCCTTTATTTTTTCCTAACATATATAAGGTAATCGGTTTGATGATACAAAGTAGGATTGATGTTCCATGATTTTATTAATGTCCACCTTGGGGGTTCATTACCCTTAAATGAACAATGTTAAACTGTTTTCCCAATGTTTCTAATTAGGAAAGACTTGTATTTCATGTTATGGGTTTTTTAAAATGAAATTAGTTAATTAAATGAATTTCTCATCGGAGTGTAATTATTTAATAATTTTTAAAGTCTGATTAAATTTTTAGGAATGTGATGTAAACATTCCATGTGAGTATATACATGTGATAAGCATTGTAATGGAATAGATTAAATAATCAGGTTCTTATATTATACGTCATATGAGATATCATTAATGTTAAACCTTATAATAGTATTAATGAAATAATTTTTTTGTTATTATATCTTCTCAAATTAGATTATAATTATTCCAGACATGTAATAGTTCAATTAATATGTTTCATGTAATAAATCGTAACCATGTGATTATTTGAAAGCCCAAGACTTTTTAGGATAGTCCTTGATTGTTTATATTGTGTTCATGAGGGTGAATATTTACTATTCATTTAGGTGAGGTATTTTATTATTCATGTGGGTGAATATTTTCTATGCCTATGGTCATGTATGTGAAGTATTTTATTATGCATGTGGGTGAAGATTTTCTATGCCTATGGTCAATGATTTTTCTATTCCCGTGGGTGAGGATCAAAACTGAATATTGAAATGGTTGACTTATGACGCATATTCCTTGCCAAAGGAAAACATTTGAATAATTCTTATCTTATCTCATTTTATATAGAACTTGGAGACATCAGTTATGTATAAATTAAATGCTGGATTGATGGGCTGTAGTCAGATCCCAAGTTCTATATAATTAAATAAAATTGATATTTCAAATAATCAGGAATATAATATATTGAAACCAGTACTTTTTGGATTTTTTACACTGGATTACATAATTGTTTACCACTTTCACTTTTGTACACTACATGTTGCATATATTCACTGACAAATCATCACCGATCTTGTGTGGTTACCTAAGGGGATTCAGTTGTGACATCCTATATGGGGAATGTTTTCGGCCCCAAATATATTATATGAATGAAATAGTTGATAAGGTTATGTGCCCTTATACAGTTACATGATATAATTTTTAGGAGAAGAAGAGCCTGAGGCCAAGCTGAAGATTGGGATGCTTTTGAATTTTCATTTTTATTTTTGTACATTAGTATTTTTTCCATGTAATTGGATGTAGTGTATCATATTTTGGAATAATTCATAGAACATGTCACATGAATCATCATTTTTTCTTGGTGTGAGTTTTTTTATGCCTATTATCAATCCTGTGTTGTTATTTTCAACTATTTTTATTTTATACTTATTCTATTATATATTTTTTTCTACTACGTTACCCTATGAGAATGATGTATATGGCATCCCGCCATTTTATAACATAAACATTCATTACATTACACAAAACTGAGGATCTTTAAGGTCTAGTGTCTTGGAAACGAGGAACATAATACATGAAAACAACATAAATCATTCTTCTTAAACACTTGAAAGGATTCTTATTAAGTTCATCCTAGGTTCATTACTGCATCTCATAACCTGGGGACATACATCAAAAGAAAGGGTGAGCAGAAGGCCCAGTAAGGGAAACAAGAGGAACATTTTTACATGTGAACTTGATATACTTCAATAAGGACATGAAAAGAACTTTAAGGCATCAGAAAGAAAATCATGAGGCATTTCATAATAAAAATAACATTTTCCATGACTTGAAGATGTGGCTACATCATTTAACATAGAAAATCATGAACATATCACCAAGGTCCATCCCCAAGGTGTCATTTGAAAATTACCAAGGTTATTCACCAAGGTATCATGAAAATTGTAATCTCTAGTGGTTATATCATTACCCAATGCATTGGAGCGCTATCAGGGCGCACCCTTAAATTTTCCTTTATTATCATGTGAGCCACATATATAATCATCAAACATTTCATAAATAACCCATATATCATAAAATAAATGGGTTTCATTTCATAATCATAACGTTTTAAAAACTGCTTTAAAGACATGATCTTTACGACACTTTAAAACCCACAAAAAAGGAAGGTGGGTCTCATGTATGTAAATCCCAGAATTTAAAATAGAACATTTTGATATATATGTGAATTCCCTTGTAGAAATAAGGGCATTTAGTATTCACTTTATAACATAAAATAATTTTTTAGAAAAGAGAGAGGCATTTTTAGGGGAAAATTCTGCAGCATAACGGCTAAGTTTCGGGGTTTTAGAAAATATTGAAATGAGAGGGGACATGGGTCATCCACTCATAAATAATCCATAAAACAGTAGGGTGAAAGAATAAGAAGGACATATGGACATGGTAATGAAATTTTAGGGACATACCATTTGAAATGAAAAACATGGAAAAAAAGATTAGATTTCTCCTATGAAAATTTGGCAGCCTTACGGCGTCACTTAATCTTCAAAAAAAAAATTATTTGACAAGATCAAATAGGGTCCCTCATCATATGATCATAAGAGATCAGTATCATAGATATAGTGATCATACCCCAACATAATAAAAAGGAACTTGAAAGACTTGACATGAAAATCGAACTTGAAAAATGAGAAGGGTGAAAGAATCCCTTAAAAATTCGGCAGCCTAACGGCGCCACATAATCTTTCATAAAACGAAATGATGAGAGTAAGAGGGGATCTCTCATAATATAAACATGAAAGGGAAGTAAGAGGAATATAAAAGAACATCCTCTCACATAAAAACATGGAGCATAATAGGAATGACATAAAAGAGATTACATGAAAAGATAGAGAGGGGTCAGATCCCTTACCTTAAAACGTGACTCTTGAAACTCAAAGGATTGGAACTTGAGGGATTGGGGGCACCATGGGAGGACTCTATGGAAGGTAATAAGACCAGAACTTTGTTGGGGGAGAGTTGGGAGTGAAAACTAAAGGAGGAAATGCTAGGTATTTATAGGGAAAGTGAGGGGACAAAGCATTAATGGCCAAGGGACACCTCACTAGTGGTTTTGGAAAAACCATGGGCTTGCCCATGGTATTTTCCCATGGTATTGGCCACTTGGGACACCTAACACCTTATATTACTATTAATAATTCGACCATATTGAATATATTCTTAATACATCATTTAATGATGTCATTAAACAACCGAAACTTAAAAACTATACTTTCACTATTCACCGAAAATTCAACTTTCTTAGAATAATCCCAAAATTTCACCTTAACCAAATATCAATGCTATGATTTCAAAAATGAACTCCATTTTATAAAAATAATTTTCTAAATATTTTTAATTTTATTTTTAAATAAATACACTATTCACCGAAAATTCATTTTTTCAGAAAAAACCCCAAAAATTACCATAACATAATATCGATGCTCTGAGTTCAAAAATAAAGTCATTTTTATAAAAAGAATTTTCTAATTATTTTTAATTAAATTTTTAATTAAAAAACACTATTCATATGAAAAAAACTAATACTTGAATAATAATTTATGAAACCATTATTTACCCATTTTATTGAATCACATTACTTAATCTAGGTGTCTAAATTATATTAAAACATTCTTTAAGTGAGATTACTAATCCATTTGGTCACATTACTAATCCTAAGCGTAAAATACTATTCATAATTTAGTATTCATCAAAAATTATGTTGATCTTATTAGACTCCAAATTCCTTACTGAACACTTTTGTAGAAGACCATTTTTTGAAAATCGTTACACATCATTAGTTATTTAGGGTTTACATAAATATTTTAAAATATCCTTTTTTCGAAATTCATCAATAAAATTCATTCTAAAATTATCCGGACATTTGAAATTTCACAAACATCACTAAAGGATGAAATCTCAATTTTTTCACCCGAAAGGACTACACAAGGAAGCTAGGGTTTCGTCACATAGCCCCTTATAACACCGGCATAAGACCTGAGTGTAAGGTGTGATATGGTGAGAGAATCTGAGGGAGGATCAGATAAAAATGCCCTAGTAGTAATCTCTACTAACTTGAACTTCTCCCGTAGGCGTTTCCGTTCAAGCTTGACATGCTGGAGCTCGGCCTGGGCTTGGTCCAAAGCGAAGCCCACAGATGCTACCTCCTTCCCAAGCTCTGATAAGTGGGCTTCATAAGGGTCGAGTCTACTGGATGAAGCCATCGACTCCTCTTTCTGCATTAACCATTAACATCTTATTAAATCAATAAGAGTAAGTTAATATACTACTCAAAAAGATTGGGTCGTTACATTCTTCCCCCCTTAAGAAATTTCGTCCCCGAAATTTATACTTGAGGCCTAGTCGAAAAGGTGAGGGTACTTTTTCTTCATCGTTTCCTCAGGATCCCAAGTAGCTTCTTAATATTTATGATTCCTCCACAACACTTTCACAAGGTGGGTAGTCTTGTTTCGTAGGAACTTGTCTCTACGGTCCAAGATCTCCACTGGCTGCTCCTCATAAGAGAGGTCACGTTCCAGTTGTACCACCTCTGGGTTCAATACATGCGAAGGGTCGTGTATGTACTTCCTCAAGAGAGATACATGGAAGACATTGTGAACTTGAGCTAGGTTCGGTGGAAGTGCTAGACGATAGGCCACTGCTCCTATGCGATCAAGGATTTCATAGGGGCCAATGTACCTAGTGCTGAGCTTCCCTTTCTTCCCAAACCGCATGACTCTCTTCCATGGAGAAATTCGAAGGAAGACTTTTTCACCAACACCAAACTCCACGTCCCTTCGACGATTGTCAACATAGCTCTTCTGCCGACATTGAGCAGCCTTTATGTGTTTTTGGATGGCATGAACCTGTTCCGTCATCTCTTGCACGAGATCAGGCCCAAGAAGCTTCCTCTCACCAGTTTCATCCCAACAAGTATGAGTTCTACACCGCCTTCCATACAGAGCTTCATAGGGTGCCATCTGAATACTCGAATGGAAGTTATTGTTATAGGAGAACTCCACTAATGGGAGGTGTTGATCCCATCCACCCTTAAATTCCATTGAGAATAATCTCAACATGTCTTCGAGTGTCTGAATAGTCCTTTCAGATTGGCCATCAGTTTGAGGATGATAGGCCGTACTAAAATTCAATTCAGTATTCAGAGCATGTTGAAGACTTCTCTAGAATTTTGATGTGAATCTTGGGTCACGATCAGATATGATGGATAGTGGTACCCCATGCAGCCTTACCACTTCCTTCATTTATATCATGGCAAGCTGATCCAGAGAGAAATCTTCTCGAATAGAGATAAAATGGGCTGTCTTGGTGAGACGGTCCACAATATTCCATATCGCATTGTTTCCTTTGGATGTTTTTGGGAGACCAGTTACAATGTCCATGGTGATATTATCCCACTTCCATACTGGTATGGGTAGCGGTTGTAATACCCCCTTAGGAAGTTGTCATTCTTCCTTTACATGCTGACACACCAGGCACCTTGTAGTGTAATCAGCAATCTCCCTCTTCATGTTATCCCACCAATAATGATCACGAAGGTCTCTATACATCTTCGTGCTTCCCAGATGTATAGAGAAAGTAGAGCTATGAGCTTCATCCATCAGTTATTTCTTTATCTCCGGAATAGATGGAACACATAGTCTTGTACGAAATTTCAATACACCTTCTTGATCAATATTGAAATCAGGGAACTTCTCATCCTTTACAGCCTCAAACTTCTCCTGCAGCAAAGGATCTTCTTTTTGAGCCTTCTTGATCTTCTCTAGTAATGAAGGTTGAGAAATCATTTGGGATAGGGTTGATGATGTCCCTTTCCTTATAATTCCCATGTCCAGTTTTACTAGATCTTTAATCAAGGGATCTACCAGGATCCTCATTGTTGCCAGAACAATAGGATCTTTCCTGCCTAACACATCCGCAACATTGTTTGCTCTTCCAGGGGGATAATGTATTGAACAATCGTAGTCATTAATAAGCTCCAACCATCTCCTTTGTCTCATGTTCAATTCTTTTTGTGTGAAAATATACTTTAGACTTTGGTGGTCAGTGTATATATCACATTTCTCCCCATAAAGATAGTGCCTCCATATCATTAGAGCAAAAACAACTGCCGCCAGCTCTAGATCATGCGTAGGATAATTCTTCTCATGAATCTTCAACTGTCGAGATGCATAAGCAATTACCTTGTCATTTTGCATGAGGACGCACCCAAGCCCTTTCAGAGATGCATCGCTAAAAATAACGAATCCTTCTCCGATAGAGGGTAGTGTTAACACAGGTGCAGTAACCAAACTCTTCTTCAGCTCTTGGAAACTTTCCTCGCATTCATTTGTCCAAATGAACTTAACCCCTTTTCGAGTCAACTTGGTTAGTGGATTAGAAAGTCGTGAAAAGTTTTTCACAAACTTCCTATAATATCCCGCTAAACCAAGGAAACTACGAATCTCAGTTACTGTTGTGGGTTGAGGCCACTCCTCCACAACCATTGTCTTTGCAGGGTTAACCGATATTCCTTCATTGGTTACGATGTGCCCCAAGAAAGCCACTTTTTGTAACCAAAACTCACACTTGCTGAACTTCCCAAAGAGCCTCTCCTTCCGTAGAGTTTTCAAAATAACCCTCAGATGATTTTCATGATCCTCACGACTTTTTGAATATATCAAAATATCATCAATAAAAACTACCACAAAGTTATCAAGGTAGTCCTTAAAGACTCTATTCATCAAATCCATGAAAATCGCAGGAGCATTAGTCAAGCCGAAGGGCATAAAAGTAAACTCATAATGCCTATATCTTGATCGGAAGGCAGTCTTTGGAATATCTTCCTTCTTCACCCTCAGTTGATGATAACCAGATCGAAGGTCAATCTTAGAGATGAATTGAGCCCCACGAAGTTGGTCAAATAAATCATCAATTCTTGGAAGAGGGTATCTGTTCTTCACTGTAATCCCGTTCAGTTCTCTATAATCAATGTATAGCCGCATTGATACATCCTTCTTCTTCACAAAGAGAACTGGTGCTCCCCAAGGAGACACACTCGGTCGGATAAACCCCTTCTCCAAAAAGTCTTGGAGTTGTTTCTTTAACTCTTCTAGATCCACATTTTCCATTCTATACGGAGTCTTTGATATCAGTTGAGACCCAGGTATGAGTTCAATGGAGTACTCTACCTCGCTTTCTGGGGGAGGTCCAGGTAACTCCTCAGGAAATACATCCATGTATTCCTGAACAATCGGAACATCTTCAATTTGTTTGCTCCCTTTCCCTTCTTCCTCATCACTGATTAACTCCATAAAGAACGATATAGGAGATGCTTCTAGATAGGGATCAGTTCAGGATATCTCTCCTCGGATGATAACTGTAGGTCGTTCATTCAAGACTACTGAGATTTCCTTACTTCTGCATTTGATCATAGCGTTATACTTTGAGAGCCAGTCTATCCCAAGTATAATGTCAAATTCCATCATGGGAATGACTACTAGATTTGCGATAAGATTGTGCTCACCAAAGTAAACACTAGAGTCTCTAAACACTGTTGATGCATGGATAATCCCACTTGGAGTCTTGACTGAAAACTCTACCTCACGCAATTCGGGGATTGATTCTATATTCTTTGCAAACATGGTAGAAATAAAGGAATGCGTAGAACCAGAATCAAATAAAGCACTTCCTAGTTTTGAGAGGACAACAAGAGTACCTGCTACCACATAGTTCAGAACTTCAACTTCAGTTGTTGTGATAGCGAAAGCACGACCTTGCTCCCTTGGCCTCTGCTGAGGTTGATGGTGATTCCCCTCCACCGCCCTCGGATTTGGACATTGATTAGCAAAGTGCGCAAGCCGTCCACACTTGAAGCATGTGACTTTGGGTAGGTCCAGAACCGTCTTTCCTCTGTCGTTAGTGTTGGGAAGTTGAGGTTTCACATCACCACGACAATTCCGAGAAATATGGCCTTCTTTTCCACACCTATAGCACTTGCCACTTCCGATCAAGCAGTTCCCCAGATGCTTCTTCCCACATTTATTGCATGTGGCATGTTGCATATGCTTTCCACCTCATTCCTGATCAAAACTTCTTCCCAGGCTTGGTTCTAGAGTTCTCTTCTTCTCATTAGATTTGTGAGACCATTGTGTCTCCCCAAACTCTAGTTCAACTTTCAAAGCACATCGAATAATTTCTTCATAGCTATCGTAGTCCCTGTTGGCTAGATTCTTCCGCAGAAGTGGTCGTAGTCCGCCAAAGAATCTATCAAACTTCCCATTAGGGTCCATGACAAAGCTTGATGTATAACGGGAAAGCCTTGTGAAGTTCATCTCATAGCTTCCGACAGATTCATTCTCCTTCTGCTTCAGCTCGAGAAACTCTTTCTCCATTTTCGTTCTCATGGAACGATGGAAATACTTGTTAAAGAAAATCCCCCGAAATTCTTCCCACTCCATAGCTTCCATCTCTCCTCGTGGCTTCGTGTTTTTGATCAGTGACCACCACTGATCAGCTTCTCCCTCTAGGCAGTAAACAGCAAGGGTGACTTTTTCTTGTTCCGAACAATGAAGTACAGAAAAGATCTTTTCAATGGAGCTTATCCATTGTTCCAAAACCAATGGGTCAGTAGATCCACTGAATGTTGGCAGTCGTTGACGCATGAAGGACTCAATAGAAAGTTGTTCCCTTCGTGGTGAGGTCGGCCTCTCAGCTTGATTCATGTTATTACTCATATCTTGAGTCAGTTGGTTCATCATTCGCATGAATGTTTCCATTCCGGATTCCATCGGAGGTCCATCAGCACATGGTGCATTGCGTTCACCATCGGCACGGTTCCTCCTATTTCCCGCCATCTTTTAAAAGAATAAAACCTTAGTGAGAAACTTATTTCATTTATGAATCTTTTAACTAAGAATTCATGCTTAAACAATTATACTTCTCTATATTTCCTTCATAATGATTCATAACAAGCTTGTGATTAACCAAACATATCCCCCAGGAGTGTCGTAACCAAGAGTGCAGAAAGGCCCGTTATCATGCACCAGTTCTCGTTCGAGTCTAGCTCAAAGCGGTGTTTTCGGGTTTTACCCTTATGTACATCTGTGCCAGAGCCGCCTCTACCTGCTCGTATCCAGACAGGGATGTATTTTTTTGATAAACCACTTACTCAATACTTACCAAAATACCAGGAAGTTTTCCTATATTTAAACTTTTCTATAGGGTTCTTCCTAAAGTTTTTATATCCTAATTTCCACAAATAACTAAACCATCCTTTGATACCAACTATGGCATCCCGCCATTTTATAACATAAACTTTCATTACATTACACTAAACTGAGGATCTTTAAGGTCTAGTGTCTTGGAAACCAGGAACATAATACATGAAAAAAACATAAAGCATTCTTCTTAAACACTTGAAAGGCTTCTCCTTAAGTTCATCCTAGGTTCATTACTGCATCTCATAACCTGGGGACATACATCAAAAGAAAGGGTGAGCAGAAGGCCCAGTAAGGGAAACAAGAGGAACATTTTTACATGTGAACTTGATATACTTCAATAAGGACATGAAAAGAACTTTAAGGCATGAGAAAGAAAATCATGAGGAATTTCATAATAAAAATAACATTTTCCATAACTTGAAGATGTGGCTACATCATTTAACATAGACAATCATGAACATATCACCAAGGTCCATCCCCAAGGTGTCATTTGAAAATTACCAAGGTTATTCACCAAGGTATCATGAAAATTGTAACCTCTAGTGGTTACATCATTACCCAATGCATTGGAGCACTATCAGGGAGAAAACATAAATTTGCCTTTATTATCATGTGAGCCACATATATCATCATCAAACATTTCATAAATAACCCATATAGCATAAAATAAATGGGTTTCATTTCATAATCATAACATTTTAAAAACTGCTTTAAAGACATGATCTTTACGACACTTTAAAACCCACAAAAAAGGAAGGTGGGTCTCATGTATGTAAATCCCATAATTTAAAATGGAACATTTTGATATATATGTGAATACCCTTGTACAAATAAGAGCTTTGAGTATTCACTTTATAACATAAAATAATTTTTGAGAAAAGAGAGAGGCATTTTGAGGGGAAAATTCTGCAGCATAACGGCTAAGTTTCAGGGTTTTAGAAAACATTGAAATGAGAGGGGACATGGGTCACCCAATCATAAATGATCCATAAAACAGTAGGGTGAAAGAATAAGATGTCCATATGGACATGGTAAAGAAATTTTAGGGACATACCATTTGAAATGAAAAACATGAAAAAAAAGATTAGATTTCTCTTATGAAAATTCGGCAGCCTTACGGCGTCATTTAATCTTCAAAAGAAAATGATTTGACAAGATAAAATAGGGTCCCTCATAATATGATCATAAGAGATCAGTATGATAGATATAGAGATCATACCCCAACATAATAAAAAGTAACTTGAAAGACTTGACATGAAAATCGAACTCGAAAAATGAGAAGGGTGAATGAATCCCTTAAAAATTCGGCAGCCTAACGGCGTCACTTAAACTTTCATAAAACGAAATGATGAGAGTAAGAGTGGATATCTCATCATATAAACATGAAAGGGAAGTAAGAGGAATATAAAATAACATCCTCTCACATAAAAACATGGAGCATAATAGGAATGACATAAAAGACATTACATGAAAAGAAAGAGAGGGGTCAGATCCCTTACCTTAAAACGTGACTCTTGAAACTCAAAGGATTGGACCTTGAGGGCTTGGGGGCACCTTGGGAGGACTCTTTGGATGGTAAGAAGACCATAACTTCGTTTGGGGAGAGTTGGGAGTGAAAACTAAAGGAGGAAAGGGTAGGTATTTATAGGGAAAGTGAGGGGAGAAAGCATTAATGGCCAAGGGACACCTAACTAGTGGTTTTGGCAAAACCATGGGCTTGCCCATGGTATTTGCCCATGGTATTGGCCACATGGGACACCTCACACCTTATATTACTATTCATAATTCGACCATATTGAATATATACTTAATACATCATTTAATGATGTCATTAAACACCCGAAACATAAAACCTATACTTTCACTATTCACCGAAAATTCAATTTTTTCAGAATAATCCCAAAATTTCACCTTAACCAAATATCAATGCTATGATTTCAAAAATGAACTCCATTTTATAAAAAAAAAATTCTAAATATTTTTAATTTCATTTTTAAATAAATACACTATTCACTGAAAATTCGTTTTTTCAGAAAAAACCCCAAAAATTACCATAACATAATATCGATGCTCTGAGTTCAAAAATAAAGTCATTTTTATAAAAATAATTTTCTAATTATTTTTAATTAAATTTTTAATTAAAAAAAACTATTCATCCGAAGAAAACTAATACTTGAATAATAATTTATGAAACCGTTATTTACCCATTTTATTGAATCACATTACTTAATCTAGGTGTCTAAATTATATTAAAACATTTTTAAGTGAGATTACTAATCCATTTGGTCACATTACTAATCCTAAGCTTAAAATCACTATTCATAATTTACTATTCATCAAAAATTAAGTTGATCTTATTAGACTCAAAATTCCTTACTGAACACTTTTGTAGAAGACCATTTTTTAAAATCGTTACACATCATTAGTTATTTAGGGTTTACATAAATATTTTAAAATATCCTTTTTTCGAAATTCATCAATAAAATACATTCTAAAATTATCCGGACATTTGAAATTTCACAAACATCACTGAAGGAAGAAATCTCAATTTTTTCACCAGAAAGGACTACACAAGGAAGCTAGGGTTTCGTCACATAGCCCCTTATAACACCGACATAAGACCTAAGTGTAAGGTGTGCTATGGTGAGAGAATATGAGGGAGGCTCAGATAACATTGCCCTAGTAGTAATCTCTACTAACCTGAACTTCTCCCATAGGCGTTTCCGTTCATGCTTGATATGCTGGAGCTCGGCTTGGGCTTGGTCCAAAGCGAATCCCACAGATGCTACCTCCTTCCCAAGCTCTGATAAGTGGGCTTCATAAGGGTCGAGTCTACTGGATGAAGCCATCGACTCCTCTTTCTGCATTAACCATTAACATCTTATTAAATCAATATGAGTAAGTTAATATACTACTCAAAAAGATTGGTTCGTTATATGTAATTGTTTCCCCACCGTCATAGATAGACATACATAGCTAGAATACATCATATATAATTTTTGAGAATGCACATTAGGTCATGTGACAAATCTAGTATGGAGTAACAATTGTTTGGCATTCAGAATTAGGACATTACAAAGTCGTATCAAAGGGGTTCATATCAAGTTTTCCTTAATGATTAATTACATTAGATATGGATAGGATGGAAATGGAGTTTGGTAATAAACTATTATTTTTATTATCTACCCACATACATGAAAAAGCTAAATTTCCTTGAATTATGATGTGATTATTAGATTTTTTGTTATAATAACAGATTTTTTTCGCTTATTGGTGTTGTAGTTGTTTTGTGCTGTTATTATTATGATAAAAATTATTCTATTTTTTTAAACTAAATAGATGAGGGTTTTCCATTTCACGCATCCTAATTGACATGTTAAAAAACTCATGTCATCCATTCATTCCATTTTTTAATAGATCACTAATGATTTCATGTTGTTTGGATATATTTCATGCTATATATTCATGTTGTAGTGGTCGGTACTGTGATAGATATTCCATCTATTGTGATAGGTGTATTTGTACGTGTTATGTTTGAATTTTATGACTGCCAACATTAGTCCCTAAAGAGTATGGGCTCTCTTGGATATAAAGTTGGTGGATCATGTTTTAGCCATGGGATATGTATTGGGTTGTTATGTTCTCTATGTGGAATATTTGTTTTGATTCACTTGGAGTATAATCCCCCATCAGGAATAATTTGGATCACTGTTGCATTATTTTCCCGAAAAAGTAGTTTCGAGGATGTGTCTGAGGTTTACTGCATGAAAACCCTGACAAGGCATCATGTGATGCTATAAAGACATGCCATGTGTTCTTCTATTAGGGTAGATTTAAATTTCTATGAGAACACACATTGTAATCATAGTACACACCATGTGGTAATTAATGGTTTGACCTATTTGTGCGAGATAAACATGGATTGCTGATTTTCTTAGTGCACATCGTGTACAGTAGATACACAAAGTATACTTTTCCATAAGAGGATTCCATTTATTTTATTCAATATAGAGGTACATGGCCATGAATAAAAAATTAGTATAATCCATGTTTTAGAAGGCATTCTATGTAGCAGGGATGTTTACACACAAAAGTATGGTGTGATTACACACCTAAAAAAGTGAAATCGGGTACATGTCTTATGTGGTTTCTCCATGCTACAAAATTATTTCCTTATACCCTTTGAGAGTCCTTTAATGTTTTATACCTCACTAACACTTTAAGACATTAGAGTAGTCCTTTTTTATTATATTTTGAGGTAGAATCTGATTTTAAACCCCATAGAACATTTTGAATAACCAAAATGGGTGTTTTGTGATTTTATCTAAATGAGGAGGTTCTTCCTCTAGTTACCATTTTCAATCATCATCTGATTGTAAGACATGGAGTGGATGATCGTTTGGTTGTTTGGACCAATATATTAGAGAATTTTGATCTGATATAAGATGTGTGAGGCCTTTCTTGATCATTTCTATTCTATGGAGTTTCTTACTGGATCCCTCTATTGTGTACTGCTTGCATGTACCCCAGCTATAGGATGCCATCATCATTTTCCACCTATAAGATCCCATGTAGAATCCTTATGAGTCATTGATATGACAAAAATATTTCATAGTAGTTTTGTTTTGGTAGTATAACTCATTGTTTGACACCCAGACCAGACCCAAGGAGTTGGTGGAGTGGTGAGCTCTCATAGGAAGGTGTTTAATAGTCATGTTCGCTTATTTTTTCTTTTGTTATGTGAGTGTTTCTTACATATAGAGACAATCGTGTAAGGGTAGTTTAAATGTTTTAAGTAATTTCTTGGAACATATATGTGAGCAATCATTTGAAATAAGTTTATTTTATATTTGGCATAATTAAAAATGGGATTTTGATCATAAAAAATATGTTTTTGTGTCACATGGTAATGGGAGGTGATGATTACGCTTCATAAGGATCTAGCCTAAGGTAGGTAGAACCATTAATTCTAGTTGTGTTGTTATTCAATATGAGAATTCTGACATTGGTTTTTCTTAGCTTATGTTTACCTTGGTAGGTGATTGGTTTTTATTGATGACTATTTTGTTCAGATGAGTGATCCTTGTATCTTAACCCATGATATGGTAATATGTATTGAAGATAGATCAATTTGGTAGGTTATACATTCCTCTACCATGCTCATCTTCTTAAGAGTATGTGTGAACATATCACTGTTTATGTAAATAGGAACATCATACATTTTCATCGATGAAAATGATTGATGTTCTTTTTATCCAATTCATACGTGATCCAGATGGATCTAGGATTATTAGGGTAGAAAAATGATGAATAATATGTAGAATGTTTCATTTTCTCTAATAAAAGTATGGTAGTATATGTTTAATTAATGGGTACATGTAGAGTGAAAAATGATAAAATATATGTTGGGATTGTATAAACCATTTAGCTTTGAGATATTATGCATTTTATCAGGTAATTTGTTGACTAGAGTGACTTGAGTGTTATGAAACCATGTTAGTCCCACTACTTAGGAAAACATTTTATTTAAAGGGTTTTTTGACATGTCAATATTTTTAAATATTTATTTTCATGCCAGCTGATATGATGTGGTGATTTTTGTTCATGTAATGGCCATTGTGTGTCTCAACATGTCCTTCCATGTAGAAGGATCAAAATTATGGAGCATTCAGAAGTTTTTGATTCAACTTGAATACCTTTGTGGTATGCATGTCTAGTTTCATTTTGACACATGCTTGGATAAATATCATGTTTTTGAATGGAAGTGTGTAAAACACTTGTAAGACATTGATGATCATGGATGTAATTTTTTTGTTATGGGTGGACTATCATAGATATTCCTATGAATAAAGGCATTGTGGTTTGATAAAGGGCTATGCTTTGGAATTTCCATCCATGTTTATTTTAAGAGGTCGACCAGTAGTGGTTCGACTAACCTCCTTAGTAATTCATGAAATTCTATTAGTGTGTTTTTATTTAAAATTTGAGCATTTTCCTTACCATGATTTCATCCTAGATTCACTAAGAGAACATCAATTTTATGTTACACTATAGTAGAATGAAGTTGGGTGAGTTTGTAATCTATATATGTATTTTATGACGAAGTGTGGTGTTAAATAAGGAGTGGTTAATCCTGATAGATACATGGTTTCTTATGTAATCTTTCTTTGAACAAACTATGCATTCATTTTTTCCAATAATGTTACTTCCAAGAGGATTCCACACTTTTTTCATTCAGTTTTCATTTGTTGGATTTTTTCCTCGTACCAATATCTCAAATGAAACAGGGTTCATGGACAACCTAGAAGAGTATCTTAGACTATGGGATGATTAATCTGAATTTATCATGAACATCATGATGGGAACACATGTGATTCTTTTAATGGAGAAATTATTCTAGTTGTTGGGATAAATATTTTAATTTTTCACATTGTGGGTGATTGGTGGAATATGGGAAGCCTTTGTGTATCAATTATAATATATCAGCCACATAAGACGTGTGTTTTTGAGAAAATTCATACATGGATGGTTTGACTCATTATAATTCATATTCCTCATGTATGGTTATAGTTATCAAGTTTGAACACTCTTCCAATATAAGGTGGCTGTGATTTGGAAGTATGCAAAGACTTTTAAGGACGATTGTGTGACTAGTTTTCATAGGGCCGATCGGGGTTCTATCATTAATTTATATGAGGTTGGTGTTATGAACTCATTTGTGTTTGGGTTGGCCATTTTAATGGACAATCATGACGGTAGAATGACTTCAATATTCATGGGTTGTCATTGTGGATTATTACGATTGTGTCGGTGTAATGGTAATGATGTCGTGTGAGATGTTCTTAACAAGATAAAAAAGGTTTCACTATACATATTGATCATAGAATCCATTAATGTTGATGAACTTTGGCGATTGTACATCTATGTCATTTTACATTTTCACAACCTTTTAGTAAGGGATGACCATTTTACATATCGTTTCTATAATGGGCTATAGTGGGTGTGGGGTACAAATGTTCCACTAATAAAATCTTACCACACCATATGGATAGCCAGTCATAGTGCATGATTCTGGTCCTAGAGGAAATTCTTCGGGAAGGCATCATTAATTTCATGGGTTGTTGGGAGAGACAAATACCCATAGTTGAGTCCACATATAATGATAGATTTTTGATCACATTTAAGAGTTCTCCCTGTGAGGATTTATAATGGAGGGAACGAAAAATACCCATGTATTGGCTAGAGGCATGGGGGAAGCTAGGTTGAGACCTCTTTTTACCTAGGACACAAGTAAACTATCTCACATGATTTCGAAGCAGAAGACTACAACATTGTGTCATTAGAAATATATTGCAAATCACTCTAAATGACATATGAAATTTGAGGTCGGGTATTTTTTTGATCCTACAAGTTTCTATGAGGATAGAACATAAGAGGATCATGCGACAGAGTAAGCTATCCGAGAGATATGTCAGAATGTTTGAGATTATAGGGAGATTTTGGCTGATTACCTATCAGTTGTAGTTATCTTAGAGGTACCTATCTATGCAAATCTTCTTTCACATTTATCAGTAGTGATTTTAATTGTTAAACACATATCACACTTTTCAACCTCATGATGTTGAGTTATATGTAGATACATACTTTATTGAGAATCATATAAAAATTGTGGATTATAGAACAATTGCTCCCCATGGCATGTATATTTTATTAGTACTGGTGAAATTGCTGCATGACAAAGTAAAAATAAGGAGTAATGATGGGTATACATATGTTTGATAATTGTGATAGCAGTTGATCTAATATATTTCTTAATCACTATTGGAAGAGAAATTAATGAACGAGTTTTTTAATTTGAAATTATTGTATAAACTCAGTTATTCTTTTTTAGGTACAACCTTTATTTTTTTGTTTATACATAATGAAAATATATAAATAAATGTAAAATAATTTCTCTAAACCTCAGATGGATCGTATTTTTTGTTACACTATCGGGATGAACAGGTACACATCATGTAATCAAATCAGTAATAAGGTGCATGACAGGCAATGGATGTTGATCACAAAATGAATAGTAAAAACCATACATGTCATGTACTTCCACTTCCACACCGTGTATTTTATAATATTTCAATAATGGGATATAACAATTTTATGTCATTCTAGATTGACGAGGAACTATATTTGTGATATAAAATTACCAGAGGTGAATTTTGTACCAATTTCTCCATATGTGCCTCAATTCATTCATCATCAGATTTGTTGGAACCCAATAAGTAGTCTCCAGATTTCCCTTATGATTTTATTCAAGATTTCTTCTATTGGACTAGATATCAAAGGATTAAATTTTTTTTATCATTTTTTAGTTCTAATCTGATTTAGGCTGAATTGAATATCACTAGATGAGGGGAGGCATACTAATGTGAGGTAGGTGGTGTTATGCCTTTCTAAAATTATTTAGTGGTTTATATGTTCCTTAGTGTCATATTACAATATTTAGGGTGATTACTTGTTGAAAATATACCATTTTTTTCGTAATAGTGAAAGGTAAATTTTTGGATTATATAAGAAAGTATGTGGTTTCCTGATTAGATAAGTGCCACCCCATGGGTACATTTCCGTTTATTGATAATTTATTAGTCATTTGTAATAAGTTTCCTATGAGAATGTCTTTTATTTCCATGAATTTGTTTTTTATTGTACTATTGATTTATTGACTAATTTTTCAACCTGTGCATACTTTTTTATCTTTATGATAAATTAATTCACATGTTAGGATTCTTCCCTGAACATCCATTTGAGTATATAAATGTGATAATCCATGTAATGGTTTATATTACTAGAATGTCATCTAATAGTAGATATGTTGTGTGAGTTCATTTTTTATACCATGTAATATCAAAAATTTAATGTTTTTTTATTATGATATCTTGCAACTTATGTTTATAATTGGAGAAGCCATGTAATTTTTTAATTTACCTGTGGCTTGATATAAATCCAGCCCAAAAGAGTATTTTAAAGGCACGACATATTTGGTTCTCAATTTCATGTATATATTCAATTATTAAGGGTGAACTTTTTCTTTTTCTGTGTTTAAGGGTTTTTTCTATGCCTGTAGGTGGAGTTTTTCAATGCTTTCATGATATCTTGTTTCTATTACATTCTCCATTTTTTTATGCATGAGGAAGAGGTACTTTATGACTAGGAGAGATGTTCAATTTATACTAGAGGGAGAGGTTCTGAGATGAATAAATAAATTAATAATTTATGACCTGTCTATGAATATAGACAACATTCTTGAATTATATCTTATCTTAAATCTATTTATATGATATTTTTGGACATCACTTATTCTTACATTATACGGGGATTGACAAGATGAGGATGGATATTGATATGTTTATGATTTAATATAATCTAATTGTACAGTGAACAAGAACTGAATAAAATTAATCTAATACTATTATTACATTTTAATTTTTATTACCTCTTATTTTTCTTCTTTCACTTTTAAGCACAACCTTTTCCATATATTAACTGATAGATTGGTATAGATTTTGGGGGGTTTCCTCCTAGGATTTAGTTTTTAAACCCTATTTGAGTATGGTTTTTTCCCAAAGAGATTATATGATTTCATGTGTTGATAACGTAAATCATCCTTCAATAGTTACATGATATGCTATTTTGGATAAGGAAAGCATTAGACCATGTCGAGGCTTTCAAGGCTTTTTAGTTTTTTTATTTATATACCATATTATTTTATCTTTTACTTGATTATAGTGTTTTCTATTTTGGATACATTCCTAATATATGGGACATAAAGAATCATAATTTTCATGTTATGAATTCTGGTTTTCTCTATAATATGTCCTCCAATAATTACATTAGCTATTAGGTTTATCTACATCTCATATTGTATATTATTGTGTCTCAGTTTTACACTCTGAAAACAAGGGACTAGATTCTATAAAATCAGTCACATGCGCTCACTAATAGTCAGAATCCTCATGAATTTGTAGGCATTCTCATGAGTTCATGTGAATAACTGATTACAGTGCACCGGTTGAGTGTCTTCTTGACTCGGGATGTTACATAATTAAATAATATTTCATGAATGAGATCTCAAAATTGAATTATAAAACATTGTATGATCATAAAAAAAAATATAATGATGGAACCCACTAAACACAACCCAAAATCTAGGTTATTTCTTTACTAATTTCATATTTTATTTTATTATTAGTTGTATATTTTATTTTATTGAATATTTATTAAAATATTAGATTAATTTTAAAATAAAAAATATAATTAGATTATGTCAATTAGATTAAGTGAGTGAAAAACTAAGGAATACACTTATGTAGATGACCCAAGTTAGCTTATTTGATATATCATGAAAATAATTTCTTCCCCACACCATATGAAAGGGGAGTATCAGAAAGTGAATTCAATAATATTGTCCACTAGCCCGATCATTATAATAAAATAGTGTAAAAATTTCCCAAGTATTTTCACCTAGCCACTCATGATTTCATAATATATATAAATGTTGGAGAGTCATTCATTTATTACATAATAAAAATGTTATCAACAATAATATTATTGTATTAATCAAAAATATCACCCTATCCTCTAATGAACATTTAGAAAAACTTCCATTTTTATCATGTGTTGATATAAAATAATAACATAAATCCCATATTGTGGAAGACACCGACATATTGATTAATTTAATTTTATCCTTATATTTTCATAATACACTATGAAATATTTCTTTTGGTTTGATATTTCAAAAACCATTTTAAAATATTTCAATTGTATCTTCAATTTTTTTTATCCAATCTGGTAAAAATATTTTTTTTCTCAAAGGATATATAAAAAAATCAATTAAACCTAAAAAAACTATTCTATATATATTTCATTATTATGAAATATCTAAATGAACATAAAATTAATGTGATAATCATTATATTTAGATTAAAAACATATTGACATTTCATATTATTGAATACCAACATTAAATATCTAAAATGGAATTTATGTGACCAAATTGTGTGTATGTGTTTGAAGTTTTTTTTACCATTTCAGAAGAATAAGGAAAACTGATTTAAATTCAATGAAATAAAGGAAAAAATTATTTTAAAAATCATATTAGTATTTAAATTTTATCATATCTAATAAAACATTGAAAATTTTCTATAGAAAAGTCATTGTGATCAGGGTTTTATATTATGACATTAAATTATGGAGAATCCAAATTTGAATCTCCTTCCATTACGAGACATTGTGTTATTCCATACCAAATAAGACCACTAATTCCCAGAAAGACAATGGGGAATCAAAAAATGAAGTAACATCCAATTAGAATTCGATTCACAAGAATTCTTAGTCCATGATGACGGTATTTTACAAAAAAAATAGACAAGATTAAAGAAAAATAATGGATATGTGGTAGAGATGTAATTACATATAATAAAAGAACATGATTCTTAAAGAATACACCAAAATCATAAGGGGGTTAAAGATAATATTTTATGATATTAAATTAGAGTATCGTAGGAATAAAATGTTAGTGAAAATATAATTGTTTTATAAATGATAAACCACCATTTTAAAATAAATTTGATAGAGACATGCCATGTAATTCCCCTTAAATCATGGCATGACATTCCCTTTCAAACTCCAAGTATGATATTTCCATTTTTTTGTGGATTGGATCACCCCAAATAGAGAGAATCGACACTGGAATACCCAGTGACTTTTTTGTTACCAATATTTACATGGAGATAAATGTCGACCCTCAATGATTTCCTAGTACAAGCTCTCCCCAATAACAACATTTCCCTCACTTCCCATACATTGATTCACTAGAAGTAAATGTATATCCCCAATATAACATGAGGGTAACTATGTATTACATAATCATTAGGGTCACCACAGTGCAATGAAACCAACTATAAATTAGAAAACTACTCCACAAAGTTGGGTACAGTCTGCCCCCTCCCACCGACCATGTAATATCACATAAATATTTGGTGTGTAAATATATAACGTACCCCAGAACAACCTAAAACTACCAAAACATATGAAATGAGACAATAAAGAATAAAAAATTATAATTATATAATTAATACAATAAGTTAGTATTGTGTGTTTAGAAATCATTTCTATCATATTATTCTAATCCTGGATTATAGAAAATTGATTTCTCTTGGTAAACTCTACTAGATTAGGTATTGGATTCCATTACTAGGATATCAACAAAATAATTATTTACATTATCTACGTTAGTAAAACCATTCCCATTATAAAACAAAAACATCAACCATACATGCTTGAATTTTGAAATCAAATAAATTTATCATATGAAAATATAATAAGAATCTAAATTATTCAATCTACTCTAATTCCAATGTAAAATTTTATACAACTCACAATTCTAAAACAAACTGAATCAAATATACTAGAAATACGAAATTTTGTTCCATCATTGTAAATATTTCCTAACAACTATAATTATTTTTTTCCTTCTCCCAGATCTATAATAAACCATTGTTATTTTCCCATAATTATTTTGGAAAGAAGATGAAAATGTATAAATGTTTTTTTAGGAGTGCGAATAATTATAAAAATTATGTTTTCGAATATAGTGATCCAACTGCATAACAATATTGTGAGTACAAACTTCAAAAAGAGTAAAATTGTAGAAAATCAGACATAAAATTAAATTTTCATAAAGCACATTAACATTCCTTGTTAATCATGATCATTGAATGTTTTAATATTTTCATGTTCCTTATAAATAATAAAACATTTTCAAGAATGGTAATAATTACATCAAATAACCCATCATAAAATATATTCTCAATAATTAAAATTGGATTCATTTATCATGAGATGTTGGAAGGAATTCACATATCCAGATATATCATACACATTATAGAAAATAAAGGAATACATCTATATATGTTGTGGTAATGTAAATTCATAGATATAGATAGAGTATGTTCCCATAACCATACATATAATGGTATAATTTTCTAGACCCAAGAGAAAATATATATCTCATTTGAAAAAATTGAATATTGAATAATTAAAAGAAATAAACATCTCCATGTTTGATGTTTTATATCATTTACTTCATATACATTAGAAGGAGGAAATTTGTATAGATTGTATATAATGAATAATCATATACCATTACCCAAGAATAATGGTTGAGTATGATAATCTATAAATAAGTGAATTACTATCCATTAGACAATTATATTGAGGATAATATTGAAATTACCCCTCTGCCCATACTCAAATTTTCAAGGCCTATCAATAGATATAATATAAGAAAAAATTTCCTACAGATATCACAATCTATAGATTTTGAAGGTAATATTAATCTCTAAATATTACTAATATCTATTCATTCTACCACAAATGGATTTTATGTGTCTCTATAAGTAGATTTCCACAATTTTTTCAGTATCTACTTAACTTTGTTGGTGGAAATTTATGCAGCGACGGCAGCGTAGCAACAGATGGCACTGTAGCAGCGGCATTTCATTATAACGGTGACAGGGTACTGTAGTAGTGGTGGGTATCATGTGGTATTGTAGAAGATTTGGAACTGTAGTAGTATAATTAATATAATGGGGCTTAGGCCAAAAAAATGGGCCTACGGGCCATGTATTGGGATAAATCCACACTGGGCCATCGGGCTATGTAATGGGTCTCCTGCTACCCAGTTAAAGAGTGATTTTCTTTTCTTTAATAATAAATAAGTCTTTAGCCCCTTCCTTAGGAAAACATCAGTAACAACCAAGGATCCCCCTTTCGGTCGCACAATAATTTCTAGGTAGTTATCTAGTTACAACATCCTATTAAATTGATTACAAATTCTAAATATCTAATGGAGTAATAGATAATTCAACAATATGTTTCATAAATTTAATTTTCCACAATTCAAATCACAATTTAATAATTATCCTTAATGGATAAATGTTTATCTATCATATTCAACTCAAATTAATACTAATAGGATTAACATTCATTGAAAAACAATATGATTATTATTTATATTAAATCCTAAAATATATTCTATAGATTCCATGAAACCCAAATTATAATAATCTTATCATTCATATATAATTTAATTACTAAATTACAATTTCTTCCAAATTACATCAATGCATGTGATTGAATACCATTACATAGTGTTGTATAATTATTTAATTAATAATATATTACATTGTTATCTATATTAACCACTTTAAATTTGATTACCTACTATATATATAAATATTAAATAAATAAAATTGGTTCAATAAATTAAATTTCATTACAAAATTTATTTCACTTCATCGACTCTACCATGTTTCATTATAATCATCCCATTTTGTGATTTAACATAATAGTTTATATATCATTTTATCATTTGTGTAGTCAGTATAAAAATATTATATATGCTTCAAATAATTATAAGATGTAGCATCCCAGATCCCAGTGCCACTCAGTATGTTCCCCAAACCCGATTGGTCACATGACGTCAAGCGCATTTTCCCAAACGCCAGAGGCTTCCGACTAGTAGTGCGGGGCCAGGTGTGATAGTGGAGAAACCATGAATCATTTGTCAAAGTGTAGTATAGTGGTAAAAAATTATATTACATTGAACATCAGAAGTAGTAAACAATATGTAACTAAAACTGATAACAGATGTTAATGTGAACCAGCAATCATATATATGAGATGTAGCCTGTCACAATTCTAGGAAAACTACCAGAATAGGATGTACTGCAACACAATACAATACATGTCATGTACAAGGAAAAACCAAATAAACCAAAGTAGAGTACACAAAACAAAGCATCATCATAATCCTAGGTTATGTACCATGCTCTCTAACTCCTCTTCCACAATCATGTACCTGTTTGGGGACCCATTCCCATATCTACACCTACAACAATGTAGTCTTATTATGCAGAAGACATGACCCAAATATGGTGTGAGAAATAAATCCCATTAGGTATCCACCAAAGGCCCATTCCCAACTGTCCGAAAAAAATGTGCAATAGTAGTGGGAAATGGTAAATTAAATAAACTAAGAAGTACTCAAAAGTAACTAACATCATGTTATACTTCCATTTTAATATTAATTTAATCATTCAATTTACGAAAATTACTGATGTGAATTTTCTAAGTAGAAAGTCATTGTCCTCAACCATGCTAACCCAAAACCTCAATTAAAAATAATCCACACAAACAAAATTCTACCCACAAGAATATCAAATAATTCCCATAGGCACACGAGGTGTCTCCCAGATGCATGGAATCTACTACCCACAGGAACAGAAGGTGTTTCCCTGAGTCTAAAAAAAATTCCCACAAGCTAATCACATCACTGTCCTCAGGCTAAACAAGTAACCGGGTCATGCCCAAGATATATGTAAGCAATTTATATTCAATTTTTCTCAAGGAAATTTAAAACATGTTAAAATTTACGGAATACCCTCGGGTAACCTGGCCAAACCGCTAAATAGAGGAACACACCCCAGGGGTGGTCCTGGATCCAAGAAGTGATCCCAATAAGTAGTTTATAATTACATTCAATTACCTATACAATCCTAGGTATTTAAAATAGCCAAGGCCACATCCATACGACACCCCAACATGGTTTTGTAGCACATGGTTCCCAAATTCACCACTTTAGTTGGAAATAAACACCAGACCACCCACCTCGATCGTCTCAGATTGGTATACATGAACGAAGCTTCGAGAATCGCCCATGAATTACATAGATCTGTAAAATACAACAACACAATAAATTCAAAATAACATTCCCTTAGGAAAGAATTGGTAAGGACTACTCAAGGAGAAGTATGTTCTTACCAGTATGGTTCGAAGGAGATCAACAGTGTAGGAATCGGGTTCCCGGTATGTGGTCGGGAGGCCCTTGAAGCTCTGGTCGTCTCTCTCACTCTCCTACGACATTCTAAGAATTCTCTATGAACAAAAGAGGCTACATCCCGTTGTAAGAAAAAAACCAAAATAAACGACATGTACTCTCAAGTACACGACATGTACTATTCATTTTTTAAACTGTTCTACTGGTGGCTTCATTCCACCGCTGTGATGTTCATCCATCAACATGAGTACATGACATGTATTTTATGACTACACGGCATGTAAATAACAAGTACACGGCATGTAGTTAGTTTTTACACCTTTCATCACTGACACGCATACACGCCCTGTGTAATCATGCCACGCGACCATAGTACATGGTGTGTGGAAAAGTACACTGTGTGTACTTCCAAAATTTGGGTGTTTTCCCAATTTTCCTTATTTACTAAAAAAACTAAATGAATGAGGAAAAGAAAATACATGTACCTCAAAAATAAGTACTGGGTTCTTACAAACTTTCCCCCTTAAAAAAATTCGTCCCTGAATTTCCCTTCCACGGGTGGTGAAGATATAGTAGTGAACAACTCTGGAAACGGAGCACGTACGTCAGTCTCCCACTCCTTGGATTCGTCCTGTACTCGGACATGTTGCCATAGCACCCATATGAGAGGAACTGACCGGCCTCAAAGAACCTTTGTGCTCCTATCAACAATACGAATCAAATTCTCCTCAAAGGATGCATCAACCTAATGTTCGTCCTCCTCGGGATGAAAAATGTGAGACATGTCTGAATGATAACGACACAACTAAGATACATGGATGACGTTGTGCATGGCACGATACCTCTGTGGTAACTGAAACTGATAGGAAACCAGACTGACATTATGCAGAATATCAAAAATTCCCACATACCTCAGTGAGAGTTTACCCTGTCTCTGGATCATCCCGTGTCCCAACCTCAGTGAAACATGCAAGAAAAACTGATCCCTGACCAGGAACACCATGGGTTATCTGCGGTGATCAGGGTAATAATTTTTTACGAAGCTATGAAGTATCCATCTGCTTCCAAATCAACTGGACCTACTCTGAAGTCTACAACACAATATGTGGTCCCAGTAAAACTGCCTCACCTATCTCCAACCATCATAAAGGTGATCATCATTGCCTAACATATAGATCCTTGAATGGGGCCATCTCAATAGTTTCTTGGAAACTATTATTATAGGAAACCTCAACCCAGGATATATGATTCTCCCATGAACCACTAAATTCTAGGATGCATGCATGCATCATGTCCTCAAGAAGCTGTATCATACACTGTGACTCACCATCGGTCTGAGGGTTGTACGTTATGATCAAAATCACCTGTGTACCGAGTTCCCTCTTAAATATTTTCAGTAAAAGAGATGTAAAATAGGCATTCCTATATGAAAATATAGAACAAGGGACCCCATGATGATGTACGACTTCTCAGAAATACAAATTCCCATGCTCGTCAACACTGAAGGTCTACATGATCTGAAAAAAGTGATAGACCTTCGTATGTCTATCCCCAACAACCCACACGATGTCATTTTATCATGGTGACCTTGGAAACACCATCACGATATCCATTGCGACATCATTCTATTTCTATTCCAGAATGGGTAATTGTTGTAACAGTCCAGCTAGCCTCTAATGCTCCACCATCACCTACTGACAGGTAAAACATATTGTAACAAGACCAGCTACATCTCTTTTCATTCTCAACCACAAATATTAACGTCTCAAGTCACGGTACATTTTGGTAACTCTGGGATGAATAGATCACGCTGAAGCAGGAAAATCCCGCATCAACTCCTCGCATATATCCCTTGGATCCCACACTCTCATATGGACACTATGATTCTCATCATCGCCTATCATCGAACTAGGAAGAGGGTCTTCACTTCTCACAACCTCCCATAGAACTAGGCCACCAGAATCAGAAAGCTATCTCATCCTCACTCTATCCAGTAGAGTAGAAGTCACGATTAAGGATAAAAGATAGGTTTTCCCCTGATTCCCGTTCACCTACATTTGCATATCAAAGAACAAAGCCATAATATGCCACTCACCATTGGCCTCATGCAATACATATATCAGATTATTCCTCTTCAGTGAATCTGCAACTGCATTATCCTTACAAGGTTTATAGGCAAGCTCAAAGTCGAAGGACTGATGGTATTCAACCCACCTTCACTGTCTCAAATTTAGGTCACACTAGGTAAATATATATTTAAGACATTTTTGGTATGTGAACACCACAAAATGATCTACCAAGAGATAATGTCTCCAACAGCGTAGCACATGAACAACTGTAGCCAATGTGAGATAATGTAGCAGGTAATTATTCTCATGTGTCCTCAACTGCTGAGACTTGTACACAACTACTCGATCGACCTGCATCAAAGCTACTCCTAGCCCAATACCTGATGCATCACAGTAAACTGAATAGAACATCCCATTCTCTGGAATTATCGGGACTCATGCGGTTGTCAACCTTCCATTTAGCTCTTGAAAGGCTATCTCGCAAGCTTATAACAAAACGAACTTGACACCCTTCTTAGTAAAATCTCTAAACGATGCTTCTATATAAGAGAATTCCTATATAAAGCACATGTTGTGACCAGCCAACCCAAAGAAACACCGTATGTGAAACACGTTCTTATGCTCCACCCAACAAACTACTACTCTCAATTTATATGGGTCTACTGCAACTCCTTCCTCTGAGATAATATGACCCAAGAAGTGTATCTGGTCTATCCAATAGTGTCACATTGAGAGCAGAACATATAGATGATGCTCTGTCAGTTTACACAATACGATCTCGATATGGGTAGCATGGTCGTGTTGAGTATGAGTGTACAACAAAATATCATCAACAAATCTACCAAAAAGGATTCCAAATAAATATGGAAAACATGATTAATTAGAGCCATGAAAACAGCTGAAGAGTTCATGATTCCTATAGGAATAACCATGTAATCGTATAGACCATACCAGCTCTGAAAAGCTAAAAGCGGTATGTTCGATGGTCTAACATATACCTGATGATACTCGGATCTCAATTCTAACATCGATAACACACGTTATACTTGAAGTTGTTCAAAAATATCATCAATTCATGTTAAGGGCTATCAGTTCTTAACCGTTAACTGCTTTAACATCTGATAATCCACACAGAGTATGAGGTTACCATCCATTGTCATAGAAAATGGGACAGGTGATCCCCATGGAGAAGTACTGGTTTAGAGGAAACCCTTTTCCTGAAACTTCTCTAACTATCTCATGAGCTCCTCAACCTATGTTGTAGCCATCCAATAATGAGGAATGGACACTGGATCAACTACATGCACATGCTCAATAGAGATATCCACCTATTTTTTGAAGGTAGGCCTGAAAAGTTGTCCATGAAGACATCACTAAAATGATCAACTACTGGATAGAAATCCTTGTGACAGGTTCCCTGGTTATCCAGATACAAACTCGCAGTCTGGGTTGTCACACCACCTCGTTCACGATGCTCGGGTCCTTCTTGACTCGCCTAAACATCCCATTCACCCTTGTATAGAAACTCTCCACCCCGTAGTGTTGTGAAACTCACCCTACGACGATATAAATCTACAATGTCTCAAAAAGGTACCTATCATCCATCTCAAAAATGACATCATAGCTCGTCATATCTAGGACATAGATGTACCATAGAAAGTAACACCCACAAACCTCAAGGGGGCACTCTCCGCACCAACGCACACTGGCCATTCTAGTCCCCTATAGAGTGTCTAGCTTCATAACATCAGAAGAAGTAGAAACACAGAGGCCATGTCTCTCCAAAACAGGAACATATATAAAAGCAGTGTGTGGCTCCCATATCAAAAACTACATAATATAAAACAAATGAAACTAGAATAGTACCTCTGATAGTGGAAGTTCTGGGATCCTACCCTTGTGGGGTCTTTTTCACTACATATGTCTGCCCAGTGCAGCGGTCATGAAACGCAGTCCGGCTACCCTATGCTGACCCTCCCTGCTACCCCTGAGATCCTAGTATATGGATACCATGGCCAGGACCACCATTTCATCCCACATGCCCTAAAGTATTCGAGTTTCGTTATAGGTATGAACCTTTCGTTCCTTCTCCCGTACACTGAGTCTTCACAAAACCCCTCTCACTAGCCAATGGTGGAAACGCCCTGCAAAAGCGCTACAGATGACCCATCCTACCATAAGCTCGACATTACACAAGGTCACGTGGACACTATGGTCTCTTGTGACCTCTTTACCACACTAGTAGAACATGACCTAGCCACCTAAAGTATTCTTCATGCTGGTACTGGAACCATGATAGAAATCCATCTATCTCTTCCTCTTACTAGTAGAAATAGTAGCAGAAACTAGTGTCAAACCTCCCTGGCACAAACCACTAGCTTCTCGCTAGTTACACTCGGTAATAAGTGTCTGGTTCACAAGAAGCATGTATAATAGGATACCTGAAAAAATTCACCAGTGCTCGGAAGTCATATCGAAGACCATCCTCAAAGCGTCTAGCCCTAAAAATCAAATCAACCACCAGAACGGTTGCAAAATGCTGATGCTCGGTGAAGTGAGTAGAATAATCCATCACTGACATAGCTCCCTAGTGGAGATTAATGAACTATCGAGCTTGATCTTCCCTCAGCATCTCAATGGAAAAGAAGTCATAGAAGGCTGTATGAAAATATTCCGACTTCATGTCTTTCTGATGCTCAGATTGGGTGGTTACATCCCACCGCCTATTGGGGAAATCACGCAGTATGTATGTAGCGAGCTTGACCCTCTTCCCTGGAGGCGTCTGTAATTGATCCAAAACAGCCTTCATAGACCCCAACCAATACTCCGCAACCTGTGGTCCTCCATTCCCTGAAAACGTAGACAGATGCTGCTGCTGGAATATACGAGTCAGCTCTGCCATATATGTGGAATCTGGAGGTGCCCCCTGAAATGTTTGCATGAACCACATAAATCCTTCATGAAACTGCTAATATGTGCATGTGTTTGGTATAATGGCTGGGACCACATCTATCTCTCCGAGTGATTCCATCGGTATTCTATGGCCTACCATTTCTGGAGTATAATCACTGTCGCTCTCTTGGCGAACAACCGGTCTTCGTCTTGGCAGTATGACTCTACAAGGTCAAAAACAAGCCTTATATTTAAGTTTATCAATGACTTAAAACTAGGGTACCATAAAGAGAACTAGATGAAGAAGGCATTCAAGATTGTAAAAACTTTACTACACATCATTTATAAAAACTACACAGCGTGTTCTCACAAGCAATTCACATGGGCGTGTACTCCAAATAAAATTGGTCGTGTGACAACCCAAACAGATCGTGTGTCCTCGGACTACAAGGCGTGTACATGAATCTGCCTTCCCTACCTGGGACCTTCTACACAGTTAAGGCACACAAATCTCTTCTGAACAAGACTACACAGAATATAAAACATCAACACAGTGTGTATCGTTTAATTTCCAACTACCTGTGTCTCTCATGACATGGAGGACTACACATCTGACACTACATGGCGTGTTATACCTGCACACAGTGTGTACAACCCCATTTTCCCCGGCCAGAAGACTAAGTCCACACGGTCTCTCAGTGGTCAAGACTACACGGCATGTCCCATGGGAACATGATGTGTACTAGGTAGGGTAACACCGACTCGTGTAGTTAGTGACACAGACTGTAATGGCCCAGACGTCCCTGGTCCATTACATTTTGAAAATGTGGTGTTGGAGGTGTTCCGGGAAGTCAAGGTGACTTATCCCCCAGCTGATGCTTACCAGTAGATCGATCTACCGATTGCGGCTGCCTACCGGTTACCGGTAGCTGCTGCCTACCGGTAGCTCGGTCTACCGGTAGCTGCTGCATACCGGTAGCTCGATCTACCGGTAGCGGCTGCCTACCGGTTACCCGTAGCTGATGCCTACCGGTTACCGGTAGCTGATGCCTACCGGTTACCGGTAGCTGATGCCTACCGGTTACCGGTAGCTGCTGCCTACCGGTAGCCGCCGCTTACCAGTAGCTCGATCTACCGGTAGCTGCATCCTACCGGTAGCTGGGTATACTGGTAGCTGCTGTCTAGTAGTATCTCGGCTAACACTTTGCCAAATTTCTAGTTCTGGGAATAGTGTTTCCAGTTTTATGAACAATATCAGTAGGTGAACAATGTTTCTATCGTTGAGATTCAGTGAACAGTGTTTCTATCGGTGAGGTTCTATCGGTGGACTTCTATTGGTGAGGTTCAGTGAACAGTGTTTCTATCGGCGAGGTTCTATCGGTGGACTTCTATCGGTGAGGTTCAGTGAACAATGTTTCTATCGGTGAGGTTCTATCGGTGGACTTCTATCGTTGAGGTTCAGTGAACAGTAATTCTATCAGTGAGGTTCAGTGAACAGTGTTTCTATCGGTGAGGTTCTATCGGGGGACTTCTATCAGTAGACTTGAAAAGTGTTTTCTATCGGTGAGGTTCTATCGGTGGACTTCTATCGGTAGACTTGAACAGTGTTTCTATCGGTGAGGTTCTATCGGTGGACTTCTATCGGTAGACTTGTACAGTGTTTCCAGAATCCTAAGAGCTACCGATTCCAAACTTTGCCAAATATCACGAATGAACAGTGTTTCCAGACTTCATGAGAGCTACCGATCTCATACTTTGCCAAATTTCACGAATGAACAGTGTTTCCAGACTTCATGAGAGCTACCGATTCCATACTTTTCCAAATTTTGAGTATGTGAACAGTGTTTCCAGCTTTGAAAATTTGACATTTTCATTGATGTAAAATACTTTTAAAACCTTATTTTAATGACATTAAAGCCGATTCAAAGGCCATAAATCCTATATTAATTATTCCTATGTCCGGGATGTTTTTACTTGGTCAAATTGCGTGGGTTAATGCGATCCGTTTTTAATGGAGAATAAATCGGATCTTAAACCGTCGCCTCTCTAATTAATTTTTTTAAAGGAAACGAGATATCATTCTTCGTTGTTCATCCTCCTGGTTCTCATCTACGAGACACTAGAACCTTCCAATCATTCCCGTAGTAGTTTCACAATCAAATGTTACTCGGATCAGTTCCGCTCTGTTTGATGCAACCAAGTTGTGTTGATCGTTCTTCCATATAAGGTATGTTTTATCATCGTTCCTTCGGGGATCACCTTCTCTTGTTCTTCCTTCCATATTAGCATGTAATCTCCATGGTTCTAATGGGTTTTCTTGGGGTTGGTTGGTACTGTCGTACCGTGGCATCCTCTGGTGGATGCAGTTGTAGTGAGGAGAAGAGGACGGTGACTCGTTGTGTGGATAAAGGACATCAAGAACTCTTCGAGGTAGGGGATTCATGGATTCTCTAATTGTGTATGTGCAATCGTAGAATTAGCATGATTTAGTCCTTTGGATCACAATGAAATTGACCTAATTAAATACTTGAACCAGATTAAAAGAATTGGTTGATCGCATGTTGTTACTTTGTAACGTGATAACGGTTGGCCTCATGTTTTCCTAGATAGAGTGATATCTATGATTTTCTTTAATTTGTTGCTCGTTCATGATGGAAATCGATAAAGAACGTAAAGCCGGAATTATTTGTTAAATAATTGGCTAAAGATAAAGAGGCATGTTAATGAATCTTTTAATTCAAGATGGATTAAAGAACAATTAGTTCGATAATTTAAAAAGGGTTCTAAGTTACCCACTTGCTTGTAAGGATGAATGCATTGTGGTTTGGAGTTCTGAGTGCACATCTTGTATGAAGGCTGAATGCCTTGTTAAAAGGCCGAGAACCCATTTTGTGATCTTTGATTTCCTGCTGCTTGTGATTTGATGTGAGCCTGGATGGCTGTTGTGATATGTGGAGGCATGGGGACTTGTGGTTGTGGCAGCGGATGACACCTAGTGTGGCGAGATGCATCAGTTTATGCATGTGGGTGTCGGGGAGGACAACAAGGATGATGGTATGAGATGAATGTGATGGTTTGATATTGGTGGTTTGATTGTTTATCTGCTTTACATTTCCCCACTACTCAAGGAAGCTGGTTTTGCATACCCTCATTCCGAAAGAGGTGAAGACAAGAGGGGTATGCCACGTTCTTTCCATGTTTAGCCTCTCGATGGAGGATGGGTCCATGCTCTTTCTATAGGTGGCAAAGACTCGATGTGTAGTATATCTACTCACCGTGTTGATCCCTTTGTGTTTAGTAGCATAGGATGCTTTTCTAGAATGCCTGGGAATATGGGGAAGGTAATTCCATAATTAAAGTTTGTTTAAATGGTGATAATCTATGGGGATGGAGAAATTGGAATTTAATAGTGATGTGATTCCTAAAAAGGTTCAGTTTTTGATTGTGATGCCAATTTAGTTTAATGTGGTAAATTGTTCATGGTTAATTAATGTTTAAAGAATTAATTAACGTACAGTGGGAATGATAAAATGATAATGGAGTAATCTAATAAAGATCTTCAAATGGTTGTGTGCTTATAGGATACCTAGTCTTAGAAGTAGCATCCTGTAGTCTGAGAGACGTTAGCTGTAGTTGTGCCTATGACTAGGTAATGACCATAGTGTGGTTGTGAGTTATATATATTCTGTACTTTTTGTGTTTCTATACGCTACTCCACCCTGTCGGTAAGGGCAACTGACACCCCTCGGATTCTGAGCCCTTGGGGGATGTTTTCCCCAACATTCTGATGGGAGGATGAATGGCTGACTACCCCCTTTGGCCCCGCTCTCTTCTCTTGGTAGATCTTTGTGCTGGTAGGTACAATGGTTAGTTTTACCCATATATGTGTGTAGAGGGCTGTAATGGCTTGTGGTTATTTCACACACATATATTCTGGATATAGTATCTTATGGACTACTATAGGTGTAACGTGTATAGGCTGTGATGGCTTGAGGATCCTTACTCGACGTATGGGCTGTGATGGCTCGAGGTATAATACTCGACGTATGATACACGTTATATGAGCTATGGTGGCTTTCGGAAACTACCTGGTTACTTTGGTTGTGAGGATGGTGTGGTGCTTAGCCCAGGTGTCTGCGGGCAAGCCTTTGGAGAGAGATGCACATGACGTATGTCGTTGGGGCAAAGCGGAAAACCAGTGGGGAATTAGTAGTGGGGTACCCTTGATATTCTTTACTATATGCTATATTCATGTATGCGTTACTTGGTGAGAGTAGCCATGGTGAGGTTGGGAACTTAGTATACCTATTTAGGTAACGAGTTAGTTTCACTTGTTGTTCACTGGGATTTAGAATGCTTTCTTTACTTTTGCACGAGAGGCTTGAGGAGGATCCTACTGAGTATACTGTTATACTCACCCTATGTACATATAAACTGTTTTTCAGGTCACTTGGAGCAGGTTGGAGATCAAGCTTGTTACTACTTGCTTGCGGTTGGAGGAGGAGCTATTCGGGCTTGCGGTCGCTGCCGTATTACTTTCTTTTGGGTACTTTTAGTTTTCCCTTTCAGTTGTAGTACATTTTCATGAAATTTCATATATGTACTTGGGTTTCTTTTATATTTCAGTTATGATTTGGAGTTGGTTGGAGTCTATTCTATCTCTCTCTTCTCCATGTGTTCTCTTAGAGGGTAATGCCTCCCATTTGTGTGTGTATTATACCCTCGGTGCTAGTCGCCATCCCAGGGTCGACTGGAGGTGGGACTCGGGGGTCATTATCTCCCTTCTCACATTGCCGGCCCAGGAGGGGTACACTTTGTGGGGAGGGGGTCATGACAGAGTGGTATCAGAGGTCTGGTTGAGGGATAGGATGGATTTTGGAGTTAGGCACATGTGAGGATGCATGGGATGGTAGAGAAACAGTGTTATTCATGTTTAGAAAGTGGGGTAAACACTGGAGACCGGCAGAGACATAGGCGTTCAGGGCCCCCTATGATCTGTTGCACAGACCTTTAAGTTTACGATGGCTACTAAACAAAGTGATACTGGTTGCAGGGTAGAGACCTAGGAATGGATCATGCATCATTATTCATTGCGCCTGTGTTTGAATGGGTAGACCTTGGGATAGGTAACCTAAAATTAATAAAACAAAATCATTAATTAATTAATGTTGAGTCTTCCATATTCCAGGATTAGGAGCTCTAACGGTTTTTATTTTACAGGTATGGCTCCAGGTCGACGTCCTCATCAGGTTTGCGCAGAAGGTGCCCAGCAGGCTGTTCTAGCAGATCGCCGCCAGGTAGAGGTTGACGACGATGACACTTGGAGGAAGAAACTCAGAGAGTTTCAGCTACAGAGTCTACAGAAGTATGAGGGCTCCGTTTCAGATGCAGTCACAGAAGACTGGTTGGAGGAGGTCGAGATAGGCTTCAGTTCGATTCATGCTTGGAAGGAACACTGGGTGTCCTTGGTTGTGACGATGTTGCGTGGAGCAGTGAGACCGTGGTGGTAATTGTTCCTCGGGGATCGTGAGGAGTCAGCGATCTCATGGGAGGAGTTTCGAGACAGGTTTAGAGTCGAGTTTCATTCATCGACTGCGAAGGCGTCCTTTCACCAGGAGCTACTCACCCTTCGACAGGGGAGCTCCAATGTTCGGGAGTTTGGAATACGTTTCAAGAACATTCAACGTTATGCTTCAGACCTGTTACCAGATGATGAGGCCAGGGCGAGACATTTCGAGGAGGCTTTGCGTCCAGAGATCCAGCGTCAGGTCACCCCATTTATGCTGAAGACATATCTTGAGGTGCTGGCAAGGTCAGAGGTTGTTGAGAAGACTTTGACCAGGACGGGATCGTCACGAGAGGGGAATCGTCATGATTCCTCACGAAGTAGAGCTGTGGTCCGAGGTTCCCGGTTTTCAGGACAGAAGAGTTTCCGTTCACCTGGGGGTAGGTCCCAGCCCTTCCCATCTCGTTTCTCCGGAGGCAGCAACTCTCAGGCCTATGCCAAGGGATCAGGCGCTTGTTTTTCTTATGGTGGTCGTGGTCATCAGCAGTGGGAGTGCCCGAATTTTCAGAGCAGTCATCGTGCACCAGGTGCTCCACTCCAGGTTCCTCCGTTGAGGCAGTTCCAGCCGAGGCACCAGCAGCAGGTTGCACCAGCTTTAGATCACCAGAGGGTAGATGGAGCAGGCAGAGGACATCCCCATGATTCTCCCCATCCTCAGAGAGTAGAGCGCGGCCATGGTGGTGGTCATCATCAGGGTCAGAGAGGCCGTGGAGGTGGTTGTGGTCAGCTTCATGCTCTAGCGTTGCAAGCCCCAGGCGAGCCAGACGTCGTCCGAGGTAACCTTTGCATGTTTTCTACCTTGGAGTATGCCTTGTTTGATTCAGGAGCAACACACTCCTTTATATCCCCTACCCTTGTCCACGCTTTGGGACTTGAGGTAGAGAGGCTTCCAGTGCCCTTGGCATTGACTACGCCAGTTGGAGGTCGAGCTAGCTTGTTTGAAGTATGTAGAGACTATGAGCTAGTGTTGGGGCAGCACTGCTCTTGGGGAGATTTCCTATGATTACGAATACAACCATATATTGTCATCCTCAGCATGGATTGGTTGTATTTGGTGCAGGGTATTGTGTATTTCTACAGGAATAAGGTCATTTTCTTTGATGAAGATGGAGAGGAAGTAGTGTTTGTTGGTGAGAGAGATCCTCGGATGAGTCATAGACGAGTTTCATCCTTATCATCCATGATGGATGGGATGATGCTGAGTTCTTTAGAGGTTCAACAGTTAGTGTTTCCTAGGGTCGTATAGGAGTACCCTAACGTCTTTCCAGATGAGGTTGTATCCTTACCCCCTCGACGAGAGATCGAGTTTGGGATCGAGCTACATCCGCGAGCGTCTCCTATCTCTATGTCTCCGTATAGGATGGCCCCTTTTGAGTTATGAGAGCTACGTATTCAGCTCGATGGTCTGTTGCAGTGTGGTTTTTTTCGGCCCAGTGTGTCACCTTGGGGTGCACCAGTTTTGTTTGTGAAAAAGGCTGATGGTAGTTTGCGTTTGTGCGTCGATTATCGTCGGTTAAACAAAGTGAAAATAAAGAATCGTTATCCTCTTCCACGGATTGATGACCTATTCGATCAACTGAAGGGTGAAAGTTGGTTCTCAAAGATCGACTTCCGGTCAGGATATCATCAGATGCGTGTAAAGGATGAGGATATCTCGAAGACTGCTTTCCGTTGTCGTCATGGGCATTATGAGTTTGTTGTAATGCCATTCGGCGTGACGAATGCTCCAGCTGTTTTCATGGGGTTGATGAATGTTGTGTTCCGTGAATTCCTGGACAAGTTTGTTGTGGTCTTCATCGATGAAATACTTGTGTACTCCACATCTGAGGAAGAGCATGCAGAGCATCTACGAGCCGTGTTGGGAGTTCTTCACCAACATAGGTTGTTTGGGAAGTTGTCCAAGTGTGAGTTCTGGGCTCAAGAAGTTCTTTTCTTGGGACATGTTGTATCCCAACAGGTAGTAGTTGTGGATCCTTCGATGATAGAAGCAGTGGTGTCTTGGCCAGCCTCCAAGACCGTGTCATAGGTGCGAAGTTTCCTTGGTATCGCAGGCTATTATAGGAGGTTTGTGGCTAATTTCTCCCGAGTTGCGTCTCCTCTGACAGCTTTGACCAGGAAGGATCAAGTGTTCATATGGACTGATCAGTGTCATACAACTTTCGAGTATCTAAAGGAGAAGTTGGTAAGTGCTCCAATCCTTTGTCTTCCAGCGGAGGGAGTCCAGTTTGATGTTTTCTGTGATGCTTCACATCTGGGGCTAGGGTGTGTTCTCATACAGCAGAGGTCTGTTGTTTCTTATGGGTCTCGGCAGTTGCGTCCCCATGAATACAACTATGCCACCCATGATATTGAGTTGGCAGCTGTGGTGTTTGCGCTGAAGTTGTGGAGACATTACCTCATGGGAGAGCGCTTTGTGGTTTTCACCGATCATAAGAGTTTGAGGTATGTTTTCTCTCAGCGGGACATGAACTTGAGGCAGCGTCGGTGGATGGAGTTCTTGCAGGAATACGACTTCGAAATATCGTATACACATGGGAAGGGAAATGTTTTTGCTGATGTACTGAGCCGAAAGTCACGTAATGATGTTGTGCGTGAATCTGGTGATTCTTGGAGAGTGATGGAAGAGCTGTCATCTTTACATCGTGATATAGGAGAAGTTGGGGGAAGAGGTTGTCTTTTCCAGATGACGGTGCAGTCATCCCTGATGCAGAAGGTGGAAGAGTCGCAGTTGGGTGATCTAGAGGTGGAAGTTTGGAGAGACAGAGTTGTATGTGGTGAGGCCCCTGATGGTTGGTCAGAGGATGAACAACACCGAGTGTTGTATCATAGCAGGATTTTTGTTCCCTTGGCGATGCGCGAGACCGTTCTCCAAGAGTTCCATAGTTCACCTTTGGCGGTACATCCTGGTGTGACGAAGATGTACCGATCCATGAGGAGTCAGTTTTGGTGTCCTGGGCTGAAGCGTTCAGTTGCAGAATGTGTGTCTCGATGTTTAGTCTGCCAGAAGGTGAAGGTCGAACACCGTGTTCCTGGTCGTCTTCTCCAGCACTTAGAGATTCCTCAGTGGAAGTGGGAGGACATCTCAATGGACTTTGTTACAGGTTTACCTCGAGCTCCGGGAGGACATGATGCTATATGGGTGGTAGTGGATCGTTTAACTAAATCAGCCCACTTCATAGCAATCAAGGAGTCGAGCTCAGTGGAGGTTTTGTCGAGGCAGTATCTGGAGGAGGTGGTGAGGATTCACGGAGTACCTAGGATGATCATTTCTGATCGAGATCCTCGTTTTACCTCTAGGGTGTGGAGAGGTCTCCAACATGCTTTTGTATCTCAACTATGCCTTAGCACTGCTTTTCATCCTCAAACGGATGGTCATAGAGAGCAAACCATCCAGACTCTTGAAGACATGTTGCACTCTTGTGTTCTTGATTTTGGAGGTTCATGGGTGAAGCACTTACCCTTGGTAGAGTTCTCTTACAATAATAGTTTTCACTCTACCATCGGTATGGCGCCGTTTGAAGCCTTGTATTGCCGGCCATTCCGTTCTCCGTTGTGCTGGACCGGGGTCGGAGAGTCAGCAATTCTCGGACCAGAACTAGTGTAGAATACAACAGAGATGGTTCAGGTGATTCGTGAGAGGATGAAGACATCACAGGATCATCAGAAATCATATATTGATCAAATAAGGAGACCGTTAGAGTTTAATGTTGGGGATCATGTGTTTTTAAAGGTGACTCCCCGTCGTGGGCAGTGAAGGTTTGGTCGTGGAAGTAAGCTTTCTCCTCGGTCTGTTGGGCCTTTCGTGGTGTTAGATCATGTTGGATCTGTGGCGTATCGAGTAGCACTTCCCCCTTAGATGAGTCGGATACATGATGTTTTCAATGTATCACAGCTCCGTCGTTATCTTCATGATGAATCTCATGTTATCGATAGGGGAGAGATCGATATTGACGATGATGCAACCTTCGAGGAGCGACCTGTGGAGATCAAAGACCAGAAGGAGAAGGTGTTTCTTGGGCATTCTATCCCCTTAGTTCGTGTCTTGTGGTGACACAGTGGCATGGAGGAGAGTACCTGGGAGCGTGAGTCACAGATACGTGCTCAGTACCCAGAGTTGTTTAATGTTTAACTTTTTCCAGGTAATGACGTTTCCTTTATGGTTAGACTTTTCATGATTTATTTATGTACCTTTGATGTGATGTTATGTTTGAATTGTTTGGTTATGGATTGTTTGTTTCCATACTCTTGGATGTCGTAGTTTTGTTCCATCTTTTGAACAACTCATGGTGGTTTTCCCCTGAGAGGTAACTTATGGGGTGGTTGTTCAGACCCCTCTTTTATTCTGGGTTGGTTTTTAATTCTCAAGGACGAGAATGTTTTGAGAGGTATCTAATGTAATGGCCCGGACATCCCTGGTCCATTACTTTGTGAAAATGTGGTGTTGGAGGTGTTCCGGGAGGTCAAGGTGACTTATCCCCCAGCTGCTGCTTACCGGTAGCTCGATCTACCGGTAGCGGCTGCCTACCGGTTACTGGTATCTGCTGCCTACCGGTAGCTCAGTCTACCGGTAGCTGCTGCCTACCGATATCTCGATCTACCGGTAGCGGCTGCCTACCGGTTACCGGTAGCTGATGCCTACCAGTTACCGGTAGCTGATGCCTACCTGTTACCTGTAGCTGCTGCCTACCGGTAGCCGCCACTTACCAGTAGCTCGGTCTACCGGTAGCGGCATCCTACCGGTAGCTGGGTATACTGGTAGCCGCTGTCTAGTAGTATCTCGGCTAACACTTTGCCAAACTTCTAGTTCTGGGAGCAGTGTTTCCAGTTTTGTGAACAGTATTGGTAGGTGAACAGTGTTTCTATCGGTAGGGTTTAGTGAATAGTGTTTCTATCGGTGAGGGTATATCGGTGGACTTCTATCGGTGAGGTTCAGTGAACAGTGTTTCTATCGGTGAGGTTCTATCGGTGGACTTCTATCGGTGAGGTTCAGTGAACAGTGTTTCTATCGGTGAGGTTCAGTGAACAGTGTTTCTATCAGTGAGGTTCTATTGGTGGACTTCTATCGGTAGACTTGAATAGTGTTTTCTATCGGTGAGGTTCTATCGGTGGACTTCTATAGGTAGACTTGAACATTGTTTCTATCGGTGAGGTTCTATCGGTGGACTTCTATCGGTAGACTTGTACAGTGTTTCCAGAATCCTAAGTGCTACTGATTCCATACTTTGCCAAATTTCACGAATGAACAGTGTTTCCAGACTTCATGAGAGCTACCGATCCCATACTATGCCAAATTTCATGAATGAACAGTGTTTCCAGACTTCATGAGAGCTACCGATTCCATACTTTTCCAAATTTTGAGTATGTGAACAGTGTTTCCAGCTTCGCAAATTTGACATTTTCTTTGACGTAAAATACTTTTAAAACCTTATTTTAAGGACTTTAAGGCCGATTCAATGGCCATAAATACTATATTAATTATTCCTAAGGCCGGGATGTTTTTACTTGGTCAAACCGCGTGGGATAATGCGATCCATTTTTAATGGAGAATAAATTGGATCTTAAACTGTCGCCTCTCTAATTTATTTTTTTAAAGGGAACGAGATATCATTCTTCGTTGTTCATCCTCCTGGTTCTCATCTACGAGATTCTATAACCTTGCAATCATTCCCGTAAGAGTTTCACAATCAAACGTTACTCGGATCAGTTCCGCTCTGTTTGATGCAACCAAGTTGTGTCGATCGTTCTTCCATATGAGGTATGTTTTATCATCGTTCCTTCGGGGATCACCTTCTCTTGTTCTTCCTTCCATATTAGCATGTAATCTCCATGGTTCTAATGGGTTTTCTTGGGGTTGGTTGGTATTGTCGTACCGTGGCATCCTCCGGTGGATGCAGTTGTCGTGAGGAGAAGAGGACTGTGACCTGTTGTGTGGATAAAGGTCATCATGAACTCTTCGAGGTAGGGGATTCATGGATTCTCTAATTGTCTATGTGCAATCGTAGAATTAGCATGATTTAGTCCTTTGGATCACAATGAAATTGACCTAATTAAATACTTGAACCGGATTAAAAGAATTGGTTGATCGCATGTTGTTTCTTTGTACCGTGATAACGGTTTGCCTCATGTTTTCCTATATAGAGTGATATCGATGATTTTCTTTAATTTTTTGCTCGTTCATGATGGAAATCGATAAAGAACGTAAAGCCAGAATTATTTGTTAAATAATTGGCTAAAGATAAAGAGGCATGTTAATGAATCTGTTAATTCAAGATGGATTAAAGAACTAGTAGTTTGATAATTTCAAAAGGGTTCTGAGTTACCCGCTTTCTTGTAAGGCTGAATGCCTTGTGGTTTGGAGCTCTGAGTGCTCATCTTTTATGAAGGCTGAATGCCTTGTTAAAGGGCCGAGAGCCCATTTTGTGATCTTCGATTTCCTGCTGCTTGTGATTTGATGTGAGCCTGGATGGCTGTTGTGATATGTGGAGGCATGGGGACTTGTGGTTGTGGAAGCGGATGGCGCCTAGTGTGGCGAGATGCATCGGTTTATTCATGTGGGTGTCGGGGAGGACACTAAGGATGATGGTATGAGATGAATGTGATGGTTTGATGTTGGTGGTTTTATTGTTCATCTGCTTTACATTTACCCACTGCTCAAGGTAGCTGGTTTTGCATACCCTCTTTCCGAAAGAGGCGAAGACATGCGGGGTATGCCACGTGCTTTCCGTGTTTAGCCTCTCGATGGAGGATGGGTCCACGCTCTTGCTATAGGCGGAAAAGACTCGATGGGTAGTATATCTACTCACCGTGTTGATCCCTTTGTGTTTAGTAGCATATGATGCTTTTCTAGAATTCCTGGGAATATGGGGAAGGTAATTCCATAATGAAAGTTTGTTTAAATGGTGATAATCCATGGGGATGGAGAAATTGGAATTTAATAGTGATGTAAATCCTAAAAAGGAGCAGTTTTTGAATGTGATGCCAATTCAGTTTAATGTGGTCAATTGTTCATGGTTAATTAATGTTTAAAGAATTAATTAACGTACAGTGGGACTGATAAAATGAGAATGGAGTAATATAATAAAGATCTTCAAATGGTTGTGTGCTTATAGGATACCTATTCTTAGAAGTAGCAGCCTGGTGTCTGAGAGACGTTAGCTGCAGTTGTTCCTATGACTAGGTAATGCCCATATTGTGGTTGTGAGTTATATATATTCTGTACTTTTTGTGTTTCTATACGCTACTCCACCCTTTCGGTAAGGGCAACTGACACCCCTGGGATTCTGAGCCCTAGGGGGTGTTTTCCCCAACATTTTGATGGGAGGTTGAATGGATGACTACCCCTTTTGGCCCCGCTCTCTTCTCTTGGTAGATCTTTGTGCTGGTAGGCACAGTGGTTAGTTTTACCCATATATGTGTGTAGAGGGTTGTAATGGATTTTGGTTATTTAACACACATATATTCTGGATATAGTATCCTATGGACTACTATAGGTGTAACGTGTATAGGCTGTGATGGCTTGAGGATCCTTACTCGGCGTATGGGCTGTGATAGCTCGAGGTATAATACTCGACGTATGATACACGTTATACGAGATATGGTTGCTCCCGGAAACTACCTGGTTACTTTGGTTGTGAGGATGGTGTGGTGCATAGCCCAAGTGTCTGCGGGAATGCCTTTGTGGTGCACGTGGTGCAGGTTGTGGAGCTTAGCCCAGTTGTCTGCGGGCAAGCCTTTGGAGAGAGATGCACAGGACGTATGTCGTTGGGGAAAAGCGACAAACCAGAGGGGAAGTAGTAGCGGGGTACCCTTGATATTCTTTACTATATGCTATATTCTTGTATGCGTTACTTGGTGAGAGTAGCCATGGTGAGGTTGGGAACTTAGTATACCTGTTTAGGTAACGAGTTAGTTTCACTTGTTGTTCACTGGGCTTTAGCATGCTTTCTTTACTTTTGCACGAGAGGCTTGAGGAGGATCCTAATGAGTATACTGTTATACTTACCCTATGTAAATATAAACTGTTTTTCAGGTCACTTAGAGCAGGTTGGAGATCAAGCTGGTTACTACTAGCTTGCGGTTGTAGGAGGAGCTGTTCGGGCTTGTGGTCGCTGCCGTATTACTTTCTTTTGGGTACATTTAGTTTTCCCTTTCAGTTATAGTACTTTTGATTGACATTTCATATATGTACTTGGGTCTCTTTTATAATTCAGTTGTGAGTTGGAGTTGGTTGGAGTCTATTCTATCTCTCTCTTCTCCATGTGTTCTCTTAGAGGGTAATGCCTCCCATTTGTGTGTGTATTATACCCTCGGTGCTAGTCTCCAACCCGGGGCCTACTGGAGGCGGGAATCGGTGGTCATTATCTTCCTTCTCACATTGCCGGCCCAGGAGGGGTACACTTTGTGGGGAGAGGGTCGTGACACGGACGGGTACCTAGGTCCGACTACAAGTCGTGTTCAGGGTGGACACGGCGTGTATGTCTTAAGGTTTCGCCATCCGTGTTGTTAGTTACACGGGTAGTCTCCGGGTCAACACAAGATGGTGTGTACAACCAGCACATGACGTGTTTTCCCAAACCATTCCATACCCTATTTCCCCGCCCACATAGCCAATGACATGGTAATAGACTACCCGACGTGTAATTAGGGTACACTGAGTGTACTTAAAATTTTCTCTTTCTTCCCAAACAGAAGATTAAACTACATGAAATCAAAACTACACGGCATGTATTCTTGTTTTTTTTGGATAGAAATCTGGGGAATCTACTCCAGATCCCAGAAAACACTCAAATGAACATCTATGTGCCAAATTCGGATCAGTGAGGGCCCATACTCCCCACAAATCAATGAATGGAATGATATACGTGTTATAAACAAGGTAAAAAGTCAATGATCCACCATATTCCGGTTAATAAAGGCCCATACACCTCAAGAACCAAAATTTGACATTAATTCTATAATACTTACATAACAATACCTTATTAAATAGCTAGTATTTCACTAAGGAATCATTCACAACAACATTCTTTTTCTGGCACAATATCGATCACATCAGTATGAAATTTCTAATACACCTAAACGGAATGGAAACTATGCATGGCATGTGATTATAAAATTTTCCTAAATGATGCACAAGATAGCATACCCTTATCTCATAGAGTTGCAACTAAATAGAACACAATATAAAAATATATCAAAACAACACAAGTGTGTCACCCAACGGTGAAAATCAAATCAACTATAAGTTAAAAAATAAATAATATTTCTACATGAGGTAAAATGGATTTTTCTTGTACACGGGTTAGCTTATCTCGGGCATTTCTTATTACTAAATACCATTTCTATCCTATCTCAGACTATAGTCTCCAAATAATAAGTCAATGAAATGAAAAAAAACCACCACTTTTTTCACTTTGTAAAGTCCTGGATCTGGGTTCCACTCAATTAGTGCCCCGAACCCAGTTTGTTACATGACCTCAAGCGCATTTCCCAAAATTCCAGAGGCTACCGACTAGAAGAAATGGCCTAGGACTCATAATGGGAAAACTATACCCTCATTTTTCAAAGTGTAGCGCTGAAGAAAAAAATTATATAACATACAAAAGTGGAAGTAGTAAACAATATTTACCTGAAATGAATAACTGATGTAAAAGTGAACCAGTATTCATATATATGAGATGCAGTATTTCACTATTCTATGAAAATAGCCAGAATATGATATACAGCAATACATGTCATGTCATGTCACATACAAGGTACAACCAAATAAAACCAAGGTAGAGTACACAAAATGCAGCAGCATCGCAAGCCTAGGCTCGGTCCCATGCTCTCGAACTCCTATTCCATAATCATGTACCTATATGGGGACTCATGCCCCTATCTACATGTGGAAAAAAATAGTCTATTTGGGCCAATGAAATGAACCAAACATGTAGTGAATGATAAATCCCAGTAGGCACCCACCAAAGGCTCTTTCCCTACAGTCTGTGAAAATGTGTAACCGCAATGCACAAAGGTAAATGCAATAAACTCAAAAGTACTCAAAAGTAACTAAATTCCAGTTATACTTCCATTTTAATATTCATTCAATCATTCAATTTATGAAAATCACCGTACTGAATATTCAATGTAAATATTCAGTGTCCTCAACCATCATACCCCTTACCCTCAAGTATAGTGAATCCAATCCCACAAGAGTTTTCCCACATGCATATCGAATAATTCCAACATGCGCATGAGGTGTCGCCCATAGGAACAAAATCTAATGACCACATGCACTGTATGAGTTTCCATCATGCTAAACATGAAACTTCCCACAGGCTAATCACAACACTTCCCTCAGGATAAACAAGCAAACATGCCATTTCCAACATATAATTAAGAAATTTATATACAAATCCTCTCAAGGCAATTTAAAACAAGATATAATTTATCGTATACCCTCGAGTAACCTGGCCAAATGGATAAATAGAGGAACACACACCAGGGGTGGTCCTGGATCCAAGCAACAATCCCAATCAGCAGTTTATAATTACATTCAATTACATATACAATCCTAGGAATTTAAAATATCCAAGTCTTTATCCATACGACACCCAAACATGGTTCCATAGCACAATGGTACATAAATTCACCACAAAAGTTGGAAATAAACACCAGACCACCTAAATCGATCATCTCTGATTGGTATATGTGAAGGAAGCTTCCAGAAATACCCATGAACGACGTAGATCTGGGAAAAACAAGAACACATTATATCCGAAATAAAATTCCATCGGGAATGAATTGGTAAGAACTAATCAATTAAAAGGAAGATATTACTTGTGCGGTTCTAAGGAGATCGACAACGTAGGAATCAGGTTCCTGGTGTGCGGTGGGGAGGTCCTCTAAATTCCGTCTGTCTCCCCCACTCTCCTCTGGTATTCTAGGCCTCCTCTGTGAACAGAGGAGGCTGCTACCCATTTTAATAAAAACAAAACAAAATACACGGCATGTACTCTCAAGTACTCGGTGTGTACTTTCCATTTTTTAAACTGTTCCTCATGTGGCTTCTTTCCACTGCAGAACTATTCATCCTTCGACATGAATACACGACATGTATTTTATGACTACACGTCAGGTACTATCGCTCTGCTGGAAGCTGCTTCCACCGTCGTACTGTTCATCTGCCGACTGATTACATGGCTTGTAAATACCATGTACATGGCGTGTAGTCAGTTTTTAAATCATTAATCGATGAAAGGCCTATACGCCTTGCGTACTCATACCACACGGCCAAAGTACACGGATTGTGGAAATGTACCCGGTGTGTACATACAAAATTTGGGAGGTTTTCCCCATTTACCTTATTTACTAAAAATACTAAAGCAATGAGGAAAATTAGAATCTTGTATCTCAAAATTAAGAACGGAGTTCGTATATCAGATTCTTATTATTCACAAAATAATCATATAACCTTCAGTTAAACAAATTTATCAATGTACATTACATAGATTAATCCCTAAAATCTAATTTTTTTTAATGATCAATAAAAATTTAACAATGGTAGTGAAAATATTTTGTTAAAACTCATTATCAAGATCAATGATTTTCTTTTCATAAAAACTAAAATCATTGAACCCAAAACAATATTTTAAAATTATTTTTTCCCCACATCCAGAAATTAATACACCCATTCAACATATTAATTTAAATTATCATTTAGAATGTCATTAATTTTAATATAATAATATTATTATTAAAAAATATTTTTCATATTTCATTGGCCTTTTCTCCAATAAAAACCATTGAAATGAAATTGAAAAATTTCCCATCTTTAAATTAAATACACAAACACTTATATCGTAAATATATTTTATTCATACATGTGTAAATAATATATAAAAATACTTTATTCCATTCTCATTAACTCATGAAAAAATTTCATGTAGTACTCTCAAAATATATCCCACATCATGTTGTCATCACCCATTATACACAATATTTTACAATATGAAAAATACCACTGATATTATATTTGAGTCCCAAAAAACAACATTAAAATTATAATTATTCAAAATCATGTAAAATATATGATTCGTTTATATAAATTTAATGTTAGACAAAAATAAAGCATTTATAAAAATTAAATGTGTTAATTTTAAGAGGGATATAAATTTTTGATTGGTGGTGTTGGGGTGGTCCAATATATATAATTTTATGTCTTCATGATTTTCTATGAACATACACCCAATAAATTTCCTTGAATATTCAAATCCTTATTATTGATTTTTATTATTATTATTTATTAAAAATTGAGAGGGTAAGTACAATTTTTCTACCATCATTCTATTTGTTATTCCACTTACCACCTATATGGGTGTACCTCTAAAATTTACCCACTTATTGTGAGTCACATGTCTTCTTTTATTATTTCCTTTATTCATTTTTGGTGACTTATTACACTCCCACTCCCCCATATTCACAACAATACAAAACCCAATATATCATATTATTTTTTATGATATATAAATCCCCTTTTCCTGGATTTTAATGTCACATTCAACCCAATTTCATTATCAATTTCCCCAAATCCAACCATTTAGGATCAAAATTAATGATAAAATATAATTGGGAATACCAAATTCTATCTAGAATATTTTTTGATCAGATAATTAGATCATATATTTGAATATACAATTATAAAAATCTATATAATATTGTCCCCCTATATAAAAATCAATATTTATATTTTGGTGGGCAAATATAGGTAGAAAAAACAAATATAAATGTTAGTAGCAGAAAAATACATTGGGGATAAATGGTATCATCAATTAAACATACGTCGAATTGGTTTGTAGAATATGGTATTTCCCAATAGCACCTCATTCCCAATCTTCAACATTCCTCCGGGTCGATATGGCTAGGGTAGGGGATAAAACCTTGAGAAGGAATTACCATGTCGCTCCTAATATTATTTATTTTAGGACATTATTAATGAAATTGTAGAATCCGAAAATCATATATAATTATGGAAAAATAATTTCAAATTTAAAATAAATAATTCTAGAACCATATTCCCAATATGTTTCCCAATGTTGTTTAATTTTTTAAATTTGGCAGTGTATTTCATTTCATAAATAGATCAAAAGATCAACGTCTCAAAACATTTTTTTACATATATCGGTTCCCTAACTATAAATTTCGCGAAACATTAAATTATCTATGTCGTATGAAAATACAAAAATCATAATGAGTATCATCCCTTTAAAAATCATATGTTATTGTAGATTGGATATTTTTTCCACAAATTATAAATAAATAATTTCTTAAAAATAATTTTCATTTCTAGAGAATCACATTATAGTTCCCAAAAATTATTATAATATTTTCCTATATGAAAAATACAATTAATTAAAAATATATCTAATAAGAGGGTTGTGAATTAACACTGGAAAGACAATACATGGCTTAAAACATGTACCATTAAACATGTATGTCATGAAATTTTCATGTTTTTTATTGAAATTAGATATATAAAATGATTATATTATATTTTATATAAAATGGATATGATTTGTAAATATTAAATGTATTATAATGTTATGTGTTGTGATATCTCAAGTCTTTTTATTACATTACATTGTTTTAAATTCATATTTTTAGTATTTAAAATGTTAAAAATTTTAAAATTTAAAGTAATATAAAGACATAGAAATTGGATTTTTTGAGTTTATTAAAAATATAAACATTATTATTTTCATTTTAAAAATAACAGTTATTTTTTATTTTCTTTTTATTTGTATAAAATTACGAGTATTCCATTCGATTTGTTATGTGAATTTTAACTATTTGTTTGATTTTGGTATATTTCAACAGTGTTATGAATTTTCTTGAAAAATATTAGTATATGGTATAATTATATTATTTATGAAATATTTTTCATTTTATTGATTTAAAAAATATCTAAAATTCAATAATATACATAATGGATTTTATAATACATTATAATGAGATGTATGACGAGGTTTTTCTTATTTAATGACCTAATGTATCACTCATCCCTTGTGATTTTTTGTATATTTGAATAGAAATTAAATGTAATATTATAGTGTTAGTGATATATTTTGGTTAGAAATTTTTTTGGAGAGTATACTTATAATCTAAAACCCCAATCCCAAAGTAAATTATATGAAACTCCATGTTTGATTAATCACATGGAATCAATGATAAAGAGTGAAACCACTCTATGACATCCATGTCATTGAAAAAAATTTGAACCCAAGACACTAAACTATAACATAAACCTAATGGATGAATTATTGTAAAATACTATCAATTTCCTTGATAGGAATTTAATTATAACACATGAAAAACATAACAGATTGTGTAGATCAAACATGAAACATATAATCCCTGAGGGAATTGTGCCTCACCATATTCAATGAAAATATGGATAACAATAATAATCATGTTATACTCACATATAATTATTATATAATAATTTATATAATACCCAACCATTATATCTAATTGAAATTGAAATCCTATAATTAACTACTTCCATCCCTATTGGCCAATATTGAGAAAAAATCTGTCATTTAGTCAATGGAATTCCCCATCTCATCCTTCACTATCAGTGGACTTTTCCCACCTCTTGGGGATGGCAAATCTGTGATACCAACCAAGAGTATCTCCTTGTGTACCATAGATTTATACATTGATCTTCTGGCCCTTCTTGTGGTCTTATATAGATTTATTTAGGTGAACTAGAAATCTAAAACTATTTCTTCCAGAATCCCTTCATATTATAAAAATTTTTCTATTGGTGAATCATTATCTAGTTTTGTTACTTTCCTAACCCATGGACAAAATATTCAAATGACCCAAAAATCCCACCATCAAGATTTTGTTTTCCTGCTTCTGACTACATCGACTTACAGATTTCAATTTTTCCATCAATCATATCAATTTTAATTTTTTTAAATTTAATGGTTACCCATATATTATTCCTAATAATATATGTAAACCCAATGTTTAAATATTCTTTTTTACATATATGGAAACAACCTTCTTCAATTTGTTTTCTTCATTTCATGATCCACTATATTCTGAATATATAAATATTTGGTCATGAATAACTATTAGTTGATGTTGTAGTTCAAATAAATTTACTTATTGTGAGAATGAAAAATATGTTTATAAAGAATAAAATCATTCTCTGTGAGTAACAAACCATCATTGAATTTGAAACCATTTCCATATATTCTTTATATATTCCATAAACAATAATAAATAATTATTGGATTATATTCATATGATATGGTTATTATATATTATTGGTAGTTTCATTATATACAGATATTTACAATTCTTTCTTGCTTTTTTCATACCACTAGTAATCATATATCTAAAAATTATATTCAATTATTATGAATATATATGGATTCCAGTATGTAAATCCTTGTTTCATCATTTCCATTTCAAAGAAATGATTCATTATAATAGAATAATTAATGTACTATATATTTTATTCAACACCGTCTATTTTAGATTTTCTACGGTTCAATATAAATATTGTATCACCAATTTACTTCCTATAAAAAATATTATATATTTCCAAAAAATAATTATTTGTCCATTATGATTTCATTAAAGATACTGGTCTAATTCTGATGTTCTTTATTCTAAAAAAATAGGCTATGATTGAATTAGAATACAAATATTTGGATATGGTGAGAATTGAAACAAACTAGTTTCATCATATATATATTATCATCCATGTCTGCATGAATAAATGTTTTCATCACATCTATATTTTTTATAATGATATCCTTTTGATGAAACCAAACTCAGACCTATATTGATTATCAATATCAAAATTTTAGGATAAAATCATTGAAAAATATAAAACATCCATATATTTAAATTAAAAAATAATTGTTCCACATTCTATATGTTTCTTCCAACTAATTATTCCTTCAGTGAATACACTAACGAGTTTAATAATAATTTAATCTTAGAATGCATCTTTATTATCCATCGTATTATAGGTACATAGGTGGAATAATGTTAATCACTCATGGAACAAATCAATAATTCCTAGTCTTATAAACTCTCCACCAATCTAGCTTCTGAACATCTCAATCATCTATTATAAATAGTTAATGAAAACATTTATATACATTTTCACTAATATTTTTTAGAAGTACATATCTATATTGTTGTTATGATTGATATAACTTTATAATATCATTTTATAGATTAGTTACTTCATGTGTTGAATCCTCTAATAGTCTTGAACAATCATGTAAAGTATACAATGGAACCATTTTAATGAATTTAGACCATTCATTTGATAACTCGACCAGATGATTCAGTGAAATGGGTACTATTTGTTTATTGGAATTTCTATAGAATTAATAACTTATATATGTCCATCATTAAAAATAATTAATTTAAATGATATTTTTATTTCATCAATACAATATTTTCTGTTTTTATCTATGTAGAGGATCACAACTTTTAATATAATGTTTTTTACTTCTAATGAATTTAAAAGATTCATTATACTATATTCAAAATCAACAATCATAATCACTATCAATAATAATTTATCAAGATCGATTAATGGAATCTAGATTATCACATTCTGTGGTATTATCAATGTTATCAATAAGTGTTTATTATAAATTTATTATGTTACAAAAAACCTTCAATTTAGACTAATAGGCCTAAAAAATTGAATTCTAATTCGGGATTATGGAATTAGAATGATTGCGTATGAAATATAATTAAAATCATTATCCTAAAAATACTTCAAAAACATAATAATAATAATAAAAATATGAAACTTTTCTACAAATATCATACTCAACACCTCTAGTGTAGTATTCTGTTAAATAACCGCTATAGTAGTTATCACATATTGATCCAACTTTAACTTGTAAATCAACAATAAATCAATAATAACATACTAACCACTTTTGTTTAACTATATAAATTTAAAGATTCATTCAAAATCCTTCTCCACTATCTCACTCTATAAATAGAATGTACTAATAACCCAATACTAATGAAAAAGAGAGTTCAGCCGTACCATTTTAATGGAATTGTCGATGATATGTACATTGAAGTTTGATCCTCTATGGGTATTCAATATATTGTACCCCTAATCATCTATATAAGATAGTTGTAGCCTCTATTACATTATAATTTCTTATTCCATAAAACGGAAACATTTCCCTTTATATTCTATAGATATAATAATTGGATGTTTTTAGTCAATTTTTGATCCTTTAATAAAACTTTTTATCATGGATCTTAATTCCATTCTTATCGATATATACTACTTAGTAATTGTATAACACCTTAGATAACATAACAATATGAATCCTCTTTCTTTTGAGACCATAAATTATAGCATCACATACACCACTGATTTTTCATGACCATTTATCATGTGAAATTTTATAAAAACCTTTTATGAAGGACGTACAAAAGCCTCTACAATCATGTTGTTTCATTGAACTATTTTCATCCAAAACCCTATGATGTATCTTGCATCCATAAATCTTATTTTCCTCATGTTCATTATCTAGACCAAAATATGACCTTTCCTTACTATCTAAAAATCATTATCATACAAATAATCTCCTGTATATTATGTTGTATGTATAATTTATGATATTTATTCCATATTATGTTTATTTTTATGAGACAACAAACTATATCACCAATGAGCACAATTTGTTGTGTTTACAGATAAGTATCACACACATATCTTCTAACAAAATAGGGAAAACCCCAATGGAGACAGTGACCAATGAATATTTCAATAGCCTTTTAATACAATAATTTTTCTTGTGGGGGTTTCTCTATAAATTTTATTACATGAAAAAATAATTACCTGACTTACTTCTGTTGTAACATTGGAATCTATTTTCCATATTATTAATTTTTTGTATATAACTTTTCTATCATCCTTCCATGTTGTATGTATATCTAAATGTTTTTTTGATATAATTTTGATGTATATCTTAATTCATATTTTGTTCTCTAATTTTATATAAAAATAGGTCACACCTTTCACTTAATGTACTTGTAGTAGATACCATCACATTTAATGACTTAGAGAGATAAGACATTAAGAACCACAGTATAATTGGTACTCTAATGCTTACATACTATGATACAAACTAACCACTAATTAAATTACATTTATTTGTTTGTTTTGAAAACCAACATGAGTTATGAGGTTGGAAATATGAATCAAATTCTTATGAACAACAACTTTTCATTTCAATTAACATATCATACATGTCATTAACGGTCAATATGTGTATAAATGTTGGTTTCACTTCTTGGATATACAAATCCTTAAATCACGTATGTGGTATCCACATAAAACTGAGTGATTTCATACATATCCTCACCCACCAGTCTATTTTAATAAAAATTATATTTTCACTATTTTATGGATGATCAAGATACATTTTCAGAAAAAAAAATATCTAAAAATATTTTTTATAATATATATTAATTTCATTAAAACATCTCTACAGAATTATTTGATTTGGATGTAAATCTTGTAAATTATTTGAACTATGTAAACTCCATAAAAAATATAGAATGATATCAATTATCTATGTAATAATCTCCATTATGACTAAGTTATTAATTATTCTATTAAACCATGATACAAATAAAATTAGTTGAGGCCTCTCCATCTAAATAAGAATCCATCCATTAGCTTAGATTCCACTTTTTGGTTCCATAAACACTATTTCACAATACATTGGATAATAATCCATCATAACTAAAATGTATAGAATCTATTTTATAGAGTGTTATAATGTTAAGTAGTGTATCCAATATACCACATCATAATGTAATGCCATAATAAAAATAATATTAATTGTAATGATCCAATATTTATAGAGGAACAAAAATATCTGAATATATTATACGGTTTAAATATGAATCCTAATCAATGGTATAATTCTACATGACATTATTTTGACTAAAGAATGATTATTATAATAATAAATTGTCTCTCAAAATATATGATTCGAAATATATTTAATATATTTCCTAGTTCCTGATCCCTATCTCCACCACCATCTTATATTTATGGGTTGACATCCAGATGGGCCAATCATCATACATGATACATCTTTCTTCAAATAATCCAAGAACCTTAAAGTTCTCTATAGGTGAATTTATAACACCTTATAAATATATTAGTGGATATATACTAGCATGGTGTACCTACTACCGATCCAAAATCCAAGGCATTGATATGATATATCCTCCAGTTATCCTCCATATATCGTTTTTATGACCAATTAATCCAACAAGCCCACTTCCATCATCCCATATATGTGATATAATAATAAGAAACATTAGCTCTTCCTTCAAGTTATCTTTGTTTCTCTCCCCAATGAATGATGTACAATATTTTCCAAAATTGATTTCATTACTAATATTATCTTCCATTCAACATATTTTGTTAATTAATTTCTCAAGAAAAAATTTTGTGGTTTCAATTTACCATTATTAAACCAATAATAATGATGTGGAATTTTATGAGTCCAATAATGTGTTACTATTTAGGATTTTTGATCATCATATAAATTGATTTAGGTGCCTCTATGTCCCAAATATATATATGATATATATTAAAAAAGAATAATTTTTATTTCTAGTCGTGTGAATTATTTCATATTCATACTATTCAATACATTACTGATATGAAAATGATATTATGATATTGAAATAAAATATATATTGAATATATTAAAATATGAATGATTATCAATAATTTTAGATATATGGTAGGAAGTGATTTAATATTTCCCCTTTTAATTAAAATTTGTTATGATAGAAATGGTGAGATTTAAGTAAACAAGCTATGGACTACTTTATTATGATGGAATGAATAATTAGTATTAGAATACATGATATTATATTTTTTATAAAACACATTTAATGATGATGAAATTTTATTCTATTAAATTTCATTGAATCAATTTATTTTGTCTGATATAGGGTTTATTGAATAAATTTTTATATATTTTATAATTCACCAATATTGATTTAACTTGATTTTAAAGTGGTCATTTAAAATTGTATGAGGCCATCCAACATAGAATAAGAATATTTATTCACGCTGATTAAAAATTGATCTATTAGAACTTCTATAGAAGGTAAAAAAGAGTCATATAAGATGGGTATGTCCACATATTAAAAATGATAAAATTTCACACATTTACTTATAGTGGATCATGTTATTCCCATGTTAGTTAAATAAATTCAGAATTGGGACATGAAAAATTAATATGAGGCTCATTCCATATAATTCTATATATTTTGTTTCATCTTCTAGAAATGATATGGTATAATGGAAATTGATTGAAAAAAATTTCCATGAAGAAATAAGAATATATATTAAAATATTTAAAAATATATCAATTTCATATATGAATATGTGGAAATTTAATGGTTATGTGACTAGAGATACTTTTGATAGTGGTATTTTGTATATAGATTTTTTGGGAAATATATTTTAAAACATGTAAATGGAACCTATATGATGATTGATTCCATATTATTAAATATAACTTTATAATATCTAAATTAATTAATACCTAGGTGGAATAATTTTTTACAATGGTTTAAATTTTATGAAATACATCGTCATGTTATGATTTGTTATGTAAGAGAAAAATTGATTAATTTATTTGATATTTTTTGTTGTGAGGTTAATTTGGACCTAGTGGTTTAGTAAAGAATTTTTTTTGTAAAATTTTATTATAAAAAATGATATAATATATAAGAATGATTATTGAGTGAGAATTATATTATTAAATTCAAATTTATGTTTAACATATATTTTTTGTACCACTGTTTTTAACATTATATTATAATACTATAGTTATTTATTATTTTCATTCTAGTAAAATCTATAAAGGGGTATTGGTTTTTTGGTTATAAGGGTTATAGTATTATTGATATATATAATGGCACAAGAATGATGATTTCAAGTGGATTTTAAAATGACGATGGACAAGGTGAATGACACATGCTAGAGGATTACATTAGTAAAATGTTTCCATTCATATTGATTGGTTACATGGAGTCTATTATTCTAGGTATATATATTTATAAGATAGTGATTATTTCATGTGGAATGGGTAATATATATGGACATAGATAAAACAATTTTGTAATGGTTTACTGGAAAAAATTATTTTATTCATTGTAATTGAGAATATATTAATTTTTAATATATATATATTATTCCTCAATTAATTATCATGAAATTTGATTTAAATGAATTATATTTTAGATGTAAGAACCTATAAATGTTTTATATTATCAACTATATTTTATTTTTTTTATAAATAATAGGATTCAGATGAAGGTGGTGTCTTGGTATGATATTTTGGGCACAAGGTGGTGTCGATGATAGTGAGAACAGATCCATTACCTTGTCATTCATTAGGATTTTATGGTATATTTCAATTGTTTTGTGGTTTTTTACATTTTTAATTCCCACACATGGGTTAAAATAAGATATTAGAGTTGTATTGATGAAATTTTATAGTTTTTGCTTTTTTTAAATATATATGAGGATATTTCATCACATGTTCATGTACTTATATCAATTATTCTATTCCCCACCCCAAAATCAATCAGTGGTGGGCTTCAAAGGTAATTCATGATCTCATTTCAAGATTAGTTAATATCGTAATAGGTTGGGTGTTAACATGTGTTGATCATATATAATTTGGAAATAATATCTTAATAAAACATTGAAAATGTTCTAATATATTATTTCCATTTTATAGGTGATGTATTTATCATAAATTTTCTATATGCTAATTTTTTTATGAATTTAAACAAGTAGGTAGTGTACTAAAAATAATGAAATATTAGTCAATTTAAAAAAATTAATTAAATTCATATAAAGTTTTACTCATGATAATGACGCCAACAAATATACATACAAATTAGAAACACATATTAAACTATTTAATTCTCATGTAATTTTTTCTTGGAGACATTAAATCGGACTTGAAACTAGTTATTTTAGGGATACCTAGTAAATACATGTATCTATGTTATATAATTTACAAAAGTTGTGCATAAACTATAATTTAACAAATTCTCAAGCATACCTACATATACAAAATAGACTACTGATAATCTATGTGAAACTATAAAAAACATATTGAGATTATAATATATCTATAAAATATAGTATATAATATCAAATATCAAAAAATTCATAAAAACACTAGGGTAGATAAATAGATTTATAGTTAATAGAAATCCATTAATAACAAATAAATATAACTATTTTATATTAAAATTTTAAATCAAGGTCATATAAAAAATAAACATCATGGACTACCCCTTAATTTGGTAAACTATAGATAATATAAAAGATAAAAAAACATGACTTGTAAAAAAACAAGAATCCCTATTATTACCTATATCCCAAGATCGATCTACATAGTATATAAATATTCCCTATAAAACTATTAACTTTAATTCCAATCATAATCGTGAATTTTTATAAGGATTAGAATGCATGGTGTTAGTGAAAAGATGGAGTATGACACCACAAAAATCATCGCTTATATAATCCATCAAATAAATTGTATAAATTAATGGGAAAATAAGTTCAGAATTAGCAAAAAATTATATGAATCAACATTATGTCATCACGAGACAACTATGACACTATAATACTTAACCCCTCATATTTCAATCAATATTGTAAATAAATTTTACATAATTACACTTTTTTAAAATAATATCATAAAAAGTAGAAAATATAATCCAAAACTAGGAATACAAGGAAAAATAGTATCCACTCCCAATGATACCTATATATGGAACATTATGGTAACCCATCTTGGTGGCCCATAATCAGGTATTATCCAGATACCCACCATCAATTTTACATGGGCATATACCATTATGGTTGACCCTCCTAGTGTTCCTGGGGAACATATCATATTTGGACCCTCCCTTACTGTTACATGCATATAAAATACATCAGAACCATATTGTATAGTTCTCTAAAAACCTATAACATTTAAACCCTCTGTTGGAGGTCCTTAAGAATATATCATCTCAATACCCTTTCTTGATGGTATCTAGGCACATATAATCCAACACCCAATGACTCTCACTGTCCTGTGACTAATAATATACAATGATGTTAATGTAATATAATAACTGTATTAATGTTGGAAATATATTCTAACATATCTTTAATATATACATACAAATTAAGAATTATTTATTTACTATGGGTAACAAATTAAACTAAAAATATCCCGCCCTGAAAATCCTTATAATACCCATCTTAAAAAAATTCCAATTCATAAATACAACCTTATATTAATATCATATGCCCCTCAACTATACCCAGCTCACAGTCCATAGTAATTGGGAATTACAAACCATATTAATAATTTAAAATATCATATTCAATTACATTTAAAATAGGGTGTTAATGAAGAAATGTCATCATCCTCTCCCATCACTAGAACAATATTATGACCCAACCACATTATATGCTGGCTAACATGGTAATTTCATTCCATCTAAATAGTTTACATTCCCTATGTCCCCATGTGAGCAAACCCAACAGCCCCATAGTTATTCCAATGAAAATATTCCTATAAATATTAGTAGAGTCCCACAATTTACCCCAATAGATATTTATTTTCATCAGAGGATCCCATCTGGCTCCCATGTGATCCCCATGAACAATCATGCCCAAAAATATAATTTACAATTGATATTTGACACATCAAACTCTCATGTATTTTATTAATTTCTCCCACAATATTATATCATGAACATATAAATCATAAACACTTTAGAATATTTAGTGGATCAATACAAAAAACAATATTAATCTCATGGGTTATCCATTTTCTAATGGAATTATGATAGTCCTTCTCATAGAAAATTGAAATCCTCATAAAATATGAGTCTATTAACAAATGGATACCGACATAGAAAACCCTAAAGAGAATCAATAAATATTACCCCGACCATTAATATATTATTCAATGAGAAATTAATTTTTTTTGTTTAAGAAAAATCTATATAAAATTATTTATAGTGGTATAGTTTTAATGCGTATGTAAACACAAAAATCATCAAATAAGAATTCAAATCAAAATAAATATTCTTTACCTAAGAACAAATGATTTTAAAAACAAAACCACACCCTCTTTTAAAACATCACATAAATGGAAGTCAACAATTTTGGATCAGAATAATATTAACATGTATACAATCATAAGTGTTTTAATTAATGAAACCACATACAATGATATTAGATCCACAATCCAAAATCCATAATATAACAATCCTCATCCATGATTTAACCAATATATTCGAAAATCCATTACCCATTAAGATATAAAATGTATCAAGAGAATAATAACATTTTTTTAAGTAGATTAAAAAATTAAATTCAATGATATTTCATTTAAAAAACTAATTATTAAATTCTTAATGAAAATAACATTAGTATAATACATGCAATTATTTAATGATATTCTCCAAAATCTCATAAAAATATTTCATAGATAGAAAAAAATGAATCATAAATATTATATTAAATAAATTAAATACATTTAAAATTTCATTTCTATGCATATCTCTATCAATACAATAAGCCACTAGAGGAATTTTTCTTCTGTCATTTTTATAAAAATTTATACAAAAATTTTTCATGATAAAGATAACATTTCAGCATCAATTATTGAAATTTTATATCATTAATATTCTAAAAAACCCATACAATGTTTTACATGTTCCTTATAAATGCATTGAAGAAACAAATAACACATAAAAATATATCATTTTGATGTTATAAAAAAACAAGAAATTAATCCTAATTCTAAAAACAACCAATTTTAGGGATTCAAATTAAAAATTTTCCATAAAATCACAACCTTGTATTGTTGTGGGATATTAAAAATTCTAAAACATTTTTATTATTATAACCATTAGGAGATAATATGGTCCCCCAATAAATTATCATACCATCATAAATTGATACCATTTCTCACTATAGAATTTGATTAATCATGGGTCCTCTAGGAATATGCACAATCTAGACCCATTGTATTTTGATCAGTAATTCTTTGTGTGACACCCCACACACATCATCCCACATCATAATTTTGTAACTGAAGAAAAAAATAATAGTATCATGATAGTTCTCCCTTTCCATGAAATTATAAAAATATGTACATTCCCAGTATAACTAATAATCAAAAATTATAATGTTATTTCTCAACCTAGATTCTTTTTCAAAATATTTAATCACATCCAATCCCCTTTAGTAGTACACACCCCTCACTAGGAATCAAATGCACATATGGCAGTGACCCTTTTATATGGAACACAAAAAATGAATATTTTGTAGAACAATAAAATGGATTTTATACCTCTTTCATAAAGTGAAACTCAAATAATATACCTAAAAATAAACTTGTTATTTCCCTTAATAAAATATTAATGACTTAAAAAATGATTTACTATTATCTGTTCAAATAATTTTATGTAACACCACAACATAAAATATTATATTTCATATTTACATTGGGAAAATAAAAACAAAAATTGATATCTCATTAGTATATTCTCTATTTGAGCTTTTCATGAGAAATATAATTACCTAATCAATTGATATACACTCTCAACTCCTGAAATCTAGAATTATTTCCAAATGAATCTTTTTGTATTTGATAAACCCCATTTGACAATGCTAGTAACAATTAGGTACTAGAGGCGAAATTCATATAAAAAAACATGGAATCATACCTTATTAAATCATATCATATCCCACACACAATCTAATATTTTTTAATCAAACGTTGTATTATATAAAAATAACCAATGAAAATAATATGAATCTACACAAATATAAAATCTATCCATACATGGGATACCATCCCTGAGATTACTACCAAATTATTGTATTGCACTATATAAAATAAACAATTCTCTTTTTGAGAAACTCACATGAATTCCATCACTAATAATTCATAATGCTAGAAAAATGATCCTAAAGACTCGTGTCCCACATTACCCTTGATTAGTATCACTATACACCTACCATTAAATATTACCCACAAATCATTAATGATATTTTAATGGTAACTACTAATTGTTCATTTCATATCATCATGATATAACTCATTTGATGTAATTACAATTAGACCATTAGTAGTCAAAAACACCGTGTTACCAAGAACAACCCAAATCTAATATCCATTATCTTTCCAAATAATTATATATCATAAATGACACATTGAAACATTGTTGAAGACTAATATACCTCTATTGGATTTGGAATTATTGATTCATTAATAAATTGTAAAATATATTTAACTAATTTAAATAATTCTCTAATATAATTAATACATTTACTAGGTTGAAAAAACACACCTCATGAAACATTGAAGTTTTTTCTATACATTATATACCAAATATAATTTCCAAATGAAAAAAAACTCATTCGCATTGCAAGTAATTATTAATATTCCCTAAGATATACATTGAACTATCATTTTAACTTATGATTCGTCTCCTATAAACTTATCACTAGTAACAAAACTCTTTCACTCATCCTTAATGATAATATAGAATATCCAAATGGATAGGGGATTGAATCTTTTTTACATGGTCATTTTCATTATTCTAAAAAAAATACTCTATATAGGATACCTAAACAATTTTTGGGGGAAATTGGGAGACAAAATAATGTTATTGAGTGATTTTTTTATTGTAAATTATTTTTCATTTCATTAGATAAATAATAATTACCCACATTGGAATTAATATAATTAAAGGGGTGCCTTGTAGTGTGTGATTCATTAAGTGAATTGTCAATTCAACTAGTGAAAAAGGAGAAATATGAAGTTCTGTTAATATATACATAAATAATCATCAAATTAAAATTATGTTTATAATTTGAATCGATCATGATTAATAATTTTGGGTCAAACATTTTATAGTGGGCCATAAATCATGATCCATTCATGATGTGAATGGAAAATTATTGTTAGGAATCAACATCTTATAGTGTGAGTTATAATATAATTAAACCATTAATTTTCCCAAAACCATAATTTACTCTTAAACCTTATGTGACCATGGTTTATATTCTAAGGATTTTCAAGGTACTTTTTATTGGGTTTGATCCCCAGATTTGTGTTTTCAATCGATGGTGATCCAAGGTAAATATACCAATTTATTATTCAGTTTATTCTACATGTGGTTTATTATATGTACCATTATATTATTCAATTCCATGGTGGTTGAATTCATATATTATTACTGGGTTTTTAATATATTTTGTTTGTTATGTTGTTATTTCTAATGGAGGGATTTAGTTTCTAGGGAGGATAATTGTTCAGTTTTGTGCACAACATATTCCATTTACATTTGGTAATATTGAAATCTATGAGGTTGTTGATTTCTTGATGTTTTTTATTTTTTGGTGAACTCAAAATTTTATCATTATTTATCACATTTGTTAAATTTTTAGTTAACATTAACAATGTCTATATATGAAAAAATGAAACAAGAAAATTTATAGTTCTTCTTATCACAAATGTTTTAATTATGTTTACAAATTTCTTCTTGTTTTGAAAGATAATGTGGTATAATATTTGGTATATAATTTTATATATGATTTAAATAAATATATAAAGTAAATACAACAATACTTGGTGATGATTTAATAAAGATACTTGTTAATTGATTGTATTCTTTATATATATTTCTTTGATACTGAAAGTTATTCCTCAAATAAGATTTAATAATTATTCTTTTCTCATAAGTAATTCCTAGCTTGTTTTTTTTAACTTATGATATTTTAATAATCTAATAATGCAATATAAGGAACTGGTTATTTGATAAGGATAATGAATTGGGGCTGAGAATTCACATTTTTTACAAAGAAATGATGACATATTTTTAGTGACTAGACTCTCATTGGAATATTATTGAATTATTTACTCAAATTTTGATTACATTATATGAAGAACATTTCTATTTGATCTGATGTGTACCTAGAATGTCTGATGGGATGGTGTGATATGGAAATGGATATCCGAGATTATGGAACCAGTTTACACCTGTGAAGGCATGCTGGATAGTGATGTTCATAGATGAGTTCATATTTGAAACAATACTAATATATTAGGTCAAATAAATAATGAAAAATACTTTTTATGAAAGAAATTCGGGTTATTACTATAAAATAAATATACTTAAAAATTATATGTTATTATATTGTTTTGACATTTCGTTACCCAACAAATTTAAGAATATGGTTATTCATGTTTAATAAAGCATTTTTTTGATAATTTATCATGACTCAAATATTAATATGATTAATGTGATTTTGATTAATAATACATTTTTTATATTCTGAGGTTTATTTTTTGTTGTAACCCTAAATGATGATAAATCATAAGGAACCATGGTAGTTGTTTGTTTATTCCTAAATATACGAGAATGAGTTTGTGATCATGTTACATAATGCTTCAAATTATACATATACAATAAATTAAATGTAATACTTCATTTAGGTATGTATTCTTATAGCATAATAATTCTATAATTATCCATTATTATCATACTTTTATATTATGCAATTTTAGATGAATATTCAACACATTACAAAAAAAATCATGCTTTAGGACTATAATTGATTAGTGTTCATAGAATCATGGGAAACATTATTCTTGGAGGGACAAATATATTCAAAATTTCCTTTATTGATAATAATGTTTATTACTCCAACATAAAATTTATATTCATAACATATAGAAAAGAAAAATTAGAAATAGGTGACCTTAAATGATAGATTTGTTCAAAAATAAAGGACATACACAAGCGTAAAAATATCATAAGTGTATAAGAACATGATAAAAATATATAAATACATAACCAATATATCAAAGAATAGAAAAATGAATTATGGAATAAATATTTGTAATTTATAATACACAAATAGAATGAGATAAAATAGCATAATCAATGAAATAAAAATAATAATAAGCCAAGTGATTGTGGTTGAAAAATAACGAAAAAAAGTAGTTCCATAGTAGTCAATAATACATTAAAATGGGATTAATAGTGTTATTTTTTAACACCCAAAAACGTATTGGTAGTCAAGGTTTATTCACAATAAAATATTATTTTATAAATTCCATTACTAAACCAGGACCACTATCAATTCCAACACTGTATATCTGGACTGGGTTCACATCCCACTACGACCCAATATTACTGAATTGGGTTTACTATTTGTTTCATCAATTCCAATCTAATATTACATCACTCCATGTTCCAGCCTTATCAAAATTAATTGTGTTCACCAATCTTTCTCACACAATCATACTATACCGAGTTAACTCATCATTCCAATCTTATCATTCTGAACAATGATTAACTTTAATTGTAGTCATATCTTACTCCAATGATATATATCACTAACCAATTAATTTTAGGTATATATTGGTTCCACACATCACATAATAAAACAATACATACATGTTATTCAAAATAATAAATCATTCATTAAATCATGACCCATAAAAAGAGATGTGGTTATAAATTGCTATATCATTACCCATTAAATAAAAATGAAATTACAAAAAATAAATCCTTCATAACAAATAGAAAATAGACATTACCCAAAATAATTTTATTACATAACATCCCATGAAAATAATTTTGTTCCCCAATAATTTTATAATATATTATCTCATTGATGAAAAATTATTTTCAAAAGAAAATGTTCATTATATACATCAAATAATAATTGAGATAACAAGAATGGTGATCATGGATCCAGTACAAAATAAATTTTAATATATATTCATGTATTTTTTATGATATGGAATTTAATTTTTATATGATCATATAAAACATTTATTGTGGAAAACATTCATGAATCGTTTCAATGTCTCACAAAAAATATTGAAACATTTGAATTATAATAAAAATGAGATATTAACATTTTTTGAAAATTATTATTTCAATAAAATAATAATATGTGTTACATAAAATATCAAATAGAATTATATATTCATTGTTGAATAATATAGGTGGATAACATGTAATGTGACTAAATAATGGAAAATTAATACGAAATTACATTTTTAGTTGGTAACATCTAAATCATAAACCTCAATAATGAGGGATCATAAAAAGGATATGTATATATAATTGAATTTCTTCATATTAAGAATAAAATATAATCCTGTGTATAATATACACATTTTATATGAATTTAGGTTAATAAAATTGAATTTCTCTGAGTGATGGTAAACTGAGAAGAAATTACATCGCCTATTTGGTAACTATTGAATAATAAAATCCATGAAATAGATATAATGATATGGATAAGTCAATAAAAATATATATAATAAGATTAATCCTATAATAAATTAATGGAGATTATATCCACCATACTAAACAATTGAGTGCAAAATATGGCTTATGTGTCACATGGAAAATAGTGATACTGAAATCCTTTTTATGTATGAGTATATATTAAATCAGGATCCAAATGAAAGAATAAAATAAATTAAAAAATTTAATATCATTAATTAATAAATATTTTGATATTAATTTTCATATAGTAGTGTCCACAAATCTAAAAATTCTTTAATTAATTAAAATTGAGACGAAATTACATTACCTATTTAGAAACATATGAATGTTAATACCCATGAAAGGAAAACATAGATAATAACATTTAATATTAGGAGATAATCTATATTCATTATATAACATTTAACAGGGATGTATATATAGTTAGTAAAATAATAACGGTGTATAACATAACATTTGTCTTAATGAATTCAAATTGAGATGACCTTACATGACCTGTATTGTATATTTTAAAACATGGACCCCATTTATGGGAAATTTTCATATGGATATATAAATATCCATAACATTATAAATATTAATAATATATTACATTCATGGTATGTATATAAACATTTTAGAGTAATATAATTGAACAATATTATATCTTTCTTGATGAAGGAAAATTGAGTTGAAATCATCTTTCTGATTTGGTAACTATCGATCCATAAACCCCGGAATGAGATATGATAAGATATATATTTTGATACCTAAATATTTATGAATAATAATAATATAATACTTTAATGAGATGTATATACCCAAAAAATATAATTTACTGTTTAATCTGGAATGTTACTCGCTAGAATAATCCTAAGACAAGAAATTAGCTTCCCACATGAGTAACGTTAAAATTGAGATCCCTATAAAAATGTAACATAAATTAAAAATGTTTTTAAATTTAAATAAATAAAATTAATGGTGTATAATTTTTTAGGATGTTAAAAAAACATCATAAAATAATATACGTGCAAAAAATTACTTGTATATCATAAATATAATATTTATTAAAAAATTACATTACCAATTTGGTAACTTTTGATCTGTAAAACCTATGAATATATAGCACTAATCGAAACATTGGAAATTATCAAATAAAAAATTTCATTATATTACATATCATAGGAATGTATATAAAATAATAATATGTGGTTAATGTAGAATATAAATCATATAAAAAAATGTGATATGATAAAACTCTTACGTTCATTATTGACATTCTTCGTACACGTTAAACTATCCACGTTTTGGGGAACTCCTTTTGGTTTAAAAAAATTTATAACATTTTTTTATGTCATCAAAATAAGAGTCTTATAGGATAATAGGAGGGATTTATTATTTTTATTAGGGTAGGGTTCAGATGAGGTAAAATCGTATTATATGTTTAACGAAACAGGGTGATATGTGGATTTTTATATGTGAGGGAATATGACCCATTTTTAGTTCATGAAAATAATGGTGTTCTCCTAATGTTTTACTTTTACCACATTGGTTTAATAGAGACCATTATATAAAATTATAATTTTTATAGACATACTATGAAAAAATATTTATTTTTTGAGAAGTATAGTTCCATTTTTTAAATGGTAACTTCTATATTTAGTTATTATTTATGTCCATTTTTACCTTAATCAGTAAAAATAATATTAATGTCAATATATAATATTTTTGGTGAAAAAATAATTTTACCGTATTAGAAGTTATAAATAATTATAAATAAAAATATGGAATAGATTTCTCCATATTTATATAAACGAACTATTATAGACTAAATTAATTTTAGTCCCATAGTCAAGACAAGACGATGAGTTTTTAATGAGAAATATTCTAAAAGATTGAACTCTTTTTATATAAAATTTAAATGTGGAATTTGTTAAAATGTCTAAAATAATATTAATTGATATATATTTGGTTTATTTGAACATTATAAATATATTATAATTTAATTAACAGTATAAATAATTTATATAAAAAAGAAATTTTAAAATAAAACGTAATATTTTTCACCAATCCTCAATAATTGAAACTACTCAGAAAAATACTAAATATTAACCCATAGTAAATATTGATACTCATATATAAAATAATGAAGTTAATTTTTTCAAATAAAAATTATAGTTGAGTAAAAATTTAGATTTATAATGGGTTCCCCATATAATTGTGATAAAATGGGATTTTACTAAAATACAGCTATTTATTCCAACAATTGTATATATTGTTATTTTTTACCTATAAAATATATTATATGAAAATAAAATATATTTACTTAATTTTTAATATATAAATTTTATGTAAACCATCATCAAAAGAAATTTTTTTAATTTTATATAGATTAAATAGTTTTTATAAATAGAAAAATAGTAATATTATAACAAAAATTTATTAACTCTCAAATTTCTCTTACATTCAGTTTTATCTAATTTATAAAACAAATAATTAGTTTTTTACAACTATTTAAATAATAGTTTCATAATTTAGTATAAATTATTCATATACTAAAATATAATGGAATGGAGTTAATTATAATAAAATTTTAATAATTGTAATAATAGTAAATTTTAGATTAAAAATACCTTGACTTACGTATTTCACAAGATATATAAGAGACATTGTATATTGTATAACATAATCCAAATATTGTGTGTCATATACACCGAGCTGAAATAATTATTCCAATTATTGTAGGATTAAATTACTATTTATTGTAACAAAATCCAAACATAATGTTTTTTATAAAAGTAATACATATTAAGTGTTAAAAGTATAATGAGGAATAAGTTAACTCAAATAATCAAAATATATCAGAGTCTTACATTCTTCCCCGTTAATATTAATTCCACTCCCAAAATTCATCTTGGTTCTCAATTGTTTAATACTTGATAATTCCTTTCATAGGAACCCATATTTTTAAAATAAATAGTAAAATAATTTTAAAATAAGAAATTTGGAACCGTAATAGATACCCATGTAAACACATAAATAAATTTTCTCATATGATAACGTATATGTAATGTGAAATCATTTACCTAGAAGGGAAATAGAACCATAAAGCTCTAATGGATAGTGAAGGAGAATAAGGTAAGGATAATGTTAACGATAACAAATCCATTAATATGTAGAGATCTCTTGGAACATGTAATTCAATGATAATAATGTTATAGGGAAACATTTGGGTTTCAATAACCATTCCATACAGTTAAATTATTTTTTAATGAATATATAAATAGTTTATTTAGTGTAATCACATACTTTGATTTTTGTTAATAAGAATCCACTTCATCTGTTATTCTAAGTATTGATTGTTAATTTCTCATTACTAAATCATTGTAATATCATCATTCTGATAATGAAAATGATAGGTAATTTAGTTTCTCCATATAAACATAATTCCGATGTTATGCAATCTTAATAAATCAACATATGTAGAGATTATAATTTTAATTCTAAAAACTCTTTCAAATATTTACATAATCCACTCTATAAATTGTCAACCATGTAATCCTTCTAAAATATAATTATAAAAATCATTATAAGAAACGTTAAAAAATTACATTGACAATGAAACCTATATATCATTAGGTTTCTCTTAGTTTTCATATTCCAAACATATGAATACCTTTCTAATATATCCTCTTGATACATTATAATGAACTAAATTATAATTTAAATTTATTGAAAACATGCATTCATACGTATTGAAAGTATTATTGGATATATTCTTTAATACTATAAAATGGAAACTTCATATATGAACACATATAACAGCTTTTCAAAAAATCCTTTATCATCTATATAGTTTTCAATAGTATCCAATTTACATTATGAAAATATATCTTCACACTATTGAGTCTAAACTCAATTTTTTCAACATCTTCGAATCATTATGTGTTATATTACCTTAATAGTAAAATAATTTTCTTACTCATTGTCACTGTTAAACATATCTCCTTAAATCCTTTATTAAAAACATATTTTGAATAAAAATAAATATTCCATAATTTGTATAATATAATATTTTAATTTTCAATAATATACAGTTTAATCATCCTTCATTTTTTTATGCAATTCACATTGTTCCTCATCTAATTCCTTAGTCCCCCATTACTGGATTATGAAATATGAATCATGTTTTAGGGTTCTCCCACCTTAACCTAATCATAATTCATGGTACTAATTTAATCAATTCTATTAGAACATCCCATATCATTCATATGTAAATTTCAGCCCCATTATATTATGTATCATAACCAATACCCATTCACCTTCCTGATTCTCAATATAATAATTCTAGTGACACAATCTAGATTTATAATTCTCATACGTTCCACATTAGAAACATTTAATATAATCCATGTTTCTATCTATTTAACTACATTGATTAAAACCATAAAATCATTGGGTGAGATACAATAATCATAGAATAAAACCAAATAATCATAAAAAATTACATAGATAAATCCTATATAATTAGTTACATTTTAAAATAAATGACACATTAGTCATATACAGAGAGACATCAATATATTATTTTTTACGAATATCTTAATGTATAAGAGTACTGTTTTCTCATCCTAGATTCCAATGATTGGACAAAACATTCTGTTGATCCCAATAATAGAAATTCATAGTTATTATACATGGATATGACATCATTTTATTTGAATATTTTGTACATGTAAAAAATTACAAGCCCAAGGACCATAATAGTTTAGTATTAGTAGAATATTTGAGAAAAAAATTCTAAATGCATGAATGTTCTTCAAATTTTCCCTTAATATCTTACCCAATACCACTACTACTTATAATCATTATTCCTAACATGGGTAATGTAACCTAAGAAAATTTTGAGCTCAGACAGTCATTACGAGACATAATAAAGAAGATACGTGATGAAAAAATAAGTATATGGGTTTTTGAAAATTGCCATAACATGTTTTATTATATCCTACATATAAAATACCATAATTATGGATCATGGAATAAATAAAAGAAATTAATCAGATGTAAATCATAATGGAATTAATAGAATAATAGCTTAAATCCTAACATTGTCAAATGTAATGGGTTTTCATAAGACACATTAACATATTAAATGATTTCTATATTAGTAACTCGTCACTTCAAGGGCCATCATAATTTCATGTATTCACTGTAAAAATAATATTGGTAGTAAAGGATAACTCCAAAAAGAATCTTATTGGACATAGTCCTATAATGAATTTGGTTCCGACCCCATTACATACTTGAATTACTTAACTTGGATCACATCCCATTACACCCATGTATTATTATACCTAGTTAACATCCCATTTTTTCCATATCATAGTGAACTTATTTTATGCCTTGTTCCAACCCAATCATACTGAACAATGTTAACTCCTTATTACATCCCTCTCATTATAAAATGAGTTCGCTCTTCAACCCATTACATTCATATTGAACTGATTTGACTTCATATTCCATTCCTCTAATACTCATGACATACCAACCTTTAGACAATTAATTTAGGATAAATATAGGTTCCTACCATTACATAATAAAATCATCCATCCATGGTATCTATAATAATAAAACATTCATCATATCATGACCCAAAAAAATATATGGGTTTAAAAATTATCATATCATATCCTATAAAAGGAAATTTATACTATTAACACATCATCACATCATATCCTGTGGAAAAGAGATAATACTCACAATAATTTTTTCATTGAATAACATAATAAAATAACTGTGTTTCATAATCATTTCTTAATGACATAATCCATTGAAGGTAAATTTTTTTCATAAAAAAATTTTCATCATAAACATAAAACATTAAATGATAGAATATTAATGGAATTCATACATATAATCCTCAATAATAGACAATCTATGTTAATGGATTTCTCCTTATATAAAAAATAATGTTTAAAGGGGAATTTTAATCATCTCTTGTTGAAAATAGTCTTCAATAATTTCAATATGTCTCATACACATTAAAACATTTGAATCCTAATACTAATAAAATAATAACCTTTAATAATGCTTAAAATATTATGAAAAGAAGTATATTAATTATATAATATTTCAAGTGGATATATATAAACAACCCAGAGTATAATAGTTTTTTAACATGGAATATGTATCAATGAAGGAAAATTAATATGAAATTACATTACTAATTTGGTAACATTTGAAACTTAATCCCTATGATTATGATATCATAAAATGGATATCTAAATATTAATAAAATTAAGAATAATTATAATTTAATACATTAGTATTATGTATATACGCACCATATAAGGATATAGTTGAATAACATGGAATGTGTCTCAATGAATGGAAATTTAGTGGAAATTATATTAATGATTATGAAAATATTAACCCTAAACCCCATGAATATATGATAATAAAATGGATAATTTTACAATATTAACTATATTATAATTTCTTGTATATTATATTCACCACATGTAAAAAACATGTGGTGAATATGGAATAAGTCTCATAGAAAAAAATGAGTCATAAAATATGCTTACTGCATGTGTAACATTTAAATCATGTTCCCCAAGAATTAATGAAATCAATATAAAAAATCAATTTCATGAAATATATTAAATTAATTATATAATATATCATATGTCTATATATATTACTCATATTATACTATTGGTTCACACCACAATATGTGTCTCAATGAAGGTAGATAGAGTATAAATTTCATTACATATTTAATAAAGTATTAATTTTAATTCCCAGGAAATAATAACATAAATTGAAACATAAAATGTCACCATATAATGTAATTTCATTATATATAATTTCCTTGGATATTATATACACATTTTATATGAATATAGGGGGATAACATGGCATTTGATTCAATGATGGAATGTTGACACATAATTAGTTTACCAATTTGGAAACTATTAAACCATAATACCAATTAAACAATGATAATAAAATGATTATGTAAATATAAATACATTTAATAATATGATTAATATAATACATTCATATGCAATATAATCAATTAGATAAATAATATAGGTTTCTAATATGGAATTTCTCTATACTAAAGGAAATTAAGATGAAATTAATTTACCTGTTTTGTTTCATTTGAACCATAATCCCCCTGAAAGAGATGTCATCAAATATATATGTAAAAGACAGTAATTTGAAGAAAATGTATAGTATAATAAATTCATTTCTCATTTATACACCACTAAATTGAATTGGGTAGTTTATTTGGAATATGTATCTCAAAAAAGAATGGGAGACTAGAAATCTACTTGCAATATGAGTAACATATAAATAGTAGTACCCATGAAGAAATAATGTTTCATAAATGAGTTATTTTAATTGTATATTTCAATTATAATCCATTATTTCAAAGGGGTATCCCATGAATTTTTGGAGTAAAGGGAGATTTTTCATGATTTGGGAAAAACCATGAGCCCAATTCCAGATTAAAAAAACCATCAATTATAATGCATTAATTATTCAAAATATTGAACCCATTACACTTCCAAAATCTCCTACCATGAACTATTAACACCACTATATCTATTTTAACATTTTATGAATCCCCAATCATGATGGATTTTGGTATTTATTTAAGGATGTGGAAAATCCTAGAAGGCCATATCCAATTTTAAAAAAACATATTTCGTTTTTTAATATAATATTAATTTTTTATGAATTTTTGGTGATTCTAAATCTCAACCAATACCAGTGAACCTAGGAGAATCCATATTCTATTTTCCCATTTTTGGAACAAATATGAATCACGAATTAAGGAAGAATATCTTAAGATTTATCAAATCTTCCATATTTATAGTGTTAACTTGTTTCCTCAATAACTACATCAATTTTTACTCTATTTCCGCCATTTGGGTTCTCAATTAACTTTATCATCCATAGTCGAACTTCAAACATAATTTTTCATAGAAATTTATCTACCAGGGTATTTGGGGCGATTTCTTCATGATACCTCATGTTAGTGGGTCTCCTTCATTCTTCCAGCCAATTTCATAGTTTTTCATCTATTTTTAGGGTCTCTTCCATTAATTATTGATGTTACTAGTGCCCAAAAAGTTGGGGTTTAAACCTAGGGTTTTATCATGGTTTTCTTGGCCTATTGGGGTGAATTTATTCTTGATCTAAGTCACTTGTGGTGTTCCAGTGGGGCAGTTAAAATTTTACAAAAAGATTCAAGGGTTCTGAAAAATGTGGTAAGATATTCCATGTCCATGAAATACCAGATGTGTGAGATTTTATTTATTTACATATTTAGTACACATACTCTTCATTTTTTCACTATGAGAAATATGTTTTTTGTGATTTTGGATAAGAAAATTATTTTTATGTGTCAATTTTGTGATAAATTGGTTGTTTAACTTGTCAATTATATGTTATGCCAATTAGTGTTTTTTAACACATGTAATGTATTTATAAATATATATTGGTGCTCAAAATTATCATTTTTTGAATTTGGGGATGAAAATATTGTTTAATGTGTGGTTTTTAGAGATCTTTTTGGGAAAAATAATGATATATTTTTTAATGATATTTCATTTAAATCATAAATGTTTTATTGAGTGATGTATGTGGGGAAAGAATGTGTAGCTACTGTTTTGCATTTTTTGATAAGAACTAATTTTTTAATATGATAATGTCTTTTGGTAACATGTGAAAAATGTTTAAGCACAATGGGAGAAGAACTGGTATCTAGGATGGTAGATATGTACTAGAATGATAGTGATCCAGAGCAGTTTTATCCATGTTTAAATTAAAAAAATGTATAATAAAAACTATAGAAAAAAATATTGATTATAATTGGGTACCACTAGGGTTTGATTGTGTTCCCTTCTAGTGCCCCGTGCTTGATAAAGGATTTTTCATTGGTTATTTTACATCAGGGCACGAGGTATATGGGGAGTGAGACTAACTAGTGCCCATGAGTGTTCTCGAGATTAAGACCCATTGAATCTATTATAATAATCATTAACATATATTGGATTTATCATTAATATATTTTATCATACATTATTCATTGATATGTTCTCACTCATTGAAAATTCTATTTTGAAAACTGTTTTCATTTAAAAGATTCAATCTTTAGAAATTATTTGAACCATTAATTCCTTAACCAAAATGGAATTTTTTTTATATTTTATTGATTACTATATGTAATATCATGGTGGTATTGTATTAATAATAGCCTAACACCATACTTACACCCTTTTTGTGTTAGTATAATTGATCATGTTTGACACAGGTAATGGAAAAGCCTTGGGTGATTTGTGTTTATGTTGTTAGTTCACATCCATGGTGTGGTGTTGTTGAGACGACATGTGGGTGATGAACCATTAGCATGTGGAGTCCATGGGGATGTTTTTCAGATAATTTAATGTGTCTTTGGAACTCTTTTAATAATTTTTAACTCATTAAATCAGTTCATTATTTTTTATATGTCTTGTTTTAAATGAATTTTCTGATTCGGTTTATCGATTGGGTTTGATGTTTTCTGTATCCATGTGTTAAATCATTCCCAAAACAAAATCTGTGATACATGGTAACTTATTCATTCTCATGGGGATAAGGAATTCCCTTTGGGACTTGTAACATTCCAGGTATGGTTCTGGTTTTTATGGCGTCCAAATTTGATTTGTGACAAAATGGTATCAATGGAGGTAAATGTTTCTGGGTAAAGTTAATTTTTTGGGATGAGTCTGGTTAGACAAGAGCAAGGAAATTTGGGACATAGTGTTTTGTGAAAGAGTGGGTTTCATTGACTGAACCTCTCATAGAAGACCTCGGGACACCATGGGAGATTGGAATTGTATTTTTTACTAAACTTATAGGTGAGACATGTGGGATGTAGACTACACATGGATATCATGTTGATGTGGGTTAGATGTTTGTTTTATCATTTCAATGTGTTTGGATTATTTATAAATTATTTTTTTGCTAAAATTTTTAGATTTAATTGTACTTATTTGTGTTTTTTTTGACTGTTCTATTTTGAATCAACATGCCTCCCCGGACAACTCCCATTACCCATGGGAGGAATCCATAATTTTTTCTCCCTCACCTCTTGATCAGAGGCTAGTTCATTATGTGGGTAGGGCTATCCAAGATATAATACATGAACTATATTTTTTTTCCAGCTTATATTAGAGATGATGATATATTTCATAGGATTGAAATGCGTAGGATTTCTTAAAAAAAATCCTCCTACTTTCTGATGTATCATAGAATCTATGGAAAAAGTGTAATGGATTAAAAATATTGAGCACATTATCTTGTTCATGGATACACCTGAAGTGGTCAGGGTGAATTGTACCTCTTTCTGGTTGGGGAGTTTAATTTTTAGGTGGTGGGAATCAGTACTTTAAATGGTAAAGAATTATTAGATTCACTTGGTAGATTTCAAGGACATCTTTAATGAACAGTAATTCCCTGAATTCATGGAATATTCTATATCCTGATAGATTGTGGATATTGTTTGGGGGGATCATTATGTGATGGAGTACTCAAACTATTTCAATAATATGGTCGGGTGTGCTCTGAAAATCATCTCTAGTGAGCAAGGAAAGGCCCATATTTTTGAGAAAGGATTATGACTAGAAAAATAACCCAATGTTTTCATATTTAAAATGAGGACATATGATCAGGTGGTTGATGGGGCATGTATTGTGGAGATTTAATGAAAATAGAGGGAAGGTTTTTGAGAACAACATTAGAAGTGTGAAGTGGAAGATTTTCGGTGACATAAAAGAAGTAGGAGGAGCAGAGAATGAAGGGAGGTGGTAGTTCATGCCAGTCTTCCAAACAATTTATTTATGTGGTTTCTGATGTGATATACATCATGTGAAACTAGTGTGAGAAGTAGGGGAACATTCGACCAGAATGACCATTCCTTCAAAGCCCAGTTATCAAGGGGGGTGCATGGGTCAATTGTAGTTCTTTTTAGGGGTGGTATGTCCTCATCAATGTCGGGCCGGATCACTGGATTTAAGAGGTGTTCTGGCTGAGTCAGAGCCATCGAGTATGGGTTGATATCGATTTGGGGTCATGCTGTTATGTTTATTCCATATTCTAGGCATATCAGGTTTTGGCCACAACCACAGTGAACCAACAATACTCATGTAGATACCACACATACTTATGGCGTGGATTAGATAATAGAAATATCAGAGGTGGGACCGTCGGCAGGCCGAGGTACCATTTTGATTGCATCTTCTATAGTTGTCGATTTTTTATATACATGTTCCTCATTTTCAATCTTATCTTCATGTTTTTGGAACATTCATAATTTTATAAACACATATATTTCTTCTACTATGGATATGATGAATCCACTATGAAGTTAGATGGAGCAAGGTCTTTGGTTCCCATTGTGTGTTCTTTTTTTAGTAGGATTTGAGATGAGGTGGGAATTCATCGTCATAGAAATGGATTTTTTGGACATAATACATAGAATTTATTTTCTAGTACACTTCTAAATAAAAATCTGTTGATAAAGGTGGCTGGTCAGTTTCATAGAACCTGATGTGAGTCGTTAGGTTTTTTGTGGTCAATGTTATCATTAGTCGAGTCTTGGGGGCCTCCAATGCCCAAGATGGGAGATCTTTTTTTTCATGTATCGTATCTCGTGATAGAGTAAGATTGTGATTATCTTGAAGGTGGAATACCTCATGTAGTTGAGATGAAGCCATAAGTATTTATGGATGATTTTTCAGTTGTTCCCCTGCAGTAGGATGACGAGTTCTTGTCTGAAATGGAACTGGGAACACAACTGATAACTATTCCCTCATATTTCATGCCCCCCACAGAGCTAAGGGAATTAATATTATATATGGAAAGATTATAATTCATTGGATTCATTCACCTAAGAATCATTCCATGGGACGCACATTTGTTTTTCATATAAAAGGAAGACAATTACTACTGTAGTTAATTGACAACAGAAATAGAATAAGGTAACTATAAACAATTAATATCATTTTCCCTTGATTGGCAATTTCTATGACCTTTGAATCAGATTTTTTTTTTCTCCAGGATAGACTTGCACTTGGGTTACTGCCAAATCATAGTGAAAGGGGAAAATATCCCGAATAAAGTCTTACAAAGTTTGTATGAATACATCATATACTTAGTCATGCCCTTAAGATTGGAAAATTATGCAACGGTCTTTATGGAAATCGTGAATATTGTGTTCCATCAGTATATAAAATAATTTTTCATGGAGTTTGTGTATGACATCCTAGTTTAATTGGAAGAAAATCAAGAATTTGAAATTATGTTTTGGAACATTCTAGTCACTTTGTGAGAGTATCACCATTTTTTAATGATGTCTAAATGAACTTTTTTTAAGGTGAAATTTGTGGGGAATGTGATCTCAGAGTAGAGGGATTCAATGTACCACATGAAGATAATTGTGGTTATGTAATTAGAGCCTCTAAATTTTTTTTTTGAAATCATTAGTTTCCTCTGCATGGCTAGTTATTATAGGTGGTTTGTTCAGGATTTCACTTGGCTTGCAACACCGATGACTGTGATCACATGAAATAAGGGTGAAGTTATTATGGGGGCCAGATAGTCAGGAATCCATTAAGGAGTGGATGTGGTGGTTGAATACTACCACTTTTCTAATTTTTCATTATAATGGAATGGGATTTGTTGAGTATTGTGATTCTTAACTTACGGGTCATGGTTGGGTGCTTATACAGGATTATCATGTGGTGGAATATGGCTCTTTCCAACTCTGACCACAGAAAAAGAATCAATTGAACCACAACATGGTGTTGGTAGCTGTGATGCATGCTATTAAGACTTGGCGTCACTTCATCATTGGGGCTATTTTTTTTATTATAGTCATATCACAATATAATGGAATATAACATCTTGTAGAAGGCCCTAAACACGATAAAACATTGTTGGATCGAGTAATTTTAAGGGATCGCTGTTGAAGTTTTCTATACCCTGGGGAAGGATAACGTGGTGGCTTCCGCCTGAAGAAGAAGAGTACTAGTGAAGGCACTGAGGAATTTTCTATACCCTTGGGGCTCTCATTTTTGAGATGCATGTGGTGACCATGGAGAATAATGGGGGTGTATTCATGGAGATATTTCAGTTTAATCCTTTTTTAGTTGAACTATTTTAGTGGGAATAACAAAGTGATTTGTTTTATCATCACTCGAAGTAGTTTCTTCACGGTGGGGAGAAATCAACTGATTGGTTATCATATCCCAAGGGAATCCTATGATTCAAGAGGAATTCATTGGTGGTGTTATATCTGCGGAATATGATGATGCATGATAGTCTCATTTCTTAGTGGTATGTCCATTTGGGATTCACCAATATGTATTATGATATATTTTGGTAGTTATGTTGGCCTGACATGGGATGAGACATCACAGACATCATGTAGAGATGATGCACATGCCATTTGATTAAATAAACTCATCAAGGTCCCTCTGGTATACTCCATAAATTATCCATTCCTATATGGATGAGGGAAATGTTTCTATGTATTTCATTGTTGGATTTCCTCATACACCTCAGGGTAAGAATGTCTTTTGGGTATTGATTGATCATCTGACCAAATCATACCATCTAATTCCGATCATAGGTATATCTAATGTGGTTGTGTTGGGATGTATGTATCTTTAATAGGTGGTTAGGCACCATGGTGTTAAGTTAGGAGTTGTCATAGATAAAGACCCTCACTTAACATATCTGTTTCTCTAAGGACTTTAGAAGGAATTGGTGTCTTATATTTTGATGAGAACGACATACCATCAGCAAATGGATGGTAAGACAGAGAAGGAAGATCATATTTTGGAGAATTTTCTCTATGAATGTTTTATGGACTATGGAGGTTCCTGGGATGGCCATTTGGGATTGGATTAATTTACTTATAATAACAATTACCTTTCCTTGATTCAAATGGGTACTTTTGAGGTGCTCTATGGCCAGCCTTGTTGGTTCCCCATTTGTTGGGATGAGGTAGGTGAAACCTCAGTACTGGGGATAAGTCTAGTGCAAGAGACATATGAGAAGCTCAAGTAGAATAGTTATCTCTTATTGACATCTTAGAGTCTTCATAAATCATATAATGACCAGAGGCATCGAGACCTATAATTTTCTGTGGGTGATAGGTTATTCTTAATAGTGGACACTCTTCTAGGACATCTTCTTTTTGGAAAGCATGGGATGTTGATTTAATGAAATTCTGATCATTTTGAGAGAACCAAGTTAATTGGTAATGTGGTATACAGGTTGGCCTTACCTTCTAAGTTTACATCCATCAAAGACTTTATCTATGTCTCCCATTTTATAAAAAACAACATGGAACCATCCAATTAACTGAATTGGAGGAGTTTGATATAGAACTTGATTTTCCAATCATTGAGGGGTAGTGAGAGAAGTGTATTCCCTAGAGAAGGCACATAGAGTAAATTATATTCCACTAGTTCATATATATTGATGCATGTGAATGATGTCTATGAATCATGGGAGAAGAAGTTGTCTGTTGAGAAGGAATGCATATTCTTTTTTTTCTGATCAGGCTTCAGGCTGTCATTTTGGGGGAAAAAATGTTTCATGGTGGGAAGAATTTTCATATCCATGATTATATTTAAGGGAATATTTTATTTAATTTCAATTATTTCTTTTTGGGTGGTTTAGCATGCATATTTTAGGAAAGGGTGAGTTTTCATGATTTCATTCGAACTGTGAGCCCATTTCCAGATTTAAAAAAAATCTTTTCTGTATTACCCATTCATTTATCAACATTTTGAACAAATTATAATTCCAAAAATAGAATCCCTAACCTATTAACCACATGATATCAATTTTAACCCTTTATGATTCCCAAATCATGGTGGATTTGGATTTTAATTTAATGAATTGGGCCATCTCAGAATATAATTTCTAGTTTTAAAGATCACTTTTTAATTTAATATCATAAACAATTATTATGTTTTCTTAGTTATTTCAACTCTCCCCCATGCTCCCTAACGATAGGCGCACCCCCATTTTCTTTCTTCCCTCTTTGTATATCATATGCATATCCAATTTGGGATGATCTTGTTTTGATTTCTCAAATCGTCTAGATTTGAAGAGGTAAACTTTTTCCTTCAAACCTCTTTCAATTTTTACTCTTTTCCCACATTTATGTTGTTAATTGACCTTATATGACATATTATTACATCAATTTTATTTTTTTCTGTTTTTAAAATTAGATATAGCTGTATTTGGGGATATTTCTTCATGATCCCTCATGTAAGTGGGTCTACATCCAACTTCCTTTGATTTCCTTAGGGGTTATTCCATTTTCATAGAGTTTATTAAATTTATTTTTGATGATCATAATGTCTAGAATATTGTGTTTAAATACTAGGTTTTTATACTAGTTTTATCTGAAAATTCATGTCATTTTAGGCTGGATCTACGTCCATTGTGGTGTGGTAGTGGTCTGATTTAACATTCCCACAATGATTAAGTGTTCTTTCCACACGCGGTAGGTGATTCAATGTGTATGGAATTCAAGATAAGTTATATTTACATAATTTAAATTTTTATACAACTTATCCTTCATTATGGATGATTTTAAATTTTTATTTGTTGAAGTTAGTTAAGAAAATGATTTTTAGGTATCAACATTCAGAAAAATTGGGGTTTTTACATGTGAATTCTATGTTTTTTCAAATGGGGTTGTTTTTATCACCCAAGTAATGTATTTATAAAATCTTTTTGGTGCTTAAAATTCAGTTTTTATGAATATGGGTATGCATATAGTGTTCAATTTTTTGTTTTTAAGAGATTTTGTCTACAAAACATTGTTAAATTTTGTGATGTGATTTTATAGATATCATAATGGTTTTATTTAGTTATGTATGTGGTGAAAATCATGAGTAGCTACTATTTCTTGTTGGGTATGACCATAAATGAGGTGTTTTTTTCATAATGGATTTTTTAATATGTGAATATGGTTTGATCCCAATGGCGGAAGACCGAGTTTCTCAGAGAGCAGATAAAAACTAGTACACGGGTGATCCAGATCAGTTTTTTCTCAATTTCACTTTTAAAAAATGGATTACAACAACCCTAAAAATTATATTTTGATGATTACTTTCGGAAAATAGGTTATGGGTTTGTTCCCAACTGTTTTCTCATGGATGAGAATATATTTATCAATTGTTACATTACACCATGGTACTAGGTGCATGGGGCTCAAGATTAACTATTGCCAATGGGTGTTCCCACAATTATTCCTCATTAATTCTTTTTAATTATTATTGTAATATGGTGATTTCCACACGAAAATAATATATATTACATGTTTTATTGAAATGTTCTCACTCATGGAATAATCCCTTTGATGAATTTTTAATTTAAAAGTTTCATTCATTAGAAATTATTTCCAACACATCGTGAATATAAAAATTTGAATTATTTTTATCCATTTTTTCTTAATCTATTGAATATCTTGGTGGTATTATATTTTTCAAAGGCACGCACCCATCATAAAACCCTTGTGTGTAAGTAGACTAGATCATGTTGGAAACAGGTAATCGCAAGACCATGTGTGATGGTGGTTAGGGTTGTTAACTCTCATCCATAGTGAATTGTTGTGGAGACAACTTATGGTTGATGACCACAAGTAATGAGGAGTCATTGATGATGTTTTATACTACAATTATGTGTTTTTCCCTCTTTTAATAGGTATAAAACTTTGTATTTAGTCCTAGAATTTGTAAAAGTCTTTTATGTCATAAATTATGAGATTCAGCTTATCGAATGTATTTTATGTTTTATTTATCCATATTCATGTAAATAATTCTCAAAACAAATTAAATTATATCCATAAACTTTTTAAATCCCATGTGGATAGATAAACACTTTTTGGGCCTTCTCACAAGCTTGGTTTGCTACGGGTTTTGAATGCGACTAGATTTGGTTCGTGACAAATAACATCAATTAAGACATTGAATATCATTAAATAATGTTAATTCATGATAAAACATTCCATAGTGTAATAGATAAACATTATAATTGATAATATGTTCATAAATTAACAATATTCTAAAAATAAGAAAAATTGAGAAAAAATTACATTACCTATTTTATAAATTTTGAACACTAAAACCCTGGAAAGAATATCATCAATTGAAACATTTAATATCATTAAATAAATGAAATTAATCATATAACATGTAATATGGAATTATATATACCAAAAATTTATAAAAAGTGATGAATATATCATGTATCTCACATATATACAAGTGTGTAGGAAAAACCCATACCATCAATTTTGATTTTCTTTGAAAAACATAAAACTGCTTATTTTTATAGTAACTGTAGTTAGTAAGAACCCATGAAATTACATCCATGGAGTTATTATATATGGGAAGGTTATCTGATTAGGGGATGGATGTTGGGATGTTATTTTTTATGTATTTTCTAACCCAAATGGGTTTGAAATGTGTAAAGGGAAGGAGAGGAGAGGAGTCCTTTTATAAATGTGGAAGAATACATGTTTAGTATTCTTGAAAATAATTGTGTTCTACCCAAGTTTTAAATGAATTCAAAGGGTTATGAAACAATGTTATAAATAATTAAAGATATAATGGATGAAAAATGTAAAAAAAATAATTTTTATACAAATTTATGGTCTTTTTTAATGCATTATTTTTATTTTTAGTAAACAATTGACCTCATAATTACTACAATCAATGAAATTAATTTTAATTACTACTGTATTATTTGTTGTTAAAAAGTATGTGGAAATTATTAGAAATTTTAAATCTTTATAATTTAATGTTTTGAATTTATTTTCCATGACGAAAACCAGTTAATTAGTATAAATTTAATTAATATTACTCCCAAAGAAGAGATGTGACAATGATTTTTTAGTGTGAAAAAGTTCTAAAGATCGGGAAGTTTTTATACCATTTTTGTTTTAAAATTTCATAAAAATATATACATTGAACAAATTGATTAATAATTGGCCTAATTATACTATAATACTTAATTAAAATTTATATTCTCTATATAAAAAAATTATACCAAAAGGATGTTTCAAATTGAAATCCACTATTTTTCATTATTCATCAAAAAATTAAACAGCTTAGAAAAATTAAAAAATAATTAATAAAGGTAAATATTGATATATTTTTTGAAAAATGTGGTATATTTTGTTAGATAATAATTCGAAAAGTATATAAAATTATATTTAATATTTTTTCTCTATTAAAATAAGGTAAAATTACCTTTTATAAATATACATAGTTTTATTCGTAAAATTTTCTTTAATCTTATATTTTAACGATAAAATATATTGGATGAGTATAAAAAATATTACCATTATATATTAGCTATAAATTTTAATTTAAACAATAATAAATATGGGTTTTTTTTATTTTTTAAAGTAAAATTATATTTTTACATAGAAAAAATGTATTTTAAGAAAATAAATATATGTGTTATATATGGTTATTACATTAATTTATAAATAGTTAATAACTAATAGATTAATTTTATATACATATATAAATCTTTGTATCAAAATATTTTCGACATCAATCATATCTTCGATTCTAATATCTAGGTTGTAATTATAATTAAATTTTAATAATATTATTATTAATATATTTTAATTCTTTAATACATTGTCTTTTGTGTAAGATCATATATTGAATGGACTGGGTATTGGGTGTATCACAATAAAAACATAGTATTTCATTTATGACCATTCAATCTATGTGTTGTGTGGACTGTAATATTATGATGGTTTTGTGTTTAACACGCGACATTATTAGTGTTTCTTTATAAAAAAATCTATATAATGATTCTGAAATTAATGATAAAATTAAATTAATTCGTAAAAAATAAACATATATATTAGTTTTAAATATTACATAAATAGTGTAACATGTTATCTAAGTAGAAGATACACTAGTTGATCCTATAACATGTTTCTTTCATATTGTGGGGTTCTGTGGTATATATATTTTATATGTTTTGTGTTTTCATATAATATCATGCCCATGTTTATAGGTTGACTAAAACCAAATGGAATTTGGGATGGATTGTTCCAAACATTAATATAGTTTAGGAATTAATTTATCAAATCCCCCTCTTTCCCAACTATCTTTACTTAGTAGATATTGAAATGTTATACGTGGATGTTTTCCTCTCCATATATTTTATTTATTGGACTTTAATGGATTATGGTTATTTACCAAACATGTACCAGTTCATATAGTATCATAAGGATTATAATGGTATTTGTTGTATGTGTTATGATGGAAGGTTGTATAATATACATTTTATGATGTAACTCCATGATAATTTAAATGAATAAAACTATGTAAAATAGTGTATACTATACACAACACGAAGCATAGGTGGAAATGTATTTGAGTTAAACATGTCATATTGAAATTTCCATTCATCTTGTTTTGTACGTCAGAAACTCAGTATAAAATATTTAATTTAATAAATTTTCATGCTGAATTTGATTTAATAATGTTTTTATACAAAATATAATAATTTTTGTCATGCGTACATTAATTCATTTCATATAATGAAAATAAATTTATATTTATTCATCAAAAAATTTATAACGAGTCGGGATACAATATTTACTATAAACCTGAAAAATTATAGTAATGATGATTACCATGATTATCATAATTTTTTTGGATATGATTTATATCATATGCATCATTCAAAAATCTATTAAAATTCATCATATCTAGTCTTTCATCAATATAATGTTTTCCAAATAATATTAAAAATTATATCAATATAAATCATACTAACACTCTTAAAAATTATCTTTAAACTCATTTCCATTTATTTTCTATATCTAGAAAACATGATAGTAATGTAAGTAAATACATTAAATCCAAATAGTGTTGTCCATTCCGTTATCATATGACCATTTGAATAACATGTGTCAATTTCCTCCCGATTATATTGAATAAAATCTGACTATTGAAGAGAAATATGACCATTGGAGGGCATGACAATAATTATTGTGTCATTTGATCATTTCATGACGCATGCTACACATAAAAACACATCCCTGAGGTGAAAATTCGATATATACATTGTGTGAAAGCTCTAGTGATATCTTAACTAGTTTCATGAGATTTGATGTTTACACAAGTGAACTACATGTTCCTTTTCCTTGTAATTTTGTAGTTTGTATGGTTTTGTGTGATTAAATTTTTAAGGCTTTTGATTGAGGGATTTCGTTGCTACAAAGATAGATTTTTTCTTCACCTAATTGATCCAGTATTTTTTTTGATAGTAATATAGGAAAATCATCAGATCAACGTCTTATGCTGGTGTAGGAATGAAAATAATTATTGAAACTATAAATCTTGGGAACTATATAATAGGATAATTTCTAACCTTCTCTTTGGGATTATAGAATATAGTTTTAATTTACTTCTTTTTTATTTCTACTTAAATTCTTATTGAATGTGAATTAATTAAAATATTCAGTTTATAAATATTCTATTTCTCATAATTAAATTTATTACTTTACTTTTTTATTACATATCGAATAATATATCAATGGTTATGATTATAACACTTTCAATGATTGAAATTCGATATTATTTATGATAGAATCTGCATATTGGGGACTTCTGATTGTATAATAATATTAAAATCAACATGATTATGATGAAAATAAATTCAAACCCGTTTTCTAGTCCATTTTGGGTTTATAAACATAAAATTTTACGTGAAATCCATTATTTTATAACAATTAATCTAAATTATTTTATGTAATTTTTTTAGAAATACAATTTACTTATTATTATATTAATCCTTTTCCATGTACATATTGATATTATTATTGGTATGAGAGGGAGGTTTCCACATCATAGATTCTACATTTAATTTTTTATGTTAGTTAATTTTTTAATGAATTTTTTTATGAATATATGCCAAGATAATGTGTATTTTTGACTTTTTTCTTTTTAAAAATCATATTAGAAATCAATGCTGGATAAAGAGATAACATCAATCTATAAATACAACCTATTTTTGATGTGGCTGAATTTATGTATTTGATTAGTAGAAAAAAAATTAATTATTAACATGGAGTTGAAATTTTGTAATGTTAATGGGAGAATAACAAATTCTAGATTATGAAGTAACATCCTTTTAAAACACCCTGAAGAAATGGTATCAATTGAAATACATGGAATGAAAAAAAAATTATGTTCTATGATATGAACTATTTATATTCATATTTCTTCTTGTGACACATTAAGTAATAATTTTAATAAGTAGGAGATTACTCATTTTGAATCATGAAATGTTTTTGATAATAGAAGATATATACAAGGAGCTACATATCATGAATTTTAATTTAATTATGGTGATCCTATTGTTATGTAAAGTTATTGGGCTATAAAAATTAATAATAGTTTTTATGATCTAGTTTTAAAAGGAATAGAGGATGAATTTCTGTTTGAAAAAATTATAGGCATCATTTTCAATGAAATGGACTAAAAGAGAATAGTATTCGGTAACAGTATGGAGATTAAAAATCATTCAACTTATTCATTATTTGGATCTCAGTTACTATATGAAGGAGGCTAAAAAAATATTGTGATAATACCATGAATAAATGATGGGGTTCTTTTACTTCCACATTAAATATTCTAAATGATCAAACTCATAATAAGGTTGTTAGAACAACAATTCAAAACGTTATTGTTTCATATAGTTCTTCTGATTTATAATATTATGCGACTATGTTAGATATTCGTGCTTGAATGTTGAAGAAAATTGTTTATAAAAATGATATTTATTGTCATTATAAGAAAATAAAGAATGAAAAGAATGATATTTAATTAAAAAGTTTTAGATGAAATAGAGATTGAAATGTTACACAAAATTATCTGATTCACAAAAAGAAATATAGAATGGAATTAAATTTTGATATAAATTATAACAAATATTACATGTCAAAAGGAATTTTTTTTAAAATCAAATGAATCATGTAGTGCTAGTGGAAAAAATTCAAATAAAGATTATTTTGAAAATGGAAATTATAGACCAATAAATATTGGTATCTATACTACAATAACATTTTAATATATATTCCATAAGGATAAAGTACTATCATTTTATTATTTAAAAAATATTTATTTGAAAAGAAATTATCCTGATGATAAAAATTTTAAATTCTCATTTGATGAATCATCATCTACAATGTATAATGCATTAAAATCATATAATTATGTATCTATATTTTCCAAATTGAATGAATATTAAAATTGTAATTTCATCTTGAGTCATCAAAGATAAATTGCGGGATATTTTTTTGACCGAATAAGTATCAAATCAAAAACATCATGAAATTAAATGTTTTGAATTTGATTATATTTATCAACACCATTAATGTTAAAATTATATAAATTCTAATCATTCTAAATATTTGGACGAAATCATATTCACGAACAATGATTTATTAAAAATACTCAATTTTGAAAATATTTGTCAATAGGTTTAGGATTTAGTTGTAAATCTAATGTAAGAAAAATATTCATTAAATAATATTTTATCAAACATTACTTCTGGAAATGAATGTTTTGATAAAAAGTATAAAAAATGTTTCCCTTATTGAACTAATACATGAATGTTTATTCTCATAAAATATATATTTTTAGTGAAGTTATTTTGTTGATAAATGTAATCCCTTTTTTACTATATTTACAATTATTGGACACCAGAAGAAATGGTTTTTATTAAATAAGGATTAATTATTATGGTTTCACAAAAAAATATTAAAAAAAACATTAATTCACTAATATTTATTTTATATCATTTCTAGATGTAAGAAGGTTTGGGTTAAAAATTCAAAATTGTTTTTTCAGGAAATAATGTAATTAAATAAACAATAGTACAAGGTACATGGATAGTGGTTGTTCCCATTTTATGACTAGTGACAAAGAGTTTTTGAAAATATTATCAAAATGGAATGTGTATGAGTTTCATTTAATGATAATGCTCAAGTAATGATTATTGGTATATGTAATATTTTTCTAATTAGTATAGAATTAAGTTAAAAAATTGAATTTGTTAATGGTATTAAGAACATTCTTAAAATAATACTTCAAAAATGAGATAAAGGTTACCTTGTGAATTTTGGGACTGATAAATGTGTCATACACAGTTCCAAGAGTAAATATATATGATTTCCCATTTCAATGAGATGCTTATAGAATTATCATAAAAGGCCTTATGATCCATGGTATACCTTGTCATAGTGAAATTTGAGATCAATCTGGTTATCAAATAGATGGTTAGGAAATTTTAAACATATAATATTATGAAAATTGAAAATTGAAATACATATTAAGGATCAACCAAATAATATATTTGATTCATAAAATTTAATTAAACCTTATAAATATATAAATAGATATAAATAAAACACTAAATCTATTATTTAATTCTCAACTACTAATGATTTATTGTTTGTGCACATGGATTTATTTGGTCACACACAAACAAGAATTATTATAGGAAATTTCTATGTATATGTTTTATTTGATTACTACACTAGATATACAAATGTCCATTATCTAGAAATCTAATCTTAAGTATTTATTCCCCTTTAAAATAGTAGTATTCAAAAATAAATGTTATGAAAATTATTCCTTGATTACTGTCCTGAGTGATAATTGTGTAAAATTTGAAATTTCCAATGATGAGACAATTTCTTGAAATATAAGAATTACTCACAACATTTCCACTATAATAAATCCCTTATGTAATGGTGTTTTTTATATATGATATCTCATTCTTCAGGAAATAAAAATATCTATGTTTATTTAATATTTTGTATCTAATGATTTTTTGGCTGAATCATTTGTATCTTCATTATATAATATAATTCTATTTTTAGGTAGTGTTTTATTAATAAAAAATCTTATGTGTTATGGATAATATTTAAAACAAATGTTAGACACTTCATATTTATTACACATACATTATTCTTCTTGAATTAAAAAGTAAATATACAAAAAATCACACACAAATGTGATGAAGGTATAATAATATTTTTTCCCAGCTATTTTTTAGTCTTATAAAGATTCTTAATAAAAATTAATGTTATTTTGAGTAAATGGTTCATCATGAAATTGATGGAAACATTTCATTTAATTTTAACAAAATATTACCTACATATTCTATTGTTTTTGTAAAAAAAATCTCATCCTGTGAAAGAATGCCCTATTAAAAATGTAAAAACATAAAAAATGATTTCTAGTATATTTACTCAATAATATTATCTACCTAATATTAATGAACATATTATAAAAAATAGAGCTCACATGATTGTTTGTAACAATCATAGTGACAGTATCATTGGTGATATGAATCCACATGTATGGAATACATGTTCTTTTAGAATTAAAGTAAATTTTTTTTCATCCATTTCATAATTTGAACGTAAAAATCATGGTTAGGATATTTTCTAATAATGAACGATTAATTCTCTGCAAGATGATCTAAATTAATTAAAAAAATTTAATGTCTTAACCTTGGTTGAAATACCTAAAGACAATTCAGTCATTGCAGTACCATGTGTTTTCAGAAGAAAGAAATGTGATGAAAATTGAATAAAAATTATAAATAATTTAGTAATTTTTTGTAAATTATATTATTAAATAGGTAGTATATATTATAAAAAACATATTCTCAAGTATCTAAAATTGAATCAATTCATATTCTATAACCCTTGTTAGATTTCATAAATTTAAAACAATTTGAAATGTACATAAAGTGTTATTTTTTTAATGTTAATGTACAATAAATATTTTATATTACCAACCCATTGTTTTTGAAGATAATAAAACTTCTGAATTTATTAAAGGAAATTCATATTTTTGTTACAAAGCATTTACATTAAAGGAAATTAAATATTTTATATTACCAACATATTTTATATTTTTGTTACAAAGCATTTACATTAAAGGAAATTCATATCCATATCTTTTTATAATCAATGCTATAAAACATTATGATTATTAAATTCTATGTTGATGAAATTATATTCAAATCATATCAAATTTATTTTACTACTTCCATTGATGATCATATGATGTTATAGTGTAAAATGAGTATGATGGGTGGGTTAGTATTTTTTATTTATTTTTAAATATATTGAAAACAATAACATACTTATATATCTCAACATAACTATATAAATTAAATTCATAAAAATTATGGATATAGAAAAGAAAAAAGTATTATTACTCCACCCAACACCTTTAATACTCATTTTATTGATATATTTAGGAAACAAAATGAACAAAAAAATTAGAGGTTTGATATGGATCCTGTCATATATATATATGATAGTCATCTAGACTTAATGATTTGAATTTTATAATATGAAATATTTTATAATAATATCAAGGAATACCATTCTAATAAATTTACATGAGTTTATCATTATTTAAAGTAAACCATGATCATATGACTTTTAATTATTCATGATATGATTTTGAACTGAATTTTTTTTATATGGTGACTTTAGTGGTTGTAGAATGGATAGATAAAGTACATATGAATACTGTCATTTCATAGGATATTCATTAATTTATTGTTCATATAATAAACAATACTCAGTAGCACCCTCCACTGTAGAAGATGAATATGAGGTACTTGAATGTTGTTATGGTTAGGTGTTGTGGATAAAACACACACTCAATAATAATGGAATGAGTTTTAAAAAACAAAAATACATTGTTATTAAAGAAGTACAATTTATCTTATTAAAAAACACTACACATCACACTCCATAAAAAATCACAAATTTTAAAAATCACATTATTATGGATCAAATACAAAATGAAGGTGACATTTAACGATTTATAAGAATAAAAGAACTACTTGTAGAGATAATTAGTAAACCATTACCATCCAATAGATTCAAAATAGTTAAATAGAGCCTATGGATGATCAATGTCAAATAATAATTCACAAATACTTCTTTTTCAAACAACCTCCATTTATCAAGTTACTAAATTATATAGGGAGAGTATATAACTTTTTAAAAAAAATTAATATATAATTTTCTTACAATAGAAATATCCACACATAATATTTTGGTATTCAAATTTTTTTCATATTCAAAATTTTTTCATCCAACAATTATTTATACATTAGATTTTTTTATATTCAAACTTATTTTATTCAAAAATGTAATATTCAAAATTATTTATTCAATATATCATTTGTATTTGATTTTTTTATACATAAAATTTAAATGTTAAAATATTATGCATAAAAAATATTTAGTTTCTATTTTTTTAACGAAATATTATTTAAGTATTCATTATATATTTAATATTTTCATATTAAATATATATTGTACTCAAAATTTTCATTTTTCAAATTTTACATTCATATAATTCTCATACAAACCATTTCCATAATCATTTTTTTTTTGTTTTTATGCTCTATAAGAAATAATAATTGAAACCAAAAGATCTAAATTGAATCATAAAATGGTACAATATCACATACCTTATTCTATTTCAAATATATTCTTATTTTTTGGATTTTTCTCAAAGAATATCATCAGATTCATGTTGATTACAATATGTTTTTTAAATCTCATTAGTTCAATTTTATTTATAACAATCATATATTATTTATGTAATTTAAACCATAAAATTCCAACCATCTCCATTATTCTCCTATAAAATGTAGACACCTCTCCCAATGCCCCACTAATTTTCACGATTTTTACACTGAAGCTCCACCTAACTTCATTTATCCATGTTTTGTAGTTTTCATTATCAAAAAGGGTTTCAATATCAATTCAAAATAAACATAATAATCTAAAAAACAATGGATTTAAAATATTTATGAACCCTTAATGTTTCAAGGGGAAAATCGAAAAAACGATTTTTATACGATTTATGATTACAAATTTAAATGGGTTATTTTATTTCTAGGGTGGAAAAAAATTATAAAAAAAAATTGAGCAATCACGATATTATCCATGTTAACGTTACCAGATAGTTTTTTAGTTTTTTAATTATATTTAGTGTATTAATATATCATTTTTTAATGAAAAGTATTTTATAATGTATTTGAAATAGCCCACTCTTTTCGTTTAAGTACACTCAAGAGGTGAATCTTTTTTCCTTCTCATAGGTTTCCAAATGTAAAAGGGTATTTATATAAAAATATAAATGAGTAATCAAATTTTGGATTTCATAAGGATAAATGAAAATTCACTCATATTTATTTAAATAATTATTTTACTTATATATGGATATAAGGGAATTTGATTCCAAGAATGGGTGATAGATAAACCATAAACGATTTAGATTTTTTTATTTGGTAAATATGACGATGTTAAACATGATGGCGCATATCATTCCTAATATAGTCAAATTAATGTCTGGAGCTATAAAATAATAATTAATAATTTTTCTTGGGATTTTAAGTATGTTTCTAACATAAATTTTTAATTTTTTTTTCATGTTGAAATAAATTCGGTTCCAAATACAAAAAAATCCATTCATTTCAAATGATCCAATCAAAAGGATTAGATTTTATTTTGATTTAGATTCCAAAGTGTTTGTCAAGGATTTTTAATTTGATCAATATTTAGAATTTATTTAATGGTGTCAAAAAGTTTGAAAATATATTGTATCGAATGTTTCTTAAGATAAAAAGGATTCCACGCTCATACTTACAAGTATAAAAAGAAAAAGAGGAATGAATCTGATGTTGTTGCTGCTAAATGGATAATAAGTAATGATGAAGGTAAATAATAAGACCTTAGATTTTTCTCGATCATGTTGTGTCCCTGGTCATAAATATTCAAAGAGAATAATATTTAAATGAAAAAGAGAATAAAATAATGATGAACAAGGGAAACTCATATGTTTTTTCATGGAAAAATTTTGTAATGTTTTTCAAATGTTCATATTGAGAATCATAATCAAGGAACCAGTCGATGTGGGTAAGATTATTCTATCTGTAAAATTAACGGGAAAACCAAATCATATAGTTGAGAAATAACTGTTTCCATATTAATATTTGGATGAAAAACATTATTATTAAAATGAATACATAAATATGAAATAAATATATGAGTATTTTTGTGAAAAACTAAAATAGGACGATGATACAAAAAATAGGAGAATGAATAAGAATAAGTTGAAATGGAGTAAGTAAAAAAACATAGGTTTTTTATATATTAAAATATCACTATGATAATTAACTAGTTAGATCATTTGAATAATCTTCCTCTATGTTTACATCTACGTGATTTGAGTCTTAATAGAAAAAAAGGTAAATAAATTTAATAAAGACCGTAATATTTATCAAAAATATGAAGACCCCAAGGCCAATAATAATCTAGAACTGAATTTAGGAGACATGAATGTTGAAAAAAATTATAGATATATTAATGATTTTGTAGAATAAAATGGATCATATAATACAATATTAATAAACAGATGTCAAATTATTCTTCCTTGTTTAAATATAAATCAAATAACTATTCCATATATTAGATGTCTCAAGGGAAAAATATATTTGGTATATGAAAATAAAATAAGTTGATCATTTTAAATAATAATTTTAAATGAAGGATTGATCAATCATTAATCCCATAATAATGTTTAGGATAATAGTGCTCAAGGAAAAAATATGTCATGAAGTACGAGTATAATGCAATCTCACAATGCTGATGACAATATAAAAGATCATTTATGAACAATTAATGACAAAATGAAAACATTAAATGATGTCATAATTTCCATTAACAATTTATTATGTGATAATTCTATAAAATCATGGTTTAAAAAAAATTATAACAACATAGGATAATCATTTAGGGGAAATCCATGAGATAAATGTGAAGATAAACGTAATTCTATCATTATTGTCAAGGATAATGAATTACAAAGATGAAATTATAGATTTTTAGAATAAATTTTTTTGTTTAATGACCAAATTAATGATAATGAAACGAACTGTGAGGCCTAAGAAGAATGTATTCAACTTCAAGTTGATAAATATCATACATGGGCATAAGAAATATAATCTTAGGAAAAAATGTTTTGTATACTAGAAAAAATGTTGCACTCTTAGGGAGAATTTATTCATACTTATGATCTTTGTTTTATAAAGCATGATAAAAATATCCAAACCCAGCTATAATTTCATGAAATGATGATGGAGGATATAAAATAATTCAAAATGATGAAAAAATGAATCTTAAATCACTTGGAAAAGAAATTATTTTATTGAAATCTAGGTTTATTCATAATAATAAATCAAATGAAAATATGTCCTCATCTATATTCTATTAGATTTAATGTTATACATTTCTTTTGTATGTAGGTTCATTATTTTATTTTGAAGATTAATTATGTTATTGGTTTGTATAAATTGTTTTCCATACAATTTTGAAGTATTAGAATATTTTTTCCTATTATTTTTTTGAAAATTTCAATGATTATTGTATCGCGATTGGATATGATTTACATCATACACGTCATTCCAAAATATAATAACATTAAATATATATAATAATTATTACTAATAATATTTTCATAATAATATTTTAAATTATATAAATCTAAATCCTTCCAACAATCATAACGATACTTATCACAGTAATTACCATTTCTGTTTTTAATCCAGAATACATGAAAGTCATGTAATGAAATCATTTAAATCAATAAGATGTATTTATTTATGTTATCATTTTACCATTTTACTATCATGTGTCTAGATAATATTGAAAATCCATGACAAAATACAACTATTAGATAACTGGACAACCGTTGGGAGGAATTACTATATGTACATGTTCATTGATCATTTCAAGACACACTAAACACACGACAACACCTTCTTGAGTAATAAAAGTCATAGGTACACTATTTGAGAGCTCTAGTGGTTTCAAAATTGAACAAGATATATGATGTTTACATAATTTAACTACTTGTTCTATTTCATTGTAATCATAGTGTGGGGTTTTCTTCATTCGATTCTAGTTTTTGTGATTAGGATCACTGTCTTCTAGGTCTAGGATGTTATAGGATCTGATATCCTCCTTAATCAAGGACAAGATGGGATATCATGATAAATATGTAATTTTAATTATATCTTACACCAGTGTGTTAAAGAAAATATTTATCAAATATATAATTCAAGTTTTCTTTAAAAAATATTATTGAATAGCCAACACATTATGTTAAATGAATCCAAAATTCATTTACTTTCTTTTCATTTTCTATACATTTTAATTGAAAGTGAATTATTTTATATTTTCATTCCTATTTTACTATGTATATTTTAATTAATTGGATTATGATTCTTTTATATTACACTATGTATAATATTTCTATGGTTATGATTACATCAAAAACCATAATTATGATTCTATATTATTAAAGAAAAAACATATATTTAGTTAATTTTGACATTATAACAATTACAAAAACAATCCTGATTATGATAATTTTATAATCGGACCCAAGGGCCATTTATATTTTTTTAATACATAAATAGATCTATGGATTATATTTGTTTAAATTATTTTCAAATAATTTTGTTAGGATTAAAAAAATGGTATTTAAAATTAAAATTGACCCCCTTGTAATTTTCTATCTCCGTATTCATTTTGATCATATAAATATGGCACAAAAAACATTAAGATATATTTATTATGGATATATATAATATCATTAGTATATTTAGGTATAAAAAACCCTAATATTTTTATAATTGATAACGTATAATATACACCACAACAAGAAGTAATAACCCATGGAATACAATTATTTTTAATTTGAAAATCATCACCTATTAATTAAATCAGTGGTAATGAATATAAATAAATATTTTTTTAAAAATATATATATATATATATATCTCTGAATCAGTATAAATTATATATAAATTATAAATAAATAATGATTGTTCTTTTAATAAAAATATTTATTTTTTAAAAATATGTATTCATGTAATTTTTTTTTATTGTTTTCATGAAAACATATAATGATATATTTTTTATAAATTAGGAAATATTATTTTATGAAATAAAATATATTTGATTAATCATCATATATAAATAAATATTGGGAAAATTATTGGGATTTTTATCAAAAATATTGCTTCTTTATTGAATAGTTAATATATCTATTTTCTTTGAATCAAGGACATTTGATTACAGTAATTTATGATATTTTAAAAAATTATTTTGATTTTACTATGATTTAATGTAAAATATATTTTATTTAGTTTTATATACTCGACCTAGTTTTATTTTAATTATCATTGTTCTTTGTTTTAGTATAACATTATCTTTTAGATTAAAAATAGGATTCTTCATAAAACTCATTCAATGTAAAACAATTTCTCATTTCATTTAACTAATAAAATGACGAGGAATGGATTAATTAAATTTATAGATTTTATATTAATAATTATTAATTTATATTCCTAAAATAATAAATATTATTTATAAACTGAATGTAAAATCATTTTGCATTGAAAAAATTACATGATATACTAACATTTAACCATATGTACGAGCATATTTTTAAATACAGTGTTTTAAAATTACGATAATAGAATCTCGAAAAAAGGATTCCATATTTTGAATTATAGTAAGATATATTATCTTATAAGTTCATTTACATTTTTGACCAAAATGAATATTTAAATATGTAAAAATTAATTAGTTCGGTTAAGGTGAAAACATGTATAAATTTTGATAAAATATAAAAAATGCACCAAATAAACAATAATTTTTATAAAAAATATTTTATAAAAATATGCGAACCTTATATAGTCTATTAATATATAATAATAAATTTAGATTCTTTTTCATGTGAGAAAACATGGGTATACATTTATCTTTTAAAAATTTAAATGTCTCACACTCACCCCACTTATTAAATGCCACCCTTCATCTCTATTACTTATAAATTTATAACAATTTTATTAATAAAATACCTATAACAATAAATTATGATCATAAATCACCTCATCTTATAAGCCTTGAGTTTTTTCAAAAACTAAATTGACGAATACTTTATGTGTAATAATAAAGTGGTGGTATGAGAAGAGTTAAAATTCATTACTATGAGTTTTAATTATATCTTTTTCTTACTCCTTTAAACCATCGTAAAATATAATTATATGATACTAATGTATCTATTAAAAAATTATATTGTATTATATAGATTTAATAAAATATATATATGTCATATTTCATCCAATGAGGTACAATGTCCTTATTTATTTTTAAGATGAATTGTCACCTCACTAACCGATGTCATTCTTTTTCCAACAGCATGTATAAAAATTATTAACGTATTTAAATAATAAATTTTTATAATATTTTTAATCTTATACATTTATGATTTAGTGATTCATATATTTCTTATATAACCATTACATCAATTTAAATGTAATCATCTATAAAGAGTTATAAAAACATATATCCAAATGATTAGTATATAAAAAATTATTGGACCAAATATAAAATTTAAATAATAGAAAATAAAAATTATTTAATTCCTTCATCAAAATATTCTTAGTGTACCTCATGTACTCCTTATTATAATAATTATTTAAAGGATATATACTAAAAATTGGTGTGATCTAAAAACCTTGTAAGAGGATATATAAGAACATTAATCCATATATCATGTGTGAGCTTGAATATCATAATAAAATAACATTAGTATGATAATAATAATGATAGTGAGAGGATTTTTTAAAAAAATACATATAATTTAGCAAATGTATAAAAATGAAACATAATGTCACAGTGTCAAATACCCCATGTAATATTGAACAAATCCTACATCATGTTCACACAAAACAAATTTCAATAATCGAAAAATTATATATTTGAAAAAATATAAAATCATTTTAACAAATATATTAAAAAAATTTATTATATAAATTACACTAAATAATTCAATGGAGAAATTTATAATTTCGAATGCACCTTTCAGATCCTATTAATTACATAATCATGCATGCCACATTAAAAATAAATAAATATTTTCAATAAATAACACATGGAAGGGAAATGTGGTTCATTATAATTTCAGAAATAATAAATTGATCAGTAAAATTTTTTGATCCAAAATTATAAATTCATTCACATTCATTGTATAAGAAACATCATTCTTGGTTAAATAGGAAACAATATCAAGGGAAGTAAATGACGAAATTTTTAAATAATGTTTTTTATAGAGAAAATCAATGAATTTAAACAAAATTATATTGGAAACTTTTATATTCAATAAAATAAAATGTAAGGATAATAAAATTATATTTTTGTAATATTATAATAATATCTACCCTATAATTTTTACATGAATGCGGGAAACCCATAGAATGTGAGTTGGATTTAATATTCGCCTTTCTTTATGCTTGAATTCTTTCTTAACATAAATATATTGGATAAAAAAATATAATTCATTAATTTCTAAATGAATAACCCATTATACATGTTTACTTCATTCATTATAATTTTATTAGGGTCCTTTATTAACATTTTTATGGGTTACTGTGTTTAATATCATCATTCATTAGTGTTTTTTTCTTAGATATCATGATAGGTTCACTTGTATATATGTTTGGAGGACCATTTAAATTGAGATTAATTATCTATGATTGCAATTATAAGATTTTAATGAACATTCATAATAAAAAATAATCTTATATTATATTTCCCATGATGTCGATGATTCCTTAAATAAATTATTATTGATTATCATTTTGATTAATTTGGCGTGAATTCAATCATCATTAATCAATTTTGTTATTTATTATTTTATATATATTTTAGTTACAGAAAATAAAAAATGTAATTACATATGTGTTAAAATCTTTTTAAAAAATCATAATATTTTAATTTCTCTCTCTAATGATGGTAATGGAAAATGTAAACCTTTTATCCTCAATGGTGATAAACAAAACCCTCACAGATGATGATTTCATTATAAAATATATCGGAGAATAGAAGAGGATTGAGGATAGATTATTTCAATATAAATAATAATAATAATGTATATATATATATGATACTATAGTGATAATGCAACTTTTTTATTGGGTGGTGATGAGATAATTAGAAAATATAAAAATTAATAGAAATTAAAGGAATATGAAACAACATTTTCTCTGTGTAATTTCTATAATTGAGATTCTCCTTAGAGAAATTAGGTTTCACATTTTGTTGAAACCAGAGGATCCAATATAGTGTATGTTATTGGGATACATATTTGTAAAAATTTGAAGAATCCTCAAGGATTGGACGATGTGTGGAGAAGAAGTGGCTAGGGGTTGTATTTACAGGGAGGGGAGGGGTGTTTTTTTGAAATTTTTTTTATTTAGTTTATTATATTGTCTAAATACTATGAATATATTTTAATAACATGAAAAAAGAATATAAATATATTTGGTAAGTATGATATTACAGTTATTATAAAATAAATGATTGTGGAAATAGTGAAAAAATAGTGTTTTATACGATAAATTATAGTATGTCAGTTTTTACCAAAAATTCATGTATTGTTTAAAAATTAAAAAAAATCACTTGTACAATTTATTTATATTTATAATAACAAAATATAATCCATTTTATGAAAATAAATTAAAAAATATTATAAATTTAATTTATAAATAAAATTATCATTTATTATAAAAATATATAATTCAAAATCATAAATAATTTTAGGATAGTATAAAAAATTAATTATTGCCTCCTGAGATTATATAAAAATCCTATAAACCCAAAATATTATATAACCCATAAATTATATGATTTTTTTTATTCTTTATATGAACTATTAAATTTTAAATAAACACTTATGTTTTCAATAAATACAAATATCAAATTTTCAATTAAAAAATATTAATTTACATATATAATGATATAAATATATAATATTTTTTATACGGTACCTATATTTTATTTGAACATTCATATATGAGTTTACTATTATATTAGTAAAATTACTATTCATAATGGACATATTACTATTCAAAGGATCATGATTTTATTCCATCAACATATACTTTATGATTTCTATGAATATCAAATGTATAATTATTATTTTTAGAGATGAATGTTTTTTTGGGAATCTATGTTATATTTATTTGTTTTATACCATATAGAATAATGAAAATAAGGGATTAAATTACAGTAATAATATTTTGGTGTCTTATAGTCATTCCCCCTTCTAAAATTTCACCCTCTATGTTTTGATTTACAAACTAAAATGGAATCATGTGGGGGTACTTATCTTTCATTACATACTCTTGTTATAATTTTTCTTCTTTATAATTGTGGTTCCACTATAGTACATTGACCTGGTGAGTAAGACAGTTACAAATTACATTTTTGCTATGATATATGGACATGTTTGGATACTTCTAATAAGTGTGATAATTTTATAACTATACTACCTATAAAATAAGTACATGTGATGGATCTGATATGTATTCTTCTAGAGGGATACATGGAATACATTTTTCCGATGATAAATTTTTGATAGATGTGATTGTTCATAGGCCACAATGGAAACATGATAAAGTATATCAAAAGGGACTATGTACATGGGAAATAGGTTTCATTTCTTCCAAAATCACATAATTCTCATAGATGTTGATATACATAGAAATACCATTAATCGATCCATAAATAGTATGTCTCGTAAAAAAATTTATATTAACTCATTTCTTTTATTTTGGTTGTCATGATGTGATACGAAATGGGTTTTAGTTTCTCCACCATTTCATTGACTATTTCATTTCCTAGAATATTACATTCACAAACACCGTCCTTGTATAATGGTGTTTATATTATTTTCCTATAAAAGGATTAATATGAATCCATTTGGATGCTCGAAGGAAGATTTTTAACGGAACATGAATATAGATAGATATTAGTCAAATTATTCCTTGAAGTCTATTGAACATTATGTCAACATTGATTCTAGTGAGTTTATAGTCATCTCAAATATTCCATAAGTTTTATGATGATAGGACTTAATAATGATTATCTCGCTATTTATATCATATTCGAGACTCCTCCAAAACATAAAGATAAATTATCATTATCTTTTGCATAATATCTAGAGTGGTACACCATGCTTCTTGACCACTTCTGATATGGATATTTGTGGTAGTTGATCAAGTGGAAAGTCCATTGTAATTGATATAATATGATAAATTATTGTGAAAATATAGACAATAATGAATATATCATTATTTACACATTATGTTTATGTATGTATATTGACAAAGAACATGGTGATGTTTTCTCATTTAAATTATGGTATGGGTAATGGATTCATAATAACCATATAAATTCTCCTTCAAGTATTCCCATTTTCAAATTCCATAATCAATCATGTTTATTCAACTATCCCATTATTTATTTAGTCCCACCACTACTTCCCTTATTGATCTTGATATATCTTTTATATACAAGGATGAATACCCATTAATAAACTATGTGTGTCAATAAAATGATCTGTATTTATCTGTATATTAGATGGCATAAACTGTCAGGATCCACATATCACAACATAATCTTCTTCAATATTTAACAAATAGGATTTACCATTTCTCATAGCTTTTTCTTACTATTGTGTTTCTACATCATTTATTTAAGAATTAATTATTTACTCCATCAAATGTTGGAAGATCGACCTTTTGAGAATAGATTTATGATGTTACATAATTAATTATTCACTTGGGTATCCACACATAATATAAGAAGATTGTTCCCTTCAAAATTTTCATCATTTTTAATGTTGTTGGATCTTTTAAACGTATAGAATATACCACATTATCTTCATTACAAGTATTATCATTTATTTAGGAGTCAAAATCCATGATGAAATCCTACCGTCATTATTATATCACATTAAGATCCATCTATGTTAGTATATAATTCTGCCTCCTATGATCAATATATATTTCACACATACCCTAGTATAGATAATTCTGAATCATTTTAATTGTTGTGGGATTTATATAGATAGAGCCAACTCACGATCAATATATCATCAGTCTCTATCAATGTAATAATATATTTTAAGAGAGGATAACTCCACAAAATTAACTAGTTTCTAGTTATATACATTGTATGATACAATTTCATCATTTATTTTCCTAAAATATATCTTTATATAAAAAAATATTGTTTTTATTATAATATTTCTACTAAACATTCATGAATAGAAATAATTCCTTAAAAATAATCAAATTTTAAGATAATTATTCATAAAATAATTAATAGAATAACAATCACAACACCATGTTTGGTATCCATATTTTTAGTAGGGAGTCCCTACAATTTTACCACCTCCTTTTACATTGGTTTTTGATGATTCTATTTACCCTGATGAAGTTGAGGACTGCTACACTAGAATGCATAGTTCTATTCGCCCTATAATTGAGGAAATAAACCATTGGTTTTTTAGTCTATTACTCCACCACATTTTCTATATTACTCTTGTATCTTAGACAATACTATGATTGGTTTCCATATATATCATACAAGATGCTTTTCCACAAGCCTTTAAGGTAATTTCTATAATGCTTCTTGGCACATTGATTACAAGATAATAGTTGAGTTATTTTTCCAACATTATAATTAGATCCACCGTCATGAAAATCCTTGATTATTATATTATATGTATAGAAATGGTAACATTATAAAAAATAAAAATAATCATATCGAGTTCATTAAAAAAATTAATTATAACACCCAAAGTCATTAAATGAAATATTATTCGAAAGTGTGGTTTTAAACCACTAAATAATCAATTTATTTGTCATTATTGATATTAAAACCTGAACTATAACATAAAAACCATGGGATATTTTTATCATAGTCCATGATATATTTTATGTTGTTTAATTTAAGATTCAGTAATTTCTCTTTCCATATATTCCAAAATGTTAATGTGGAGTACTTTTTAAGATATATTTCGTATGTCATTCCACTACATCACTTTAATTTCATCCTTCATACTGGTGATCTTAATTAATGAAAACCATTTTTCATCCCCTATATCATAATTATAGAAATCTAATTTCACCTTTTATTTAGTAAAATAGTGATTAATAAAAATGATATTCTCTATTGAGTTTTCCCACTATTTATCACCACGTAGATTAGATTATTCAGTAAATGTTGGTGGGCGTTTTTTTATAAAGGTCATGAAAAACATTTCCCACTATCAGGGGAAGGCTGATGTTCCAACTTTTTCAATTTATTGTTCATATCTGGAGACAACTTTGTGATAATTTAACACCCCAAACATCCATGGTAAGCTTTTCATTGAATAGTACAATTGCTTGTGTTGTATACAACTTCAAGCTCTAATGCACCACAACCAACCAAACTAGCTGTTATGAATAGTAATTCCCACTTTTTGAAATATTATAAATTATTTTTTTCAAATTTTACTTCATTTTTTAATTCATAATATCATAATTAGAAGAGGGTAAATTTTTGGTATTTCCCTGGAAACATTCAATTTAAGATGAATAGTGAAAAACGGAATGTTATTTTTTAAAATGGATTTTTTATTCATATAATTAGTTATATATTTTAAATATATATTTTGTAGAAAGAGATACATGACAAAAATATAGTTTCAATTTAATTCATGAGATTCATTTTATAATAATATTAGATACATAAAATTTAATTGTAATTTTTTCCTCCGTTTACCCACCTTCTAGGAGCATTGGAAAATTTGCATAAAACATAATTTTACCACTTCTATAAATTTATTTTAAAAATTAGAGACTCCAATTTGACATCACTAAGTAAAATGTGGTCAATAAGATGAAAATTATTGTCATTAAGTAGTAACTTTGTACTTTTATTTAACACAATTAAAATTAAATAGTGTAATAAAAGGTAAAAATGATATTATAATTACACTAACATGTGTCCTAATTCTAATGGATACATTTATTTCAGAAAAAATCAACCATAGAAATAAAATATGATCATTGTGGTACACTTGGTTTAGATTAGGACACTTGTTATTCTTTTATTTAATGAAGTGTTAAACGTATTGTATTTAGTGTTTATTAATTATAAAATTTTTAATATAAGGTTATACATAAGATAATATCTACAATAAATTGTCGTTATAAATATAAAAATACTTCCTACATAATTTTATTTTATTTATAATTTTTAGATATTATATAATTAATTTTATTTATTGGAAAATGATGATGTTGTAATTACCTTATTAATGAAATATTAAAATAATTGATATTGTTAATATCCAAATTAATGTAATTTGAGTATTTTAAATAATTAAACTAATTTTGAAGGTTAATATTAAATTTTTCTATTGATAAAATAATTTTTTTCTATGTCATAAAGATGTTATGTCTTTCACAAAATCAAAGTACAAAATAGTGTCAAAATTTATATAAATGAGTTTTTAAACCAAATACCCTATTATTAATTGATATAAAATTAATAAAAATCCATGGTTCATCCAAAGGACCAATATAAAGTTAGATATATCAATAATGAACCACTTTCATTTCACATTTATTTTTATTGTATGTTTATTAACTAGTTATAATAAAAATACAATAATAAATGGTAAAAGAAAAACTTTTTAACTAATTGTTAAATCTAAATGATATGGTAAATATAGTGTCCAAAATCTATCAAAAACCTATTGGATGAGCTGTCTTATACCCATACACACCATATCCTCAAAATAAATTATATGGGAGCCATTAAAAACCGAATATTATTGTATTATAAAATAATATTTCAAACATATCTTAAAGTGACTCTCACCTATCTTATAGAAGGGTACATTCACTTCTCTAAAAATCACATCTCCAATGCCATTTGGAACGGCCAAACCCTATTCAAATATCACTAAAGATACCCTCATTTCAACATTGTGCCCTTATTTAGATTATAAATCCAACCAAAGGATCCATTTTTAACAACACAAAACGAAACACCTAAGGGTGAGGTAATAATTTCATCTCTAGTTTCAAAATTATATTATTCCCCCACATCTTCTATTGTTGTTATTTACATACCAAAATAACAAATATAGTAACTTATACATGTTTTTATGTCACTATAAATATACTACAACCTTAATCACTATTATATCCATCGTTTTAATGACAGGTCACCATAGGTGTGTGTTTACTACTTATCGTCTCCACATTGTAGTGTAGTTTGTTATTCAAACAATTCATTATTTGGAGGGGTAAAATAATAAGTAATAAATATGTAAATAATAAAGATAAAATTCTAATTATTATAAATATATATGATATACAATAAAATTAGATATGATTTAACCGTCAATATAATGATAATTTCGCTCATATGTACGCATGGATTACTGTCTTAATGAACGTGATGAAAGTCATTCCCAATCATAAATATTCAAGAACAATTTTAACTTTATGATTAAAAATAATGTTCAAAAACATAATATAATTCTGGATATAAATAAAATACCTCTTATCCATAACATTGATGTCATACGTAACCTTGCATATAATGAAAATGAATCAGTTAATACCCAAAATAATCATAATACTAAAATATTATTAACGAAAAAATATTAGAAGATCATATATGATATCAAATTAATGTATGGGGTTATTGAATAATTTAATAACAATTATTTATCAATTATAAAAGAGGTTAATTTAATATATACCAATAAAAAGTTCAAGGAAAGGGTTAATTCTACAATCTCGACATTTTCTGAGGTTGTTTATACATGTGTATCTTCTGGGAACACTTTATCATCTAAATCTATTTTTCTTAAAAATATATCGGAATTTTTTTTTGGTTTTTTCAATACTATGGTTTTATGTCATTTATACCCTTTTTTACTTTTCATATAATTTTTATAAAAGAATTGTTTTTTCAATTTCAAAATAAGGTCCTTTAAGACCTTTTCGACAAAATGATGTAAAGAATGTTTTTTTTACATATACTATGTGTATGGATATTTTCTGTAATAGTAACATTTTCAAATAATACCTAACTATATTAGGAGATTATTTAAAAAATACATTTTTTTCATTTATAATTATTTTAATTTTAAATGATTTCAAAATAGAAAGAGATATTTCTCTCAAATTGTTTTGATTTCACATTTGTGAACATACATTGATGTATTTTACAATTATTTGAAGTTGATTTATTATGATATAATATATCATAATGTAATAATGTTTTGGTGATATGTTTGATGGTGTATGTATTATTTTTATTCCATTCATGGTTTATGGTTAAAGTATTAACACTTTGTATTCTTGTTTTAATACGAATGTTTATATTATGTTTCATCAATTTCATATGTGGAATGCATTGAACATTGTAAGTGATGGTTGGACCCTTCTATTGCTCCACGATGCATCAGTATGTATAATGATACAAACAAGTTTCTTGGTATAAGGAATTGACAACATGTTATTTGTAGGCTTGGAATGAGTACTTGACTATGTGGTTATTATGTCTGACATTATACATTCCATCATTTTGAAATTGTCCATTTATATTACTTGTAATTATTCAGCTAGTAGAATATAAAAGGGAATAGATAAATAACATTACTTGATTTATCATTTCAATATAATGGTAATGTTTTAGTTTAAAAGGATTTTGTTTTAGACATATACATTATCTTAAATGTTTATAATAATTTATGATAGTTTTATCTATAATTTTTCTGTTACTAATCCCTTGATCTCACACCATTGTATGTTTTATTTTTCCTAGGATATGAATATGTATATTATGAATTCCCCGTAGGGATATTTTATTGGATATGAATGTGTTCATATAAGAAAACATTGTTTTTGTTTTTCATTTAATAATGTATTTTAAATCATCTATTTGTCTCTATTACTTCCAAGACTAATAAACTGATCTGGCTTTTGGGACATGATTACTTGTTTTATGACAATGTTATTTAACAATGCAACGACTCTTTGTAATTAGGGTGGGTTAATAATAATTAGTATCAGAGGATGCTTAGTAAAAACCATAGAAACAGGATTAATAAAAACCCTGATTAATGATCATTACCCTAAGATAGACTTTGAGGATTTATATAGAAAAAATTCATTGAATTTTAGTAATGTATATATTTTTTTGTATTTTCTATGAAAAAAAATCCTTTTCTGCATATGAGAAGGTAGTGTCGGCTCTAGAACAAATTACCTAGGAGTGAAAAATCCAAAAACTAGTTTTCATCATGACTTGGGTATCTTGGTTCACGACAACAGTCCTTGCTGAACTCTAGGTTACGATAGTTCTGGGGGATATGCTTATTATAATTCAAATTTTAATTACTACTAATTATGAAGGATTTATGTGTATAAACTAACTCAATATTTTTTTATTATGGATTATATACATAAATTACTTTAATTATGCTATGAGTATTACATGGTTGGAAATTTTTATTGGGATTCATAAAATAATAGTGTATGATATTGTTTAGAAATGGTGCATACTAGAATGAATAGAAATCCTATGGATACAAATAATCCATATAGAGATTTACCTCATATTCATGATAGTTATTTTGGAATTGGTGATGAAACCATTGATGATAAACTTATCACCATACTGGGACAAATCACTCAGGTTATGATTAATAACATTTCCTTAATAGAGAACCTTGATCCACAACTCGGAGGATCAATTTTTGACATCGTCATGAGTCAAAAACCACCAACATTCTATGGGACTACAAATCCATTTGTAACTGAGCAATGGATAATTTCAATAGAGAAAATATTTCATGCCTTTGGGAGTATCTAAAGGGAAAAAGTTGTCAAGGAATTTTATCCCCTCATGGGAGAAACAGATCAATGGTGATCAATAATTCATAACACAAAGGAGTATTAATAAGAAGAAAATATGGAATGGATGTATTTTAATAATTATTTCATATAAAATTATGTTCTTTTTGTCCATCGAGCTGATATGGAAATGCATTTTCTGAGTCTGAGGGAAAATGAAGATGAGATTGTCGCAATGTTTGGGGCTTAGTTTAAAAGGTTAGCCAGGAATGTAGTATATTATAGATGGAATAGTTGATTTTGGATCTTGCATTAATTGTCAGAAGAAACACCCTAGTACATTCCTGATTTGAATTTGAGTATGTTACAAGTGCGGTGAAAAAGTCCACCAATATCGTGATTAAAAGGGAAGTAATGTGGATTTCAATGTAGAATTCTTAAATTGTAGTGAAATGAATCTCTATGAAAATAAATATTTTAAGCACCAGGGAAACGTACATCAGAAAAGGACAAGGGAGAAAGGCCAAGCTTATATGATCTCTACTACTGATGATGAAGCATTGAATGACGTGGGGGATGATAATTTAAGAGTATCCTAAAGTTTATCAAATGCTTTATCAGATTCTATATCATCCCATTATTTCATATCTTCATAGTTTGATAAGAAAATTAGATATTTATAATTTGAAAATCATAAGGGATGTATCGTTGGAACACTGTTTTTTGAATCAGTTCCCATTATGGAATATATAATTTTATTTTTCTGTTGATCTCATCGCCATACCCATGATTGAAATTGATATAATCCATTGTATGGATTGTTTTCAGGACCATAATGTGAAAATATATTATATGAATAAAGTGGTTAACAATTTTGATGATGATATGGAGTACCTTATATTTATAGTAGAAATGTCACCATCTAATTCTTATCAATATTCACCCAATATAGCTCAATTATTTTAACGGAATATTGTGATATAAAAATGAGTGTATAAAATATAATTCTAATAGAGGGTGTACATATTTTACAAGAATATATTGATTTGTTTCTAAATTATTTACATGTAAATCCATCATAATGAGAAATTGAGTTTTCCATTGGTTTAATTGTTAGTTCAAGACTCATATTGATGAGTCCTTATATAATGGACACTTTGTAATTTTTGTAACTAAAGAATAATCTAGAATAATTGAGTAATAATGTATTTATTCTCCCTAGTCTCTCTCCATGGGTAGCCCCTGTTCATTTTGTTATGAATAAAGTTTGATCTATGAGGATGGGCATTAAATACAGAGAGATCATTGTTATAACAATAAAGGACAAGTATCTCATACATTGCATTTATGATTTATTCAATCAAATTATAGGAGTAAAAAAATTTACAATGATTTTACATCAGTCTAGATAACATTAGTTCTGTGTGAAGAAGAAACACATTCTGAAGAGAGCATTTCATAATAGGTATGGGCATTATGATTATACAGTAATTCCTTTGGACTAACTAATTCACCTTATGTTTTCATGGATATAATGAAAAGGGTATTCAAGGAATATATTTATGACTTTTTAGTTGTATTTATTTATTATATCTTTGTTTAATCCAAAATTTATGATGATCATAAAAATCACAGGAACACTATTCTTGAAAACCCTCAGAAGAAATGAATTTTATATGATGTTTAGCTAGTGTGAATTATGGATTCAGAAAATTTCTTTTCATGTCCATATTGTCTCTATGGATGTAATTTCTGTTGATCATTCTATAAAAAAGTAATAAAATAATGGAATTCACTGATGATTATAACAATGTTACACTATTTTATTTGTTTAGATGGTAATTCTAGGTGTTTCGTCTATACTATTTCTTGATTGGCTAACCCATTAACCAATCTCACATGTAAAAGGGTTAAACTTGTTTGGAAATAGGATTGTAAAAAATGTTTTGAAGAATTGATGACAATAATATTCAATTATACTAACATTACTCCACCATCTGGTAATGAAATTTTTTTTATTTATAGTGATTCTTAAAAGAGAGGACAAGGTTGCGTCCTTATGCAGAATAATAGAGTTATAGCCTATGCATCCGAAAAACTAAAAATTCATGAAAAAAAATATCATAATCTTGATATTTAGTTAGTATTTATAATATTTTATTTGAATTAATGGAGAATGTATCTATATATTGAAATAACCGAGTTATATACTGATCACAAGAGTTTGAAGAATATTTTCTCACAAAAAGAACTCAATAGGAGCCAAAGATGTTTCCTTGAACTACTCCAAGATAACGATTGTGCAATACACTACAACACATGAAATCTAAATAAGGTGGCAGATGCTTTAACCAGAATGGACAATGGAGTTTTGAACAAGATGGGATATGAAATAGATCATAGGTTCATTGTTATCGTAATGATGGATACAGAAATAATCACTGGAGGTGAAACACCAATACTTCTTAAAATAGATTCCAAAACTTTTTTACTAGAAAGCATTAATAGTTAGAAGATTGATGACTAGGTGATTAAAAAGATAATTTAATCTATGAATAATTGGAGATTAATTAACTTCGAATATGTAGATGGAATTTTCAAATTTGGGAAGAGACGTTGTGTTCCTGGTATACCAAATCTAAAAAGGTAATTGTTGGACGATTCTCATAAATCCAATTTATTTATACACCCTAGTAGCACTATGATGTATAATGATTTGAAGGAACATTTTTGGTGGGACAACATGATGAGGTATATTTTAGATTAGTGGTCAATATGTATTTTTTTTGAATAGGTTAGTCAGGGATGAAAACATCATAGATGAGTCCTGAAACCTCTTCTCATACCAGAGTGGAAATGGGATGATATTATGATGGTCTTTTAAACGGGGATACCAAAGACTCCTTGAAGGAATGATGCAATATGGGTAATAATTGATCATCTTACCAAGTCAACACATTTTCATGCTATAAGATATGATTTTACCACTATATCATATATAAATACTATATATTAATGAATTTTTACAACTTCTTGGAGTACCCCTATTGATTCTTTATAATGTGATCCCCATTTAATATCATGATTCTAGAAAAGTATTCAGATAGCCTTGGATACTAAACATTGTTTGAGTAATGCCTACCACCCACAATCTGATTGATAATCAGATAGAACTATTCAAACCTTCAATGGCATGTTGATATATATCTCACATGATTTAAAGGTATGCAAGATCAATATTTACATCTGGTTTAATTTTCCTATAATAGTATCTTCTACTCAAGTATTCATATGGAACCATATGAATCGTTATATTGAAATAGATAATGCACCCCATCTTGTTGGGATGATATTGGTGAATGAAATATTGAAACTGCATAAATTTTTGAGGAAACATTGTAAAAAGTGAATATTATCCAAACCCATATCAAAGTAACTCAGTGCAGGCAAAATTTCTATTCCAATAACAAAAGAAATGATTTTGAATTTTATGTAAGAGATCTTTTTTTATTGAAGGTATCTTCATGTAATGCTATTATATGATTCAATAATAATGGAAAATTATGTCCTCGGTACATCAGAACATTTGAATTTCTTGAATTAATTGGAGTTGTATCTTGTTGTATGGAACTGTCATCAAATCTCTGAAAAGTTCATGATGTGTTCCAAGTATAACTCTTAAGAAAACTAGTTCCAAACCCAACAAATGTACTCAAATATGATGAAATAGAACTGGAACATGATATGTTTTATTATGAAGAGCCTGTCATGATTCTTGATACCAGAGAACAAGTGCTGAGAATCTGGATGGCTTGTCTATTGAATGTTCTATGGAGAACCCATAAGATGGATGAGGCAACGTGGGACCCCAGGGAACATATGATGAAGAACCATCAAAAAAAATTTTCATTAATATTCATGAAAATTCTAGGATGAAATTATTTCATGTAGGGATGTATGAAACACGAAATCTTCCATGGTACACTTGTGTTTGAATAATACAATAGCATGCGATGTATGCAACATTGAGTATTAGCACTCCATGACTACTAAAAATATCAGCTATCAACATAAATAACAACTTTTTGAAATTTAAGTAATATTATTATTAAAATTGAATAACATTTTGGAATTCGGAATATCATGATTTGGTAAGGGTGGTTATTTGGAATTTTTCTGATTTTTTTTTTAAATTTATGATGAATTTTGAAAAACACATTGTTAATGTTTAAAACCGACATTTTAATGAAATAATTAATTAATTTATATAAATTTATATTTAGTAATAATATATACATAATACTTATATATGTTCAATGTAATTAATTGGAGTTAGATTATAATAATATTATATATATATATATATATATATATATTGATTTTCTTACCGTCATTTTGCTACCTTCTAGGAGTATTTTCCAATTTGCCTAAAACATAATTTTACCCCTCTTTGAGTTAAATTTCAAAAATTCATGATCTATGGTTGACATAAGTATGTAATATTTGGATCAATATTATAAAAATATATTTTGATTTATAGTATTTACAACATTTTAAATAAATATGGAAATTAAAGGTAAAAATGATATTATAATTACCCTAACACATGTCCTATTATATAGTATGAGTTTATTTCCACTAAAATAATCTTTAGTAATAAAATTTGATTATTTTGGTCTACATGGTTTAGATTAAGATATAGATAATAATTTTATTTAAAGAAGAGTTAAAAGTGTTAAATTCAATGTTTAATTATTAAACAATATGTAATATATGATTATACATAAGATAAATTCTACTAGAATTATTAATAAGAAAGATAACAATAATTCCTACATAATGGTATTTTATTTATAATTTTCATACATTAAATAATTAAATTTATTTATGTGACCATGATGATGAAGTAATTGCCTAATGAATAAAAAAATAAAATAATTGATTTTATAAATATCCAAATAAATGTAAATGGAGACTTTTGATTAATTAAAATAATATTAGAGCATAATATGACATGTTAGGGTTGATAAAATTAATTTTTTTAAATTATAAATTTTTTATGAATTTCGCAAAAACAAAATCCCAAATACTGTAAAAATTGGCTTAAATGAGTTTTTAATACAAATAAGATATTATTCAATTATGTAATACTCATAAAAATATATAGTTCTTCCAAAAGACTTATATAAGGATATATATATATCAATAAAAAACCACATGGCATTCACATTGATTTTTATAGTATGTTTATTAACCCTTTATTATAATAATACAAGAATACATGGTGAATGTTAAATGATTTAACTTAGTGTTAAATGTAAATTATATAGTTAATATGATGACCTAAACCTAACAAAAAATTATTTATTTAGATGTTCTCGACCCCTACCCACCTTATCCATGAATTGAATTTTTCCTGAATCATTATAATCTGAATATGATTGTATTATAATATAATATTTCATGATTTTCCTAAAGTGACCATCACCTCTCTTATAAAAGGGTACTTCACTTACTCTCAATATCATACCTCCAAATCCATTTGTCTCATCCAATTACATCTCTAAAATCCTCTCATATACCATTATATAAACATATAGGCCTTATTTTGATCATAAATCCAACATATCCATCCCTTGAGATCAATTCCAAAGGAAACACCAGAAGAAGAGGTAAAAATTTAATCACCTCTTTCAATGTTATTTTCTTATTACACTACATAATTATTTGTTTTTTCAATACCTAAAAATAAATATAGTACCTTATACATAATTTTATGTTATAAAAAATATGGTTCAACTATTTTCATTATTCAATCCATCCTCTGAATGACAAGTCACAATACATATCGACGTTTGACATACCGTGTCCACGTCATGGTGTAATTTGATATTCAGACACATCATTATTTTGATTGGAATAATTGTGAGTACAAAATATGTATATAAGAAATTAAAATTGTTAATTATTATTTATATATGATATACCATCCAATTACAGTTGATTTCACCATCAATATAATCATAATGTTGCACGTGCGTACATACATATTACCATCTCAAAGAACGTGATGAAATGAATTCCCCCTCACAACAATTCAAGAATAATTTTCATATTATGAATACAACTATTTTCTAAGAACATAATATCATTATGTATATGAATCTGTTACAACCTATTCATAACAAACATGGCATATGTAAACATGCATATAATGGAAACCGAATTATTTAACACCAGAATTAATGATACTAATAATCAATTATTATCAATGTTATATTAGAAGATAATATATGATATCGTATTTATGTATGTGTTAATTTTATAATTTAATAAAATTAATTTAACTATTAAAAAATAATTTTATCATACCCTAAGCCAAGGAAAAGTACATGGTAAGTGTTAATTCTACAATCTCTATATTGTCTGAGGTTGTGTTTATGTGTGTATCTACTAGGACCTGTCTATCATCCACTTCCTTGTTTCTGATAAATGTATTTCAATACATTTTAATATCTTTATATTCTATTGGATAAAGTAATTTAAAGTCTTTATTGAATTTTATATAATTTTTAAAAGGTAATATTTCTGTCATTTTGTTAAGAAGGTCCTTTATGGCCGTTTTGACAAAATGAAGGAAAGAATGTCTTTTTAAAATTATACGATGAATGGAGCTATTTTCTGCTGATATAACATCTTTGATGCTTCCATTATAAAATTATATAAATATTTTTCAAATTAATTTTATATTTTATAATTATTTTACATTTTCTTGAATTAATTATCGAAATAGATATTTCTCTCAAATAGTTTTGATTCCATCTATATCAAAATCCATTGACGGTTTTTACATTTGTTTGATGTTGATTTATTATGATATAATATGTCATATTACATTAAAGGATTGGTAATTTTTTTAATGTGGATGTGTTATTTCTATACCATTAATAGTTTATGGTTATTGTATTAATATTTCTTATGCTAGTTTTAATAAAAATGTTTACATTATGTTTCAACATCTTCATATAAGTATTGTGTTGGACAAAGTAAGTAATAGGTTGAGCCCGCAATAGATCATCGATGCATCAGTAGGTATCATTAGAAAATCTAGTATCTTGGCACAAGTCCTTCGAAAAAAATTATTTGTAGTCTTTGTATAAGGCCTTGACAAGGTTGTTATGATGTTCGACATTATTCATTCCATCATTATAAAATTTCATATTGATGATACATGTGATTATTTGACTAACAGAATCTACATGTGAATAAGTAAATGGTGTATTTTTCTTTATCATTTCCATATTATGATTATTTATATTATTATAAGGAATGGGTTTTATACTTATACATTGACATAGATTTTTTGGGTTATTTATGAAAATTTCTACTCTATTGTGTTTCCTACTGAGCACCTGAGATCACCCCTTTATTTGTTTTATTTTCCCTAGGATGCGAAGAAGTATACTATTACTGACTATTAGGGATAGTCTAAGGGATATGAATGTTTTAAAAAAGAGAAAATTTTGTTTTTATATTTATTTTTATAATGTAATTTATTCATGTGTTTCTATCATGTACATGAATGGCTACTAAACTGATTGGTCTTTTAGGATAATATTTCTTGTATCAAGCTGATGCACCGACTCTGGGTAACTGGGGTCAGGGTGCTATAGATAATCACCATTATATTTCTGAACTCAACCTACTATGGAATTGTGGATGTTATCCAAGAATTGAATATATTGTACCTCACATGGGTAGTTTTCCTTTTTTCTCATGCCTTCAACGATTTTATGAAATTGAAATAGTTTGACCAATACATATGTCAACATGTTATAAACATAGTCATTATTACCTCGAGAATTCAAATATAATGGTGTCTTTTTTGGGATCCCTATTATTAAAATTTTATTAATAAAAGTCTTCTTGGGTTCTTACAAATACTTAGTCTATTTATAAGGATTATCGATAATGTTTTCTAATTCTAGATACAAAATTAACTAAAGCATGATCTGATGAGAACTATGAAAATAGTAATATTTCATACTAAACTATTACATCATTTTGTAAATAAATAACATCATAGATTATTAAAATCCATGATACATATGTTTAGTTCTTTGGAAAAATTGGACCATATATAAATTTTTATAATATAATAAAAAATTCATTATTTATTTCATTTTTATAATCATGGTGGCCCTCATTCAGTTCCTAGTATAAGTAGTCACCTTAGGATATACATCAATGAGAGGGGTATATTAAAATCACATTAAAAGGATAAATAAAAACATGAATCAATATAAATATTGTGATCATAAGAATAATCATGATATATTTATATGATCATTACAATAATATTTATATGAAGAAGTTGATAAGTTCATGGAATGAGGAAATGATTACAAATAAAAAATCACTTCTTATTGATCTACTACCGCACATTATTATTTTCAAATATAATATCATTTTCACACATAACATATGTTATTTATCAAAACAAACATTGTGAAAAAATATCGCATTATTTTAATTCATATTTTAATTCACTCGAAAGATACTTCAGTTTATCCAATTATTTTGAGTTCCAAACAATTTCTGGCACACCCATGACAAAAATCAATTTACATATTCATGTGTGACACATAGAATGTAAATATATATCATAAATAATATACCCAGACAAATGGAAATGGTTTTATTGAAAATTTATTACATCATACCATCATGTATAAACATTGGGTTTCGTAAAAAAACGTAATAACATACATGCTATAATAATAATTAATCTTGTGTTAACACTAAACAATCATAATATTAGTAATAGAGATGTTTTTACATGGAATAGTTATTTTGAAAAACTATTTCCAAATTTTAAAATATCTTATGGGAAACATGTATATATAAAAAAATAAAAGGTTAGGATAATGAAAATATATTTTAGGCATATTAAATTAATATATAATCAAATTGAATTCTGTTAAATGGGAAACCCCAAAGAGAAATGTGTTCTGTTTGAAAATACATATACCATTTGATCGAATTCATTCTTTACATATAAATCTTTGATAATAAAATTATATTAATTATATAATAAATCCATGAACAGTTTTATATGTATTTGATAAATTTTAATTTTATTAATTTCATTTATGATTATTTTATGTATTTATATTGTTCAATTTCATCATTCATGAGTCTTCATTTTCTTTGTTTTCATGACCGGTTAACTTGTAAATATGTATGGAGGATCATAAAAAATGAGAATAATTCACCAAAATTTCAATCAGATGCAATAAATGAAATTTCAAAGTTTTAAATGGTCTTATATTTTTTTAATGTATGTGGATGATTCATTATATAATCATCAACTATGATTTTTGTGATTAATTTTTTGGTTCATCAGTCAAATCGAAGAAGATTTATTTATTATTTAGTATTATAAAAATATGTTTCATCAATAACATAATAAGTATTACAAAGAAATTTAAAAATATCTTTGGACAACTGTAATTTTTTATGAACATCCTGGAAGGTGGTGATGAATAATTAAAACATATCATCCCAGAAGAGGATAAATTAACACCTCACGGATGGTATTTTCAAATATTTAATAAACAGGATGGGTGGAAACATTGGATTATAGATTACTTCGTTAATATAATAACAATAATATATATATATATAACTTCATTAGTAATGAAAATTGTATAAAGTAAGGTGAGTAAAGAATAAAAAGTGATAATGATATGAAAAAAAATAAATGAAAATGAAAAGTGTATTTTCTTCTTCAATGATTCACCTTGAGATCCTCCTTAGGGAAATTGAACTGAAATTTTGTTGAGATCAATGGCTCGTGGACAAGGTGGCGTTGGTAATTTGTTTGGGAATATTTTGGGTTATCATACACACATAGATTTTTTGACGATGATAGGACATGAGTGGTGGTATTTATGAGGGAGGAGAGTGATGTTTTTTTAATTATTTCATTCATTGATTTAATATTTTGGATCACGACAATGAATAGATTTGATTCCCATGAATACATACAGTAATATTATGATTTTACTTCAATGAAATGTTTTTTAAATCATAAATTACTCCTGAAATAGTGAATTCTTATTATAAGATTACATATCGTAAATTATTCTATTTCTTTATTTACAAAAAATTCAAATATTTTTGAAAAATAAAATAAATTGTAATATTTTTTCAATATGTATAATTAAAAATGTAATAAATTATTTTATTAGTTATTTCTCAATTATAATAGATTAAATATATATATATAATCATAAATTCTTAAAAAATACTATAAAAAATTTATAATTGATTTTACAACACTTATTAAAATTTATTAATGTCTCATAAAATTATATTATAATCATAAAAATTAAATATTAAATTTATATTGTATCTTATAAATATAAATTTAATTTTAAATAATTTTATTAATTATAAAAATTTAAATCAACATTAATATTCAAAAAAATATGAACACATAATTTACCAACATTAAAACATTTATTTAATTATATCATGATATATCTATATATCATATTTTAATTTATATTATAGCCAACTTTTATTTAAAAATTATCTAATAAGGAATCTATTTTATATTTAAGATTACATATCATTATCTTCAGGTTACTATTCTAGGGGTCATGTTACTATTCTAGTAGTACTGGTTTTTAAATTACTATTAATATAATTTATTTCATTCAGAATTTATGAAAGGTGATTTTTTGGTCACTCTGTGATATATATTTGTTTTATACATTATAACAATACATTAAAAGGAAAAAATCATCGATAAATGTTTGGAAATTTATATAAGATATCACATATACCATTTTTTCAATTCATTTCATAGGGTACAAAATAACACAGCTCATGAGTTGGATGAAGTACCTTCTCCCAGAGCTACATAATTAATTTTTAATATTGTTTCAAGAAAATGTATTGATGATAATTGTAATGAATATATGGGATATCAATTATATAATAATTATATATGTGAAAAAATTATAATTCTGAAAGGATAATATATAACTATATTTCTTATAAAAATGAAAAAATTATTCTTATATGTTCGAATTAACGCCTCCACGATGCAATGAGATTATTTTTGTCATTACAAAAAATAACAAGAATGATATATATATAAGGATATTTAAATAAAAATATAATAATTATAAATTTATGGTATGTATTGAAATGTAATGAAATGTAATGTAATATTAACTATATTTCAATACCAGTCATTTAATAATCGAAACATTAATATTGAGTGCATACAATCTACCATCTCCATGATTGTATCATGGTTCATTGTTCATAACCATTTTTCTTGACTGTTTATAAAATTATAATAAATGAAAAAATATTATAATTTTTTCAGTAATATAATATAGTATATTTTTAAAGCGTGAATTCATTTTGCATTATCAATACACCAAACCCATTTTGAAATGTTGAATTGATAATCCTCCACATAGCCCAGCATAGAAATAACTGTTTATTTATTAAAAAACGCACTTATAATGAATTAAAATAAATTCAATAATTATGATATTTTAAATCTAAAATACATTTATAAAAAATCATATAATTTATTTAATCCTATTATTAATGAGTTGATGTTCATATATTTAATATCCAAACTAATGGAAATGAATTTCAATCTCACATTCACATCAGTGACACCCACGCCATATTAATTACCAATTTATTTTATGTGGTTTATATAATACCAATGAAAATAAGTTATTATTCTTATCATGAAAATTATAGGGTTCAAAATATAAATTTTTTATCTCTTTTTCATGTTGTTTTTTGTTCAAATTTATCAAAATTAATGATAAATTTATTTTTAATTTTCATTCTGGGTGACATATGTTAACTTATTAACCATTATTAATTTATGATTTGTATATAAAGACCCTTTTATATTTAATATCATGAATTAGTTTTTCCTCATCATAATTTATGTCTCATTTATTGTTATTTCATTATTGGGGACTATAATTCAATGTTATTGTTTTGATAAATATTTTATTTTACCATCTCACTATTTAGAAGGATTGGTTATGATTTGATTTAGAAGATAAATTAATATGATAAACCTCCCAAGAATCTTGGGGAGTTTAGTCTCATTAATTTATTTCATGAGAATAAATTTTTTACCATTACATTATTCTCTTTGTGTACTACAGAGTTCATAATAATGATTTTATTAAAAATATTTTCTAATGCCCTATATGGTTGAATACTATTTTTCATAAAAAATAATGTTTTCAAAAATTGTAATAAAAAATGTTTTTTATATTCTTGAGATTACTTATAATATAAATTGTATCAATTATTGTATTTTTTCAATTTTTTGGAAGGATTATTCATGTCATTTTCCTAAAAAAAATTCAGATATCAACTATACTGAAAATGTGAAAAGAATTATTATTTTAGTTTCTATGTCTTTAATTGTATTTTAAACATAATAAATATTTCATTATTGAACAATGCATTGTAGTTATTCATGGATAATTTTTAATAACAATATTTTAATATTATTTATGTTTTATAAAGTGTTTTGGAAACTAGAAATGATATTTCAAAATAATTTTTTTAAATGATTTTAATATGTTCATCATATATTTTTATGGATATTTTTTTAGAAATGAAAATACAAAAATGATTTATTTTTGAATTTGTTTTCAAAATTTAAATGACATTCACATAAATAAGTGTTCAAAATTATTTTAATGAATCTATTATATGTTCAATTGAATCTTCCAAAGAAATATATCTTCCAAATATTTTGTGATATATTATTTTATAAAATGTAATTTTTAAATATGGCATGTTTATTTACCTCAAAATATATTTAAGGATATTTTAATGGTTCTCCATTTCATCAAATTAAGCATCCATTTTTGTAACTTATGAATAAATTTGGATATTTTGTAATCATACCGTCCCCATTCATTATTTAGATGGATTAAGGTTGATTTAAGTAAATTCATATGAAATAATTTTCATTTATGTTGGTTAATATTATTTAAAACAGATTATCAAGAATACCATATTAAATCAAATAGTACATCATTTTATGAAATAAATAATATATTTTTATTACTTTTATGATATAAAACAAAATATCAAATTATTTTATTCATTTTCTGGTTCATGGATGGTATATATGATGGGTATACCTATATTGAGATGGTTGAGTGCGATATATCATATACGATGGGTGTGCCCAAATTGTGCTATAATATATTGGGTAATGACTATATTTCCTTGATGATTATATTAGCTATCTTCCATATGTTTATTCAAAACATTGGATTGGTTTAAGGGTAATATTATTATTACATTCCCTGAAACAAAAATATTTTCTCTATTATATTCATTGGTTAATAATATTTCATTTGATAAATAATGTTATCTAATAGCTCATTATTATATATTATCATGACTCATTCTTATTTTAAATTCTTATTCTATAATTCATTATTCAAGAATCATGTATTTTGGGTATTTATATATTTATAATTTACTCATGCACTTTGATTATGTCACTATAATCATACACCCTTATTAAAATTCAGATGATATAGACTTCTTAATTTCCTTGTTTAACATTATTATTAATTTAGTCTAAAAATTTATATATTTGATTATCCATTTCATATCATGAAATATGTGAAATAAATTATGATTATTTGAATTTCATATAGATTTTTATTGTAACGTAAATGTGAAAATAGAATGGTTTAGGAGAAATTATAATTTAAATACATAAATATCATTTTTATATGATTTTTTCCTAGCCATATAATACTAAAATCCATAATGTTCCTCGTGAATGTAAATGATACATATTTACATCATTTATTTTATGTTTTTGTATGAGAAATTGGGTCAACATCATTTGTTTTAATGACATAAATATAAGGATTATGATTTAAGAACTAGATCAAAGTGGGTGGGACTAGAGTTATTATAGTTGGTAACATATTAATATTTAAGAGAAATTTATAGATTATGATGTTTTTATTTTATGTAATAATATGTATAATGAGTATCATATTAGGTGTTTAACATTTGAGATGATTATTTTTTCAATTTCATATGTACCCATTGTGTGATTCATGGATTTCATATTATAGTTATTAATGTATATTTGGGAGATTTTTTGTTATGATGATGAATTTTCAAATAATTGTATTAAAATTATTGATGAATTTTTATTTTTTGGAATAATTATGGGATTTTCTTAAAACAATTAGGATATTTATTATCTGGGATATAGAGGTAATTGAAATAACAAATTTTTCATCTTATATATAACTGTTAGACTGAAAAGTGATTTGGTGTCTATGTGATTAATGTTATTTTAATTGAATATCACCAAAATTTATATATATATATATGAAAAAATGATATAGATGAGCTTTTAGGTTAATAATCCATAATGTAGATATTAATTAATCTATTTAGGATATATTATTATTAATTTATTGAATAATTTAGGATTAACTATTGGTATTACATTTAAATCTTAACGATTAATATATTATTGCATCATATGAGGGTTAATTCATTATAGAAATTATCTTACCACGTTCAATCCATTTTTTGGATAATTTTTATATATATGTGGTCTAGTTTTATTTTCTCTTTTTTGTTATGTGGTCCTTAAATGTTAATTTTATTTCTTCATTCATGAAACATTCATCCTAAATACCAATCATTTGGAGAACAAGTAGTTATTTTGGTAGAAAATGATTAAAAAATTATATTATAACCTCCAAATTTTTTTGTCTTCTTATTATATTCCCTTTATTGTATTTAAATTCATTAGCTCTCGGATTGTTAACAAAGAAAAAAATTAGTGTACAATCATTTCTGATTAAATAAATTTCCATTTTCAATCCTCTCTAATTTATAGTTCTATAGTTGTCAAAATTATCTTGATCACTCAAATTCATGGAACCAATTATCTATATAGCTCTACATCATTATTAATACATTAAAATATTATTCCACACATAAATCATCCCTTTTTACTAATTTTCTACCATTTGGAATCCTATCATGTGTTATTCGGGAGGACATTATGATTAAATTTTTTATCTTCTGAAGACATTTTATATCAACCCTTATTAAATTGTGGGTGTACTAGAAAATTATATTAAATTATAAGACTGTATATTAAAAGAAAAATGTTCTGATTTTTAGGGAATAATTTATTAAATGTGAGGGGGGTGATATTACACCATGGGAATTATAATGATTTAAACTATATTAAATATCTTATATGTAAATAAATGCCAACCAATGATGTGAATGTTACACTACATGGAATTAATATATATTTATTTTCTAATAAATCTAATTTTTTCAATATAACTAATTACAAATAAGTTTAATATTTTTTTGGCTTGATATCATAAATGAATTGCATCACCAAGATTTAACAAACCATAAAATAATATAAATTTAAATATGATCATTATAACCTAACCATCTAATTATCCATGATTTATAATATTGTATTAATTATTATATATAAAAATTTATTTCTAAATAAGAATGACTGAATTATTTTATTAAACATCCCTTCAATGTTTTAGTAATTTAATTTTACCTTAAAAAAATATGTTTTCATCAAAAATGACTATTTTTTCATTTATTTAAAAATAATTAGGAATAAATATTTCAAATATTTTAGAAAATATTTTATAAAATTACATTAATTTTTTATTTTTAATTTTTAATTTTAATTTGGGTCAAATATTAGTATTTTAAAAATATATTAATTTTTTAGAGAAAAGTGAAAACTACTAATTTTTGTAGAAATGTAATTTATTTTCAATCAATTAATAAATTTTATATTCTGAATTTAATTTTAGAAATTATATTTTTTATATAGTTATTATTAATAAAATTATGTTATTTTTAATCAACTTCACTTTGGATAACAATATTAGTTAGTCATTTGGTATAAAAATCAGATATTTATAACCCTTTTAATGTCTATAAAAATTTTCCTATTAAATTAATTAAAACAAACACTAATGGGGAATTGATTTAAATATATATATAAATTATATATATAAAAATAAAAATTTATATTCATAATAAAATTATTATTAGTCAAATAGTTAATAAAAAATCACATTTTCCTTGAAAAATATGCTTCTTGATAACTTGTTTTATTGTCACTTATTGATGATCAATTTTAAATTGAATTTTTGAAACTTATGTCAATTTAATTTTTTGAAATAGATTACAAATTTTTATTAATAATAATTTTGATTATATAATAATTTAAATTTATTTTTTCACCACAATGATTTGTGAAAATATTATAAATTTATTGTTAAAGTTAATATTAAAATGGATTAACCAGATATTAGACTAAATATATATAGTTAAAAATGACCTATAGAATTTTATAAATACTATTTAATATTGATATTATTTTGAAATATAGTATAGTTATCTCTTAAAGGCCATTTTATCCTTGATTATTTTTAATAACATTAGGAAAATGCATTCTTCTAAAAAATTACAAGTGTGCCACTCACCACACATATAAATTGTCACCACGTATCCTCTCATATTCAAAAACTCAAACCATTTTGGCTGAGATAAAAACTACCCAAATAACCCTTTAACTTATATTAACTCATCGTAGATTCCTTGGTTTGGTATGAAATCCAGTCTTGGAATAAAATATCTATAACACTAAAGAGTTGGTTCAAAAAGAGGTAAAATTCATAACTATGCCTTTTTGTATTATTTAATCTTACAGACTAAAAATAATATTATCATATTATATTATGATAAAATTGGTATATTTTGTATACTTATATATTATTCTATTAATCTTATATCTTCAATCTTTCTCATAGTTTAGAAATTTTTAAACTAGATCATTATTTGTTTGTATAATGGACTACCGCCTCACAAAAAGATGTCATTCGTCATCCATAATCATTACTCAAGAAGTGTATTAATGATGGAAATAGATTATATAATTTATATTTTTAAAATATTTATACTTATGTAGTCATGCTAACAATTATACATTTTTTACTCTTCATTACATGGGGGATATGATAACATTGTATGTCGGTATGATGAACTACAACCTCATGAAGAAATGTGACTAATTTTTCACTAATGATTTACATGGAAGAAGATATTGATAATTTTAATGGATATATATTATATTAATTACATTATATGTGACAACTGGGTCCCAGTGATAGCACAGCCACCCCGCCTTAACATGGTCGTCGGGTCCTAGGCCACCAGGTACCACTAGTTGCCCCGCAGACACGTGGGGCCCACCCCAAGGTCCTCCCACATGACCGAACGGGTTATCTGACTAATGACAGTCCCCACAGGCCAACACATGTCCTTTTCCAGTGTGCTTTGTCCTCACTCACACACATCCTGGGTAACTTCCCAGAAGGTCACCCATCCTGGGTAACTTCCCCGAAGGTCACCCATCCTGATCACTACTCCAAGCCAAGCACGCTTAACTGTGGAGTTCTAATCAGACATGCTCCCGAAAAGGAAGGTGCACCTTGTTGACATGAGTCATATCATTTAGTCATTTAACCCTTTTTCATTTAGGGATGTTACAATCACCCCCCCCCCTTTAGGGCACGACTCCCTCGTTGTGGGCCCTACATCTCAACCCAGGCAGTGCACCGCGCACTTAAGGCTGGGTTCCTCCTCTGATACCAAATGTGACAACCGGGTCCCGGTGATAGCACAACCACCCCACCTTAACATGGTCGTCGAGTCCTAGCTCACCAGGTACCACTAGTTGCCCCGAAGACACGTGGGGCCCACCCCAAGGTCCACCCACGTGCCCGAACGGGTTATCTGACTAATGACAGTCCCCACAGGCCAAAACATGTCCTTTTCCAGTGTGTTTTGTCCTCACTCACACACATACTGGGTAATTTCCCAGAAGGTCACCCATCCTGATCACTACTCCAGGCCAAGCACGCTTAACTGTGGAGTTCTAATCGGACAGGCTCCCGAAAAGGAAGGTGCACCTTGTTGACATGAGTCATATCATTTAGTCATTTAACCCTTTATCATTTAGGGATGTTACATAATAAATATATTTTTGATATATTTATAATTGTTATATGATAATATATATTTTCATTTCTTATACTATAAATTATCACGTCGTTCATGTATGTGTAGAATACCACCACCACTAGGTGATGTGATTAATTTTGTATCAACATGTCACAAGAATGATACATATATATATATATATGTATATTTAAATAATAATTTGGAAGTATTATAGTTATTATATTATATGAAAATACAAATATTAATAACATATTTCCATAATTAGGATTGAAAAAAGTAAACCTTACTCTGGATTATGTATGAACAAGCATGTAATTCCTTTTAACATTGTTCATTTTTTATTATAATTTTTGATGATTTATTTGGAAATAATAATCATTTTTTAAATATGATAATTATTTCATGAAAAATATTATTTAAATGTTTTATAATGACAAATTTAACCATTTTCAACACATTGATTCCATTTTGAAATAATGAACATGAAATCAAAAAAACACTAATCAAGGACATAATCAATTAAGTATTAAAATATTTCAACATGAATAAATAGAAAAAATATCTATAAATAAGTTTCTAAACAACGAAAATTATATAAATAATTAAAATGATTTATTTAATATTATTGTTATTTATTTAATGGTTAAAAAATAATTTATATACTCACGGTAAGGGATTTACATACAACTGATTACTTCATTGAGACACATCAGATATTCACCACCTATGTCATTTATATGGTGTATATATAGACCAATATTTTTTTAAGGAATTAATATAGAAAATTTTGAGTATTTACATAACCATTTTTGTATATATCCTTCATTGGGATTACAATTCAAATGTTACAATTATAGTAAGGTATTTTTATCTCAATTAGACTCTTTTGAGGAATTTTTTATGTTATGAGCCTATCTTATTTTATGATTCCTATTTATATAATTTTTTATTCTTAATATCTTGAATTAATTTATTTACAAGATATTTTATGTATAATTTAATGATATTATATAATTGGGCTTATAGTTCAACGATACGAAAATTCAAATGATTTTATAGTCCAATCTGATCGTTTAATGGGATAGTTTGAGATTATGAATATAATGATAATTTTTTTTTGATATATCTCAAAATAAATATAAATTATATTCTCTTATTTTCATGTAATGATTATACATGCTTTCACATAATTTTTCACTCTTTATGTGATCATGTGTACAAAATAATATTTTAGATAATATAATCTTTATTTATCTTTTCTAAAGAATTTTTTACTTTTTAATTTTTTGAAAAAACATTTTAACAATGGTAGAATGATTTATTTTTAAATATACCCATTTGTATTTTAAAATTTTTAATGGAATATTCATTTCATTTTCTAAATAATACCCAATTGGATTTCAAAATAATTTTTAAGGCAATATTTTTTATTATGCACAACTCGATTCTAATTTCCATCCATATTGATATTTTTTCCACAAATATTAATTTATACGTTTAAAAAAATATATAAAAAGGATTTCAAAAAAACTATATATTTTAATAAATGTTTTTAATAAAATTTAATAATTACCTAAGGAAATTTTAGTAGTTATTTTTAAGTATTTTTACAATGTTTATAATGTTTTTTTCAACAAAAATTACTTGGATATAATTTTAAATTTTGAAATTTTTTTTAAATGGAAATGATATTTTTAAACATAAATTTTTGTATATATTTTAAAAAAAAATTTGGGACTCTATTTATTTTCAAATGAAAAAGTTTTCTTAATATTAAATTATTTATTTTATATTTTTATAAATTTATTTTCAAAAATAGTAGTTTATTCCCTTAAAATTTCCTTTTTTTATAATATGTTGGTATTATCACTATTGAAAAGAAAAAAGCATTGTTTTTAATTGTGATCTAATGGGTATATTTTGTAATGAAACAATACCCAATATTTATATGGATGTATTATAATTGTTTCTAATATATTGTTAAGGTACCCAATTTTTTTCCTCAAATTAATAATGATTCTAATAGATTTTCGCAGAACCCATTTACAATCTATTTTATAATCTTGTTCACCAATGATTAATGGTTATTTTACATGTTATATACTAAATTAATATTTTCTGTAACATGTTAATGTTGCATATTTTTGAAATTATCGACCATGGGTGCTCCATGATAGCATTAGGTGAGCTCGATATAGCTTATTCTTTGGTTGTGCAGAGATAACCCTTAGAAAAATTGGATTTTGATTGTGTTACTCCAATAATTATAATTTAATTTAGATGTATGGTTATTATAATTTTTTTATTCTTCTATGGGATCTATGATGACCAATATTCAATATAACATCAAGTCATATCTATTCATTCCATTGGTTTATAATGTATTCAATAATCTATATAAATATAAAATTCCACATGAATACTAATTATTACAAATTTTTAAATTTCATGAATTTTATTCCAAGGTTTATGATTGATGATTTAGGTATTTATTAGTATGAGTTATTTTAGGATTCTCACATATACTCTGATTGTGTCATCATACCATTATTCAAAACATATACTCATATATGGATTTTAGTTGTTAATGATTATGTTTACACTTAACAGGAATTTTAGTTCACCATTATTCTCATTTTTACTCCCTGTATTATTAATAATTATATTGGAAGAAATTTTGTTAGAGGGTTTTCATATGGATAATATGGATGAATGAAATGTAAAATAATAAAAGTATAGTTATTCTTGATAAATTTTCATTTATTTACATGGTTATTGTTTATGTATGATTTTCCATATATCTAAAAAACTATAATTGTAAATTTTTATGGATAATATTAGTGGCATGATATTTCTATTTGATAATGTATGCATTTGATGTTAAATTTTGGGCCACCATGATCTGTTTCAAATTTGAAAATTCAATATGTATAATTTTAGTTTCATATCCTTTGGTGCACGTTTATAAATTTTATATATTAGATATAGTGGATCTCAAGAAAAACTATGTTACTATTTGAATATATTGATAATATGATACACATGGTTCCAGATATTTGGTTATGATGAGATGTTGCTATGTATGAGTTTCATTATATGGTACATATGACCAGGTGCCTTTTTGAATGATTTCCTTTTGGGAGAAATGGATTATAACAAGTGAAATATGGGAGGAGAATTAAAATAATGGGGAAGTAGATAATAGGTACATTCATTTAAAATATTCTAGATATTATAATTTTTTTTTTGAGATACCTGGTGATAAGTAAAAGGCGAGGATATTGACACAAAAATATTATTTCGGTGAGAGTTTTTCTTCCATTAGGGTTCACTATGATTTATTATGACTTCTTTCATGAGAGAATAGGGATTACCTGACTGATTATAAATGTTATGATCACCATATATATATATAATCTTTTTTTATACAAGAGTAGATGGTTTTTGATTGGGTTTGACATTAAAATATTATAGTTTTTTCAGAAACTATTTTGGTATTGTGATAATTGATGTATATTTTCATCTATTACATGTAATTATCTTTTGTAGTTTTCAAATTTTTTGTCATTAAATTATTTTACATGAAATATTTTATTTTATATTTTGTATGATTCTTATGGTGATTTTACTTGATCTATATATAGTCTTATTATTTTATGATTGTAATTCCACTCACCTATGAGACTGATATAAACATGTTGATTATCCACAACTCAATTCCATTTGGTGGTGGGTTATGTGAATAATTTTCTTTCATACCTAATTTTAATTCCTAGATGGGGAACCATTGGGGGAAGTCTTCATGAATTAGTTGTACAAAAAGAATAGGTTGATGGGTATGATCGAATTTAGAGGTATCAATGGGTGAAAAAAACATTAGTTGGTAGGTAAAAATGATCATCTATGATTATTGATATATTTAAACAATTTATATTGGATAAAACATGTGAATTTAGGGACCACTATGATATTATAATGGCATGTTTTTATGTACCGATCCAAATAATAGAATTAATACTACATCTTGGGTAGATACCTACTATATTATTCTGAATCCTCTGTATTTACTCATATGATTTATATTATAAGTCAATGGGAATAGATTAAACATTGAATAATTTATAAATAAACCATTGATTTTGTATTTCTTATACAGTTTTTATTTTTTAGGTTGGGATTCGTGTAAACAACCTCCTAAGGATCATAATTAGGATGTTAAAAGCATGTGGAATCGGAAAAACATTGATTTGTGTTATTTAATGATGTCACATGGAGCAGGAAAGTATGGGTTTTTATTAAGAATATATGTATATGTTTGAGGGATCTATTTGGGATGTATATTCAAATAACTTGTTGGAGTAGGAGGATATAGTCATCAATTCGACCCATGATCAAAAAGAGAAATGGGATTCATTGACAGTGATTAAAAAGCATAGATAATCTTGGTAGTGGTTGTTATTGTTGATTATGTACCATGAATATTCTTAAATTTCACGTGAGAACATAATTTATCATTCTTCAGTTTTATATTTTTCTATTATTGTGAAGTGTCATGATCAGAAGGATCTTCATAATCTTCGACAGAGAGCTCCAACATTTTAGAGTTCATGATCTATTTAAGGACCCTTATATGATAATAGCTGAACATATTTCCCAATGAGGAGGATAATTTTTTTATTTTAATGTGTTTTTATCACAATTAATTCAATTCGTGGTTAACACATTAATGCCCTACACATGTCTTGATTTTTAGTCTAGCGAGTAGGTTATTAATAAGAGTTCAAATAGTAATAAATCATTATGAAGGATGAGTCAACAATATTCTACACATAATGGAGATATGGAATGATGCAATAAGTTTTCTGTATATAATATATTTCATATATCTAGGTGAAGTTTTCAACCCTCATAAAATTATTTCAATGGGTTTGATTGATCTCAGTCCACATAAAAGGGATAAAACCATTAATTTTAATTTAGAACTCTTGGTAAATAAATTAAAGATGTTACAAATAAACTTTGAAGGATGGTTTTCATAGTGGTTCATATCTATGATTCATAGTATTTTTAGTCTCATTTGTGGTTTCCATAATAGGATGCAATGATTTTTGAATGGTGGTGGGAATATAAGGTAGAAAGCTGATATCCACATGATGCTCTTCACACTCATCAAAAGAGGGAGGTCATGGATTTATAATCCATTATGGACGTATGGGCTTTGGATTAGGTTTTAAGGATTTTATAATTTAGTGTTACATGCACCATGTGATCAATATGACATTTGACAAAAAAAATTCACTTTAAAAATGGGATCATTATTAATTCAATTCTAGATAAACATACATATTTATTTTATATATCATAGATTGTTTTTTAGGACATGAGTTTGAGATACATCTAATTATATAAGAATTTACTACACTACTTAGATTGAATTTTCATATATGCATATTTTGTATGTAATATGAGATAATTTTGGGTAAGATTATATCATTAGTATACCACTTATATATTTGGGTATATCCATATAATAAGATCTACACCATATATTTGATATATAAATAGTGGAATATCATGGATCACTAAATGATTATTAATTTTTACTATTATTTTGATAGGTATTTTTAATTCTTTACTGGTTTGGATACCCTTAAATGTGTTAGAGTAAACATTCATCATTTTATTCCTTGACAACAGAGTTTATGATGAGCTCATTGGATGGTCAATCCATGGTTTTTCACAGGGTTGTGGAAGAAAACCGCCATCTCATTCCTATAGAGGGTGTAGTTATACAAATATTTTAGGAAACCAATATTAGTTTATATCTACATATAAGAACCTTCATGATATTCATATGTCCACATAGTATAGATCCATCCTTGTTGAATGGTGTATTGATTTAAATTGATGATATTTTTTGTTTTTGTTTATATAGGCCAAGAGTGTCATGATATATTAAAATAAACTATTCCCAAATATTTATGATAGAATAATACAAATATTTATTTTTTAACATATATTTAATCATGTGACACTTAATAATTACTACATGCTTTTTTAGATTTATTAATTCTTCAATTTGTTGATCAATATAGAATAATTATATCATTAGATGTGGGTAATGTGTGTATATATTATAAAGAAAACATTATGATATCATTATGAAAATTAAATGATCGTTTTTAGGCATTTTAATAGAGTTAATTATCTATATATGTTCAATATACTAATGATTTTAGTTTTTTAGTATCAAAATCATTTCATGGAAGTTTTCCGTGATAACATCCTTCTGTATTTTTTTAGGGAATCCCAAATTCAATCATCAATCATTTTTTCAAGATAATATTCACATAAAATATTTAAGATTATATCAATGTGAGATATCATGTATTATGAGGATTGTTCTTAGAGGGATGTAATAACACACCTTATCGTATTTTTTGAACCATTTAGTATAAATGAAAATGATTCTTAGTTATCCCATTAAAAGGTGGGAGAGTTGAAGAGTTTCCTCAGTCACACAGGATTGGGTATGGGGTTCATACCTCACCTAATATTGATTTTGGATCCCATGAAATACTATACCACCGAGGGTCAATCGTTATTTTGGATTTAATAGTGTTATAATGAATTTACAATTTTAAAGGAGAAGATATTCAATAATACATTAATTCATTTTCTTTAGAAGGAATTATTATTATGGTTTTCTAAATTTAATTGTTTATTATTTTGGTCAAATTCATGATGAAATAGAGTTTTTTGGTTACTTATGGGTATCAGTAGTTACATCCCCATAAACATTACAACGAGACCCATGATATTTAGTTCATGTAAATTTATATTTCCTTGATGTTGGGGATACACTACCTCAATGGAATGAACTTATTGGTTTTTCAAAATCATAGAGGACTGAGGTATATATTCACCCATTATATCATTAACATGGAATCATAATATTATATGGAATTATATAAATATTACGATATAGATAATTCATATATGTCCTGAATGGGTAATATTGTATCTTATCAACTATGTTAGAAGTAATTTAGTGATTTCATTTGGGAGTATGCTTACTATTGTTGGGGAATTAAGAGTTCATAATGAAAAATCTAGATATACAATCGGTTGTTTCAAGATGATAACATTTCATATCATGGTGTAGTCTTCATGGGTGTGTAAGGTGTTGGTGTACAAGATGTGATATTGGAGGTGTAAGTTTAGTTATATTTGGTATCTTATGTTGATTTCCATCATTAATGGTCTGAGGATGATTATCCTCGAGGGTTTGTTAGGGAGAGGTTTTTTTCCTTTGGTTATACATGATCTTCATCTCTATAATATCCAATGTTCATACATTCTGGTACAACCTAACATGCCAAAAATGTGTCATGACATGAGTGGTTAGTTTTTTTTACGTGTGGTATATTATTTTTTTACAGATATTGGGTCATATAATTAATAGTATTTAATTTAATGTCTTAACAAAGTGTCCCCATTGGTTTTCAGAAGTCATTAGTAAATCCACAGTATAAGTGGGAGGAATTATTATTGGACATCATTGTCGAGTAACTCCATGAAAAGGGAGTCCATTGTGATAAAATAGTCATATTAGAGTAGTTGATGAAATTGTATTACTTTTAATGAAAATAGTGTGGATTATAATGGATGTTTTAATGAGACAACATGTAAAATAGGTGTTTAGAATATATATATAGTCCTATAGAAGATAATATCTAATCAAGAACTATAAATTACCTCAACAGTGTGTAGGGGTATCATGAAAGAATTTATATCTATATTTTTCGTTGTTATCTCTATTAATTTGAAAAACAATGTCTATATAATGAGATGTTATTAAAATTATTATGTAATGATTCATTCGTGTTTAATGTGCTTCCTTGATCCAAAAATGAAGAACCTAACATTGATTATGTTTTTGTAAAATAAATATAATTGTTCAAATGCTGATATGGTATAATATAACTATTTTATTGTTGACCATACCATGATTTATTTCAATGCAATGGGTTCATATATTCATCCATTATTTTTCTAGAACATGTAAATAGAACAACCTATATAGATTTAGTGATTTGAGATAGGATAGTGGTGTGATCACTGTAATTCATAATCTAACTAATGTTGGAGGCCTTTGGTGATAGACATTGGAGATAATGTATTCATAAATGTGACTCCTTAACAAGGTAAATGAGATTTTGGTCATAGGGGAATGATTTATCTCTAGGTTTTGTACTTTCCAATGTCTTTGATATTTTTGGATTCATTACATGCTAGAGATAACTTCACTATGTTATGAGCTGGATACATGATTTCTTCCTTGTATCACAGATTTTCCACTATCTTCATGATAATTGTAACACAATATACTATTTTAAGATAAATAGTGATGATTTTGAATATATTCAAGAGAATCTTAAAGGTATCTAATATCACCTTAACAAACTCTATCAAGGAATATATATTAGCTGAGTTTGTTTCATTGTTAATTAGTTTTTATTGTAGTATATCACGTGGGAGTTTGATTCATAGATACATGTTCAATAATATAAATAGTATTAATGATTAAATATGGTTTTTCTATCAAGTTTTGTTTGTTTTTAATCATTATATAAATTATGATATGGATTTATATTCTTTAATATCATGTTTATGGATTAATTTTATTTGATCGTTATCTTCCCCATGAGAAAAGTTAGTATTTTTTAATTTTTTCATTTATATATGATAATATTTATTTTTCTATAAGAAATAATATTTAGTGTTTGATCAAAGAGTGGTTGATTTAATTACCAATTTTCTTTTACTGCTCTCTATTATTGGTTATAAATTCTAAAAGATTAGAATTGTCTGATTGTTATCTAATATTTGTGCACATATCATTCTAACTCCTTAATTTTAATATTTAAGATGTTTTGTCATTATTAATGAAGAACTAGAAGAGTTGTTGGGATATTTTGTTGAAAATTTCATGTTTTGTGAGGATATTATATTTTAATCTACATTTCATCATTTGGGAGGTAATTTGTAAACTAAATACATAACCATGTCCTATTAAGGGATAGTTTACATGTTGTGACACAAAATATGAGACATAAATTCCTTATGTGAAAGGGAAAATGATGGAATTCTATGAATATGTGTATGAAAAATAATTAAATTAATATGATGTTACTGATTTTAATTTATTTACATTTATTGGTTATAAGAGTCACTTATTTTAGAATATTTGAAATCCTAAACCATTCCTGACATGAATGTACCAATCATTCCATGAATCTGTATATATAAATTTACCTATAAATCTATTCAAAACATTTTGTTTTCTTTAATTAATTTTATTTATCCATATTTTTATTTTACCATTGGTGGTCTTATAAGGATGGTATTACCATTTTTACTTTTTATGATCCCTATATTCTCATGTTTGATCTATAATGATTCTGAGGGGTTTCTCTCTTTATCTTGTCGTATATTCTATGTATTATATCATTTCACAAATTTTATATCCATTCATGTTATTATGATAAAAATATATTTTTATCATAGGTTTTAATTGATTTTCTTCATGTCTATGTAATGATATTGTTGGATGTCCATAGTTTTCTTATACAAGATGTTTTTTAAGATCTGCACATGTTGTTATGATTTAGTTAGGAATGGTGAAAGCCTTACTGTAGGGTATGATTGAATTTATTTTTTCTTATATACAATTTTGATATAATAATGATTGGACTGATTTGGTAATAGTGGGATGAATTTTAATGAATATTCATCCAAAAAAATGGAGTTATCAGTTCTATGTTTCTAGTGATCACATATGTTTCCACAGTGATAATGGTGTAATACTTGTATTGGTTTAGATTTTTCTATTATTTATAGTTTATTTTAGAATTATTGATATATTAAAAAGGGTTACTAAATATAAATATATAGTCTATTATTTATAAAATAATTAAAATGTGTTTTAATATTTTTTAATGATTTAATGATTGTTAATGAAATAATAATGTAGCGTGAAAATTGAATATTTTTTCCATAATTTATTTGGTAAACATAATTAAGTCATAGAATCATGTTTAAAATATTTATTGTCATTGATAGTTAGAGAATTATGTTATTTTTTGTTGAATATTGTGATAAATTAATTGTTTTATAAAACTATTTAAAAACATTTTTAGTAAAGAATAATGTTTTGGATGGGTAAGACTATTTTCATACAGATATTAAATGCCATGATTTGAAGCCCATGATACCTAATTGAATTCATTGTTGCTGGTGAATTATGTGGTTTTACTAGTTTAGGATTCTTATTATGGGACATGATTTGAGACTATGATAACTAATTATTAGTTTTATGTTGGCATGGATGATTAGTTTTTTGGAAACTGTAGAAATCTTTTATGGAGGGATGTGTGGTGAATTGTATGGTGGGGACAGGTATAGAAGTATGACTAATGGAGTGGTTGAAGGTGGGTAAACCATTATAGTGTGATACAGGAAAAGATGGTTGATGTATGAAGTATATTTTTAAATGACTTCTTACCTATGTATCATTTTAATTAATTTTCTTTCTAAAATACATGATGTACCAAATGGAGAATGGTTTATAAAAATCATTTATTGTATCAAAGGATGGGTCCTAGATTTCATATAATTATGTAGTGATGGTGAATGAAAAATGTATTAACATGTTTTTAAATGTATTATTGGAATACAAAATAATAACAACTCTTTATGAAATATAGTATAAGTAAGATTATTCTTTGGGTAATTGGAATCTGTGTATGATAATGTAATGTAATGATTAAATGGTAATGGAAATAATTGATTGAATTGAAGTATGTAGTTATACCATTATTCTTATATGATATCAAATCCATTTTGGTGGAATCTATTTTTCTGAGAGAATATAAACACTATAGATACTATGAATATTCTGATGGACTTAGTGTTGTTAATATATATATATATATATATATTCATAATCTATATAATCCAATTAGGTCAAAATATTGACAACTATTGCACTCTGGGAGGGTGTATCCTCCAATATCTATGTTAGTTATTAATAGATGTTTTTATATCCAATATTTCCCTACTCTCTAATCCGTGTGTTTTTTGTAGGTATGCATGATGACTCATTTCCCATATATATGTGTATAGGGGTTTTTACTATATTTTGGTTATTTAAAACACAATTCTATAGATATATATTATAATAAATAACATTATAAGATAATTTCATTATATATGGTAGATTTATTCAAAATTAATGATGTATGGGTTGATGTGTCTCCCAAATACTACTTGTTAACTATCTAGAGATGTGAATGATGTGATACGTGGGTTGAATTATATGTGATAATTACGAGATATTGTGATGAACATGTCGTAGAATATTATATATACTCTCTAGTGTATAAGAAACTGACCCTGAACATTATATAATCTTGAGTTTATTCAAGAAATTTCATTATTTAATAATGAGGTTATTTTTAGTTTTATTCTATTTTAGAAGATGTCCATTACTCATACATAAAAATAAAATAAAATTAAAATTGGATAGATTTTATCAATATCTATTATTCCATATTCCATAAAATTTCAAAAAAAAATCATTAACACTATTATGAAAACTCTTAAAGACCATGAGAAATAGTTCATACAATCCCTTAAAAATATTTAAGTTCTGGGAAAAAATAAATAACGGTGGGATGATTCAAAAATAATCAGTAATGGTTATAAATAATGGAAATTTTTAGTCCATTTATAAATTTTAAATCCTATGAAAACATTATCATAAATTAAAACTTTTGAGTCTTAAGAAATAGTAAATTAATTCCATAAAAAATATTCTAATTCCAAACCATTTTTATAATCCAAGGATTACCATAAAACCAAAATCAAGAATATAAAATAAATAAATGTATATTATTATATTATTATACATTATACAATTATAAATAAAATAACAATGTGGCCGAATTAAAATTTTGAAACTCCTATAATTATAATATACAGATATCAGACTTCCATAACCAATATATTGTAGTTCTATCACCGACTAAACTGTCACTGGTCAATTGTAGCACGACAAACCAAACATTTACCACATAACCACATGTCAAGTGACCATGTACAAATATATTATACTAATATATAAAAAAGGAAATATTTAAATTTTCACGAAAATTATTTCATGTTAATATTTGTGAAATGATTTCTTGTTATTGAAATAATTAATATATTTTCAGAACAAATTTTCAATAAAAACTAAAATATTATTATTATTATTTTAATATAAAAGATATTATTCCTGAAAATTAATCTAGAAATAAAATTACAGTCACAATGTTTGAAAATTCATTGTTTTTTTTGTATGGTAAGAATAGAACATTCATTTTTTCCTTTAAAAAAATTTTGTATAAAACATGTAATAAATAACATATGAAGTAATTGGGATAATATCGATAATTAAAAAATTAACGTAAATTGTTTTAATATAAAAATAAATATGTATGTAATATAATTTTATTTCTATTGACATAGATATTTTTTTTAAATTAAATCATTAAACATTCAAATGGACCAATACAAATGTGACATTTATATTATTGCCTTACGAAACATATAATTTTACTAAAAGTATATATAACATGAGAATAAATATATTCATTATAGGATATGTAAATAAGGTTATATTTAAACATTATAAAATATAGTGGGTGTATAATATCTAAATAGACATAAATGAAACGAGATGTAGACATAATCTTTTTCCACATGTTAGACTTTCCATGTATGTCATTATCATCATTATTAATAATATAACTTAAATATTTCAATTTCTTTAGAACGTATCTCAATTTAATCATTATTTTTATTTATCATTGTCCATTATTTTATCTAACAAAATAAAAATTTATGATTATTTCAGGTGTTTGGACAATATTTGGTTATTGTGTAAAAACGAATTTTTTAGTTCATATATAATAAAATTAGTCATCAATAAAAATTATACAGCATCATATTCAAAAAAATAATTATCATATATTCACATAAATTATATATTTAATTCTAATCATGAAATATGGTTATAAAATTTGAACAAACGCTATGCTCATAGAGATGGTAGGTCGTATGTATGCACGAGTTTCATTCCCATTACTTAATAATCATTATGAATGGAGATGTTGTAATATTTATATTTACAGAATGATAATTAAATCATCAATAATATGATATATAATCATATATAAATATATGTAAAATTATTGTGATGTAAAAGGAATCACATCTTGTCAAAGAGGTTAAAATCCTAACGTCCATGGTCCATGTTTTCACTTTTAAGTGTGTGAAAGGGTTATATCAAAAATGATATTTTTTTTCTTCTGAAAATGTAATTATTTATTGAATGTAATTAAGAGTTCATGTACATCACAAAATTATTTAAAACCATCCTTAATACTTTAAATTTAATGTTTGAAGTGATCACATCGCTTGGTGATGGTGGTGGTCCACACGTCCACAAACAATGTTCTCATACTCCAAAAATATAGAAAGAATAAACCCATGTCCATATAAAAATTATATAAATAGAAAAAAATAATTAATAATATATATATATATATAATTAAAATATTATTCCATCATACATCCACATGTGAGTTGTGATAAAAAAACGAAAGACATCATTTTGTGAGGTGGTAGTCTATAGTACAAACGAATGATAATTTCATTACCAATTTGATTTTTTTGTGTGTTGATGATGGTAAATAACATAAAATAAAAAAATCATTATATTTATGAAAATAATATTATTATATAATAATAGTGTAATATGAATTTAATTTATTGACAATGATATATAATAGATACTCATATTATTAATTTTACATCTTTTTGGGTAACTCCATTTGGTTTCAAGCAACGAGATTCCTTTGAAATATATGTGCCCAATTTAAGAAATATAGGGTGAGGGGTGGGGTTTTTGGATATTAAATATATTTTTAGATTCTAAAATGGTTATGATGGGTGTGATGAAATGGGGGAGTGTGAGTTCCCTTTTATAGTGGTCGTAGTGAAAATACTATGATCTTTTTAATATAATTGTAAAATCCCAATGTTTTTTTCTACTAAGAGTATTATATAACATACCAAATAATAAAAATGAAGGATTCATGTATAAATATTTATATATAATTGGTTTTTGACATTTTTTTGGTATTTTTTAAATCATATGATTTATATTTTACCACTATGTAATCATATTTTTATAAAAATAAATAAAATTGATTTTAATTGATTTTTTCTATTATCACTGGAAAAATTTAAGTTTGATCTTATTAGTAATTATAAATTCATCTTATTCTAAATATTGAATACATATTTTATTATTCAATGAAAATAATTTGAAGAAATTATTTTAAATTTAATCGAGGAAATTGGACGACAAAGAGAGTTTTTTAAGTGATTATGTTCAAATGTTTGATATGTATTTGAATAAATTTGAAAATTTAAAAATTTTTATAATGAAATTAAATTATTAAAAATAAATAATTTTTATCTAATTATATTTCAAAATAAACTATAAAGATAAATTAACATTATAAAAATTTAGAATTAAAATTTTATTTTTATACAAAACCATTGTTATTAGTATTCATCAAAATATAAATTTTCTCAGAAAAATACAGAAAAATAACTCACTTTTAATTTTTATATTCTAATTGATAAAAAAATTTCCTAATTATTCATACAAATTAATTTTTTTAAAAAATTAGTTTTAAAATATGTGCCCTATTAAAAAGTGATAACACTGGGTCATTATTATAAAAATATAGTTTTGAAACATAAAAAATGATTTATTCATCACTTATGCCATGAAAATATATTGGATTAATTAAATAATATTATATTACCATGATGAAACATATTATAGTTAGTCTTATACATTTATATTTATATTATAAAATAAAAATATCTTCCATAATAAAAAATATTATTAATAATATATTATTTTTCAAAATAACACAGTTATGTGTGTAACACCAGATTTGAAAATTTACATTTTATTGTGTTATGTATGATATATAACCTAGAATAACTTTTATTGGGAAAATTATATCTAATTAATAAATATTAATAAATATTATAAATACTCATTCAATCATTATATTAGTTTATTCATCCTTAAACCGTTTGGAAATTGTGCCCCCATAATTTATTTCACTTATCAAATCTGTGGGGATATTTTTCATAAGTTTCGTTTCAATATTCACATGTATCCCCCTAGACCATTTATGTTTTCCACAATACCATATATCATTGAGCTACCATATTACACAATAAATTCCCTCTATGATCAACAAATTGAACTCTTTATTCCTTACAATAAATATTATCTTTCATAAGAACTACATGAAGGCACAAAACAATAGATGAGTCTGGTATATAAATCCAAAAAATTTAATCATTAAGTATTTTTTATATCTAGGATAAATATGGAGGTCAATTTACTCAGTATGCAATAGATCCATTTTTCTCAATGATTTCGTATGTTCTAATGAATCATGAACTCAGCTAATACTTCATAATAAAACAAATCAACAAAATTCTATGGAGAAACTTTTATAAATGCTTAATCAACTATATAAAAAAGATATATTTTTAATATATTTATACACATTAAAATTTTTTGTGGACTGATTTGTTCTCATGTGTCACTAAATAAACTTTGTTTTTTCATTTTACTCTAAAAAATTTCATCCCATCGACGTCTTTTATCTTATATCATCCCAAATACCTATGTAAAAAAATTCCTGGTAATTCATTGATGGGTTCCAACTATATAATGGAATGAAATATGTTATTTTAAGAAAATATAATTAAAATAGGATGTTCATAAAAAATTCCATAGTATTTCATTATTACTATGTGATTCATATATTCCACTTCCAAAATCATCTACCTTGACTATCCATCATATTTAGAGTGAAAGGGTTTAAAAAAAATTAATTTAGTACCCATAGATTTCATTTTTCATTTTAAATTATTTTTATTTAAAATAAAAATATTGTTCTGTACAATGAAGAGTGGTGCACATTGTAACATGAGAATCACTTTTAGATATAATCTGATTGATTCCCCAGAAACTGTGTATCACAAATGGGGAATAAATGTTAACAATTAGTTAATTGATAAAAAATTACCCAAATTTCATTATCCACATGAAAAGACATTGAAATCATAACCAATATTCACTTAATGTATTCTGCCATTTCAAATCTAGAATAAAAAAAAAGTTAAAATAATACCCTTTGGTAAAATCAATCTATATTGATATAGTAAAACTTCAAATACATAATGGTTTATTTAAAAATGTATCTTTTCATTACATCCCACCAGTAATACTAGTGACTGTATATGTACATATAAGTTCTTTCTAGTTGAATAATAATTATAGATATGTGAGACAATGACAATAATCTTTTCCTCAACGACGAAGAACACAAAACACATAATATTGTTCTAAAACAAAAAACACTTTCATCATTGATATTAAATTATGGAAACTTATCATTTGAAAAAAATTATATAGTTTCATAAATATATTTAACCACCTTCTCTGTGATCATATTTCTTTCTAAAAAATCAATATATTATCAACATGAAACACAACAGAGGATTCAATACATTCAAAAATCAATGTCCAATATTAATAAATTCATTAACCAAAGGGTCAAATTCATAATGATACATGGTTATCCTAATATTATATCTTCAACTCAAAGAATCAGTTGACAAAAATTGTTATCCAGTTAGACAATAGATTGTCCAATCATAATACATTATTTATTTCATCCCTCTTATATGTCTTAGGTTGATTTAGTTATATGTGAATATAAACATCAAATTTTTGTGATATATATATTTTTCACACTTCACCCATTAATGAATCTTCAAAATATTTAATAAAAAAATAAAAACTAATTTAAAATCATGTGTATAGGTAATTTAATTCATGAGTTTAAAAAAAGGAGAATAAAAAATTATTTGGTCATTATACAACAAGACACAACCATATTTATTTAATTAAGATTAATTATTTATGAGAAAATAAAAAAAATTGAAAAATTGGGGGCATTTATCAATATTCATTTTAGTTATTAAAATAAAACATATCATTATCCAATCCAGATAACTAGAAATCCAATTCCTCTTATTTTAGTTAGTGTTATGGATAATTTAGTCATTTTTTAACCAAAATATCAGAATTAAACCACCAATACATGAATCCTACAAAAACATGGATATTAATAGGTCTTATAAACTTTCTAAGATCAATTATTTTGAGTATCAATAGATAATACATATTTAGAAACAATTTTTCGAATAATGTAATATTTTGAAAAAAAAATTCAATATTACTAAACTTTTCATATAGTTTTTTTCATTTTAGTTTTTTAATATATTCCTTACTATCATTTTATTTTCATCATAGATTTTATAATATAATAAAATATCATATCTAAACACATCCATAAACTTATAAATTTTTTATTCCTTAGTCGAACAAACTTATAAAGATACTATTAATTTCATCCCAATCAATGACATCATTACTTTTACATTCATTAATATTCTTAAAAATTGACCACCGCTATCATTATAATCAATAAAATGTATAAATTTTTGTTTTTCCATTTTTTTTATTTGAATAACCCATGACATGGAATCAATTTTATAGGGATTTAATCCATCCATTAGCTAGAAAATGTTGATATGATCATATGAATTACTGGGGATGATATTGAATAAAATTATCCACTATGGTCCTCATACATTGTGGTAGATATTTTTTATATATTTAATGGACAACAACACCAATTATATCATTTTTTATTGATCTATAATTTGGAAAAAACTTCTCAATTCCAATTTCAACCATCTAAGCGTGTTGATTCATAATGAAATTTTCCTCTTGGTTCCTCCACACTACAACATATTTCCCCTATAAAAACTGTTCTTATAAACATAATAGAATTTATGAAACATGGTACCTTAAAATTCAATTACATTTTAACTTTTCCATATGAAAAAAATAATTCATGGGAATGATATTACTGTTACCCTATCATATAATGTTATCTAATACTTTCCTTTGATTAAAATAATAAGTACTCAGAATTCAACATTAACTATTCTTGTTTTGTATTTCTGAAAATTACTTCATTTACATTGAGGATATTTTTCAGTTGGCTGTTTTAGATAATTAGGCCATAACTCATAAACAACCAAACCATAAAATAAAAAAGGACACTACCAAAAAATATCTATTTTTCTCACAATCACAAACATTCAAAATTAATCAAGATCGCTTTTATGAAAACACCTCATCATATTCAACATGACATAATTTATCCCTTATTCACCTTAACTCCTATGATGGTCGTTAAATAATTATATGAACATAATAATATTAGTAAGTGATATAAATATATTGAAGCCATTATTTCATTTAAAGTCATTAAATCTCATAAAAACATTAACAAAATGTTACTCATTTTACACTTAATAAGTAGTCAAATTTATACTTTGATAATATGATCATTTTATATGGGATGAATCTTCAATGACAAGGTACAACATCCAGCACTCCTAGGGTTTTTGAATCCTCCTAGTAGCACCCACATCTTCTCTTTCTGATAATGGACTTGTGAACATCCATGATCCTTTTCAAATGAGGTCATGGATGCAGTTCTCTCGACAACATTTTTCAACACTGATTTTTACATGGGTGTCAAAAATCTCCATCTTGGCTCTACTCATCCCTTTACCAGGTTCAGATCTAGTCTATCATCGCTAGTTTTATGTTTCAAGAAGCATCGATAGAACTTGTTTGGTGTTGCTATTTTCCTACATCTATGAGTTCTGGTATTATTCGATATGGAAGTTGGTTGGCTTCTCTCAAGCGGTGATATAGCTTTCTAGTGGTGGTGTCTTCTAGTGGAAGATGAGGTGTGAGAGTCATCAAATCCCCATTTTTAAAAATGAGTGGTTTGGGGTTTATGATATTGTATTTGATGTTCTACAAGACTACGGTAGTCAAATCCAAAGATGGATGTTTTTTCCTAGATCATCTTCTATGAAGTTTTATTCATATTCCCAATGATGGTTGAATGATTCTACTATGCGTGTCATTAGTTGGTTTTCTACAGGAAGTGTGATTATTCTAGTTTTTCACTACGATAGATAGATTTTTTTGTCTTCATGGTTCTGCATATTCTTGAGTAGCAGAACTCTTTATGGTCATTGGTTCTTCTTTTTTCATTTGTTGTGTCACTCTATTTTTTTAATCCACTGTTTGGATGGACTTTAAATAAGGATGGGTGTGTTGAATCCCATCATCCAGTCATGCTTCATGACATAGGTAGATAGATGTGTGCCTCAACATGACATTTTCTTAATGGTTTTAGTAATTTTTCTTCATTTCTTCAGGTTGACATAACATGGCGTTCCATTCATTTTTTTGGAGTGGGTGGATTGAATAGGAAAAGGGTGTGCTGGACCACTTCATCCGACTCTAATCCACTTTCATTATTGGTTGGAAAGATTATATTCCTTGTTGTATAACTATCACATTGTATCATTTTATAGAGGGGGAGATACATTTTCATTATTGATCTCACCTTATAAATGTCTGGTGAGGGGGTGATGACGACTTCCAGTGTATGTTAGGACATTATATTGTTTTCTTATTATTGATATATGGTTCTTTTTAAGGCATAATACCCTTCCTATAATGGGTTATTTATTTCTCAAATATAAAATATGCTCTATCTTTTAATTTCAATAAATTGGTATTTACCCTAAACCTCGTTCAAAAAAATCTTAATGATTTTATTTTTTATATTCACAATATTACTAGAAAAACATATAAGGAAAGAAAATAGATAAAGGATTCATGATAAATTAATATAACTATATCTACTATAAATTTTATTACCATTATGTTACATTTTATATATTCCACTCTTACCAATAGAATATCCATAATGTCATCTTCTGTACCATGTGCATTTGGGGGATATAACGAACCCACACATAGTTTGATTATCCTGAAACCACCCATAATTGGTTTGTATCATTATCAATAAATTATAAAATCCAATAATAATTTTATATTTATAAAACATAAAATAATGAAATTTACAATATATCAAATATAATATTTCATATGGACTCTAACGAAAAAATTTCTTTTTGTTGAAATAATCCACTCATTTTCTGGACCCATATTCATAATTAAATCTCCAAATGAAACTGGGTATTTTAAATTAAAAAAACATGTATTCTTTCAAGGTAATATATAAATGAAATTATAGAAATGGAGGTAGACTATTCATTGTCCTTAGGTAGGTTATAATAGAACATTTTATTTGTTGTTTAAAAAATAATATATATAAATCACAAAGAATTGTTACATTTTTAAAATCCATAGAATGAAATTTAAAGTCCAAATAAAATTTATATTAAAATATTTTATAGAAATTTAAATAATTATGGAAAATAATATCAATATTATTGACCTGGAGAGATGTAATTTTAAGTAAAATCAACAAAAATTCAAAATTTACCAACCACGTTGAAAATTTTAATCATATGCCCTATCAATGAATAAAATTAATAAAAACAATGAATAAAATTCCAACAAGTAAATAAAAATTAAAATTTATTAAATGGAAAATATATATACCTTAATATATATGGTGGGTTCATAATATCCAAATAGGCCTCATAAAAATGAGATTAATATGAAATCTTTTACCATATGTATGACTGGTTAGGTGTGTCTTTATCAAATTGAATAAAAATTATATTTTATTTTTTCTATTTCTTATTAATTTATTTGTTATTTTGTATTACACATATTTAACTTAATACATTTTTTCAAACAAATAAATTATGTTGTTGTCGGGAGTTTTGACTATATTGAGATTACGTGTCTAAAACGACATTACTAAGTCAATAATTGTAAATGCATTCATGGTTAAAAAATAACAAAATTAATAATCACAATATAAAAATAATAATATATATAAATCAATTAAAAATTAAATATAAATCATTAATTATGGTAATGGAAAAATAAACCAATTTTACTACTTGGGAGATGGTATACCGTAAGATCTCATGAGTTACATTCCAATTTCTCAACGATCATTTGAAAAACTAGGTGTGTAACCGTTATCATTATATAATGATAATTATATAATATAAAAAATATTCTTTATTCATTAATATATATACATATATAATTATATTTATTTAAAATTAATCATATATTTTCGAGGTGGTAATAGCTCACATGTACATGAACGATGATATCAATTTTTTATTGTGTGACAGGGTAATAAAAGAAATGATATATTGTATTTTTAAAAACATAATTATGTAATTAATATAATAAATAAGATTTTAAAACACATATTTCTATTAAACGCATCCCTAATAAATTTCATGTAATGTGTGAACGCATCCCATCATATTGAGGAGGAGGTTGTCCCCACTTCCACAAACTATATAACTATATTACCAAAATATAAAAATCATAAATGAATTTTTATATTAAAATTATATAATAATTGATTCATCTTAAATATAACACAGATATATATATATCTTATAAAAATAGTTTTTACATCATAATGTCTAATGATGATAGATGGTTAAGAAAAAAATGAACGATGTAATTTCATGAGGCAGTGGTCTGTCATACACACAAATGGTAACTTTATTTCACATTTGGTGAATGTGTGTGTTAGTGTAGCAAGAAAAATTTAAAAAATCTAAATATTTTAAGGATATTGGTATTGTTATATAATAATATAATAAGAATAATTTAATTAGTGGGTAATCAAATAAAGCAATAATGCATGTTGAAAAATGCTACCTCATTTTTTAGGTAAATACTTTTGGTTTACGACAAAGGGATTCATTGGTCAGCATTATTCCCAAATTAAAGCCTATAGTTTGAGGGAAAGTATTATGGAGATAAATTTGGATGGTAATGGATTAAAAAAATATCTTCTTTGGTGTAATGTAAAAGGTGTTGTTGAGTGCATTTTTTAGTTGTGGGTGAAACACACGTGGTATTTTTTAAATGAATTGTATGCTCCCAACGTTTGTACATACGATTATGATTGATTAAGTAATATATGAGATCCATTAAATTTGTAGGTATAAATATTAATTGAAAATGGTTGTTTAACAAGTTTACAGACTTATTTATTACTTATAAATAATATTTAATCATTAAGAATATTTTTACACATAATTAATATTTTTAATTTTAATTTATTTCACAAAAATATTTGATAAAAATTAATATGAAATTAAAATAAATTTTTAAAAATTATGATTCAAAATATTTAATTAATTTATCCAAATTAAAATCATATATGTTTCATAAATTAATTTAAAATTAATCCCACAGATGGGATAAAAAATCCTGTTTTTAATGTGAATATGATCAAAAGTTTTCTATGTTTTTATGTACAATTTAACGTGAAAATGGTTTCCAAGGATATATATTGGATTATATATTTAAAAATTATCTAAATAAATTTTATAACCAATAAATTATAATTTATCTATATAAATTAATTAGAAGAAAATTTCATTTTATGTTAGTAATCATTGTTTTTCAAAATTCATTAAAATATCAAATATCTCACAAAACAATCAATATTTCACCCAAATATATTTTTGATATATTATATAAAAAATTAATAATATCTATGCATTTAAAATTTGTAAATGTTTTACATATTAGTTATATAATTTATGGTCTATTAATAGTTGATAAGAGTATTTTTTAGAAAAACAATACTAGGAAGAATAATATTGTATTTACTCTTATCTTATGGTAATAAACACTGTTGGATGAAATTAAAAAAACGTATAAACATTTTTAATCGTATAATTTTTTTTCATAATAACTCTTGAAATTACAACAACTATATGATAACTACTTTATAAAAAAATAATCATATTAATTTATTGTTTGGATCAACACAATCTTGGGTAAAACTTTTGATTTGTAAGAAAAACTATTTTTCCGTATGTGTACGGTATTTTAAATATAATCCAATTTTATTGTAAAATTACTATATAATTCATAAATATATATAATTATGAAAAATAATTTTTCTATCATTAACCGGGATATTACCTGGTGTCTTAGAACATTAATAATTATGAATATATATATACCTAGAAACATTCAACATTGTGGTAGAGCATGTCTGCAAATGAGATATTATAATGGGTTTCTTCATTTGATATGATCATGATATTATGTTATTCTTGTTTATTCTACATGATGAGATAGTAAAAACGAGGTTGTGAAATTAGAAAACCTATTTAGGTGACTTATTTATTTATTTTATTGATCATTATGATTCAGTTTTAATTCATTGAATGTTGAACATGATGTTCTAGGGAGGGTCATTCTGGGTATTCAAGTAATAATAAACCACATATAATTATACACTTTTTTCATACTATTAGGTTTTTTATGGGTTTGGTATCTACACTACAATCCCATTGTTATATTTTCAAAATGTTTGGGCTTTGAGGTCAAATTAATGGATTTTTATCTGGTACATTTCTGATTGATATTACATTTTAACCATTATATTACATTACATTAATGTATTTTTGATATTTTTATTTATCATTAGAATGATCCTTATTTTTGTTTTCTGATAACTCTAGATCCTCATTTTGTTTTTAGAGGGTACTTACTTTCATCAATCTATATGATATATGATCAGTGCTTGTATCTATACAATGGCTTATTGAGGGTGTATTTAGGCTTCATTATCTAAATTATATCATTATATTTATATGAGAGGTAAGAGTGGGGGGATTTTTAATGAAAATATTATTCTAACTAACTATAGAAAACCTATATAATTTTCCTAAACATTCAAACAATATGAAATGTTACATCTCAGTATATCAATAAAATAAATCAAACAATATCATCAGTCTAATGGGTCACTTATTAAAAAATTTCTTGCACACTAGCAGAAGAAATACATTAAACCCATTCTTGATCCACATACTAGGTATACCATATAATATACATAAAAATATTAAGATTTTAATATATCATTAGCATAGTTATATGGTTTAAAACATCCAAAAAACACATAGAAATAATTGAACATATGTCAGTAAATTAATTGAGTATATATAAATTATTTATCAAATTTATAATTACTTATTTTTTTGTTTAATTACTCTAAAAAATATATTCTAATAAAATTTCTAATCATTTTTAATTTCATTACAAATTTTTAAAAAATTAAATAATTGTTTAAATCAATTACAAACTCACATGTTCTCTTTTATATTTCTATGACAAAAATGATTCCATGAATGGTGTTTTAAACCACCGTCAAATGATACCCCAACCCAAGAGTAACACCATTATAAAAATCACACTGAATGATAATACTTTTAATCAACATTTCCATCATAAATATAAATCGTTCTGAAAAAATACAATGACCATGTATCCTAGGATTTCATTATTTGTGGATTAAATTCACTAGAATCACATCCATCACAAGAATTGAAAATGACCTACCTCCAAATGTCACTGTAAAATTATAGTTAATCGAAAAAAAATTCAATTAAAATTTTTAATATTTTGATAAATATTACCTTATTAATACTTATCATGGGACACCATAAATCATTAATCTCAATGCATTATATAGGCTACTGACATGTTGTTAGAGTCTATGACCACCAAGGGGTTTCTATACTCCCAGAATCAAAAAACATGAATTTTTTTACAAAAGAATCATCAAATATGAATATGATGATGTGATTTTTATATATACAAAGTATTAGAAAAGTGACAGCTAAACATAACTATGATATAACAGTTTTTTCACCCATGTTGATTCAAATATGACGACATTAAGTTTTTTGTTATATATAATGAAATATAATAGGAATAAACACTCATTATACATAAAATAACATCGGGTACTTTAATAAAATATTCTCCCAAACTCCACATAACTACATTAGATACATCCCAATTACATCTTATCCCATAAAAAATCAAATTTAAAACATATGAATTGCATTTCCCATGTATGGTGTGATCAAGAAACACAATAAAGGGTCACAATAATGTTCTATATATATTCAATCATCTGTGGTTTGTGGATTTATAGTAATATAAAATAAAAAACATCATATAATATACATGAAAACACATCTTGTCATCATTCACTATCTAGTCCACTACAAAAACTGGAAACACCGAATTTTGTTAATGATTGTAATATGAATATCATTATTATCCATAATTTATTTCTTAAGTAATGGGAAAACATACATTCACATGGAATACAGAGTTATAAGTGATCCAGTTATTATGATCATTGGGAACAAAAGGTCTATGTTCTATCTCATATTACTCATTGGAACATATCATTGAGGAACACTCTATCAGGGGTCATTTCCAATATAAAATCAATGAAACCACTATTTTTTGTCTATAAGAACATACTATATAGGTACCATCTCTCTATAGTACTCAGGAACAAAAAATTTTGGGACCCTCCCTTTGAGGTCCTAAGGAACATAACATCTTTGGACACACTCTGTGTAGTACCCACAAACATATCATTTTGGGACCCCTCTTAATAGGACATAGTAAAATATCATCCCACACATTTTAACTCATTTAATATAATAATCTATATGATTAAACATGGACATTCCATAGTATAAAAAATAAATACATGGCCAATATAGATTATATCCTAAACCCTTTCTAATCACACAAACGTTCTGAAATCTCAATACAAGAGGGTATTATAAATAAATAATCATTTCTTTTTTTACTAGCCTCATAACAAAAGAATATCACACACATATACTACTAAAACTCCTCCCACAAATAAGATATTCATTATTTCGTTCATACCCAGCTTAAAATCATGTACTATTGGTCATTCCAAGCAACAATATACAATAATATTTTACTATTATTTCCACGCCCTATAGTTCCTCATGGAACATATTTCATCATCCACTCAAATTTACATCATTGCACTAAGAACCAACCAAAAACTATTGAGTCAAAAAAAATATAGTATCTATCATTAAAATTTAAATTTCTTTGTATCTTTGGTAGGTAACATAAATCAATAACCTTTTATAGCCTTATCTAGATTCATATCAACACTAGTCATACCTAATAAGTAATCTCTAAATCAATTCATACTATTATAATGTCACCATATGAATTTCTTAGCATCTACATGATAAGGAGATCCCATACATCAATATTATTATCACCACATTTAACAAGACTCACTGTAGATATTGGATAATAAAACCCACCATCAAATATCCTGAATTTCATGTGATACAAATATCATCAAAAAAATTTATATTTGATACCCCCATTACACTTCTCCCACTATAGGAGTTTAAATGGTCCAAATCAATTATTATTAACATTTTTAAATGATTACCAAGACCCCCACCAAATGGTTAAATAAAAATGTATACCCACTATGATTCCTATAAACCACTACATGGTAACTTAATAATATGAATAAACCACATCTTTTTGTGGTATAACTATTGGAAATCTCTAAACCTCAATCTAATATGATAAATAGAAAAATCATTCATAATATCATGACCCTAGGAAAAACCACATTTTAAAACATTTTTGACCGTATTGGTAGAGTTCCTATAATTGAATCCCAATCCAAAATGCATACATATGAAATTTTTCATGTATACAAACATATAGTATAGCATTAAATTTAACACCTTCTATTATATCATATATACCAATAAAATTAACTCTCAACCAAGACTCATCGAATACTACACTAGGAAATCCATGATTCACCCCCAATATCTCGCAAGAAAGATCAGAAAACTAATAATTTACATTTATGCCTTACTATTCTACAAAATTTAATAACAAATAATATCTAAAATTAATGGAGCATGATCCCATTATTTAATCATTTACTAACATAATAATATTAATTCAACACATACCCCTTGAAATCATTTCAACTAAATCGCTAAAAATATACTTTCAATCAACAATAAATATTTTATGATCCTATTGAAATATAGATAATTTCTAATTTACAAACATATTACTATGAAACAATTATAAATAAGAGAAATTTAATTTCCCTTAACATTCTCATAAGAACAAACCACAAATCATCCCATTATAGATTATATTTTCCTATTCTTTAGAGAAATAAGAAATAAACCCTATATTATAAACAAATATTTGAAGAAATGAAGTGGCGATGAATATTGAGTGAGGAGGAATAAATATTTCATGATGATTTATAATAATTACAACCCTAAATAAATTTGGATATATATGATGACCTGGAAATTCCAGGTAATTGTTTTTAAATAAATGGGAATTTTTCGAGTCTATGAAAATGGATGGTGAGTGATTCCGAGAACCAGAGTGCATAGAATGAATTATTGATCATTTTCTCCTAGTACATTTAGTAATCGTACGAGCAGTTTTTTATTAATTTTAAATCGGTGCTCAGAATTGAAATCTGAGTGCACCGTTGAACATGTAGTGCCAGTATTCTCTTAAGGATACTCCCACCTAGATGGTAGTTGGTTGGGGGGAAATTTAGTATTGGGGTTTTTTCATGGAAAAAATAAAATAAGATAAACACACGTTTTATTTTATTTTTTTTGCAACCAACCACCATGTAAAAGTTGGTGGTGGGGACAAATAGACCTTAACATATCATGAGAGGTTTTGGAGGTGGGAACACATGATCCTAACATCTCATGAGTGGTTATAGTGGTGGGCCACCCAGGATTAAACCCACTTGAAACCCCCAATTAATTGGGGGAAAAACCAAAACTCCCTAAAAATTGTAAAGAAACCTCTTCAAAATTTTAATTAATGTGGATAAGCCTATTGATCTTCCTCTAAAATAATTTTTCCAACCCTCCCCCATTTAATTATTCCAACAGACATCTTAATTGAAGCAATTTTAATTAATGAAATTTGAATTGTGTAAATGATTAAATCGGTAAAACACTATTTATTAAATTGGATAACTCTTTTATTTTTGTGGGTTCTACTTTTGAGAACATTCATTAGAAATAGAGAGAGAGATCTTGTTGGGAGAAAAATCTCAATGAATTATGTTCTCTTCTATAATGAACGCTCGGTCGACGAAGAACATTGACCTCAACATTTAGCTTCTTCCATGGGACTTCTTCTGATGTTTTACCTCCTCATCTACAACTTATCGATGACCATACTACCTCCTTGCACCAACGTCAAAAAGAAAATGATGTTGGGATTTATTCCTAAATGTTTATCAATTTCCATGTACTCCCTTATCTTCTTTTGTAGGTAGGGAACAAACATTGTAGATGATTATGGGTTCAATTTCATAATTTGTTCTTTGTGAACCACTTGCCACCTCTCTAAACATAGAGGGTGCGAGAGAAATAAACATGGCACGACCCCACTGTCATTCTTCTTTGATGTGTACATTGATATGGGGGAAGGCGATGATGGAAATGGCACCGCCACCCGCAGCCTCCACGACCCAAGCCATCCTAATGTGCTTCACCCGCACTCATCATCCACATGCGCCTATCCAAACCACCGGCTTCCGGACCGAGCATCCCCATTGCCCCAGTCCGAACCCCCTCACCGTGTCAGCTCTGTGCAGAGCTGCCGCACCACCACCGTTCACCATGCTGAGCTATTGTGCTGTCGTCCGTCGAGATTCTGTACTGTAGTGTCACCGATGACCGTCTATGACGATCCATGACACCATCTACCGAGTCGTAGTTTCATCAGAGATGTGCTGCGCTACCGCTGAGCCGAGCCACACTGCCATGTGGAGCACCTCCTCCCTCTTTACCAACCGTCGCCAACCCACGTCCAGTCTATGCCCCTCGCGACTGGTCTTCACCCCTTGTGGCCATTATGCTGACCTGCGGCTGGTCTGATCCCCACACTGCCATTCTACAACTATCGTGGTCGATATGTGCCCCTCGCTGTCGGTCTGTTGATCCGCAGCTGGTCTATGGCAATCACTTACGGACCGTGCCCCTCACAGTCGATCTGCGCCCTCATGTATGGTCCACAGCGTCACGACCGGGTCTTCCATCCTCGCAATACACCTCGGCTGAGCAACCCCAATTGTACCCTTGCGGCCCTCGCATGTCGGTTTGGTCTGATTCGGTCTGACCTGGTCGGAACAGAATCGGTCCCACTAAAACCCCTTTTATGTTTTTTGGCTACAAATTTTCAACATGATGTTCATTTGATGAACAGTCAGCATTGCTAGAAATCATGGAGAGAAATGGTCCTTTTAGAGATACCCCACTATGTTTTGGATGAGGATGTCGAACGGTCTGGTTGGATCGAGCACAAATCCATCTTGGCCCATGAGACTAAAAGTCTAATAAATCATAGACCGAGCATCTTATTGATGCACCATCAATTGTGTTCAGATACTTATGACGTGACATACAATTTTAATACATCTTCGTGGGAGATCGTGGATGATGGAGTATCGACTTGTAACTTGTGGAGAGGATACTTCCGGAGATGAGAGAGCATAGTGTGGAGACCTAGTGGCTTGCGGACACATGATGACTACTGACCATTTGACATTCAGTGACTCGAAAATCCCAGTGGAGAGTTCATTTGTGATGCAGAAGACCCATGGTGAGGAGCACCTTGGTGATTTGGCAGACTGACGATACTCGATAGGAGGACTAACTCAGCATGCCTTGAGGGGGAGCGCCTCTGTGTGACGTGGTAGACCCACAGTTTAGAGTGCCTCTGTGAGACGTGGAAGGCCCACAATAATCTATAAGAGGAGTACATAAATAGTCCATGGATAGTGGGAAGCACCTATCTGTGACACGACAAGCCCACTGTATTTGATAGAGGAGGAGTTCTCCAGTAGTCGTGGTGTTCGATGTTGTGCTTTGAAATGTTATTTGATAGTACCCTAGAATAAATCTTTATGTGAACTGAGTCTGATCCTCTGTGTTTTCCTCATGATTGAGATGGATTAATTGATAACATAGCTATATGTATGGGTATATAACTATGTAAGGTTATATGTTGATTTCATGCATTGTGTTTTATCTTTGTTGAAATTTGTGAGACCTAGAAGGTTTTGGGGTCCCTATTGAGTATCATTATACTCTCCCCTACATGGGCTATGACAAAACCTTGTTGTGATTGATTCATACGATAGAAAACACTGACTGATGCTGAGTGTACCATCACTAGTCAATACCCGGAGGTGGACCCTATGACGAGTCAGTACATGGAGGAGATAGACAGACATGGAGTGTTGAGGAGGCGATTTGTTCATACGCTTCAGGTAGGAACCTCATAGAACAATGCAGTAGCTAAATTCCTTATTTTTTCAGTTATATTGTATTTCAATTGTACTTGTACCTTTACTATTGGGCTTGTATTCAAGCCCCATATACTTTCAACACTCTTTTTTTGAACAGTTTACATTGTGTTTTGTATCCAGCATTTTGCTTGCCTGGGTGTGTGTTTAAAGATTATAATGGAAATTCCATCCATGTTTTATGGAATTACTCCATTTTTGCTAGTCTCCAACCCTTGACCTATGGAATGCAGTGGTGGGGTAGTCACGACAAGTTCTTCAGGACACAAGTCATGAAAAATTGGTATCAGAGGAGTCAATTATACTACAGAACATGGGACTCTGATCTTTTCTATAAGGCAACAGTTTTTAGGGTAATGAGTGTGGTTTTTAGTTCATGTAGTCCAGTGATGGTGCGGTAGCCGACGTATCCATACACTACGACCCTGACTTATGATATCTGAATTAGTGAATGAAAATTCTTATTGAATTGTGTTTTCAAGAGTCTTTTCTGTAAACTCTTTGAGTCAGCTCACTAGGTGTAACATTCCGGTCACCGAGTATATCCTTTTGATAGTGGAACACCTCATTCTTTTCAAGATGCCTCCACGCAGACATCCAGCTATAGTTCTAAGAGTCATACACATAGATATCCCACTGAGCAATGATTCCTCGTTGCAGGGTCCTTTTCTGGTAGAAGAACCAGCGGAGGCACCAGCGGAACAACTCCTAGTTGGGCCACCAATGCCACCTGCCCCAGTAGTAGATGGGGCACACTTCTTGAGTGTGTTGTATGAGTTCTAGTTCTATAGGCCACCAAGGATCAGGGGAGAGACGGACCTACAGGAGTCTTAGGATTGGCTGGAGGATATGGTGAATGATTTCCCACTAGTAGGGATATTAGTTGATCTCATGGTGATTCTTACTTCCAAAATTCTACAGGCATCAGTTGGTAGATGGTTGCGCTTGATGCTCCAGGTTGACGATGAGGTGACGCTTCAATGGGCAGATTTCAAAAGCCTGTTTTGGGTAAATATTTTCCAATGGACACTTCGCGTAGTGCACATTCAAACCTTACTTCATTGGCAGCAGGGCAGCATGATTGTGGCTCAATACTCATCGTGGTTCACTAACATCTAATGTCACTCAAATGATATGATGCGGGACCCATTATTCAAGGCCCGGACCTTTGAGCAGGGTCTCAATAGTGAGATTATAGATTCGATGGTCTTACTCAGCATCCTTATATAAGCTGGGGTGATAGAGGGAACCCTCGTGGTAGGGATTGTCATTGTTTAGCAGTCACCAGTAGTGATTCCCACTACTAGTAATCATGTAGCGGAATCATTGGTAGCTGGAAGCAGACAACTGTCACAGTAGACCAAAAGGACCAAACCCACAGGTGGATGACCCCATGACTCAGGAATAGTTTTGTGGGGAACCTGATGTAGAGCGAGTCATATCAGAATCAACCATTGTTATGCATGTGGAAGGTAGGGTCACATGGCTCGTGACTGTCGGACATGTCATACAGATGATTAGTAGATGGTCAAAGGGCTACCTAGGCATAGAAAGTGTTTCGACCAAGGAAGTCTGCATGGAGCAGGAGGACGTGGAAGAGGATATGGTCATTTTGCTGGAAGTGGGTGATGATTTATGATGTTACTCCCACCAGCACAAGGATGTCATCCCGGACCATTGGTAGTAAGTGGACAGGGGTTAGCTCAGCTCCAGGTAGGTAAGTCCTATGATCAAGACAGTCTGGAGATGCTATGAGATATGATATGTGTCTACTCCACCATAGATCCAGTACATATAGACACAAATACTATTCATTCTTTTATTTACACTGCCCTCGTTCGGATCATAGTTATTTTGACGAAGTCATTGGATCAAACATTATGTCTAGAGACATCTATGGGAGTGGATTCGATGATTAAAAACTTTTTTTGGTAGTGAGAGCATACTGTAGGAGGCAAGAGCTTCGGATGGAATCTCTTATTAGAAGGGTCGAGACCTTACGAAGTCATCTTGGGTATGGACTAGTTATATATAGTCAATTATCAAATTGACTATATTATGTGCAATGTGTGATGGGTCTACATGGATGGGACCATGGTTACCTTCCTCAGTAAGAAGTGAGCCTTTTCATCCGAGGATAAACTTACCCAGAGGAGGTTGCAGCCAATTACTTATAAGTTGGCTAGAATTACCTTCAATGCTATAGATGTGAAGAGTCTGGGATATTTGGTAGTGGTGGAACAGTATGCGGATGCTTTCCCTGATCATGTTCTGGGTGTACCACCTCACAGAGAAGTAGAATTTTATATTGACTTGTACCCCGGGAAGGCACTAATATATACACTAGTGTATCAAATGGCTCCAATGGAGCTTTTCGAGCTATGGGTATAGCTGGAGGACTTGCAAGGGAAGGGATTCATCTAGCCCAGTGTCTCTCACTAGGCAGCCTCAATTCTGTTCACCATGAAGGCGGATGGTAGCTTGAAGCTTTGTGTCGACTATCGGTGCCTAAACCAGGTTTCTGTGATGAACAAGTACCCACTTCCAGGGTTTGAAAACATCTTTGATCAGCTGAAGGGAGCACAGTGGTTCTCGATGATAAACCTCATATTAGGATATCACCATCTCAGAGTACGAGATGAAGATGTGAATAAAATGAATTTCCGATGGCGGTATGTCCATTAAGAGTTCATGGTTATGCCATTCAGCAAGACCAATGCTCCATAAGTGTTCATGGGACTCTAGAAAAAGATCTTTCCTCCATACCTTGATCGCTTTGTAGGGGACTTCATTAATGACATTATGTTCAACTCTACTGAGGATGAAAATGCCTATCATTTGAGCATTGTAAGGGACACACCTTGGGACCACCATCTTTATGATATGCTCTCAAAGTGCCTGTTATATATCTAATTGGGTCTCTTTATCGAACATGTCATCTCAGAAGCTAGATTTTCAGTTGATCAAGAAAAGATTCCGGCGGTACTTACTGGGGAGCCACCCAAGAGTTTGACTGAGTTACAAAGTTTCCTAGGTTTGGCTAGTAACTGCCAGAAATTTGTGTCATATTTCTCAAGAGTTTTAGCACTACTATAATCCTTGACAATAAATGGAATACCCTTATTTCGGTCATAGAAATTCTAGTGGCGTTTTCAGGAGCTGAGGCAATGGCTGACTAGTGCCCTCATCTTGAGATTTCCTTAAGAGGGTGTAGGGTATGTTGTCTACCGCAACACATCAGGGACCAAACTCTGATTTTTCCAAATGCATGAGCAAGTAGTGATCACATATGGATCTTGAAAGCTGGAATATCATGAGATTAACTACACAACCTGTGACCTAGAGTTATCAACAACGGTCTTCGTCTTGAAGATGTAGTGACACTATCTAATGGTTGAAGGTTTTACCTGGTAAAATGATTAGAAAAGTATCATGTATATCTTCTCTGAGAGAGACCCTAACATGGGATAATGACATTTTCATGAGTTCCTCTAGGAATATGACTTCGAGATAATATATTATCAAGGGTAGAGGAATGTTGTCGAAGATTCACTCAGCAGGATGACTGTTATATAGCTACTAGGTGATGTGACAGAGTAGCAAGCCTCTTTATAGATATCCTTATGGATATAGATAGAACAGCCTTACTTCAGTCTCATACAGTCACTCTCCAGCTTCTTCAGCGTGTTAAGGAGGCACAGTGTGGGGACTGTAACTGTGAGGCTCGATGTGCTCAGATATCCAGAGGGCATGCACCTGATTGAATTTCTAAAGGTGGGGTGTAGGTCACCCTCTTCAGAGGACGTACAATGGTACTAGTTTCACTTCTAGAGGAAATGTTGAGCGAGTTCTACATATCCCCTCTAGCGGTACATCCAGATGTGCCGAATATGTACATGAGTGCACTGGTGGTCGGGATGGAAGAATGTAGTTGCAGATTTTGTTTCAAGATACCTCATTTGTCATCATGTAACAGTGGAGAATCAGTTACCAGCTGCCTTTTTTTACCCTTTATTGGTTCCATATAAGAAGTTGGATGGGATATAAATCATCTTCGTGATAGGACATCCACATAAATATAGGGGACATTACTTGATTTGGGTGTTCTTCAACAGACCCACCATTTCAGCCCACTTCCCACAGATTAGAGAGAAGGAATCATTAGAGAGATATGGACACCTCTATCTGCACTACATTGTGCGTGTACAAGGAATAAAATCTATGATTTTCTTCGATCCTGACACACATTTTACTTCCCGGCTATGTAAGGGGTTGTACGAGGATTTTGGGACACAACTACATTTGAGCACTGCCTTCCATCCTCAGACAGATGTAGAGGCTGAGCAGACCATTCATACCCTCTTGGACTTGATCCATGCTTGTGTCTTCGACTTCATTCTAAGATTGGAGGATCACTTGGATTTGGTGGAGTTTTCTTACAATAATTGCTATCACTCCACCGTAGGTATAGATCCTTTTGAGGCATCATAATGGTGATATTGCATATCAACTTTTTACTGGATTAACCTAGGGGAGTCTGCACTACTAGAACAAGAAATGGAATGGGCTACCACAGAGAAAGTGCAGATTATCCAAAAGTTGATGAAGACTGCAGTGAGCAGGAACAGGTCATACGATGAGAGGAGACATAAGACTCAACAATTTTTGGATGGAGACCACGTCTTTATACTGGTCTCACTCCGACGAGGTCTAAAGTGATTTTTCTAAGGCATAAAATTATCTCTATGATTCATCTGACCATTTTAGGTCCATAGTAGAGTTGGTGTTGTGGCTTACTTCTTAGCTCTTCCACCTCAGTTGCATCAGGTTCATGACATCTTCCACGTATCCCAACTGATGATATATGTGTGTGACCATTATAACATCATCGTACATTGATAGATGGATATCTATGATGGGGAGAATTTTATAGTATTTACACTGGATATTGAGGATCAACAGGAGTTGGCCCTTCCTAGATGGTCGATTCCTCTAGTGCGCCTTCGCTGGCATCACAAGAACCTCAAGGAGAGCACATGGGATTCAAAGTCTCACATGTGTGCTTAGTACACCAACTTGTTAATTTAGTTATGAGTTGTGGATTACTATAATGAATTGAGGTTTCCATTAAAAAATTATTAAATACATGGGAATTTTAGTAGTCTGTGAAATTTTACGACGCTTAATTCAGAGGCCCGGTGTGCCCGAAATCAATTCCAAAAAAAAATTCAGGTACGTTCATTAAACGTACATGTGAGTTTTTATAAATTTTTAATAGGTGCTTTTAATTGAATAATAGGGGTGGGGACCACATGAGACCATGTCCTCCCATTTTAATAATAGGGGTGGGGACCAACCAACCCTATTAATGGGAGCAGAGTATAACCTATCAACTCTCCCTCATTAATGAGGGAGAGCCTCTTGACCTACCCTAATTAATTTGTGACAACTATTGTGGATTAATTAACGGGACCCCTGTAATTAATTCTTCAATTTGAATTATTTTTCCCACAAAATAATATAAAAATTAAATCATCAATTATTTTCACTTGGCATTATGGTGGAAGTTGGGAAGGAGGATTATAGGGAGATGAAAGATTTCTCCCAATAAAGAACAATGAATGAATAACTCCTTCCTCCAACTAAGAACGTGGGTGAATATCCTTCTCTAACTACTTCCCCGGACACCTATCGACTTGGAGAGTCTTCCACGAGACGATTCAAACTAGGAATGGAAGTGTGTATAGAAGACACGACGAACGATGATTCTCCTTGATCTTCATCTAGAAAATTCATGGACAACGACCGATGATTAGGTAGGGTTAAAATTCATTTGTTTGTCATGTTCTTCCTTTATCTGGAATAAAGAATGTTTTTGAATTTCTTTCTCTTCAACTGTTTTCTATCACCATAAAAGCAGAGGATAGGTGCCAACCTAAAATTTCCAGACATCCTCCATCGATTTTCCTTCTTATAGAATTTTTTGGCATGTCGATGTAACAATGATTAGGTGACGAAGGTGGCAACGATGAAGACTGTACTTCCCGCGGCCTCTGCGAATCGCATTGCCCCCATGGCACTCTTGTTCTCCTGGCTGACCACCGTCGGCCTGCACTGGCCCGAGCCACACCGAACTATCCTGCATGACGGCCCCCCAGTGGTCGGCCTGCCTGACTGCGGCCAACCCATGCCTCGCGCTGCTCGGTGCCCTCTCAGCCTACCCACACCCCGTAAGCCTTGCCCAGGGCCTGCCTAGCACCCCACTGGCCTGCCCATACCGCCACCTGGCCTCCCGGGAACCCTACCCACGGCCCTCCAGGTGCCTTACTTTTAGTCATGTGCCCTGCGCGGCCTACCCACATCCTCCCCACACCCTGTTCACCCTGCTCGGATCCCTTCCGGCCAACCTAAGCCCCATGTTCCCTACCTGCTTCATGACCGGAGCCCCGCCGGCCTGCCCAGGCTGCCACCCGGCCTCCCGGAAGTAGTTCTGACCAACTTGGAGCCCTTCTCAGCCACCTCCCGTACTGCCCGGCCGCACCCCATTTCCCGGCAGAACCAGCACAGCCCCATCGACCTCCCATGCCAGCCCGTGGAATCCCTCCCGGCGTTATTGGCTGAACCGGCAGGGCCTTTTGGGCCGTGCCACCCGATCCGCGCCCCACATTGTGCTGGCCAAACTGGCCCCGACCTCTGGACCAAGCTGCCTACGCTGCGACCTCTGGGTCGAAACACCCTCGCAATCTGTTGGGTTAGGCCTATCAGACCAAGCCAAATCTAACTGGCTGGACCACCTAATGGGATGGGCAAGACATAATAGGTAAAACTAGGTCAACCCAGACAAGGTCGTCCCAGACTGGGTTGGGCCGAGTCGGTCCGACTGGGTCGGACCCGACATAATCCCACTACCGACTGTTACATACTTTGGCCATTTATGTGCCTCTAGACGACCATTTGAATAAATTTCAGTAGTGTTGGTTTTCATGGAGCACGACAGTTCCATTGATTATACCCCACTAGAGTTCGATGGAATGTTGATATATAGTTATGTTGGATGGTACACGAATCCAACAGGGCCCCAGGGACTAAAATGCTTATAAATCACAGACCGGGCATACGATTGACATGTCGTCTGTTGCATTGAGACCCCTATGACGAGGCAGATCTTTGAGATACTTCTATGTGGGACGTTGTGATAGTTGTAGTATCAACCTGTAGCTCGTGGAGTGTACCCTCCTCAAGATGAGTGAGCGGAGTTCGGAGACCTGGTAGCTGGCTGAAACTTGATGACTGCTTGGCCGATTCGACTTAGAGTGACTCGACTAGCCTAGTGGGGAGTGCCTGGATGCGGCGGTAGACCCATAGTGGAGGAGCGCTTGGTAGTTGGTGGGAGATCAGTGGTTCTTGACAGGATTAGTAACTCTGTAGGATATTTGGTGGAGCACATAGTAGTTGGCAGCAGACCCATAGTGGGGAGAGCCTCTGTGAGAGCACGGTAGACCCACGATACTCGACAGGAGGTGTACCTCAGCAGTCCATGTTTAGTGGGAAGTGCCTTGGTGTCATGGAAATCCCATTGTACATGACATAATAGCAGTTCTCCAGCAGTCGTGGTTTCATTAATGATAACTAAAATATTGGTTGAGCAGTGTCCGTAATATTTGAGATTACCTCATGATTGGGATGGATTACATGGTAACATAGGAATATATATGGGAAAATACCTATGTGTCGTTATCTGTTGATTTCATACTTTTTGGTTTATCCTTGTTGGATTTTGTGAGACGTCGAGAGTATTAGGGTCCCTAATGAGTATCCTTATAATCACCATAGCACGGGCTATGTCGGAACCATGTTGTGTTGTTTTCAGACAACAGACCACATTGACTAAGGATCAGAGTAGCGTGACAGGACGGTACCCAGAGGAGGACCTTACGATGAGTTGGTACACAGAGGAGGCTGACAGATGTGGGGTGGTGAGGAGGCTATCTGTACCTACCATTCAAGAAGGAATCCCTGGAGGACCACCTAGTAGCTACATAAAATTTCTTCAATTGTATATGTACTTTCCTATTGCGCTTGTATTCTGGTCACTTTTCTTTCAATACACATGGTTACACAGTTATACTTAGGGTTTTGCTTCCAGCGTGCACTCTGTTGTGTGGGTTTATAATTTTTAAAGGCAATTCCTTCCCAGTATTAGGGATTTACACTTTTGGTGCTAGTCACCAGCACCTGTCCTATAGATGGTTGTATTGGGGTAGTCATGGCACAGGCCCTGGGGTATGGGTTTTGACAAGTTGGTATCTGAGGAGTCGGTTCTACCGTAGAACATAGGACTCTAATATTTATTTTCTATATAGAAATTGTTTTAAGTTTACTTAGTGCGATTTTCAGTTAAGGGAGTCTGATGTTGATGTGGAGGCCGACATATCTATAAACCAGGACCCTAATGACTGATTTTCGACTGAGTGCACGAAAACATTGATTTCATGTGGGTTTTCAAATGTTTTATTTATGTCATTTCATCTAGGTCATCTCACCAGGTATGAATTTTATGACTATGCCGCATATATTTTTTTATGCCTCCCCATGGAGGACCAGTTAGATCCCAAATTGTTGTTTGCACAGATCGCCCAACGTGCGATGAGGCCTCGTTATGTGGCACTCTTCCAGTAGAGGCCCAAATGGAGGTACCAGAGGTACCACATCCCATTGGGCCACCAATGCCACCAACTCTAGCAACAGACGATGTATGCCGCTTGAGCGTGCTACACGATTTCTAGAACTATAGGCTACCAAGGTTTAGGGGACCGATGGTCCCACATGCATCTGAGGATTGGCTGGAGGATATGATGAGTGTTTTCAGACTGTTTGGGACACCAGCTGACTTCATGGTGATCCTTGCCGCGAGTCTCTGTCAGTCAGCAGCAGGCATATGAGGGAGTATGATGCTCCAAGTGAATGACGAAATGACGGTGCTATGGGATGAATTTGAGAGCCTATTTTAGGCATATTTTTTTCTAGTCACCCTATGTGTGGTTCAGACATAAGAGCTACTGCATATAAAACTCGGTAGCATGAAAATGGAAGAGTACTCAGCGAGGTTCACCGACCTCAAGTGCTACTCTACATATATGGTACGAGACCCATTATTCAGGGCATGTACCTTCGATTTGGGACTCAGGCAAGAAATCATGGCTTCAATGATCTCCCTCAGCATCCCGACAAAGGAAAAAGTGTTGGAGTGAGACCTCTTAGTGGGGAGTTTCCTTGATGAGAAGTTTCTAGCAGCGAGACCCACTGCTAGTCAACATTCATCAGAGTCTTCTACATCAAGAAGTAGATTGATGTCACTGGGTTCCAAGAGGAGTAGACCTATATGTGGACATCCCCTTGACTTAGAATCTATTGTGTGGGGCACCCAGTGTGAATACAGAGCCAGAAATTCCAAGCGCAGACAATGTTACTACTGCTGCAGGAATTTTCACATGGCTCGTGATAGTCTGACTCGCCATTCGGATGATTAGAAGATGGTTGAAGGACTGCCCAGGTAGGGACATAGATTCAATCTAGGTGTTCTGATGGGTGCATGCGAACATGGAAGAGGAGATGGTCGAGCAGCTGGCGGTGGGTGGCATTACGAGGTGTTACAACCACAACTTGGAGGTCCACCCTAACCGTAGGACGTATGTTGTCTGGAAAGAGCTCAGCTCCCTGTAGCTAAGTCTTACGACAATGAATCTTCGAAGATGAATCTTGGTAAGATCTGTGTCTAATCCACCACAACCAGAGTTCTTATAGAAATAGGTTCCAGTCACTCTTTCGTTGCCACTACCCTCGTTCAGAATATGGAGATTCCAACGTAGTTGTTGGCTCGATCCTTACAGGTAGAGACTCCTATGGGAGAAGAATCGACGATTATGCATAAGTGCCAGTAGTGTGAGCTTTTTCTACGAGGTGAGAGCTTCGGCTGGGATCTCCTTGTAATGGTACCGAGGCATTATGACGTCATCTTGGGTATGTAAAGGCTATTTACTATCCGCCCATATGTGTACAGCTATGCCCTCACCACATAGAAGGGTGCCTTTGCAGTGTGAGATAACCATCCTCAGTGGAGGGTACAACTGATCACATATCAGTTGGATTACCTTACCCTCAGAGTAGTTGATGTGGAGGGTCCAACTTATCCTATAGTGGTGGACCAGTACACAGATGTTTTCCATGAAGATGTCCCAGGTATACCTCCTTGCAGAGAAGTGGACTTCTACAATGACATGTATCCTAGAAGGTCACCAATATCTATTCTAGCATATCAGATGTCTCCCACTGAGCTTCGTGAGTTGCGGGTACAACTGGAGGACTTGCAGGGGAAGAGATTCATCTGGCCTAGTGTTTATCCCTGGGCAGCCATGATTCTGTTCGCCAAAAAGGAAGATGGGAGATTGAGGCATTGTGATGAATATCGTCTCCTGAACCAAGTGACCATGATGAAAAATTACCCACATTCGAGGATTGACGACCTATATAATAAGCTGATGGAAGCATGTTGGTTCTCAAATATGTACCTCAGATCAGGCTGTCACCAGCTCAAATTCCGAGATGAGGTTGTGCAGAAGATGGCCTTAAGATGTTGATACGACCACTACAAGTTCTTGGATATTCTTTTGGCATAACCAATACTCCAAAAGTGTTCATGGGACTCATTAAAAGGATATTTAAGACATTCCCCAGTCTCTTTTTCATAGTCTTCATCGACGACATTCTGATCTACTTGACTAATGAGGAGAAGCATGCCTACCATTTGTTGGTAGTACTGGACACACTCTGAGAGCACGAGATTTATGGTAAGCACTCGATGTGCCAGTTGGAGATCTGAGAGATTTTATTTTTGGGACATGACATCTTGGAGACTGCATTTTTCATGGATCCAGTGATTATTGAGGCAGTACATGATTGGGATCCACCTAAGAGTGTGAAGATTGTATTCAATTTCATGGGTTTGGATGGTTACTACCAGAGGTTCGTATCAGACTTCCACAACTATTTAGCACCACTATCAGCCTTGACGAAGAAGGGGAAACCCTCCTTGTGGTCATAGAGATTCCAGCTGAGCATTAAAGAGCTTAGGTAGAGGCTGACTAGTGCCTCAAACTTGAGGCGTCCTAAGGAAGGCATAGGGTACAGAGTCAACTGTGACTTATCGGGGACCAGACTCCGGTTTGTCCTGAGGGAGGAGTGTGTAGTGATCGCTTATGGTTCTCATCAGCTCAGACATCATGAGCAGAACTACACTACACATTACATGGAGTTAATAGTAGTGGTGTTATCCTTAATGATGTGGCGATACTATCTGATTGACGAGAGTCTGGCCGTATACTCTGATCAAAAGATTATCAGGTATATCTTCTCTCAGGAGGGCATGAACCTGAGACATCGTTGTTGGCATGAGTTCCTTCAAGACTGTAACATCGACATAGTCTGTACTCTTGGGAAGGGGAATGTTGTTGTAGATCTACTCAGCAGGTGAAAAAGTATACAGCTTCTAGGTGAGGTGACCGGGCAGGTAGCTTCTTTATAGATATACTTTGTGGGTAGAGATGGAGAATCCTTTCTATAGAATCTTACAGTCACTCCCACACTTCTTTAGTGAGTATGTGAGGCTTATCATGGAGACTCTAACTATGATACACGACCATCACAAATATCCATAGGGCAGACACCTGATGGATTTTATGGAGGTGGGGATCACGTCCTCTTCATCAGAGGAAGTACCATGGTACCAATGTCACTTCAAGAGAATGTTTTGTGGGAGTTCCGCACATCTCCATTAGATGTACATCCTGGAGTGGTGAAGATGTACCAGGACCTTCAAAGACAGCACTGGTGGCCAGGTATGAAGAAATAAATACCTGAGATTGTCTCATGATGCCTCACTTGTTAGCAAGTGAAGGTGGAGCACCTAGTACCAGCATGATTGGTTATTCCCTTAGAGGTCTAGAGTGGAAGTGTTATGGTATATCCATGGTCTTTGTGATGGGTCTTCCATATACATCCAGGTGTCATGACACAATTTTGGTGATTGTAAACCAACACACCAAGTCGTCCCACTTCATACAGAACAAAGAGAAGGGTTCAGTAGAGATCTTTTGACGCCTCTATGTGTAGGTGATTGTGTGGATACATGGAGTAACTTCATCTATTTTAACATATCATGACACACTCTTTACTTCTTGGCTATAGAAGGGGTATTCTGAAGCTTTCAAGAAGAAGATTTTTCTGAGCACTTCCTTCCATACTCAGATGGATGGAAATTCTGAGAGGACCATTCAGACCCTCGAGGACATGCTATGTGCTTGTGTCTTCAACTTCATACGTAGCTGGGAGGATCAATTATCTTTGGTGGAGTTTTCCTACAACAAAATTTATCACTCCACCGTAGAATTTTCCCTTTTTTAGGGATTCTATGGGTGACCTTGTAGATCATCCTTAAGATGGAAAGTCCTAGGGGATTTAACACTAGTGGGACTAGAGATGGTATGGACTACCACATAAAAGGTGAAGATCATCCAAGAGAGGTTTAAGACTACACAGAGACGGCATAATTCATATGCTCACAGGAGATAGAGGCCTATTGAGTTTGAGTATGGTGACCACGTCTTTCTACGGGTCTCACCTTGATGAGTTCTATAGATATTTGGCTGAGGCAGTAAGCTTTATCCAAGATTAATCGGACCTTTTTAAGTCCTCATCAGAGTTGGCAGGGTGGATTACCGCTTAATTATTCCACCTCATTTGCACCAGGTGCACGATGGATTCCACGTATCTCAGCTGAGAAGATACGTGCACGACTATACTCACATCATCGACCATGTAGAGTTGATGATGGGGCGACATTCATTTATGTTCCAGTGGATATTGAGGATCGACAGGAGCAGATCCTACATGGATGTTCGATACCTCTAGTTTCTGTTCGCTGGACATGAGGTAACCTCTAAGAGATCACATGGGAATGAGAGCCTCATATGCATGCTCAGTACCTCCATTAGTTCAAATAGTTTGAGTTGTAGATTACATGGATGTGAATCCCTGTGGTGGGAAGGATGTGAAGATAGTGGACAACCGTGGAATTTTTTTCTATTACATGGGAATTTTACGAGTCCGTGTAATTTTATGGAGCTAGATTTCAAGGCCCAGTCTGGCCGGAATCAATTCCTGAAGTTTTTTTGAGGTATGTTCAGTAAATGTATAAGTAAGTTTTTATATCATTTGAACCCATGCTCACAATTTAAATCTGAGGGCACTGTTGAACCCACATCACCTGTATTTACAAAAGGATATATTCACCTCAACAACAATTGGTTGAGAATAAATTTTAGTTTTTTTGGGTTTTATAGAAAAAAATGATAAAATTAAGTGGGAGACACATTATTTTATTTGAGAATCCATGTGAGTATTGGTGGTTAAAATCTACTCATGGGAGTTGGAGGTGGGACCACCACATCTTAACCTCAAATGAGAGGTTATGGTTGTGGGGCTCACCTGAACATAACCTCCCATGAGAGTTTACGACATGGGGACCACCCGAGACCTAGATCCCCCATTTCAATAATAGTGGTGGCATCCACCCGAACCCTATTAATAGGAGAGGAGTATAGCCTCTAAAATCTCCATCAATAATGTTGGAGAGCCTCTTGACCTCCCATAATTAATTGGTAACAATGCTATTGGATTAATTATGGGGATCCATGTAATTATTTATCCAATTTGAATTATTGTGCCAAAAAATTAATAGACCAACGCATTATTCTTTTATTTTCACTTGGAATGTGGGTGGATGTTTGGAAGGAGGATTATTGGGAGAAGGGAGTATTCTCCCAATAAATAATGAAGAATTAATAACGTGTTCTTCTAATGATGAACATCAGTGATGATCCTTCTCCGACTTCTTCCCCAGACTCCTACTGACGTGGAGCATCTTCCATGAGCCGATGCTACCCGGGATTGGAAGTGTGTGAGGCGGACGTGAAGAATGACTATTATCCATCGTATTCTTCCCATGTATTCACCGATAATGATCCATGATTAAAATTAGGGGTTAAATTCATTTTTTTGTCTTGTTCTTCCTTTCTCTGGAATAAAGAAGGTTGTTGAGTTTTGTATTCTTGAACAGTTTGTTATCACCCTAAATGCAGAGTATATAGGCAAACATAACATGGCACTGCATCCTCCATCGATTTTACTTCTTATGGAATTCTTCGGCATGGCGAAATAACAATGATTAGGAGATGATGGCGGTAACAACGAATGTTTTTCTTCATGCGGCCTCCGCGAACTGGACCACCATCACGGCCCTTCGGTGCTCCTGGCTGAACACCATCGACCAGCGCCAGCCCGAGCCACACCGAACCGGCCGGCCCGACTGCCACCTAGCAGCTAGCCCACCTACCTATAGCCTACCTACACCCTGCGCGACCTTCCCAGAACCCTAATTATGTGCCCGTGCCCCTCGCGCCCTGCCCATGGTTGGCCCGACACCCCGCTGTCTTGCCCAAGTTGTATCCCGGCCTCCCGCGTGCCCTGCCCACAGCCACCCCGGGCTCCCTGCCCGGTGCCCTATCAGCCTACCTGTGCCTTGTGCACCCTTCCTGTAGCTTTCTCGGCACCCCATCTTTCTTCTTAGGCAGCCACCATGCCTCCCAACTGACCTGCCAACCTACTCGGCGCCCTGCTTGGCCGCCACCAGGCCTGCCCGACCGCGCCCCTATTCCTAGATAAACCGGTCGAGCCGCAATGAACTCCATTGAAGGCTCGAGGAATCTCTCGCGGCGTCACTAGCTGAACTGGAATGTACTTCTTGGTCGAGCCACCCGAGTCGTGCCCGACGTGGTGCCAGCCGAACCGGCCTCGACCTCCAGAACGAGCTGCCTCTGTGGCGACTTTCGGGATGAACCACCCTCACAGTACGCTGGGTCGGGCCCATTGGACCGAGTCAAACCTAATAGTGGCATGCCCAATGGGCCGAGCCATACCCAACATGTCAAATTGGGTTGACCTAGGCCTTGTTGACCTAGACAGGGTTGGGACATGTTGGTCCAACATGGTGGGACTAGAATCGGGCCCACTACTGACTGTTACTTCCTTTGGCCATATAATTGGCACTAGAAGACCATTTTATGAACCATCAATGATGCTGGTTTTAATCTAACAAGATGGATCCTTTGAGTATACACCACTGGAGTTCAGGGAAAAATTGAGATACAGTTAGGTCGGCTTGTACACGAATCCAACAGAGCCCCGAGACTAAAATGATTTTAACTCACATATTGGGCATCCGAATGATGCACCGTCTATTTAGTTTGAGACCCCAATGATGAGGCATACCATTGAGATACTTCAAAGTAGAAATTTTTGAGAATTGGAGTATCTACCTATAACTAGTGGACCAGACCCTCCCAAAGATGAGCCAGTGGAGTACGGAGACCTTGTAGATGGATGATACCCGATAGCTTCTTCACAGATTCAACTCAGCATTATTTGACAAGCCCAGTGGGGAGCACCTCATTGCGGCAGTAGTCCCACGGCAGAGAAGCACCTTGTTGTTGGTGGCAGATATGCGGTACTCGATAGGACAAGTACATCAATAGCCTATTATGGGAAGCGCCTTGTATTTGATGGCAGACCCACAGTGGGGAGAACCTCTGTGTGAGGATGGAAGACCCAAGATACATGACAGGAGGAGTACCTCAACTGTCCAAGGTCAGTGGGAAGCTACTTAGTGTCACGACAGGCCCACTGTACTCGCTAGAGGAGGAGTTCTCCACCCGCTGTGGATTCGTTAATGTGAATAAAAATCACGGTTAAGCTGAGTCAGTAACTTTTGAGTTTACCTAATAATTGGGACAAATTATATGATAACATACGTATATGTATGAGCATTTACCAAAGTGTGGTTATCTAATGATTTCAAACTTTTTGACTTATCCTTTTTGGATTTTGTGAGACCTTTAGTGTCTCGGGGTCCCTAATGAGTATATTTATACTCACCCCTACACGGGTTATGCCAACATATCATTGTTTTTGTTGTAGACAACAGATAGTGCTGAGTGAGGATCAGAGTAGCAGGACTGGATGGTACCCGGAGGAGGACCTTATGATGAGTCAGTACATAAAGGAGACTGACAGATGTGGACTGATTAGGAGGCTATATGTACCCACCCATCATGTAGTAATCCCTAGAGGAAAACCCTGTAGCTTCTTTACATTTCTTCAGTTGTACTTGTACATTCCAATTGGGCTTGTATCCTATCCCCTTTTCTTTCAGTACACATTTTTATATAGTAAAACATAATGTTTTTCTTCCATCTTGTACTCTGTTGTGTCAGTGTTGAAGCTCCATTCCATCACAAAGTCTAACAACAGTAAAAAGGAAATATCTTAGTCCAAATTGATTCATCCTTTGAAGAAACATAAAAAATCGACAAAGGCATGAAGAAGGATTCCATCCCACTTTGTTCATGTAAGTTTCATCATGGTCGTGCAAGAATTCTTTCGTTCCACATAGTGGTCGCGAATGTGTCTTGCACGCCCTCTTTGATTTTCGCCCTAGGTCTTCCGTGGCCTATAAATACCCCTTTTGAGGCCACGATTTCAGAACTGAAAAATTCCAAAACTCATATTCGAGCTCTCGTCGCCCTAGTCTCTTCTGGAATTCTACCAAACACTTCTGAGGTAACTTTGTACCTAGAATGGAATCTCTAAACAGTGGAAACAAGGCCTACGTGTTGAAACTCATCAACACATGCATGCCTAAGTGGATAGCCCTTAAGAACAATGGCCAAACTTGCGCACCACCTTATCCCTTCAATAAAACGTGTGCGCCACTCTTTTGGAAGCCTTTAGGGATTATACTACGGTCTTGATCCAAGTATCTCCCAATTATTACCCTAAGGGTTGACCTTGGTGCAAGTACCCATGTGTTGTGCAAGTATACTTGTGAGACAAGGACTTGTGCGCCCATGCTGGACTTGCACGCCTCTCTCTTTTTGGGTGCCCCCCTGTCTATTCACTTGCTCTCTTCAATTCCACCTCTCATCTTCGAAATTTAGCCTTCACAACCTTATTCAAAGCCATTTATGGCACAGTTACTTTGTTGTCTTCGTTATCTGAAAGGAATTCTGTGGAACATTTTTCAAAACCTAGTGATTTACATATCATTATGTCCCTAAGGTGAGAGATTTCATTCATTCAACCTCATCCTTTAATGATGGGAGTATATTTAATTTGGTCCTCCTTCTCTGGTGTAAGTCCAAATATAAAAATCCCAAATATGGGCATCCTCCTTAGGTGTATGCCCCATGTCCCCTAACCTAGGCCTCCTTTTCAGGAGTAAGCCCCAGTCATCAAGTCCCCTAACCTAGGCCGCCTTTTCAAGAGTAAGCCCCAGTCTTGAAGTTCAATTAATTTTGGGAATCCTCCTTAGCAGCAAGCCCCAACCATAAATCTTTTAATATGGGAATCCTCCTTAGGAGTATGCCCCATGTTCCCAAAATCCAAATTCACATAACCTGGGATTCCTTTTCAAGAGTGAGCCCCAGTCTTAATTCCCTTTAACACGTGCTTCTTCTTTAAGAGTATGCCCCATTCATTATTTATCTTAAATAGTCCTAATTTACTTTTGATTTGGGATTCCTTCATAGGAGTAAAACCAAATCATAATTCCTCTCTAATTTGGGCATCCTACTTAGCATTAAGTCTGTAACGACCCGAGAATTCATGTTTCGCGTAATGATATGTTTCCCTTTAACTGACCATCTTTCTATAAAAATAAAATGAAAATAAATGAAAAACCGTAGCAACAAGCATGAATGAAATACTCCTTTATTAAGAAACACCTTGACGATTACAACTTCCCACGATCAAAACATCACTTATCAAAGATCCCAACCAAGAACCCAATTAAAATAATGGGAAGACTGCTTAAAACCACTAGAAGCCCTGAGAATGCGGTAGGGATTTCGAGCATCCATCATAAGGAACATAAGTATGGATGACGACACCGCGACCGTGCTCAGCACCAAGGGGATTACATGAACCATCTTCCTTTATCTTCTTCAGTCACATGGATTAAGGGACTCCCGAGACCAAACCCTTTTTATAAGCATCCTGATATGACCGTTAAACACCAACGAATAAAAATGTAGCCGTTGGCTCTCTCCTAACTTGTTATATTTTAAAATTTTAATTTACAAAACAATGGTATTTGACACTAAGTTTTCCACTATTATATATATATATATATACATTTAACTTGAGCAAATAATTATTTGTTTAATTTATTTTCTTTTATAAAAATTGTTGACTATACTGAATTTGGTGAGGTTTTACTTCTTTTACAAATATATGTGAAAACTCTCGGTTTGTAGATGTACATGTATATATATTTATGTTGTGACAAACTGTATGTTAAATGAATCCTACCTCTTTTCTAAATTATATATAAGTAATAATAATAAAAAATTTTATAACTTTCTTTTATAATTAATATTTTGAAATTATGTCGATGTTTTGGTTTCATTGATTTTCAAATTTTGTTGTGTAATGTTAAAATTTACATTAATGCACATTTAATGGTGTAGTTTATTTAATGTTTTGTGTTGAATGTTTAATGGTGTAAACAATGTTAATGTAAAATAAGATGGGTAGAGAATAATTAACCCATAAACATATTAAACAAATCTTGACCTTTGTTAAAATAATAAATGCTACAAATAATTGATGGATAAAATAATAAAAAAATTTATAATAGGTATAATAATAAATTAAAAAAAATTACAAAAAAACAAATAGTAAAAAAAAACGAATCGCGGGTAGGGGGGAGAAGACCGTGTTTCTCCCTTCTTTTCCACTGCATCGCACCCCAGCCACCAGATTGTTCCCCTTCAATCACAGCTGTCCAATTTTTTTTAAATCCACGTCAACCTCAGCCGTCGATCGGGCCATTTTTAATCTCAGTCGTCGTTTTTGTTTTCTCCTTCTTCACATCGCGCTCCTTCTACTCGCGCCGAACCAGCAGCACTGCTACACTCTCTTTTCTTTTCTTCGCCGTGTAGACCCAGCAACGCCCCTCTTTTCCACGCGGTTTTGTACTAATCTCGGCCTTGGTTTTCCTGTCGTCACCCTCATGTGAAGTCCTCTCCGGTTTTAAGACCCAGGTTCCACCGCGGGCAAGGGGTGGTTTTTTACCGAAGGGATCATCTTTGCACCGAGACCTCTTGTTCCGTCCTCAGATCCACCATCACCTGCACCTTCCTCCTCCTCGTCGAGCAAGGTAAGGGTGATATTTTGAAGTTCGGTTGTGGTTCATCTTTGAGTTTAGTTTTTTTATATATTCACATATATATATATGTTATGTATATATATATATACATCCTGTGGTTATGCACTTGATTTCACTTGCTGCATCTTCTCCGCTCTCCCTCTCCGTACGGTAAGGGTCGTGTTGCCTCTTTTTTTCTCCATGTTTTGTAAATACTGGGTTATATATATATACTTATATATATGTGCATATATACATGCTATATGTATATATGTACACTTTATGAATTTGATCATTTGTTTTCTTGCGCCTTTCAATTCCTCCTCTCCAGGCAAGGAATGAAGTAGATTTACTTTTTTTGGTTGTGTTATCATAAGCTTCAGCTTATATAAGTGTTTATTTATATATATATACAAGTTATATATATTTTTTTCGGGTGTCTGTTTGAAACTGTTGCAAACCAAGGCCTTGAGACCTCCCTCTCGGCTTAAAGAATCGGTTGGAAGTAAGGGAGAAAAAAATCATCTTCTTTCTTTCCCACCATTTATGTGAGTTTTATATAATTATACACTTGTTGTATAATTACGTACAAAAAAAATATACAAGATCAAATAAACGGGTTTTAACTAATCTTGCCAGCCCCCTTTGTGAACACCTAAAATTGGGGCAAGGGTTTGTAGGTTCTGTTTTTATTTGGGTGTGGATTCCTTTTGACACCTTGTGTTTATATATATGTGTGTTTATATATATATACATACATATACACACATATGTATAATATAATAAATGCAAGTATACCACCTTTCCTCTATGTTTGTACCCCTGATTTTCTTTTTCACCTATATATAAAAAAAAGAGAGATATTGAGTAATCAAATAAATGGGTAAAATTATGCAAGTAAAAGATGTACATTATTGTTGTATATACATACACGTATGTGTGTATACATTGATATGAACTTAGTGCCCAGGTTTTGCAATTATTACAGCAAAGCATGATGATATTTGTGGGTTGGTTGGATTTCAAAATCATTCTTGAAACTGAGAATTTCCGTTTATCACTATTTTGGAAAATCATGATTTTTCTTAAAGTGGATAGTATGGACTCCTTGAACATTTATAAATGCATACATGTATTCATAGGCATGTACTCATGTTTAGTTTATGTGCTAATAAAAGAGTTTTTATAAGATAGTTTTGAGTAAAAACCCACGATATCCATTTATCATTATATGTGTAAGTTATGAACAACCATGATTTAATTGAGGATTATGATGTTATGTAATGTTAAGTGTTATGTTTATTTTCTTGAAAACCCAAGTTTTTTTTAAATGTTAAAATAACTGGTTATGTGCTCGATGTTTTAGCATGCATGTCATCATGTTTTTCATGATAGAATTGTTTTCATGTTACGAACACATATGTGAAAAAAAGTGGGATTCAATTATGAATGTATAAAATCCTACGAATGTATGACCATGTCAAGATATGTGATGGATGTATAGGACTTACATGTGACGGGTGCGCCCGGAATTATATAGCACAAAAAGAATGATGTGACGGGTGCACCCGGAATTATACAGCGCTCCAATGCATTGGGTAAAGAAGGAGTCTCATGAGATGAACATGTGCGACGTTCTTGGAAAGTTAGACCTGGCTTGAGCAAAGGAAACGGGGTGGGCAGTGAGCCTTGACCCATTAAGTATGTTATACAGTCATGATGAAAAGTCTTGACAAAGTCCAGGATTATACATTCCCTCTACATGTAATGATAAAAGTTAACCAGGGGCTAGTTCAACTAACAGGACTACCCCTAGTTGAAGGCTCCCATGATCACGAAAATGTACTTTATGTGACGAAAACTATTTTTATATGGAAAACTGTTAGATGATCTGCATTTTACTCATGAACCATGATATGCATGCTTCCCTTCTTAGCCATATAATTATTTTATAATTGAAGTAACCTTTGATTTAACATTATGCATTGTTTATTTTGTGCACTCTGATCATGTTCATTTCAAGTATGTGCTTCTCTGTGCAAGTTGTTTTCAAACAAAGATGGATTTCATGTTTTTAAGAAATGACAATGTTTTGTTTTAGAAAAGTATTTTTATTTCAAAAGGACTTAAGAAAGGACTTTCATAAAATGTTTTAAAACCCCTTACTGGGCATTTTTGCTCACCCTACGTTTTGTTTAAAATTTTTCAGGAAAGGTTGATACCTATGAAGTTAATCGAAAGTAGCTAGTTTCCAAGAATCCTGAGCCTCACGATCTTCTGTAGAAATGGGACATGATATTTAACTTGTAATGATGTAATGTAAAGTATATCGTGTCTCATTACACACCCCAGTTTTGGGGGTCGCTACAGATGGTTAAGAGGATGGGTTCAGGAAACCATGGAAAACCAGATGATATAAATATATTTCTAAGACTAACTAAGTAAAAATGTTATGATTGTCAGATGGCTGATGTACCTACTAACCTTTTTTCACTCCCCACCGAGGCTCTAGAGAACATTATATCTCTAGTTAGCCGTGAAAACTTCATGAACAATGCCCAAATTCGCATGACGTGTAAGAACATGTACGATGTGTCAAACTCATCTAGGGTGCTTAGTCTCCACCGGGGATTGGGGATGGACTATCTCCTAATGATGATGACCCAGTTTCCCTCGTATGCACGTTGGGGAAGGTATCATGAAGGACTCTTCCGAGTGTTTACAACTGGCGAGGAATTTGGCATAATGCTAGATAACCCTTTCCAAGAAGCTGCTGCTGCCGGAGATCTTCGAGCAGCTTATCTGTGCCAGGTCCTGCACTACGGCTTCTGGGGCTAGTTAATGGACTTCGGAGAGTTGGAAAATGAGACCACCCGTGTGTCTCTTAGTCAAGAAGTGTACACCGATGTTTCCCAACTCCACACCCCTCACGCTAAACTCAGGAGGCGTTATAAATGTCCCCATGAGTTTAGTCCTGTATGTTCATCTTGTGTGTGGTTTGTGGAGTTAGAGTGTTTCGCCTCTCTTTGTGGTGTCCGTCTGGAAAACTCGGACTTTAATGTCTAAACATTCTTAATTAAAAAGTTTATGGTCCCATTCCTCTTAGTGTTGTTAGGTGACCTCTCTTGTATGCCTTTTATTCCAGATGGCAGGTCAGATGAACCTCTCGTCTCTACCTGACAAGTTGGTAGAGTTTATCTTGATCAGAACTTGTATGGTGGACATTCCCTCTTTTCTCCACCTACGAGGGTCCTGTCAACATCTTCTGGACATAGAAAATAGTCCAGAAATTCTTCGCGCATGTCAGGAGAATGAACATGTGATTCACCTCCTTGCCACCACCCATCTCCCCTACTATAGGCGAAGGGGGAGATACCATGAAGGTCTTTTTCAGTGTTTCTCTATGGCACGGAACTTCTCCGCCAGAGCTTGCTTTATCATAGCAGCTCAGGATGGCCACCTCAATGTCGCCTACATGTTGCAGATCTTGAACATCAGCCTTCTCAATCGCGTCGTTCCCCTCGACTACCTCGAGTATGATGAAGTTCGAAGGGTTACTAGGGGATTCGTCCACTCGAACGTATCAGAGCTGTTTATTGCACGGGCCTCCCTGTGGAAGCCTGTGTGTAGTTCCCATGAGCAGGAGTACAAGTCTTATTGCTCAAAGTGTATCTGGGACAGGGAAACAGCGGAGCTGTGTACCAGTTTAGGGGTTCCGTTAACCGAGCCAGATCTTCAGTTTTGGTAATTTTGTGCGACCGGGGTCTTTTTGTTGTGTTTTTATGAATATAATTTCTAGGACGCAATTCTTTAAAGGAGTAGAAAATGTAACGACCCGAGAATTCATGTTTCGTGTAATGATATGTTTCCCTTTAACTGGACCATCTTTCTATAAAAAGAAAATGAAAATAAATGAAAAACCGTAGCAACAAGCATGAATAAAATACTCCTTTATTAAGAAACACCTTGACGATTACAACTTCCCATGATCAAAACATCACTAACCAAAGATCCCAACCAAGAACCCAATTACAATAATGGGAAGACTGCTTAAAACCACTAGAAGCCCGAGAATGCGGTAGGGATTTCGAGCATCCATCATAAGGAACATAAGTATGGCTGATGCCACCGCGACCGTGCTCAACACCATGGGGATCACACGAACCATCATCCTTTATCTTCTTCGGTCACTTGGAGTATGGGAAACCCGAGACCAAACCCTTTTTATAAGCATTCCGATATGACCGTTAAACACCAACGGATAAAAATGTAGTCGTTGGCTCTCTCCTAACTTGTTATATTGTGATGTTTTAATTTAAAAAACAATGGTATTTGACACTACGTTTTCCACTATTTGTTATATATATATAAATTTAACATGAGCAAGTAATTATTTGTTTAATTTATTTTCTTTTATAAAAATGGTTGACTATACTGAATTTGGTGAGGTTTTACTTCTTTTACAAATATATGTGCAAACTCTCGGTTTGTAGATGTACATGTATATATATTTATGTTGTGACAAACTATATGTTAAATGAATTCTACATCTTTTCTAAATTATATATAATTAATAATAATACAAATGTTTATAAATTTCTTTTATAATTAATATTTTGAAATTATGTCGATGTTTAAGTTTCTTTGTTTTTCAAATTTTGTGGTGTAATGTTAAAATTTACATTAATGCACCTTTAATGGTGTAGTTTAATTAATGTTTTGTGTTGAATGTTTAATGTTGTAAACAATGTTAATGTAAAATAAGATGGATAGAGAATAATTAATCCATAAATATATTAAAAAAATCTTGACCTTTGTTAAAAGAATAAAAGCTACAAATAATTGATGGATAAAATAATAATAAAGTTTATAATAGGTATAATAATAAATTAAAAAGAATTACAAAATAACAAATATTAAAAAACAAACGAATCGCAGGTAGGGGGGAGAAGCCCGTGTTTCTCCCTTCTTTTGCGCCGCATCGCACCCCAGCCACCGGATCATTCCCCTTCAATCACAGCTGTCCACTTTTTTTTTAATCCACGTCAACCTGAGCTGTCGATCGGGCCGTTTTTTATCTCAGCCGTCGTTTTTGTTTTCTCTTTCTCCACATCGCGCTTCTTCTCCTCGCGACGACCCAGCAGCACTGCTGCACTCTCTTTTCTTTTCTTCACCGTGTAGACCCAGCAACGCCCCTCTTTTACACGCGGTTTTGTACTAATCTCGGACGTGGTTTTCCCGTCGTCACCCTCACGCGATGTCCTCTCCGGTTTTAAGACTCGGGTTGCACCGCGGGAAAGGGGTGGTTTTGTACCGAAGGGGTCTTCTTTGCACTGAGACCTCTTGTTCCATCCTCAGATCCAGCATCACCTGCACCTTCCTCCTCCTCGTCGAGCAAGGTAAGGGTGATGTTTTGATGTTTGGTTGTGGTTCATCTTTAAGTTTCGTTTTTTATATATATTCACATATATATATATATATATGTTATGTATATATATATATATACATCCTATGGTTATGCACTTGATTTCACTTGATGCATCGTCTCCGCTCTCCCTCTCCGTATGGTAAGGGTCGTGTTGCCTCTTATTTTTCTCCAAGTTTTGTAAATACCTGGTTATATATATATACATATATATATATGCGTATATACATTCTATATGTATATGCGTACACTTTATGCATTTGATCATTCGTTTTCTTGCACCATTCAATTCCTCCTCTCCAGGCAAGGAATGAAGTAGATTTTTTTTTGGTTGTGTTATCATAAGCTTCATCTTATATAAGTGTGTATTTATAAATATACAAGTTATATATATATTTTTCGGGTGTGTGTGTGAAACTGTTGCAAACCAAGGCCTTGAGACCTCCCTCTCAGCTTAAACAATCGGTGGGAAGTAAGGGAGAAAAAAAAATCATCTTCTTTGTTTCCCACCATTTATGTGATTTTTATATAATTATACACTTGTTGTATAATTGCGTACAAAAAAAATATACAGGATCAAATAAACCAGTTTTAGCTAATCTTTCCATCCCCCTTTGTGAACACCTAAAATTGGGGAAAGGGTTTGTAGGTTCTGTTTTTATTTGGGTGCAGATTCATTTCCACAACTTGTGTTTATATATATTTGTGTATATATATACATATATATACACATATGTATAAGATAATAAATGCATGTATTAAACCTTTCCTCTATATTTGTACCCCTGATTTTCTTTTTCACCTATATATAAAAAAAGAATGATTTTGAGTAATCAAATAAATGGGTAAAATTATGCAAGTAAATGATGTACATTGTTGTTGTATATACATACATGTATGTGTGTATACATTGATATGAACTTAGTGCCTAGGTTTTGCAATTATTACAACAAATCATGATGAAGTTTGTGGGTTGGTTGGATTTCAAAATCATTCTTGAAACTGAGAATTTTCGTTTATCACTGTTTTGGATAATCAGGATTTTTCTTAAAGTGGATAGTATGGACTCCTTTAACATTTATAAATGCATACATGCATTCATAGGCATGTACTCTTGTTTAATTTAAGTGCTAAAAAAGAGTTTTTATAAGACAGTTTTGAGTAAAAACACACAATATCCATTTATCATTATATGTGTAAGTTATGAACGACCATGCTTTAATTGATGATTATGATGTTATGTAATGTTAAGTGTTATGTTTATTTTCTAGAAAACCCAAGTTTTTTTTAATGTTAAGATAACTGGTTATGTGCTCGATGTTTTAGCATGCATGTCATCATGTTTTTCATGATATAATTGTTTTCATGTTACGAAGTCATATGTGAAAAAAGTGGGATTCAATTATGAATGTATGAAATCCTATGAATGTATGACCATGTCAAGATATGTGAGGGATGTATAGGACTTACATGTGACGGGTGCGCCCAGAATTATATAGCGCAACAAGAATGATGTGACAGGTGCGCCCGAAATTATACAGCGCTCCAATGCATTGGGTAAAGCAGGAGTCTCATGAGACGAACATGTGCGACGGTCTTGGCAATTTAGCCTTGGCTTGAGCAAAGGAAATGGGGTGGGCAGTGATCCTTGACCCATTAAGTATGTTATACGGTCATAATGAAAAGTCTTGAAAAAGTCCAGGATTATACATTCCCTCTACATGTAATGATAAAGGTTAACCAGGGTCTAGTTCAACTAATAGGACTACCCCTAGTTGAAGGCTCCCATGATCATGAAAATGTACATTATGTGACGAAAACTGTTTTCATATGGAAAACTATTAGATGATTTGCATTTTACTCATGAACCATGATATGCATGCTTCCCTGCTTAGCCATATAATTCTTTTAGAATTGAAGTATCCTTCGATCTAACATTATGCATTGTTTATTTTGCGCACTCTGATCATGTTTATTTCAAGTACGTGCTTCTCTGTGCAAGTGGTTTTCAAACAAATATGGATTTCATGTTTTTAATAAATGACAATGTTTTGTTTTAGAAAAGAATTTTTATTTAAAAATGAATTAAGAAAGGACTTTCATAAAATGTTTTAAAACCCATTACTGGGCATTTATGCTCACCCTACGTTTTGTTTAAAATTTTTCGGGCAAGGCTGATACCTATGAAGTTAATCGAAGCAGCTGGTTTCCCAGAATCCTGAGCATCGCGATCTACTATAGAAATGGGACATGATAATTAACTTGTAATGATGTAATGTAAAGTATATCGTGTCTCATTAATCACCCCGGTTTTGGGTGTCGCTATAGTTGGTATCAGAGGATGGGTTCAGGAAACTCTGGAAAACCAGGTGATATAAATATATTGCTAAGACTAACTAAGTAAAAACGTTATGATTTTCAGATGGCTGATGTACCTACTGACCTTTTTTCACTCCCCACCGAGGATCTAGAGAACAGTATATCTCTAGTTAGCTGTGAAAACTTCCTGAACTATGCCCAAATTTTCATGACGTGTAAGCACTTGTACGATGTGTCAAACTCATCTAGGGTGCTTCGTCTCCACCGGGGAATGTGGATGGACTATCTCCTATTGATGATGACCCAGTTTCCCTCATATGCACGTCGGGGAAGGTATCACGAAGGACTCTTCCGAGTGTTTACAACTGGTGAGAAATTTGGCACAATTCTAGATAACCCTTTCCAAGAAGGTGCTGCTGCCGGAGATCTTCGAGCAGCTTATCTGTGCCAGGTCCTGCACTACGGCTTCTGGGGCCAGTTAATGGACTTAGGAGCGTTGGAAAATGAGACCACCCATGTGTCTCTTTGGAAAGATGTGTACACCGATGTTTCCCAACTCCACACCCCTCACACTAAACTCAGGAGGCATTATAAATGTCCCCATGAGTTTAGTCCTGTATGTTCATCTTGTGTGTGGTTTGTGGAGTTAGAGAGTTTCACCTCTCTTTGTGGTGTCCTTCTGGAAAACTCGAACTTTAATGTGTAAAATTTCTTAATTAAAAAGTTTACGATCCCATTATTCTTAGTTTTGTTAAGTGACCTCTCTTGTATGCCATTTCTTCCAGATGACAGGTCAGATGAACCTCTCGTCTCTACCTGACGAGTTGGTAGAGGTTATCTTGATCAGAACATGTATGGTGGACTTTCCCTCTTTTCTCCACCTACGAGGGTCCTGTCAACGTCTTCTGTACATAGCGAATAGTTCGGAAATTCTCCGCGCATTTCAAGAGAATGAACATGTGATTCACCTCCTTGTCACCACCCAGTTCCCTACTATAGGCGAAGGGGGAGATACCATGAAGGGATTTTTCACTGTTTCTCTATGGAACGAAACTTCTCCGCCAGAGCTTGCTTTCTCATAGCAGCTCAGGATGGCCACCTCAATGCCGCCTACATGTTCCAGATCCTGAACGTCAGCCTTCTCAATCACATCGTTCCCCTCGACTACCTCGAGCGTGATGAAGTTCGAAGGGTTACTAGGGGATTCGCCCGCTTGGAAGTCTCAGAGCAGTTTATTGCACGGTCCTCCCTGTGGAATCCTGTGTGTAGTGCCAATGAGTAGGAGTACATGTCTTATTGCTCAATGTGTATCTGGGTCAGGGAAACAGCGGAGCTGTGTACCAGTTTAGGGGTTCCATTAACCGAGCTAGACCTTCAGTTTTGGTATCGTTGTGCGACCGAGGTCTTTTTCTTGTCTTTTAATGAATATAATTGCGAGGACGCAATTCTTTGAAGGAGGAGAAGATGTAACGACCCGAGAATTCATGTTTCACGTAATGATATGTTTCCCTTTAACTAGACCATCTTTCTATAAAAAGTAAATGAAAAAATGAAAAACAGTAGCAACAAGCATGAATGAAATACTCCTTTATTAAGAAACAACATGACGATTACAACTTCCCATGATCAAAACATCACAAACCATAGATCCCAACCATGAACCCAATTACAATAATGTGAACACTTCTTAAAACCACTAGAAGCTCCAGAATGATGTAGGGATTTCAAGCATCCATCATAAGGAACATAAGTATGGCTGACGCCACCGCGACCGTGCTCAGCACCAAGGGGATCACACGAACCATCTTCCTTTATCATCTTCAGTCACTTGGAGTAAGGGACACCCGAGACCAAACCCTTTTTATAAGCATCCCGATATAACCGTTAAAAACCAACGGATAAAAATGTAGCCGTTGGCTCTCACCTAACTTGTTATATTTTAATGTTTTTATTTGAAAAACAATGGTATTTGACACTATGTTTTCCACTATTTGTTATATAAATATATATATATTTAACTTCAGCAAGTAATTATTTGTTTAATTTATTTTCTTTTATAAAAATGGTTGACTATACTGAATTTGGTGAGGTTTTACTTCTTTTACAAATATATGTGCAAACTCTCGGTTTGTATATGTACATGTATATATATTTATGTTGTTAAAAACTGTATGTTAAATGAATTCTACCTCTTTTCTAAATTATATATAAGTAATAATGATACAAATGTTTATAACTTGCTTTTATAATTAATATTTTGAAATTATGTCAATGTTTTGGTTTCATTGTTTTTCAAATTTTGTGGTGTAATGTTAAAATTTACATTAATTCACTTTTAATGGTGTAGTTTATTTAATGTTTTGTGTTGAATGTTTAATGGTGTAAACAATGTTAATGTAAAATAAGAAGGGTAGATAATAATTAACCCATAAACATATTAAACAAATCATGACCTTTGTTAAAATAATAAAAGATACAAATAATTGATGGATAAAATAATAATAAAGATTATAATAGTTATAATAATAAATTAAAAAGAATTAAAAAAAACAAATAGTAAAAAAATCGAATCGCGGGTAGGGGGGAGAAGCCCGTGTTTCTCCCTTCTTTTTCACCGCATCGCACCCCAGCCACCAGATCGTTCCCCTTCAATCACAGTCGTCCACTTTTTTTAAAATCCACGTCAACCTCAGCCGTCGATCGGGCCATTTTTTATCTCAGCTGTCGTTTTTGTTTTCTCCTTCTCCACATCGCGCTCCTTCTCCTCGCGCCGAACTAGCAGCACTGCTGCACTCTCTTTTCTTTTCTTCGCCGTGTAGACCCAGCAACACCCCACTTTTCCACGCGGTTTTGTACTAATCTCGGCCTTGGTTTTCCCGTCGTCACCCTCACGCGAAGTCCTCTATGGTTTTATGACCCGGGTTGCACCGCGGGCAAGGGGTGGTTTTGTATCGAATGGATCTTCTTTTCACCGATACCTCTTGTTCCTTCCTCAGATCCAGCATCACATGCACCTTCCTCCTCCTCGTCGAGCAAGGTAACGGTGATGTTTTGAAGTTTGGTTGTGGTTCATCTTTGAGTTTCATTTTTTTATATATTCACACATATGTATATATATGTTATGTATATATATATATACATCCTGTGGTTATGCACTTGATTTCACTTGCTGCGTCGTCTCCGCTCTCCCTCTCCGTACGGTAAGGGTCGTGTTGCCTCTTTTTTTTCTCCATGTTTTGTAAATACCGGGTTATATATATATACTCATATATATGTGCGTATATACATGCTATATGTATATACGTACACTTTATGCATTTGATCATTCGTTTTCTTGCGCCTTTCAATTCCTCCTCTACAGGCAAGGAATGAAGTAGATTTATTTTTTTTGGTTGTGTTATCATAAGCTTCAGCTTATATAAGTGTGTATTTATATATATACATGTTATATATATATTTTTCGGGTGTGTGTGTGAAACTGTTGCAAACCAAGGCCTTGAGACCTCCCTCTCGGCTTAAAGAATCAGTTGGAAGTAAGGGAGAAAAAAATCATCTTCCTTTTTTCCCACCATTTATGTGAGTTTTATATAATTATACACTTGTTGTATAATTACGTACAAAAAAATATACAGGATCAAATAAACTGGTTTTAACTAATCTTGCCAACCCCCTTTGTGAACACCTAAAATTGGGGAAAGGGTTTGTAGGTTCTGTTTTTAATTGGGTGCAGATTCCTTTTCACACCTTGTGTTTATATATATGTGTGTGTGTATATATATACATACATATATAAACATATGTATAAGATAATAAATTCAAGTATACCACCTTTCCTCTATGTTTGTACCCCTGATTTTCTTTTTCACCTATATATAAAAAAAGAGAGATTTTGAGTAATCAAATAAATGGGTAAAATTACGCAAGTAAATGATGTACATTTTTTTGTATATACATACACGTATGTGTGTATACATTGATATGAACTTAGTGCCCAGGTTTTTCAATTATTACAACAAAGCATGATGAAGTTTTTGGGTTGGTTGGATTTCAAAATCATTCTTGAAACTGAGAATTTTCATTTATCACTGTTTTGGATAATCGGGATCTTTCATAAAGTGGATAGTATGGAATCCTTGAACATTTATAAATGCATACATGCATTCATAGGCATGTACTCATGTTTAATTTAAGTGCTAATAAAAGAGTTTTTATAAGACAGTTTTGAGTAAAAACCCACGATATCCATTTATCATTATATGTGTACGTTATGAACGACCATGCTTTAATTGAGGATTATAATGTTATGTAATGTTATGTGTTATGTTTATTTTCTTGAAAACCCAAGTTTATTTTAAATGTTAAGATAATTGGTTCTGTGCTCGATGTTTTAGCATGCATGTCATCATGTTTTTCATGATAGAACTGTTTTCATGTTTCGAACACATATGTGAAAAAAAGTGGGATTCAATTATGAATGTATGAAATCCAATGAATGTATGACCATTTCAAGATATGTGAGGGATGTATAGGACTTACATGTGACGGGTGCGCCCGGAATTATATAGCGCAACAAGAATGATTTGACGGGTGCGCCCGGAATTATACAGCGCTCCAATGCATTGGGTAAAGCAGGAGTCCCATGAGACGCACATGTGTGACGGTCTTGGAATGTTATCCATGGATTGAGTAAAGGAAACAGGGTGGGCAGTGAGCCTTGAACCGTTAAGTATGTTATAAGGTCATGATGAAAAGTATTGACAAAGTCCAGGATTATACATTCCCTCTACATGTAATGGTAAAGGTTAACCAGGGGCTAGTTCAACTAATAGGACTTCCCCTAGTTGAAGGCTCCCATGATCATTAAAATGTACTTTATGTGACGAAAACTGTTTTCATATGGAAAACTGTTAGATGATCTGCCTTTTACTCATGAACCATGATATGCATGCTTCCCTGCTTAGCCATAGAATTCTTTTATAATTTATGTAACTTTCGATTTAACATTATGCATTGTTTATTTTGCGCACTCTGATCATGTTCATTTAAAGTAAGTGCTTCTCTGTGCAGGTGGTTTTCAAACAAAGATGGATTTCATGTTTTTAAAAATGACAATGTTTTGTTTTAACAAAGTATTTTTATTTCAAAAGGACTTAAGAAAGGACTTTCATAAAATGTTTTAAAACCCCTTACTGGGCATTTTTGCTCACCATACGTTTTGGTTAAAAAATTTCAGGCAAGGTTGATACCTATGAAGTTAATCGAAAGCAGCTGCTTTCCCAGAATCCTGAGCCTCGCGAACTTCTGTAGAAATGGGACATGATATTTAACTTGTAATGATGTAATGTAAAGTATATCGTGTCTCATTAAGCACCCCAGTTTTGGGGGTCGCTACAAAGTCCTATGTTAAGTATCCAAATATCCATACAACACATATACCTTTAGGGACTTTCTACCTGGGATTCTCCCCTGATGTAAATCATAATCATCTTCTATCTGGGTAGTCATCCATACATAATCCCCACATCATTTCTTATAATTGCATCTTTCATGGAACAATTGTCTAGTTTCACCAATACCTCTTGTTTCTCACACTGATCATGACTCACGTGATCTTAGAGTGTAAAAGTAATTATGAAATCTTTCATTGAGTCACTAATCATGCATAAACCTCATATTTCGTTAATTGGACTATGTGGGTTCGGATTTCTTTTCTAAAACCAAGGATACGTAGGTATCTCATTTATGGGTATGACCCCATCTTTGAAATAATATATGTGCTTTTGAATGACAATAAACATAAAGTGCCCTTCTGAGTGGCTTTAAAACCATTATGGTTGTCATAATGACCAAGAGACTTCTATATAATGTGTCGAAGGATACCATTGACTAAGAATCTCTAAAAATATAGTTGATTCTCTATCTATGAAGAAACCCAAATACTTATAAAATATTATCTAAATCTCATTAGTACTAATTATTGATTGTCATATTTTAAGGAAATCGCATTTTCATACTTGGTAATTTAATAAGGATACACGAACATAACTTAAATCTATAAATAGAGTCCCGATGTAGACAATAATTCCCCTCAAAAAGTTGTGACGAGTCCGACCTCCTGTCCTCTCGACCAATGAAAATTCATAAGCCTCATTGGTTCACAACTAATGAGAACCTACATTTGGAAATTAGGTCCAAATGGATATGGAATCATTGGATGTTTCTAGTTTTACAAACAAACCTGTTAGAAACTGCTTGGAATTTTTGAACCTTAAATCAATGAGGACATTCCCATTTCCAAAGGAAAAAAATGGTGTACCTGATGTGAATCCCTAACCAAGTTAATGTTATGTTTTAATTATTTTATAGGCCACTATTTAATCTCAATGAGAGGGCCAACAGAACAATCAATAACATATGTGCTCATCCAAAAGATGTAGTGGCCGCACATATCTTTATTATGCCTTTTATATCAAAATGTCACTCTTTTCCATGATCTTTTGCATTAACGAAATGGATTCTCTAAAGTTCACGCCTGTGAATAACTTTGTTGTAAATGCCTCTACTGATACTCATGTTGGATCATCATTCGCTTTGAGGATGACCTCACCTACTAAGCGTCTTCAATGCAGGGTATCAAATGCACTAGTTAAAGAATACAAACAAAATGGTACTATTCCAACTATGGAGGCTAATCGACAAGCCCTCCAAGTCAATAATTCACCCTAGTCATTTGGACAACGATAGCCAGTGATCAAGAAGCAGGTGGTGCTAACTACCGTCTCCAACCGTTTCAGGTCGTTATCCCTGGAATGCAACAACCATTCCCTCCCATATTCTGAGGAGCTGAATGAGATGGTCACTAAAAGCATTAATTCAGGGAAACATGAGTCCTTCCCAGGGATCCCATCAACAATCGAAGCCAGAATCGTGCGATAGTGCACCCTAAACATGATGAGGGTGTCTTCTCCAGGCATTCAGCTTAGATTCCTCGAACCCGAGCAGGCAAGACGAACCACCCGAGGCGATGACCTGTTAACAGTGAGAAGGTTCTTATCACTGTCGTTTCCGGATAAGTCCACCAACCTATCATGGTGGAATGCAACGAGGGGGCTCACACGCCCATTGATTTTAATTCTATTGTCCAGTAGACTCGTCACGCATCAACACACCATTCCCGACATGCAGTTCTAGAGGAGTAAAATAGAAAGGAACATACACATGTTTATAAATAATCAGCAAGTCTGCAGGCTCGTCTGACTACATACGATGAATCATGACAACCCAATGTGTGGAAAACTAGTAAATAGGCACATGCACCTACTTACACTCATCAAACCTGCCAGCAGTCTTGTCTTCTAGTACTGAAGGAAATTCTTCAACCACATTCGGCGAAGTGCAATCAGTAGGCACACGCACCTGCTAGTATTGATCAAGCCTACCAACAATCACATTTGGTATCACCCAGAGAAGTCAATTGGAAATCCCTAATGAAAAACAAGAGGAAGACTCAACTCTGTACCCCCAAACATGAGTACTATTAGAATTCAATGATAGGAAAAACATGACAAGAGAATGAACACACACATAATCCAATCATGGAATGGACGTATATTCCCATTCTGACATCTGAAGTCACCCCGAATATTCTGTCAATGGTGGAAGAGCAGAATCAAATCCCTGCTCATATTCTGGATGCCTACAAGTATATTATAACAGCTTCAGCAGCATCATAGGGAAAGAAAAGAAAATCTATCACTACTAGTGGAGTGACTCGCCAAAATTTTTCTTTGGACAGACACACATCTATGTTCCAGTCCATTAGGGTTGTGGGGCGGACTCCCCCATATCATACTGACAACCAAGACAGGCACATAGACCTGATTTGAGCAGAGATAATCAGCCTAACCTGATCCTTTCTCCAGAGCAGGCACATACACTTGCCCATAATAACAACTTTCTTCAACAAGTGGTTTCCAATGTGAGTAAGAATGCGTCTAAGAAAAATACCAATCCACCACAGTAAAAAGATCAAGGGCCAGTCTATAATAAGGACTTGCTCGATGATGAATTTCTTGATGCACTCAGAAAATTATCTGTTACTACTCATGATTATACTCTCTCAATTCCCAATAGTGGGAACATTATTTCCGAAGGTCTGCAACAGACACTTCCTCATGAAGTCTTGCTTCTTGAAAGTTCGGTCGATCTCGATGTATCATCATCAGATGAGAGTCATGATAACCCTCTGCATGGCCAGAAGACCATGGAGAAAATTTTTTCATCTTTTGTTGTAACCCACCATGGTGGACCTATCCATGATGATGAATTTATCTGCAAAAGTCATCTCCTTAGTAGTAATTTGCAATTTATGGAAATTGATCCAATGTACAATGTAGTGACGAGAAATACCTCTTATCTTGAGGCACTTGAAAATGTGAATCCAGTCATGTCTGATGCATTACGAATAACAGGTGAAAAACTTTCTCAATCCGAAGATAGCCTGGGGTGTATGTCATTCTCCAATCCACCCCTGAGTCATGTATCTTCTAGTTTGATAAGTGAATTATCTACCGATCATGTTGAATTTGATGAATCATCAAAGAAGAACCAACTTTGGTCTATACATGTAGACAAATATTCATCAAATGATTAGGAGGATGTATTGAATATTGGAAAAAAACTGGTGAAAGGTGATGTTCCAGTTATGTTTTTTCCTTTAGATGACTCTTAGTATGACATTTTTATAGATGTTGAAGGAATATTGTATTCAAGATATTCGTCTCGTCTTGTGGAAATTTTTTGACAATTGAAAAATAAAATATTATCTTATGATGAATATGTATATCATGTAAATATAATAGAAGGGTTAAAACACCAAATTGTTTTGGAATCTCTCTCAGTTTCTCGATATCTGAAGGCTGAAAAGCAGTAGAGAGCCCTTCAGCATTCATGCCTTTGCGCACAAAGAATATTGCACCAGTTAACTGGCAATGCCCCATTAGATATTCATATAAGGGGATGTGGTGCCCATGGAGCACTACATTTCACTTTACTCTTCAGTCAGAAAATCCTGCAAAAAATGGTTTCATTCAATGTTATTACCCATGGCCAGCCACTGCTAATTGGCTTTGTTTGTAATCAAGGGATATCTCTAGAACATGCCTCAACTAGTTCTTCCTATAATCAGAAATACCTATAATGAATTGTAGAAATAATTTTGCATCAGGAAAAAGAGAACATCGAACATTCATCTCATTTAGAGCGTTCACATCATCAAGTGAAAGAAGTTTCAGAAATCATCCAACAGTCTTTTGAGCTGGGTTATAAGAGTGTATAAATGTTAATGCATCCAGCAAATTTCCTGACTAAAGTCTGTAAGATCGTGAATGATTTTATGAAGGTATCAGATATAGAAAGTCAAGAACCACCCCAGCTTTCCAAACTGGGGACAATTTTAACCCAACCCTCAGAATCAAGAAATAGAATTCTAGGAGTCGAGCAGGAACTGCAGAAACAGCACAAGTCCACCGAACATGTTACTTTTTCATATCCTCAATCTCTTCCTCAAAGAAAGTCAGACTTCTCTCTATTTGGGGAGAAGCACCAAGTGGAACTAAGAGTCAAATTATCAGGAGATTCCCTCAAAATTATGGTTCATAAAAAATGTTCCTGAGGGATCAAATCGGAAAATGGAAGTGTCTCAACAAGAACATCGAAGAAGAACATATCAACGAAATTCTGAAAAAAGAGATTCATTATGCATCAATTAATGTCATCAATGTCATCGATGCTAATTCCCCAGACGAGGCTCGCTTAGAGCGATTATATGAATACATTCATGCTCAAGAAGTTGCACACACTTACACAAATGAAGAAGGTGTGTGTACAAGAAATAAAAAGATTACCCAGAATTTGGGTATTTATTCAAATAACCAACATCCCCCTCTTCGAAAGGCGTCCAAAAAAGGAGAATCAAAGAATCGAGTTACATAATCTTCCCATATAGAAAGAAAATCACCCTCAATAGAGAAAAGATTCGCAAAACAAGAGGAAGAGATGAAGGAATTGAAGAGGTTGAATGCAGAACTACTTCAATGTAGTCTTCCTCCTAAGCGTGCTGGAGTCAGTCAGCCAAGGGAAATTGTTTCGTCTACTGAGATGGATCAATAGTATAATATTTTACCAGCAGACCCTCAATGGTCTAATCCAATGGGTCATATGCAACAACAACTAGCATTAAAACCATCTGTGGCAGTACCGGTCGCCACACCTATCCAAGCTCCAGTTATTGCACCTACAATGGTCCAAGCTCAACCAGATGTTTCTCAAAAGTTAATGACTACCATTGATTCATTAAAATCGTGGTTGGAAGATATGGAAGGAAATCGTGCACCAGTTCAATCCGAGAATAGAGCTTACCCTGAATGGGTAGATGGAATTCCTCCCCCATCAAAATTTTTCAAGTACCACATTCCCAATCTTTAAGGGTTTGGGAGAGCCAGAGCATCATGTAACACATTTTTTTCATTTTGTGATCCTATGATGGGATCCCCGTTGCAATAAGAAGAAGTTAACCTCAGGTGTTTCTTACAGTCATTACAAGGTCCTTCTTTTGTCTGTTATACAAGATTGCAATCCCGGTCAATTATTGGGTGGGAGGATCTTCATCAACAATTCCTCCTTCAATTCATCTCAATTATGCCAAATACAATAGTTTTTTATCTTAAAAATTCTAATAAAAGGGAGAATGAAAGGGTATCAAATTACATTGCTAATTGGAAGGGATCACTATTGGAAATCTCACCTTTCCCAACACTTCTATACCAACGGTATGTAAAAACCCATTGGTATAGGTCCCCTTTTCCAATGGTTTGGCCAAACCATTGGGAAAGCCCACTTTGAACTCACTTTTCCCAATGGTTTGCCAAAAACGTTGGGAGTTGGTATGGATTTCACAATGGTTTGGCCAAACCGTTGGGAAAAGTCCCCCATCAACCAACGTCCAGTCCAGAATTAAATGAAAAAGGATGACCTATACCAACGATTTTGACAACCATTGGTATAGGTCCATTAATTTTATATCCAATATTGATACTGAGAACATTATATAAATTAAAATTTAAAATAATAATGATAATATATAAATTTATTGATGAAATTATTTTAAAAAACTTATTTTAAGTTAGTAGATAGGTTGATGAAAGATAATCTAGAGGTCCAGGGATCATGTCCCACCAATTTTTTTAAAATACATATACCAACGATTTTATGGAACCGTTGTTATAGATTTTCATATTACATATACCAATGGTTTTCCAAACCGTTGGTATTGGTCTATACCAACGATTTTCCCAAAACCCTTGGAATAGATCTATACCAACGATTTTCCCAAAACCGTTGGTATAGACCTATCCCAACGGCTTACCCACAGTTCTCCAAACTATTGGTATAGGCTATACCAATGGTTTGGAGGCCTATACCAACAGTTTCAAACCATTGGTATAAGGTATTTTTCCTGTAGTGGATTAACATATTTTCTGGGTTTAGTACTACCTCAAGAAGAGTTGTTTCCAATTTCTGTGCAAATCTGCGTGATGAATTACGCACGCCGTTGATCCCTGTAAAATACACAAGAGGGTTTCAAGATATTACATCAATTACTCAACAAATTGGATACTATCTTATAAATACTAATGATAAATATCATGTAATTCCATCTCATTCAGGTAGGAGAATGGGTAATGCAGAACTGCTATAGTTATGCTTAAACAAGCACTTGTACCTTCTTCTTCTTCAAGGCATCAACTTCTTGAAGGTCTCCACAACCTGAGCATCAACAACTGAGTCCATTTCATCTAGATAATCAAAGAGATCAATGAAAAAACAATTTGTGGATTTAAAGAGAAAAGTTAACTCCTTCTGAAATGAACAAGTTCCTGGTTAATTCATTTCGGATCTGGAAAATAATTTGGTTCAATTTACAAGGATCAAGAGGCTGAACAAAGAAGGAGAATAAGACTGTCTCAATTATTACCCATTTCATCAGATTTTGGGTCATCCCATTCAGTAGTGTTTTGACTTCAAATACCTCCTGTGAAAAATGGTGAACTCGTGAAAAGTCATGTTCAAAGGTTTTTCAGCTCTGGTAGCATGTGTAACTGCTACAAATCCAAAGGAATAAGGTGAGTGGAAAGAAGTCAAGAAAACAAAATGCGCAAAAATATGATTATTGGATAGTTAGAAAAATGATAAACTGAACTCATGGCATACTAAAAAATCAATTGAAGAAACCAATTGTGTCTTCTATTATGTATGCCATAGAAAAACCATCTTCATCTAAGGGAAAATCCTCAAATAAACGGCCTAATTCAATGAAAGAAGAGAAATCAGAAGAAGATGAGATCAAATCAAAGCCCAAATTTTCATTGACTCTGGAATATTTTATGCCATCTACATCAAATCCATGGGCACCGCCCCACCAAATGGAACATCCAAGATTTCCTAATCAGGGAGAGTCTTCATCGGATGATGATTTTATCTTTGGTTTTGTTAATATGATTCATTTAACAGATATTTATGCTTGTTGTAGTTTTGATTTTGATGATCTTGAATTCCCTGTATCAAACATAAGAATTAGAGGGAGTTCCAGAGGTCTGGGATATAGAGGAAGACATGGATATCCTAGAAGCCACTATTCCAATTATACCCCTGCTAGAAATTTGTATGTAGCAGAAACTCATGGCAGAGCCCTTCAACGGGCTTAACTAGAACAAGAAAATTCTTCCACCAAGAGAAGATTCAGTCCTGGTACAGTTAATCTGGTGGATCGGTTAGAGGTTCCACCTTCATCTTCTTAGCAAGAAAATAGACATATTCAGTCTATTCTTCCTTAGATAGGAGTATTGCCAACACCTACCCCGATAAAAAATGCGACTACTTATTAAGCATCAACTTCTAAGGTATATGCCAAACCACATGTTCTTGTTGCGAAACATAGACCTTTGGATCAAAATTATGATGTATCGATACAATTGGCCCAAGTATCGGTCATGTAATCGATTTTTTATGCCTTAAATTTAACAAAGGATCTTCGGGAGGCACTCATTGAGGCTTTGTCATGTCCTTTGGAATTTGAAACCAAAATTACTGCAACTGAAGACTGCCATGTAGAGAATAATCCTGCATAATTCCATGCAGTAATCTCTTTCACAGATGAGGATGAAGATGATGTTCTGCATGGAAATATTAGACATTCATATTTATCTAGAAAGTTAAATGGTGTAGACTTCCAAAGAGCATTCATTGATAATGGTTAAAGAGTCAACCTCATTCCCATTCATACACTTCGTTGATCGGACCCCACATAATCTAATTTATCTCCTTATACTTTGATGTTACAGGGATATGATAAAATTGAACAAGAACCATTGGGTGAGATTACACTCAGAAATCAGTTTAGAGATCTAGTATCCAATTCAGATTTCATGGTTTTTGATCATGATACAACCTTCAACATTTTCAGGGAAGACCCTGGTTACATCAATATGTGGATATCCCTTCATCATACCATCAATGTCTCAAATATTGTTTTGATGGTCAAATTTGAACATTGTATTGTGATAGAGCCCCATTTAAAGCATGTGAATCTCAATATAATGAGGCACAATTCAATCACATGAAGGGTAAGGAGAAATCCCTAGAAAGGGATGTTACCAAGGAATATTCACCATTTGGTTTGGAATAGAATCCTGTAAATCCATTTACACATGTGAGTGCAGATTATGTGTTGCCTATCAGTCAAATAGGCAACATATAACCAAATAAAAATACTCTTATGGAAAACACCATAATGTCAATTATGGCAATTAAGCTAGACAATAAGGGAGAAATTTGTGATTCACCAAGAAATTATGAAAGCTCAAACGGGGATGTCTTCATTTCATCTTCTGAAATCCAGCAAGTCTATACTTCGCCAACCAGGTCAGAATAAGTTATAGCATTTTCAGAGGTGAACGATGATGTCAATTATAAATCCATCATCTCCTCTTTATTCCCCAAGGAATACCCTTCATCATCAATTGGGTAGGAAATGGAAGCTTCTTCTTCATGATGTTCAAATTTTAACATCTCTTCTGATCATAGAAATTATACATCATCATATACTATGCTAGTAAAAACCAATGTAATAACACATTTTGAATAAGAAGAGGAAGATCTCAGGGATGCTCCTCCATCATTTTAAAGGGGTATGTCTACCACCATGGATGAACTCAGAGAAATATATCTGTGTACAAAAGAAGATCCACTCCCCAAATTAATTATTGTGGCCATGACTCTTGAAGAGAAAGAAATTTATATTTCATTTTCAAAGAAAAATCGATATATATTTGTTTGGAACTATACAGCGATGTCAGGGCTTGATCCTGATGTTGCTACTCAGCGTTTGGGTTTTCCAGAAGAACATCAAGGATTTATGCAAGTCGTAAGAGGAACACAACCAGCCTATGCTTTCAAAATTTAAGCTGAAGTGGATAAGCTTATGAAAGATAACTTCGTCAAAAATGTTCAATTTCCCAAGTGTTTGGATAATATTTTCCCTATGAAAAGGAATAAATGGAAAATTAGTGATTTCATTGATTTCGGAGATCTTAATCGGTATTATCCTAATGGTGATTTTCCAGTTCTGATTACATAACTCTTGATTGATGCAACAGCTATCTATAAAGCACTTTCCTTCATGGATGGATATTCTGGATATAATCAAATATGAATGGCCCTAGAAGTTGAAGAATCTAGAGCTTTCAGAGACCCTCAGGGTGTGTTTTTCTATTAGGTAATGCCCTTTGTCCTGAAAAATTCAGGCACAACATATCTCCGTCCCATGCACAGTATCTTCAAACCCTTTTTAGGGAAATTTGTCGAATGTTATGTGGAAGATTTGGTGGTTAAATCCAGACAAAGTTCTATTCACATGTATGATTTGGAAGTTATATTCCATAAACATTGAAAAAATAATTTGAAGATAAACCCCTTGAAATTTGCTTTTTGGGTAACCTCAAGAAAATTTCTCGGCTTTGTTGTATGCCGTCGTGGTATCAAAGTCAATCTTGAGAAGAAAATGTCAATCCTTTGTATTTAACATCCATGGAATTTGAAATAATTGGGAAGACTACAAGGACACGTATCCTATATTTGGAATTTCATCGCCAATTTGGAAGGTAAAAGTTTACCCTTCACCAAATTGATGAATAAGGGAGTTACTTACCAGTGGACTAAAGAATGTCAAGATGCATTTGATATTCTCATGAAATATCTCTTGAGTCCACCGGTGTTAATGCCACCAGTTGAAAGAATACCATTTATCCTCAATGTGACAAATTTAGAGAGATCATTCGGTGCCTTTATTTCTCAGAAAAATGTTGTTGGGAATGAAAACAACCTCTAATCTCTCAGTTGGACTATGCTTTAAGCAGATACCTGATATTAAAATATTTAGAAGTACTGCCTATCATTTATCTTTGCAGTTCTGATGTTGATACACTACCTACAACATCAGGAAGTCCAATTGGTATCTCGCAATAACCTTCTCAAATTCATCCTTAGTCGTCTGATGCTTACAGGAAGTCTGGCAAGGTGGGAAGTTTTTCTGCAGCAATTTGATATTCAATATGTGTCTCAAAAGGAAATAAAGGGCCAATCTCTTACTTATTTCCTTGCTAAACATCCTTCAGTAGAGGACACATCTTCAGATATTGAACTTCCTAAAGAGGATGTATTTTCTATTAAAGATATTCATCAAACATGGGAAATGTACTTTGATGGTGCTTCCAGAAGTCCAACAGGGAAGGAAATTGAAGATCCTAAATTCAACATTGTTGGGTTTGAAAATGTACTTATTTACCTAGAAAATGTAGTTCTACTTTACACCTTCTCATTTTTGGGAGGCGGTACAAATAATGAAGCAGAATAAAAAGCTCTTATAGCAAGATTGGAGTTGTCTCTTCAAGAAAATGTGAATCACTTAAAGGTAAAAGGTGATTCAGACCTGGTAATCGAAAAAGTCAATGTGGATTATGAAATCATAAAAGAAGAACTAATCCATTTGTATGATTAAGTCAGAGAGTTAATGGAATAATTTCTTTTGCAATTAACATTTTCTTATGTCCTGAGATCAGAAAATGCCCAAGCTGCTGCACTGGTTAATATAGCAACAGTTCTGGCATATCCAAATCGGGACGAGACACGAATCAATATTTCCCACCGCCATACAATTTCATGTTATATTCAAATTAGAAAAGAGGAAATCAATGAAATTAGTCCCATTCCTAAACCATATGGTCATACTACCAGATGGATGACACCTATCTGGGAATGCCTTCAAAATGGAACACCTCCACTTGATATAGCCATGAAAAAACAAATCTCGTGTTGTGTGGTCAATTTTACTCCTTATGATAGCACAAATCACCTAGAGAATATTATCTACAAAAGATTTTTTGGTGTAATTGTCTTCAAATGCATTTATGGGGAAGAGATCATGGTTGTCATGAAATAAGTGCATGCAGGAATCTGTGGTGCCCATCAGTTTGGACACATACTATCTAATCAAATTTGAAGGCTTGGATATTTTTGGCCTTTAATGTCACAAGATTGTGTTGATTTCAGAAAAAGTTTCATTCCTTCCAAGGACATGACAACTTCATTCATCAACCCCTAGAGTTTCTTCATACAACTAAATAATCATTTCCATTTTCCACCTGGGGAATAGTCATAGTGGGACATTATCCTTCTGCTACAACCAGGAAGTTTAAGTACATTCATACTACTACTGACTTCTTTTACAAATGGGAAGAGGCAATACCCATCAAAGAAGTTAGTTCTAAAAGCATTGTTAGCTTCATAAATTCTAACATAATTACCATATTTGGTTTCCCTCATTACATATTGATGTACAATGGAAACAACTTATGCTCATCCGAGGTGAGGAAGTTGTATCAAAAATAAAACATCAAATCCAATCCTTCATATCGGTATCATGCAGCAGCCAATGGCTAGATAGAATCTTTCAACAAGACTCTTTCAAAAATACTGCAAAAGATAGTGGATAATGATAATAAATCATGTCATGATAAACTCTTTCATTCTTTATGGGCATATTGGAGCACCACTCGCACTGCAACGTGGAAAACTCCATATTAATTGGTATATGGAACGGAAGCAGTCTTGACCATTGAGGTTCAATCACCCTCAATCAAGGTATCCATTTGTGATCAGTCATCTACAGATGAACAATATCATAAGAGATTGAATGAATTGGAATAATTAGATGAGAAATTATTGTGCACCTTGCAGCACTTAGAAGTCTATCAGAATCAAATTGTACGTGCATTCAACAAAAATGTTCATCTTCGTTCATTAATTCAGGGAGAATTTTTATTGGTTATCAGAACTCCAATGACACCAAGAAAGAAACCTCCTAAGCTTGAGCCAAAGTGGTAAGGACCTTATTCAATACATAAGGTATACTATTATTGAGCGTATTCTTTAATCTCAATGGATGGCTAACTCATCACGACTCCAACCAATTCAAGATTTCTGAAGAATTATTTTGTATAAATAAAAATACATCTAATCTTCCATTTATATGACCTTAATCTATTTTCACTTACATCTAACAAGATGTTAAACGGTAATGTCCTAGATACATGACGCTAAACTACACAAAATTCCCTTATGTCCAGCAAGACATTAAATTGCATAATCTCTGGTCCATTCATATGACCTTAAACTGTTCTCACCATCATCCAACATGATGTTAAACTATGAAAAAGTCCCCAATTTGTCCAACATGAAGTTAAATTGTGCCCTATTTTGTCCTCACTACATGAAATTAAACTGCATAGTCCCCTTTTTGTCCAACATGACGTTAAACTATATTTTCCCCATCATCCTAGCTACATGACGCTAAACTGTGCATCACCATTATTGTCCTATATGACGATAAACATTATCCCTATATTTGTTCTACATGACGTTAAACTGTACTTCTCATTCGTCCGACATGAAGTAAAACTGACAAAGTACCTTAAATATGCCCTAAAAGACATTAAACTATATTTTTTCCCCACTACATGACACTAAACCCTACAACAACAATAGTCCTCACTGCATGACATTAAACTGCATAGTCCCTTCAAATGTCCTACATGACAATAAATTTTGCATCATTAATGTTGTTTCTACCTCTTGTTTCTCACACTGAGTATGAATCATGTGAGCTTAGAGTAAACTTCATCCATAACACCCTCTATGGGCCGCTAACCATGTATATGCCCCGACATCATTTTTAGGTTTTTGTCCTCAAGAACAACTTAATCACCAATTCATTCTTTAATTGAACTATTGTAACTTTGATCCTTTCCTTCTAGGCTGGGTACGTAGGAAAACTCCTGAGGTTCATGCCCAAAATCAATATCATCACATCAGTTCACCTCCATCTCATATGATGTTGATCTGTGATGCAGCCCCAGAACCAATACTTTTTACATTTGTTCACCATCGTCCTTTCTATACGATGTTAAAATATTCGCACTTTTTTTCCTATATGAAAATGATCTCCAACATTATTTTTCACTCTCACCAGAGAGGGAATAATTATTTACATTTATCTCAGATCATGTTATACTCCAAATACTATGTGCATACACGGAAATGCCTGAACCTTTTATCTTGGGTCAAACCAACATTGTAATAAATTCCCCTATTCAACCTTCATATGTACGTAACAAATCTGTGCAGAGGGTACTTCAAGAACATCATGCAGCAAGATTCCCATTCTTATGGGATATGTAGGAACATTCTAGAATCCCTCGAATTTAGCCTTAAGTCATTGGGCCAAACCCCCAATTTCCACTTTCAGTCCCTTGGCTGAAAAGTCCCTGTGCAAACACACACAGTATATTCATTATTATGGTTCGTCCTCTATGACCCTAAACTATGATTTCCTATACTCTCGTCCCACATGATGTTAAACTATATTTCAAGAACTATGTAAGGAATTATTCCTATCGTTATGGTATACGTAGTGAAGTCCATCATTTCAATTCAGGACCCAGCCACAACATGATTATTGTTCGTATTTGTCTGTGTATCTCTACATGCATTGAAAAAATTCCCATTTTAATGCTTTATACTCCTAACCATAATTACTTACAAATCACCATAACCCTTTTAATGACTTCCGGTCCCAAAATGCTTTACTATTGAGAGTTCTTTTTCCTGACTATGCAACACATTCCCTTAGGCGGCCTTGAATAAATAGTCTACATAACAGACTTGTGAGCCAAAAGATACTATTAATTTACTATGAATCCAATTCCCTTAGGTGGCCCTTCATATTTCAACCCCAAAACGGGGTTTTCAAATAATGGTAACATCATTCATGGGAGGAAAACCTTTTTTTTCTTAGTTTTTATAATGATAATACATAGAGATCTGCAAAAAAATATCCATTCTTAAGATATTTTTCCCATACTCTTTTTCATGAACTAAAGTATTCAAGTCTATGGTTTATAGTTCCCTTCCCTATGTTTGGGTCCGACCATCATAGGAGTGACATTCATCAAGTTCAAAGAAAATATTGTTTGGAAGTATTTTCTCCTTATTCGACTACCTCTCTTCATACAACATATTCTATACTTTGGAAAATTTGAATCCCCATAAACTTCCACTATCTTTTTATCAGTAGATAAGTAAATTTATGAGAGTTATTTTTCCCGAAAATGTAGCATGTGCCCTTAGGTAGGCATACATATGTAGTCTTGATAACGGACCTATCTTCCAAAAGATGCTATTATTTGACTATGCAGCCAATTCCCTTAGGTGGCCCTACATAAGTCAACCCCATAACGGGTTTTTTAAATAGTGGTAACATCATTCATGGGAACAACCTCTTCTAATTCACTTTATCCATTTTTCATATCAGTCCTCAGATTCAAAATTTCTAAGTCATTGTTTTCATGTTATCCCTCATACTTTAACATGGTAATATGTTTTCATATAAATTATCAAGAAAATGAGTCAATGTTAACCCATTCAGTAAATGCAATTTTTGACATTAAACATTATCCTTTTTATGCCTGACGTGCATGACTTTAAACTGCCCACAAAAAAATTACAAGGGAACTCTGAACAAAAATCATGTCCTTGCTCATTAAACATACATTTCGTATGATTTAGGTAATATTTAAAAATTAAATGATTCAAATTTTTTAGGGTTATTTATAATAATACTAGAAAAAATTAAACTATGATTTCTAGGCCCATTAGCTTAGGTAAAAATTTAATATAGGTAGAAAAAGAATGCATGCACAAATGGTTGAAGATAAAAGTGTTTTTAATTTGATGCACAAGAGTTAGAATGACATCCATAGACTGGAGTCGCTTCACTTTTTCAAGAATTACAAGAGGATTTTAACATAACTCTTCATTTAATTCATGACATCTCGAGCTTCATCATTAGCCCCCTAGAATTCATTCATTCAACGAGATACAATAAGAGATGTAGTGATACCAACTCTTCTTGGAACAATTGTAAAAGAATATTCTTGAGTGCGGTTTGAGAAGCTATTCTTACTGATCAAACAGTGACTCTGTTTCTGTCCAAACAGACATGGAAGATGGATACATGGATTTGAGAATGAATAATTGTAAGTAAAGAGCCAATTGGAGAGAGTACTCTTTTCTGATATTGTTTCTAATGTCATGATAGTCTTCTCTCCATCAACTGACAACAGAAAAAATAGGAGCCCATGGTTTTCCATTTTCATATCTACAAGGGAATAGAACGGAGGAAAAATTAGATAGTTCACACCATTGTTGCTACTCTTAAGAAACATCATAAACAAAATAGAGGAATAGCAGTGTGGTTGCATCTCGGGAAGATAATTCATTGCATCTGGAACGTTGAATCCTTGCAGATGACCTGTCCATAAAGAGACAAGTAGATTCTAAGTGGAAATTTAAAATGATACTTCTTCAATTACTTGGACAAATTTGGAAGAGTTCTGTCGCAGATATCATAGTAATCATGGCCTACAACATTCATCATATCATCAATTCACTTGATAGATAGTTCATCATCCATTCCGATTCTTCTAGGAGCCATTCAATCTGCACAAAGGTCGAATAATTAACTATTAAGTAAGATGATTTTTCATAAAATTTGTGAATAAATTCGAAAAAATGGAAAATGAATTAAGGCGTGCAATTCCATTTTTGGTGCGTAGGTGTAACTGTGTCATGCATGTATTTGGCGTGTAGGTATCACAACAAAAATCCAAATACCGCTACAGCAGTGCGACACAACAAATCGGTGGAAAATAGGACACTTGCGTGATGAAGGCAACTTGCACGACGAGTGCTCAGAACTGTTCATATTCGGTGCATTGCGAGGGAAATGAAAACCTATATATAGGCAATGTCGCACCCCTTCGCTCTGAAGCCTATGCATCTCACCCTAGTGCGCCATCATTTGTGAACTCAACACTTGTGCTCTGTAATTTGCACGCTTAATAGTTGTTTGCCGCATGTTCCTTGGTTTATTCTTTACCTCAGAGTCAGATCCTCATTTCTTATGGATCCAACTCTGAGGGGGGACATTTCTTGAAGCTGCATTCCATCACAAAGTCTAATGACCAAAAATGGGAAAAACCATAGTCCAAATTCATTCATCGTTTTAAGAAACATCAAAAATCAACAGACACATGAAGATGGATTTCTTCCCACATGGGTCACGCAAGTTTTATCATGGGCGTACAATCATACTTGCACACCACATAGTGGTCATGTCGGTGACTTGTGAACCCTCTTTTATTTTCGCCAAAGGTCTTCGCTGGCCTATAAATAACCCTTGTGGGCCCCCCATTTCAGAATGGAAAAATTATAAAATTTATATTCGAGATCGTGACGCCCTAGTCTCTTCTGAATGTCTTCAGAACACTTATAAAGTAATTTCTTACCTATAATGGAAGCTCTAATCCATGGAAAAGTTCCTAAGTGTCGAAACTCATCAACACTTGGGCACCTAAGTGGCCATCCCTAAAGGGAAATGGCCAAACTTGTGCGCCGACTTATCCATTCAATAAAAAATGTGCACCACTCTATTGGAAGCCTTTAGGGATAATACTAAGGGCTTGAGCCAAGTCTCACCCAAGTAATAACCTAATGGTTGACCGTCACGCAAGTACCCTTGTGTAGCATAAGTATTCATGCGTGACTAGGACTTGTGCACCCACGCAGGACTTGCGTGCCTCTCTCTTTTTGGGTGCCCCTCCTGCCTATTCACTTGCTTTCTTCATGTCCACCTCTCCTCTTTAAAATTTAGCCTTCAAAACCATCTTCAAAGCCATTTATGGGATGGTTCATTTGTTGGCTTACTTATCTGAAAGGAATTCTATGGAAAATTTTCAAAACCTAGTGATTTACATATCTTTATGTCACTAAGGTTAGATATTTCATTAATTCATCCTTATCCATTAAAGATGAGATGATATTTAATCTGGACCTCCTTTTCAAGAGTAAGTCACAATATAAAAATCCCAAATTTGGGCATCCTCTTTAGGAGTAAGCCCCAAGTCCCCTATCCTGGGCATCCTTTTAAAGAGTAAGACCCAGTCTTCATGTCCCCTAACTTGGGCCTCCTTTTTAGGAGTATGCCCCAGTCTTCAAGTTCCCTTAATTTAAGGCATCCTCCTCAGGAGTAAGCCCCCATCATAATTCTTTTAATATGGTAATCGTCCTTAGTAATATGCCCCAAGATCCAAATTTCCAAATTTCCTTAACCTAGGCTTCCTTTTTAGGAGTGATCCCCAGTCATAATTTCCTTTAACCTGGGAATCTTCTTTAAGAGTAATCCCCTGTCATAATTTCTCTTTTCCAGTCTTAAATTACTTTTGATTTGGGCTTCCTTCTACGGAGTAAAACCCAGTCATAACTCCTCTCTAATTTGGGAATCCTTCTCAGGATTAATTCCTATGTTAAGAATCCAAATCTTCAAAAAGAAAATATACCTTTATGGACCATTTCCCCAGGTTTCTTCCCTAATGTAAATCCTAATCATCATCTATCTGGGTAGTCATACATACATATGTCCCACATCATTTCTTATAATTGAATCCTTCATGGCACAATTGTCTGGTTTTACCAATACCTCTTTTTTCTCACACTGAGCATGAATCACATGAGGTTAGAGTGTAAAAGTAAGTATGACATATTTCTTTGAGACATCAATCATGCATAATACTCATATTTTATTATTCAAACTATGTGGGTTCTGATTCCTTTTCTAAAAAAAGGATTTGTAGGTAGCCCATCTGTGGGTACGATCCCAACTCTGAAATAATTTATGTCCTTCTAAAGGAAAATAAACATCAAGTGACCCTCTGAGTGTCTTTAAAACTAATATGGTTTTCATAATGACCAAGATATTTCTATATAATGTGTAGAATGATACCATTGACTAATATTCTGTAACAAATTAAGATGACTCTCTGTCTATGAAGAACCTTGAATACATATAAAATACTCTCTAAATATCATTCGTACTAATTATCGATTGTTATATTTAAAGAAAAGATGATTTTCATACTTGGTAATTTAATAAGGATTCACGAACAAAACATAAATCTATAAATAGAGTCCTAGAGTAGACAATAATTCCCCACAAAAAGATGTGATGAGTGTAGACCCCGAAAAACGCGTCCCCAAAATTTTCCAAATGCTTCCATACATGATCCATGATTGTAGTCCATTTCGCAAGCTTCGATTTGGTAGGTTGTAGGGCCCAAACGGAGTTACGGATTAGGAGTTATGGACGTTTGAAGTTGGGCTGGAAATCTGGTTCGCGAAGCCCATCCGCGAAGCCCCCCTCCGTGATCGCGGAGCGCCGCCGCGAAGCAATGAGGCGAGAGGCTCCGCGAACCCGTTTGACGTTTGCGATGCTCCGCGAAGACCCCTCGCGAAGCACTAATGCGAAGCACCGATGCGAAGCACCCGTGCAGCGCGATCCCGCGAAGCCCCGCCGCGAAGCGCCCCGACCATCGCGGCCTCGCGAAGCTCCAGAGGCGGTGATGCTCCGCGAATGCATTTGACGTTCGCGAGCCGCCGCGAAGCACCAGGGGCGATGATGCTCCGCGAACGCATTTGACGTTCGCAAGCGCGCTGCGAAGCTCCTGAGGCGGCGCGGAAGTTTTGCTTCGCGGCGCCCCTTGCCTATAAATACCCAGCTCACCCCCCTTCTCCCGGAGGGCCAAGGACGGCCATGGCCACTTCGCCCCTTGGGCGGCCGAGCGGAGCTCCGCATTGCGGCTCCGCGAAGCCATGCTCCGCGAGCAGCTTCCTTCACGTTGCTGCTCCGCGAGCCGAGACTCCAGGAGTCCATGCTTCGCGAGCCTTGCTCCGCGATGCTGCTCCGCGAGACCAAGCTCCGCGAGAGCCCTTTGCTCCGCGAGCCCTTGCTCCGCGATGTTGCTCCGCGAGACCAAGATCCGCGATGCTGCTCCGCGAGACCAAGCTCCGCGAGACCCCTTTGCTCCGCGAGAGACCATTGCTCCGAGAGGCCATGCTTCACGCGAACTTTTCGGGCCCGGTCCCATCGCTACCGTCATAGACCCCCATGAAAAATGGAGAGTCGCACCGCGAACTTTTCGGGCCGGGATGCCGGGATTTTCCATTGCGCCCTTATGCGCTCCCACCTTCCACCTATGGAATACCATGATTAGAGATACTCCTCCACACACCATGAAATACCTTGAGTTGACATAACCTCTTGGTTTCATTCCATGTCGTGAGTCGAGATTCTCATCATCAATTCCCCGAGTACCTCGAGTCGAACCATCCCTCAGGCAACTCCTCCAAACCCGATCACTTGGATCCTATGCCAGGTTCAACCAGAAAGGGCCGCCCTTGCGTAAGACCCAAAACCAAACATTTCTAGGCACCTACTGCCTAATAGTCCTTTCTACATGACTCTAAACTGTAGTACACCCTATCTAACAAATGATAGGATGCCTCTTGCCCTATACGAGAGATGCCTTATGCTCCTAGCATGAGATGCCAATAGTCCTACCTACATGACTCTAAACTGTAGTAATCCTTATGTTCCAAACATAGGATGCCTCTTCCATTAAACGAGAGATGCCTTGTGCGCCAAGCATAAGATGCCTAATGCCATGATCACAGTGGTGTAACATCAAGAGCGTTGGAATCCATTCAAACATTCCATCACTCCACCTCACGCTTTGCGTGTCCTTCGTTTGGATCGTCATTCACTTCCAAGTCTGGAGGGACCCCCTAACAGTATGGATGCTCGACCTATGGTCCGCCTGCTGTCCTGGGCCAATGCCCCGGAAGACTGATCACGTCTGGAGGGACCCCCTAACAGTATGGATGCTCGACCTATGGTCCGCCTGCTGTCCCGGGACAACGTCCCGAAGGATCGATCGACAACACTTGTGACATGGTCCCGTGTTTCGAACATGGTCAATGGTCGACCCTCATTTGTTGTCCTCATTTCTGGCTAAAGTGATATGGATGCCGCGTTGCGAACATGGTCAGCAGTAATCCTCCATCACCACGCCAATCTCACGACGTTCTGAATATTGGGCATGTGATTCACACTTTTCAACTCCCTTTGTTGGGACAGATTCCAACGCCCTTGGCGTTATCCCGCTTGTGCACTTGCGCATAGGCACATACCTCAACCCACTAGTGAGTTGAGATGCCCTCATGACCAGACATGAGGAAGACATTACGGGCGGCTTCCTAGCGTAAGCCCCATTCACCAGTGCTGATCCTCAGCGGCACTCGGGCCGCTTCCTAGCGTAAGCCCCATTCACCAGTGGCGCTCCTTAGCGGCACCCGGGCAGCTTCCTAGCGTAAGCCCCATTCACCAGTGCTGCTCCTTAGCGGCACCCAGGCAGCTTCCTAGCGTAAGCCCCATTCACCAATGCTTCTCCTTAGCGGCACCCGGGCAGCTTCCTAGCGTAAGCCCCATTCACCAGTGCTTCTCCTTAGCGGCACACCCGGGCAGCTTCCTAGTGTAAGCCCCATTCACCAGTGCCACTCCTTAGTGGCACCCGGGAAGCTTCTTGGCGTAAGCCCCATTCACCAGTGCTGCTCCTCAGCGGCACCCGGGCAGCTTCCTAGCGTAAGCCCCATTCACCATTGCCACTCCTTAGTGGCACCCGGGCAGCTTCCTAGCGTAAGCCCCATTCACCAGTGCCACTCCTCAGCGGCACCCGGGAAGCTTCCTAGCGTAAGCCCCATTCACCATTGCCACTCCATAGTGGCACCCGGGCATCTTCCTAGCGTAAACCCCATTCACCAGTGCCACTCCTTAGTGGCACCCGGGCAGCTTCCTAGCGTAAGCCCCATTCACCAGTGCCACTCCTTTTCAGCGGTAAGCCGTTGACATCCTCATCCAGCGGTAAGCCGTTGTGACCCAATCCAGCGGTAAGCCGTTGTGATCCTATGCAGCGGTAAGCCGTTGACATCCCCATCCAGCGGTAAGCCATTGTGATCCTATGCAGCGGTAAGCCGTTGACATCCCCATCCAGCGGTATGCCGTTGTGATCCTATGCAGCGGTAAGCCGTTGACATCCCCATCCAGCGGTAAGCCGTTGTGACCCAATCCAGCGGCAAGCCGTTGTGACCCAATCCAGCGGTAAGCCGTTGTGACCCAATTTAGCGGTAAGCCGTTCTGGGCCTCCATCCTGGAGTAAGTCCCAACACCATGGGCCGCTCAACACGTAAGCCCCTCTTCTCTTCTCACGGACGCACCCTTCGCGACGTGATCGTCAGGTCCTTGCAACCTCTTGTTTCTCACACCGAGCATGACTCACGTGGGCTTAGAGTGAGCACCGACCCTGAAAAACCCCATTTGAACTACGAGGTCTTTGATCCATGTCAAGGCATGGTACGTAGGAAGACTCTACGAGGTTCAAGCCCACCCGACTTTCACGTCGGGTTTCACCCCCGTCCAGCACGACGTTAAACTGCACCTCGGTCCAGTGGTAAGCCATTGCGACCCACCATTTGAACTACGAGGTCTTTGATCCATGTCAAGGCATGGTACGTAGGAAGCCTCCACGAGGTTCAAGCCCACCATTAGTGGACCAATGTCTACTCCCCATTTGAACTACGAGGTCTTTGATCCATGTCAAGGCATGGTACGTAGGAAGCCTCTACGAGGTTCAAGCCCACCCGTCTTTCACGTCGGGTTTCACCCCCGTCCAGCATGACGTTAAACTACATTCTGGTCCAGTGGTAAGCCATTGCGACCCAACCCACCTAAACTACGAGGTCTTTGATCCATGTCAAGGCATGGTACGTAGGACGCCTTTATGAGGTTCAAGCCCACCAATAGTGGACCAAGGTCTACTTTCACGTCGGTTTACCGGCGAAACCCACCTGAACTACGAGGTCTTTGATCCATACCAAGGCATGGTACGTAGGACGCCTTTATGAGGTTCAAGCCCACCAATAGTGGACCAAGGTCTTCTTTCACGTCGGTTCACCGACACACCCACCCGTCGCTCATTCACGTCGGGTCCCATTCCAGTCCAGCGGTAAGCCGTTGTGACCACTTGAACTACGAGGTCTTTGATCTGTGTCAAGGCATGGTACGTAGGAAGCCTCCACGAGGATCAAGCCCACCCGTCGTTTATTCACGTCAGGGTTCACTTTCGTCCCGCATGACGTTAAACTGTATTCTCCGAACTACGAGGTCTTTGATCCGTGTCAAGACATGGTACGTAGGAAGCCTTTATGAGGTTCAAGCCCACCACCCATTGGACCAAGGTCCACTTTCACGTCGGCTCACCGACACACCCACCCGTCATTTCACGTCGGGTCCCATCCTGGTCCAGTGGTAAGCCATTGCGATCATCACCCATTTGAACTACGTGGACTTTGATCCGTGTTAAGGCATGGTACGTAGGAAGCCTCCACGAGGTTCAAGCCCACCCATCACCCAATTCACGTCGGTTTACCGGCACCATCCCGAACTACGCGGACTTTGATTCCCTGCCACAGGGATACGTAGGAAGCCTCCTCAAGGCTCAAGCCCAACTTCACTGTCGCCCCTGGGATGGTCCAATTTCATCCTCCTCCACTTCACTCATCCATCCATCACCCATCCTGATTCTCACCCGGGCCGCCACATCCCGGTGGAATCATGCCATCCACCACCTCGCTGCTCCTAGCAGTGCATGGGCCGCTTTCCATGCGTAAGCCCCATCATATCTCTGGGTCGTTGTCCTCTGTGTACACCCCGATTCATCACCCTTTTCCCCTCTAGGGAGTGCACCACCTCGGATCCGTCCTTATTGGGCATTATGATCCATCGCCTTGGTAAACCTTCCAGGTGTTCCCTCATAGGGATATACCAATCTGGTCCGTCTCTGTGGGACGTTCTGACCACCCTCATTCCGTCTCCGCAAGACGTTAAACTCGGGGCCTACCTCGTGATAAACATGAGATGCCTGAGGAAAATCTCGGATGGAACGCCTTTGGTGTAACCGTCTCTGCTAGACGTTAATATTGCAACATACCCTGTGCTAAACACATGAAGCTGAGGAAAACCTCAGATGTACGCCTCGGGTTCTGCACCCTTGAGATGCCCTCTTATGAGGAAGAATATAGGTTCCCCAATGTCCACGCACCCAGAGATGCCCCGACATTCCTGATGTTTCCATTTACTCCGACCGAAGGTCGCTACCATGTCAAGACCCTACGGAAAGTCTTGACAGAAGTAGTGTAATTAACCGGCATCCATGACGATATGGCACCGGGAAGAGTTTCACGAACGACATATTAAATCTATAAGGGAGACCAGGACTAGGTGATGAGTTCTGAGGAGGAATCCACAGGAGGAAGAACCGACATCCCATCATCCCGTTTCGATCAAGGAGCAGACGTCCCTGAATAAGGAGCGAATGCCGCCCGCCTTTGGAAAGCGGGAATATGGGGCAACACAGCCGCGCGTCCTCACAGACGGATGCGCACGCCCCGGCGAAAGCGTCGGAAACAATGAGTCTGACCTCCCATTCTCTCGACCAAAAAAAATTATTAAGCCTCATCGGTTCACAACTAATGAGGACCTACATTAGGAATGTTGGTCAAAATGGATAGAGAATCATTGGATGTTTCCGGTTCTACGAACAAACTCATTAGAAACCTCTTGGAATGTTTGAACCTTAAGTCAATGATCTCATTCCCATTTCTATAGGAAACAATGAGTTAATAATTTGGAAAGGAAATTCCTTCCCAGTTTTTGGAATTTGTGCCCTTGGTTCTATCACCAGCCCATGGCCTATGGATGGCAGGCTTGGAGTAGTCACAGAACAGGCCCCGGGGGATGGGTCGGGACCCAAATGGGGACGTAAATCCCTAAGGTGGGGATAATTTATATAAGCATTAATTCCATGTAATTTTTTTAAATAAATGGAAGGTTTACGTGTTCGTGAAAATTGACGGGGTGTGATTCCAAGACCTAGAGTGCCCGAAATGAATTTATGGACATTTTTTCAGGTACGTTCAGTAAACGTAGCATCAGGTTTTATAAATTTTAAACCATTGCTCGGAATTGAAATCCTAGGGCACTGTTGAACTCGCATCACCAGTATTTGCGTAAGAAGACTCTCACCTCGATGGAAATTGGTCGAGGGTGAAGGTTAGTTTTGGGGGTTTTCATGTATATAATAAAATAAAATAAACATAGTTTTTATTTTTATTTTTTTAACCAACCACAATATGGAAGTAGGTTGTGGGGACTACAAGATAATAACCTCCAATGAGAGGTTATGACGGTGTAGACCACCCCATCCTAACCTCCCATGAGAGGTTATGGTGGTGGGGACCACCAGGGTTTAAACCCACATAAAACCCACTTTAATTGGATGAATAAAAATAAATCCCTCATAAATGTATGGAAACCTATTAAACTCCCTCATTAATGTGGAGGATTCTTTTGAAATTATACAAATTAATTGTACAAACCCTCTCCCACATAATTAGGGAAAAAATATTTTTTATATTTTATAATTATTTTATAATTATGGGTTTTTCTATTGAAAACATTCATTGTCAAAGGAAAGAGAGATATTGTTGGGAGAAAACTCTAAAATGAAGAACATTTTCTTCAACGAAGAATGCTCTGCCGATGAATAAATTTGACATCGACTTTGAGCTTCTTCCTCGGGACTTCTTCTAATGTGGGATGTCTTCATCTATGACGAATCGATGGTCATACTACCACCCTACACCAATGTCAACAAGAGAACTATGTAGGGGTTTATTCCTAAATTCTTATCACTTTCCATATACTCCCTTATATTCTTGTGTGGTTTGGGAACAAACATTGGGGGATATTATGGTTTCACATTCATTCTTTTTTCTTTTTGAACAACTTCCTACCACTCTAAACAAAGAGGGTGCGGTCCAAAAAAACATGGCCCGACCCCACCACCATTCTTCTTTGATATGTACTTCAAAATGGAGGATGGTGACGAAGGAAATTGCCCTGCCACCCGCGCCGCGCCGCGGCGCTTTGCCCTCACCGGCCGAGCCCCCCGTGCCCGGCCGAGCCACCCATGGCCAGACCGAACCCCTACACCACCTTGGGTTGAACCCTTCACCACACTAACACCATGACTAGCTGTTGTGACAGCACCATTCACCGTGTCGTGCCACTATGCCACCATCCGCCAAGCCGCCATGGCACCGCCATCCCTCAGAGCCACCCCATTGTCTGCAGAGCTGCACTGTCGTATGATCCTAGCCGTGCAACCGTGGAACCATGCCGCACCACCTAGCTAAGCCTCTTCACCCTCCTGACCAAACTGTCATCGACCAATTTCTGGTATGCTACCCTCACACAAGGTCCACGCCCTTGTGGCTGGTCTGCCAACCCATGGCCAGTTCATGCCCCTCGTTTCCAGTATGCGCTTCTCGTTGTTGGTTCGACGACCAGTGGTCGGTCTATGCCCCTCGCAGCCGGACTCCACCCCTTGCAGTCGTTCCGCGCCATCGCGGCCGGTGCGCACCTTCGCGCCATAGACTGCCACCCTCGCAGTACCCCTCGGCCGAGCCTCCCCCGTGGTACCCTCGCCATCCTCGCGGGCTAGGTAGGCCCAAACTAGTTCACGAGGGGTTGTTCTGACCCCGTCAGACTGGACCTTGGCCCACTACAACCCCTTTTATGCTATTTTGGCCACAACTTTGGCACCAGCTGTCTGTTTGACGAACTATCAATGGTGCTGGAGATCTTGCAGCGAAACGGTAACTTTGACTGCTACCCCACTGTGTTTTGGATTAGGATGGGGAACTGTTAGGTTCGATCGAGCATGAATCATATCGGGCCCCTGAGACTAAAAGGCTAATAACACACAGACTGGGCATCCAATTAACGCATTTTATGTTGCGTTGAGATCCCTATGACATGATAGGTCATTGAGTTACTTAATCATGGAACTAAGTGGAAGTTAGAGTATCGACCTATATCTTCTGTAGAGGATCCTTCCAGAGATGAGCGAGCATAATGTGGAGACCTAGTGGATGGTTAAGACTTGTTGAATGCGGACTGTTTGACTAGGACTGACTCGACAGGCCCAGTAGGAAGTTACTTGGTGACGCAGCAGACCCATGGTGGGGAGCACCTTCAGGATGCGACATACCCACAATACTCAACATGAGATGTAACTCAGCAGGCCTTGAGGAGGATCACCACTTTGTGACCTGGAATACCCACCGTTGGGAGTGCCTCTGTGTGATGTGGCATACCCACAGTACTCGACAAGAGGAGTACCTCAGTAGTCCATGGTTAGTGGGAAACACCTGAATGTGATGTGGTAGAACCAATGTACACGATAGAGGAGGAGTTCTCTAGTAGATGAGGTGTTCGACGCTGTGCTTGGAAATGTTATTTGATACTACCCTTTAATAAATCCTGGTTTGAGCTGAGCCATAACCTTTTTTTCTTATTATTGGGTTGGATTACATGATAAATTAAGTATATGTATGGGAATATACCTATGTATGGTCATCTTTTGATTTCATGCTTTGTGTTTTATCCTTTTTGTAATTTGTGAGACCTAGAGGGTCTCAGAATCCCTAATGAGTATCGTTATACTCACCACTTCACGTGCTATGCATGCACCTTGTTTTGATGGATGGAGAAGACAGACAATGCTAACTGAGGCTGAGAGTACCACCACTAGATAGTACTCGGAGGTGGACCTTACGACTAGTCAGTACACGGAGGAGACGGATGAAAAATGTGTGATGAGGAGGCGATATGTACCTACCCTTCATGTAGGATCCTCAGAGATGATCTAGTAGTTGACATTTCACATTTTTTTAATTTTATTTTTTTTCATTTTTTCATTTAACTTTACTTTTGGGAATGTATTATGACCCATTTTTTATTCATAAATCTTTTGTTATATAGTTTACTTGTTTTTTCTTATCCAACAGTGTTTTTGCATGTGTGTTTGTTTATAGATTATAAAGGCAATTCTATCCCAGTATTAGGGAATTATTCCTTTGGTTCTAGTCGCTATCCCCATTCCTATGGAATATGGGCTTGGGGTAGTCATGGAACAGGCCCCGGGGGATGGGTCATGAAATAATATGGGATAAAATGTATGGAAATGATAGGGGTAGATTCTTTACACCTGTAGTTATTCTAATCAATTAAGAATACCCTTAAAGGGTAACAAAATAGGTGGTCTAAAAATAACCCCATTTCCCTTAAATTAATTTAGTATGTGGATATTCTATCATCAAAAAGTATTATAATCATCAAAAACCATACTCATATGGACATGTTGTGTCCTGGCCATATAGTGCCTGGGGTAACATTCCTGCTAATGGGAAACCCAACAATATTTATGGGGGAATGATAAAACCACCTCTCAGACTAAGACATGACACTCTCCTTTGAGCAACCCTCTTGGTATGACTCCTCCTATTGAATCATGATCACAATAAATATACAATTGAATATTATATATCTCATACACCAAAATACATAACCCATTTTAAGAAATAAATCTTTTATAGAATAAAATACCAATAACCAAAAATCATTTATCCAAGACATGGATTACTTACCCACCCCACAATGACAACATAACATATTTCTGGAACACAACTATCCAGTTGTTTTGGGATTTTCTTCCTGTAACCAATCATTTATCTCACTATAATAAAAACTCATCTATCTTTAATATAATATCATAGTACACCCATAAAACACTATAAAACACATAGGTGAATATTTTAGAGTAGTTCCAAATTATATAATTCAAATCAGTTTCAAATTATAAAATAAACACTTTCCATAGAAATAAAAAAAAATCCCACTAAATTGTGGATCTATATAAATATATGTTATTAAATGAAAAACATTAAATTTTTAAAAATATTCACTTGAATATTTCCATTAATATTTTATTTCTAATGAATATTTTTTATTACATAGTAAATATAATAATGTGGAATATTTTATGATCAGGTGGTATATCACATGTTAGAAAGCTGAATAAACTCCATATAAATTTTTGGGTTTAATAAACCCTTTAATGTAGCCTAATTATTTTATTATATACAATTTTATAAATATATAATCACATTAAAAACAAATAAAACATCTATATTAAATTAAATCCATTCTTTCACAGTTAATGCCATAAATATGACTTGTGTTATGTTCAGAGATCATTTAGTGCCAAAATAACTAAGACATTATGGATTTTTATCATGCCCTAAAATTCCACAAATTATATTACGAAATTATACAACATCATTGATAAAAAACATGTTGAAAATTTAATAAGGATATTATATGAGATAAATGATTTTTTTCTATACATTGGGAAAATTGATATTAAAATATACCATATAAAAAGAAATGTATGAGCGGGAAAAGAGTGGGGGAGAAGATATAGAAGAAGAAACACATAAAAATTATATTCAAGGAACCCCATTTTACTTTATTTAAGGATTGGTAAATAAATAATATATATTTATTACAAATTTATATAAATTGATATAATCACCATGATGTACTCAATAAAATTTAATAATAGTATCATAGGAAACCATGTAAAACACCACAAAAATCAATGTGGAAATATATGAGAAATTATATGTTTCACTATCCTCATATTAGACTTGAACCGATTAGATAGTAATGAAACCTACCTTACATAAACACCACTACCATATTATCAACTAATAATTTAATTTTACCCAATAATATCTCTTTAACCATGTGAAATTTACCTATTTCAATTTTATAATTTAAATAATAACGAATCCCACTTACCTATATCCGGAAATTTAATTTCTTTAAAAAATTGAATCCAATTTATAAGTTCATAAAAAACTAATTGTTTTATAAAATAAAAAAAATCATTCCATTATGTTGTATCTATCTCAAACATGAGAGAAATAATTTGTACCTAGAAAACATCATAAAAAATATGTTTTTAAATTCTAAAAAATCTTTTATGATTGTGAATTAGATATAAATTATTAATAATGATAAATAAGATATATATATATTCATATTTCAATATTACAATAGATTTATGTACTTTATTATATTATTTTAATCCAAAAATAGGGACTTGGTATAGAATATCATAAATATGGAACAAACTAATATATTGTGTAATAAAATTTAACAGTGTATAATTTATCAAGTCAAAATCCTGGTGTTATATACAATTATTTTGTCATTGGTTAATATTACAATTAATCATATATTTATTAAAATATTTAATTTTCAATGAAATGATTTTATATTAATATCTTTTGTCGATTTTATTTCTTTAAATACCCAATTATGTATAATACAACTCATTGAATAATTTTAAAATTCCAATGATAAATGTTAAGGGTCATAATATTATTTATTAATAAATAATAATTATCATTTGTTTATATAATATCTTCATTTGATTTAATTTGGGAAAATAGTTTAATGAATATTAATTCATATTTATATGTGAGAATATTATTTATTTATAAATCCAATTGAGTTTAATTGAGAGAAAAATATTTTTTACTCAATCAAGTAGAGAGAGTTATCTGAATGAGTGACATGATTTCATCATAGTTGTATTTTATTTAATAGTGTGATATGGGCTCTAAATAAATATAGTCTCTAGTAGTTATGGATTGTTAAATATACATGATCCCAAATTAAGTTTATTATCCAAACTATTATCAAGTGTTTATTTTATAAATATGTTGTATCATTTTACCTCTATCACCATTATATTACTTGGGAATAAACATATCGTAGAGTTGTGGGAGTTTAATATTAATATATAAGATCTTTTATTGACAATTTGTATCTAATAAAGTACTTCATTATGGGATTCATTATTGTTGATTGAATTTAGTTTGTACAAGACTTTTTCAATTGAACAGATTTTAACAACCAAAATTGTAATTATATAAATAAATCAAATCATTCACAATAAAATTAAAATAATTATCTATTTATGAAGATACTATTGGTATTATAAGAAACTATTTTTAATAATGTGCATCAATATTTCATATCAAGTGATATAGGTATCCCATATAAAAAATTTAGGCTCAAAAAAGTTATTGATTATTTTAAAATGTATTTATTTTTATTGAAAAATTTATAGAAATTTATAGTTTCTCCCACTCCAAATATTCGATTCATATAGTGAGAATTTCATGATTGTGTTTATAGATGAAATATTATTATGAATATGAATAGAATAGAATAATCACATTCACATTTTAGTGATATAAGAATTTTTTATGGGAAATAATATATATTTTAACTACTAAAAAAGGTTAATATTTATTAATTATTATATTATTATTTGGAATATAATTTTAGAATGAATTTTAGTTTTCAAAACAAAAAATATTGATGTAATGGTTATTTTGTAGTTGTTATTTAATATTATAATGTTCAAAACATTTAATGTATTTTAGGATCTTATTTGGGGCCAATATTCTATTTCACAATTCTATAAACATCTTAAAACATAACTAATTTTTATTATATTTAATAATGATTATATTTTTAATTATAGAGATTCTAGTAGGTCAAATATATATTAATTAGATCAAAATTAGTATGGTTTCATAAAAATTGTTCACATTTGTGGTTAATACTGATGTATCTATATTTTGTCTTTCTAATGTATTTATTAATGTGAAATAAATGATTTTTATGGTTCCATGACTTTATAAACAAATGTGAAGACTTATACGTTCAATGATCTTAATTTGGTGGTATTCATGATGTCTTTTGAATCATGAATGTCCAATTTTATATATTTCTAATAGATGTAATTAATTTATTAAAATGAATAATTATATATTATCTAAAAAATATCTATATTAATCATAGTAATATGAGATATGATATTATATAATTATGATATAAATATACCCTATACAATAATGAATGAGAATATAAAGGTCAATTGTTTGATAAAAATCTCATATAATACATTGATAATGATGAATATAGTTAGTGGGTCCAAAAAAAGAATAATATTCCAAATCATAAAAAAAGAAAGTGGAGAATGAAATATTTTTATCAATTTTATGATGTTTTATTATAAAATGGGATTTCAAATTTTTAATTATTTATTTAATATAATGTAATAGGATAGGTAGAATAATGATAAAAATTATTTTAACAATGATTCATTATATTTAGTTTTTGTATAGATAATAATATTATATGTTTTAAAAAATGTAATTCAAAATTATTTCTATTAAACGTTATATATTAATTTTTTTATTATTTATTAAAAAATGCTGTAATTTTTTATCAACTACATTGTCATATAAATGTTTTTTAAAACACCCCATAGGTTAGTCAGGTAGTATATGAAGAAATCTAAATGTTATTTTTAAACTATAAATTGTATATTTCAAAATGCATTGGACTTTTAATCCAAGATAAATTTTCTCGAAAATCTGGGAGTGTGATATCGTGTTTCCATAATATAAAAATTAAGAATCAGTATCTGGTTTCAAATATATATTTTTTAAATAATATGACAATTTTGATATTATTGGTTGATATATATTTTATTAGTTTAACCAGGTAGATATGTGTTCTTGATTCTGAAGTGGGTATCACTTGTAGGTTTACTATGGATATTAATTTTTATCTAATAATGAAATTTTGATGGATTTTATAGATTCATAATAATGTAGAAAAATATAACATTTGATATCTTTTTAAATTTATTATCAAAGATATAGTTTATTGTTAAATGATTTGAGAAAGATATAGACTTAGAAATTTTGAATAGTCTGTGATAAGGAGTCATATAATGAATGTCTAAATAAGTAATATGACTTGGAATGATTTGGATAATTAGGATAACACCCTTGAGGATTATTTATAATGACCCAAAGCATTTAATGGTTTTTCTTTTAAAACCATGAGGGTTTAATTCAATTAAAATTTATTTTTATAAACATTTCAAAATAAGAATTTTAATTTATTTGGAATTTTTCAAATTGTAAGTATATGCTATAATATTTATAATTTTATTGTTTTTAGATATTATAGACTTATTAATATTATTAATGTGTTTACATATATAGATTAATGGAAATTTATTTTCAAATCAATTGGAAATGATAATAATGGAGAATATGGTGTTGTTATATAGGGTTTAATTAATAATTTTTTTCCATACACAATATTCATGAATGTCATCATATATTAAAGAATAAATAGGCTAAAATTTTACTTCATGTATTTAAAAAATAATATAAATTGACTCTGTATATATTAAATCATTTTTTGAAATTTTTAATTTTAGTCACATAAACATATTTATACTTTTCTTCTTTCTTAGTCGACCTATATATAACCATATGATATTTCAAAAAAAAATTCTTCAATCATAAAAGGATTCACCTTATTTAATCCATATAAATGGTAATGTCTAAAATCTATTTTTACTTCTATATATAATTTAATCATATTTTTGTTGACATTTTTATATTAATGAAATTTTAATGTGTATGTTTCATGATGGGATATTGAATTACTTGTTATTGAGTTGGCGGTTTCCATAGATTTTTTGGGAGAAATTATATACCTCAAGTACTATATGTGTTTTGTTTGATTTTCATTGAAATATTATTTTATATTATATAATGTTTATAATTTTTATAATAATCTTAATACAATGAATTTTTATTATTATCGTTTTGTGACATTCACTCGCCCAATTGTTTGTGTTGAATACATTACCAATTCAGTTTCCAATAACATTAAATATATTTTTTGTCATATTATTAATATATGTGTACTGTAGTAGTATACTACTATGTAAGAGATCAATGTTAACGATACAGAAACTAAAATGGAATATAAATGAGGATAAATTATACACTCATGTGGACAGATAATTTTAAATGTGTTTTTAGATAATTATATTTTCTATATTTACTAATGTTATAATTCATATTATAAATTGTCTTTACTATTTATGTAAATTGTGATTTTAAATCATGGATAATAATTTAATTATGTAGATTTATTAAAAGGGCAATTTATGTTTTTTAATTTTTTAATTTATAAATAATTTAATAATAAGAAAAAAATTTCATAATTATTATTTTCTTTTATAAATTTAATCCCATATTTTTTAGGTTGTTACTTTTTATGAAGGAATGTTTTCACATATTATTTTATAAATATATATTATATGTAAATAAATTATGGTAATATATAATTTTTTTTATATATTTAATATGATTAACCATGGTAGTAAACAATTTATTAAATGACACTCTTTATGATATACAGTTTATTTTATCTTCAATAGTGTATTCTGTTTAATTATATTTTTTATATAAAAAGAAAAAAAAATTATTTTAAATTTAAATACCCCATTTTCCTACAATCAAATATAATTATATTTTTTCAGTTTGATAAAACTCAATTTGAAATTTTGAGTTACAATTCAATATTAGTATTTAATTGGATGTGTGTTAGGATTATAGAACCAAATTCATTTTTTAGTATTTATTTATTATTTTTAATGTATGACTTCAATTTTTGAATATGGGGACACTTAAGAAAAAGATTTATTTAATTTTTTTATTTTCCAGTGTAATTTGTTTAAAAATGTGTAGAATTATATTCAAATGATATCTATAGAATAATTATTAACATTGTAGGCTTATAGAGAGTTTTATACCATTGAATGATCTATATTGGGATTAAATAATTTGTCCCCATATGTAGGAAAACCATATAGTTTTTGATAATACAAAGTGTAGATATTATACAACTAGTTTCATTGTATTTATTATATAATGAATAACCAATTAATGATTTTTATTGGATTTTGACTTCATTCATTTCATAGCCTCCAGGGGATGGGTTATGGATGAGAAAAGGATTTTTATTAATTTCCAACAATAAATTGGGTTACTAGGTTATTTAAGTCAAATTGGTAATATATAAGTGAAAATATTAATGGTTGGAGTGTTTTTTCCATGACATGTAGTCATTAGAACTATATAATAGAGAATTTTGAATTTATTTATTAGGATGGGAAGGTTTCTTCATATTTTTTAGTGGGTTATATTTTCTTATAACATAAGCGTGGTTTAGTAAATATAATTTTAAAATTTACTTTTCTGTAAGGTTGATACATCTTAATAGAGTATTAGGTGATGGGATAGATTTGTTATGGTGCATTTGAACTTATTTTTTATACCACAATATTTAAAGAGATTAAACTCATGGAATATGGTCCTTAGTATTTAAAAATATTGATGACGGGTCCCATATATGAAATGTGTCCAGATAGATATTTTGACAACAGTTTTAAACCTCCAAAATTATATTTTAATGAACTAATATGATTTGATTAAAATTAATATTTAAATTGGTATTGGTTTCTATAGATGATATGGGGGGATGAATATACTTCCTTGTGTTTTTATAACATCATAGAATAAGATTTAAATGTATATTGTAGTGTTTTTCCATTTAATAATAGCCAAATTATGTGATTTTGATTCTAATAGTAGATCTATTTAAAATGATATGTAATTTATATATTATTTTTTTCCTACATTAATAGAATTACATGGGTTATAGTTTCAATATAATTTTGCAAGAGTGGGTTGTGTTTATTTATCAGTCGGTGTCTTTCACCTATAGTTTTATTTTATCAATTTATCACAATATTTAATCAATCTGATTTGTTTTATGTCAATAAAATCTTATGAAAATAAATAGTCTGGGTTCATTTACTTTTTAATTATAGTAGATTAATTATTTATAAAATGTATAGTAATGAAAAATATTTAATACTTGGGATGAAAGATAAATATTATTTTCATAAGCATGTGTTTTTTATTGGATTATATGAATTCCCATGTTCGGTGGTTATATGATTTTGAGGTTCCATTTTCATAGAAATTCTATTAATTATAATAATTTAATGATGATTTAAAATATTAGTTGAGTGTCACACAAGGAATAGTATTACATAAATCATATTATATAAATATTTTCATTGATTTTAGGATGTTTTTTTAGTAACAAGATTATTTTTTGTGTTTTAAAAAAACTAACTATAGGATTAATTTTATCACAAAAGGGCATATTGAATCATTATTTACATACTACTACATTATAAATTAATTTCTTAGGGTCAATGTACATATTCATATAGAAGGATTAATGTTTATTAAATTCCTCAATATAGAATTATTGATGTTTTATTTTTTAATGATTTCATTCCAAATAAAATGAGATATAAGTTCGATCAATAATTATGTATAATAACATACAATAATTTCTAAATATAGACATTAAATTAATTATATATTGGTAAGGTGTGATGGATAAATAATTTCAACCATCCATTTCAATTATTAAAATTTCAATTCTATAAAATTTGAAAATTTTAAATAGTGAGGGAGAGAAAATCAAAAAATTAAATTTAATTATAAAATATATTCAATGGTATAAATGATCAATAAATAATATTTAGAGATACAATAGAGTAAAAAAAACCATTCACCATCATTAGTATTCTAATTTTCTGGGCTATATCTATAGTCAATTTGGTTATTATATTTCAAGGGTGGTGTGTAACATAGAATTTTAAACATTTATAATGTATAAATAATGGTTTCATTTATACAATAAATAAATGTGTTTTCTATATTTTATGATGGATTTTTATTTTTCATATTCTCGTACAAATAATATTCAAATTAGATTTTGATTTTCCTTGATTCAATAAAAATTAATACAACTAATATGAAATTAGTGATTAAATGGTTCTGTATAATATATTTAAAAATAACTACAAATCAACATCGATTTACATTACCAAATATATATTTATATTAGATAATTAAACTAAATTATAAAAAATATATATATTACTAGAACTTTCTTTAAGAAAATATGAATCATTAGTAATTTATTATTATCTTGATTTCAATTTTTATATATATTGTTTTTGGTATAATCCTAATAAAATAAAATTGTTATTCATTCTTATGAAATTTTAAAATAAACTTATTTAAATTTTGTATTGATATTATATCATGATTTATTTATTATATTTTTTCATTCTTGTTTCTATTCTATGTACAATATATAATTTAATATAAAACGTATTGAATATATGTATATAATTATTACTATAATTAAAATTGATTTATATTTAGTAATGTAGTATTCTATTTATAATTTGATATAAAGTATAAAAACCCAAAAAAAAATATTCTTATATTGTATGTAATATTAATTAAAATACAATTAAATGGAGGTGTTCAATGAAATAAAACAATTATTTAACATGAATATAGAATAATTAATTATGTGTGTGTGTAAAAATGAATTATTTTTATATTATAACAATTTAATGTCATTAAATAATTATTTTTTATATAAAACAGATTTAAAAATTTACATATACATCATTATACATTTTTATGGAAAAAATTGAATATTTATAAATTTCATGGACCTCATCACACCATAAATATTTTTTTATTTTCATTTATCTAGTATTGTTTTATTGTTAATTTTTAAATAAGTATGAAAATATTTTTTTGAATCAAATTTTAAATTTATAATTGTATCATCAAAAATATCTTAGTGTGATTTTTTAATTTTTTAAAAAAACATTGTGTAATTGAATAATAAATAATGTTGTATTCCCTAGCTATAATTTTGAAAAATATTATCATCTATGGAAATATAATTCAATTAATTTTATTATATTGTGAATATGATAATAAAATTATAATATTTGGTCGATTTAAAATTATGTAAAAAAATATGTTATCAATGAAAAAATTCTCCACCATATAAATGTTTCAAATGGGGGAAAATGTAAAATCAAGAGGTAATCATCAAAAAATATGATCATAAAATTGGATTATGATGGATTGAATGAAATTAAATAATAATTTACCCATTAATTTTAAAATTTTCAAGAAACTTCATTATATCATTAATGTATTTTAAAATATAAATAATTTGTTATTATAATAATTCCACTCTTCTTATTTATAAAATAAACATTTGACCACCACACTTCCCCACACACCTAAGGATTTGTATAATTTCCTTACATTTAAAAAAGTCTTCTGAAATTTTTTTCCCCATCCTCTTATCTATACAATTTCCTATTATATATGTTACTTATGTTAATTATCACATCCACTACATGTTCCTTGTATGGAATGAACGTGTAATATAAATTTGAGGGGGCAGTACTCTGAACTCCCCCAAATGAAATTATTATATTTACACAACATAGAAAGATTAAAATTATTAATTAAAAACAAGTCAAAATCATAGAGACAATATCAATATAATATATATAATATATAAATATAGTTCCATCATAATTCCAACCATGAGAGGTGGTAGGGGAAATTGGAAAAATAATTGTTTCTTGAGGTAGTTGTTCATGATCTTCAGAAATAGTATCTTAATATCAATTATATAGAGGATTGTGTAAGTTTAGTTCTAATAAAAATAAAAAATCTTCCTATTATCTTAAGGATAATGTTGTTATTAAATCATATAATAATCTGATCAAAGAGAGTGGATATGGATAATAAAATAATTGACATTGAGAGAAGATGTTACCTCTAAATAAAGTATATTCTTTTGATTTTAACCAAAATGATTTATTGAATTACATTCATCCAATTGTTAGGCTTCTAGAATCAAGATAGAGATGTTGGGAGATTATTGGAGAATGATTTAGATGATCGAAGGGGCTTGAGGTGTGAGTATTTCTGTTAATGTGTTTTCCTTTTATAAATGGGAGGAGGGGCACATTAGGATGGTCTTCATATATTATTCCTTTTATATGTGGGAGGAGGGTCACTTTAGGATGGTCATGAAATATTATTATATTATAAATTTAATTTCAATTTAAAATGGTCCCAAATACATTTATATTAATGTTAAGAATATTTTGGATCAAAACCTCTCAACATGTAGGTTTTAGATAATTTTATGCAACAAAATTAATGTTATCTTTTTTTCATTAACCCTTATTTAGATACATTAATTGTACCGTACATTCTTGAATTTTCAGAATATATGGTAACTATATTAACTATAAAATACTAATAGAACCATATGTGAATAATTAATGAAATTTGCAACTTTATATATTTCTATTGTTCGAATATTGTATTTCTAGAGAAATTAAATCTTTTTATAAAATAGTATTTGTTTTAAAAATTAATTTTTGTCAATTATGACACTATAAAGTAATTGAATTTATTTAAAGTCATAAATATGTGATTCATTCAAACAGGTGGAATTAAATCATATATTTTATGTCAATATAATCCTTAAAAATTTCTTGAATGGAATCAATATAGTCAAATAACATTCACTTTTATATTTATAATATAATTTTATTGAATCCATTATTACAGAATCAATTAGTACATCCTCATTGTGTCGTAATAAAATTAATTTATCTACTGTCGAAAAATTATAAATTAAATATCATTCTATAAGATATATTTTTCGACATATATTTAATATTTAAATTAGAAAATTTCAGGTATATAACGCCATACATAAATTATTTTTGTAAAAGATGCATGTTTATGTCACATTTCTCTTTACATTAAATTAATTCTTATAACATGTCATTTTCCCAACCAAGTTGCTCCTTGGGGTCCCAAAATTGTTCCAATGATTCCCATGGTCGTACATATATCATCAAATATGATTAGGTCAAGTGTTAGGATTTTTTTATTGAGATTATAAAATAATTTTTAGCCTTATTTACCAGAATTTCCCTTTAACAATTGTAAATAAAATTATTACTAGTGTTACTATTAATAATTTCTAAAAAATAATTGGTTCTTATTTTAATAATATCAAACATAAGATTAAAAATATGGAATCCATTTTTATAAATTCAAAATAATTAATTTTCTTAAATAAATTAAATTTAATTCAATTGTCAAAACTAGAAAAGATGTTTTTAAGAAGTAAAAACTACTAGAAGATTGATAGGTGTTTATGTTCAATTTAAAAGTGAAATTATTTCCAACAACAAAATATTAGTTGAATGATAAAAAATAATCAAATTTCAATGAAAACCAAAATTTAAATGACAGTATAAATGTATAAATAAATTATATTGAAAGATAGTTTTGAATTAAAATGCAGTATTTTTCATTATTTATTAAAAATGAATATTATCGGAAAATTACCAAAAATAAAACTACATTTTAGATAAAAAGGTTGTTTTTTATTTTTGTTGAAATTTTTATCATGGAAGGATGTGACATTAGAATTCAGTATATAAGGACCAATCTATGAATAAATTAATTTTTGTGACATGCATCATTTTTATAAAAATTCAGAAATTGGGTTTTGGGAAATTTGTAGTAATTGATATCATTTTCTATGATTGTGTAATAGAACCTAAAATGATTCCTAATATTAAATAAAAATTATAAAAATGATTTAAAATCTAAATAATTGGCTATCTAATTGAAAAAATGAATAACAAGGTCGCGTTTAACCACTAATTCCCATGAACTGGATGTATAATTGTTTAATGTGGTGATTGTTTCTTGGGTTGATAGTGTAGTGGGGTTTGAGGTGTGACTTGTTATTCATTAATTTGAAAATCCATAATTATAAATATTTTTTGTACTGTGCCCTGATATGCGTTCTTAGAAATATAGAGAAATACATCAATGAAAATTCATGGTATGATTGTGATAAAGAGATATGTCTAGAAATGATCCTCCAGGTATGTAACATGAGTCATTGTAGTATCTCGTGAGGAATTCTAAGTGTATTTTAGTGACAACAATGTTTTTTTTATTTTTTTGAAGATAGACCAATTGAAGGTTATCAATATTTTGTCACACCTAATATGTAATTTTTAGTTGCTACAGCCTTCAATTTTTTTTCGACACGGTGAACCTATGGAAACAATGATCTAGAGTGATTCTATACATACTATACATGATCACATAGATACTATTGTAGAGAAGAGAGTAAATGTTTCTATATACATGTTATATGGTCACTTAAGGTGTTGGTGGGACACCCATATTTGGGATTGTAATTTAATTAATATGTAGTGTAGGGATATAAATAAAAATTTATCTGAGATATTTTACTCTAATATTCTTATGATGGATATAGATTATGTGTTTAAGAGGTTGTCTTACCGGAGTTTGTATGTTATGGACTATTTTAGTAACTTTTTTCTTTATTTCCATGATGTAATTAATTATTATTAGTAGATGAAAAAACTATATTGAAGTGGGTTATAGATTGGATTCGGTTTTAAATTATGTCATAGGTCACTAAATATAAGATGAAAACATTTTATGATGTGGTCAATAAACTTATTATTTTTTAGGGTAACATAGTGGAGGATTATGATGGAGTGTAGGTTGCATCTATTGTACTGTCAAAAGGCACTCTTTCCATTAAAAGGATAAAAAATTAGTAGAATTTGGACTATAGTAGTGGAAATAATATTATGAAGAGGGATGTTTTAGAAGATAAGAGCTTACTCAAGTAATCTATCAACAGTGTGGTAGGGTAGGTATGTTTTGTAAAACGGTGCCTCCAAATAATAGTAATGTGTTGAGCCCATGGAATGATGGGATCCAAGAATCGGTTCTATGAGATCCCATGGTTGATTGGTATTAAAGGGAAGTCTATATAGAACAAATGTATTCGAAGGGGGTCTTCTACAATGTATCAGTATGGTAGTTGGAAATATACTATCCATGGTAGTCGAGGAAGTAGACATGGTAATTCATGGAGAGAGTTACCATATGAACACATGGGTGTAGCTCCCGGGTCACAGACTACAACATATGGAAGAGGGTTATTATTGTTGCATGTCATTCATCTTACACTAGTGGATATTGAGAGTATACTGTTGAGAGATAGAGGTTCTACTATTATAAATTTTATACTACATAGTTCTTTATTTTATACTAGTTCCAAACATTCATTTATATGGTTACAACATTTGAATGTATCAATTCTAGGAGTAGAGACTTTGAAAGGGGTTTGTAAAGTTGATACATCATTGGTAGAATGGTCAAAGTATTTTTTTTCTACACGGGGTGTTTTCTTGAGGATGTGGTGTATTATTTCATTGTGGATTGTTAAATCCATATATATTTCTAACATTTAACTAATCAGGGGTAGAGACTGGTTAGTGGCGAGTGGGATTTCATAGAGGGTCGTGAAAGGGAATTTCATCAAAAATTTGGTGAAGTCCCCAAAAATATCTCTAGTAAATTTTTGAATGATAGTGGTTAAAACCCATATGAATATAAATACTGTCTTCATCAGTCTTAAGTTTTCTTTACATAATATTTCTTTTTTATATTGCCTGAGAAAAATGTATAACTGCTGATTGATCAAATGTCGATAGCTTTTCCAGTTTCTATTCGAACAAACAGAATGTCCCTAGTAGAGCATCAAGAATATAATAATGAAATAAATTATGTGATATATATGCGGTTAATATATCTATGTACTTTGTTATGGGGTTCTCAAGTATTTTGCACTAATAAAGATGATGTGAAATTTAAATTAAGTGACAAATGAACATGTTTTTGTTTTTTTAGTATATATGTATGACATATTAGTTTACTAGAATACACATGTTTATCATTACCTACATCTTGAACTTGTTCTAAGTAACATGATAGAGTATCAATTATACAATAATCAATCTAAGAGACAATTATTGGTTTATCAGGTACCCATCATGTGTCATATATTTTCAAAAGGATGTTTTTTTAGTGGATCCAATGATATTGAAGGAAATAATTTCTTAGGAACAACACTATAATGTTTTAAAAATACTCTTTTTCTTATATTGATATGATATCATTGAATGTTCACCCATTATTTTTATTTACTAGAAGAAACAATTTCTAAATTCAACATGAAGGGGTAAAATTTTAATTGTCTAGAGAATGTGATAATTATTTCCAATGATCTATATAAAAATTTGACTAATTCACATATCATGATCCTACCAGAGCTATATGAGGTGTATATTACGCTTTAAATACATTTTGGATATAATTGGGAATATTATTGATAAAGGTAGAACATGTTTTGGCATATGGGTCTCAGAATTTGAGTCGACATGAACGAAAATACCCTATTCATGATCTCTAATTATTTATTTATTTTTATGACATGATGTGTAGTCTTCATTATCAATTGGGAGAAATGTTTACATTAATTACCTATCAAAATATCCCAGATTATATCTTTTCCAAATTAATTTAAATCTATATAAGTTTAGTTTGGTTAAGTATATGTAGGTTTTTCATTTGAGATAATACATAATTTTGGGAAGGGATGTAGTGTTTCTGACACTCTATTAATGAAAATGTATACTCAAGGAGTTCATGAGTCTTGTTAATAGTGGATGATGTTGACTGTGCTGGCTAATATTCATGTTGTAGATGTGGAGGGTCAATATTAGATCACTCACACATTAGTTTTAATGGTGTCTACAGTTTTAAGCTAGATCATGGAGAGATGGAATGAGAATATAGATTGTGTGGACTTGATAGAAATCTTAAAATGAGTGGAGTCACCATCAATTTACACTATTAATTAGTACAAGACCATATATATTAGGAATTGGATTGAAATTATTATGATTATGTGGGAGGAGCCGAAGCATGCATTTTATCACTCAATGTGGGAGGTACATCTAGTATGGATCGAAATATTTCTGGAATTAAATAATTAATATAATTTATCGGGAATGAAAAGTGATATGGATGGGTTCATGAAAGGATTCAACACCTATTAATAGGGGATTTTTTATCATAAATGATTAGGATGTTTTGTACATATATTTTCAATTATGGAAATGATGTGGTATGATTGTAGCTTGGACTTTTTGGTGAGACTCTGAAGGAATACATTAGATAATTATGTTATTTGATTGATATTAGATCCAATAGAAAATTTTGAACATTTAATACTTATTCAAGGGATTTACTTAGTGGATTAGTATAAGGCCTCGGCCTTAAACCTTACTTAATTATTGAATTAAATGAATAACTCACACTGAGGATATTTTCAGGTTTAGAGTTTTAGAGAATTAGGACATAACTATTACATCTCAAAAGATTACAAAGTGGAAACTTCTACTAAGTTTCCATAAAATAAAAAACCCTTAAAAAGAAACATGTCTAGTTCCATGTTTTAGGTAGCATGACTTTCCCTTGATCCCATCCTTGACCCTATTCCATGTTAAGTCATGTGAAAAACATTTCAAAAACATGGGATGAGCATAAAAATCTCAGTAAGGGATAGAAAAAGAAAGAAAAATGTTAGTTTTTCAAAACAACAAGTAAACCATGTATATTTTATCAAAGTAATACCTATCATCTTTTCGAAGTAGTAAAAAATCATCACTGAATAATAGTTCATTACATACCCTTTAGTAACCAAAAGATTACCATGAAACCCTTATAAAGATCACATAACATATAAATGTAACATAGGACATAAACATACTTAATTGGAATAACCATAAGGTCGACTTCCACACATATCACTTAATGGAATAGCCATTCGGCCAACTTCCGTACATACTTAATGGAATAGCCATTAGACCAACTTCTATACCCAATGCATTGGAGGTTATAACGTAACCACCCGTCCTGGTATTCATGGCACCACCCGTCATATGGTTTATCACGTAAACACCCGTCAAATGTCCAAGTACCATCATTACACATAAAGTATTGAAAATATAAACATTTCAATAACAACATTTCATTTGCAATCCCAATAAGTAATTCCCAGATATTGAATTAATCAATCAATTTTCAATAAACATTTAAAAGATATTTTTGAATCAAAGTGTCCCATATAACATTGAAGATTTTAATGGAATTATAATTTTAAAACATTAATTTCCATATAAATTAATACTGAAAACCATTTTTAAAGCATGGACATTAATGATAAAGATTTAGAATAATGAATCATTAAAACATTTAAAACGATATTTTTGTTAAAGAGTTTTTAACAAAAAGAGAGACTCTTGAATACAAATAATTAAAAAATAACATTTAATCCGAACATTATAATATCACGAGAATAAAGGGATTCATGATATAATATGTCAAAGGACAGTATACACACCATATAAGAGTGAATTGGTGCATAACAACAATGAAGTCTAAAAAGAAATGTAAAATTAGATGAAATCGATTATAACGAAGGTATCCTTAAATTAAGGATAAATCAATCTCATAATTATGTGTGAAAAATATAAAAACACCCAATATAAGTGGATATTAACTGTAAAACAATCAAAGGTCATTCACACATATTCAATCGATGACATATTCAATAACTACATGTTGAACCCATAGAAATCGAATTTGGGTTAAGAAGTTCCCTTGGTAAAATTCGACAGCCTAACGACGTCACATAAAATTTTACAAAATGGGTTGATGAGAGAGATAAAGGCTATCTAATCACTTGGACATAAAATGTACATAAATAAGGATATATAAGAACATATCCCAACATAATAGTATTTGAATTAAAATACATAACAATAGAAGTCTTTTAAAAGAGGAGGGTGAAAGGTTCCCTTACCGACATGGGTATCTTTCGAAACATACACCCCGTGAAAGAAGGACAATACATAACTGATGTAAATACTTATAAATGAAATTATATTACACAATGAGTAAAAATAATGGGTAGTACATACACCACTCAATGGAAATTGTGGCAAATGTAGCATAAATCTAACGGGAATAAAAGTGAGATGAAAAATCTATTACGAAAACACGACAGCCTAACGACACCACATAAAACGTAAAAAAATGTATTGATGAGATCAAATAGGGTCTATCATCATATAACCATAATTTTTATATAAATAGGAATATAAAAGGACATCCCCCATCATAACAATGAGGAGCTTAAATGAAGTGACATAAATGAGAGTACTTAAAAAGAAAGAGAGAGGTTATATCTCTTACGAAAATTCGGCCGCCTAACGACGCCACTCAAAACATGTAAAAAGGATTGATGAGAGAGAATAGGGTCTCTTATAATATGAACATAAAAATTACAGTAATATTAATATAAAAGAACATCCCAATCATAATAAATATGAGATTAGAAGGAATGACATAAAAGAGTGTACTTAAAAAGAAAGAGAGGAGTAGGATCCCTTACCTCGGGTCCGACTTGACTCGATCGTTCTTGAACATCCTGAATAATAAACATGAGTTAATTTATATTTGCTTAATAACCTTTTTCAAGTTCATTATTAATTTTATATCACTTATTTCCATTTTATAAAAATTATGTAATCATATAAGTTATTAATGATTGTTTTGTCGATATTTGGTTCTTAAGTCAAAAGTGAACTTCTTACAATTACATGTTGTTCGTGTGGTCAAAATTTCATTATATCCAGAATTGTATTCATGATTTGGATATCATATATATCATATATATCAAGAATATACAAGTATTTATAATATTACATAGTCATTTAGGGGTAAGAAATGAAATGCACTATTCATGGAGACGGTAAGCCGTACGTACGCATGAACGCTACTTTCATTTCTTTGTCATATTAATGGAATTAAAACTAAAAGAGAGGTATTTATATTTTAATTCCAGAATTATATTCATCATTTAGATGTATAATTCAACATATATATCCATTATATACATGTACTTATAATAGTACATTACATTTGGTGATAATAAATGAAATGCACCGTTCATGGAGACGGTAAGCCGTACGTACGCATGAACGCTACTTTAATTTCTATCTCATATGTTAATGGAAAGAAATAATAATTATATAGAGGTATATTATAATTCCAGTATAACATAATATATAATAACTTTAAATCCATCCTTTATACGTCACACATATGGCATTGACGAATCACATCACTTTGAGGGGGCGGTAGTCCGCACTTCCTTAAATGATGATATCGCGTTTACCCATAATGGAAACCATAAAGGTATTCCATAGATGAAAAATAAATAATCTAATTAAAACATAAACATATTATATATCATATATAAATATAGTGTCATATTAATGGCCACCTTTGAAGATGTTAGAAGAATGATGATCAATCATCTTTTCGGGTGGTAGAAATTCTCCATCCACGGAAACAGTATGTTCTTTAACCATTAGATGTGGGTGTGTATAAGTGTAGCTAGAATACTTATAATAACAAAATCCTAGTATATTAAAGATACTGTAGTTTTTACAAAAGAAAAGAATAAAAAGAGTTTAGTTGGTTAGAGAAGCAAAATAAAACAAAAGGACTCAAGTGAAGACATTACCTTAAAATCGGGTAACTCCCTTTGGTTTGAGCTCAAAGGCTTCCTTGGGAAGACTTCTGCAAAAAGTGAGGCTTCAAAGAGTAAGAGAGGGATTTGGAGAGACAAAATGGGCAGGGGTTGGCCGATACAAAGGCTTTGGATGTGTGGGTAAGGAGGTAGAGGTGGGGGCCTTTTATAAGAGGAGAGGAGGGGCACTCTTGTAAAGTTACAAAATGTTACTTTTTTTTTAGAAGAGTTTCGAATTTTCAAGGTCCCACATTGATTTATTTCGAGGATAAGGTGATAAGGGATATAAATCCTCTCATCCAATAGGTTTTGGACATGTTTAGATCTTAGATATTACATTATCTTTCCATTTTATTTAAATCGTTAAATTAGGAGGTCATCGCTGCATCATCATGATGTCATAACTAATTTAATTTATTTATTGTCTAAAAATTTAAAAAAATACTATGATGTATTAAAAATCTTTTTATCTTTCCAATGACTATTTATAGTCAAAAAGATTACTTGTATAACCCCATTTAAATATTGTTTTAGTAAAACATTTCATGTTTGCGTCATTTTCACTTTAACATTAAATAAAAAGATATTTATGTCATTTTCCAACCAAAGTGGCTCCATGGGGTCCCCAAGTTGACCCATGGATTGTCTTGGTCGGCCATGACACATCAAATGAGGGTAAAACATGTGTATAGGTCATTTCATTTTATTAAAACATTATTCTTACCTTAAACTACACTAATTACCTCTAATCGCGATTAAAAACATAATAAGTTACTATTCACCAAAAATTATTTTCATCTCATTGAACCACATTTTACTTCTTAATTACAACCATGTAAGTCGGATTTTTGAAATTAAAAACACAATGATGGAAAAATTTCATTTAAACGGAAAATCCGTTTTTATAAGTACCACTTAGTGGTTTCACTATTCATCAAAAATTGAAGTTTTTCAGAAAATTACCAAAAGTTCATCCTAAGCTATATTTGATATTCCAAATTAAAAATGATGTCTATTTTAAAAAATTCAGAACATATTTGTTGCATTAGTTAATTTATTAATTAATTCCCGCTGTCAAGAATAATAGCGTGTTTTTATGAAACAAAATGTATCAAAAAATTGACGCTAGTTTAAGTCCGACTTCAAAGTGAAATTAATTCCAACAAACAATATTGGATTAAATGGTAAAAATATATTCTAATTTCACTTTAAAAGCAATTAAGAATATAATCTAATCATATAAATATATTATATTAAAAGAGGTTTTGAATTAAAATACAACATTTTTCACTATTCATTAAAAATTGAACTTCATCGGAAAGATACCAAAAATTTACACAAAGTAAATTTTGATGTCCCGATTCTAAAGAAGAATTTTATTTTGTCAAATATAACACATTAAATTGTCAAAAAGTGGATTTAAAAGAGGTTCTCTATCAAAAAGCGGTTAATCGACCTTTTAAAGAATATTAGAATGTTTACGCTTAAAATTGGATTCCTTCGCATTTTTAATCCTCCAACATTTGTTGTAAAAAGTAAAAATATTTTACAAACATATATAATCATTTTTTAGTTAGTCTTTATTATTCTCTCCATTACAATGGCTAGGCGTTAACTACCATTTAAAATAATATTATTTTATTATTAGAGTGCAACGTAAGATTTCAAAGGAACTCGTTGTTGTGTATTGGGTACGCCATCGAGCATAGCGTTCCATTTAATGTAATATTAAATTTTTTTCACAAATATGGATAAATATATAAATGCCATATTATTTATTTACCTGGGGTGTTACATCCTTCCCCCATTTTGGGAATTGCGTCCTCGCAATTTTAAAATTGTGCTCGAAAATATCCTTGAAAGTCCCACATCGGAACAAGAGTCGGTAAAATAATCACTTTAAAAGAATGGGAGAGAAGTACAAATGTCACCCGAGTTAACCAATACGAGGATTCCAAGTATGAAAATATGGATATGGAGGAGAAAACAAAGGTTCATGTTCTGATGGAGAGCGATAGTAAACATGTCTACGAGAAAGTTAACCATAAAAAAATCACAAACTTATGATGGGTTATACGGTATTCGATTCCCCAGTAGGAAAAGTTAATATACAAAATTTTTGTTTTAAGTTACATTTTATCGAGGAATTTATTCATAAGAACACATAATCACTTATCATGTTGACTTTCAACTGTTACTAGATTCCTTAATCAAACTCATATTTTCTCCAAAAGATGACTATTTAGAACACTTTTTCACATTAAGAGTACTATAATAAATTTCATGAGAATCACCTAATCCACGATAGGGAACTATATACTTCCCATGTCTTTAGACTCTAACCAAAACCAAAACCAAAAAGTTTAGTACAAGATCAGATAATCCAGAAAAGGATAACCCTTTATAAAAAGAAAATATATTCCTAATCTCCAAAATTTGTCAAACAAAACCCAATGTTCAACGAGGACTATTCGATAAACATATTTTCCATACAATACATCAAAGTAATCCAACCTAATATTGAATCCAAAATATTTGAAGGATTTAGTCACATAGTCTTCCATGTTAAATCGTATCATTTATCTCCAAACAACATCAGTTGCTCTTAGTGTCTCGTATTGAAAAGTAATTAACCTAATCACATATCCTCCATGAGCGGTTTATAAATTTCCATAGATAACCCAAAATCAACTTACTATTAATTCATAAAATCATATAACTAAAAAGAATCAGTAAAACTAACCAAGGACTTCATGTAGTCCAATGGTAGGTGATAAATACCAGCCACACTTTCGTTGTGGGTTCGATTCCCGCATCTTTGTCTGACGCGACAGGTTGTCACACAGTCTGCGTGTTGTCCTTTTTCCAAAACTATATAATTCTCAAATTATTCCCAAAAAGAGATAAAATCATCAAAAATAACCATAATATAATTGAACCTCAAGTTTATCTCATGCCTTTCATTTTACATCATAACATATAATAGCCCATAATTACCTCAAAAGTAAGGATCATATAAACTCTAATGGTTACCTTTATAATTATTACCTGAACTTCCACATCGATTAGTCATCTTGTACATGATGCATTACAGATCATACCAAGGTTCAAGTGGTTGATCATGACTCCTTGATAGTTGGTTTAGAACAACCACGAGTTTCCTCATTGAATCCCCCATTTTATCTACTATCTTAATCAGAGAACCACCATAGTTTCTTTCAAACATGTTGTCTCTTTGGTTCCTTCTAGATCCATCCATTCACTAAAAACAGAAAAGTCAGTGTGAGTATATCAACAAAACCATAATATACTAATGAGGAAGGTAAACACTATGATATACTTACTCATTCACGTTATCTAAATCCAAGACTCTTTCTGAAATCCTAACCATTATGGTAATGTCACTTATGCTTAGAGGATACCCTAACCTGTAAATTTATCTGAACTGACCTCTGATACCAACTATAAGTCCCCGACCATAAACCTTACTTAATTATTGAATTAAATGAATAATTCACATTGAGGATCATTTCAGGTTTAGAGTTTTAGATAATTAGGACATAACTATTACGTCTCAAAAGATTACGAAGTGGAAACTTCTACTAAGTTTCCATAAAATAAAAACTCTTAAAAAGAAACATGTCTAGTTCCATGTTTTAGGTACCATGACTTTCCCTTGATCCCATCCTTGACCCTATTCCACGTTAAGTCCTGTGAAAAACATTTAAAAAACTTGGGATGAGCATAAAAAGCTCAGTAAGGGATACATAAATAATGAAAACGGTTAGTCTTTCAAAACAAAAAGTAAACCATGTATACTTTATCAATGTAATACCTATCACCTTTTCAAATTAGTAAAAACTCTTCACTGAATAAAAGTTCATTACTTACCCTTCAGTAACCAAAATATTACCATAAAACCCATATAAAGATCACATAACATATAAAGGTAACTTAGGACATAAACATACTTAAGTGGAATAAACATAAGGTCGACTTCCACACATATCACTTAATTGAATAGCCATTCGGCAAACTTCCATACATACTTAATAGAATAGTCATACGACCAACTTCCATACCCAATGCATTGGAGGTTATAACGTAACCACCCGTCCTGGTATTCACGGCACCACCTGTCATATGGTTTATCACGTAACCACACGTAAAATGTCCAAGTACCATCATTAAACATAAAATATTGAAAATATAAACATTTCAATAACAACATTTCATTTGCAATCCCAATAAGTAATTCCCAGACATTTAATTAATCAATAAATTTTCAAAAACCATTTAAAAGATATTTTTGAATCAAAGTGTCCCATACCACTTTGTAGGTTTTAATGGAATTATAATTTTAAAACATTAATTTCCATATAAATTAATACTGAAAACCATTTTGAATCCATGGACATTAAATATAAATATTTAGAATAATTAATCTTTAAAACATTTAAAATGATATTTTTGTTGAAGAGTTTTTAACAAAAAGAGAGACTCTTGAATACAAATAATTACGGAATAACATTTAATCCGAACATTATAATATCATTAGAATAAAGGGATTCATGGTATTATATGTAAAAAGACAGTATACACACCATATAAGAGTGAATTGGTTCATAACAATAATGAAGTCTCAAATGAAATGTAAAATGAGATGAAATCTATTATAACGAAGGTATCCTTAAATTAAGGATAAATAAATATCATAATTATGTCTGACAAATATAAATACACCCAATATAAGTGTATAATAAGTGTAAAACAATCAAATGTCATTCACACATATTCAATCGATGACATATTCAATAACTACATGTTGAACCCAATGAAATCGAAATTGGGTTAAGAAGTTCCCTTGGTAAAATTCGACAGCCTAACGGCGTCACATAAAATTTTACAAAAAGGGTTGATGAGAGAGATAAAGGGTATCTCTTCACTTGGAAAGAAAATTTACATAAATAAGGATATAGAATAACATATCCCAACATAAAAGTATGTGAATTAAAAGACATAACAAAATAGGTCTTTTAAAAGAGGAGGGTGAAAGGTTCCCTTACCGACATGGGTATCTTTCGAAACATACACCCCGTGAAAGAAGGAAAATAAAACATTGATGTAAATACTTATAAATGAAAGTATATTTCACAATGAGTAAAAATAATGGGGATTACATACACCACTCAATGGAAATTGTGGAAAATGTAGCATAAATCTCACAGGAATAAAATTGAGATGAAAAATCTCTTACGAAAACACGGCAGCCTAACGACGCCACATAAAACATACAAAAATTGATTGATGAGATCAAATAGGGTATCTCATAATATCATCATAATGTTTATAGAAAGAGTAATATGAAATAACATACCCCATCATAACAAATAGTAACTTAAAATAAGTGACATAAAGGAGAGTACTTAAAAAGAAAGACAGAGGTTATATCTCTTATGATAATTTGGCAGCCTAACGACGCCACTCAAAACATCCAAAAAGAATTGATGAGAGAGAATAGGGTCTATAATCATATGAACATAAAAATTACAGTAATATTAATATAAATTAACATCCCAATCACAATTAATATTAGCTTAGAAGGAATGACATAAAAGATTGTACTTAAAAAGAAAGAGAGGAGTAGGATCCCTTATCTCGGGTCCGACTTGACTCGATCGATCTTTAACATCCTGAATTATAAACATGAGTTAATTTATATTTTCTTAAGAACCTATTTCGTGTTCATTATTCCTTTTATATCACTTATTTCCATTTTATAATCATTATGTAATCATTTAAGTTAATAATGTTTGTTTTGTCGATATTTGGTTCTTAAGTTGAAAGTGAACTTCTTACAATTACATGTTGTTCATGTGGTCAAAGGTTCATTATATCCAGAATGATATTCATGATTTTGATATCATATATATCATATATATCCAGCATATACATGTATTTATAATATTACATAATCATTTAGGGGTAAGAAATGAAATGCACCGTTCATGGAGACGGTAAGCCGTACGTACGAATGAACGCTACTTTCATTTCTTTGTCATATTAATGGAATTAAAAATAAAAGAGGGAATTTATATATTAATTATAGAATTATATTCATCATTTCTATGTATCATTAATCATTTATATCCATTATATACATGTACTTATAATAGTACATTACATTTGGGGATATGAAATGAAATGCACCGTTCATGGAGACGGTAAGTTGTTCGTACACATTAACGCTACTTTCATTTCTATCTCATACTTTAATGGAAATAAATAATAATGATATAGAGGTATATAATAATTCCATTATAACATCATATATAATAACTTTAAATCCATCCTTTATACGTCCCACATATGGCATTAACGAATCCCATCACTTTGAGGGGGCGGTAGTCCCCACTTCATTAAATGAAGATATCGCGTTTACCCATAATGGAAACCATAAATTTATGCCATAAATTAAAAATAAATAAGCATAATTAAAACATAAACATATTAGATATCATATATAAATATAGTGTCATCTTAATGTCGACCATTGAAGGTGTTAGAAGAATGTTGAACAATCATCGTTTCGGGAGGCAGAAATTCGCCATCCACGGAAACAGTATGTTCGTTAACCATTAGATGTATGTGTGTGTAATTGTAGCTCGAATACTTCTTCTAAAAAAATCCTAGTATACTGAATATTCTGTAGTTGTTACAAAATAAAAGAATAAAAAGAGTTTAGGTGGTTGGAGAATCAAAATAAAACAAAAGGACTCAAGTGAAGACATTACCTTAAAATCGGGTAACTCCCTTTGGTTTGAGCTCAAAGGCTTCCTTGGGAAGACTTCTGCCCAAAGTGAGGATTCAAGGAGTAAGAGAGGGAAGTGGAGAGACAAAATGGGCAGTGGTTGTCCGAGACAAAGGCTTTGGGAGTTTGGGTAAGGAGGTAGCGGTGTGGGCCTTTTATAAGAGGAGAGGAGGGGCACTCTTGTAATGTTACAAAATGTTACATTATTTTCAAAAGAGTTTCGGATTTTAAAGGTCCCACATTGATGTATTTCGAGGATAAGGTGATAAGGGTTCGAAATCCACTCATCCAATAGGTTTTGGACATTTTTAGGTCTTATATATTACATTATCCTTCCATTTTATTTAAATCGTTAAATAATGAGGTCATAGTTGCATCATCATGATGTCATAACTACTTTAATTTATTTATTGTCTAAAAATTATAAAAAAAATACTATTATTTAGTAATAATCTTTTTATATTTCCAATGACTACTTATAGTCAAAATTCTGACTTGTATAATCCCATGTAAATATTTTTTTAGTAAAACATCTCATGTTTGTGTCATTTTTACTTTAACATTAAATAAAAAGATATTTATGTCATTTTCCAACCAATGTGGCTCCATGGGGTTCCCAAGATGACCCATGGATTTTCTTTGTCGGCCATGACACATCCAATGAGGGTAGTACATGTGTATCGGTCATTTCATTTTATTAAAACATTATTCTTACCTTCAACTACACAAATCACCTCTAATCGCGATTAAAAACATAAAAAGTTACTATTCACCAAAAAAATTATTTTAATCCCATTGAACTGCATTTTACTTCTTAATTACAACCATATATGTCGAATTTTAGAAATTAAAAAAACAATGATGGAAAAATTTCATTTAAATGGAAAATCAGTTTTTATAAGTACCACTTAGTGGTTTCACTATTCATCAAAAATTGAAGTTTTTCATAAAATTAACAAAAGTTCACCCTAATCTATATTTGATATTCCGAACTCAAAAATTGTGTCTATTTTACAAAATTCAGATCATATAAGTTTCATTAATTAATTTAATAATTAATTCTCGCTGTCAAAACAAATAGCGTTTTTTATGAAACAAAATGTATCAAAAGATTGACCCTAGTTTAAGTCCGATTTCAAAGTAAAATTAATTCCAACAAACAAAATTGGATTAAATGGTAAAAATATATTCTAATTTCACTTGAATTCCAATTAAAAAGATAATCTAATCATAAAAATAAATTATATTAAAAGAGGTTTTGAATTAAAATACAACATTTTTTACTATTCATTAAAAATTGAACTTCATCGGAAAAATACCAAAAATTCACACAAAGTAAATTTTGATGTCCCGATTCTAAAGAAGAATTTTATTTTGTCAAATATAACACATTAAATTGTCAAAAACTTCATTTAAAATAGGTTCGCCATCAAAAGACGATTAATCGACCTTTTAAAGAATATTAGAATGTTTACGCTTAAAATTGGATTCATTCGCATTTTTAATCCTCTAACATTTGTTATAAAAAGTAAAAATATTTGAAAAACATTTAGAATCATTTTTTAGTTAGTCTTGTTTATTCTCGCCATTACAACGGCTAGGCATTAACTACCATTTAAAATAATATTATTTTATTATTAGAGTATAGCGTATGATTTCAAAGGAACTCATTGTTGTGTATTGGGTACGCCATCGAGCATAGAGTTCCCTTTAAATTAATATTAATATTTTTTTCACAAATATGGATAAATATAAAAATGTCATATTCGTTATTTACATGGGGTGTTACAATTAGTTTGGTGAATTTTACATTCATGAAATAGTTTATCAAATTGTGGAGGTTTGGGATATTTTTTCATTACATGACTCATTATTTATATAATCTATATGGATGAACATTCAAAATGTTCATGGTACACAGTATTTACTGAGTGAGGTTTTCCACCAACATAGAAACGGGAATTTAGAGCATAATATATAGGCTCTTTATGATAATTTATAACCACACGTTTTAGACATCAGTTGGTATTTAGAGAATCAATTAGACATATTTTTGTTCTCATATATCAACAATTATCGAGAGACTACACATCAAGAAGCATATGATTCACTATCTAGTAGGTCATTGATATCCCCTCTATGTTCTATGGAGGCATGTGAGTTAGTATTTTAATGGTATTTTCATGTGTAGGATATATTTAACAATATCCAATTATTTCAAAATCATATGGCTATAGCTCAGAATATACAAAATTCATATGATGATACTCATTAATGTCCCATATAGTTCGTTTGGGGGGATTGTTTTTTCTTTAAGGAGTTTCATATAACGGGTTACTGTAGGACTCATAGACAAGGAATGTTGGAGAATATGTTTGTTAGACCATTTTATATAGTTTGTAGAATCTGTTCATTGTAATAAATATAGGATCATTCATAGTGTTATAATGTTGTGCACACTGTTTTTTATATTTTTGAACATCAGCAGTGTCACCCTGACAAAAAATCATGTTATAATTGTGGGTGATGTTGATCTTGAGAATAATGCATCATTTTAGGATAATGTGGTATATGTTGTGGATCACAATAAAGAACACTTAGGGGATATACCATGATGATTGTTTAAATAATGTGATGAAATTTTAATGAAAAGGGTAATCATATGATAGAGAAAAGTATAAATAATCTGAGTTACCCAGTCATTTTACAATAAAATCATTTAGATTCATTAGAGTACATCTCGAGGAAGATATATTTTAATGTTTGAAGATTCTATAATCTAGATCAATTATGTAGAAGTGTCATGCTAAATTTTTTGTACACTTTTTATTTATTTTTTTGCAATGTATTTCGGATTAACATTTTGGTGTTTTTGGTTGAAATTATATAATTTTAGAATGAATTGGGGTAGTGCACAGTTATCACATGTTTTTCAAAAAAAATTTACTCTTGTAAACGAAATATTTGAACCCAAACCTAAGGGATTCAAAAAATATTTCATGGTATTTCAAAACATGAACCCTCATAGTTCAATCTATGTAGACCCCTTGGATGAAGATCACAGTTAGGCGCATGGTTTGTGAAAACCATCAAACCTATAAATAAAACCATGCATGTGTAAATTTAATCCCTATTACATTAAATAAAAAAAATTTGAAACCCTCGTCTATATCTCATTAAAACCTAGATAAAAACTGAAAAATTTTAATTTCATATATAGAGGCTCCCAAACATGTTCAATGGAATAAGAACCTCATTTATTAAGGAATAAATGATCTATTGATGGATATGAATCTCTCCCAGTAATAGTTTCTCAACCAATGAGGTTTCATTTAATTATATTTTCAATTTATGAGCAAACAAGAGTGTTATGATTTTCATTAGAAAGGGGTAAGATATAGGTTATGACATAACTAAATCTATTACATCTTAGATCTAGTTTCTAAATCCATATCCCAGTCATTATTAGTTTTGTGGTTTTTCTGATGCAATTAGGGTTTTTCCAATAGATATGGTAAATCATATATATTGTTGTAGGTGAAAAAATTTGATAATAAAATAGTCATCATTTATATATATATTTTATAAAATCCTAATTAGAATTATTCGGATGTTTTATTGAAGAATTAATTAAATTAATTTTATTTTCGTGTGGTGATGAATTGGGTTCAAATTGGTGAATTTTGAATTGGTGGAGTTGGATTATTTAATCAATTTATAAAATAATAAAATATTTTCATTTTTTAATTTATGGTATATTTTGATTATTAACTTTTTCAAATAATGGTAATATGAATTAATTGATAATAAGATTTACTCGATGGTTTCTATGAAATATTTTACCAATGGGTTATATGATTTAAATATTGAAAATTTGTTTAATGTTAAAACATTCATTTAATTTTTTGTTGTTAATGTATTGAACAATGAAAATTTTTATAATGATGCGGAATTAATGATATGAAATGTTATATTTTTAATATTCATAATTAACCATGTTAAATTTAGTATACATAATATATGCAATTTTCAATAAAATATGAGTGTTGACATGTAGTGGCACTCCAAATACACATTTTTGATTTAATAATATTTGATTGTAAGACAAAAAATTATTATCTAAATACAAAATTATGACTGATTATTAAACGGGACTTGAGATAAGTAATGCTGCACAAAATTCAAACAGGGTGTTACACATTGTATTCTTTTACAAAAATATTAAAATTGGAAAATGGATCTATGTAAGAATAAAATAAAATTGAAATTAAATGGATAATTAAACCCCTTTTGTTATAGTGATTCATGTATTAAAAATGTGTTATTTATTATAGTCTGGTTTGGGTCGAAACAGGAAGTGAAGAATCTGGTGTCCTTAGGAACACACATGATTACGTGTTTTTATAAATAATACTCTAATATATATGATATGTTTATAGTATTTCATGAATTTGATCCATATAAAACATTATATAATTATATTGATTATATATTGTTTTATATAACATTGTTGGTACCCTACTGGGATGCACTCTCACCCAACTCGAGAATAATAATTGGTTCCAAAATGGACTACTATATTGCAATTTTATTATAATAGATAGAGACTCATGTTAGATGGTATATATTTGATGGATAATTTTTTATGGGACTGGAAATATTAACAGAACCCACATGGGTATTGTTAGAGTATTTATTTCAAGGTTTTTATTTTTAAACGCGTAGACTATTTTACATGACATTTCAACAACTTTTGTTTGTTATATTTAATCAATGTTTTCATCATTAATGTATAATGATTTTATTGTAGTTGTGGTTATATCATTTGATTACTGTTTATATATTTATATTGTTATGTATCTTTGATAAATAGGGTATAGTCTCTACATGTTCTAACATATTCAATAGCTACTAGTTAGAAACCTAGGATATATAGGGAGGTGCGCCTGAGGTTATGCGACCACCAATATAGAGGCATTGGTGTGTGGCACCAGAGTCAAGATGTTAGAGTTAATTAATTTTTTTGAAAAGAATAAAAATTTCATAAATTTTATATATATTAATTAAATCAATTCTTATAAACCTCCATCATGGATGGTGTGGAAAAATATATATAATTATTCATGGAGGTGGTGGTTCACATATACACATGATTTCTAATCCCATTTATAATAGAATTCAATAGAACAAATAAATACAATAAGTTATAATTTTAGAATTATAATTTTTTAAATATTCAATATATTCATTTTTCAATTCACTAATTAAACCCATCCATTGTATGAGGTCATGAAAAATCATTCACATCCCTCCATGGAGGAGGTAGCCTCCACATATGAAAAATATATGATACTTTTTTTCCTTAATAGAAGGAAAGGATTCCATACTAGTTAAAAAAATATTATAATATCATTATTGTATATTCATTATATGTCTTTAATTATATTCGAATTTATATATGTAATATTTATGAAAAAATATTAAAAATAAATTTTATAGAGTAAATAATTCTAATGTTGACAACTTGATGTTTCTCAGGGAAATAAATAAAATAGAGATGTTAGTCTATATAATAAATATAGATGATAATTAATTTGGGTTGGAATAATAGAAAAAATAATGGATTATTATTTGAACTTAATTCAAAGAAATATTTTTATAATTATGTGGGTTTTGTGATATCATTAATTATGTGATGAATGTTGTAATTTTGGAAGAATTAATTACATTTAAATAAGGGAATGTCAATATTCAAGTATAAATGGATCCTAAATTTTTCAATAATTGAATATTAGTAGTTAAAGGGTCATTAAATCACATTAAATGAATTTTCATATATGTTTTAATCATTTTTTTGTTGTATAACATTATATTTATATTCCAAACCATGTATGAAAAACAGGGTCTATCCTAGTTTCATTAAATTTATCGTATAACAATTGGTGATAATTTATACTAGAATTCCTTTATGAAAACCAGAGGGATAATTTTAAATATATTGAAACATATTACTTTATTGTAATGTAGGTAGCTTAATTTTTATGATAAATGATATCTCTCAATACATACTAGGATTGGATTCAGTTATGGCATTGATGAACCTTTGTGTAATAACCTCAATAAGGGATACTTGTGAAATAACTCAATCTCTACTTGGGGAATGTGTACTGGGACAAGATGAAAACAATTTTTGAAAAAATATTTAAATAATAAATGGTTAAAAACTCTTTTTCCAGATAAAATTATGAGATATATATTTACATAATGTAGTTTTTAAGGATTCATGTGTAACTTCCAACGATCATGTTCTTATAAATTATATAATTATAAAACCATTTGGAATTATTATTATAATATTAAATTTGATATAAATATTTTTATTTAGTTTTAATTATTCTTTTATTAATGTAGTAAATATAGTATCTCTTTTTAATAATTTATTTAATCAATAAGAAAATTATGACCATCCCAATATGGTTCGACCCATAATTAAACGCATTAATATAATGATAAATCGAGTTATGAATAATAACCATAACCATGTGGAAATATTAATTCCTGAATGAATATCAAAATGTGTAATCCCTCAAGTATTAATGATCTAATATATTTATTAAATCACTTAATACAATGATAAAAACAATATGGATCAACAATATAGAAAAATATTTTTTCCTTCATTCCCCTATGAATAAGAATATGTAATTTATTTTATTCCTATATGAGATAAATTATAATCAATGGATACAATATAATAATTAACATGATGCTAAATCATTATGTTGATTTCATATACTGGTATGAGTTTATATTCGTATTGTTCAGCAAATATTTTTTATAAACAATCTGATATAAGATTTGGAGTGATTTATCAATGCTTTTGAAACAATAAAATTAATTAGATATATTTTATTAGTATATATAAGTATTTTGAGATAACGTTCATGATTTTATTATGATTATAATTGGATGATTTACATGTTATTAAGTTGGTATATAATATATTTGGGTAAATATCTATAAATTTGAGGCTTTTGGACTATAATATTGTTGTATTATGTGACCATAATCTACAAATAGAATTTGGAAATGTACAGTGGTCCAATAAACCTAACTATAAAAGGATAAGAATAATAAAAACATTGGGAATAATTTTTACAGTTAACATGAATGTAAGAAATAATAACTTCTCACTCACAACAATAATGTGAAGTAGTAATAAAATAATATTTTACAAGGAACTAATAATTGTCTCATTTATTTAATAGATGACCACATATATCTAATAAATCCTTGAGATATAATGCATGAAAATATAAAAGATAATTTAAATTTAAATATATTGGTATTAAATCCAATATTACACTGATTTATGTGTTGGGATCATAATTTTTTTTAAATAAATGCATGAATTAGAATACAAGAGAGGGATACTTCCATTTACCCAATAAGAGGCGCCGGGTGAAAGGCCATGAATTTGAAATAAAAATGGAAGAATATGAGGATTTAAAAAATGAATATGGACATACACAAATTATACAGAAAAATGTACCAACTATATAGTTTAATTCCCATTAAATTCATTAAATTATTTTATATATTTTTCAGGATACATAAAATAAAATCCTAAACTACCATTAGTAGAGCATTCAGTTAAAATTAATGGAGTAACTATTATAGAATAACAGATTTAAGGAAATTCCCTTATTAAATTTGGTGAGTTAAATATCTAAAATACCAATATTAATTCAAATTAGGAATTTTAAATACTACATATTATGTAATTTATATCAATTTATAATTCTATGATCAACAACTATTGAAGGGAAATTTTAGCTTGCTGGAAAATAAAAATGTTAATTTGGAGGAGGAAAATAATATAATCATCAAGGATACAAGTGTAAAAGAGACCCCAAAAAGGATTGTGACATCATAAGTCAACAATAATATATATATAATAGGGTATAAAACTAGTGTGGAACACCTATTCAAGACCTTCAAATAGAAACATCCACACTAGTGTTTTTTCAAGGCTTCCTTACACTACTAATATAGATTTTATTTCAGAGAATAATAAAATCTCTTATGTGGTGATACTATATATATCATGGAAGATTTTATAATTATTATTAAAACATAAGATGTTATGATATGTTCTCTCTCCTAGATATGTTCTATAATTATTAAAAAAATTACAACATGTGATGATAATTTGACATCCCTAGATAATTTTAAAATTACTCTCTAAATCATCACATGAAATTATAATTTATCATAAATGTATAATTTAGAAATTAAAAAATAAATTATCACATGTGATGTTTATTTATGATTCATTGATACGTTTAAATTAATTAATAAAAATATTTAATCTGATAATAATTTATACTTCAAAAAAATATATTAATTAATAAAAATATTAAGGGTCCTTTGAAAATTTGCATAAAATTTAATTTTACCTCATTTATAAATTGAATATAAAAAGTAAGGGAGTCTAATTTGGAATCAGTAAGTAAAATTTGTTTAAATGTAATGCATTTTTTTATAAATAGTAACTTCGGAATATTATTTAACACGTTTAAAAGTAAAAAGTGTAATTAAATGTAAAAATGAAATTATAATTGTGCTAACACATTTAATAATTCTATTCGATAATTCTATTTCAACAAAAATCAACATTAGGAATAAAAGATGATCATTTTGGTCTACTTTTATTAGATTTGGACACATATTATTATTTGATTTTAAATAAGAGTTGAAAGTGTTAAATTAAATTTTTAATAACTAAATAATTTTTAATATATTTAAATACATCTGATATATATTACTATAAGTATTCATTATAAAGATAAAAATATTTACTACATCATGATATTATATTTATAATTTTTATAAATAATATTATTTAATTTATTTATGACACAATGAAGACACAATATTTACATTTTTAAGTAAAGATTAAAATAAATGATATTATAAATATCAATATAAGTTTAAATTGAGGATATTGATGAATTAAAAAATATTATACATTATTATGCCATGTTACGGTTGATTTAATGTATTTATTGTTAAGTAATAATTTTTTTTGAATTTCACAAAAACCAAATACTAAAGAGTGAGAAAATTGACATAAATGTGTTTTTAAAACCATTACTATATTATTAAAATGTATAATATTCATAAAAATAAATGTATAATAAAAAAGACTTATATAATGATATATATATCATTAATTAACCAATTTCGGTTCTCTTGGAATTTTATAGTATGTTTATTAACCATGTAATATAAAAATAAAAGAAGACATTTTAAAAGTTAAACTATTTAATTAAGAGGTACAACTAAAAGATAAAGGTAAATATGGTGACATAAACATGTCTAAAACCTATTGGTTGATAGGATTTAAACCCATAATCAAATTTTTCTCGAAATAAATCCATTTTGAGCTATTATAATTAGAAACTGACTTTATAATAAAATAATATTTCAAACATGTCCTAAAGTGACCCTCAACACTCTTCTAAAGGGGTACTTACCCTTTTATCAAAATCAACCCTCCAAACCCACTTTTCTAATACAACCATTGCTCAAATATCCTCACAAATACCTTAATTTATCTTACAATCCTTACATTTATCATAATCAAACCTATGGATTTCTTTTTATCAAATCAAAAGAATGGACCCAAATAAGAGGTAACTACATCGTCACCTCAGTCCAAATTTGTTTCTTATTCCACTTCCTCATTCATTGATTCTTTTCCAAGATAAAATAAAAATTTTATTCCCTTTTCCATAAATATATGTATCTTATTAATATTTTACAACCATATTCATTATTCAATAGTTTACGCTACACACAACACTGAGCTTGAGAGTACTATTACACACCAAACTAGCCATTCAAAAAGAAGTTATAAATAGTAAAAACAGTATTTTGAATTTTATATACAGAAAATTGTTTTTGAATCTATATTATGTGTTTCTTATACATAATTTATGAAGAAATTAATTTTTATTAAGATAAAAGACGTATTTTTCAAAATAAGCAATTTTATCACTGTTTAATGGATTTCCATTTTGAAATAATACAATTGACACTTTTATATTTTTAAATTATTTAAATTAAATTATTCATTAATATCAAGACATAAAAATTTTGTTTGGAAAATTCTTTGGTACATTTTAGATAACTTTCATAAATTGATGAATTGTGAAAAAAATAAATTTTAAATTACAAAAAAAAATTAATTTAAATATTTTATAGTGTTAAATTTAAACTTTTAGTTCTTTAATGTATAATTAGATTATATTTTTATCATTTAATATAATTTAGGTCATTTTATGTAATTTTACATATAAATTATCTATAAACACATGTCAATCTTTTGATAGTTTTTTCTTCTTAAAAACACACATTTTAGATTTGAAAACTATAATTAATTTAAAATTAAATAATGAAAATATTTTGTTTAAAACTTGGTAAAATAGACATCATTTTTAGATTTGGAATATCAAATTTGACTTAGTATGAATTTTTTGTATTTTCTAAAACCATTCAATTTTTGATAAATATTAAAAAACAATTTGTTTTTTTTAAACTGACATTTATATAAATAGTTATAATTTTTAATTAATTTTATTTTAATGTCATCATATATAAATAATAATTTTATTAATTCAATTTAAATCATTGGAGTATTTTTTTAATAAGATTTAATTTATTAATTTAATATATTTTTTTGACATCTATTATGCCCCTTCTAGGGAAATTTAAAATTTTTCATAACATTTAATTTTTCTTCATTTTTGAATTGAATTTCAAAAATTAGAGAGAAAAATTTGACATCATTAAGTAATATTTAGTTCAATAGTACGAATATTATTTTTTGTGAAGAGTAACTTTTTAATATTATTTACCACTGTTAAATGTAAATAGAATAAATATATGTAAAAATTATATTATATTTACCCTAATAGTTGTCATGATTTTATTGGATAAGTGTATTTAGAACCATATAAACCTAATCAATATAATATGATCATTTTGGTTCACAGGGATTGGATTAGGACTGTTATTATTATTTTATTTAAATAAGAGTTAAAAGTGTCAAACTCATAGTTTAATAAACAAACCATTTTTAATATTGTGTTGTAAATAACCGAAATTTGAATATAATTAATAATTATACATCTAGAATGATTTCCAAGAACATTGGATTTTGTTTATAATTTTAAGTCATTAAGTAATTAAATTTATTTATGACATGATGATGAAGAAATAATAACCTTATAAACAAAATATAAAAACAATTGATATTATAAATATCAATTTAAATTTATATTGTTACTTTTTATGAATTTTAAAAAAATTAATGGTTAATATGAGATGTTGGGGATAATTTAATGTATTGTTTTCTTGGTAATAATGTTCTTTTGACATAAGGATACCAAATACTAAATAGTGTCAAAATTGAAATAAATGAGTTTTTAAAACAAATACTATATTATTAAATGAAATAATATTCATTAAAATATACGGTTCATCCAAATGACTTATATAATGATTTATATGTCATTAATTAACCACTTGTGGTTATTTTGTTAATTTATTTTTAGTTTATAAATAATGTAATATATAAATACAACATGACATTGTATAAGATAATAAATTTATCTAAGAGTTAAATATAAAAGATAAGGTTAATATGGTGACCTAATCCTCTATAAAACATATTCAATGGGATTATTTAGACACAAAGAACTTTTGAATATAAATAAATTCATTTTTAAACTTTATAATACGAAAATTATTTTACAATAAAATAATCATTCAACCATTTCCTAAAGTGACACTCACCTCTCTTATAAAAGGGTACATACCCTTCTCACAATATCACACATCCAAAGCCATTTGGATTTGGGAATACCTACTAATAAAATCCATCCAACAACTCTCAATTCAAAATAGATTCTATATATTGATCTGAAGCCAGCCTATGTTTCCATTTTGATCAAATGAAAAGGATGAACAAGAAGAAGAGGTAATTACTTCATCACCTGTTTCTAATTTTTATTCTTCTTCCACTTCCTATTTCTCTGATTTTTTCAAAAGTAATATAAAAACTATAGTACCTTATACATAATAATATGTTATTATAAATATTTTACAACCATATTCATTATTATATCCACCCTTCGATTGACAAAGTCACCATATGTTCATATGTACGACGTATGGAATTTACGTCATGGTGTAGATTGTTATTTAACACATAACTATTTGGATGGGTATATTAATGAGTATATATGATGTAAATAATTATAATAACAAGTTAGTTATCCTTTATATATAATATAACATCCAATTACCTTCAATTTCAACTTAAATAGAATGATATCATCTCTCATACGTACATATGACTTACCATCTCCACGACGAGATGAGATTTATTTTCATGTTCACAGATCAATGATGACTATAAAAATATATATTATTAATAAGTATATAATATATTTTATAATAATTATAATATGTATGTATATGTATGTATTATATATATCTCATATACATCCTTCTGTTAAATTCTATATGGACACATGAATAGAGTTTACCTGTTCTTACAACCTACCGTCAGAATAAACAATGTTTTCCAATTCATATATTTATCTATTATACATATTTATATTCTGAATAGATATTATACATTAATAATTTTTTATATTTTGAATTCTATTAAAACATGATATATGTGATACGATTAATAATATTAAGTTAAAACATGTACGATAGAGAAATGGATTATTACCTGAAATATTATTTTAACATATAAATTATTATTAAATGGGAAGTATAAAGATATAAATGAATAAATTAGGATTTCATAAATATGAATATTTTTCGGGTATAATTTAATAACATACTATGGCCATTATATAGGATGTTAAAATACCCCTCAAACAAAGGAATGTACAAGGTATGTGGTAATTTCTCATTCTCGTTATTATCTGAGATTGTTTATCAGTAAGTATTTATTGGGGTATTATTATCATCCATGTTTGTATTTCAAAAAATAAATTTCAAAATGAATATATTATGGTTTTTTGGAAGGTACTCTTTATCAAAATCATCATTTTGAACATTTTAATGATGTATTTTTTAAATCTTTTTCATTAATTTCCATGTCTTAAAAATGATTATAAGGATTTATTTATATGATTTTTTTTAAATGATAATTCCTTTCAAAAGATTCAAACTAGTATATGATACTTTGATTCAAAAATTAATCTAAATTTATTATTTTCTAAATTGAGTGACTTTTTGATGATTTCAGAAAAAGGGACATTTCTCTAAATTAATAATATGGATAAATTTCAACTATGTAAACATACATTAATCTATATTATTCATGATTGAGGATGATTTATGATAATACAATATTATATATTGTATTGAATGATTTATGATATCATTTACTATGGAACTGCTATTTGTTTTACCATTCATCGATTAGGGATAATTTATTAACATTTCGTATGCTAGTTTTAATACAGATTTTTATATTATGTTTCAATATTTTCATACAAGGAATGAATTTTACATTGTTTCTGATGGGTGAAGCCTACTATAGTTCCTCGTTGCATCGGTAGGTCTTATGAGACAACTAGCATCTTGGAACCGGGCCTTGAAAAAAAATTACTTATAGTCATGGTATGAGGCCTTGACAATGTTGTTATGATGTCCAACATTATGCATTCTATTATTATGAAATTAGATATTTATATTACATGTTATTATTCTACTAGTAGTATATCCATGTGACTATGTAAATGGAAATATTTTATAAATATTTTCCATATTATGATCAAGTTTATGATTAAAAGGAACAAGTTTTAGACTTATAAATTTCTTTAAATGTTTATGCCTATTTATGATAGTTTATGTTATATTATTATAGATACTATGCTACAGAGCTCACCCCTTTAGTCTGTTTAATTTTTCCCATGATGCTAAAAACTGTGTTATGATTAATATGTAGGGTTAAGCTTGGGGAATAACGGTGTTCTCAAAGGATTATTTATATAGTGTTATATTTTAGAAATTGTAATGTTACATACATAAATGTAATTTTTTTTCGAATAATTTTAAATAGATTCATCCTTCAGGACATGATTCCATGTAATCATTCCAATGTATTAAATTAATGCATCGACTCTAGATAACTATGTTTGGGGCATTACACACCATATAAATGTCTAATTTCTACAAATACTCAACCCAGAACCTCTACCTATGGTTTCAGTCCCTCTATATAATGATATAATAAAGGATCTTAGGTTCCATTCAAATAATAATTCTCTCGTTGATGAGATAATCACACTATCATATTATATAGTGGATCCCTACATCTATATACCAATAATTTGTAGGGAAGTTCATATCACGAGGTCATAGCTGATGATAAACATAGGGTACTGCATTTTCTATTGTCCTAAACACCACCCCCAATAAAATTCATAATACATCATAGTAAACTACAAAGCCTATTCCAAGATTATGGATTGTCAATAATGGTGCTCTTTCTAGTATTTTATTTAGCTCATGTAGAGCCTCTTCACACTATCTTAACTAATATTACTTCAAAACCTTATTTTTTTGATGATAATGGGGCATAAAATTTATATAAGTCCTCGATAAATCATCAAAAATATCAATCCTTTCATTCGAACATCCTAAAGAACATTATGGGGACATTTAAAGACACAATTTCATTGACCATTGTTATATTTACCAATGTACCATTATAAAACATGCCATGTATTAGAAATTTTACCTCAAAAATCCAAATGTCATACATTTAATTCCTGCATTAATCATGGGTTCGTGGAGTGAATTTTGGTCTATATGTTAGTGCATTTCATGTTGTTCTAGTGTCTGTGAGTACATAAGGATATGATAAATTTATAGTTTAATGAATTATTCCATGTATGGATGGAAGATATTTTTCATGAGGGACATGAAAACTAATAGTGAATTCATCAGCCTGAATGGAATTACCACATTCTCATATAGTGCATATTTTCTCCAAAATTGCATCATCGTGATTTAAATCTCTATAATTTGTAAGGGGTGATAACCCGATCAGATATCAATAATATAGAAACAATAGAATCCTATGAAACGATAAAATGGATTGTCGATCCTCAATAACAGCTATTGATTCTTCTCCAAAAATTGGGTAATCATCTTCTAATCGACACATAGTCGATGAAAATCATATACCTAAATGGTAAATAAAATTTGATCAACCAACAATAAAGTACCAGGTCTTATAAAACCCTTCTTATCCAAGCCATATTTGTGTAAATTGATGAGGTTAATCTCGGTATGAGTCTTACAATATAGTGGAATCAATTTGGGTTGCACACCTGATGCAATATCTAACTGATGTTCAACTCCTCTGTCAAGGTGGGGTCATGAAAATATCTCTAGAAAAATATTTAGATAGATATCCATGAGTAGTGAAATATATAAAGGTATTCCACTAATCCATCTTTTGACACTGAAATTTGGAGAAGGGGCACATTGGGATGATAATAGAGAATTAAATGAATCTTCGAAAAAATAGGATATTCTGTTGCATAGGAGGTGGGAACGTGCAAGATTGGGGAGACGCACGCAAGAGGAATTCTGGCATGAAATCCCTTGTGCAGCGGCCTCAACATCCACACCCAAAGCATCATCCTCCATGACTGGCTACGGTCATACCTGTTTTCATGTAGAAGACGACGTCGAGCGGTTGTTTGCATGACTGACCCAATTTCCATGCCCATGGTGATGGTGAAAAAGATTTTTCATGCTTGACGCTGTGTCGATGCACTAGTGGACATTGAGCATGAATTTGCACACCCGAACCCCCTATGCATACAAGCCAATGACCGACGATAGTGTTCATGTCTGGCTCTTGCGTGCCACGCTGAGGAGTCTGGAAATTAAATGAACTATATCCCCACACTTTAGAGATGGTAACCATAGATGAAGCAATTCTGTGATGCCCAAAAACCCCTTCTTCTAAGACATCATGAAATACCGTTTCCCTATATGTATTGGTTTTCATGTGATAGGTCCCGTTGGTGTGCCTTTGGATGGTCCCTATAATCCTCAAGAATTTCATTTCTTCATGAAGTTATCTACATATAAGGTGTACTATATTTCATGAAATTTCCCTCTACATCAAATGTTCTATCAGAAAACCCATCATAAATACATGAAAAACATTCTTATTGTGTGTAACCCATCTTCCTTGTGTTCCACCTGTGCCTCTTTGGTGAAACCTCTTCCTCTTGCACACAAACATTTGATCTTGCGAACTAACCTCATATCATGCCCCAACTCATTCCCTTACGCATGCTCAATGTGCTTCCCTCACATTGAGGAACCATGTCTGAGCCTCTCTTATGCCCGACACACCTGCTTCGCATGCTCTTTTCCCATGTGGCCCCTCTGGTTTTCACAATGCAATTTCGATGTCACTTGGGCGATGATTTCAGTTGTGTTTCTTTGCCTCATTCTTATTCTCATTGGCACACTAATGACTATTAATTCTTTTCATAGCTACACTAACGTGGACCCCCAATGAATCACTCCATAAAATCCCCTTCACGACATTGCCTATGCCTTCCTTTCTCCAAGGGCAGGTGGGTATCTGTTATATAAGTCATAGGGGAGCAGATCACACCCACCTTGTCCGAGCTGCAGGACGTTAAACTACCATGAATCAACATCCTCATCACATAATGTTATATTGTGACCCCTCCCCATACCTTTCATGTAGGGTTCCCCCCATAGACGTTCTCTATGCACACTGGTCTACATAGGAGTGAGATCACTCCTCTCTTGGAATGAAATCCTCTTTATCAGGGCAGCATCTGTCTGTGGGGAAAAGAAAACCCCCCTTGTGTAAGACCTTAGCCTTTCATACAAGATGTATCACCCCTTATCCTCCTCTCTCCCTAGGTTCCAAATCCCTATCCCTCTGGGGTTTGTCAACAACCGAGTCTCCACACTGTAGTAAGTCCCAATCACCATCCCTTTTGGATACTACCCTAACATAATCCCATGTTTCCACTTTGGGCTGAAAACCACACGTATCCCTTCTTTCCACTTTGGGTTGCAGACAACGCGTAAGACCCTGTTTCGTTTTTGGGATCCTCCCTATGCATTAGACCCACTCTATATCCCATAGACACAACTTCCATGACTTGATCAGCAGATCATTGATGTCTCTTGTTTTTCACATCGAGCTGGACTCAAATAGTTTTAATGAAAGAATCGAACGTGATATCCTATCTAAGAATCCTATATTTTAATCACCAATACCCACCATGAACAATGGGATCCTTTATTCATTCCATGGATGGGTACATAGAAATCCTTCTTCAGGTTCAATCCCAACAACCACCCCTCTCTAACTACATGGACTTTGATCCTTTCCAAGGAATGGTACATAAGAATCCTCCTTGAAGTTCAAGCCCACCATCCATTGGTGATGACCATCATCATGTTGGTTCACCAAACACCCCTTCTAAACTATGTGGTGTTTGATCCTTGCCAACTCAAGGTATGTAGGATGCCTCCCTGCGGTTCAAGCCCATCACCCATTGGTTCTGACCCCCATAATGTCAGGCCACCTTCATCCCATATGATGTTAAACTGCATGTCCCCTTTTCATCCGTCACAACGTTAAACTGCATCCCCCATCCAGTGGATTTCCGTTGTAACCCCATTCAGTGGTAGTCCATTTTCAACCCATTTCGATAGTATCTCATCATCAGATGAACTATGTGGAATTATATTCCCTACAACATAGATATGCACGAATCCTACCTAAGGATCTAGAGAATCACTCATTTCACATCCTGGTCACTCCATCGAGCCTATGTGTTTCAACAATTTCATGACCCAACATGGATGTTCTATTTCCTCCAGGTCCATTCCATGAATCCATTCCCTAGGGTTTCCTCATAAGGTGTACAGTCATCCAACCAAACTACATGGACATTGATTCCCTATCACAGTGATACAAAGGAGGTCTGTTCGAGTCTCAATCTCAACGTCACTATCTTCCTCCAGTTGAAGCCATATCATTCTCTACCCACATCATTAAACCCTCCATCATCAATCTTACTTATTACCCGAACCACCACATCCTGGTAAGATCATGCCACCTCATAACCCATTCCCCTTAACAATAACAGGGAAGATAACCACATGTTGGCCGAAACATTAGTGTTCCATCATGGGGTTACTCCCTTATTATCCACTCTAATCAGTGTTCTGATCTATCTGATCTGTCTCCACTATAGAACATACTCGCACCATACCCTGTGATAGACATGGAAAGCTGAGGAGAACCTTAGATTCCTGACTATGAAATAAAATTCTATGCCTTAGGCGTGGGATGCTTTGGGATTATGCACCATTAAGATGCACTATAATAATGGGAAGAATCCCAGACGTGCCAGTGTCCCAACATCCAGACACACTAGTGATGTCCAGCATGACAACTCCCCTGACAATAGGTTGCTGCACTGACATGACCCTTTGGAATATCCCAACATAAGTAGTGTAAATAACTACTATCTATGATGATATGGAACTATGAAGAGTTTGACGAACTGCGTCTTAAATATATAAGGGAGACCCGGACTATGTGATTAGTTCTAAGGGGGAATCCTCTTAAGGATGAAATGACATCCCATCATATCATTTAGATAAAGGATAAAACATCCCAGAACCTAAAACAGATATGTTCCACCTTTGGGAAGTGGCAATGTGGGGAAACAAACAACGCCACCATTCTCGAACAACAATGATGTGCACACATTGGAAAAAGCGTCAGAAATAGTTATGGTGATCTTAATATGAAGATGATCTCCTAAATATGGAGATTAGAATCATTCAAGACATTAGTGGACCAGCATGTTACCAGATCCTACTATCTGACGCTGGGTCCCTCCAAGAAAATAGTTGGCCTAGCATGAAACTCACAAGAAGCTGTGGTAGTCAAAAAGTTGGATATCCCAGTCTGTGACATTGTCAGCATGGATCCATCTTCCAAAACAAGGAAGACATAATTGAATTGGGTCACTAGTTGTTGATTCCATTTTTTCAGCACTGATGAGTTAATCTCCCTACATCGAGGAACCATGTTACTTCACCTGGAACTCAATCACCGCCTTCCCACCAACATAGTTGAAGGGGCTATACCAATGAAGTATTCCCTCAGAGTTCTTCCTCTTCTATGATGATCTAAATGTCCACAGCCACTGGGTTCCCCCGCACCATATCCCCCTAAGATTATATCCAATGAAGTAGGATCAATGACGTTGTACACGGGTACGAGGAGGAGGGTATTATCCAGACATGGGATATGGTTTTCCTATATTGAAAGGCATTTACACCTAGTCTTCCTTTCCACCCCCGAGGGTTATGCAGGGAACCACTACTCCACACTACAACATATAACCGTTTCAGTAGCCTATACCAGGAATGTCTCGGCGACTCCCTACCCTAAGCCAATGAGGTAGGGTATATCTGGGTCAGCCCTGCTAGGATCCTATTCTAGGGGCTCCCAGCAAGGGCTCCCACCAGGCTGCCTCAGTGCATCTAGCATGTTTTACTGGTAAAGGAGAAGGTAATCCATGTACCTGCACCACCAAATATGGTATGTCTAACCGAACGCCAGCATCAGGCACATGCCGATGATGAATTCTTCCACGGGGCCTCAACATCAGTGGCAACTGTGGCCTGAGCCACTTTTGACACATATCCCATAAACACGGTGTATTATAAGTAGGTAAATTTATATTCGCGACCTGGATCAAGGCCCCAACTACCCCATGGGTAGGCATGGTCAACTCTGTTGATTGCCAACACAGGCAGTGGCCGCCACGGACTAACCAACATTTATTCCACCCAGTACAGTAGACATCCTCATACCACTACCATAGAGAACACAGGTCTTACCCACTTCGAGGCTTGGCATTGAGGTCTTATCAATCCCACCTTCAATACAAAATAGTGTCCTCCATGTAGTAAAGATACTCTATATTGAAGTCTCTCCCATGCCCACTACACCTGATATGGATTCATTCCTCCCACAATAGACTAATGGTATGAGGAAGTTGCACAGCCCTTAACTCACCAAATTGGGGACCCTCCCTGTGTCCTTGTAGAAACTGGTGAAGGATATCCTCTCCATAGGAATCAATGGACTGAGGGTGATATTCACATAACCAGTGGCTAGCACGACGGTCCTACTCGTGTTCATCTCTACCAGTACGAGGACCTTCTTAATACAAATGTCACCAGAGGAAACTATAATAGAGGTCCTCCCCATGCTCCTACCAGTTCCAGTAGATTCCATTCCTTCTCCAGCGCTACCCATGGATGTCCTCCCCATGTCCCCTTTTATATATTTCTCGATTCTCCTCACACAATATCTTACTTAGGTGGATGTCCTCCCTGCCACAACACCAGTATGGTCGAATGACCTCATCGAGCTGAAAATATACCACGCATAGAAGAACCATCCTAGGGATGAAGGGCGGGTTGTCACCACCACAAAAGGAACACTAAGAAGATTCAAACTGCGATCAATCCATTTTTCTTCTCAGATTCCAAATCCAGATACGACTCAATGATAAAACCCTCTCTCAAGTCCTCTATGTCAAGGGTCATGGCATGAACATGGTGAATCATCCTTTTACTCACAGAATGAACGGTCCATTAGATTCATGCCTTCCTATGCATGTATATCGTAGTGGAAGAAAATTTGGAAAACCCATAAGTTACGACTATTAAATCACCACCATCGTCACTAGAAGCACTCTCTACCTCAAAAAGATATCACAGAGAGGTTTTATGGGGACCAATGGTGGGTGAGAAGCTATGCAGCCCACCTCTAGTAGCCCTATCCACTACACCGAGAATTGTAGCCATCTGCCCATCCACCCACAATATGGTGGCTAGGTCGCTACACTCTTTGGAGGACAACCCGAGATGCAGCGGTTTCTCAACTCGCTCTCCATATTATCAACTTTCCAGCCTACTTTCCGAGTAGTCTACTTATATAATGATACTAATTCCTCAACATCTTCTAGTTGACTAGTGGGGGAAAGGAAGGGCCTGACCATAAATCATAGCCATAGATCTTATGGTATATCCTAGCAGCAGACCACTTCCTTGAATTTTTTTGCCCCTTGGTAGTGCCAAATTTCAGCATGTTGGAATCCCATACCCTAGAGTAAGTTGAGGTTTTCTGTCAAAACCTATGGGAAATGTAGTTCTTCCTTCTTCACTAGTGACTGCCTTACCCGAATATACACGAACATTTTGATGATATTGGAGAACAATGTAGTTTAGTTTATTTGACCTCACTCTGTATATCCCAACGCCCTAAGACACTAGGTCGACACAGGGCCTTCCAAATTCAATGAAATAAGAGTTTGAAGGTATTACACACTATTATTAATGAGTATTGCCCCAACCTACATATCCATGGATGGAGGAATTATGATGAACTTCACTTCGGTCCCATTAGATGGAAAACCCATTTGCTAGGAGACATTTCATACATTCCCCCTGTTATAGTCATGGTGAACATGGCCACCCTATTGGACGACGAAAATGATCTAGAGCTCCTGGATGGGGAACTACCCCCTGAAATAATGTCATAACTATTGGATCCATCCGAAAGAATTAATCGTCAACAGAGGATCCTTCTGGGTCTCTCTGCACCAACCGAGGCATTAGTCCATAGCCAAAATCACAGTAAGGGTAAAGAGAATCTTAGAGATGAAAAACCATCCAACCCATCTAGATCAATAAAGAAGATAAAGGAAGACCCCATAAGTGATGCGATGCGTTAGTAAATCAAGGAGAAAAAGAAGTTAGTTTATGACCTCCTTACTGAACAGGATGCAGAGCAATGTCCAAACTATAATAATCCTAGTCCAATGCAGCAAGGGTAGGAACAACATCCACTCGTCGAAATTCATTTTGGTGCCCTTGACTATCCTACCACTGTAGAGAGGGTCGAAGCCATAACTAGTGGCACGATGGTGCGATATGTCTCTCCAAACCCTCTAGAATGTCACGACAATCCAAGGGACCCATCTCGGGTTCCCCCAACTTCTCCGATGGTAATTCCACCAGCTGCTGCACGAGCCGCTGAGCCTGGTTACCATGTCAAAGAACTCGCCAACGAACTAATGTTTAGTGATCCTCGCCAAGACAGGGACCCTTCCCAGATGATCCATTGGAAGCACAAATTTTTCAACTTGAGGCATTGGAAACACAACAGGTGGCAGTCCCGCCAGATGGCAAGACATATCTAATGTTGATGGATGATATGTCAGAACACCAGTTTTCGAGAAACCCACATTTTCACCCTCCAATGTGAAATGGGACCCACCATAGCACCTTACCCAATTACCTAAATGTGTGTCCCTATTATAGGAACTCCAACACCGCAGTAAGCCGCTAATCTCTGGTGTTTTGTGTAGACATTGGAAGTCCCTACATTTGTCTAGTACAGCCATCTCCCCACTGGATCACAGATTGGATGAGAGGACCATTGTACGAAATTCCTCTACCATTTCAGCTCCACCATGAGGAATACGAGTATCACATACCTCTTCAAGTTCCAGAATAGGATTAATGAGTGGGACACAAACTTTGTTGCCCGGTTGAAAGGACCCAAGTATTGTATCGACATGTCACTGGCTCAAGAGAAAATTCTCATGATGTGCATAGGAAATTTCAAGAAAGTTCCGGTCCCCTCTATGATCACCCAGAACTATTTCAGTTAGATTTTGAGACCTCTCTGATAAGGCCCAGTGGCTAGAGGAATCCTTACAATAGGCTAAGTAGGCACGTCTTTTGCCTCCTACAATCCCCGCGAGAAGGTCCGCCAGGGATGAGCCCGTCGTAGTGGCTCAAATAGAGGCCCCAGGTGATTAGAGTCATTTCTAGTGGATCCACCTCCAAATCCTCACACAGTCCCTATACCTCAGGTATAGCCTCCAACCCAACAATGTCTAGCTCAAAATCCATAGGTTCCCAGCGCAATGCGTTGACAATGCCCATGCAAGTAAACCAATTTCCACCTCATCAACAAGCTAATCCATCCCCCTATCAAGGTCATGTTCCAATTTCACCCATTACATATAATAGAAACCTGATCTACTCATTAAATGAGACACAGGTCCCCGGTTACTTCCCCAGTGCCTTGGAACACGGGATTTTGCGTTTACCTAAATATATAAGACTGGAAGAGGCAAACCATTCTGATCACCATAATTACTGCCCCTATCTCCAAATCCTTGGGCTCACTATCATAAATTTATATTTTTTCAATTAATGGATCCAAGACCAAGTCGAAAATAACATAGTCATTATGGGACCAGACCCAGCATAGGTAGAATGCATATTTGTGAGGCCAGACATCAACCGTGATAGTGAGGGTGATTTCCATCAGGATTATGGTAGTGGATCCCTAAATTATGATTACAGGATGGCTTGCATTTTTGTTTCTCATTCCTATGGTGTAATCTGAGAACCCCTAAATAGGATGGAGCCATCAAAATCTGTAACCACCACTTCTGTATCGTCGTCTTAGTTGGCCTCTTCTCAGATGATAAAACATAGTTGACACAAGAGAATGTAAATTCCCCTGCCGATGGCATCATCATCCGGTACTCTTGGGGACTTCAAGACAGTGGGGATATTTATCCATAATATAATCCACCCAGTAGTTGATGAATCATCATGTGACGATCAAGGGTATTCCTCAGTTAATACTGTAGAGTTGGTAAATCCCTATATGATTCATGATGATGAGGAGCGCTAGGAAAATCCTCCCAACGTCCCTAGACGCCGCCATTGTCGATGGAGTCATGGATATATGGTTCATAGGAGTTCCTCAGTATGAAATTTTAGCCAGGAATTAAATTCTATAGAAACCTTCCTACATGATCAGTGAAGAGAAGAACATGTACAACCTTCTCACCCTATGGCATCGAGCCCACGTTCACCGCCGTTTGTGTTTCTCGATCAGTCAGAACACCCTCGCCCTTGTCACGACTAGCCATGCCCTATAACAAGCCAGTCTCAGTCGATCAGAACTCATTGGGTAGCCACTCTTCTAGCCTCAACCAGTGGGCAGTGAGATGTTCCTAGTATATTTAGTCGCATGTCCAGTCGGCAGGGACCACCACCCCTCTTATCTTTGAGTGACCTCTTTCCGGTAAAAGATCATGCCTGGCACGAAAGTACATTGTTCTTAAGAATCTTTCTAGTATCCCAGCAAGGATCCCAATCTATTGGGCCCTTCTCCTCTCGTCAGATATGTGTTTTTCCCTAAATGAGGCTTTTAGAATCCCCCTCTAGTTTGAGTCAGAAGTAGCATCCGCAGAAGCATTTCATGATGAATCGGTCGAGATTGCTAAATGCCAGACCATTATCTCATTCTGTGGAGAAAAAAAATTCTCTCCCATATTGGGGCACATTCACCCACAGCATATCACCTTCATGTTAAATGGTGTGGATTTTCTTCATTGTCTTATCGACATGGGATCTGAATAAACTAATTCATGACATGAACACTGCAAAAGTTGGGATTGTCTAAATATGATGTGTGCCAATCTTACCTAAGATTCAAAGGTTAATACATGACAAAAAGACACCAGTCTGTAAATTTTCTTGAAGACCCAGTCTGTTGTCCTATTTTCTAGCACGAAATTTATGGTAGTATCCCATGACACCACCTATAATGTGTTGATGGTAAGGTCGTGGCTCCACCTGCATGTGGTGGTTACATCGTCAAATCACATGTGCCTCATGTAATCCCTTAATGGATGGGTGGGAATTATTCATGATTACACAGACATCTTTTCTTCTTATGAGGCCCTCTATCTCCATGCCAACTACTACATGAAAAGGGACATGGAGATTTATAACAACAAGGTCGAGCATGCCACGGCTACGACTGGCTTGTTGATTGATCTAGATGATGCATATGTCTTTACAATCCACTGATTGTAGTCTATATCCCTAGACATGGGATGCTGTTTTTTATGTTTGTGATGAGGGGTAACACATTCCAATGTCTATGTGATGGTGTAAAATATCCTCGTACTCAAATTCAAATTAGTCATAGGTGATCTCAGTGCCTCCTACCCCATAAGGTATCATGATGTCCACCCCATTGCAATGACAATACATAATATGTGGTTGTTCCTCCAAATTAAACTTAACCAGATCAAGAAAATGCACCATTATTTCTTTAATATCATTAAGAGTGGCCACTTGGGATGATAGCTAGATGAGATCAGATCAACATCCTTCATCGATATGGTTGCGGAATCACTGGGATCCACTAATGCAGTGACTATTATCACTCAGGCTAGTACCACCATCCCATAGGGATCTTCGATCATAGAAGAAATTTATCCCACCATGTATGAACCCTCTATAAGGGAAGAAATATATTTAAAGGATGCTCCCCCTGACTTAGAAAAGGGTGTCTCTACCACAATTGACGAGTTAGTACTGGTGATCATCGACAGCGAGGCAGACCCAAGAACCATGATGATCAGTGCCTCCATATCCCTTGAGGAGAAGCATGAGGACATAGACTTCCTAAAACAACACATTAATTTATTCTTTTGGATTTATGATGAGAATAAAGGACTAGATCATCATGCATCCATCCACCACCACAGTCTCCTTACAAACCATCACAGGTTCAAGAAGACCCCCAGAAAGATGCTCCCTTCTCACGGTGCCATGGTAGAGGAGGAATATGATAATCTCATATGATCCAATTTTGTTATGGATGTCTAGTACCCAAAATGGATAGATAATATTATACCAATTAATAATATGAATGAAAAAATTAGGGTATTCATTGACTTCTAGGATATCATCCTTCATTGTTAGAAGTATAATTTTTCCCTTCCTGTGATGGAGTTATTGCTTGATGCTGAAGATGGATTCCAAGCCCTCTACATCATGGATGGTTACTCTGAGTACAACCATTTATGAATTTCCCCTGAGGACGATGACTATATAGACTTCCAGGATCCAGAATGTAATTTCTGTTACAATGTGAGGTTCTTTAGTTTTAAGAATTCATGTTCCTTCTTCTAGTGTTCTATGCATCACATATTTCAGTTGATCCTTATGAAGATGGTGGAATGAAATGTGGATGATCTGGTGGTCAAATATTTCCAGTGTCAGGACCATCCCAATGACCTTAAGAAAGAGTTTAGCTTCGTCTGTTCTTATCACATGATGATGAATCCCTTGATGTGTTCCTTAGGGGTAACCTCTAGAATATTTCTCAGCCTCTTTGTTAGATATAGGGGCATTGGGATCGACCCATAGATGATCAGGTCCATTATCCAGATGACTCCTCTATGAAACGTTAGAGAGTTTCATGTTTTCTAAAGCCACATAGCCTAAATACGCCGATTCATTGCGAATCTAGCTAGCAAGTGTATACCCTATTATCGCCTCATGAAGAAAGGAACCAGTTATGAATGGGACGAAGAGTGTTAAATTTCTTTTGTGGAGATCAAGAACTATATTCTCCAACCTCCGATATTAATGCCACCCATGTATGTAAGTCCATTAGTCCATTATGTAACCACCATGGAATGATCTATTTGAGTGCTTATCTCCTAGAAAAACAATGAGGGTATGGATAACAACTTTTATTACCTTTTTTGTATGCTCCTCGATATGGAGACTAAATACACCCACATCAAAAAGATATGACTTGCGCTGGTATTTTCAATACAGAAATTGTGAAATTACTTGCATCATGATGATGTACAGTCGGTATATAAGGTAGACCCATTGAAGTACATTCTGAACCGCCCCATGTTGACATGACATCATTCTTGGTGGGTAGTGAATCTAGAAGTTTGATATCTGGTTTGTCCTGTGGAATGCTATTAAGGGGAATGCATTGGAAAACATCCTTGCTGCTCATCCGCACCCTACTCATCATTCTTAGGATCTAAATTTATCTAATGAGGCTGTCCTCTAGGTAAACCAATCCATGTCAGGATTGAAGATGAACTTGGATGGTGCTTCCTGAAGCACCAACGATAGAAGGCTCAACTATTTGAGGCTTAATAGTGTAGACTTGGGTATTGAATTTATTACCACACCTCATGCCATTCTATTGTACTCATTCTTTTTGTCAGAAGGCTGCACCACCAATGATGCAGAGTATCAGGCTCTCATCACTGGCCTCAAGCTGGACCTCATGATTTATGTTCCCCATTTGCATGTGAAAGGGGATTCTGAACTAGTCATCAAGTAGATGAATAGTGACTACGTCGTCAGAAAGCTAGAGCATGTTCCATTTGTGGAACACACTCTACAGCTAATGGCCCAGTTCCCATCTTGGCCATATGTTACACATGTCCCTCGATCTAAGAATAGTCTAGTCGATGCCCTGTCTGTCTTGGCTGCATCTCTAGAAGAACCCGAGTTGGATGATCTGATTATCTATGTGGAACACCAGAGAAGAACTGCTTCAATATCCCTAGATGATGACGATGACTTGCATGTGAGCCATCATAATGTCATAGCCTCCTAGATAGGACCCCCCATATGCAGTGGTTGATGTGACACCCAACTGGAGAGCCTAATTTGTCGAATATCTCAAAAATGGTTACCAGTTTTCCGACCGGGACGGGCGTGAGGAAATTTGATGAAGTGGTTTGCAGTTCATTATCCAGGATAGCCATGGCCATGAGCAGAACCTCTATAAGTTTGGGTTTTATGGGGTTCTCCGCCATTGAATTCATGGAGTTGAGATTTCATAGGTCTTGCATGAGGTTCATGCTGGTTAATACATGGCACATCTGATCATGATGAAGCTATCTCCCAAGATCCAGAAACCATGGTAATTTTTTCCCTCCATGATCCAGGATTGCGTCAAGTACCCCATGATTTTTCATGAATGAAAAATTCATGAAAATATTATGCATCATCCACTAAAGCATCTCCACTCCACCTAGTAAATTGGCCATTGGCGTTACGGGTACTCAATGTCATGGGACCATATCTACCGGCGAATTCTCGTCAGTTCTTATTCATCCCGACGACAACAAATTTATTCTCAGGGTAGGTATAGACATTTCCACTCAGGGAGTTAAATGCTCTGTCGGTCATTGAATTTTTGAGTTCCAATATCATCTATATATTTGGATTCCCTCGTTTCATCCTCACTGATAATGACAGAATCTTTCGAGCAGCTGAGATGAAGAAATTTTATGCTATGTACAACATCCATTCGAACCATACCTCCCGCTATCATGTGAATGAAAATGGACAGATTAAGGCATTCAACATAACCATCTCTAACATTTTGCAGAAAATGGTAGGTCAGAATAAGAGAAGTTGGCCAGAAAAGATCCCCAATGACTTATGCTATTATCAGCTGATGAATCTTAATTCAACACTGGTGACCCCATATACTATAGTGTAAAGAACTGAGGACATCCTACCAATCTTTATTCAGTAGTATTCGTTACCAATAGTGTTCTATGAGTAGAATATGCTCGATAAAGTATCTGAAATCAGTCTGGATGTATTGGATGCAATTGATGTGAATATGATTTGCACCCTGCACAATATAGAAAGGCATCAAAGAAAGATATCCAGAGCATTCAACAAGAAATTTCACATCTGATCCTTCTTACAGGGAAACATTGTACTGGCCTTGACGACCCGAATGATACCTCTCAGGAAACCACCCATGTTGAAACCCAAATGGGAAGGACCTTATATCATTCTCTAGGTTTACACCAATGGCACGTACTCACTATTTACAATGGATTGTGAGTATATAAATCCTCCCACCACAGCCTTTTTTAACATGAAACACTTTTCATGAGTCATATGGTCCCACATAACCATAAACTATATGGTCTTACATGAAATTAAACAGGTCAGTCCAGCACAACCCATAACTGCATGACGATCCTCCATGAACCTAAACTCTATGACGGTCCTTCATGACCTTAATCTTCATGGTCATACATAACCTCAAATAGTAAATCATCTTGAAAGAGTTAATCTACATCTCAAGGACTACATACGGCTTGATTACCATTCCCATGTGATATGTAGGAACTCTCAGAGACCTCGTGTTGATTCTAGCCCCAGTTCCCTCATTGACTATCCACTCCTAGGAATCTCTCATTTTGAATATCTCACATGTTTTCATTTTGGCTTATTAGCCCCCCCATGTCTGGGTAATAATTATTGCCCCATGTGCCCCCTTCATTCTTCTAATCCTCCCATGTCTGTAATTCATGACGCTAAACATCATGGCCTTTTTAAAAATATGTGTGGCCTGATTTCCATCATCATGGGATACATAAGACCTCTCAAACATTTCTACCTTTGTATGATCCCCAAAAAACCCGGACCTCCCATTATGACCTAACACATGCTGTGTTAGAAGACTATTTCATCATTCATGTCAATTTCATCATAACCGCACCATGGCTTTCTCTCCCCTGGAGATCTATTTCTCTTCTATTGTAAAACATTAGTTGAAATTTAATGGGTGAATTTATGTTCTAAAAATCCCTTCATTTGGGTTATCATTATCATTCACAGTATAAGGGACCCCCAAATGGCATGGACGCTAGGACTAAGGGCTCTACTACCATTATAGGCCAATGTCATCAATGTTTTTAGACAAAAAATAAATACAAATTCCCATATAGAGAATATTTTTAGTGGTTGATGATCAATGTTTGTTCCCATTTCATGTTACATGATGTAGATGTTGTGTCTCGAATCTGGTAAGCTGTTATCATTGGTTGTTGTCACCATCCCCATTTGTCCTAAACATGGACTGTAGTGTTTCATTATACCCCTACATCTCTCCAAATATTAGCCTACATCGAGCGGGAGTGGAATTCCATCTTTCAGAACCATGTGTGATGGGGAGGGCCTAATCTTACACCGTGATTCCCACACAGAGAAATACCCAAGAGGGATTAGGAGTTGTGAAGGCAATGCCTGAATGAGACGTCATATTCTTTTAGTTGGACGGGAAGCCCAAGCCATAGGTAAATCAGCCCCTAGGTCGAGGTTTTCATGTTGGATTTTTGGTTCGGTACAGAATCATACCATATTTCACATTGTGTGATTTCGCTACCCCACACATATCCCCTTGAGACATCCATCCCTTCATTTATTGCATGTCCCGCGATCAGAGGTGCTATGACGCCTCTCAAGTACCATCTTCTGGGCTTAAATCACCTTCTATATTCAAAAGGGCCCCGAATAGCATGGAATCTCGGCATAAGGTCTCTCCTACCTTGTATTTTGTCCTGCACAACATTAAAAGGAACCTTAAAGAACAACATGTGGATTGATTTCGATTCCGATGGGATATATATGAACACTCGGACATCTCGTCATCGAGTCCATCTCAACGTGGGGATATCCTCTCATGACCAATATCCTCTAACATTTATGGATGCTTATCCTAAGGTTTCCTACATGGAATCATGAACGGTTTGATGTGGAATTCGTCCTCATTCTTTTCATGTATGCATTATCATGAAATCTGCATTCTCATCTGAACCTCATGTTTCTTATATATGAATGAGCCATTGGACATTAAACTATGTTTCCTATTCCCACATGACATTAAATTTTTCTGTCTATACTATATGATGTTAAAATACATTGATGGACCCATCACATGACCCTAAACTGTGACATTATCATCCTGGCCGCATGATGAAAAATAGCTCTGCACCGTAATATCATCACTCGAGGGGAATCATTTAGGAATCAGTCACACACCATACCATTTATCAATTATAGAATACATCTTGATTCCTATGGCCTTCCTCTATTTTCTATCTGAGGTCCATCACTTAAATGAACACACATTCATCCTAAAGTAATAAATAATATAAATCAAAAAATGATTCTTTTGGTGTAAGAGTAAGACCCGCACAACCTCGTTTTCTCTGTCACTTGTATCCTACCATGTCTCTTTTATAACTTCATATTGCTTCTTTCCCATCATTGTACTATACACACCAATTCCTAGACACATTTTTTCCAGGTCCAGCCTCATGAATCCAAAATCATGTCCCCTGTTTTTCGTTCCCTCGACCCAAACACTTTTGGGAACATGTGGTGTGGAAAGTAACTCATGGGTCCTCATTAAATTCAGGTTATGTAATGGTCACACTAGGTTCCCCCCATGAATTTTCCCCATATGGTCCTAGTTTTATGACCATAAACTAATACCTCTATATGGGAAAGTCATGTTGGGTTTTGATACTTCTCTACCCTACGCACAGTCCATTAAATTAATCCCCCTTAATGGTTAATCTTGTGACCATTATGTTGGAAGTGTGCATCCTCAGGCCCTTTTTACTTGGAGGTAAGGGACTCGATGCCCTCTATCTAATATATTTTATAGTCGTATTCATATGTGTTATTACAATGATTATGAAGTATGCAATTTTCATTGGGGAATTTCCCTCATTACATGTCCAAGATTCGTGAGCCCATCATTTGGATTTGAATCCTCCTCCATCTCTGAATGGACCCACTTTGTGGCCATGTCTCATGCCACATTGGCTTACCTACCATCTTGACCAACGTCCCTGATGCCCTCAGGCAACATTTGTGACAAGTACCATGTTTCAAAAAAGGTCAGTGGTCGACCATCATTTTACTCCCCATTACAGAATATCATGATATGGATACTATGTTTTGAACATTTTCAAATGGTATCCACTATAATCATGATACCAATATTGTTGTCCATATCTCAAGCATCATTATTCAAATATTTCTACTTTCATATGTGCAAGTGTAATTCCAAAATACATTCCTTTACTCCACCGTGAAGATAGGTACGTTATATAGGAATATCAGCATCAGTGGGACTACATTCACCTAGCATCCCACCACTCCTAACATGTGTCATCCTAATATAGTATAATTTCATCACAAATCCTTGTTTCCCCCATCATGCATGACTCACGTGGGCATAGTAGTTCAGGTAGTATGTGTACTAGAATAGCCATTCCACCCGTTCCTTCCTTCATCCCACATGACATTAAAATGTTCTTTCAGAACTATGTATGGCTTGATTCCTATCATAATGGGGTACCTAGGAATGTTTGGATGCCTTTTTGTGGGCCGAGCCTAACATTCACTCTTTGTCCCCTTCTTTTTCAGGGATAAGTGTTGTGGTTTAGACTCCTTATGTCCTAATTCACATCAGGTTTTTGTCTACTACAACACATATTCCCTTCCTGGAATCTCCCCATTCACCCCTAGTCCTATCATATGACGTTATACTATAGTATCCCACATGTCCATGTTGTATGACTCTAAACTACATTTCTACCCTGAAAATGATCTAGATGCCCCATGTTAGTCATGGGATGCACCAGATCCCTTGACAATGAGGACATTCTCATAGGTATGCTTGATCCATGATCAGAAGGAAATGCTCACCAGATGTTCCTTTTTAAAAGTGGTGTGATTTAAAGAGAATTTGAATCCATTCAAACAACCCATCACTCCATATCCACGATTTTCATTGCCTTCATTCGGAACCTTGTCCACTTTCACATCAGAAAGAACCCCCTAACAGTTTGGATGCTCGGCCTATGACTCCACTACTGTCATAGGATAACATTTTGGAAGGGTAATGGATGCAATTTCTTGTAATTACCCATGTTTCAAACAAGGTCAGTTTTTGGCCCTTATTTATTATTCCATTTCCAAGATAACACAATAAGGATATTTTGATTCTAACACTATCAACAATCATCCTTTTTTGTAACGCCACCCTTATAGTGTTCCAAATCTGGGGTATTGTGATTCCCACATTCCACACCCTTATTTCTGGGTTAATTCTAATGCCACCAACATTAAACCCCTTATGATATAGATCACATTGGAATGGAAGAACATTTATTCTTCCGAGGTTTGCATCCTCTTATCAGGCCTCTCCCATTTCATCCCATGAATCCGAGTTGATTGTTCAAAACGTATGTGCATGAATCTTGGATATAATTCCTGGATTCAAATGAATTAATAATGTGATAATCCATTGATTCTCACATCGGATATGACCCATGTGAGATTAGAAATGGATTGATATTTATTTTGACGATCGTGGATGAAATTCATTGAACCAAATGATCAAGTAAATAAATCCATTCAGAAATGTAGTTCATAAGGAGAGGTAGTCACAAGAAATGTGTTTATTAGTTCGACCAATATAGTTACCTTAAGGATCATCATCATTGAACAATCACTTCGGCACCACTACCTTTTGGCTTGTGGCCTCCAGGATTACCTCCCACCCCCTAAGAAAATTCTCTTCGTCAGCTGTCGTAGATCACAACTCACTAAACCTAGACCATTCTGGCTCTTGTTTAGTTTAGATTATAGTCATTTGGTTACCCTCTTCAACTAGATTCTCTTGGTCTTTTGGCAGTAGGTCCCTCAATTCCATAACAAGCTCAGAATTCTGTGCAATGAATACCTCGTTTTCTATTGCATGTTTCATCAAGGAGTTTGACCCCTTATTCCACAATTATGAATTCTTGTGTACTTCATGAATCTTTCTGACAATGGTAAACATTGGAGTATTTTCTTCTCTAACATAGCTCCTCTCCAATATAGTCACAGACTGATGAATGGAGACATTGAGAATCCACCCCTCTAGCACAGAGAAAGCGCAGCCAGGTGTGGAGTTATCCCATCTGTTTTAGCCATTCCATCTGAGGATGACTAATTAATCACTTGATACACTTCCACCCTTTGTTCCACGTCATAAAGCTCTCATCGGACACCTCCAAATCAAAATCATCTATCTCCTGAGGATCTGTTGGCCAATAGTTGGGGAATGCAGTGATTATTTTAGCAGTATGGACTTCTTCAAAAACCTCTACTATATCTGTGTCTTCTCTCTCATCAGGATAGAGTTCCACCCTAGAGGAATTAGAACCATCATTTTTATCTTTGGCTCACCGATTAATGGGGTAAGGTTTACTAGAATTTTTGCTTCTTTAAATCCTGATGCGGTCGATGTCCATCCCTCTCCTATAGATGTTCCGGACTCGACGGTTTGTTGTGCCTCCAATATTGTGATCACTGCATCAGGAATCCTTATCATAATTAACTAAATTCACTATAAATGAGGGGAAACCAATGAGAATGTACTAACCTAAGGAAAGTCCAGTAGTTCCCATTGCATGCGTCATGGCAGGGTTCCCCAACATGTGAGAGCCTTCGACGCTTGTCAACACGATTATCGACGTAGAATCCTCTTGGATAATGAGAATGGTAGGGGAAATATTTTTGGAACATTATCATCTAATCCTTCATAAATCAGTTCCCCACTATGTCGGTTCTCGTGGAATGGCCCTTGAGGTTTCTCCCCAGTCTCTATTGGAGTACCCATGCCTCTAGTGGGGAAGGATTCTTGGGGACCCTTGGCTATGTGTTCTTCAATTGGATAGGGATTGGTTGGGGGATCTAGATTATGAAAAGATGAAGACCGATATAAGGATTACACTATACCTCAAGCTGCTCTGCCATTTCTGTGTCGGAGCCAATAATTTCACCACCCTCTTGGGAACTATACTAGTGATTGGGAGATTCTAATGGCTGCTCGCCACCATGACCCTCAACTTGTTCCTCTTCTATTAGTAATCCTCCTCCTCCTCCTCCTTCATCATCATCATATTATTCATCATCCTATACACTTTTAACCTCACATGGTAGCCTCTTTGGGTCATGATTCTAGATAATCATTACATTCACTACGAGATGTGGTTCTTCATTCCACCCCTGCTGGCATGCAAACATGTCTATGGATGTCAGGTTCGCATGTCAGTGATGTATGTTTACTCAATCCAATATCTGGAAAACCAATGTATTGTAGATTGAGCATGAGGCATTTCAACCATTTCAATAATTATTCAGAGGACATGGACTTTTTCATTATTCTCCAAGCACACCATAGAGATTGGAATGTATCATTGGCATATGACATTAGGAAGTACTTGAGAATCATTCCTAGGAGTTCTCTAGTCGGACCTTGATTCCATGCACAGGATCACCTTTCCTAGGATGGTATAGGAACATTCTTGGTCTGTGTTTTCCATGTGGATGATGTACTGACCAACTTCGTGCTACCTGCAAGACATGTCCTATCCATCACTTTCCCCACGACACCTCATCTACTTTAATTCTATTTGGGCTCTGCAGTAGTTTCCTTGATTTTCCAAATGTGTCTCCAATGAATCACCTTGGGGTAAGTTCTCGTCTAGTGTTCAATGTAATCTATTGGCACTCTATAATTGACATCCATGGGTGAAATATTGAGGATATCTCACAGGCCTACCATCCTGAACATAATCCACAGCATGTGGAGAATACATGGTTGCTTCTATTTCCAAAACGTTGGGTAAACATTCTTGGGCATTCGTTTCATGCACCCAAACATCATGGAGAGCATAGACAACACATTGGGTTCACATAATATTAATCAATAAATTCATGCCACCAGTACACCACCCCGAATACTCTACAGTTACACATTTTTCTCAAGTGGACCCCACCTATCATCTACCATTTGGGCGAATGTAGTTCAGAAAGGGTGGATTATAAAGATATTGTGACTTCCAATCATGAGCTTGATTTTGTCATCCATGAATGTCAATGGGTGGATCTTAGTGATGTTCAAGAGGGATGGATGTATACCATTACCAGGGTGGCCAATGGCTTTTGAGAAGTCATATCTCACAAGGTGGGATACGACACAACCATAGAGAATCAGGAATGACCCGCATATCCTCTTTGATGTAGTTCCCCTTGAAATAGGCTATAGAATACAGTATATCCTAGCTAACACTCATACCCCTAGGTTAACCTTGTTCTTTTCTGCCATAATCTCGGCCATCACTAGCCTCTCCAGGCAAACACCCAATCTTGTGTCCCTCAAAGGTAACAACCTTATTCTCAATAATGTGGTGTGGAACCTGGCATATCGAACATTCAGGTCTCAACTTCATTGAATCCAAACCCCCATTATCGATACTTTGTCATCTAAAAAATCTTCCAATATGATCCTGCTTTTCCCCTCTGAGATGTGTTCGGGCATTGCATCCACTGGCCTGGAATCATCACGACCACGTCCTGGGATTTAAAACATTTATGGTTGTGTTCTGTGTTTCCCTAGTAGGATAGCCATTTATGGTAAAGTGGAATTGTATATGAATATCGTCAAATGTCACCCACGACCCTGGTGTGTCCTTCTCGAAACCGGGCATCAACACCTCTTCTAGGAGACTAAAGTTCTATAGTGGCGGGCTACCACTAGGGACATAATCATTTTGTGCTTATGTAATCTGGTTGAAAATCCTTTGGTTATAAGACAAAACCCTCCTCATGAAAATAATTTGAGGGTTTACAATCATTTGGTTTCTTCTTACAATTTCGACAACTTTCCAATCGATGTCAGTCTGTTGAGTAGCCATATTTAGAAATTTGAAGGGATCAACGCCAATGAAGGAGGATTTGGCATGAAAAAGCAATAGTGGTTCAGTAAATGTTCAATGAACGCAAAATAAATTTGGATGGCATGCATAACTCAGAGTCGTTCGCGGAATCGAATATGCAGTTCAGTACTTTTTTCACACGTGAGATCAATGAAGACAATTTCTAGGAAAATGTTAATGTAGGGCATTGGGGGGCCTTTGGTCTATTTATAAAGATCTGATGCGTCTTCCTCATGTTCACAACAGACATTAACACAAAAATTGTGTTATTACGCACCACTGAAGATGTTTTTTCTATTTTTTTGTGTACCCTCAAAATCTGAGCTTCGGGTTCCCTTTCAGCACTGATTCTAAGGGGGAGAATTTAATGATGATGAAATTTGGATAACAACAACTCTAGGTAGATAAAAGTGTAATGAATTATTCTAGGAAAAAATATAATAGATTTAGGGGGATATTAGGTGGGTGCACACAATATTGAGGAGATGCATGAAATTGGACATCCGGTGCGAAATCCCTTGTGGGACAAGCTCCCCTTCTACGCCCAAAGCACCGTCCTCCATAACTGGCTGCACCCGACCACATTTCTGTGCTGAAGGTGATGTCAAACATGGATTATCACACCCAACCTCATTTCTGCTCACAAGGTAATGGTGAAAGATCATTTTTGTGAATGACACTATGTCTGCACCCAAGGCAACATCGATCGGGCATTTGCGCACCAGACCCCCACTGTGCGCACAAGCCGACGACCAACGGGAGTATGCGCGCTAGGCTCTTGCGTTCCACATAGAGGACAAAATCTATAATTTTAACCTTATACCAGCCCTTTATGGATGATTACCAAATAAAAAGTGATTATATACTTCTTGAAAACCCTGTATTCCATGACTACGTGAAATAAACCATTGACATCCAGTATTGGTTTTGCACGCTTGGTCCACCGTGGGTGCATTCGCACGGGCCCTCATATCCTCGTGAATTTCATTTCTTCCTGATGTTATTTTCATGCAAGGGATCCCATCTTGCATGAAATTTCCCTATATGTTTGGTGATCTTGAATGAAACTCGTCCATTTTGTGTGCAAACCGTCCGTCCTACGTGCAAACCCACTGTTGTGCATGCCACCCATAACTCTTGCATGCAACTCCTTCAACTTGTGCGGAAACCTGGAATCTTGTGCACAAACCTCTTATCTTTTCCCAGACCATTCTCTTATGCACGTTCCATGGGATTCCCTTTCCCTGAGGATCCTTGTTCGAGCCTCTCTTATGCGCAACACACCTGCGTCACACCCACTTTTCTCATGTGGCCCCTCATGTTTGCATGTAGAAATTTCAATGTCCCTTGGGTGATTCCTTATATTGAGTCGATTTTTCTCTTTCTTCTTAGAATAGGCACACGAAAAAACTATTTCTTCGTCTCATATCCATGCTAACGTGGAACCCCCACAGGTTCGATCCATAACACCCCCATCACGGAATAATTGATTCCTTCATTCCTCCAAGGGTAGAAGTGTATCAGTTATGTATGTCCTAAGGGTGTGGGGAACACCCACCTAATCCGAGAAGCTTGATGTTAAACATCCAATCCTCATCGTCCCCAGCACATGACTTTAATCTGTGACCTTGCCCCGTTCCTTACACACGAGGCTCCCCACCTTGGATGTTCTCTACGGCCACTGGTATACATGGTTGTGAGATCATTCCTCACATAGAATGAGATCCTTTTTATTGGGGCGACATCTGTCTATGGGGAAATGAAACGATCCTGGTACAAGCCCCTAGCCTTTCATGCAAGAGCTAACACCCCTACTCCTCATCACGTCCTTGGTTCCAAATCCATCTTCCACTGGGTTTTTTCACCTCCTGGTCCATCACCATGGATAAAGTCCTAATCACCATCTCGTTGGGATTCTAACCATGCGTAAGCTTATATTTCCTCTTGGGGATACTAACCACGCGTAAGCCCCTAATCCTCTTTCAGATGTAGACCACACATAACCCCAATTTTATTTTTGGGACACTACCTATGCATCATATAGACTATACTTCTCATAGACGCACCATCCACGATGGGATCATCTTGTCTTTTTTGTATCTTGTTTCTCACACTGATCACGACTCACATGGGCTTAGAGCAAGCATCGACCATGACATCCCTTTCGAGTAGCCTAGATTGTATTCACTAGACCCCACCCTAATCTATGAGGTCTCTAATCCATCTTCCACTGGGTTTTTTCACCTCCTGGTCCATCACCATGGATAAAGTCCTAATCACCATCTCGTTGGGATTCTAACCATGCGTAAGCTTATATTTCCTCTTGGGGATACTAACCACGCGTAAGCCCCTAATCCTCTTTCAGATGTAGACCACACATAACCCCAATTTTATTTTTGGGACACTACCTATGCATCATATAGACTATACTTTTCATAGACGCACCATCCACGATGGGATCATCTTGTCTTTTTTGTATCTTGTTTCTCACACTGATCATGACTCACATGGGCATAGAGCAAGCATCGACCATGACATCCCTTCCGAGTAGCCTAGATTGTATTCACTAGACCCCACCCTAATCTATGAGGTCTCTAATCCTTGCAAAGGAAGCATACGTAGGAAGCCTCCATGAGGTTCATGCCCAATAACCACCCCTCATGAACTACGTGGATATTGATCCATGTTAAGGCAAGGTATGTTGGAAGCCTCCCTGAGATTCAAGACCACCATCCATTGGTTCCAACCCAACTTCATGTTAGACCACCACCATCCCACATGATGTTAAAGAACATGCCCCATTTTCATCCTCTATGTCGTTAAAGAGAATCCCCAATCCAGTGGCAAGATGTTGTGACCCCATTCAGCGGTAAGTCATTGACAACCAATTTCTATGGTAATTCATTGCATAAAATTGAAATTAATATAACTAATTTTAAAGAAGGTGCTCAGATTCAATGGGGAGGTAAAGAATCCCTTACATCGATGATCGAATCCAATGGAATTTGAGAGGCTCCCTGGTATTTTGGGGTACATTATGAGGATTATAAGGTATATAATTATGAGCGTGGATGAGATTCATGGATTTTTAGTTCAGAGATATTGGAGCAGGGGTTTTTTAATATAGGGAAAGAGGGAGATTTATTTATTATTGTCTTTTTGGACACATCATAAGAGAATGATCAAAACCACAAACTATCCCCCCATTTTTCCCATGGTTTATAGAAATGGGGATTAGATGAAATTAATTTTTCGGGCCATGATCCAATCATATTTCTGTAATTCCATTTCTAATGCTATTGTGAGTAACATTATTCAAGAAATTATTTTAAATTCATAAAATATATTATAAGTAATGGAGGATTCACTACAGAATTATAAAATAAATCAAATAAACTAAAAATTAAATTATTATAATAAAAACATATACTTCTCCTAGGATACATTTTATATTATTATTTAGATCAATATTTCCCATGTACAATGTCATTAAATATACTGTATATTTATAAAAAATTTATTTTTATCAAAAAATTTGACAGTCACAGAAGAATTTAAAATATTTACAATTGGATAATCTCAATATCTTGATTCTAATAATAAATTAAATTTTATCAAAATAGATTTCATAAAAATAAATTTTATCAAAATAAAATTCTATATAATTTAATTTCATCATATAAAATATAAACTGGCATTTATTGAATATTGATATGTTTTGATCAATATAGTATTCAAATAATAAAAAATTTAATTTTCACATCATAAATATTATATGATCATTTATATATAATTTATATTTTTTACTAATAAAAAGTTATTAAATATCATTTATTTAAAAGAAATTATTTCATCAAAATAAATATATTAAATTGAATTTTATATTAACCCAAAATACTACTTGTGAATTAAAAAATATTCACAATGTAACAATAATAAGAAGAAGATTATATTCATTATTCTATAAAAATGAAATAATCATAATCATATTTATTGGGTCTTGATACATATCCCATTATTAATCCTCAATCTTCCCAAATAGATAGGTGCATTATAGTGGGGATTTCCTGGGTCTGTTTGGTGAACAAGGTTATTGCTGCAATCTTGATGAGGTTGAAGTTCTACATTAAATTGTTTTTCTCATGTTTACGTTTTAGATCTCAACTTGTGAATGTTCTAGGGAAAATACAAGAAATTAATTCTCCCACAAAATCTAAAATAAATTGGATTCATAGGGTGTGATCCTAATAGTTAAGTCCATCAGTTCCTTTTTTATTCAAAAATAATTTTTTATAAACCTATATTTATACTACTCATGTAATAATTTTTCAAATGAAATATTATTAACGATAATGTTAAATAATGGTCATTTAAAATAACATTTTATATAATTAAATAAGTGAATGTGTATTATTTAAATATAATACATTTAGTTATTTAAATAGAAAGTTAATTTTAAAAATAAATGTCTCAGTCATTACATTAAAAAATCTTATGTCGGAGTTAATTTGAATAAATTTCTTAAAACAAACCCTTTTTCACATTATCATGTAATTAATTAAATTTTATCCAAATATTACAATTATTAATTATTTTTTACTTAAAATTATTTCAAAAATACTATTTAAGAACTCTAACAACATATATATATTCGGGTGAAAATTTTTTTCTCGTCAAAAATAGTTTTCCAAATCAGATCAAAAATATATTTTAAAAATTCAGTAAATTTTTATTTAATACATTTTTACCAATGTATTAAATATTAATAAAAAATTAAATGGAAATATCAAGGAACTCAATATACAATGACCTATTGGTTTTTCCCAAAATGTGAACATAATCAATATTTTTATTTTATGGGAAATCAATAATATCAATATCCACCATATTTACTCAATGTGGTAAATATTACATTAAATGTATAAAATATTATTTTCAATGAATATTATTTTCAATATTTATTATGAACAAATTAAATAGGGTAATTTAGAAAAAAAATATTCCTCTGGAATTTGTTTATAAATTATTTCATAGTATTTATATTGATCAAATACATCATCTTTTAATTATAATTATGATCCATTGTGGTTTTGTTTTATTGATATCATCTTAGTTATATTTCATCGATTATTAATATACATTTGAAAAAGAACGTACTATTTCATTATTATTCACAAAATTTCTATTCACTGTTTATTATTAGGCTCATATTATAAAGTCATATTTTATAATTTCATATGAAGGTTATAAAACATGGATAATAATGTTTATTATATTCCATTCATTTCATATAATGAATTTATTTATACTTTTATATAATAGTAGGGGAAAAATAATAGATATCCCTTTGATGCTTCTCCATGTCTCAAAATAAAAAACATATTTCAAATTAGAATCTTTTCTATTTGTAGCTTTAAAATATCATGTGAATGTTATTGGTTTTATCTTTCAGATAACAGACATTATAAATTCCATCATTATGAGCTTTGTTTTTATGTCCATGTTATTTTTCTATTTTCCATAATAAAATTTTATATTTTTCAAGTTCATTCCATTATTTAAATGATATAATTTTATCATCATTTATTCATGGAATATTAATCTAATGTAATTATTTTTATGGAATGTGTTTCTATTATTTATGATTCTATATTGATTATATTTATAATTCCTAACAGACTTTAATTTATGGTTACCCTTATTTATCATCAAATATCACCCATTTATTATGATTTATTTTCAACAATATTAGGATATGTTTTTAGACTGATATGTAGAGATATATTACTTGGAAAATTGATTTTTGATGAAAAACAGTTTTTTTAAAAGTTCTTGTAATTCATACTTCAATTTATTTTAAAAAATTCTATATTATCCAGTCCATCAAAATGATACTCCTTATATATAATTCACATGATAAAATACAGTCCTATGATATGGGTAACTAGAGTCAGTATGATTAGTGTGGGTAATAGATACAGCTTTTTAGAAACAGTCGGAAGTAGATGTTGAAAATTATATATTATGGGATTTGACACTATGGATTACATTAATGGTAAGAAAAATAATATGATAATATCCTAAATATATTTTGTGGTATATATTATCTAGTTTCTTGGTAAAATAACTCTTATCTGGAGAAAAAAACTAACCATCATTCTAGGAAAGATATACCATGGTGTAATCACTCTTAAAAAGGCACATCATGTTTGACTTTAGAATTGCCTTATAAAAACAATGGGGCCCACTTCTCACATTATTTGAGACTATGAGAGAATAATAATGTTTTAATTCACATTTTACTTACAATCGATTATGATGTATTTAAAAAAATTGATGACTTGGAAAATTTCTTAAGGGAAACCATTTTTTGATTATGAGATTATACATGCATTAATATTGAATAGTATATCATGTATTTCTATATTAGTGATATTATAAATTATGAAAAATAATTTTATGATCTTATCTGGTGTATTATATTTTTTAAAAATAGAACATTGTATATTGAATGGGAACTGTATCGGTACACATAATAAATTGAGTATGAATGACTATTTCCATGACTATCATGAGCTAATCATTCAAAAGAAACTAGTCTCCAAAACATCATCATCATATAATTAGATTTTTTCTGGTACATTCATAATAATGAGATAATTAATTTTTTTGTTATGGATTATAAGGGAATCAATATAGTAAGAGGATGGAAAAGAAACAAATGGATAATGGGATAAATGTTGATAACGTTTTGCCACATATGAAAATTGTGGAATGAAATACCCATGTAATCACTTGAAGGTATTGAGTGTTTACATCATGTGTGGAGTGGATGCAAGTCAGGAATTTGAACATACATGTAAGAATAAATCCACAAAAAATTAGTGTTTCATGTATAATATAATGGGGGTCAAAATAAATGAATTCCCTATAAATCAAGATTAAATAACTCATAATAAGAAAATGGACCATCGTAGAGATTATGTTATTTGAAAAAGTGAAGTATGATAATTAACGTCCTAGTCAATGGATTCATGAGTTATGTTATAGTACTATATAATCACTAAAATAATAGTTATTGGAATCACAGATTGTATAATTAATTAACTATAATACCATTATGTTCATGAAATCATTGTATATGATGAATATTAATAACTAAGAAATGTGATTCTTTAGAAAGTATATCATTTTCGAAAACATGTGATTGAGTAAGAATAACCCCTAATATTTTTATAATGTACATAAAATAATGATAAATATTTGTTTATGGGATTTTCTAAGTAACATATATATTTTTTGGATATCTTTGTAATATTTGTTATAGATTAATGTATTTTTGTATTTATGGAAAATATTTGACAATATGATATTTTATTTGTTGAATAATGCATGTCTTCAATGTTTTTTTTTCATGATCATGTTATTGAATTTTTTAGAATGTGGAAATAATAGACACTATATATTATTTCAGAAGTATAATATTGATTTAGAGACTTACCTAAATAACTAATTGTATTTTTTATTTCTTGAACATATTTTGGTTAATCCATTAGGAAAAATATTTATTGAATGGATTATGTTGAATTACATTTGTTATTAAATAACATGTATTGAATTATTATTCTTATAGATTAATTAGAAATTTGATCAATGATTTTTTGTCATTTTACATATGAAATGATTATTTTAGAGATTCTATTATAAAAATCATAACTGGATATTAATTCTTTTGAGTAAGAGATGAAGTAGGAATCGACAAAATCATGTCTGATGTTTGACATTTTTCCTCTTAAATGAAATGGTATAACGTAACTATATTACTTTTTTCTCATTGTTTATATGATAAAGAAATTATTAACCACTTTGGACATATATCATTATACAAAATATTTTCGATGTTTTTTCAATTTCGATTAATCAAATAATCTTTTAACACATCAAATATTTATTTCATTATAGTCATTAAATTTTGAATATCATTAATTTTCTTGATATCAATGATATTTATCACTATTTATTTATCCTTGTGTTTTAGTATTCTCTTAAAATTATGTATATTCACTTTTTTTCTAATGTTCACCTATTTTGAAACTTAATCTATGTTATTCATGATCACCATCATAAATCATTGATTTTTTATCAAGGGAATATTTTATTTTCTATTTTGATTATGTCGAATTCAAAACAATGTACTTTTAAATGTCAAACACTGAAATTTTACGATCAATATACTATTAAATTGATTTTGTTTATTTATGATAAGTAAAATCCGAACACGTCTAATTTTAAAATAAGAAAATCATTTTTGATATCATATTTTATTAAGAAGACCAATGATAGTAAGGAATTTAATAGAAAATTAATTTAAAATATATATGTTTAAAAAAAAATTGATACCCTTTATTATCATACCATGCCAGAAATTTTATGTTTAAACGAAACATGTTTCATTATTAAAATATTATTTTTAAATCAATAAAATTATAAAACCAGAGTTATATTTAGTGATTTGAATATAAATAACTCAATTATGAATAATATATGATTTAAAGATAACTAAAAAAATTAAAATTTTAATTATTTAATAAAAATAAAATAATAATAATTTGAATGACTAATAATGTTTTCATAGAAAATATATTTTTATGGCAGTTTGGCCTTGAACTGCACACATAATATAACATTAAAATTATAAAACAATTTTAGACTGTTTCTGTTAAATTGGAAATAATTTTTTAAATCTCCAATTCAAAATTATCCTTTCAATAATTTTATTGATTTTTCTGATAAGATTATTTTTCGATGGAGAGGGAAAAAGAAGAATTCTTATTGAAAAAATCAATTTCGTTTAAATTGATAACAAGGATAAATTATATTAATTTTTTTTTAAAGTAATAAATGATCATAAATCATAAAATTAATATAATTTAGATTATAGGAATCTATCTTTTATTTAATTTTTCTACATTTAATTTTAACTTTTTGAATGCTTTCATGGGAAAAATCAATTTTCTACAACTATAAATTTTTTATATTAAATTGATTTATCCCAATTATTTTATTTTAATTTTTAAATAAAAAATAATTATTTTCAATAAGAATTATTAATATTATATTTAATGTATCATTTATTTTTGACAATTATGAATTTTACAAAAAATAAAAAACTAATTATCTTTGTTAATGGTAATTGGGATTACTAATGGTTGAATGTAAAAATATAAAGGTTCAAAAGGAAATAAAACATTCAAAATACACATTTGATGGTATTATATTGAACATGAATCCTATAAGGTCTAGAAATGTCATATATTTAAGTTATTTTGATAAAAATGTAGGTGTCACATTATATTTTCAAAACATGCACATTTGTCCACTCCCACAAATATAAAATGGTTCCTCATGTCCTCACATAATCATGAGTCACAAACCAATTATTCCTAAAAATATTCATAAACAAATTATATACATTCCTAACCTTGTACTAAATTCCATTATTATTTATAATTCTATCATTAGAATTCATTAGGTATAAACCTAAATAGAATCTACTAAAAATACGTAAAATTCATATACATGTGTATGATTTTTTGTCATCATCATCATCATTAATGTAATATTGATATATTATAACATAATAAAACCAATAACAACTATGCACCATGATTTTTTTTTGAAATTTTTTAACTCAGTTCCATCTCAACTTTCACCAAAAGATAAATGAAATAGTTGATTTTTTGTATGGCATACTACTACCTCACAAACTGATGCAATTGGTTTTATAATTCGGTGTTTTATGGATGAAAACAATGGCATACATGACACTTGTATATGTAATTTAATAAATTTATATATATCATTAATTATTATATCATATTTCCAATCTCACTTTTAATTCCATGGGTGATACAATAATGCCACATTTTTTATGGGGGACTACCATCTCACAAAGAGATGTTATTCGATTTTCACATATAAATCACCTAGAATGAATTAAGGTATAATTTAATTAATATATCTGACATTTATGACATATAAATACTTACCTTAATATATATTCACATATAATTTCTTACATTTTAATCTGTTTGAAAATAATAATGTCTCTCATGCATACATGTGCGGATTTCCACAACCTCATACTATTGTGAAAGGTTCTTCATTATAATTTCAAATTTTTGGTAATAAGTATATAATTTATTAATATACATTGAATATGTGAAATAAAAATTTCTATTTAATTTATAATTTATATTCATTTTATTTTCATCCCATCTCTCAAAAATTTGTATAATTTTCATAGTTACATATGGGTTACCATCTCAATAAACTGTGAAATCAATAATTTATCAATAACTATTTTAGATTTAAGTAAAAAATATATATAATTAATACATATGATATTTATATAATTAATAAAGTTATATATATTATTTATCCTAGAACAATATAAATGGATTAAAATATCTAAACCAAAACGTACCTGAAAGATGAAAGAAATGTCACCCTAAATAATCATATTAACAAAAAAATATTAATAAAAATGTCATCATATACTTTAAGTAAATCAAATTCGATATATAAAATTTTATTATTCTTTTAAAAAATATTAATAATAAATATGAATTTATTATATAGGATGACCAAACACCAATGATTGGTATAATACATATTCCTAGGGTTTAATGCCTATTCTTTACATCTATGACACATATACCATTTTTAGGAATTATAAATTATATATTTTTTTTCTATACCATCTATTTGATATTTTATGTCATGAATATGATTATAATTGTTCTATTTAATGGTTACATTAATTATTTTTTTCTTCTCTATTTCTTATGATTCATATGTTACTAATGTTGTAAGGGTTTATTTTTCAATCTCATAATTAATCAAAATTGTGTATTCTAAATCCTCAATTGCGGAATTATTTTTTATTCATATCTCAAAACTAATATATTTTCATATAAACTAGATATTAATGAAAATTTAAATTAATAATATAGACTTTCAACTATTTGGTATTTAAAATGAATGTTAAATCATTTTTATAAATATATTAATTTATTTCTATCATCTGATGAATATCTATTTTATTTCAATATTTTTGTAAACATGTTTTCATCAATTACTTTTACATTATAAAAATTATTTATTAATTATTTTCACCATTTCAAACAAAAAAATGAAAATAATATTGTTTTTTTAAACGATAATTTTCTTTTAATCGACAATGTTAAATGAATAACTATATTAAAATGTATAACATGTATAGATTTTTTCACTTTCAAAAATAGTAAATGTTTCAAACCATCGTATAGATGTTTCAATGACAATTTTCCAAAAATTTTATTGTTTTTATGAACCTCTATTTCTAAATGGTGGCTTTAAAAATTAAAAATTAAAATTATAAAATAATGTTATTAAGAAATATTTACATGGTATTTATATTCAAGGATGGAAACAACAATTTATTGTAATTCTGATAATATGGGGGTCTGTTTTATAGATCTCATATTTATTTGTTATCTGGATGCTTTATGATCTTTTTGAATAATGGTGTACAATTTTATTATCATCCAACATTTTACATTAGATGGTTTATGATAATATTTATTTTATTTGGAAATTTATTAAAAATTCAGATGTCAATTTATCAATAATAGTGTTAATATGTTATCTTTTACACATTTCAAATTCCGAATGCATCTTAAAAAATAATATATGCATGGGTCCCAAGTAAAGATATCCTCTCTATTAATTGATAAGTCTCCAAAGAAAAATCAATTTCAAAAATTGAATTGGTAAATATGTATGTTTTAAATTATCTTTTGAAAGGTCATGGTTGAATGTGTAAAAAAATATCACATTAGGAATTCCCTAATTATGATATGAACTTTTTATTCCCATGAGATAATTTTATTATTTAGAATATCCATGGATATGTTTCAAGATCCTATGATTATTTATATGGATTTAGTTGATAATTATTTATTTTACCCATAATATTCTCATATTATTGTCTTTAAAATTAATTAAAATAACTTACCTATCCATGTTTATATATGAAATTTATTCATTCTAGATATGATTTATGCCAACCAATAATGATAATATTAAATCACCGCTTTATTATTTTTATTTCCCCTCATATACCATTATGTATATTGTCATTGATATAAATAGATATGATATGGTATACTATGACATTCTCAAATAAAACAAATCATGTATTTTATATTTCACATGTTTGTGAAATTCAAATACGTATCTAGTTTATGAAGACTAAAAAACTACTATTTCCTTTAGTAAGAATTTTCTTTTATCATGTTCACGTGTAATAATGTACACATCGACTCTGCTTTCTAGAGTTATGATTCTTACATATTAGTTGATAAGGGATTATAATCGATAGTGATGTATATAAAAGGGAATACAATATTTTTTCATTCAATGATATATGTTTATATATTATGCCTTCTTATAATTTATGGTATATGTGTAAAATTATCCATCTCCAGAGTTGGTGTTATATTTTTTAATATTCTAGTTAATGAAATGACGAGATTATCTTCCGACCAAATGTGTGAAATATATACTGATTAAAATGTTATATATTTTTTAACAGATAATGATTATAATGTGCTACAATTTATAGATCTGACTATTTAAAACTTATGATTTCTAAAAAAATTATGTCAAAGGGAAATAAAACAATGTGGCTAAATCATTCATTCAAATGGATAATCAATTATTTTTTATAATGGGTATCATAAAAGAACATATATTTATTTATTTTGAAATGATTAATATTTTAATCTTGTGCGAAGTGGGAAATATTATCTTTTTAAATTTATTATTAAACCATTAATACAAGCGATAGATAAATAAGAATTTAAAGGAGATGTAGTATAATTTCCCATGATTTATATACATTTATATGACTTCAAATTTTAGTTATATTAATTAAAACTTATAATATTTCTATCATAGTAATATTTTTTATAGTTTATTTAAAAACTAGGAGACAAAAATAACTAGTATGTAAAACATAAATATTATCTCCCAAATTTTTCCTCACATTTAGACTTCTTTTTTGACATATCTTAATTAATACCATTCTTCATGACATGGGAAAATGAAACATATGAATGGGTGAGCACAAATTTTCTGTAAAGGAAATAATTGAAAATATCTATCATAATATAACCATATGACAAAAAAACTAAACATTTGGATGTATTATCCATAATATGAATGATCATTATATTGTGACATTAAAAAAATTCATAAAAAATATTATACAAAATCCCTAATGTAAGTAAATTATACTTGTTACTTTTTCGAATAAAAATAATCATATAAAATCATTTCATATTAGTCAAGGGTCATTACCATGACCATCATAGTGGACAATGTCCATTACTAAACTGGATTTACTTATCATTCCAGCCCTGTATGACTAAACCAAATTTACTTTTTATTCCGGACATGACTATCTCATGAGATATAATTGTTTACCCAATTAATTTTAGGGAGTTATTGATCTCTCCCATCTTATAATTAAATCAATCATACATGTTCCACAAAAACACAAACCATTCATCATACCATAACTCATGGAAAACAATTTAATCCTTGAAGCTCATTCCATAATAATCCATATAAAATAAATATATTTAATAAAAAGAAATCCATTATATACACAATATAATTAAATTAATTATATTTATAAAAACATATATGTATGTCATCTTAGATGAACATTGTTTTTCAAAAAAATACTTTAAATTAATTTGTGAGTAAATTAACAAATCTTCATAAAAAGGTTTTCTATTTTTCAAATTACACATGATTTTATAAGAAAATATTTTAATTGAAAATTTACATGAAATATTGTATTATAATATTCAAATAAATAATGAGTTACAAAATCCTAAGAATCAATTAATTTAATATTACATAAAAACATTTTCATCGTACTTTTTCTGGAAAAGTAAAAAAAATTACCTCATATCAAATATTTAAAATATATTCCATTCATAATTTTTAGTAAAGAATTCAACAATATTTTAATGTGAAGTAAAAATTTTTAGGTGAATATATGTACTGTTATATATTTATGGAACATGGATGTTGATGATAAATATAACCCAGTAAGTCATTACCTTTAAACAGTATTAGATAATAGTTAGATTATAAAATTATAACTTAACATAGGTATGATATATATCATTCGTTTCTGAACCTCCTGTATAATTCTATAAATAAAATTATTAACTTGATTCATAATCACAGTCATTTTGTTACATATGTTATTATAATATTAAAATCATTTTTCAGTAAAATTTCTTTGTCACTCGTTATTCAAATATTGACTTCTTTTTTTTCTTATTCATGTTTTCGTAAATAAGATCATATTCCACTTATTTGGATTTATTTATATCATTAATATAATAATATTATTATAATAAATATTATATTTATTCATTACATTCATGTATAAAATAGAGTTTTAATTAATATCATCTAAAATGTATCCTGTCACATAATGGAGATGAAAGGCTGTGCATAGACATGAGGAATGATATTATTACCATAATGGATAAATGGTATAAATTTTGATGATTTATTAATATTAATGATTAATTATCATGTTATATTAATTATTTAAATCTTTTATAATCATCATTATACCCATCCAAATAATGTAATATTGACTAATAAATATGACCATGGTGTGGAGATGGTAAGTCGTACATATGAACAAATGGTGGTATTGTCATACGTAGAATTGATTAAAGAATGTAATAAGGTTGTAACATAATAATAATAAGATATAATCAATAAAAAGATACTGGATTTATTACTTTATTATGGAAACAACATAATATAGGGATGTAGAAGAAGAATTTAGTTTTGAAAGAGGTGATAAATCAATTACCTCTTTTTTGAGTATCTCAATATGAATTTCACTAAAGGTCTTCTTATGATGGATTTATAGCCAAATTTCTTCCTCTCATAAAGATTGATGTAAATTTGGAGTGTAAATTTGTAGGTTTTTCTATGAAATAATTCTTTAGTGGAGTGATTAAAAAAGAAGGATGGGATCCCTTTTATAATATAGGAGAGGGAACCTTTTGAGATACCAAAACTATTAAAGTTATATAAAATAATTGTAACAATAAAAATTCTCAAAAGTATATTATTTCGAATATAAGATGATTATGGGTCTAAATTACTTGAACTAATAAGCATTATATATGTTTTTATTTAATTATAAATCTTATTATTTTGATTTATCCATATTTTATTTATTTTATTTGATTTTTGGTAATAAAATTCTAAATTATTAATGGTTGTAAAAAATTACTTATATGTTCTAAATTTACCATAAATTTATATTTCATGAAATTTTTGACCTTATAATAATATTTTTTTAGTTTCTAAAAAATGATTTGATTTTTTAACAATTTAATAATATGTTATTTTTTTAAAATATCAATATTGTCAATTTTTAAACCATTTGTTTCATTGTTTTTAAATATAATCCACACTAGAGATAACGTATTGAAAAATATTTTAATGTAATCTAAACATGTCATAAAAACCAATTAAATTTTTTTATGTCATTAATTTATTCAAATTATAATTTTGATATCATTTATTTTATGCTTATATTAATAAAATAAAGTATTCCTCACTATTGTGTCATCCAAAATGTTAAATTTTTAATTTCTAAAAAAATTACAAAATTTTATAAGATATAGGTAATTATTTTTCCATTCCATAGAAAACATATGGTCTATGTTATCTAATTATTATTTCTATATTAGAATTAATATTCTAATATAAAAAGAGAGTGTGGGTTGTTGTCACATTCATTTACTATAAGAATATTAATTTCATATACATGGGAAAGTTTCCATTAACTGATTCCATTTCAAACCATATAAAATAATTCTAAAATTTAAGCATACAATATGATTTTTATAAGTGTTATTGTTATTTTTTATTTTTATTTTTATCATTAATTATATGGTTTACCCTTAACTCTGGTAAAAATATTAATATTGTTATTATTCATAACATCATAAATTATTTATGTATCCTATTAACATGTTTTTGACCCAATATTTCAAAATATGGAATCCATTTATAAAAATTTTAGACATTGATTTTTAAGAAATTAAATAAAAATGAATTCCATTGTCCGAAATAAGGAATGCTTTTTAAAATATAAAATATTGAAAAAGATTGTAATGTTCTTAGATTTCGATCCAATGTAAAATTAATGCTACTGAAATATATTATATTGAATTATTAAAATATATTTTATTTATAAATTATAAAAACATTCAATTTTATAATTAAAACAGATAAAATATTTCTATTAATAAATCTTTTCCACATTGAATTTAGTTTATTCTTTATATTCATCAAAATTTGAATGTTATCATAAAAATACCATAAATTAATCCAATGTATTTTTTTAAATCTTGTGTGAATGAAAAATGTTTAATTGGTAATATAATAATTTCTAATATGAAAAAATCTAAATTGAAAATGTATTCTACATCCAGTGACATGAAAATACCATTTTAAAAAATAATTGATTTTTTATATATCAAATATTGTTTATTCATACCTAATGAATAAAATATAATTTGCATGAATATAAAAAATATTTTATTAATTTTAATATTTATATATACTTATATCATTAATTTTGTTACAAATAGTAATTCACTAAAAAATAAAAATATCTATTTAATTTAATTTTTTCATAAATAATTGTTAGCCACTAAATTATCAAGGCATTTTAATAAATATGTTTCACAAATTATTGCTATCAAAATCAATATTATATAATATTAATTTAATTCTAAGTGAATATAATGGTTCATTTAACCTCATGATTGTGTTCAATGCCATCTACTAATTATTAAAAATCACTTAAACAATATATTTCATAAAAATATCAAGGAGTTACATTCTACCAACACTTAAAATGAATATCACCATAAAAATTATTCACATGAAAAAATACCAATGAGGATACCTCCCCCACATCATACATCATATTCCCATGTAGCTTCTTCAAATTGGTGATTCCTCCATTATAAATTAACCAACCGAGTGGTATTGTTTCATAGTACTTTTCCCTACCATCCAAAATCTCTATCCACTATTCTTCATAAGAAAGATCATGATCCAATGGTAAAACTTATGAGTTTAGTACATGTGAAGGATCTGGTTTATAATTTCAAAAGAAGTGATACTTGGAACACAACATGAAATTGAGATAGATTATGTGGAAGCACCGATATGTAATTTACCATCCAAAAATGTTCCATAATTTCAAAAAATACTGGTATACCTAGGGCTCAACATGTCCTACTTACAAAATCACATTACTCTCTTCTAGGGAGATATTCATAGAAATACCATTTTATTTACTTCAAACTCTAGGTCTTTTCTTTGGTAGGAAGAATGATTTTTTTTCAAATTTAACCTCCTATTATTTGTTGTTGAATAGATCTGATATTTTTAGCAATTTCAACAAAAATATCTAGTCCTAATAGATTTCATTACCCAACTTCATCCCTATATATGGGAGTTCTTAACTTATTTCATTAAAGGGCTTAACAAGTAGCCATTTGAATACATGAGTGAAAGTCATTCTTGTATGAAAATTAAACCAATTCTATATATTTATCCCAACTACCTTTGAAATCCATAGAGCATGCTCTCAAAATTTCTTCCAGAGTTTGAATTGACCTCTCAAACAGACCATCTGTCTAAGGTTGATTATCATTGCTAAAACATTACTTAGTATCCAAGTTATAATAAATAAATTGGTAAAACATCTTGGTAAAACTCAAATAATTATTATATATAATGGAATTTTGTACTAAAAGTAATATTACATCTCTGCTTACATATCCTATCAAGATGATGAAGAGAGAAAACATCTCAAATTGAAATGATGTTTGCTGAATTCTTAATGCGATCAATTATAAACCAGATAAAATGATTTACATTGGAGATTTTGGGAAGTCTAATGACAAAGTTCACAGTTATGTTTTCCTATTTAAATTCTAGTACATGTAACAGATGACAAATCTCATTATACTTTTGTCTCTCAAACATTTCCTTCTGAAAAACCATGCATCAAGATACATATTTGACCAACATCTCATTTCATTAAATCCCACAAGAAATTCTCTTTCGAATCCTCGTACATCATTTATATTTTAGGTAGAGATGAGAATGAAGAATAATATGACTCATCAAATAAATCCTTATTTAATTATGTTATAGGAGTAGTAAAAACATGATTCTTGAACCATATTATTTCATCACAAGCAAGGTTTAATTCCGGAAAATTTCTCATCATCTTTTATATATCTACTTTATTCTTATAAAACTCATTAATCATCACTTGTATAGATGGTTTACAATTCATATAATAATGATAATATTTATACTCTCCCATTAAAATTTCAATATCCATTCATAGTAAATACAAAAATTTTGGATAATTTGTGATCCTTATTATATATATGAAAGCATGGAAATTTTGACTACATGCATCTTCCACCTTATTTTCATTCCCATGGTGGTAATGTATTGAGTTGTAGTAATCCCTAATAAACACAACCATATTATTTAGCACAGATTTATTGCCAATTGTGTGAAAATATACTTTTAAGATTTTTGGCCAGTATGAATGTCACACATTTAACCATAAAGACAAGGCCTCCATATATTAATGCAATGATTACCACATATAACTCCAAATCATGAGTCGTGTAATTTTTCTCAAAAATTTTCAACAATCATAAGGTTTAATCTATATCCATATCAATTATTATTATAACCCATCCATTCCTCTTATTAGATGTGTCATTATAAATCAAAATCATTTCTCCAATATAAGGCAGTTATAGCACATGTGCAATATTTTTAACTCTATGAAATTCTGTTCACATTCCTCCATCCATATAAACATAAATCTGTTATGATTCAACTACATGACTGGATTAGATAATTGCGAAAAAAATTCACAAAACTATGCTAATATCCATCCCAAATAAGAAAAAACTAGATGTCAGTTACCTTTTTTGGTCTCGGTCAACATTTAAAAACATCTATTTTTGATAGATTCACAAATATCCATACATTTGACATTATGTGACCAAAAATTGAGTTATTATTAATCCAAACATCACACAAGGGAATATTTTCATAAATATTATCCTTTCTCAAGGTATTCAATACAATTAAGATGATGAAATCATGTTATTCCTTGTTACATGAATAAAATAGTATAACATCTATAATGAAAATGAAAAACAGATCATGATAGTCTTCAAAGAAAATTTTCATTAGATCCGTAATCAAAGTGGGGGAATTAGAAAAAATAAAGGGCATCCATAAATATTCACACTCTCCATAAAATGTATGGAATTCCAAATTTGGTATATCCTCCATCATGAACATCAATTGACGATATCAAGAATAATGATTATTGTTGGAAAATTATTGAAATCAAAATTTGCTGATCAAATAAGTCACCAGTATGTGGAAGGGGATATTTGTTCTTGATATTGATATTGGTTTTTTCTCAATAATCTATATAGAGTCTCATTGATCTATCTTTCTTCTAAACAAAATGAATAAGTTCTCTCCAATGTGACCCACTGGTGAGTAAGAGTCCATTATTAAGATTCAATTGGTGTTTCTTCTTAAATTCATATAACTAAATTGGGGATATTATATAATATTTCACAATAATTGGAATATAACCCATTATGAGTTTTATTGAAAACAAAACTTCATGATTTGTTGGTATACTTGGAAATTCTTCTAAAAAGTCGTCATCAAACTCCCATACAATGGTTGTATTCATAATCATGAGTTTCTCCCCATAAATTTTAGATAAATATCTTTCGTTTATAGTATTCAAGACTAAAAAGATATAAGAAATTTTTACCAGAATTTTATATTCATTATTTCATCAATAGATGATAAAATATTGATCTAGAATATTAAATGTGACTTACCTTCATTGGGAATTTATTATTTATCCATACATTTAAAGTAAATGCATTCCAAGGATCACATAATATTCCAATATATGAAGGATCACAAGATTTTCACAATTCACTTTCCCACAAACATCACCCAGAGAAAAATTATAATCATTTTATGCATCCATTACGCCATTAAAAGTTGGAAAAACAAACTCAAAATTTAATTATTGAGGTTATATGGAAATACACAAATAATATTATTAAAAAATTAATGAGTTGGTAGTTCTAGAATCAATTAAAACATTTTCTACATAAGATTGTATTGTAAGTGTACCAGTCACTACATAATTTTTGTAATCCACATCAATGATAGTGATTTAATGCAATATTCCTTTTTCATTAGATGTTACAGTATTATGATATCTATCATCATCAATAAATCGTTTATCATATCTTTAATTAAAATATATCCCATTTCATTTAATTGGAATAATTAAAGAGTGTGATGTGCATTCTCCATAGCCTTTTAATTGTTCACATCATTATATAAGTTTTTTTCATCACATCAGCATTCAACTACATGATGACATAATTTTCCAAAAATTAAACATTCACAAGTCCCATCAAAAAAAATTCCAACATGATTGTTTCCACACATTGAGCATAATGGAAAAATCATCTTCTATTTGGTGTGTTCTTTAGTTTTTTCTTGGAATCCCATTTCCATTCTTGTCAATTCTATTGAACGGATAGGTTAATCTAATATCCATCTCATCCTTGAGAGTATGTAGAAGGATTTAGTCATAGAAATAATTTCTTTTATGGAAAACACGATTCAGATACATGGTTATAATCCATTAAATAATTGGTCAAATTTAATCTTAGGTTAGAAAATATTTATTTTAGTGTACTATGGAACCCATGTAGAATTTGTTTAGTGTGTACCAGCTGATTATTCATCAATTTTTGTAAGTTCAATAAACTACTTCATGAAATTTAATTAATGAATATGAATAATATAATAAATAAAAAATATGTTCATGTACATGTCCCATTTCTTAGACTCGATTTCATCTCTTTGTAACATTTTATTTATAAGATTCCACCAATGATTAGATTCACTTTCAAAATGATAGACTTCTAAGATGACATTATTCTGTTTAAAACCTTGTAGAACTGAAAATATATGTTTAATAGTACTGATCAATTTTTCATCCACTAATGGATCAGAAGACCTGTTTAAATAATGTGTACAATGCCTTGTGTAGTTGTCAACAGATTGTTTCTCCCCCCCAATTTCTCGTTTGAAAGTCCAACATGATTCATTATATCATAAATTTGAGTGATAATTTCAACAATATATCTAATTCTATATCCCATAACATTTTTTAAACATTGTTGGCGCCAAAAATATGGCCCGAAAGGAAGGAACGAAAAAGACAGCCGGCGTGCTGCATCGCGAAGCACAGCCGCGAAGCACAGCCGCGAAGCCCCTCCGCGAAGCGCCCCAGCCCTGGCGGCGCCGCGAAGCACCAGAGGCGGTGATCCTCCGCGAGCGCGTTTGACGTTCGCGAGCCGCCGCGAAGCACCAGAGGCGGTGATCCTCCGCGAGCGCGTTTGACGTTCGCGAGCGCGCCGCGAAGCTCCAGAGGCGGCGCGCGAGCCCTGCTTCGCGGCGCCCCTTCCCTATAAATACTCGACTCCCCCTGAGTCCACGGGAGGGACAATCCGACCTTTCGGCTTCTCCTCTCCCGAATCGCGAAGCAAGCTTTGCCCCGGGAATCATGAGCTCCGCGAGGTATTTCTACTTCGTGAGACGACTCTGATTTGTTTCGTCCTGAGCCCCTCTTCCGAGAGGGATGCCCTTCGCGAAGCCCAAGGGCGTTCGCAAAGGAAGGGGATTCCCAAGGGAACCCGGGCAGCCGCGGAGCACTCGTGCTTCGCGAAACACCCAACCCATGCTAGTAATCCCTATGCCAAGGCAGGATAACTATGCATCGCGAAGCACTTTGCTTGGCAGGACCCTGCTTCGCGAACCACTCCTTCGCGAGGCAGTGCTCCGCGAACACTGTTCCACTTCGCGAAGCACCTCCCACTTCCACCTATGCCCCATGCTAAGGCCAAGGCATCCCACTTCGCAAAGCACACTCCTCTGCTTAGCGATTCCTCCTTCCGTGCGACCCTCCAGGTTTGCACGATGTGATTTCAAAGTCCCATGGACAACACCTCCCGTAGCGTTGCTTCGCCCAATGCTCCTTCGCATAGGCACGCTAACGGCTATTGCTTCTTCGCATAGCCACGCTAACGTGGACCCCTCGATGGTTCCTCCCGCGACCCCCCTTTACCATGGCCTTACCGACACCTTCCCTTCCCCAAGGACCAGAGGGTACCGGTTATGTAAGCCCTAGGGGTGTGGAGTGAACCCACCTCGTCCGAGCTGCAGGACGTTAAACTGCCAAGCACCACGTCCTCAACACATGACGTTAAACTGTGACCCAACCTCGTCTCCCTCACGAAGGGTTTCCCCACGTCGAACATTTTTTACACCGCTCGTCTCCACGGGAATGGAACTCTTCCGCACATGGAATGAGATCCTCCTTGTCGGAGTGGTGTATGTTCGCAGGGGAAGGGTCGCCTCAGAGCGTAAATCCCTAACCTTTGGTACGGATGATTGCACCCGTGCATCTCGGTACTTCCCCACTACCAAGGTCAGTGGAGGACGTGATAGGGAACGAGGCACCTCCCATTGTCGGACCAAGGTCCATCTTCCCCGCGCTTTGTCGCGCCATGGGCCTCCATCCTGGAGTAAGTCCCAACACCATGGGCCGCTCAACGCGTAAGCCCCATTTCGCTTCTCACGGACGCACCCTTCGCGACGTGATCGTCAGGTCCTTGCAACCTCTTGTTTCTCACACCGAGCATGACTCACGTGGGCTTAGAGTGAGCACCGACCCTGACAAAACCATCCGAACTACGAGGACTTTGATCCGTGTCAAGGCATGGTACGTAGGAAGCCTCCACGAGGTTCAAGCCCACCATCAGTGGACCAAGGTCTACTCCCCATCCGAACTACGAGGACTTTGATCGGTGTCAAGGCATGGTACGTAGGAAGCCTCCACGAGGTTCAAGCCCACCATCAGTGGACCAAGGTCTACTCCCCATCCGAACTACGAGGACTTTGATCCGTGTCAAGGCATGGTACGTAGAAAGCCTCCACGAGGTTCAATCCCACCATCAGTGGACCAAGGTCTACTCCCCACCTGAACTACGAGGTCTTTGATCCATGTCAAGGCATGGTACGTAGGAAGCCTCCACGAGGTTCAAGCCCACCATCAGTGGACCAAGGTCTACTCCCAATCCGAACTACGAGGACTTTGATCCGTGTCAAGGCATGGTACGTAGGAAGCCTCCACGAGGTTCAAGCCCACCATCAGTGGACCAAGGTCTACTCCCCATCCGAACTACGAGGACTTTGATCCGTGTCAAGGCATGGTACGTAGGAAGCCTCCACGAGGTTCAAGCCCACCATCAGTGGACCAAGGTCTACTCCCCATCCGAACTACGAGGACTTTGATCCGTGTCAAGGCATGGTACGTAGGAAGCCTCCACGAGGTTCAAGCCCACCATCAGTGGACCAAGGTCTACTCCCCATCCGAACTACGAGGACTTTGATCCGTGTCAAGGCATGGTACGTAGGAAGCCTCCACGAGGTTCAAGCCCACCATCAGTGGACCAAGGTCTACTCCCCATCCGAACTACGAGGACTTTGATCCGTGTCAAGGCATGGTACGTAGGAAGCCTCCACGAGGTTCAAGCCCACCATCAGTGGACCAAGGTCTACTCTCCATCCGAACTACGAGGACTTTGATCCGTGTCAAGGCATGGTACGTAGTAAGCCTCCACGAGGTTCAAGCCCACCATCAGTGGACCAAGGTCTACTCCCCATCCGAACTACGAGGACTTTGATCCGTGTCAAGGCATGGTACGTAGGAAGCCTCCACGAGGTTCAAGCCCACCATCAGTGGACCAAGGTCTACTCCCCATCCGAACTACGAGGACTTTGATCTGTGTCAAGGCATGGTACGTAGGAAGCCTCCACGAGGTTCAAGCCCACCATCAGTGGACCAAGGTCTACTCCCCATCCGAACTACGAGGACTTTGATCCGTGTCAAGGCATGGTACGTAGGAAGCCTCCACGAGGTTCAAGCCCACCATCAGTGGACCAAGGACTACTCCCCATCCGAACTACGAGGACTTTGATCCGTGTCAAGGCATGGTACGTAGGAAGCCTCCACGAGGTTCAAGCCCACCATCAGTGGACCAAGGTCTACTCCCCATCCGAACTACGAGGACTTTGATCCGTGTCAAGGCATGGTACGTAGGAAGCCTCCACGAGGTTCAAGCCCACCATCAGTGGACCAAGGTCTACTCCCCATCCGAACTACGAGGACTTTGATCCGTGTCAAGGCATGGTACGTAGGAAGCCTCCACGAGGTTCAAGCCCACCATCAGTGGACCAAGGTCTACTCCCCATCCGAACTACGAGGACTTTGATCCGTGTCAAGGCATGGTACGTAGGAAGCCTCCACGAGGTTCAAGACCACCATCAGTGGACCAAGGTCTACTCCCCATCCGAACTACGAGGACTTTGATCCGTGTCAAGGCATGGTACGTAGGAAGCCTCCACGAGGTTCAAGCCCACCATCAGTGGACCAAGGTCTACTCCCCATCCGAACTACGAGGACTTTGATCCGTGTCAAGGCATGGTACGTAGGAAGCCTCCACGAGGTTCAAGCCCACCATCAGTGGACCATGGTCTACTCCCCATCCGAACTACGAGGACTTTGATCCGTGTCAAGGCATGGTACGTAGGAAGCCTCCACGAGGTTCAAGCCCACCATCAGTGGACCAAGGTCTACTCCCCACCTGAACTACGAGGTCTTTGATCCATGTCAAGGCATGGTACGTAGGAAGCCTCCACGAGGTTCAAGCCCACCATCAATGGACCAAGGTCTACTCCCAACCTGAACTACGAGGTCTTTGATCCATGTCAAGGCATGGTACGTAGGAAGCCTCCACGAGGTTCAAGCCCACCATCAGTGGACCAAGGTCTACTCCCAATCCGAACTACGAGGACTTTGATCCGTGTCAAGGCATGGTACGTAGGAAGCCTCCACAAGGTTCAAGCCCACCATCAGTGGACCAAGGTCTGCTTTCACGTCGGTTTACCGACAAACCCCCCATTTGAACTACGAGGACTTTGATCCGTGTTAAGGCATGGTACGTAGGAAGCCTCCAAGAGGTTCAAGCCCACCCGTCTTTCACGTCGGGTTTCACCCCCGTCCAGTATGACGTTAAACTACATCCCGGTCCAGTGGTAAGCCATTGCGACCAAACCATTTGAACTACGAAGTCTTTGATCCGTGTCAAGGCATGGTACGTAGGAAGCCTCCATGAGGTTCAAGCCCACTCATCACCCAATTCACGTCGTGTTCAACCTACGTCCAGCACGACGTTAAACTACATTCCAGTCCAGCGGTAAGCCGTTGTGACCCATTCCCACCTGAACTACGTGGTCTTTGATCCATGTCAAGGCATGGTACGTAGGAAGCCTCCACGAGGTTCAAGCCCAACAATAGTGGATCAAGGTCCCTCACTTATGTCGGCTCACCGACACCCACCACCCGTCGTTTATTCACGTCAGGGTTCATTACCGTCCCGCATGACGCTAAACTGTATCATTTGAACTACGAGGACTTTGATCCATGTCAAGGCATGGTACGTAGGAATCCTCCCAGAGGTTCAAGCCCAACCCCCACCGGACCATGGTCCACCCTCATGTAGGTACGCTGACGATGCCCATCGGACCAAGGTCCACCATCACGTCGGTTTACCGGCACCATCCCGAACTACGCGGACTTCGATTCCCTGCCACGGGGATACGTAGGAAGCCCCTTTAAGGCTCAAGCCCAACTTCGTCGTCACCACCCCTGCGATGGTCCCATTCCATTCTCAACCGTCTCTGCGAGACGTTAAACTCGCGACCTACCTCGTGGTAAACATGAGATGCCTGAGGAAAACCTCGGATGGAACGCCTTTGGCGTAACCGTCTTTGCTAGACGTTAATCTTGCAAACATACCCTGTGTTGAACACGGGAAGCTGAGGAAAACCTCAGGTACGTGTCTATGACATGTAACCCCCCGCGCTCGATGTGGGATGCCTCGGGTTTCCACGCCCTCGAGAATCCTTGTGATCAAGGACAACAGACAGACATGCCAGGCACCCCAGCATCCAGACACGCTACTGATGCCTCAAACGTGATTACTCCCCTGACCGAAGGTTGCTGCCCTGACTGGACCCTTTGGAATGTCCCGACAGAAGCAGCGTAATTAACCGGCGTCCATGACGATATGGCACTGGGAAGAGTTTCACGAACTACGTATTAAATCTATAAGGGAGACCCGGACTAGGTGACGAGTTCTGAGGAGGAATCCACAGGAGGAAGAACCGACATCCCATCATCCCGTTTCGATCAAGGAGCAGACGTACCTGAATAAGGAACGAATGCCGCCCGCCTTTGGAAAGCGGGAATGCGGGGCAACAAAGCCGCGCGTCCCCCTCCTCCGCGGACGGATGCGCGCGCGCCCCGGCGAAAGCGTCGGAAACAGAAATGGTGAACCCGACGTGAAATTCTTCTCCTCAGCATGGAGATTAGTAGCGTTCGAGACATCGGTAGATTGACGTGTCACCGGATCCAGGTATCCGGTGCCTGGCCCCGCCAAGCAAATGGCGGGCCTGTCGTGGAACTCACCGGAAGTCGGGGTAGTAGAACGTGGGGCGCTCCGCTCTGCAGCGTGTTGGCGTGGATCCTTCTCACAGACATGGGGATGGAAGAATGCTGGGGCACTGGCTGTCAATCACTTTCCTCTCTGTACTGATGAGTTGATCCCTTCGTTTGTCAGGAATCAGGTTGCTATGCGGTCACCATCCGCTCCTCGCCCGCGCAGGGGCAGGGGCAACACCACTACGGCCACCCCACATGACGCCACTACCGCCACGACGGCTGGCACGTCGCGGGAGGCGGGACGTCCACGTCCCCTTTCCCCATCAGAGGTCATCCAACGAAGGGTGATCAACAGCCTCGTGCGCAGGTATGAGGAACAAGGGGTCATCCCGACCAGGGATATGGACCGTTTGGACCTGGAGGCTTCCAGGCCCCGCCGTCAACTCCGCCCTAACAGGCCGCGCAGGGAGCCCCCGCTCCCCACCCAGACATTCAATCGTTTCGGGAGCCTATCCCCGGAACGCCTTGACGACTCTTCGCCTTATGCTGAAGAGGCAGGTGTTGTCCGGCTCAGCCCGCTCAGGGCCCCGACCCGGGACTCCCAGGCGAGAGCTCCCGTCCGGCCACGTCAGCGCCGCCGTCCGGCCCCGCAGGAAGAACAGGCAGACTACGTCCCTGCACCACCTGCACCGGCCCGCCTGACCCGACGTCAGCGCCGGGCCCGGGCTGAGGACGCTCGCCTAGCCGCGTCCACGTCGACAGCTACAGTGGCCCGAGCCACCGCCGACGTACATTACGAGGCCCCCCGCCTACATTAAGCAGGGGCACCCCTTCGTCCAACCAGGATCGAGACCCCAACCGCCCTGCGGGCAGGCCGGGTTGACTCTTCGGGTTGCAGGCACGAGTAGTGATCGCCGCGAGCTAACCCGCGGTGATGCAGGTCCTCCCCGTACCACTACTCCACAGAGCGTGGGCCTTCCCCGCTCCGAGGTTCGTCATGGAGGCATGCCTCATGCCGCCCCCATCCTACAGGAAGACCTGCCCCGGGGCAGTGACGCTCAGCGCGGAAACACTTCCCGCGCCCGCTGTACAGGGTATGAAGCCCATCCGTCTGAAGGCACCGTCCATCCGGTCCTTCGACGTGGGGGTCCCCCCTACGTCCTCTCTGCGATTGACGAAGGTCCTCCTCGCCCCAGCAATTCGAGGAGTGAAGGTTAGCCTCGCTCCACTCGCATCGACCGTGGAGGCCTTCCCCATGCTCCTGCCGGTTCCAACAGAGGCCCCGCCCACGTGGGTACTGTTCATGGAGGTCCTCCCCATGTACCCTTTGATATTTGCCCTGGTGCCCCTCGCACCCCGGCTGTCTCAAGTGGGGGCCCTCTCCGCCACGGCGCTAGCGCCGCCCCAGGGCTGCCTGATAGGGGTCAACCCTGTCCCGAAGAGCCACCCAGGGGCAGAAGAGCGGGTCGTCGCCGCCACGGGAAGAATCTTGGGAAGGCCCAGGGGGGGATCAAACCTGCCCGCTTCTCCGATTCGGAAGCAGAATGCGATTCAGCGATGGAACCTTCTCCCAGCTCCTCCGTATCAAGGACTGGGGCAGGAACCAGACGCGTCAGCCTCGTTCTCCCCGAATTTGAGGTCCATCGGATTCCCGTCTCTCTCCGCAGGTACATCCAGGAGGAAGAAATCCTGGGAATTCCGCAGGTTTCGACCGTGCAGTCACCGCCACCGTCGCCCGAAGCGCCCTCTTCCTCTACCCGGGATCCCGAGGAGCTGTTTTGGGGGTCAACGGTGGTAGAGCCACGACATAACCGGACACCGGTAACGGCGATTCCCGTACCCGAAGTAGCGGCTATTAGCCCGTCCTATTGTGACATCGTGGTCAGGTCACCTTGCTCTTCATAGGAAGGCCCAGAGTACGGTGGCCAGTCTGCTCGCTTGCCGTATTCTCCGCCGCCGAGTTTGCTATCCCAGAGGTCCGCCTCGGTGCCGCTACCGGTCCCTCAGCCACCCCCGGTTGATGAGTGGGGAAATGTAGGGCCAAACTCTGAGGATGAACCCAGGAGCTTCTAGAGTATTCTTGCAGCGGACTATTTCCCAGAGAAGTTCTGGCCCGCGGCAGCATTGAATTTCCGCATACCCGAGTCGCTTACCCCTGAAGAAGTGGGATGCCTTTGTCGGACCCTGTGGGCGACGCACTTCCGCCTCCGTTGGGAACGGGTAGTGTACCCCAGGAGCCGGGAGCACTTCGAGGAGATTGGCAAACAGTGCCGCCTGATCGATGCAGCGGTGCTCCTTGTGGCCCAGCACCCCGAGTCGCCCGGTCATCAGGGTGCCCTCCAACGAAGATGCGTTCAGAGTTTCAAGGCACTCCGCAAGATTGTCAGGGAAGCTACCCCCCATGTGCAAGTTCGTGGTTGGGGACGCTATGCCGCTCTCCTCTTCGACCCTATTCTACGACAGCCTGATTCGCTATGCGACATTGAGGATATGCCCTCAAGAGGGGTCACAGTCCACATGGCCGACGTTGTGGATAAGGAAGATGAGCTTGAGTTCCTTGATGGGGACATACCACCCGAGTGCGTACCGCCACTACTCGACCCATCAGGGAGAGTCACCCGTCATCAAAGGAACCTGCTAGGCCTCCCTGTACCCACCGAGTCACTGGCGCTCGGTCGAAGCACTGGCAAGGGTAAGGAGCACGTCGGAATAGCCAAGCACTCCGACCCGTCCGCCTCCGTACAGAAAACGGACGAAGATCCTGAGAAAGCCACGTTGCGCCAGCATCTTGCTGAACAGAAGAGGCTGGTCGACGAACTTTTGGCTGAACGCGCCGCAGAGCGACGACCCGACTATGGTAATCCCAGGCCGGGACAGCAGGGGCAGGAACAATTTCCCCCCGGTGAGATGCCTCCGGGCAACCCTGATCATGCTACTGCCGCGGACAGGGCGGAAGCCGGAACGTACGGCAAGAGGGCGCGATACGTCTCGCCAAACCCCCCTGAGCGACGGGGCAATCTGAAGAATCCAACCCGGGTTCCCCCGGCCGCCCAACAGGTCGTCCAACCAGTTGTCCCGCGGGCAGCAGAAGCCGTCTACCGCGTTGAAGAACCTGGCAATGCGCTTGTGGTTAGGGATCCCCATCAAGACAGGGACCCCCACCCGGAGGACCTTATTGCGGCACTCACAGCCCGCCTCGAGGCGTTGGAGACACGGCAGGTGGCGGTCCCACCCGATGGCAAGCCTTATCCCGCGTGGGTGGATGATATGCCCGCGCCTCCGGGTTTTGGGAACCCTACTTTCTCGCCTTTTAACGGGACAGGGGACCCACCCCAGCACTTGGCTCATTTCTCTTCCAGGTGTGGCCCCATGTTGGGGACCCCGGCTCAGCAAGAAGCCGCTAAGCTCCGATGTTTTGTACAGACGTTGGAAGGTCCGGCATTCGTCTGGTACAGCCAGCTCCCCATCGGATCAGTGACCGGTTGGGAAGATCTTCGCCGGCAGTTCTTGTACCAGTTCAGCTCCACCACGTGGAAGACCAGCATCGCGGACCTCTTTAAGTGCAAACAGAGGCCTGATGAGCGGGTTGCGGACTTCATCGCCCGGTGGAAAGGACTTACGTATTCTATCGATATGCCACTGACTCAGGAGCAATTACTGACGATGTGTGTGGGGAACGTAAAGACAGAGCTGGTACCCTCCTTGATTACCCAGAATTACCCTGGGGGGTTCAGAGATTTCTTGGATAAGGCCCAGCGCCTCGAGGAGGCCCTGCAACAGGCTAGTCAGGCACGTTTGCTGCCCCCAATGATCCCAGCCAGGAGGGTCGCCAGGGCTGAACCCGCCGCAGTGGCTCAAATAGAAGCCCCGAGGCAGCTGGAATTACTACCGGCGGTACCACCCCCGCAACCCCGCAGAGGTCCTCCACCTCAAGCACAGGCTCCTGCCCAGCAGCGACCGCCTCAGAACCGACAGGTTCCCCCGCGCAACGCGCCACCGCCACCTAGGCGAGACAACCAGGCGCCGCCCCCTCGGCAGGCCCCTCCGGTCCCTCGACAGGATCAGGCCCCCAGGGCTCCTTACCCGGAAAGAAAATACCATACCTATTCGTTCAACGAAAATCAGGTCCCTGGTTACTTCCGAAGTGCTCTAGAGCAAGGGATCGTGCGTCTGCCTGAGTGCAGGAGGCCGGCAGAGGCGCATCTCACTGATCACCCCAACTACTGCCCTTATCATCGGATCCTGGGGCACACCATCAAGCGATGCTATTTGTTTAAAGACTGGCTTCAGGACCAGGTCAACAACAACATAGTCAAGCTGCGCCCAGCGCCAGCGCAGGTGGCAGGCGTCTTTGCGGGATCAGAAATCGGCAGTGACAGCGAGGGTGAGTGGCAACAGGTCCCTAGCCGCGGGTCCCAGAAATACGACAACTGGATGGCTCGAAAAACTGTCGTCTGTGCCCAGGGTATCATCCGGGCACGCCTGAAGCAGCCGGAACCTTCAGAAGAAACAGCCGGTGCCTCAGCATCGTCCTCACAGTCGACCTCTACCCAAAAGGGCAAGCAGCGGCGACGTAAGAAGAAGCAACGTGCACCGCCAGTGTCGTCGTCATCCCGCACTCTTGGCGACTTTATGCCTCCTGAAATGGGCATTCCCCCCAGAATCCGCCCAGAGGTGGATGACTCTTCGAGTGATAGTCAAGGGTACGCTTCGGTTAACACCGTGGAGCTGGTAAAGCCCTATATGACCCCCGATGAGGGGGAACCCCAGGCAGACTGCCCCAATGTTTCCAGCCGACGTCAACGTCGGCGGAATCACAATCGCGCCGGTCACCGAGGTATGTCAGCAGGCACTTGTGACCAAGCCGTGCACGCTACCGAGACGAGGCAGCAGGCTCAGCGCAGATCTCAGCACGCGCAGACCCATTCAGCACCCTCGGCTCTACCTCCACCGCCATTCGTGTTGCTGGATCAGGGAGAGCCGCCTCGTTCGTATCACAGCCAGTCTCGCCCGGCGACGGGCCAGCTCCCGCTGTTCGATCTTAGCCCGGCGACTACTCCCCAGGCTTCTACTAGCAGGCAGCAGGATGTACCCAGTGCTAGCCGACCGCCAGTTCAACCAGAAGGACCCGCTATGCCTCCAAATGCCGAAAAACCCCCTGTAAGCAGAGGTTCGCGTTTGGCACGCAAGTATGATGTCCTAAAGCACTTAGCCGGCATTCCGGCGAGGCTTTCCATCCTTGAGGCCCTGCGCTTGTCATCCGAGATGCGCGAGGCACTTGCCGAGGCCCTAAGGAGCCCCCTCCAGTTCGAGACGGAAGTGGCAGCCGCGGAGGCCTTCCATACCGAGACGATTGAAAACGCCGAATGTCAGGCGGTTATCTCGTTCTCTGGTGAAGACGAAGACCCTCCTATACAGGGGCACATTCGCCCACTGTATGTCACTGGCCACTTTAACGGTGTGGAAGTCCGTCGCTGCCTCGTTGACACGGGTTCTGGAATCAATCTAATTCCGACCCGGACGTTGCGAAAACTGGGTTTGTCTGAAGGTGATTTGACTCCCTCTGACCTCAGGATTCAGGGGTACGACAGGACAGAGCAAACCCCGGTCGGCAAGATCCGCCTGAAGACCCAGTTCGGTGGCTTAATTGCCAGCACCGAGTTCATGGTTGTTTCTCAGGACACCGCCTACAACGCACTGATGGGTAGGCCATGGCTCCACCTGCATGTTGCGGTCCCCTCATCGTATCACCAGTGCCTTAAGTACTCGCTCAACGGTCGAGTAGGCGTGATCCAAGGAGACGCGTCCCCCTTTGCTTTTTGTGAGGCCCGCTATCTGGATGCGGGTTATTACAAAAGCAAAGACAAGCAGATCCTGGTCAGCGAGGATGAGCCCGCTCCAATCGCAAGTAATCCCTGGGCGAGCATGGACGACGCCTACATCCTCCCGATCCACCGGTTGGAAGCCACGACCCCCGACATGGGACAATGTTTTGTTGTTTCGGGTACACAAGGAAGGCTTGTTCCCGCGTCCAAGCGACGGCGGAGAATCACCTCGTACTCCTACACCAACCAGGCTCGGGTCATCCCGGAATCTCCTACCCCTGTACGGTACCGGGATGTCAGGCTCATGACAACAGCGGTGTGCCATACGTGTCTATTTCGCCGGGATGGAATCAACCGACTCTGGCCGACACGTCACCACTGCTTTGATATCGTCAAGCGTGGCCCCTTAGGCCGAAGGCCGGATGGGATAGGGTCAAATGCATTCATTGCTATGGTCTCCACGACGAGTGAGTCTCCTGATGTGATGACTACTGCTGCCCAAGCCGGCACCAGCTGCCCCTCGGGTTTTGAGAGCCCAGAAGCACCTTCCGTCACGGGAAGTCCCCCCCCGGCTGGGGAGGAAGACTTGGAGGATGCTCCCCCAGCCTTTGAAGAAGGCGTCTCTACCACGGTTGATGAGCTGGTGCAGGTGAACCTTGGCAGCGAGGCAGATCCAAGACCCACATTGATCAGTGCGGCCATGTCCCTCGAGGAGCGACAGCAGTATGTAGACTTCCTCAAACAGCACCGCGATGTGTTTGCCTGGAGTTACGATGAGATGCCAGGACTGGATCCCCAAGTGGTCGTCCACCGTCTGGGCCTCCCGGTAAAACATCGTGGGTTTAAGCAGCCTCCCAGGAAAATGCACCCTTCCCATGGCGCTATGGTTGAGGCTGAAGTTGATAAGCTAATCAAGTCCAACTTCGTCAAAGAGGTCCAGTACCCCAAATGGCTCGCCAACATTGGGCCAGTCAGGAAGAAGAATGGGCAGATTAGAGTCTGCATCGACTTCCGCGATCTCAATCGCCACTGCCCAAAGGATGACTTCCCACTTCCAGTGACGGAGCTGTTGATTGACGCCACGGCCGGGTTCCAAGCCCTCTCTTTTATGGACGGATATTCCGGGTATAACCAGATCCGGATGGCCCCCGAAGATGAGGAGTCCACTGCCTTCAGGGCTCCCCAGGGTACCTTTTGCTACCGGGTAATGACATTCGGTTTAAAAAATGCAGGTGCCACTTATCAGAGGGCCATGCATCGCATATTCAAACCGATCCTCGGGACATTGGTGGAATGCTACGTGGATGACCTTGTAGTCAAATCATATCAGCGCCAGGACCATCTCAAAGACCTTGAGAAAGTGTTCGGTTTCCTCCGTTCCCGTCACCTGAAGATGAACCCGCTGAAGTGTGCCTTCGGAGTCACCTCCGGGAAGTTTCTGGGTTTTGTTGTCAGATACCGAGGTATCGAGATCGACCCGGAGAAGATCAAGGCCATCAGCCAAATGCCTCCCCCGAGCAACATTCGGGAGCTTCGAGGCCTGCAAGGCCACTTGGCCTACATACGCCGATTCATTGCGAACCTGGCCGGCAAGTGTAATCCCTTTTCCCGGCTCATGAAGAAAGGCGCTGCCTACGAATGGGATGAGGAGTGTCGGATCGCCTTCGAGGAAATCAAGCAGTATCTGCTCCAACCTCCGGTCTTGATGCCACCCGTCTCTGGAAAGCCGCTGGTCCTCTACGTGACCGCCCTAGAGAGATCCCTCGGCGCGCTGCTCGCCCAGAAGAATAACGAGGGCACTGAGAACAGTCTCTACTATCTCAGTCGCATGCTTCTCGATACGGAGGTCAGATATTCCCTTATCGAAAAGAGCTGCCTTGCGCTCGTCTTCGCCGTGCAGAAGTTGCGACACTACCTGCAACACCACGAGGTGCAATTGATCTCTCGGGTGGATCCGCTGAAGTACATCCTAAACCGCCCCATGCTGACCGGCCGGCTAGCACGGTGGGCGGTGATTCTCCAGCAGTTTGACATCAGGTTTGTGCCTCAAAAGGCCGTCAAGGGACAGGCATTGGCAGACTTTTTAGCTGCCCATCCAACCTCCGCGGATCAATCCCTGGACCTGGATTTCCCCGATGAGACGATTCTCTCGGTCGATCACGCTGTCCCGTGTTGGCAAATGCATTTCGACGGCGCCTCCCGGAGCCCCACTGGTAGAAGGCTCAACGACCCCAAGCTCAACAGAGTGGGTCTGGGTATTGTTTTCATTACTCCGACGCAAGCCGTCCTGCCGTACTCCTTCCTGCTGTCAGAAGGTTGTACGAACAACGAGGCAGAGTACCAAGCTCTCATCACCGGCCTCGAGTTGGCCCTCGAGATCCATGTACCCCATCTACATGTGAAAGGAGATTCTGAGCTGGTAATCAAACAGGTTAATGGCGACTATGTCGTCAGGAAGCCAGAGCTTGCACCGTTGCTGGAGTACACCCTCCTCCTGATGGCCCAGTTCTCTTCTCGGCCAGAGGTTACCCATGTCCCGCGGTCGCAGAACGGCCAAGCGGACGCCCTAGCTGGCTTAGCCGCATCGCTCGCAGAACCCGAGCAAGATGATTTGGTCATACACGTGGCCCACCGGAGAGTCATTGCTCCCGTCACCCAAGAGGACCGTGATAGCCTGCGGGTAAGTCATCTCACCGCCGGACCCTCCGTATCGGAAGTCCCGGGTTCGTCGGATGCAGTGGTTGAAACGACCCCCGATTGGAGAGCACCTTTTGTCGAGTATCTCCAAAATGGTCAGCTCCCGGACAACCGGGCCGAGCGCGAGCGAATTCGACGCCGCGCGCTTCAATTTACCCTCCAGAGTGGCCCCAGTCTTGAGAAGACCCTCTATAAACGGAGTTTTGATGGTGTCCTCCTCCGTTGCATCCAAGGAGTAGAGATACCTCAAGTTATGCAAGAGGTTCACGCCGGTTCCTGTGGCGCCCATCAAGCTGGACCGAAGCTGTCCCATCAAATCCGGAGGCTAGGGTACTTCTGGCCCTCCATGATCCACGATTGTATTGGATACGCCAAGAGATGCCACGCGTGCCAAGTGCACGCCAACTTCTTGCATCGGCCTCCAGAACCCCTCCACCCCACCAAGTACTCTTGGCCATTTGCGGTATGGGGACTCGATGTAGTGGGACCGTACCCGCCGGCAACAGCCCGCCAGTATAGGTTCATCCTGACTGCTACAGATTTCTTCTCCAAGTGGGCAGAAGCAGTTCCGCTCAAAGAGGTCAAGGCCCGTTCCGTCGTTGACTTTGTGAGCTCCAACATCATCCACCGGTTTCGGGTCCCTCACGCCGTCCTCACTGACAACGGCACCAACTTCCGAGCAGCTGAATTGAAGAAATTGTACGCTAAGTACGACATCCGGTCAAACCATACCTCCCGCTACCACGCACAGGCAAATGGACAGATCGAGGCGTTCAACAAGACCCTCTCTAACATTCTGCAGAAGATGGTTGGTCAGAACAAGAAGAGTTGGCCGGACAAGCTCCCCAACGCCCTCTGGGCTTACCGGACGACGACTCGCAACTCTACCCAGGTGACCCCATGTTCCCTGGTGTATGGAGCTGAGGCCGTCCTACCCATTGAGATCCAGCTGCCGTCGCTACGCACGGCCGTTTATGATCACCAGACATCAGATGAGGTAGCCGAGATCCGTCTAGCTGAGCTAGAGGCACTGGACGAGAACCGGCTTCGTGCCCTGCACAATCTGGAGAGGCATCAGGACAAGATGGCAAGAGCTTTTGACAAGAAGGTTCGTCTCCGCTCTTTTCTACAGGGTGACCTGGTGCTGGCCCTGCGAGCGCCAATGATTCCCGGAAGGAAGCCGCCCAAGTTAGAACCCAAATGGGAAGGGCCTTATATCATCCATAAGGTTTACCCCAATGGAGCTTACTCCTTGGTGACCACAGATGGAGAGCGTGTAACCCCTCCCACCAATTCCAGATTCCTCAACCGATACTTCGCCTAGGGCAAAAGATGGTCCCGCATGACCCTAAACTGCGAGATGGTCCCGCACGACCCTAAACTGCGACTTGGTCCCGCATGACCCTAAACTGCAAGATGGTCCCGCACGACCCTAAACTGCGACTTGGTCCTGCATGACCTTAAACTGTATCTCCGTCCTCACTGCAAGACGTTAAACTGCAAGTCAGTCAGTTCTTCCTGACCGAGGCTCAGCCTCAGGCCCCTCGGCCTCCTTGGGCCCCTGGCCCCGTCTCCACCGAGGTCTGGCTCCAGGCCCCCCTCGTTTCTCTCCGACTTACCCTCTTACGGGATTGTACGGTACAGTGTAGGACTACGTTCTCACGTTGAGATCATGACCATGCCGCACACATCCCCGAACGAGATACCCCTCGTCCCGCATGACGTTAAACTGCATGTCAAGAACTACGTACGGCTTGATTCTCATCTTTATGGGATACGTAGGAACGCTCGGACGCCTCGTCTTGAGCCCAGCCCCAAGCTTCTCTCTTCCACTATTCCCCCTGGGAATGGTCTCCTTGGAGGATCTTTGTGTAGCAGGGCGTCGGCCTTCTTGGCCCCTCTCATGAAACCCCACTCACGCAAAGATTGTAAGGGTCGCACCATGCGCCCGCTCCGTTCTTCTACCCTCCCACGTCCTTACCGCATGACGCTAAACTGCATGGCCTTCAAGAACTATGTATGGCTTGATTCTCATCCTTATGAGATACGTAGGAACGCCCAGACATTTCGTCTGTTGGCCCAGCCCAAAAGCCGAAATCTTCCCCTCGGGTTAAGACACGGCAGGGTGCACATCTTTGCCCCGGCCCACGTCGAGCAAGCCTCGACCCGGCTGCACATTCCCCCCCTGGAGGTGTTTGCCCCTTTCGTGGATGGATTCACACCCGGAGGGGCCCCCCAAGAACGGCCTGGATACAAAGCCCAAGGGCTCTCCTACCGGTACGGGCCAACGCCCCTGAGGGTTTCTCAAGCAACAAATTGAAACAAGTCCCGCGTTGCCAATTTGGTCAGCGGTCGACCCTCAATTGTTGCCCCCATGCGGGTCACCATAGGAACGCTGTGTTTCGGCTATGGTCAACAGTGATTCATTCTGCCCCATCCTGAGGTGATAAACTTCCCCCAGGTGGTGCTAGTGATCGGGACCACAGCCCACGATTCCTCACCCGGAGCGTACGGTGTGGTGTGGGACTACGTCCTCATTCACGTCGGGATCATGTACCACGCCGTGCAACCCCCCTTACGAGGCTCAGCCTCAGGCCTCTTGGCCTCCTTGGGCCCTTGGCCCTCCGTCCTCATGTAAGACGTTAAACTACAAACCGGTCAGGCCCTCCTGTCCGAGGCTCAGCCTCAGGCCCCTCGGCCTTTCTAGGCCGTGGCCCAGGACCTATCTTATAGGATTGTACAGTATGGTGTAGGACTACGTCCTCATTCACGTCGGTTTTTCGCCATACTATACACCTTGCTCAGGAGTATATTACTCCCCGCCCAAGTCCCGCATGACGTTAAACTGCACTTCAAGAACTACGTGTGGCTTGATTCCCATCATAATGGGATACGTAGGACCACCTGGATGTCCAAAATCCGGGTCCAGCCCCATCTCTCGGGAATCCTCATCCCATCTTGGCCCCTTGGCCCATCCTTCCTCCATGAAGAGATCATATGGTGCGGTGTGGGATTATGTCCTCATTTACGAGGGTCTTGTAGTGACCACGCCATGTTTCCCGCACCACTGAGCTGTTTCGTCGATCCCTCTTTCGGCTGTTCACCAATGTGCTTAAGAGTACTCTGGTTCTTTACCTGGAATGCCAAGCTTTACTCGGACACGTCCGCGCCCGCTTTCCAGGCTTTGCGTATCCCCGCATCAGGGCTTTCACCATTTTTCACGCCCGGAGGGACCCCCAAGTACGGCCTGGATACAAAAGCCCAAGGGCTCTCCTACCGATACGGACCAACGCCCCCCAGGGTTTCGGACGACAAATCGATAAAATCCCGCGTTGCGAATATGGTCAGCGGTCGATGCTCGTTTGTTGCTCCCACCTCAGGCTAACGCGATACAGACGCTGTGTTTCCTTCATGGATAACAGTTTTCCTCTATCGTCACGCCAACCCATTAAGCCCAAATGCCGGGTACACAATTCACACCCTTCATCACTTCATCGTGTCCAAGTAGAATTTCGGGACTCTTGGTACTTTTTCCCCCGTGCACGTCTGCGCGTTTGAGGAACAAGCTACATCAAAGGTGTCCTTCGGAACTCTCTGCTGACTCCCCTTTAATGGATGCCCCAAGTGTTGCAATGAGGGTCCCCCCCTTGTTTCCCACACCGAGTTTATCTCACGTGGGTTTAGGGATTGGGTTGACCTCTGTGCTTACTTGGGAGTTGTCACCATCCACGGTCCGAGCTCTAAGACCATAAACTAAGACCCTCATCTGGAACTACGTTCAAGACCCCTTGTCTCCGAACCCAGCTTGAGTTCAGCAAATTTACCCCTCTAATCCTGCCTTCAGGACCCTGATCACAGGACTGCGTGGCGCAGTGTAGGACTACGTCCTCATTCACGTCGGGTACGCAATAGTTGCACCACGCACGCCCCATTCTGAGGTTCAGTCCTCCTATCCCCTGTCCTGCATGACATTAAAAGGCACCCTTTCAGAACTACGTGTGGCTTGATTCCCATCATAATGGGATACGGAGGACCACCTGGATGTTTAAGATTCGGGTCCAGCCCCACCTCTGGGAGATATCCTGATTTCCCGGTCACCCAGACCATTTGGTCCATCCCTCTCCAGCGGGGGGTGCGTAGGTATGATACAAGGTTGTGGGCATCATGCCCCCCTTCCCCTGGGAATCTGCCATCTCTCGATCACCCTCAAGGTTGAGTCCCTTGGCTCCCCGCAGTGGTTCACCCATGTATTGAGAGTACTCTGGTCTAGGACCAAGAGTGTCAGAATCAACTTGGTCAAGTTCCTTCCACTTGTCAAGCTTCGTGTTCCCCTCTATTCGGACTTCCGTCATCTTTCACACCCAGAGGGACCCCCAAGAACGGCCTGGATACTACGCCCAAGGGCTCTCCTACCGATACGGGCCAACGCCCTCCAGGTTTACGGACAACAAATCGATAAAATCCCGCGTTGCGAATATGGTCAGCGGTCGATGCTCGTTTTGTTAGTCCTCATTTCAGGCTAACGCGATAGGATGCTGTGTTGCGAACATGGTCAGCAGTAATCCTCTGTCGTCACGCCAGCCCCTTCAGTCCTTGAATGTTGGTTGCATGATTCACATCATTTTCCACCCCATCATGTCCAGGTGGAATCTCGACACTTTTGGCGCTATCCCTCAGTGCACCTTTGCATGTTAGGGGGACAAAGCTGCAATCTCGCGTCCTTCGGGACTCCCTGGTCTGAGCTCTAAGACCATAAACTAAGACCCATTCGGGACTACGTTCACATTCCCATCCTCATGGGACACGTAGGACCGCCCAGACGCCCTGTCTCCGGGTACAACCCATTCAGGAAGCCAGTCTCTTCCCCTGTTTTACCTCCGGATGGCGTACAATTTGATGTGGGATCATGTCTCTGTCAAATGTGTTTTATAAACACTGCGCACATTTCCCGCCTAGCATCGTCTCTGCTACGTCTGCGCTGCATGACGATAAAATGCATGCTTGGTCCTATCATACGACCCTAAACTGTGACATTATCGTCCTGGCCGCACGACGAAAAACGGCACCGCATTGTGGTGACCTCGCTGTAGAGGACATCACGTTGGGTACTGGCCACGCGCCATGCCATTTGTCAACGCCCATCACGGCTTGATTCTTGTGGCGACATCACTACCTACAGTTCTAGGCCTGTCGCTTCACAAAAAAAAAACCATTCACCTCAAAGAACAAACAAGATACATCAAATTCCGCTTCTTTTAGTGCAAGGGCCACGTCCACACTTCCCCTTTCCCCTGGCACTGGTACCTTACCCTGCCACCTTCCAGAACTACGTATGGCTTGATTCTCATCCTTATGAGATACGTAGGAGCGCCCGGGTACTTCCCCGCGGGTCCAGCCTAACCCTTGAGTTCGGTCCCTCGACTCGAGCTCATTCACGTCAGGTTGTGATGTCATGCGTCCCCTGATCCCCTTTTTCCAATCCATGGTCCGAAGTCTATGACCATAAACTAAGATCTCCCCAAGGGAAAGGAATCTGCTCCCTCTCTAATACGTTTCGTTGACGTATTCAGATGTGTTTTGACAAAAAGCCCGAAGCATGGGATTTTCACAGGGACATTCCCCTCATCCCATGACCAAGCTTCGTGAGCTCACTATTTGGATCCTCATCCTCTTCCACATCCAAAAGGACCCTCGGACGACGTGGATACTAAGCTTATGGGCTCTCCATGAATGCTGGACCTAAGGGCCCTACAATCGTTTCGGGCCAACGCCCCTGCGGATATTCGACAACATTTGTGACATGGTCCCGTGTTTCGAACATGGTCAACGGTTGACCCTCATTTGTTTGTCCCCATTTCAGGCTAACGCGATAGGATGCTGTGTTGCGAATATGGTCAGCAGTAGTCCTCTATCGCCACGCCGTCACCATCGTGATCCGAATCTCGAGCGTCATGATTCACACATTTCCACTCCTTCATGTCCAAGTGGAACTCCATCATACTCGGCTCTTTCTCTTCGCACATCTAGATGCGCTGAATGATCATGTTAGTGTCATTGGGCCGGTAGTCACCGAGCATCCCTTTTCCCTCACCTGCCCCTCTCTGCGTCGGGAAATTCCCACCACTACTGCTTGTTTCCCACACCGAGCACGACTCACGTGGGCTTAGTAGTTTTGGCTGGATGTGTACCAACACGGTCGGGCTGCTCCTCGTCCAGTATGACGTTAAACTGCGCTTTCAGAACTACGTACGGCTTGATTCCCATCATCATGGGATACGTAGAGACACCCAGGCATTTCACCTAGGGTCCAGCCCCAGGAATCGCAAAATCCTATTCCTCCTCATTTTCAGCCCTCGCCAGAGAGGCCCTATCTGGAAGAAAGAATGATCCGGGATCAGACCGATGCGCCCATCTGGCGTACACCCACCACGGGGGTGTAACTACTGAAGTGTTGGATTCTATTTGAACAAACCATCACTCCATATTCCACGCTTTGCGTGCCCCTTATTCGGACCCTCGTCCTCTTTCACGTCTGAAGGAACCCCCTAACGGCCTGGTCTCATGCCGCATCGGCTCACCTACCGTCCTGGGCCAACGTTCCGGAAGACGGGTCATGTCTGAAAGGACCCCCTAACAGTATGGATGCTCGACCTATGGTCCACCAACTGTCCTGGGCCAACGTCCCGAAAGATTAATCGACAACAAATTGATAAAGTCCCGCGTTGCGAATACGGTCAGCGGTCGATGCTCATTTGTTGTCCCCGTTTCAGGCTAACGCAGTAAGGATACCGTTTCTCCGCCACGGCTAATGGTTGTCCTTTATTGTCACGCCGCCTCCATAGTATTCCGAATTTGGGCATCGTGATTCACACTCCCCATTTTCATCTGTTTGAACTGATTTCAGCGCCCCTGGTGTTGCCCCAATCGTGCATACGAGCACATTGGATGAACGGTAATTCGGCTATCCCGGAAGTTCCTCCTCCGATCAAGCCTTCCCCATCTTTCGGGAATCTGGGCTGGTTTGAGGGAATTGTCGTCAAACGTCCCGCAAACATTGTAGGGATGCAACAAGACAATTCAACAGTGGAAATCCTGCGTGCTACGGAACTCAAAACAAAGGAGAAAGGAAGAATTGAAGCACAAAAGTGTTAATAAAAGTTTCTTCGGGTTCGCTACAATACTCGGGGGTTGACTTCCCCCATGGACGGGTTGACTCCGTCGAAAGAGCGTTGCAGCTCCGCCACCCGTTGACTTGCGGCGTCCAGAGCCTGTTGCCGCTGATTTAACTCCCGCTCCTCTTCAGCAGCGGCGGGGCGTAATCCGTCAACCCTGGCCCAGGCCCTTTCCACCTCAGCCTGGACGACAGCCATCCTTCCAGAGGTTTGCCCCATATGTTCCTCAGCCTCCGCTAGTTGAGCCTTCAAGTGTGAGACCAGCTCAGACTGCGCATTGAGAGTGGCTGAAAGCTCGTTGGCCCGGATCTGCATCTGTTGGGCCTCGCCTTCAGCCTCCTGGAGCTTCCTAATGTTGGTCGCCTTCCTCCGCTGCCATCCCACGCTCAGCCCACGATCATGCTCCCGGATCATCTCAGCCATGAGGTCTCGGACGAGCGCGTGAGGGCGTTGGGCATCCACTCCCCCGGCACACAGCTCGCGCAACCGCGAGCGGAGCCTATCCATTTCGGCCAGCCATTGCGCCTGGGGGGTGTCCCTGATAAAGCGCGTGATCAGCTTCCACGATCGGCGACGGACTATGCTGCTGTCTTCCTCATCAGAGGCCGTTTCGTCCCAATCCGCGCGGTCAGCAGGCTCGTACGCGGGATATGCCTGCAGGAATTCCTCAGCGGGATCCGCATCTGGTGTTGAGTCTGGTACGACGCCTGACGCCGGCGCAGGCACGACAGGACTGGGACTGACCGGTTGATCCTCTTCCTCAGAGTCCACCTCGATGACTTCAGGTATGGCCCTACTGGTGGTCCCACCAGTGATGGTGTGCACCGCAGCTGGAGGAGGTGAAGGGATTATCGTCACCATCACCGGCATGCCCCTGGGAGGGACGCCGCCAGACATCCCAACCAGCCTCGCTGCAGCAGCCCACGCCAGTCGGAGAACTGTATGACAGAAAGAGAGAAAGAGACATAAACGTTAGTTGGCATGGCCCACGTGTGGCAACGAAGAGACTGGTGAAGGAGACTTACGAAGATCAACCTCCGAACACTGCTCCCGGGCCGGTACCGACGGGACTCCAAGACGAGGCCCCCCATATACTGTTGGAAGGCCCGGAGAGTCCGGAGGAGCCACCTCAAACCCCCCGGTTCCACCAGGTGCAGAACTGGACGCAGCCATAGGCGCGGGTTCTGAAGGCCCCGCATCGTCACCCGCCGAGGAGCGAGAACGAGGCCTACGAACAAGTTCCTCCTGCATGACCCAAACATTGGTGAGAAGTCCGTATGGATTCAATAACAGATCGTAAGAAGAGATGTTCGGAATGCTACCTCGAGAGCCTCCGCGGAGTCACCGGATTCTGAGCTTCGGTCTCCGACCTCGCCCTCCTCCAACGGGCTCCCTCCTCCCGCCTCATCCTCCCGAGAAGAGCCCCCTGATTCCTCCGGCAAGGGGAAGCGCTCCCTCAGGTCGGCAGCCGATAGCTGTGGAGGGACCGTCTGATTCAACAGTACCCTCACCCGGTCTGTCATCGGGCGAGGGGCACCACTGGAGTGGATGTAATCCTCCAGTTCGTTCAAGTATTGCTCCGCCTCCGCCGGAGACACCATGAATCCGGCCCGGACTGGGCCTATGCCCGGCAGTCTCATCCCGAGGCGATTCAGGTGGGCCCACACCTCAGATGGGCTGAGGAATTGCCGGTTGACGTCCCAGACGTCCCAAGCCTCCGGAAAGACAGCATCTTCTGCCATGTCAATGTGACGCAGCCGCTTCCCCGGAGCCTGAGCGGATATCCGACGGAATCCCCTCGGTGGCCGCCCCTCTGGATGACCCTGCTCTCCCGGAACCACCGGATCCGCCGCTGCTGCCATGCCCTCGGCCGGTGCGGGTCCCTCTGCCACGGCAGCCCCGCTGCCGCGGGCGGCCCTAGCTGCCCTCCGACCCCGACCTCGAGATAAAGGAGGCCCACCGTCACCAACCCGGATCGTTGGCTGCTTCAGCATCTCCCCGGGATAAGCAGCCTCCCAGCTGATGGCGTACTCCTTCACTAAGCCGAAGGCGGCGGTGGGTGGAGGCAATGTGATCTGCATCCTTCCATCCTCACGTGTGAACATGAGCCACAGCTGCCTCATCACACACGGGTGCTCCTCGTGACGCACCTCCCAGTATACCTGCGGGGTCAGCCGCTGGAGGCACCGGAACTGCCTCGCAAAACGGTGCGGGGTGTATGGTTCACAGATTGGCTCACGATCTATCCGAGCCACCAAAACGCCACCTCAGAAGGCCAGGAGGTAAGCCCGATGCTCTTCCGTTCCCCGTCCATCATCGGTAAGCCTTCCCGTCGGCAGTGGAAAGGGATGAAAGTTGAACTTGTCCGCCCTCCACACCCTATTCAGCACCATCGGAACGGCCAGTTTGAATGGGAAGCTCCCAACTGCGTTCAGGATGGAAGGGCGAAAGTCTGATCCCGGCGGCGAAATGGGGTTTGGATACTCGTAAATCCCCCTGATGTGCGCCGCGATCCACCCATACAGGAGGTGGAAGGGCCCGCATATTCTTGGCGGCTTCTTGCCCTCGCTGATACGTCGCAGCAATCTGTATAGCTTGGCGAGCATCGGGATCCCCAGGTTGATCCGCTGCCCCATGGCCAGCATCGATGCCATGATGAACGAGCTGGGCCGTACCCCCATGCTTGTATCTCTCACTGGTAGGATCCACCCACATATGAGGGCCGCGATGAACGCCGCCAGCCTAACTATTGGCTGTTGTTCGGTGCTGACGCTGAAGCCCCAAGTCTTCCATTGGCTGTCCTCCCAAACCCGCCAATACGAGTGCCCCTTACCCCGCTGGGCTGCCCTCGGACAAGTCCGAGGCCTTGGAGGGAACTCTCGATTCTCTGGAAAGTTCAGGAAGCATTTGAACCATCTTCTGAAGTGGACGTCCCTCACTGCTTCCTTGTCATCCGCGGGGACAAACGCCATCAGCGCTGACGCCAGTCGCGGCATTTGCTCCGCATCTTCCCACACGCCGACGACGGGGAGGAACTCGTCGTACATGGCCCCCAAGATCGGGACCCCAGAAACCTGGTGGACATCCCACAGGCTGATGCCCACCTCCCCGTGATGCAGATGAAAAGTGTTGGTCCTGGACGACCATCTACTCAGCAGTTCCGGCATCAGCTGCTTTGGCTGGTAAATGTGGAACTGGGAGGCCCATGCCGCCTCGTACAATCCCACTCTCCTCAGCTCAGCCTTGAACTCCTCGCATGAGGCGCCTACCCAGTAGGCCCAGGCCCAGTCGTCGGTAAAATTGCCGCCCTGGCGCAGGTCCCACTCATCGGACCATCCCTTCTTCGGATCCTGCAGAGCCGCCTTCAGCATGGTGCGGTAGAGAGGAGGGGACGTCTCCGGTTGCAGTGGCCTCCCGTCAATGTCGTTCACATGATTGTAGAGACAATCGGCGGTGACGGGTGTGAAATCCTCCCCCGCGTGACCATCTGCCGCCCTGAACCATTGGTGTTGGCACGGTGTGCTCCTGAACCAACAAGCTGGTTCATCCCTTCCCGCCTCAGGGATGAAGACGTCATCCCTCAGCCCAAAGCCGTACAACGGCAGCTTTTTGCACTGTGGATAGTCCTTCTGACCTTCCGACAGCAGATCTGTCAGAGAAGTGTGGTCTGAATGGCTGCGAACCATTTCCCCCAAGCCCGGGCGGTTGGCCATCTCATCCCGGCGAGCAGAATCTGCAAGCACTTCCCGCACAGCTTCTTGATGAGCCATGTTAACTCTGGCCCTCGGAAAAGGATTCTTCTGGATGAATCGCGAAGCTCGGTCGCGAAGCTCGGTCGCGAAGATGGATTGCGAAGATCGGTCGCGAGATCAAACCGCGAAGTCCGGCCAAGGCAGGCACGCAAAGATTCGCTTGGCGCGGACGTAGAGTCAGAGACTCGCGGTTCGCCGCGAAGCTCGATTCGCGGAGAGCTGTCGCGGAGTACGCGGAGCTTCGCGAAACCGAGAGTGCAAGAAGACAAGGAAGGCGCGTAAAGACAAAAGAGGGCGGACCCCCTATTTATAGACGCCGACCCCGGAGCATCGCGGCGCGCCTCACCCGCGTGGAGCATCGCGGCGCGTCCGGATCTGCGGCCCCGACGAGCATCGCGGGCCTCCTTCGCGATGCCGCATCGCGAACCACCGACAGTTTTGGCGATCTTCCCTCAGACTTCGACCCTTCACCCTCCGCGGCTCCAAGTCTGAGGGGGGGCATTTGTTGGCGCCAAAAATATGGCCCGAAAGGAAGGAACGAAAAAGACAGCCGGCGTGCTGCATCGCGAAGCACAGCCGCGAAGCACAGCCGCGAAGCCCCTCCGCGAAGCGCCCCAGCCCTGGCGGCGCCGCGAAGCACCAGAGGCGGTGATCCTCCGCGAGCGCGTTTGACGTTCGCGAGCCGCCGCGAAGCACCAGAGGCGGTGATCCTCCGCGAGCGCGTTTGACGTTCGCGAGTGCGCCGCGAAGCTCCAGAGGCGGCGCGCGAGCCCTGCTTCGCGGCGCCCCTTCCATATAAATACTCGACTCCCCCTGAGTCCACGGGAGGGACAATCCGACCTTTCGGCTTCTCCTCTCCCGAATCGCGAAGCAATCTTTGCCCCGGGAATCATGAGCTCCGCGAGGTATTTCTACTTCGCGAGACGACTCTGATTTGTTTCGTCCTGAGCCCCTCTTCCGAGAGGGATGCCCTTCGCGAAGCCCAAGGGCGTTCGCAAAGGAAGGGGATTCCCAAGGGAACCCGGGCAGCCGCGGAGCACTCGTGCTTCGCGAAACACCCAACCCATGCTAGTAATCCCTATGCCAAGGCAGGATAACTATGCATCGCGAAGCACTTTGCTTGGCAGGACCCTGCTTCGCGAACCACTCCTTCGCGAGGCAGTGCTCCGCGAACACTGTTCCACTTCGCGAAGCACCTACCACTTCCACCTATGCCCCATGCTAAGGCCAAGGCATCCCACTTCGCAAAGCACACTCCTCTGCTTAGCGATTCCTCCTTCCGTGCGACCCTCCAGGTTTGCACGATGTGATTTCAAAGTCCCATGGACAACACCTCCCGTAGCGTTGCTTCGCCCAATGCTCCTTCGCATAGGAACGCTAACGGCTATTGCTTCTTCGCATAGCCACGCTAACGTGGACCCCTCGATGGTTCCTCCCGCGACCCCCCTTTACCATGGCCTTACCAACACCTTCCCTTCCCCAAGGACCAGAGGGTACCGGTTATGTAAGCCCTAGGGGTGTGGAGTGAACCCACCTCGTCCGAGCTGCAGGACGTTAAACTGCCAAGCACCACGTCCTCAACACATGACGTTAAACTGTGACCCAACCTCGTCTCCCTCACGAAGGGTTTCCCCACGTCGAACATTTTTTACACCGCTCGTCTCCACGGGAATGGAACTCTTCCGCACATGGAATGAGATCCTCCTTGTCGGAGTGGTGTATGTTCGCAGGGGAAGGGTCGCCTCAGAGCGTAAATCCCTAACCTTTGGTACGGATGATTGCACCCGTGCATCTCGGTACTTCCCCACTACCAAGGTCAGTGGAGGACGTGATAGGGAACGAGGCACCTCCCATTGTCGGACCAAGGTCCATCTTCCCCGCGCTTTGTCGCGCCATGGGCCTCCATCCTGGAGTAAGTCCCAACACCATGGGCCGCTCAACGCGTAAGCCCCATTTCGCTTCTCACGGACGCACCCTTCGCGACGTGATCGTCAGGTCCTTGCAACCTCTTGTTTCTCACACCGAGCATGACTCACGTGGGCTTAGAGTGAGCACCGACCCTGACAAAACCATCCGAACTACGAGGACTTTGATCCGTGTCAAGGCATGGTACGTAGGAAGCCTCCACGAGGTTCAAGCCCACCATCAGTGGACCAAGGTCTACTCCCCATCCGAACTACGAGGACTTTGATCCGTGTCAAGGCATGGTACGTAGGAAGCCTCCACGAGGTTCAAGCCCACCATCAGTGGACCAAGGTCTACTCCCCATCCGAACTACGAGGACTTTGATCCGTGTCAAGGCATGGTACGTAGGAAGCCTCCACGAGGTTCAAGCCCACCATCAGTGGACCAAGGTCTACTCCCCACCTGAACTACGAGGTCTTTGATCCATGTCAAGGCATGGTACGTAGGAAGCCTCCACGAGGTTCAAGCCCACCATCAGTGGACCAAGGTCTACTCCCAATCCGAACTACGAGGACTTTGATCCGTGTCAAGGCATGGTACGTAGGAAGCCTCCACGAGGTTCAAGCCCACCATCAGTGGACCAAGGTCTACTCCCCATCCGAACTACGAGGACTTTGATCCGTGTCAAGGCATGGTACGTAGGAAGCCTCCACGAGGTTCAAGCCCACCATCAGTGGACCAAGGTCTACTCCCCATCCGAACTACGAGGACTTTGATCCGTGTCAAGGCATGGTACGTAGGAAGCCTCCACGAGGTTCAAGCCCACCTTCAGTGGACCAAGGTCTACTCCCCATCCGAACTACGAGGACTTTGATCCGTGTCAAGGCATGGTACGTAGGAAGCCTCCACGAGGTTCAAGCCCACCATCAGTGGACCAAGGTCTACTCCCCATCCGAACTACGAGGACTTTGATCCGTGTCAAGGCATGGTACGTAGGAAGCCTCCACGAGGTTCAATCCCACCATCAGTGGACCAAGGTCTACTCCCCATCCGAACTACGAGGACTTTGATCCGTGTCAAGGCATGGTACGTAGGAAGCCTCCACGAGGTTCAAGCCCACCATCAGTGGACCAAGGTCTACTCCCCATCCGAACTACGAGGACTTTGATCCGTGTCAAGGCATGGTACGTAGGAAGCCTCCACGAGGTTCAAGCCCACCATCAGTGGACCAAGGTCTACTCCCCATCCGAACTACGAGGACTTTGATCCGTGTCAAGGCATGGTACGTAGGAAGCCTCCACGAGGTTCAAGCCCACCATCAGTGGACCAAGGTCTACTCCCCATCCGAACTACGAGGACTTTGATCCGTGTCAAGGCATGGTACGTAGGAAGCCTCCACGAGGTTCAAGCCCACCATCAGTGGACCAAGGTCTACTCCCCATCCGAACTACGAGGACTTTGATCCGTGTCAAGGCATGGTACGTAGGAAGCCTCCACGAGGTTCAAGCCCACCATCAGTGGACCAAGGTCTACTCCCCATCCGAACTACGAGGACTTTGATCCGTGTCAAGGCATGGTACGTAGAAAGCCTCCACGAGGTTCAAGCCCACCATCAGTGGACCAAGGTCTACTCCCCATCCGAACTACGAGGACTTTGATCCGTGTCAAGGCATGGTACGTAGGAAGCCTCCACGAGGTTCAAGCCCACCATCAGTGGACCAAGGTCTACTCCCCATCCGAACTACGAGGACTTTGATCCGTGTCAAGGCATGGTACGTAGGAATCCTCCACGAGGTTCAAGCCCACCATCAGTGGACCAAGGTCTACTCCCCATCCGAACTACGAGGACTTTGATCCGTGTCAAGGCATGGTACGTAGGAAGCCTCCACGAGGTTCAAGCCCACCATCAGTGGACCAAGGTCTACTCCCCATCCGAACTACGAGGACTTTGATCCGTGTCAAGGCATGGTACGTAGGAAGCCTCCACGAGGTTCAAGCCCACCATCAGTGGACCAAGGTCTACTCCCCATCCGAACTACGAGGACTTTGATCCGTGTCAAGGCATGGTACGTAGGAAGCCTCCACGAGGTTCAAGCCCACCATCAGTGGACCAAGGTCTACTCCCCACCTGAACTACGAGGTCTTTGATCCATGTCAAGGCATGGTACGTAGGAAGCCTCCACGAGGTTCAAGCCCACCATCAGTGGACCAAGGTCTACTCCCAACCTGAACTACGAGGTCTTTGATCCATGTCAAGGCATGGTACGTAGGAAGCCTCCACGAGGTTCAAGCCCACCATCAGTGGACCAAGGTCTACTCCCAATCCGAACTACGAGGACTTTGATCCGTGTCAAGGCATGGTACGTAGGAAGCCTCCACAAGGTTCAAGCCCACCATCAGTGGACCAAGGTCTGCTTTCACGTCGGTTTACCGACAAACCCCCCATTTGAACTACGAGGACTTTGATCCGTGTTAAGGCATGGTACGTAGGAAGCCTCCAAGAGGTTCAAGCCCACCCGTCTTTCACGTCGGGTTTCACCCCCGTCCAGTATGACGTTAAACTACATCCCGGTCCAGTGGTAAGCCATTGCGACCAAACCATTTGAACTACGAAGTCTTTGATCCGTGTCAAGGCATGGTACGTAGGAAGCCTCCATGAGGTTCAAGCCCACTCATCACCCAATTCACGTCGTGTTCTACCTACGTCCAGCACGACGTTAAACTACATTCCAGTCCAGCGGTAAGCCGTTGTGACCCATTCCCACCTGAACTGCGTGGTCTTTGATCCATGTCAAGGCATGGTACGTAGGAAGCCTCCACGAGGTTCAAGCCCAACAATAGTGGATCAAGGTCCCTCACTTATGTCGGCTCACCGACACCCACCACCCGTCGTTTATTCACGTCAGGGTTCATTACCGTCCCGCATGACGCTAAACTGTATCATTTGAACTACGAGGACTTTGATCCATGTCAAGGCATGGTACGTAGGAATCCTCCCAGAGGTTCAAGCCCAACCCCCACCGGACCAAGGTCCACCCTCATGTAGGTACGCTGACGATGCCCATCAGACCAAGGTCCACCATCACGTCGGTTTACCGGCACCATCCCGAACTACGCGGACTTCGATTCCCTGCCACGGGGATACGTAGGAAGCCCCTTTAAGGCTCAAGCCCAACTTCGTCGTCACCACCCCTGCGATGGTCCCATTCCATTCTCAACCGTCTCCGCGAGACGTTAAACTCGTGACCTACCTCGTGGTAAACATGAGATGCCTGAGGAAAACCTCGGATGGAACGCCTTTGGCGTAACCGTCTTTGCTAGACGTTAATCTTGAAAACATACCCTGTGTTGAACACGGGAAGCTGAGGAAAACCTCAGGTACGTGTCTATGACATGTAACCCCCCGCGCTCGATGTGGGATGCCTCGGGTTTCCACGCCCTCGAGAAGCCTTGTGATCAAGGACAACAGACAGACATGCCAGGCACCCCAGCATCCAGACACGCTACTGATGCCTCAAACGTGATTACTCCCCTGACCGAAGGTTGCTGCCCTGACTGGACCCTTTGGAATGTCCCGACAGAAGCAGCGTAATTAACCGGCGTCCATGACGATATGGCACTGGGAAGAGTTTCACGAACTACGTATTAAATCTATAAGGGAGACCCGGACTAGGTGACGAGTTCTGAGGAGGAATCCACAGGAGGAAGAACCGACATCCCATCATCCCGTTTCGATCAAGGAGCAGACGTACCTGAATAAGGAACGAATGCCGCCCGCCTTTGGAAAGCGGGAATGCGGGGCAACAAAGCCGCGCGTCCCCCTCCTCCGCGGGCGGATGCGCGCGCGCCCCGGCGAAAGCGTCGGAAACAAACATATAATGACATTCATTGCATTTCCCATTGCATTCAACATTATTGTGGTATATTTGGGTTCTAGCTATTGACTAAAACTAACAAGCATTTTGTGAGAAACAATAATCATAATCATGAAAATACATAATAAAAAAATCAATTTAGGGATAATTATTTTTTATCCTAGGTCATTCATTTTAATTTCTAAAATACTATGATTGATAATTCCACTTATAAATATCCTTAGGATTTTTATTAATGGTTTATCATCCATGTTTTCAAAGGATAACTATAGCATTCATATGATATCAACAATAACGACCCATACTTTACAAACATATATATTAAATATATATTTAATTATATTTATTTAATTCTATAATAAATCCATGACATGACCATATAGGTAGGTTTCTTTAAGAAACTGTGAATCATAAACAACTAGTCTATAAAACATCTATGTTGTCTCATTTTTATTTCTTTTTATCAAGACTCATTTTTCACATATATTTCATAAATACAATTTTTAATGATGTTTCAAAAGAAGCATATGATTGGGTGATATCAAATAATCAGTAAGTGTAACCTAAACAAATAGAAATCATATCATAATCATAATACATATGAATATAACATTTCGAAGACTTATAATACATATGAATGATTATGATATCATGTCTGGAGATATATGTTCAAAAAAACTAATAAAAATAATTTCAAACGTCAAAAAATTAGAAAATAAGTTTTGTGGCATACACATTGGCATATAAAACATTTCATATTAGTAACGTTTAATTTCCAAGACCACCATTATGTAAAAATATAATTACTTATAAGGGTTTTCTTTATGTTCCAACCCAATATTACTGAACCAAATTTACATTTCATTATAGTCATGTCTATATCATAAGATATAAATAATTAATCAATGAATTTAGGGAAGAAATAGGTCCCACACATCTCAAAATTAAATCATTCTTACGTTTTCATCAAAAACATAGCTCATTCATCATATCAAATACCATGAAAAAAATGGGTTTTATAAACATCATTCCATCATAATCCATAAAAATTATTTTGTTTCAAAATAATAATCCCATAATAAACATAGTAATTTACAATTCATAATAGGTATATAAAAATATTACCATGTCCTCATAGATGGAAAATAATTTTGATAAAATACATGAAATTAAATACAATAGAAAATACACTTTCTTCTTTAAAAACGATTCGTTTTTACATAATTCCACACAATTTTAAAAGAAAGGCCATTAATTGAAAATAAAATTCAAATATTGAAAATGAAGGTACACATAAAAAAGTTGTTATTTAAGTGTTAAAATAAATTATTTTCGCACAAGTTAGAAAAACATTCATCTCTTACTTTTGCTGGAAAATCCAAAAAAGTACATCATATCGAATAACGAAAAAAAAATCATTTCATATAATTTAGTAAATATTATAAAATGGGTTAATTTGACGATAAAAAATAGTATATAAATTAAAATATTATGACATATGTTTTGAATTTGGATGTATATTTTATATATAACCTATTAAATTATTACATATAATCAATATTACATAATAATGAGATTAGAAATTTATACCTAAAATTATCTTTTATATCGTTTGTATGTGTTCAAAAAACTTTAAAAATAATTTAAATATTTTTTTGAAGTATAACTGAATGACAAGAAATGTTATGATAACATATTTGATTATATTATCATCTGTTTTCTAGTATCATTTCATTGTCACTCGTTATTCAGATAACAACTTTTTTATGTTCTTATGCATGTTTTTTAGTTAATGTTCATGTTACATTTATTATGACATGGTTATATCATTTAGATAATTACATTAGTATAATATATGTCATATTGATCCATTCTATTCTTTTATATTATCGTGGATTTATATATATCATTTTAAATGAATGGCATCACATCTTGGAGACGGTTGGTTGCACATAAACACGAGCAATGATATCATTCAATTAATTGTTATATAGAATGGAATCAGATGGTGTTAAAGATAAATAATAATTCTCAAGTAATATTATTTATTTAAATCCATTATTATCATCATTATACCCAAACAAATCAATTTTTATTCAATAACAAATTTCACTACAACGTGGTTACATTAAACTATATGTACACACATATGGTGATATTTTTATTCATATGATGTATAAAAAGAGGTAAAACAGGGTCTTGTAAACATAATAACATCACATATATTAGTATATACAGGATTTATTTCATTATTATGGAAACAACATATGAACATGAGTTAGAAGAAGAAATCAAATTTGAAAGAGCAGATAATGTAATTACCTCTTTTTCGTTTATCTCTTTTTGATGTGAACAAAGGGACTCTTGAGGATGGATTTATTACCAATGTGTGGCTCTATAATGAATTTAGAGTAGCTGGGTAATGAAATGGTTAGGGTTTGGTGGAGAAAAAAAGAATATTTTAGAGTTATTAAAAATAATGGAGAGGTGCCCGTTTATAAGATTGGGGAGGGGCACATTTGGAAATACCAAAAATATGAAATTAATATATATTTATTTTTATATTAAAAATTATCCAATATGAATTATTTAAAATATAATATGAGTATGGTTCTATATCCTCTCAACCAATAAAATATGTACATGATTTCTATTTATTTTAAACCTTATAATTTTGATTTATCATCATATAATATATTAAACATTAATTGTGGTATTAATATTATAAATATTTATTGGTTATAAATATTAACATATATTGTGTCAATTGACCACAAATGGTTATTTTATAAAATTTTAGACCTTATAAATATAAATTATTTATTTGTAAATAATTTTACGATGTTTAAATAATTTAACAAAATTTTATTTTTATAAAATATCGATAGAGTAAATTTTGACAGTATTCATTAAATTGATTTTAAATAATTTCCCAAAATAATATAAATTAAATAAAAATCATTAATATAATCAAAATAGATCATAATTACCTATCATGTTATTGTATTACCTTAATTATTTAAAATTATCTTTCATTTAATATTTTTAAAATCATTACATTCATATTTCAATTAATAAAATAATTTCTTTATCACTATTGTTCCATCGTTGATGGTAGTTATATAATTTATAAAAAAATATTAATATATATATATATGATGTAGGAAACAATTTTTGGTATACAAATACTATCTATAGTCTATATTATAAATTTCCTATACCTATATTATAATTAAAATAGTTATATTAAAAGAGACTGTGATATTTTTTCCCATTCAATAATTTGAATAATATTATTGTAATATCCTTGTAAAAGTTGCCATTAAGTGAATAAATATCAAAAAATATATGTAATGGTCTTATTTAATAATTAAATATAATTTTTAAATGTGTTAAGGTAATTTTATAGTATTATTTTTACATATAATTACGTAATTTACCCTTAACTGCGGAAATAATTTTAAATGTTAATATTCATGATGTCCAAACGTATAAAAGTAAAATATTTTCATATTATAGAAAAATTGATTCCATATAAGGAATACATTGTCAAAATTTTAACTCATTATTTTTTATAATTAAATTTAAATTAATCTCAATGTAGGAATGAGAGAATGAGTTTTAAACGTTAATAGAATTTTAAATGTTAGACATTTTTTTTAAATCTAGATTTAATGTCAAATTATTGATACAGAAATAAATTGTATTTAATAGTAAAAATTTATTTATACAGTAAAAAATCAATGTTATAAATTTACCATATAAAATATTACGCTGAAAAAAAATTTTTGTATATAATGTAGTGTAATTGTTTTATTTAACAAATCATTAAAATTATCAAAAAGATAGCATAAATTCTTCCAATGTATATTTTAAAATCCCAACTAAAAATAAAATGTATATGTTTTATTTTTAAAATTACAAATGTTCCAAAATCATATTTAAAAATGGGTTCTCTATTCAAAGGCGTAAAAATAACCTATTAAAAAGAATGATTTATTTACATCAAAAAGCGATTATTCACACCCTATGACTATTATATGCATTGAATGAATATAAAAAATATTTTATTAAGTATATAATATATATATATATATATATATGAGTAATTTCATTACCAATGGTAATCTAATCAAACATACAAATATATAATTGATTGATTTTTTAACTAAATAAATGCTTTCCAATGAATTCACAATTCATTTTCATATGTTAGTTCTACAAATTATCATTAACCTATATACTAGAATATAAGGGTATTTTTATACTAAGGGAATATCAATCTTATTTTAAACTAACCATTTTGTGAAATCTAATATACTATGAATTAATGATATTTAATGAAAATATTTTCTAAAAACATATGTGTGTTACATTTTGAGCTATAGAATATTGATATAAATGTTCCTATAATTAACAATTATTGTAATTTAATGATATATTTCATGAACTCTGTATTTTTTCCATAAAAAAATTAAAATTGAGCTAATTGTTGTGGTTCATATTTATTCATTCTTTATTCTCCTAATTATTATAATGATTTATATGGATTTCAGATAGTATTTTAGGTTATATAGGAAAATAAAGATGTCACAGAGTATGTATATTGGTAAATGTTATGTTTTTATATTCTCGTTTGTAGAAAAAATTTTAATGGGTTTATTCAAACATTACCATTACATGAATGGATATTGGAAGACATCACAGTATATTTTTTCCATTAAACTAATCCATACTAATAATGGGTACAACACTATATCATTTCTTTTAGATCATAATATAATGTCTATACACATCAATACTATCAATGATTATTTATATTTGGATCATCTATGAATCGTATAAATTACAGATGTCATAAGGTGATATAGAGTACAACATTTTTTGTATCTGATCAGGATCCCAATATCATCTCATAGTTCTAGTGATATCTTCATCACACAATTGATATAATTTATTGGTTCGACACTATGAATCATCCTAAAAAATATTGTATGTATGAAAGATAAATTCAAACCCTAATGGATATGTTGAGATCTTATTCTATAGTTATTCTTGGTGGTTTGGATCAAATCATTATTTAATTTGGGTCTTCAAACATCAATAACATTCAATATGGTGTTCAAAAATATCCTAATAAATACCTATATAGAAAAATTTATAGAATCCCGATGTTATAGGATTATTTTTTCAGAATAAATAAATTAGAAAAATAGCACGATGAAAAAATGGTATAAATGGTTATAGAAATTCTGTGACACATAAGGTAAACCCAAATTTTGAAGAAAAGTCATGATAAAAGTCATTGCTGTAATCAGGAATGCGATGTTGGTGACAATAAGTTTCAAATATTTTTCCTATACTAGAAGGATAATATATTTTTATATAATTTAAAATAAATCTATATGTTTATCTGTATCATTAAGATTTATGATCATATCATGATGGAATCTTATTTATTAGTGCTTCCACAGAACATATTCAAAATACCTGATTGGTTCCACATATCTATATTGAGGAAATAAATACCATATCCCTCGCACGGACATAATTCATAAGGTCAATCCACTAGAAAGTAATTTCCCAAATCATGAAAAAATAGTTAAAATTTTATATAATAGAGATAAAGGACTAAGAATTCGTACAACTTAACTAGTGTAACACCAAAATAAATCATAGTAAGTCATTTCCATTTAATTTATTCAACAGTTTGTGCTACACGCAACACTGAGTTTGAGCGCAACAGGACATACCAAAGCTGCCGTTCAATAAGTGGATATAAATACTATTTAATTAATATTGAATTTTATATACTCCATATAATTTTAGAATCAATATTATGTGTTTTTATGCATAATATAAGAACAAATTCATTTTTTAAGATAAAAGAAGTAATTTTTTAAATGCAATTTTACCACCTTTTAATGGAGAACAATTTTTAAATATAATATTTAACACTTTTTATATTAAATATGACAAAATAAACTTCTTCCTTATAATTGGTACATAAAAATTTTGTTTTGAAATATTTTTTGTGTTTTTCTGATAACAATGATATTTTGATGAATATTGAAACATAATTAATTTTAATTGAAAAAAAATAAATTCAAATAATATATAGTGATAAATTCAATTCGTTAAGGGTTATAAAGTATAATAAGATTAATTTTTTATATCTTAATATAATTTTGGTCAATATAAGTAATTTCACATTGAAATTGGAGACAAAGAAGTGCTAATATTTTTATAGTTATTATTTTTTTAAAACATGCTCTTTGTTTTGAAAAAAAAGAAATAATTATAAATTATTTTCTACCACCTATGAATTTTGAATTTGAAAGAATTTATTCCATATTTAGAATCAGGAGGTACAAATTTTTTAAATATGTATTTTTTTAGACATTATGAAAATTTACCTAAATTAATATTTTATTTATTATGGTTAATGGGGTAAATCTGGAAAATAAGGTTTAAAAATAATATTATAATAATAATAAATTACACTAATTTTGACATATTCTTATTAGTTGATACATATACAACCATGGACATACTTTGGTAGATTTTGGGACCCCATGGAGCCACATGAGAGTGATAATGACACTTTATATTAATTATTTTTAAGTAAAGACAAAAATTACATAACCATATATCTTTTAGTAAATCAATTTTTACACGGGGTTATATAAGTTATCCTTTTGACTATAAATATTAATTTAAATCTAAAAGGTTTTCCTAAATCATGGAATTTGTTTTATAAATTTTAGACCTAAAATAAATGAATTTATTTATTACACAATAATGATGTAGTGTTTAACTCATTAATAAATGATTAATATAAATATTATTTTAAAAATTAAAAATATCCAAAACCTATAAAATTTTAATTGGATGATTTTATTTAGAACATGAGTCATTTTTATTATTTTGTAATGATTTTGGGAACTTTATAAACTGAAAATTATTATATAATAAATTAATATTTTCAAACATTTCTAAAGAGACCCTCCTCCCCCTTATAAAATGGCCTCAATTCTAACCCATAGCTCACACCTCCCAAGCCACATTGATCATCCAAACTCTAAAAAAATAATATACTTACATCCCTATCTTCCTCTTAAAAGCATTAAAATAGGTATAAGGCTTATCAAGGAAGCCTTTATCTTCAAACCTAAGGGAGTTACCTGATTTAAGGGTAACATTTCCTCTTAAGTTATTTTCATTAATTTTACTTCTCAACCCCCATAAAATATATGTATTCCTTTATTTTATAAAAATAACAGAATCCTCAGTATAATAGGATGTTTTTATGAGATTAAATTGAACTATACAAACACACACCTCCATCTAATGTGTATAGAACATAATGATTCTATTCAAGGTGAACTACTCCCCCACAAAATGATGATTGTTTAATCTCCTACTACCAACTATTATGGTGGCCATTGTGATTTAATTGTAATTATATATGATATTTATGATATTTAATTTATCTATAATCTTATTTAATTATATTTTATAGCATACCCTTATTTTTTTCATGATGTATATATATGATAATTTCATTTGAGAATGTGCGGACTTCCACACCCTCTAAGTGATATGACTCATTTGTTCCATTGATGGAATGTATAATGGATGGTTTTAATGAAAATACATACCATATATAAGATATTATACTAAAATAATAATATACTTATGTATCATATGATATTATTTTTATTTAAAATATAATAATCGATGTAGCGTTCGTGCGTAATTACAGATTACCATCTCCATGAACGTGAAGAGATTCATTCTCCATCATAACCATTCAAGAATAATTTTCATTTTATTATTAAAAATAATATTTAATAAAATAATATCTTTATAGATATAAATCAAATACATCATATACATAACAAACATGTCTTATGTAACAAAACATATAAATGAAAATGGATAAATTAACAACCGAAACAATGATACAAATAAAATATTATAAACAAATTAATATTAAAAGATCATATATGATATCATATTTATATATGTAATTATTTTATAATTTTAAAACAATGATTTAAATATTATTCAAGAGGTTAATGTACCATCGGCCAAGGAAAATTACACTGTTAAGGGTTTCTTATCTATGTTTTAAATTTCCTAGATTTCCATTGATCGCCTTTTATTAATGTGGTGTATTGTGTGTGGAAATTTGATATATATATTTTCATGATTATCTTTATATTCATGGTATTATATGATTAATTTGGTGGTTATTAACTGTTGTTCATATGACTTGATTGATTACAACTTGGTAATGATTTTTTATCTAAATTATTATTTCTATTAGATTCATGCTATATTTCCACTATTTTCATTTTGGGGGGTTTACATACATCCAATAATTGTATAATTTATTTAATATAAATTAATTTAGGGGTATTTAATTCTTTATTTTATGATCTTTCTTTCCTGGATTGTATGTTACCTAAGTCACTAAATTAGTAAGGGAATTTATATTTTCGATTTCCACTCATTGGGTTTTACCCAAACATAAATGATTATTTTGCTCCAAGATTATGTGTGAAACCTCTATTTATATATTTATTTATTAATTTCCACTCCACTATGTGTGGATATTCTTTTGATACCCATAATCACTCCGTTAATAAATTCTCATGTCATCGATATGAACTTGATAAAAGTATTCTTAATTAAATTTTCATTCATTGAGTTAAACATTCATGTTATTGGTGTTGTTGTTACATGAATATGTTTGAATGTCCTATGATTGTTTTACGCTGAATATCCAATCATAATTAGTTTATTTTTTTTTCACAGATAATTATGTCATTCGTTTATCATAAACATAATGATACAGTCTTTATAAAGTATTTCATATCAACTTACATTCCATTGAGAATTTTTTGTTGTTATGAACCAAATCACTTTTATTTGATGTATATACTATACATTGACCTAGAATATCATGAATACCTTTATTATTAATATATTGTTATGTTTTTTTTACGTTAATTTTTTGTATTCAAGAATCTCTCATTTGGTTAGAAACAATATCTAAAATATAATTTTAAATGTTTTAAAATTTTATTCTTCTAAAATATTCTCATTAATTTCCATGTTTTAAAAATGTTTATAAGGATTTATTTATATGGAAATTAATTATTTAAAATTAAATTTCCCTTTAAAATTTTCAATGTGGTATGGATCACTTTTAGTCAAAAATCTATTCGAAAGTGCTTCTATATAAATAATGATACTTTTAAATGATTTCAATAAAAAGGGGGATATTTCTCTCAAATTATTTCTTAATTATTTTCATCTATGTCAATATCATTAATTATTATTGATTGAGGTTAATTTATTATTATATAATATTTTATACTATATTTAATGAGTTATGTTTGACTGTGGATGTTATATTTTTATACCATTCATGGTTTATGGTTACATAAATTACATTTTGTATGATAGTTTTATTAAAGATGTTTAGATTACATTTCTCCCTTTCAAAAGAGGAATGCGTAAGACTTAGTAAGTTATGGGTGGAGCCCACTATTTCTTTTCAGTGCATCTGTAGGTCTCTTGAGACAAACTAGTGTCTTGGAATATGTCCTTCATAAAATCACATTTGTAGTCTTTTCCCAAATCCTTAAATTTGTTGTTATGATGTATGGAATTATGCATTCCATCATTATGAAATGGAATTTTGATAATACATGTGATTATTCGACTAGTAGAATATATATGTGAATAATTAAATGTGTTTTTTGATATATCTTTTCAATATTATACTGATTTTTTTGTTTAAAATTCATGTGTTCTAGTATTATACATTTCCTTAAATGATTATTCTTATTTATGAATGTTTCCTCTATATTTTTATCCATAGGGAGCTTCTAAGATCACCCCATTCTAATGTTTTATTTTTCCCAAGATATAAATAATTATATTATGATTAACATGTAGGAATAGGCTAATAGATATAATAGTTTTCAAAGTGGACACAATGTTGTTGGTTTTTATTTCATAATGTAATTCAAAAATAATTAATGTGTCTAGTAGTTCCAAGGCTACTAAACTGATCAGTATTTCCAGACATGATTCCTTGTAATCATGCGAATTTATTAAAATAATTCACCATATTCCTGCTTCTAGGGTTGGGGCGTTACAGTTGGTATCATAGGATGTTTAGTACAAAACATGGAAGCTATATTTAAAAAAACACTGATTATAAAACAATACCCTAAGATAGACAGTGAGTATTAGTATAGAAGAAAATGATTTTTTTTGTTATGTAAATATTATGTTGGTTTTAAATATAATATATCACTATCTGGATATGATCAGGTAGAGGCGGCTCTTTAGAAGATGTAACTAGGTGTAAAAACATTGATAAGAAGTTTCAAGTTTGACCAGGGGTATCCTAGTACACGACAACGAGCATTGCTGCACTTTTAGTTACAACACTCTTATGGGATACACTTAAGTGAATTCACATTTTCCTTACAAAAATATTTGGTGGAATTTAATATAAGATGAAAATAAATAACTATGGTTAATTATAATGGTTTCAGATGGAAAATAAGTTGTTATGTTAACTTATAAATGTTTTTAGGACTCACACAATGATTTCATGTGTTAGTCAATGGATGGATTCCATGGATGTCATAGGAACATTGAACATGATGTACATGGTTGGAACAACGGTTGAAATGGGCATGGAAATGGAATTATGAGAAGTGTAAAAGATATTGTGTTCATGCCGAATCAGTTTCCAAAGATATGATAAAAAACATATATATTAACCAACTCCTGGACTCAACAACATAGAGAAAGGTGGTGAATGTTATGATCTCCAGTAGTGGAGACCATGGAGAAAATAAAGATTTGTTTTCAACATTAAAGAAATGTCGAAGGAGACACATAGGTAAGTGTCACAATGGAACAATGAAATGCTTTATGTGTAGTAAATATGGACATAAAGTAAATAATTTTTTATAAAAAATGAAGAGTACTATAGAAGAAAATAAAAATGCTCCCATGAATCCATTTACATTTATTTTACATAAATACAGGGGACTTGGGAATTCCCAAAGTGAGTGACATATTAAACAGGATAATCTATTGTTCACAGAAGTTTCTATGTGGAATTACATGGATTGCGAAATGTTTAAAAGTATTAAAGTTATTTGTTGATGGTATTACATTGAAAAACATTTATCTTGTATGTTATAACCTAGAGATTTTCATTTCAAATTTCTATTTTAGGAAGAATTATATTTTCTAGTGTTTATATAGTTATTAAAACTCATTTGGGATTATATGATCCATGAATTTGAGGAATTTACAAGTTATTATATTTTGGGATAAAAATGCCCCGAATGAGATAAAAATTGTGGTGAAATTATGTTATGATTATTTTGATGAAATTATCTCATTTTAGAAATGTTATAAAATATATTTTTTGAAAAAGGAGAACATTCAGAGTATGGGTCAACCCATTGCGTCGGACAATGATATGGTAATAGAACCCATGACAAAACTGTGATCGTGATTTGTCACCTACCGCTGGACTATGTGAAGTCCCATGTTAGTGTGACTTATTCTTTTAAGTTAAATTTTTTTATTGATAAGTAATAAGTTGATTTTGGATCTTATGTCTTATCAAATGGATAACTTAGTATAGGAAAAATATTGGGTGATTATGTGATTAATGCTATTTTGGAAGATGATCGCTCTGTTGGGAACAATATATGACTACAAAAATTAAATTACAATGGGATTTAATTTTTGGAGTAATGGTGGATTCTTATCTATGTTTTTATTGCGGATTTATAGAAATATTTGTTATTTATGTAAATGATTAACCTATCATATAAAATATTTGATTAGGTTATTTAACTTTTATGTATGTGACATTAAAAGTATTATATTTTATTTGGAGATACAATATAACCTGGAAGTCAACATAATCAAATTATTTTATGTTATGGGTGTCAATATTAGTTTGTATTATGTTGAATTATCTCATGGAATGATGATTATTGAATGATATTTTTTAAAATTTGGGTATTGTTCGTTTAATTTTATAATTTAAGATTAATATTTCATTCTTTAAATTATTGTTCTATTTGGGGATTATATGATATTTTACAAACCATTTGTGTTTTTAGTAATCACTAATTATAAGGTAAATATAATGTTTTCTTTGGTGGATCATGTGATTCAATAGGAGCAGATTCTACTACTTCTGGTGTTACCAAGTCATTTTGAATACTCATCATTTGAAAAAAAGATGAATCAGTTGTAGAAAAATAATAATGGATGAATCTCTAATTAAAAATTATTTACATATCTTTATGTTCTTATGCAATCTCATTAGTAAATTCTTCATATTCATGAAATGGATCAAAAAACAAAAAAAAATTCCGTTTACTTTTCCTAATGGGAAACTAATGACTGTTTATCACATCAAATGTTTGTGGTTTTTGATGTATTTATATTTAACCTAGTAATGTTTTCTATCACTCTAAATTATAACATGACAATTAAATTATTTTCCATATCCATGTTTTTCTACATCTATTCCTAGTATGTGTTATCTCGGGTGACCTTTATACTAATATTTCTTTCTATTACAGTGATAGTTTTATTCACTCTCATTCCAATGTGGGATTTTTTATTATGTTTTAAGGGATAATTTTAAAAATTTCAAGGATGTAATTTCCAAGATGGGGGAAGAATGTTACAACCCAAGATTTCATAGATAGTTATTTACTTTAAAGTAATTCAATTGCTTGCGCTACCTACAACACTGAGTTATAGCGCACCAAGACTTGCCAAAAAAACCATTCAAAAAGTAATTATGAATAGAATTAACTTAATTTTGAATTTTATATATTTCATAAAATTTTACAATCCATATTATTTGTTTTTACACATAATAAAATAATAATTCAATTTTCTAGATAAATTAAGTAATATAAAAAAATGAAATTTTACAATCTTTTAATGGTGGAAAATTTTTAAATACAATATTTGACACTTTTTTATATTCAATATGAAAAAATAATTATCTATATTATAATTGGGACATAGAAATTATTTTTGGATACAATTTTGGTGTTTTTATGATAACATTCATATTTTGATGAATAGTTAAAAATATTAATTTTTAATTGAAAAAATCTTTTTTAATTATAATAATTTATAGAGTTAAATTATAATTTTGAATGGTTTTGAAGAATAATTATATTATATTTTTACCATTAAATCTAAATTCTGTTATTGAAGTCATTTCACTTTGAAATTTGACCCAAACATATGCCAATCTTTTTATAGTGATAAATTTTTAAAAACACACTCTTTGTTTTGAAAACCTGAATTAATATTATATTTATTTCTACCACTTATTTGTTTTGATTTTTTAAAATTGGATTCAATATTTTGAACCATGAGGTTAATATTTTGTAAATAGGTAACTTTTATTTGTAGGCACTATGTATATATATTACAGTAAATGTTTTATTTACCGCGGTTAATGCGGTAAATCCATAAAATAATGTAAAAACTATAATATTATACTAATAATAAATTACTATAACATGTGTCTTATTCCTATTTGTTGATATAGATCCGAACATGGGCATCCTTGGGACAATTTTGGGACCCCATGGAGCCACTGGAATGTGATAATGATACTTTACATTAATTATTTTAAAGTAAAGACAAAAATGACATAACCCTCTATGTTTTAGAAATAAATTTCTACCTGGGGTTATATAAGTTATCATTTCGAAAATAAATTTTAATTTTAAATATAAAAATATTATCTACATAATGGTATTTTTTTAATAAAAATTAAACGTCATATAAATAAAATTATTTGAGACACAATAATGATGGAGTGTTTACCTCCTTAATAGATTATTATAATTAATAAGATTATAAAAATGAAATCACCTTTCAAAATCTTTAAAATTATTATTGGTTGATTTTATTTCATACATGAGTAATTCTATATTATACTTTAATGTGTTTTGGTCCTTTAGAAACTAAAAATCAATATTTTATAAAATAATATTTTCAAACATTCCTAGAGATCCCCTCCTCCCCTAATAAAAATCCATCTATTCTAACCCATCCCTTACACCACTCATGGACCTTGTCTCGTCCAAAATCTTCCAACTAATATACTTACATAACCCTATTCCTCTTATAATCCTTACATGAGGCTGAAGGAACTTCAAGAAAGCTTTTTGGTTCAAACCAAAGTGAGTTACCTTATTTAAAGGTAACATATCGTCTTATGTAATTTTGTTTTATTTTAATTCTCCAAACAACAAAAATCTATTTATTTTTTCCTTTATAATAAAACATGTATAGTGAATATACTAGGTTTTGGTTATGGGAATTATTTTATTTACACAGAAACATACCTCTATCTAATTGGTATAGAACATAATTATTCTGTAGACAATGAACTACTGCCTCACGAAACGATGATGGTTAAATATTTTACTACCATATATTATGATGGACATTATGATGGAATAATAATCATATATGTTATTTATGATATTTATTTTATCTATAAGGTTCTGTAATTCTCTTTTATAATATAACCTTATTTTATTCTTATTGTATATATACTATAATTTCATTTAAGGAAGTGCGGACTACCGCTCCCTCAAAGTGATATAACTCGTTCATAACATACATAGAATGTATAATGGAAGGTGTTAATGAACATAAATAACATATATTAAATATTATATTAGAATAATAATATACCTATGTATCATTTGGTTTTCATTCCTATCAAATTTAATAAAAGAAAATAGGGTTCGTGTGTATGTATAGACTACCATATCCACGAACGCGATGAGATTCATTCCACATCATAACAATTAAAGAATAATTTTAATTTTAATAAAAAATTATATTTAATAACATAATATCATTATAGATAAAAACCATATAAATCGTATTCATAAAAAACATGAATTTCGTAATAAAACATATAAAAGAAAATGAATCAATTTACACCAGAATCAGTGATACAAATAAAATATTATAAACAAATTAATATTAAATGATCATATATGACATCATTTTTATTTATTTATTTCATGTAAAATTTAATATCAAGGGTTTAACTATTATACAGATGTTAACATACCTTTATCCAAGGAAAAGTAAAGATATGGGGTTTCTTATATCACTTTTAAATCTGTGAGATTTTCATTGTCCATCACTTATTTATTACATGTGGTGAATTTTGTACTAAAATTTGATATAAATATTTCCATGATTATATTTATATTCATGGTATTATGTGATTAAATTGGTGGTTATTACCTTTTGGTTATACAAGTTGATTGATTACAACATGCTAAGGGGTTTTCATCTCACTTCTTCTTTCCATGAGATTCATGCTATATTTCCATTTTTTTGGGTGTGGTGACTATAATGCCCATGATTTTATTCTTCTTGTAATATACATTAACTAATTTTTATTTAAATATCAATTTTATGATCCATATTTTAATTGATGTATGGTTGGTATGTCACCAAATCTGTTAGGGAATTTATAATTTTGATTTCCACTCAATGGGTTTTACGCAAAATTCATCGATTATTTTACTCCAAGATTATATGTGAAATATATATCTATTTATTTATTTAGTAATTTCCACTCCCCATTGTGTGTTTATTATTTTGATACACATAATCACTCCATTGATAAATTCTTAGTTCGTCACTATGAAGTTGATAATAGTAATCTTAACTCAATTTTTATTCATTGAGTTAAACATCCATGTAATTGGTGTTGTTGTTAAAAGAATATGTGTGAATGTACTCTGCTTTTTTTACAATTAACAACCAATAATATTTAGTGTTTATATATTATTCTCAGATAATTATGTAATTGATTTATCATTAACCTATTGATACAGTCTTTTTTTGGGATTTCATCTCAACTTATATTCCGTTGAAAATTCATTTTTTTATGCGTGGATTCACTTTTATTTGGTGTATATAATGTACGTTGACATAATGTATAATGAATCCCTTGATTCACATTATATTTTAATATTTTTATTACCTCAATATTTTGTATTGAAGTGTCTATTATTTGGTTAGTAACACTTACTAAAATATCATTTAAAATGTTTTAAAAATTTATACCTCTAAATCATTCTCATTAATTTTCTTGTTTTATAAATGGTTTTAAGGATTTATTAATATGGAAATTAATTTTATAATATTAAAATTCATTTTAAATGTTTTAATGTGGTATGGGACACATTGATTCAAAAATCTATTTGAAACAACATCTTGATAAATAATGATACTAATAAATGTTTTCAACAAAAAGTGGGATATTTAACTCAAATTGTTTTGATGATTACATTCATCTATGTCATTATCTATTATTATTCATGATTGAGATAAATTTATAATAATACAATATTCTATATTTTATTGAATTTGTTATTTTTTACTATGGATGTGTTATTTTTATTCCATTCATGGTTTATAGTCAATGTATTTACATTTTGTTTTCTCGTTTTAATACGAATATTTAGATTATGTTTAACACTTTCATATGAGGAATGCATTAGGAATAGTATGTGATGGGTGGATCCTGTTATAGCTCCTCAATGCATCATTTGGTCTCATGAGACAAACTAGTGTCTCGGCACATGACCTTGAGAAAATCTTATTGATATTCATGGCACAATGACTTGAATATGTGGTTATGAATACTGGAATTATGCATTCCACTATTATGAAATTGGTCATTGATGTTAGATTTGATTATTCCACTATTATAATATCCATTTGAAAATGTAAATGGCATTATTTTACTTATCATTTCCAAATTATGTTATTTTTTAAGATTTAATGGAATGTTTTCTAGTCTTATACATTGCCTTAAATGTTTCATCTTATTTATTACAGTATCTGCTATATTAAAATCTTTACAGGGCATCTGAGATAACCCCTTTCTTAGGATTTATTTTACCCAGTATGTGAAGAAGTAACTTATGATTAACCTAATTGAATAGGTTAATTGATATAAGTGTTTTCAAAGGAGACAATGTGTTGTTTTTTTATTTCAAGATGAAACGTAAAACTAATGTATGCATCTAGTACATACAAGGCTACTAAACTGGGCTGTCTTTCGGGACCTGATTTCTTTGTAATCAATCCAATGTATTAAAACAATTCACCATATTCAGGCTTCTGGAGTCAGGGTGTTACACCATGTCAACTTTTTCTTGCAAAAAAAATGTTTGGGGAAGATACATGGAAACTTCAGTTTATTATAAGCCTGAAGTATACATTTGGATTTTATAAAATTGAATAATTCAAATTATTAAATTCGTTTTATGTTGGAAAAAATATAATATCCTTCTCATTTTTTAATTTTTTTGAAATAATTTAATATTTTTTATAGTTTTCATTATAAGAAACACAATGTTTTTACAAACTATGATATATTATTAATAGAGTTATTTAAACATGACCATTATATTGGTCTTGATTCCACTAAATGATTGCTATTTATCTCAAATGGTGGGTGAGAAACTCACTATTAAGAATATTCCCATTGTATGGGAGTTTGACGATGTCTTTCCGGAGGAATTTTAAGGTCTTCCACAAAATTGTAAATTTTAGTTTTCAATAGAACTCATACCAGGTGCTTTACCTATTTCAAAGACACCTTATAGAATATCCCCCATTGTGTTGCATGAATTGAAGAAGTAACTCCAAGAGAATCTTGATAAGGGATTCATACAACCTTGTGCATCAACATGGGGAGCACCTTTTCTCTTTGTTAGGAATAAATTTTTATCAATGATACTCTTCATTGATTATTGAAAACATAACTAGATCACTATCAAGAACAAATATCCTCTCCCATGCATTGATGAATTATTTGACCAACTTCATTGAGATCAATACTTTTCACTGATTGATATTCATTCAGGGTATCATCAATTAAGCATCAAAGGAAAGGATATACCAAAGATGAAATTCCTTACAAGTTATGCACAATTTGAATTTATAGTGATTACATTTGGTCTTAATAATTCCACTGTTATCTTCGTGGATATAATGAATGGTGTCTTTAGAGTCTTTGTTGATCATTTTTTGGCAGTCTTTATAGCCGATATTCCTATCTATTAAAAGAGTAAGGATGATCATGATGATCACTTGAGAAATGTATTAAAGACCCTGATAATGGAGATTATTTATTCCAAATTTACCAATTTTGAATTTTGGCTTCAAAAAGTTACATATTTGGGTTACATAATCTCAAAAGAGTTTATATATGTTGATCCAGCAAAAACAGAGGTTATCGAAAGATGGTTGAGACCAATAATAGTAACTGAGATCCAATGATTTCTTGGTTTGGATGGATATTATCAACGTTTTGTTAAATATTTTTCACGATTATCTAATCCACTCACCAGGTTGACTCGAAAAGGAGTTATGTTTGTTTGGACAATAGAGTGTGAAGTGAATTTCGAGGAGTTAAAAAGAAGGTTATCCAGTGTACTTGTTCTCTCATAGCCTTAAAGTGGAGAAAATTTTGTGATCTACAGTGAGGAATCCAAGAAGGTGTTAGGGTGTGTTCTCATACAAAACGATATGGTGAAAACTTATTCCTCATGACAGTTGAAAATCCATGAGAAAAATTACCCAACACATGATTTGGATTTCAATGCGGTAATATTTTCATTAATGATTTGGAGACATTATCTTTATGGTGAAAGGTGTGATATATATACTGGTCATAAAATATTAAAGTATATTTCCACACAAAAGGAGCTGAATATGTGTCAAAGAAGATGGTTGGAGTTGCTTAAGGATTACGACTGTACAATTAATTACCACCCTGGGAAAACAAACATGGTGGCAGACACAATAAGTCGAGAAGACTATGCATCTTATCCATGATGAGGATCACAAAAGATCCATTTTTTTGGATTTATAAAGGTTGGATCATGGAATTATAGTAGAAAGGGAAACTATTATATTTATAAAATTAATGTTCAACCATCTATACATGTGATGATTAAAGAGGCACATAAAGAAGATTTAGAGTTACAAAAGATGTTTAGAAATGATCCAGAACTCTACATTGATTTTGACGAAATAATAAGGTTCGGGAATCGAGTTTGTGTTCCTTCCATCCCAGAATTAATGAAGGAAATATTAGATGAGGCTCATAGTTCTTCATTCTCTGTTCTCCCTTGAAGCACGAATATGTATAGGGAGTTGAAAGAGTACATCTTGTGGGATGGCATGAAATGAGATGTTGCTAAATATGTCTCTCGATGCTTGGTTTTTCCACAAGTTAAAGCTGAGATACAGAAGTCTAAGTGGATGTTACAACCATTACCCATACCAGAATGGAAATGGGAAAACATCACTATGGACTTTGTCACTAGACTTCCTATAACATCCAAAGCCAATAATGATATCCTGGTTATAGTTGATCATCATACTTAGTCAACACACTTCATTGATATTAGATAAGATTTCTTTCTTGATCACCTTGGATGTATATATGTAAATGAAGTGGTAAGATTTCATGGAGTACCACTTTCCATTATATCTGATCATGATGCGAGGTTTAACTTGATGTTTTGGAGAAGTCTTCAGCATACTCTGGATACAGAGTTGAGTTTCAGCATTGCTTATCATCCTCAGACAGACGGTCAGTATGAGAGGAAAATTCAAACTCTAGAAGACATGTTGGGAGCTTTTCTATGGATTTCAAAGGGGGTTGGGATCAACACTTACCTTTGGTAGAATTTTCTTATAATAATATCTTTCACTTCAGTGTTAAATGGCTCCTTATGAAGCTCTCTATGGAATGAGAAGCAGAACTCCAACATACAGGGATGAAGATTGAAAAATAAAGCTATTAGGACCTAATATTTATAATGAGATGGCAGAAAATTTCAGATCTATTCAACAACACACAAGATCTGCTCAGAGTCGACAAAAATGTTTTTCCGACAACCGAAGAAATTTCCATGATTTTGTAGTAGGTGATAAAGTGTTCTTATGAATATCTCTATGGATGAGAGTAATGATATTTGGGAAGAAGGGACATCTGAACCCTAGGTATATATGTCAATTCAAAATATAGGATCATGTTGGGAAGGTATCTTACCGATTTTTTCTTCCACCGAATCTCTCTCAAGATCATGATGTGTTCCATGTATCTATCCTGAAAAGTACAAATCTAATACATTCCATGTACTAAGCTCAGAAGTTATACCTATGTAGAAAAATCTTTCTTATGAAGAACATCTAACAGACATTCTGGATATTAACAGAAAAGTCAAATGAAATAAGACCACTAACTTTATAATGTTTTATGGAGGAACCACCCATTATAAGAAGCTACATGGGAACATGAGGAAGTGATGAGGAAGAGGTATCTTCATATGTTTGTTTCGATGTGATGAATTTCGAGGGAGAAATTCATTTTAAGGGGGGTAGAATGTAAGAGAATGATATTTCATGAGAAATATAAATTTTTATGTCTTCTTTTTAACGCAACACTGAAGGAATCTTTCATTACACACAACATTGTCCTGTCTTATGTTACACGCAATTACGACCTTCCTTGATAGCGTGTGTAGTATGCAATACTGGGTTTCACTAAACAAAAATATATTATTATAATATTATTATGGGGTAGCTGTTATGAATATTATTAACTAAAATTTTAATTTTATAAAATTATTATTCAACATACACATTTTCTAGAACATGGTATGAAAAGAAAATAAATTTTTCTGTTAAAATAATTATTTTTAAAAAAATGCAGTTTTGCTGCCTTTTGATGGCACACCCACATTAAATATAGTTTTTGAAATGTTTATAAGTTCAATTTGACAAAATAAAATTCTTCTTTGAAATCATTATATAATAATTTACTTTGGATAAATTTTTCATATTATTCTGATAACATTCATATTTTAATGAATAATAAAAACATGCTGTATTATAATTAAAATATACTTTTTTCATTGCAATAATTTATATGGTTATATTATATTATTTAATGGTTTTAAATTATAAATAGAATATATTTTTACCATTTAATATAATTTATTGCATTACCATTAATTTTACATTGAATTAATAGGTAAAAACATTTCAATCATTGGCAATTTTTTTACTTTTAAAACTCGTTTTCTTAAAAATGAGATTAATTTTAGATTAATTACAGAAACGTCTAATTTTGAATTTTGAAAAATGGATTCCATATTTTAATTAATTGGGTGAAAATTATGTTAATAGGTTACTTTTATTTTTTTGATATTTTGAATAGTAACAAGGGTAATTTTTATTTACTGTTGTTAAAGGTAAATCGGGTAATTAAGGGTAAAAATAAGATTATTATATTACACTAATACCTTCCAAAATTATATTAGATGACTAAAGGTCGACCCATATCACCTAAGGGTCGGAATAGATTTAATCTATGGAATTTTTACCATGAAAATAATTTAATTATTATTTAATCCAAATAATGTGACTACATGTCACTCTATTAAATCTTATAAGTATAATAATTAAAGTTAGGGAAAAACTTCAAGAATCTTCAAACTTGAAATGTCTCCAAAAAAATAATAAAATTATCTACATCATGTGAAATTATTTGAAATTTTTAGGTATTAAATAATTATCATTAAAGGTTAAATAATAGTGATGCTGAAATTATTTTATAGATTGAAATATCAAATTAATGGGTTTAAAAATATAAAAAAAGTATTTGAACTATTTAATATTCTCCAACAAATTTCTAGATAAAAATGACATGTTATTAATCTATTAAATCTTTTATTTTGAACATATCTTCTGTGTGTATTTTATATAAATTCAAATCAATGAATACTATCAAAATTGACACTATTGTTATTTTATAATGATAACATAATATAAAATTGTTTAAAAATAACAAAAAAAATTTAAAATTATATATAAAAATTTATATGGTCTAAAATTTTATAAATTATCTAATTATAAACAATTAACAACACATAAGTTATTATTTATAATAATTTAAAATTTATATTCTAATTATCACAAATAAAATTAAATAGATTAAATACGGATAAATCAATATGATAATGTTAAAAATAAATTTCAAACATCTATATTTTTTTTGGTTGATGATATTACAACCCTATCTCATCTAATATTTGATTATGAATGATTTTTGGAGGTTTTTAATTGGGGTTTTATTTATTATAGATTAATATTTTTGAGGTTTCCAATGGTGCACCTCTCCTCTCATATAAAAGGGCACCTCCTCCCTCTCCTCTTTAGAAAACTTTGAGATACCAAGATAAGAAAAAACCTTCCAATTAATCTTCTAAATTTTCATTGTAATATTTTGGAGGTTATGGTATTCCCAGAAGACCAACTCTATTCCCTTGAGAAGATGTTTATAGGAGTCACGTCGAGGAAGAGGTAATCTCTTCTAACGATTCATTCAAGTTTCTTCCTTAATATACTTCCACTTATACAGATATGTTATTATAACATAAGTATCACTCATATACAGATATGCTATTATAAATATTAATCAAACCTGTTTCACCTTCTATCCATCCTACGGAAAATGAAATCACCGCATGTGCATACGTATAGAATACCATCTCCACGCCGTGGTGTAATCTGTTTTCCACCACCATCGAACATTTATGGGTAAAATGGAGATAATAATAAATATTTATATGATTATTATAACATGAAACTAATTCTGAGATATTATACCATCCACTCCAATACCATTCAATAATTATGGGAACGGTATCGTCGCTCGTGCGTATATACGGCTTACCGTCTCCATGGTGGGATGTGATTCGTTCTACATGATCAACATTAAACCATGATTATATGGAAGAATTTAATGAATAAATATGATATATATTACACTAATCCCATTATGCAGATGATGTAGCTATAACCTAAAAATAATAGTAAGAATTTATTCAACAAAACACAGATAAGATAAAAAATCAATGAACACCCGAATAACAAGTAGCAATAAAATATTACTAATATGAAGATAATAATATGACCATAAATGATATCATAACAATGATTAAGGTTCTATAATAAGTCAATGAAATTATTTAAATATTTATACAGGAGGTTCAAACATGTACAAAGCATATCAGACCTAAGGTAAGGGAAAATATTACAATCTCATTTTTATCTGAGATTGTTCATACTTCAAAATTTACTGGGGTATATTTGTCATCCACATCCATGTTTCCTTAATATGTATTATTATTTATATCCTCTTACAATTTTTAGAATCTAATTTTTCCTATTGGTAATTTTTGTGTAAAAGATATGAAATGAATATTTGGTCGTTTTAATTATGAGCAATTTTTGACATTTCCATCCAAAGTACGAGAAGAATGTTTTTTTAACTTATACGGCATGAATGGATTTTTATGATTTCATAAAACATTATTTCCATGAACCTTACTTTACATGTTTCCATGTTTATTTTTAATTTACTACTTTTAGTTTAAAATTTTATGACTTGTTAAGAAAGGAAAAATGTTTTTGAAGTATAAAGGATATTTTCATCAAGAATTGAGTTCAATTGTTTTATCAAAATTCTTTGGCATCTAAGATAATATCGGGTTCTATTAATATTCCTATTTTTACATTGACTTGATTATGTTATGATGGAATTATTTTTAGGAAGTCCTTCTATCTTTTATGGATTATTTTATGATAGTATTATGTTTAAGAATCCCATTTGCATTACATGGGTTATGCTATGATATATGATCTATGATTTTGTGGCACACATAAGAATGGTTTAATTATGAGATGGGTGGGACCTATATATCTCTCCAATGAATTGGGTAATCATTTATATCTCATGAGATAGACAAGTCTTGAATGGCATCTTAATCCGATTTAGTGATACACGACAGGAACGACGAGTAAACTCGGTTCAGAAATGGTCTCTGTCCACTATGATAGTCATGGTAATGAGTCGTGACTAATAAGAAATGATTTTCTATGATTATGTATGTATGCCAAAATGTTTCATATTTTAGGTTATGATTATTGAGATTACATTTCACTAATATGATTTACCCCATGTTATGATATTATGATCACTTTTGTAGGTTATGATTCTCAAAATGTTATGTTCTTATATATATGATATGATCTATATTTCCTTTGTTTACCCATACTGAGAATTTGATCTCACCCTTTTGTATGTTTTATTTTCCCCATGTCATGAAGAAGGATATTAATAAGGATATGACAAAAGGGACTCTAGATATAAGGAAATAAATGGGAGACAATGTAGATGCTTTATGTACAAGTTGTTTGTGTTTCCCAGTTTCTAAAGACACTATACGTATATGGTACTACCATGGTTTTGTTGTATGTTGTAATAAGTATTCTTCAATTATGTAGTCACAATAATGTATGTAATGTATCGGTCGGTATATGATAGATGTGGGTCTATGTATGCAAGTTCTTGTGATAGATTCTGTGAAAAAATATTGGCCATCTGATAGGGTATTTCTTATATGTGAAGTTTCTTTAGATTGGGTGAAAAACATTGGTCCTTGAGGTATATGGGCCCTCAGGGATTGTAATTTGGTGGATCATGTGATTGATTACACAGTTATACTTTGTGATATACATGAATATGATTTATATATTTTATTGGCGGGGATTAAGGGCCACCAAAGAATAGAATTTGGCACATTGACGTTATTTTCAGTGATTTTATGGGTTTCAGAGTTTTTTCTGAGGCTTACTATTCCTAAAACCCCAGATTACACTGTGTGTAATGATGAATACATGCGATGTTTCCTTGTTTTTTGGAAGGAATGATTTCACATAAATATATGTTGTGTAGTCCTTAAATGAGTGACTAGATGTTTGGGTAGATATAAATGGTTGGGGAATGTTTGGTGACACATGCAATGTATTTGGATTACACACCTTTTTATAAGAGTTGTGAATCTATCCTTGTGACCAACAACAATAGTGGATGAAAACTAGGTTGTGTAGGATCGAAATAATGATGTAGATGCTCAATATACAAGAGGGAGGGTGAATTGTACACATTAAAAATTACCTTAGACAAGAAAAGATATAACTTTAACAAAGTTAATAAAAGAAAATTCACAACACCTCAAATCACCAATTTAATGATTGGGACAAAGTATTATGTTACAAAATTATAGTTCTATGGACTTTTTTTAATCTAGAAAGTGATTCCGAAAACAGATTCATGAAATATGGATATGGAAATTGAAACTTAACCATTGTTTACAAAGTGAGATTCTACCTTAAGGCCTATAGAATCTAAATGAATCAAAGTACAAGTGTAAAGAATTATAATAAGGTTATACATTCCTTAAAATACATAATTAAGAAGAAAAACAAGTAGTACAACTACAAGAAACAAACAATAAATCTTTTAACCCAAAGAGAAGGGTATCCAACAACCTTGGATAAAGGTTCCTTGATTTATACATTCAAGAAAGTCTATCTTACCCACACCAGGGTAAGCCCTCAATACGAAGATTAGAGTCTCTATATTATTATGCCACAAGCCCTCAACTTCATGGTAGTTGGAACCTCTATCTTCCTCAGCAAGGAAGTCCTCGAACTCCAAGGAAGTCGGCACCTCTGTCTTCCTATCCCCGGAAGTCCTAGAATGTAATCACCAACATTCGGAGTCGCACGAAGCAATCTGAACGAGCAGTTAATTACACACAAATCATGGAAAGATTCTCTCTCTGGAAATCACCTTAATAGAGTGTGGTCACTAGAGTGATCAACTTCTTCAATCGTTGTGAGATCTTTCAAATGAGCTCCTATTTATAGGCTCGAAAGGAATGATCGGCTCCCTCCTCCAATAGTCATATTTTCCATAAATTTCCGAGAGACCTATACATATGTAACTCAACCAACGATTAGTTATTAATAGAATGGAAGACATCATTTTATAACAAAACATGTATAACTGAATGCAAGATATCATTTTGTAATAGAGAATATGTAAGAATAAGAAAAACTAATGTTCGGAATTTAAGAAGATTAAAGTTCAGAGTCTACCAAAATGGAATTCAAAGTCTATAATAAAAAGGATATTCGAATTCTGTTTTATAGGAATTCGGAACCTGAATTATGTGGGAAAAAGGAGTTTGAATTTCTAAAGAAAACCAGAGTTTGGTTTTACTAGAATTCAGAATATGATCTTATAATGTTTGGAGTCGAACTGATAAAATTTCAGAGTCGAAATTATAAAATTCTAAATTCGTACTGATAAAATTTTGGAGTCGAACTTATAAATGTTCGTAGTCCATAATTTGTAGTGGATCATTATGAGAGTTCGTATCCATAATTCAGAATGGAACTTTATGAAAATTTGTAACCATAATTCGGAATGGAACTTTATTAGAGTTCGTATCCAGAATTTGGAGTGGAACTTCATTATAGTTCCTATTAAGAATTCGGAGTAGAAATTCATTACAGTTCCTATCCAGAATCCGGAGTGGAACTATATGAGAGTTTGTATCCAGATTTTGGAATGAAACTTTATTACAGTTCTTATCCAGAATTCAGAGTAGATCATCATTACTGTTCCTATCCAAAATTTGGAGTGGAACTATATGAGAGATCATATCCAGAATTCAGAATGAATCATTATTACAGTTCTTATCCATCATTTGGAGTAGAACATCATTACAGTTCCTATCCAAAATTCAGAGTGGAACTTCATTACAGTTACTTTCCTCAATTATGATACTAAAACATAATGCTTCATATCTTAGCATTTTATGATTCTGAGGTTTTATGTATGAATCTGATTTTTATACATAAGAAAAATATTGATATGTATAATAAAATCTAGGTTAGGGTAAATTTCCTTAAGGAAGAATAATTTTTCTTATAGAATTAAAATATAGATTTCTTGAGGTATAGGGTGTTTGTGATTTTCAAAACAATAAGGAATGGAAAATTCATAAGGAAAACCTTATTGACTCAACAATCTCGGCCTTTTTGGAAAGCACAAACAACCTTACAAAAAAGAGTCCTAGGACTTTGAAAAATTTATTTAGAATTGAAAATTAAAACTTATCTCCCTTTGTTTATGGATAATAATGAATACAACTAACACTCCCTTAGGCATTGAAACTCTAAAGATTGTATTCTGAATTTCTAGAGTGGAGTTTTTATAATCATAGGAATGTAAAACATCATAATGGGAAACTCCCACTTACTTTAAGGATATTTCACTTAGAAAAATTTTCCTTCTCCATTTTAAATTTTTATTTCTCCTCTTTTGAGTAGTTCTTTTTCCTTCTCCCCCTTTGTTATTTTCAAAAAGAATTTAAGGGTATGGAAAATAAAGAGAGTAATTGAAATATAAGTATATAGTAATACAAGATACAACCTGGAAAAAATTTCATTAGAGTTGATAAAAATTTTACAAGGAAAGAAACATACAACAAATGATCAGAGTGGGTTTATATGTCTTCCTTTTCCTTTGGGATCAGCTTCTTCAACAAGGTTATCAATTTCTTCAAATCTCTTTGATACTCCTCATCTTGCCTCTCCAATTATATTATCCATTCATCTTGAGCTTTAAAATCTTCTACCTGAGCCTTCATGGCATCTTCTTCAATATTCACTAGCTCATCTTGCTTTACATTTCATTTCTCAAGCTCAATCCAGAGATTTCGATCACTTATAAAATTTTGGGCAACATAGTTAGTCTTATTATGCAATTCCTTCACTTGATTAATCCATGAACATTTCTCAATGATTAGCTCATCCTGAAGATTCTTAATCATTGCATCCTTGGTTTTAAAAGAATATTTTACCTCATTCTAAAAACGTTCAAAGTCCGCAATTTCTTCTTCAAATTTCATAGAGCATAAAGAGACTTTACTGCAAGACATCCTGTTCGAATCATATTTGATAAGGAAATTTGTATGGTCATCCTCAATATTTATACACTTATCCATTACCATGGATAGGGATTCTGACTACTTATTCAAACTATGTTGCAGCATCTTGCATCTAGAGTCAATAGTATGAAATATTGGAATGGTGTCCCCTAACTTCTTCAGAGATTCCACCACAAAGTCCTGAACATGAGCAGATGACTCCGAATCAGATATTTTTCTTGGTGACTTCTCTTCATCAACATGTACTATCATTCTTCTAGATGATCCACCAACCTCTTTCTTCCTAATGATAACTTTTATTGGTGTATCCATCAGAACTTGCTTCCCCTTGTCTGCTTTCGAAATGGGTTGATCATCTGATGATTCTTCCTCCCTTTCAGAAAGTTGAACAATCTGGTCATCATCTATTTTCTCCTTCTGTGTTCCTTCATCAAGGAAATTATTCTCATAAGATTCTTCCTCATCATACAAAACATTTTCTTTCTCTTCCCCAACTTCATCTCTCTGACCTTCTTTCTCAACTCCCTTTCCGGGAGTGACTAATTTTACGGATTCATCATTTTCTTGATATTCTTATACTTGCTTGATAAAATCATCAAAATCAGAACTTCCTTCTTATTCTACTTCTTCTTCTTCAAAAACCTCTTCCTCTCTTTCAAAAACATCTTTTTCTTTGGGTCTTTCTGGAGTAGAGAATTTCTTACCAGGAGTCTCTCGTAAAGACGGTTAGACATCAAAGGTTTCTGGAATGAGAATCTGCTGAGAGGCTATTTCAGTATCTCTCAATAGATATTGTACAAGCTCATCATAAGTCATCTATTTTATCATATTTTTCTCTTTTTATTATTTTTAACTCATCCACAAATTTTTCCCTTATGGTCTTAGCCTCAGCAAGGTCCAATCTGAACTGTGGATCCCCTACATTTCTCTACTCTTTGTCTTCCTTCCACTTAGCTGCAACTTCATCGGGGTATGCTTTCTGTTACATTGGTTTGGGTGGTGCAGACTAGGTTTCCTTAAACATGGGGGTTTTGTCATCACCAACCACTTCTTTAAGTTTTCACTTCTCATAAACATTTTTCACTGGTTCAGCCTTTTCCACATTTTCCGTATGGCCCCAGCCTCACTCTCTGGTTAAGGGTAAAAATCTCAAGATTCAATAGAAAAACCCATTTTCATCCTTTTCAATGTATCAGCACTGACGAGCATAAGCATACAATTCCGAACATTAGACATAAAAGAAACTTTGAAAGAATCTAAGCATCGAACTATTGGATTTGATAGTTAGAAAGGTTATATAATTATTTGAGCTCTCAAGTTCCCTTCTTCTATATTCTTAATTGTAATCAAAACATGCCACATCAAATTTATCATCCTTATATTTACCAAGAAATCTAGGACATAGATGTCACTCTTCATCAAATTATCCTTGTCACCCATTATTGGTATGACAAAGCCTTGTACCCACAGTTGTAGAATCTGATTATTCAGAGAAAGATGAGCCATCTTAACAGTCTTGGTATCATTCAGTCCAAGTCATTTCAATGACTTCACCTTGTCGAAACTTCATTTCTCATATGGAAGCTTATGAGAGAAAAATTCAACTTCCCCTTTGAAAGATAAACCCACCATGCTTGCAGCCATGGTGTAAGATAATTTTCAAGTCCTACCATAAGATTTGGAAGAAAACAACTCTCTTTTATCTTTCTTCTTGAAAGAAATAGACTCGTAGAACTCAACCTGTAAATCTGTATAAACTGGATCCTATTTCTCTGACTTAGACAAGAAAACATCTTCCCATCCATTCAATATGATATTCTTAGATATAAGAGAATCAAATTTTTAGAAATCTAGATGCACTACCCTTTCCCTGAAAACTAACCATTTTGATTTTGGCTTTGAGGTAGAGATATCTCGTGATGTAGCTTCAACAGAAATTCGGAGTGGAGTGTTCTGGAATATTCGAAATGGCTTTGACAAAGATCGGAACGATCCTTAAGAAGAGAGTCAGAGATTTGAGACGTGAATGCATTGAAAACCCGATGTGGGACAACCCCAGGGGTCCCCTTTATATATGGATTGAGATGACGGTTCAGATTCCACGGTTGATCAAACGTTTGAGATACCTTGGTATTTGATATGACTGTTGAGATACAAACTGCAAGGAAAACATGACTCTGATCTTTTTAGTTTTTTAAAGAAAACTTTTGGATTTAAGAAAACAATAATCCAAAATGTTTTAAATGTGGTGAAACTACCAGTAACCAGAAATTTACTATTAACACTTGAGTAACAAACTCATACCTTTCTGATTTTCCAGAGAGATTGTTCGTAATAGGTGGATTTGTTCTTCATGAAAATATGAAAGAAAAAAATTACGAAAAACTTGGTATGAAAAAATATGAGTATGAAAAATTTCATTAAAAAAATAATATGAAAATATCATTATGAAAATTCTCAGTACGAAAATCTAATTTCGATAATTCTTAGTATGAAAATCTCATTATGAAAATTCTCAGTACGAAAATCTCATTACGAAAATTCTCAGTTCGAAAATCTCATTACAAAAATTCTCAGTATGAAAATATCATTACGAAAACTCTCAGTACAATAATCTCATTATGAAAATTCTCAGTACGAAAATCACATAATGAAAATTCTTAGTATGAAGATCTCATTATGAAAATTTTCAGTATAAAAATCTCATTACGAAAATTTCATTACAGAAATTCTCATTACGAAAATTCTCAGTACGAAAACCTCATTACGAAAATTCTCAGTACAAAAATATCATTATGAAAATTCTCATTACGAAAATCTCATTACGAAAATTCCCAATAAGAAAATTTCATTACGAATATTCTAAGTAGGAAAATCACATTTAGAAAATTCTCAGTACGAAAATCTCAATACGAAAATTCTCAGTACAAAAATCACATTACGAAAATTCTCAGTACGAAAATTTCCCTTCCGAAAAATCCTGTTTCGAAAATTTTCATTATGATAATTGCAGTTTCGAAAATTTTCATTACGAAAAACATAGATACAAAAGTTTGAAAAGACTGACAATGAAGATTTTGATTTTAAATTCCTCAAAAACAACTACGAAAAAATATTATTATACTATCATGAAAATGTACTCCCCCTATTAATAAGAGTTTATTAATATAAGGATTATTTTTTAACAAGAAGTTAATGAAGAATAATTACATTATAGTTATCATTACTAACTTCTCTTTAATGTATTCAAATCTATCGGAGGGTAATGATTTTGTGAAAATATCAGAAACCTAATCTTGCGTTTCGATAAACTGAAGAATGATATCTATTTTAAGTGTGTTATTACTAAGAAAATGATGCACAATATCAATGTGCTTTTCACAAGAGTGATTATCCGGGTTTTTATATAGAGAAAATGGCACTTGTGTTATCACACAAAATTTGATTCTTAGTAAAACTCATGCCATACTCTACGAGTGTGTGTTGCATCCACAACACTTGAGGACAACAACTTCAAGCTACTACATATTCAGATTCGGTAGTGGAGAGCTTCTACCAAGAAGAAAAATATTACATATACCAACAATATCTCAATTAGCATTATCTCTGAATGTTACTTTTCCTCCTTTTGTCTTGATAATATTTTCAAATTAAATTTTGTTACCAGTCATGTGCAGGTAACATCCACTATCCATGCACCAAGTATTGTTGTTGGTATTTCCTTTATCTTCATGAAATGGTAAGATAATTAGACTTTCAGAATCCAAACTTGTTTGGATCCGAGATTTTTAGATAAAAAATTGTAGGTACCCACATCTTCTTAGAGAAATAATCCTTATGAAACACTATAGATTGGGTTTTTTTTAAAGAAGAAATTTTTGCCTAGTTTCCACCATATTGACACTTGGTACAAAATGGTGAACTTCTCAGAAAAAAGTACTTGTTACAAAAAGTTGGGTTTTCATAGGTATAACCAAATCTACATTTGTTTCATAAAGGTCGTATTTGTGAATACATATTATCAATGTTTTGTTTACCTAAGTTAATGTTTGAAAAACACTTCTTTAAGGAAAATATTTCAGACTTGAGTTTTATAACCATGTTTTTATCTTCAAAATCGTTATATTTGGAATTAGAGCTATGCTCAATAACACTTTTCGTAGAAATAACTTTTTCTAGATCTTTAGAAAGATTATTCTTCTCAGAATTTAATTCCTCATTATTTTTTGAAATACTTTAAAAATAATCATTTTTCTTATCAATATCTTTAAAATGATTTGATATTTCCATAGTATGAATATTATTCATAGATTTTTCCTTATCAAGTTTCTTATTGAGTTTTGAATTATCAATCTCAAGAAGTTCAGTAAACGTAGCAACTTCTTCATAGATAGGTAAAGTATTTTCTTCATCAGAAGAGGATTCTTCATCCAAAGAGTTATAATATTTTATATAATTGTAATTTAAAATAAAAATTGGTCAACGATTCAACATTGTGTACCTTAGCCATAATGCAATGATTATCAATAGGTAGCCTGGCTATAAGACCAAGATTATTCTGTCCAGAAGATTCATAATCAGAATATTCATCTGAAGAGTCACAACCACTGGCACTCTAGGTGTCATTATCTTTAAGAACTTTTTTTAGCTTTGATCCTGTAATACTTATTCCTGTTTATTTTAGAATGCCTCTCTTTTCTTTCTTTCGTTTTGAGAAAAGACAATCAGGTCTAATGTGTCCACTTCTCTTATAATCATAGCATGTGACTTCTCCATCATTCTTATCTTTCCTATCCTTCTTCTTATATTCAGATTGGAAATTTCTCTGACTAGCAATTTTATTCATCCTCCGAGAAAGAATAGCTAACTCATTCTCTGAGACATTACTCCCACTAGATTCATATTGGATAACAACCTTCTTAGACTTGGATCTAGTTACTCAATTTGGAGACTTTGCTTTTATATGATTTGATATGTAGTAAAAGAAACAGTTCCATTCCCATTCTTCGTCTTGATGTTGTCAGCATCTCTCTTCATCCTTTGTTCATGTTGAAGAAGAGTTCTAAATAGTTCATTAAAGGAAATCTGTGTTACCTTCCTATTCTCATTAATAGCTGTTCTCTTTGATTCCCACTCATTGTGTATAATACCTATAATCTAATCTATAAAGGATTTATCACCTAGACCTTTCTCTCCCATATATTGTAAGCTATTTACGATAGTCATAAACCTCTGTTGAACATTTATTATAGTTTCTATATAAGGAAAATTAAAACCATGATACTCAGTTCTAAGAGTAGCTCTTCTAGTCTCAATCACTTTAAATGTACCAAAATGAGTGACATCAATTTTATTCCATATGAAATAAACTGTTTCACAAGAAGAAATTTGGCTATATATATTCCTAGTCATTGAACACAGTAGTGTATTGCGTACCTTAATGTTTAATTGATAATCATGTTTCTCTTGGTTTGTGAAAGCACTAACTTCCTTATCAAGAATTTTATATCCACCAGTAAGCATAACAATGTTATATGCCCTGGTATTGATAATAAAAGTCTTCATTTGATCTCTCCAATACTCATAATCATTACCATCAAAAATTGGTGGACTTGTAGGATTTAGGTTTTCAATGGAACCAATTTCCATTCCTGTCATATTTAAGAAAACATTCTACACAAAAACTTGTTAAACACAAAAGTTCGGATTCAAGGAAAAATATTCCTACGCAAGGAAAATATTGATCAATGAAAAACTAAGCATGAAAAACTTATATGTAAGTATAATTATTTCAGAACCTTTTCTCTAATACCAAATGTTTTATTGGTATAGAGTATGAGGTTTCCAAGCTCTAATACCAATTATAGGATCGAAATAATTATGTATATTCTCAATATACAAGAGGGGGGGTGAATTTTACACTTTAAAAATTTCATTAAACAAGGAAAGAACTAAGTTTAACAAAGTTAAACTAATAAAATTCACAACACCTCTTATCACCAATTGAATGATTGTGATCAAGTATAATGTTACAAACTTCTAGTTCCATGCACTTGCTTGAATCTGGAAATTTATTCCGAAAACAAGTTCCAAAAATATGGATCCGGAAATTGAAACTTAACCAATGATTACAAAGTGAGATTCTACATTATAGCGTATATAATTTAAATGAATCAGAGTACAAGTGTAAGGAAATATAAGAAGGTTATACTTTCCTTAAAATACACAATGCATCATAAAAACAAGAAGTACAACTACAAGAAACGAACAATAACTCTTTTAACCCAAAAAGAAGGGTATCCAACAACCTTGGAAAATGGTACCTTGAATTATACTTTCAAGAAAGTCTGTCTTACCCACACCAGGGTAAGCCCTCGATATGAAGATTATAGTCTCTGCCTTTCTATCCCAGAAAGCCCTAAACTTCAAGATAGTTGGAACCTTTATCTTCCTCAACATGGAAGCCCTCGAACATCAAAGATGTTGGCACCTCTGTCTTCCTATCCCCGAAAGTCCTCGAATGTAATTACCAACATTTGGATTCGCACGGGGAAATTTGAATGACTATTTCAGTACACACAAAGTATGAATATTTTCTCTCTCTATAAATCACCTTAACAGCGTGTGGTCTCTAGAGTGATCAACTTATTCAATCGTTGTGAGATATTTCACATGACCTCCTATTTATAGGCTCAGTTGGAACGATTGTCTCCCTCCTCCAACGATCATATTTTCCTTAAATTTCAGAGGGTCTTATACACGTGTAAATCAACCAATGATTAGTTAGTAACAGAATGGATGCCATAATTTTATAACAAAAGATGTATAACTGAATGCACGACATTGTTTTTTAACATAGCATATGTAAGAATAATCAAATCTAATGTTCAGAGTATATGAAAATAAAAGTTCGGAGTCTAACCAAAATGGAATTTAGAGTCTATAATAAAAATGATATTTGGATTCTGTTTTATAAGAATTTGGAACCTGAATTTTTTGGGAAACTGGAGTCTAAATTTCTAATGAAAATCGGAGACAGGATTCACTAGAATTCAAAATCTGAACTTATAATGTTTGGAGTCGAACAGATAAAATTTCAGAGTCGAACTTATAAAAGTTTTGATTCAAACAGATAAATGTTTGGAGTCAAACTCATAAAATATTTTAGTCGAACTTATAAATTTTTTGAGCCCATAATTCAGAGTGGAACCTTATGACAGTTATTATCCATAATTCAGAATGGATCTTTATGATAATTCATATCCATAATTCGGAATGGAACTTTATTTCAATTTGTATCCAGAATTCAGAGTGGAACATCATTACAATTACTAACCAGAATTCGGATTAGAACGTCATTACAGTTCCTATAAAGAATTCGGAGTGGAACTATATGAGATTTCATATCCAGAATTCAGAATGAAACGTTATTACAGTTCTTATCCAGAATTCAAAGAAGAACATCATTACAGTTCCTATACAGAATTCGGAGTGGAAATATATGTGAGTTTGTAACAAGAAGTCAGAATGAATCTTTATTATAGTTATTATCTAGAATTTAGAGTAGAACATAATTACAGTTCCTATCCAGAATTCGGAGCGGAACTTTATTATAATTCCATTCCTGAACTCGGATCCTAAAACAGAATGCTTCATATCTTTGCATTATATGATTCTGAGGTTTTACATATGAATTTGATTTTTATACTCAATAAAAATATTGATATGTATAAGAAAATATAGGTTAGGTTAAATTTCCTTAAGGATGAAAAATTTTCCTTTATGAGGTAAAATATAGATTTGATTAAGTATTGGGTGTTTGTGATTTTCAAAACAAGAATGAATGGAAAAGTCATAAGGAAAACCTTATTGACTCAATATGATGTACACACTAATTACATTCATACACACCATTTAAGGTTAATGTGATATTAGAATGATTTCATAATACATTAATGATTTTATAAATAAATTTATGGATTAAAAAAACTGTATAGTTCACCTGAAACTGTGTAAAATAATGGAAAGTTCAATTAAAACATGTTTTTTTATTGGGATTTATTGAGGGGGGAATCACATAAAAAATGTATATCCTCAAAATGATATGAGGAATGGAACATGAAACACAATTTTGGAGAATATAAATATTATGATTATATTTTACAAAAAAAATAATTGATAACTTAATTTGGGTAAAATTAAAGATAGATCTTCCAAATGGAATAAAGGATATTCGGGTAGAATACATTACGAAATATCAGCAAGGTAATAGGTGTATATATGAATTTTTCATGGCAGAGAAAGGGATATTTAATATTTCATAAATAATGAAAGATGTATAAGGAATTTTTTAATTCATTACCCATCATTATTAATTATAAGTAAATGGTCATAACATTGATGAAATTCTTGTATAAAAGAGAAATAGTGAGGACCTATTACATTACGTCTGATGGTGTTCTCCACATGATAATAATAAAATTAGTAATAAAAATAATATAATTAATTAATATATATAAAAGCTACTTTAAATGTAAATTATTTAGTAAAAGAATTTTAATTCATTCATATCCCTTTTGATTGGTTTTAAGGTTCTATTTCAATGTTCAAGTTTGTTTGCTTCCATTTTTTTAATGACTATATGACTTATATTCAAGATTATAGAATCATGTAAAATGATGATGGTTGTCCAGAATTGGAGTAATATTATTTTATTAATAATCCTTAAGGTTATATGGAAGTAAATTTCATTCAGTTACTTTGTGTGAAGATTTAACATTATGTGATCCTTAAGTGATAACCTTCTGGGCTCATTGGTGGTTTTGGCCACAAGGAACATGTTTTGTTTTAAAAATAAAAGTCATCAAAAAAAATCTAATAATCATAGATTAGAAAATATATATATATTATAATATGGTTCAACAATTTGAATGTTTTCATTACATAATTGAATATGGTTATATAAATTGAAAAACCCTTCATCCATTATTGGGATTAATTAACACACATTAGATGGTGTTTTAGTTTTTATTATAAAATAAAGGGAAAGGATATATGATGTAAAATTATTACAATATCATGAAAACATTAACGTACAAATAAGATATTGGATTCATCAAAATGTTTGGATGAAAGGATGTGTGGAAATAAAAATAAATGAAATGAACTTGAAAATAGAAGAAATGTTGTGAGATCACTGACAAAAATTTTGACATCCAAAAAAAATCTCTTAAAATTTCAATCAAAATTGATGGGTTAAAAATGAATTATATAATCATTCTGACATAATATGGAAAATATGAGGGATATTAAATTATATATCCCATTATAATCCAATTGAAACTAAATAGTATAGCAGAAAATAAAATCAAAAAAATGAGAAATGATGTAGATTCCATTACATTGTAGAGTAACTCCTAAAACCTAAAGGATGGGACCATGAGGTATTTAAGACACATCGGAGGACTAATAAATAGGTAAAACTAAAGTAGCTTCATGGATGGTGTATTTGGAATGAATGAAAATGAATTAATTAGTAGATATTTACAGTAAAAGAGAAAATTTGTTATTTTTTTCAATGTGCTCCTCATTAGTGTTTTTTGCAAAACCATTGGTTGTCCCTTTTTTTCTGAGGGTATTATCATTTTGGGACAACACATATTACATTTTATGTTACACATGTATAAAATCATTTTATATTAATTATTATGTCATTATGATGTCATTAAACATTCTGAAAAATCAAAAGTGTATTTTTACTATTGATGAAAAAAGGATGTTTTTTAGAGAAATCCCAAAAAAAATCCCAACCCATTTTCTGATATGTTGAATTAAAAAAGGAAATCAATTTTTCTAAAAATAAATTTCTATATAATATTTTATTTAATTTTTAGCTAAATCATAATATATTAAAAAATAAACATTAAAACTATAACTTTTTTTATAACACCATGAAAAAATATTCATGTTCCCATAAATTTACCTTTTATCCATAAGATTTTAATGTAAAAATTAATGATTAAATTTTATTGAAATACATTTGGAATTTAAAATTTCAGATTTATAACAAAATTATAAGTAAAATATTTATGAAATACAAAAAAATGAATACTTATACTATGATAGTTTTTTAACTATTAAGATGTCTAATTTTTACTTTTACATTCAAGGGGGATGTTTAAATTTTATTGGATTATTTTATATTAATTACTAGTATTTATAATTCATAAAGTAATATTAATATTCTCAATGTTATGTTTTTATTCATCAAAAATTAGTTTTTTCTAATCAGACTCAATAAATCAAAGAAAATCACAATCATGCATGTCATTTTTTCTAAATTGAAAAGGAAAATGTAATAATATTTTGTTTAAATATTACATAGAATTTAGTAGTTAATTATGTTTTAATTTCATGATATTTTATAACATAATTATAATTTTAATATGAATATTTATAAAATATTTGGATCTTAAAGAGATAGTGTGTTAATACATTTATTTGACATAGAATAAAGTTATTTCAGAAAACATGATTAAATAGTTTAGTAGTCGTGGTAAAATAGAAACATATATGAGTTTTAAATTACATTTGAATAAAAAAGTTACATCATATTTTTTTATTTCAAGATTAACATTATTTCAACTAGAATGTCACTCAAAATATGTAATCACTAACTTCATTGAATAATGGAGAATAAAAAAAATTAGTGTGAGCTTAAATGATTAGTATGTTTTCAACATAGTGGAAGAATCCATGAATCACTAATCCTAATTAATATGTAATGGTAATAAATGAAGACACATTATATAAAATAATTACAATAAATGGTTTGGTCATAGTGAGATAATATTATTGATAAAATATCATGGATAATAATAGATATCGAATGGTAAAAAACATTTCACTTAAAAACATGATTGCAGGAATAGAAAATGAATATTTAATATATAAAGGTAATTAAAAAAACACATTTAGTTTGATCCATTATTTATAATGTTATTAATCCAATGATATTTTAATAGTGAAAATATCCTCGAATGTAATAAAATAATTATATAATGTATGTGTTTATCTATTGGATGTCAATTAACCAAAGAACATGATAGCATTACATTTAATATCTACAGTAAAGATAATTTAAAACCTAATAGGTGAAAACCCATTTAGTATCGGATATTAACAAGATTCATCTCATTAGACTTCTGATTTTCCAAGGGGTTCATTAACTAGTCCCCAACCGATGTATTTATGTCCAATGCATTTATCAAATACACAATATTTGTTTTAATTCATAAATAATGTTACTTATCAAATATCTGTATGGAGTAAAGTATATGGATTTAAAAATATTAATCCAAATAATCAGATAACCTTCAATCAAAAAACCATATGTAAAAATTATATATGTATTTTTAAATACTCATATATATAATAATATTTATTTATATTTATTGGACAATCAATTTTCAATGATCACATTAAAATGAATAAGACAAGGGATGTTGATGACTACAAAAATGATTCAAGGAAGGGGATGTCAATACTAAACATGGGAAAAATAATCATATACCATCTAAACGAATAATAATTTATGTATCAATATATACAAATTTGAGTAAGAATAATTATTTTATTCATTTATGAACTATAAAGAAAATATCCTTAATATTTCATGGAGAAAATTTTATTTTCATTGTGAAAAAAAAATTATATATAATATTCGATAAAAATATTTTTTAAAAATATTTTTTTAAAGTATCCTAAAAAATTTGAAGAGAAAATTCAAAGAAATAATATTCATGAAGATGGGAAATTTGATACACCCTGTAGAGAGAAAAAAATTCCTTTTAAAATATTAAATACATTCATATGGTTCCTAATATATAAAAATATTAGAAGATTCCTTTCACATTTTTATTAAAATAAAAATGAAAATTGTTTTGAAAAAAAAAATTATTTCGGTTTTTTTAATATTTTAAATGGTAAAAATTACATTGACATATCATTTATAAGTATTTATTAGAAATTTTAACATCATATTTAAAAAACATAATTTTGAAATAAATTAGATATCAGATTAATGATTGAAAATATTTCAAACTGTTATTAAAATATCTATTAATTTCATTAATAAAGATAAAAAACTAAACTATAACTTTAAAATATCAAGAACAATAAGATGATATTAAAATTGATATATTTATTAATCAATGATCAAATAATTTTCTTCAACTAAAATTTAATAACAAACAATATCATTTAGAATTAGACTATAAAATAACCCCTTAAAATATCATAAAATTTATGTGGGATTTAGTAAATGTTTATAATATTTGTATTATATTTAATTAACATAAAAAAACTATAAATATAAAATATATACACCTAATAAATTACACAAATAATCATTGAATATTAAATACAGTGAATGAGTAATATAAACCAATGAATAGAAATTGAGTTATGAAATTCATAACCACATTGTATCATTCTATTAAAATCCAAATAAGATGAAATAAATAAATTTCAAACATGATATAACCTAAATGAATAATAATTTAGGATATTAAATGTAAAGGAATTGTATAAACACTATATAAAATTATTTATCTAAATAAAATTACAGTATACCCCCATTAAATTAAATAGATAAGAAATCACATACCTCACACATTCCCTTAGTAACACATTTTTTATCAACTATATAATGGTGTTATGAATGTTATTAGATTATTAATGAATTATATTAATATTATTAATATTTAATATGATCCTCTAATAGAATATTATTTCATGTGCATTAATAAAATTTCATTTTTTCCATTTTTTTGGATATTAATTTCCATATTTTCTCAAGTGTGTTTCATTGTGATAGTATACTGATCATTCAATTATTATATCATCTTATTATATAATAATTGCATGTAGTTAAATAATTTTAATATATTTTTTAAATATCAATTTAAATCAAATAAATATCGATACAAATAAAGAATAAAGTATATTAATATCCTAGAGAGGGTCCGTTGTACGTATGAATGAGTAATATTTTCCATTCTCAATGATAATTAGGGAAAAGTTTTATGTAATATATTATATTGGGATTATTATCATAAATTAAAATATATTTATATATACATATATTTTTTTATAATATTTTTTTATTTATACACATGTATATATATCATTCATGTTTTTTGGTAATGGATAGAGAGTCACATCTATATGTAAAGGCAATAATCATCATGTAACCCAATTATATTATCATCATTACTTTAAAGAAAATGAAATAAAGGAAATATATATATATATATCTATATTAATTAATTAATGGAAAATTTGTAATGAATATCATTATTATTTCCTTTTTATCAAATATAATTATTAAAATTAACTTTAACACATTCAATGTAACGAGTTAGTGAAATATGAATCACATTACTTGGCGAGGTGGTATTCAATTGTACTCCTTAGTAATGTTATCATATATCATGTAGAATATAAGTCACACACATATATATACATATGATATAATTATTAAAGATGAATAATTTTGTTATAACAATTATATATATAATTTATATCAGTTATCATAACCATTGTAGATAGGGGGAAATGGAAAAAAATGAATGAAATCAGTTTGTGAGGCATCTATTTATCGTACACACAAATGATGATTTCCTAACCATTTAATGAAAGAGTTTTTTGGTTGGTATTCAAAAAAAATATGTCTTAAAAATATTATAGATTCTTATTATATTATATAATAAATCTATAATAAAATTTTATGTAGGTGGAGAACGAATTAAAACATAGATGCTCATTAGATATTTTTTTGTCCTCTTCAGGTATACTCACTAGGATTGAACACGTTATATTAAATTTTTTATTTAAACAAAAATTAAGGTTTCTATGAAGAGGTTTGGTAATTTGTGAAGTTATATGTGAGTGTATTGGAAGATAACATTTGTTTTGAACTTGTGAACAATAGAGAATTCAGGGTGATCATTTATATATTTGGAAGAGGAAAGACTTAGTAAAACTGATATTAATTGAGTGATTCTAAATTTTTCATGTGTCAAAATATTAAAAAAATGTATGATTATATAACCTTATATGTTTCACAGTCTGAATGGGGTAATATAAGAATATTTATAAAATAAATATTTCATTTAACCTCTAATTTCATTAGTTTATCCAATAGGAAACTCATTTCTACCCATAAAGCATTCATTAATTTTTATTGTATTCCATAATAATATTTTTCAAAATTTAATTTAGACATTTTTTGAACTATAAATTATTCCGATTCCAAACATAAATCCATTTTTCTATATTTAATTCATAGATGTGGAAAATTATAATTTAAAACTACTCGTATAGATGCAATGAAAATGTATCTTTATAATTTCAAAATTATGTAATGTTCTTAGTAATTTTATATATTTTTTTAATATGTAAATTATTAGAATGAAAAAAATTAAATAATTTTATATTGAACTATTTTGACTTTAAATCCAATTAAATATATTAATTTAAATCATAAAATATTTAGAATAAAAGAAAATTACATTTAAATACTGTATTTTCACTATTTGTTATAGAATTTATTTTCTATGATGAATCCAGAAAATTTACCATAAGGTAATTATGGAATTCATATTTCTAAAATATATAATTTTTTCCCGTATATATATATTATTAAAATATTAAAAAATTATTTTAAATTATTTCAAAACTGTACTACTAATCCATCATTAAAAAAACTGAATACATATATCAATAGATTACAAATAGAATTGTGTACAATATGTTTTTTCAATGAAAAAATAATCCTACTAATTTACCCATTCAATTGGAATGGGAGAAAATATAATATTAGATAATAACATTAATAGTATGTTTTTGTTTGATAATACCATACCCTTTGTGTTCCACAAGATATTAAATAAAATCACATTTTTGTGTATCGTAATCTATCAAATATATTAAATTTTTATAAAGGATATATATGTTAATTTATAGGGTTATTATGTTACATTATATTATTTTCTCCGTGTGTCACATATTAAATTGAAAAAATTGTAATTCATTTAAAATTTTCTAGCTTCAATTAATAAATTTCATCCTCACAATTAAAACTAGAGACCAGTAGTAATGTTCTTGATATGATGAAATAAAATTAATTAAAACCACAATCCTTAAAACTATTTAATAATTTATCATGTTAGTAAGATAAAATAGATATATTCATGGCTATATGTAATAACAAAAAACATAGTTTCTACGTATGGTAACATTAGTAGAAACAGATTATATAGACTTGGAGGAAATGAAAAAAAAAATTTCATGTGTTAAGATTCATTGGTAATAAAAAATTGAGTGGTCATTAAAAATTATGGTCCCCAGGAAAATAAATATTAAATTATTTAAAAGTCATAATTTTTAAAAACATATAAATCTAATTAGATAATAGTTTTGAATAAAGGTAATTTTTAGGATTTTGAGGAATTTTTTAATTACTTATGAATAAACGGAAATATACATTAATATTTATATGTTAACATTTATTAACTAGAAATAATGATAAATTCACACAGACATCACTCTAGAATATGTTAGGCAATAATCTCATATCCTTTATTGATCATCAGTTCAATTTGAATGGCCATTATAGAATATATGTGATATCTCACCGAATAAAATATGTTACCCTTCTAAAATAATTTTAATATAATTCTCAAAAAGTAAAAAATAAAATATGATGGATATATATGAAATTAAATTAATCATAACATACCATTTTAATCAATTTTTTAAATAATTTGTTTTCTAAAACCAAATGATCTTCTTTAACTATTATTATAATTTGATTAATGAGAAAATAAATTCTAAATGTTATCAATACCATTATACTTATTTCTATAAATTAATAAACCATTATTCCTTATTTAACATTAACACTAAAATATATACTAAGCAATGGGTTGTATTTCCAAAAAAAATTCTTCTCAAATTACCAAAATCTTTGTAGAATCCCATCATTTTATTCTTAATAATAGGTGTTTTTTATGTTTATTATATTAGTAATCATTAAATAAATTTCCTATAAAGGTATTAATAACTCATATGTTTTTGTATACATAATTAAATATAAAATTTAACATAATATGTAGATGCTTATTGATTATTATATAAAAATACCCTGGGTAAATTACTTCTAAAATATAATTCTTCAATACGAATGCATGAATACATAACATAAATTATTTCATAAAAGGTATTTATATTGAATTTTATTTAACCTTGTTCATTCTTTGATAATATCAATTCAAATCATTGTGAATTGTTAGAGAAAAAATTTGATTTATCCTAAAAATATCTGACTTGAGTGTCATGAATGGTGTCTAGTAAGGAATGACGTTTTTTAGAAGGTGAAAATCAGTTCAAGAACAATGTACACATTCAAATAAATAACAATTTGGTTCATATATTCTATAAAATATTTTAACATATTGTATCTGTACAAGTATATATTTCAAGTAAAAATAGCATAATCTCTACCTTACCATAATTTATAGTGTTATTCTATACTTATCCTAATATTTATTCATATATATATATATATGTTCACTACTATTTTTTTTCTAAATCTATTTAAATTGGTATTTAGAAAGCACATTATGGTACCAACATTATCAAACCTATATTATTAATAAATAATTATTTTTTACTATGTTACATTGTAATAGATACAAGAAATCACTTCCTGAAATACTAAATTGATTGATATTCTTAGTAAACAATAAAACATACATGATTATTACGTAAAATTTTAATAAAAAATTAATGTCCATTTTTTATAGTAATAATATTCAATCTATAATATCATTAAATATAAATCATAATAAACATCATGAAATCTAATGTAATTGAAGTAGTATAGGTGTGGGATTTAATTCCCCTTAATGGATAATTATATTAGAATAATTCGTGAATCGGTATAAATAAAAAATTAATGTAAGGTGAAAATTGAACAAGAATTTATTATAGACGATTAAATGATAATTAGTCTCATCTAATTATATTATCAATATTGAAATTACATGGATAATAATAAATAAAGAATGGTAAATAAAATTCATTTTAAATAACTTAACATCATGATTATTGAAGGAATAATCAATGTGTAATGATTAATAACTATAAACACGTTACTTTTAATGAATAACTACTAATTAAATGCATCCAATAATAATGTAATTTTGGAAATATCAAGAATCACGAGAGGAAGTTTAATGGATAAAGTGCTTAACTATTTGGGATCATGTTTCCTAGGAAAATGATACATTTACTATCATGATCTAACATCATGGAAATTTATAACATACTGGGTGGAAACCCATTTAATAGATGATAGATAAAATATTCATCACATGATATATTTGATGCACCAACAGACTTATATTAACTAGTCCCAAACTATTTATAACATGTCCATGTAATTCCTAGAATATAAAATAACTAATTTAATTCCTATGCAAATTTCCAAATCTAATATTAATATTTAATAAAGGATATTGATTGACCAGTATTTTTGCAGTTAGTAAGATAAAATTCAATGTAATAATGATTTGTAAAAATTTTATATGTTTTCAAAAATAATAGTATCCATGAAATCCAATATGGTTATTTAGTTGAAAATTATTGTTCAACGATCACATAAATGGAAAAATACTCATGGGGAGTCTTATGACTACCAAAATGATTTGAGTAATGGAATTTCAATATGATACTTGGTAAAAATAATTATAAATCATCTAAAGGAGGACTAATGAATGTATCAACAAATACTTATTAGAGTAACAATAATTTCTGTTTTCATTGATTAATTGATATAATATATAAAGTTCGTTAAATTTTTTTTGAAAGAAATAACAATTTAAACATGAAAAAATTGAAAAATCCTTTTTTTATTTTTTTTATAAAACATTTTCATAAAAAAATTCATAAAAAACAAACTGAGGTATATGTAATTAGATAATATCCCTGAATGTGTGTAGATATATACATGTGATAAATTTTAAAAAGAACTGTCATTTTCTCTATTAAAATGTGATGAAGGTTCCCTGTTAAAATATACTATAAAATTATATTCATGATTGTTATAAAATAAAAATCAGAATATGTTTTGAAAAAACAATAATATTAATTTTTAATAATATATATATATGTTTAATTATGATAATTCTATTAAAATCCTTTTTAAAATGTGAGAAAAGTTTTCAACACATTTAAAAAAACATAGTTTAGAAAGAAAAATTATTTCTACTAAAGTGCTAAACCATGTCAAATTTTATTAACAAAATATCAATGAAGATTACTAACAAAGAGTGAATATATTATAATATAACTGGAGAAATTAATTAATTACATATTTAGTGTAAAATAAATGTGTTCATTAATCATTTATTAAAAAAATTAAATCTTCTAAAATCCAAGAATGATCATTCTTGATTAGAATGATACAAGAAAATAAAAACCTAAAAAGATCATAAAAATTATGTGTGAGTTTGTAAAGTAATATATAATGTGTACAAGCTATAATTAAACATAATAAATGTGACATTATTACATTGATAGAAAAAATTTATTTACATAATCACAATATTTATCAAATACAAAATAGGAGTAATATAAACAAATTAAAAATATTAATTTATAAAATTCATTACCACATTGTATAATTTAATACAAATAACATTATATTAATGAAATAAATTTAAATTGTATATTACATTGATGAATGATTTATTCACAGAATTAAATTTCATTGGGGATGTATATTCACAATGTAAATGATGTTTGGTACATTGCATTAAAATATTTATGAACGAAAAGGAAAATGAGATGATATCTTTTACCTAATGTCTTCTTTTAGACAGACATGATTTAACAATCTGTATAATTTTTTAAATAATTTTATTATATTATCCAAAACAATATTAATTTTAATTATATCATATATGAAACTTTTATAATTTCTTATCACCTTTTAATGAATAATAAATCATTATTGTCATTGTTTTAGGTGTTAATTTACATATTCTATCTAGCATTTCTTTTCATCAAAATAACCTATTAATGAAAATATTTAATATTTAAATGATATATTTAAAAATAATAATTAATTCAATATCATATTATTATATCAATTTTACTTTTAAAAAAATCAATAATGAGGGATATGAAAAATGATGTGTGTTAAGATCAAAGTGTTGGCTGGAAATATGTACTCATGAGTAACGATTTACCTTTTACAAGGATCAATATATAATGGTTGTAACCAATATTTTATATTTACATAATAATAATTATATCAAATATAAAATAATACTTCTTCATTTATATTTATAATTTTCATTTATGTAGTGTTGTTATAGAAAGATAGTCACATCGCTCCGTGAAGGTGGTAGTACACTTGTACCCAAACAATGTTCTCTTATATAATTGATTAAAAGGATTTAAAAAATAATATATTAACACTATATTTCCATAATGATAAATATTTCATTAATATCATAATTATTTCACATATGTAAAAAACAATTAATATCATTTACATTAATTCCATCCATGTAAAACATTTTTGATTGTCAAATCTCATTACTTCGCAAGGCAGTGGGCTGCTATACACAAGATGGATGTAATCATATGTATATCTGAATGGAAGGTAAATGAATATATATGATATAATGACTCCATTTTTATAATTACAAAATAAATATAATAAATATAATTTATATCCATCATTATACTCAACCATGAGTTGTATAAATAGAGTAACGAAATAAATCGATTCATGAGGCGGTAGTAAAATGTATCAAGCCTCTCAATTGTAAAGATACGTTGAGTTATTCCCTATTATAATCATGCTTAAGGACCTGATCAAACATGTAGATAGATAAATCCCACCATCCAATCCATTCCAATAATCCTCTAACACTAGGCTCAAAATCTATGAATCCCCCCTCATATGTTAACTGTCCCCATTTAGAATACACATTGTTTAGGGACATTGGTCATGGAATATTATGTCATCAATGAGAGAGAAATAAATCATATATCCCTAGTTTTGATAATAGAACCCAAAAAACCTATTTATAAACATTAATTCTCTCACAAAATTTTTATTTTTTCCATTTCATTCATGATTCTCCTAACATCCACCACATTTGGATGTTATATAATTCATTAATATCTATATGGGAAGTTTATTTATCTCATTATTCAATAAAAAATAGTCTCTCAATGGATACATAAATGTTTTATATACCCTTTCTCTGTTAAATGTGACATTAAAGGTTGGTTTTATCTATGTCACTTCCTCATTTATTAAAAACAGGAAATTCAACACAGTTTTTAGGATAAATTTAAATTCCATTTAGGAGGCCATGGAAAATGATGGTTTGAGGGAATACATTAGTAAATACATCTAATATTTTATTTATTACGCTTATAATTTATCATTGATGGATATGAGGATTTCTATAGAGAAATTCACATAGTGAATGCATAAAAAGGGATAAATCCACATCTGGTTTCTCTTAGACTAGTTATTTTATATTCTATATCCGGTCTAATTAATATATAATGTGATTTTCAATCACCGAGATCGATATCTTGTCGACCACTAATCTATTCATTTTTATCTGAATGGAAATGATGAGGGAATTCAATTTATATTATTATTCCCATGAATTTTGACCTCTGATCTTATTTTTAATAAAGTGGTTCTCACATCCAGGTCCAAACCAATAGATGTATTAGATTGGATATAAATTCATAAAAAGATGACATGTTTAAATAAACATATTATAATATAGTGTCGAAACAAATAGAAAATTTACCAAGACATTAAAAATATCAATAGATATTGATAAATTGGATTCGAAAATCAATTGAATATAAGATGATGATATTTATAGAGGTAATTCAATATAAATGATCCAGTGAGAGGATATTCTCTTACCTCAGGAATGATCATATCACGAATAGTCCCAATCAATATAGTATGAGAAGGAGGAAAAATTGGTTACTATCATTTGATCATAAATTAATTAAATCCACCCAATATGAAAATTGCATCGATGATATTTCATTCTCTAATGGTATTTATGTGGTTAAAGGTATATAGGAAAATTTATTTAAATAATTTCTTATTGGAAAAAACCCTTATAAGTTGGATGGGTTCCCACATGGGCTTGCTGAATTTTATAAAACAATTATGAATATGTTTTCTAGAGAGATAATATTTGTTATTAAATATTATAGATAAAATAAAAAATATGAATAATTTTGAAGCTCTTAAAACAAAGAGTCCCCCAAAACCAGATGGAATACCATGTTATTTTTAAGTGGTCTTTTCGAATATTATCATGATATATATAATAAATGTATTGAATGAAATATTGTGTGGTTTCCAACTCCCATTGTTGTGTGGTGATTCTATCTAGTCCTTATTCCATTGTTTAAGGACACATACTATGTAAATTTTTCTTTGGAAATCTATAAATGGAAATTTAATTTCAAGGTGTCAGCTAGTATGATCAAGATAATACTTTAAAGGAACCAACCTCTCTGTATATCTGAGGAGTGCCATGTATTTATCATATATATTTATATTCATAGAGAAATATGTCTACCATAAGAGATGTTCATAGATAAAAATAAAAAATATCATTGCTCAATCTTTTTATATAGTGTTTACATGGATATAGAATATGAAAGGCTTGAATGTGGGATTAGTTAAGGGTTCCTCAATGTTTGTGTTTATCCCCTTTTTAGATATATCATGTTTTTATGCCTATGTTCCCTGTGTTTCTCTATGTGATTCCTGAAATGATATGTCAGTTTATTAAATAATTTCGAGGTTTGATACTAGAGGATCCATTATCTAAAATTATTTCAATCTTAACTAAGGATTCAATGACTAGCTGAGTCAATGTAATCATACAATAAGGAATCATTCAGCCCTTTAGGTGTGGTTCTTTAGTATAAATAATATCCCAATTAATATGTTCATTGGATATATTATTATTCCTCAATATAATCTCAAACTAAATTAATGATTTAAATATATTACATAATTTTTATTGGTATTATTGTGGCCATGTTATCAAACATGATAAAAATCATCTATTGGTTGATATGTTTCACCGAGAGGAGTAATAAATTTATTAAATTTGGAATAAGTGTTTGAAAATGTAAATTATAAATGGACTTCATAGGTATCCCTATGATATATTGTACGCTTCCTAAAATTAATTTTTACATGGTTGTATAAAGGATATCTTCTTGGATTAAAAATTGAAAAAACATGTTCCTTTCTATTAGAGGAAGAATAATTCTTATGGACTGTGTACCCACCTCCATTCCAACTCATTAATTATCAATAATAATGAAGCCAAAAATTTCTATTAGGAATATATAGAAACTATTTAATTCTTTTATATTGGACCTTCAGATGTAATGTTGGTACCAAAAGGCTTCATATGAAATATTGGATCGTCTGATGGAAGATGGAGGTATCAGTTTACATAGCATGTATCTGATGAATTATTTTCATCATGTAAGGATGGTGTTGGATTTGATCAATGTTGAATGGAAATATTAATGTTATATTGTTAATAAGTACATTTATAACAAAGGAACATATAATAGGAACCCATCCTAACGTTGCAGGATGATTCAAAGCCATATACCCAGCCTACAATGCCATACATAAAGGATTATCTGACATGGGTGTACCTATTTTTTGTACGTCAACTATGATGGTAGAATTCCCTCCATCCATGGATGTACTACAACATTTCCTACATTCAATGAATCATTTCATTATCCTGCATTTATACAATAATTCTTAAACAAGGATTACAATAGTATTTTTAATCATATTAATCTCTATTATGATAAATATATTTCAAAATTATTGTATCTACTAATGGCTCATTCTCATTTAAGGCATATATATATATATATATCCTATTTGATAATTATGAATGATTCACATGGGGACCCCTTCATTTGTACAATAAATAAAATCCAAATATAAAATTTATCATCTGATGTATTCAGAACTAGGCCATCTCTATTAATGAATCCATGAGGTATAAGGGGTCAAAATTGTAACTAAATTATATTACTCCTATGAAAAAAAATTATTTGGATGCAGATTTTCTTTCTAAAGGATACATGATGACTATAGTATTTATCTATTTAGGTGTGTTAATGGGATTATCATATTACAATGTTTAGGTTGATAGTTTCATTCATATTTGTTTCTATTGGTCGTAGTCAACACTCATGGGGGTGGGGGATTAATTGAGATCCAAGTAAAATTTCTTTTAAAAATATTTCTATTGAAATAAATAATTTATAGAAGAAGTTAAATTGTAGTGATTTTTTAAAACTGTAAAAGTTGAATTTGGTTCTCCAAGATTGATTAGGTCTTAGTTAATTTAATCAAAAGATTAAATTAGCTATTGAAATTAATCTACAAATTTACAGTAGTTACAAACACCTGGTAGAATTAATATCAAAGTAACTATAAAATATATTTTTATTTCAAATCAATTTGATGCGGAATATAAAATATATATTGTACATTAATCATAACCTAATAATGCACAACAGATATGACCAAGAGTTTCAGTCTCAAGTCGAGATTTAATCCTATAAAATTTATATATAAATTTGATCCACACCCTAGATCGGGGTATGAAACAGTGCATAGAATGTCCAGGTACTAAGACCTCTACCACATTTATTCATGGGAAAATAATATAATGACCAGGCCACATAGGGACATATTCTACAGTTGTCGTTGTTAAAAAAGGTAAAGAGTTTGATGTGAGGATTTTGAAATCCTCGAGTTCAGTACAAGAGTCAGTGTGTGTAAACAGAGCACAAATTGCTCAAAATGTAAAAGAATGAAACAAAATAGATCATAAATAGATAGATATGAGTTTATAATGATCCAAGTGTTATGAGTGAGGTTATGGACTCTTTTTGATTGAGACAGATGAAAATTTGAGTCCTTCTCTGGTTTTTGTGAGAAAAACAGAGTGTCATGGTTCATCTTGTTGTTCTTCACAAGTCAAGATTTTATGTACTTCATGTGTTATTCATTAGTGATAAATTTCTTGTATGGGACATATATTTTCTTGAATATCTTCAATGTCTAATTCGTGGTTATGCTCGGGCTTTCTTTTCTGTTGAGTACTGTGCACTCTCGTGTATTGTCTGTATTTGTGCATGTATTGTTTGTATTTGCGGGCATCATCTTCTTCTTGGGAACACATCTCATTATCTTTGAATGCATGAGGCTGAGCCTATTTGTTTTATGTATTTTGTGCCTCATACTTCATATTATGTCTTCAAATTAACATTAATTACGTTAGTGAATTAAATTATTCAAATATGAACATTAAAAAGTTAAATAGTGAAATGAGAAAAGAGTTTAATAAATGGTGTCACATTAGTTATGAAAACAGTTTCTCCTTCATAGTATCTCCTTCACGGTGTCTCGTACACGGTGTCTCCTTCAAGGTGTATCACTTACAGTTTCTGGATTACAGTTTCTGGCTTCTGGTGCCTTGCACATAGTTTATGGATTCAAGGTGCCTTGATGACTGTGCCTGTGCTAACTGTGTTTGGCAGAATTTCTGGTCTGTTCTTTGTTTCATGCTTCACAGTGCCAGGCTTATTGTTTCATAGTGTCTAGTAGTCACGGTGTCTCATTGGTCACAGTGTCTGAGACCTAGGGTTCACGGTGTCTGCTTCATTGTTTCTGTCTTACTGCTTCACGGTGTCTTGTACTTAGACAAACAACTGTATTTAGACTTAAATAGTAATATGCATAGAATAAATTGAGCTTAACCATTATAAAGTATATGATAACATAAAACATTAATAAATATAATTGATAAGATTTGTGATATTAGTGATAATTAATATGATTTGTAATTATTATTGAGATTTGTAAAGAGTAATGAGATTTCTGATCATTAAAACATGACTAATACATGAGGAGTCCAACAATCTCCCCCTTTTTGATAATCACAAATCATGTATAGGTAAAGTATAAATGAGATGAAACTAGATATAATATAGGATATAGAATAACATAGTATAAAATAACACATAACATTTTCTCCCCTTTTGGAATTATCAAAAATGAGAAAGAATAGAGGGAAAACAGTGCATATGACATTAAAGAGGTTCAGATTTGAACATAAAATAGAAATAAAAAAATTAATGACAACCCCATAAAAAATAGTAGGCACTGGTCATCTTCGGGGATGGGCATTCTCTTTGCCTTTATCAGAAGTAGACGAGGAAGCCATAGGGGCAGTTTCATATGTGGAAGAAGGCATAGAAGTGGTAGACAATGAAGGTAAAGGGAGACCTTCAACGACTTATGAAGCCAATGTATGAGCTATAGAAGATCGAGGTAGTTGTAGGTCAATTATGACAGGCCTGATCTGACTAAGAGCATGGCCAATAGACAAGGTTGTGGAAGCTAATGCAGATGTAAAAGTAGGAAATCCAGGTCTGAGATGAGAAGCCGCTGGAGCAACAATTTATGTACTTTGCAGATGAAGATATATCCTTAGGAGTTTAATGAAGTCTATAATATTCTCTCCTCCATACTGCATAGTATTTTTAAAAACATCTTTATTTTCCATGATCCTGACCAACAATATGGTAAATTCAGTGCATTTATGAACTTGTGCTTTGAAGGCTTGGGTTACATGAGGTATTCTCAGATTCTCTACAAGATATTTAAAGTGATTTGTCATATCAGTCGTAGAGAAATTATTGTTGAAATTGAAGTCCAATTTCTTATAGATCTCTTACTGAGCATCATTGGAAATAATTTAGTGAATTTGAACCAGGTCAAGTACTCTACCACTATTCATAACAACATCAGATAAAGAAGCCATATTAAAACCACTGATGGAATTCTAAATATCTTCCTTGACTATAGATATGACCAGAGAACTATCCAAATAAGATGTAGTGGTTTGACCAGAGGAAGGAGAAGCTTTGACAGCTATGGTTAGGGACGTGAGCTGTTTCATGACCGTTTGAAGGCATCCAGGGTATTCATCTGTAAGTTTATTCAGGTTCCCTACAAGCTCTCTCATGCGGTGAAACATTTGTGTGTGCCTTTCTCCAATATTTTCATCAAATGATAAGAGATATGGATGTATCTAGGACACAATATCTCTATAAATGTTGGAAATAGTAGTTTCAAGAGAAGCAACAACAGGTACATTCATTGATCTGGAATGTAGTTATTTTTAGAGGATTTCAACCACACCTTTCAGGATTACAACTCCATTACTAAGAAACTTGTTTTCAACCCTTACTTCTTGAATTTCTTGGATCATATTGAGTTGAATGTGCAGAATAATGTTTTCAAAAAGTAGTGAGACATCATCCTAACTCATTATGGTCACAAGACGAGGTTGAGATGACATAATTTTCATAACTACAGTTAATATAGAAAATCCAAGAACATTCATATCATCCTTGCCGATAGAATATTGCTGATCAGGTAAAGGTGCCGGAGCAGGAAGTGTTACATTGGCAGGTTTAGGGTCTGGTTAAAGTTCAGGTTCAGTTTCAGGGTCAGTTTCAGGTTGAGGTTCAGGGTGTGTGACTGACTTCAAATAAAATAGAGAAGAAAGATCAATCCTAATTTCAGTCACCTGTTGATATTCACTTACATCATAGAAGATAGGTAATTTATACTAAGTATACATAGGAAAAGACTCAGATGGTTGAGATGCATCAACAGACTAAGCTTCACCAGTTTCAACTTCAATAATTTCAATATTTTGAGGTTCCTCCCCCTCAAAATTTTCTAATTTTCCCAGACCATGAGGCTCAGGTACTTGGACTAGATCTACAGGCTCAGTTCTAATTTTCTCATCCATTTCTTTTCTAGCCAATTGAAAGGATATTTCCATCCTCTCATCAGTAGTGGGTATTATTTTAGGAGAATATTGTTCCTATGGATAGTTTCCCAAATTAGCATCTTGGATAGTAGGAAGTTCTCCTTCTTCATCCACTTCCATGTCTTGCTACTGACGTTCTGGGATAGTTATGTCTCTTGTATCCCCATGTTGGGTTTCTAGATCAGCAACATTGCTAGGGGCAGGGGGTTCTTTTCCAGGAACAACAGGAGGAAACACAGTCCTTTATTTTTCAACATCAGCTTCTTCTCAATGTGGTACGTCAGCCTCTTCTCTATGAGGTACTTCATCTACCTCTTCCTCTTCATCTTCATATTCCTAATATTCAAAAACTTCATCTGGTTCAAAACTAGGATCAGTAATATCTGTTGCCCTTGTTGGATAATCAACATGATTTACCTTCACATAAATATTTTCATTATTTTAAACCCATTCCTTCTACTAGGGGTTCCAATTGATCCTCATCCTCTGGATTGTAGGTTTAGATAATAAAAACTCAAAATCCATAAGAACATCTTCATTTTGTCCAACTACTCCTTTGGAAACAAGCATAGTTGAGATCATCCTAGAATAAAACAAAGAGGTGGATTTGGATGTGACCTTACTCAATTGACACATATGGTGAATGATATACTTGAACAAATTTATCTTATGTCCATTCTTCATCAGATGAATCATAAAAATATCTTGATACTTCAATACAACAATGTCACCTTCCTCGAGTTAATCATATTCTGAACAAACTTAAACAATAGCCTTGTCTACGCATCCAGTTCAGTAGTTATGGCCCTTCTCTTGGTGCCATTTCCATTTAAGGTTTCTAGATAACATTCCAGGTCAAATATATTGGTTTTAGGAGGGGGATCTCTTTGATAATAATCAAAAATTCCTTCGTGAGGTATCCTATTTCATGCAACCCATAACCATGACGAGAAAGAGCATTTTTGTCGATTGAACCAACTTGTCACAACATAGCTTTCACGAGCATCGAATGAAAGTTGTAAAAACTGATAGAACTGAGATACCAACCTCAGGTAAATTGGTCTATCCTTATTAAAGAACCATTCGAGCCGGCCTTGTTCCCATAAAACATTAAAAACCAATGATTTTATATACAACATCCACTCAGGGAAATTTTATTTTTCAAGAATTAAGTGTAGTTTACAAGGCTTGGATTCAGGGGTCCTTTGGTTGCAAGATTCAGTGATATTTTCTTCTTCTTCGAGATACGCTTTTCCGGAGTTAATAAAGATGGACACTTAATCCTTGGAATCCACTAATGGTTTGGGCAAGGGAGTAGGAGAGATGTGATTTTAGATTGAGTGGGTTCAGAAAGAGTGAATGGGAGAGTGTTATGGTGATGAATCGAGTGAAACAATTGTGTTTTATCAATTCGGAATGTCAAACATCACCAAAATAAATATGAGGTAAATTAAAAAGAGTGGAAAAATAAATATTAACGTTATACGTGTTAAAAGAAAAGCATATATAAGGTTTACGGTGAGACCATGAATATTAATTACTGTGCGATGGTGAATGGTTGTCACAGTGAGCAAGTCAGTAGTTGTCATGGTGAGATAGTGAATAAATTGTTCAGTCATTTTGAGATAGTGAATAAGCTGTTCAATCCTGGTGAAACAGTAAGTGTCAGACCATGACCACTAAGTGCTAACTGTGAGACTGTAAACATGAGATTGTAATCGAGAAACCATGAATATGAAACAGTAAAGTAAAATATAGAAAAATAATAAATAGTAAGGCCAATAACATATATATTTGTGATTGATCATTCCAAGATAATGTATGATGTAATATAGTCTCTTAGAATTTAATGGTTTAGTGAATATATCATCATGTCGATATTCAGTACCATTGAATTCCAAAGTGATATCACCTTTTTGATAATGATCCCTCAAAAAGAGATGTCTTACATCAATATGTTTTGCCCTAGAACGTGAAACATGATTTTTTGAAATGTTAATATCACTTGTGTTGTCACAATTTATTGGTACATGTCTGAGTTGATATCCATAGTCTAGTAATGTGTGTTTCATCCACAAAATTTGTGCACAACAACTTCTAGCAGCTATGTATTCAGCTTCTGCAGTAGATAATGCAACAGAATTTTGTTTCATACTACAACATGATACCAGTGACTTGCCTAAAAGGTGACATGTTCCAGTGGTGCTCTTTCTATATAACATGCAGCCAGCAAAGTCAGCATCAGAATAACTAACTATTTTAAATGATTGTCCTTTTGGATAAAACAGTCCTAGATTGGGTGTATGCATGAGGTATTTGAAAATTCTCTTTACATTTTTTAAATGTGATTCTTTTGGGTTTTCTTGAAAGCCAGCACACATACACACACTAAAAATAATATCAGGATGGCTAGAAGATAAGTAGAGTGGATATCCAATCATTCCTCTATAATTGGTTTGATCAACATATTTTCCATCTTCCTCAGGATCCAACTTATAGGTGGTACTCATGGGAGTGTCACTACTTTTAATGCTATCCAATATGAAACGTTTTTAATAGATCTCTAGTATATTTAATTTGAGTTAAAAATCCCATCATTATTTTGAAATATTTTAAATGCAAGAAATGATTTTATCTAACCCATTAAACACATTTCAAATTCGTTTTACATCATTTTATAAAAATCAATACATAATGAATATTTTGAAGATCCAATAATAATATCATCTAAATAAATTTGAACAACTATATCATCATTAGAAATCCATTTTATAAAGAAGGTAGGATTAGCTATTCCTTCTGTAAAACCCTTAAAAATAAGAAAAGTACATAATCTTCTATACCATGCTCTACAAGTTTTCATTAAACCATATAATGCTTTTGATAGTTTGAAGATATGATTTTGGAAATGAGGGTTTGTAAATACAAGAGGTTATTTAAAAAAAACTTCATCATATGAATACCCTTTTATTAATGAACCCTTAACATCCATTTGATATAGTTTGAAATTAAGATGTGAAGCATAAGCAAGTAGAATTCTAAAAGCTTCTAATCTAGAAACAGGAGAAAAAGTCTCCTCATAGTCAATTCCTTCTTCTTGACAATAGCCTTGTGAAACTAATGTAGCCTTTTTTATAACTATATTTCCTGCTTCTTCTACCTTATTTCAAAACACCCATTTATTGTCTATGGTGAAAGTGTCATTAGGTCATTCCACTAATTCCCATACTTTGTTTCTTTCAAATTGATTATTTTATTCTTGCATAGCAGGTACCCAAAAATTTTCATTGAATGTATCATAAATGTTTTTTTTCATGAAGTGACAAAAAGGGTTGATATTCAACCTGATCTCTAAGAGAATCTCTGGTCTTTGTCCCTTTGTCAAGATTACCAACAACAACTTCTAAAGGATGATTCGATAGGATACCAGTTGATCTAGTAAAGGTAGGACTAGAAATTTCAGGTTCATCTCTAGGTTCGGGTTCATTAGGAGCAGATTCGGAAAAATTTCTAGAACTGTTTGTCTTTACAAAAGGTTCATTTATTTTATCATTATGGTTCAGAATAGACAAATCTTCTTCATGATTTTCAAGAGATGATGTTGGTTCATGTGGATCAGTTTCATCAAAATTTGATGTGAACAGATTCTTCCACACACTTGGTTCTCTTATGAAACACTCTATATGCTTTGCTAGTTATAGAATATCCTAAAAATATTCCTTCATCACATTTAGAGGCAAAATTGACATGATTATCCTTAGTATTATGGATAAAGACTTTGAAACCAAATACTCTAAAGTAACTAACCTTAGTTTTTCTATTTTTACACATCTTATAAGGGGTCATATTCAGAACAAGTATAATCAAGACTCTATTTATGATATAACAAGATTTATTCACAGCTTCATCCCAAATTTAAATAGGCAGGTTATACTGATTAAGCATTGTTCATGCAATTTCATGAAGGGTTCTATTTCTTCTTTCTACTACACCATTCTGTTGAGGAGTTCTAGGGGAAGAAAATTTGTGACTATAGCCATTTTGTGATAAATAATAGACAAAGTCATGATTTTCAGACCCGCGGCCATGATCAATTCTCAGGGACATAATCTTAATTCCACTAATGTTCTCTACATACATGGAGTATTTAATAAAGTAATAACAAGCTTCAGTTTTATGAGCTAAGAAATATACCCAAGTATATCTAGAAATGTCATCTACTAAGACATAGTCATAGTGCTTCCTATTTAAATTAGAAACTCTAGAAGGTCAAAACAAGTCCATGTGAACCAACTCGAGAGGTTGAGAAGTTGAAACTTCTTTCATTCATTTAAAAAAACTTTGTGTCGCTTTCCCTTTTGACAGGGATTACAAACAATTTCATTTGGAAACTCATGTTTGGGTAGGTCTCTAAATATGTTTTTATTTGTAATTTTTCTATATGAATTTATATTGCATTGTCCTAACCTTTTGTACCAATGCCAATAATATTTATTAAAAGTGTTTAAACAAGTAATATTTTTCATAGCTAACGAATTTAAATCAACTACATAAAAATTTTCATTTCTCAATGAAGAAAATACTAAAAACTTTTTTGAATTAAAAATATTACTAGAATCATTTTCAAACTTAACATTAAATCCATCATCACATAACTGAGAAATACATAACAAGTTTTATTTCAATCCATCAACAAATAAAACATTATAAATTAAAACAGAGTTAGTGATGCCAATTTTTCCTAGGCTAATGATCTTTCCTTTAGAATTATCACCAAAGATGACATAGCCTCCATCAACCTTTATTTATCTTTCAAAGCATGTGTAATCTACAGACATGTGCCTTGAACATCCACTATCCAAGTACAATTTTTTTGTACCGTAACTCTTTATGCATGTCTCCTACAAAACAGGTTTAGATAGAAAATGATTTTGGTACCCAGATTTTCATGGGTCCAGACAGGTTAGAAAGTAAAGCTTTAGGTACCCAAATTTGTCTTATGGGTCTCATATAATTTAAAAAATCAATTTATTTTGAAATATAAACATTGTTTGATCTAAAAAAATATGAATAACTAGTAGAGGCATATGAATTTCGAGAACTAGAACTAGTATAATTTTGTTCAGATTTAGGAATAAATCTAATTTTGGTAAACTGTCTCTTTCCAGGTTGGTTTCCAAACCCGTAGTATACTTTTGTTCCACTTGTTTACCTAGAATTTGAGTTAGAGTGTTCTTTCCATTTGTGATCTTTCCTAAGTCCTTTCTCAGTTTCTCATTAGACATTTTCAATTTAGTATTTTTTTTAACATTTGAGAATTCTTTTCCTTTTCAATCTCAAGGGAAGATTTACCAGTTCTACATAAAGCATGTTGTTTCTTTAAGGATTTTTACATGTCATTATGTTCATTAAGGGTCTCTTCTAGCATATTACAATATTTAAATAATTCTTCATGATACATGATTTCTGATAAATAATCAGAATCATAATTTACTCCAGAATAGTATGAATTTAAAGTAGGAGTGTCCAGTGTTACCTCAGATGTGATTGTCAAAAAACACATGTTAGATTTATTAGAATATTCATCTTTAGCAGAATCAAAATCAGTTGAAGTGTCTTCTGAAGCACTCCATGATTCGGTCATTGCATTTTTATACTTTCTTTACTTATAGTCATGTTTCGTCTTGAACTTCAATTTTGGACAGTCAGCATTAATGCGACCTTTTCTCTTGCATTCATAACAGATAACTTCATCACTCTTATCATCATTCTTCCAATCCTTTTCCCAATGACCTTTTCTGTCATATTTATCTTTATAGTGTGATTTTCTGATTAATTTATTATTCCTATAGAATTTCATAAAATTTTTGGCTATTTGAGCCATCTCAACATCACCATCAAAATCTAAACATTCACTTGTTGAAATTTCAGTAGGTATGAGAATTTTCTCCTTGTCCTTGATCTTTGAGGTAGTAGAATTAAATTCCACTGGCTTCTTTTTAGATTCACCATATTCTTCCTTATTCACCATGAGTTCTTCTTCATACATCATAAGCATACAGATTATCTCTTTGATAGGCAGAGCACTAATGTCACATGACTCACTTATTGAAAAATATTTGCCTCTCCATTATTCTGCCAGACATCTCAATATTCTCATAATTTTTTCTTTTGATGGAACAACCTTTCTAAGGGATATCATAGTGTTGAAAGTGTCATTGAACCTCAGAAACATGTCAGAGCTAGGTTCATCAGGGTTCATTTTAAAATTATCATATTTAATAGTATAAGTTTTCCATCACAATTCTTTAACATTGGGGTTTTCCTTCATGTGAAACACCCAAAGTATCCCATATTTAATAAGTAGTTTTGCAAGTTGATATTATATTAAACTTTTCATCTCCTAATGCTCAATACATGGATTTAATATATTTACAATTATTATTGTAAGCTATCTTAGTAGGTTCATCCCAAGTTGTTCTTTCAGTTGATAGTATCTTATATTGAGTCTCTATAGTAGTCCAGATGTCAAATCTCATACTCTCTAAGTGAATTTTAATCTTAAGTTTCCACTGGGAATAGTGATTACCATTAATGAAAGGTGTAATGTTGGTAGAAGCACCTTCTAGTATATTATACATAGTTAGATTTTAGCACATACATTTAAAGAGATAAAATTTCGAACATACAGAAATTTAATATCATTAAGATAAAACTAAAATCACAGTTCAAAAAAAGAATGGCTTGAAATCCTTTAATAAAAACAAACCTCCCTTCAATACCAAATGTTGGTTATAGTGGATACTATAGAGTGGGGGAATTGAGTTCCAATTGAAATTTCTGTTAAAAATATTTCAATTGAAATCCCCAATTTATAAAACATGTAAAACTATAGTGAATTTATAAAACTGTAAAAGTTGAATTAGGTTCTCAAAGATTGACTAGGTCTCAGTTAATTTAATAAGAAGATTAAATTATCTTTTTAAACTAATCTACTGATTTACAATAGTTACAAACACTTGCTAGATTAACTATCAATGTAACTTTAAAATATATTTGTATATAAAAGAAATTAGCAGCGAAATATAAAATATACAGTATACTTTTAACTTAATCTATGAATGAACAACAGATATAACCAAGAGGTTCAGTCTCAAGCTGAGACTTAATCCTCTAAAATTTATACATAAATATTATCCACACCCTGGATCAGGGTAAACAACAGTACATAGACTGTCCCGGTACTAATACCTCTACAACAATTATTCATGGGAAAATAATGTAATGACCAAGCCACACAGGGACCACTTCCACAGTTGTCGTGGTTAAAAACGGGTAAAGAGTTCGTTGTGAGGATTTTGAAATCCTCCAGTTCATCACAGGAGTAAGTGTGTGTAAACTGAGAACACGATAATCAAAATGTAAAATAATGAAACACAAAAGAGATTAAACTGATAGAGATGAGTTTAAATGATCCCATTGTAATGAGTGAGGCTCTAGACTCCATTGGATAGAGACAGATGAAACAGTAAGTCCTTCTCTATTTTTTGGGTGAAAAACAGAGTGTTGTGGTTCATCTTATTATTCTTCACGATTCAAGATGTTCTTAACTTCGTGTTTTTTTAGAAGTGTTGAATTTCATGAATGGGACACAACTTTTCTTGAAGATCATGCAATGTCTTCTTCGTAATAATGCTCATGCTTTCTTTTCTGTTGAGTACTGTGCACTCGCGTGTATTGTCTGTATTTGCGCGTGTATTGTCTGTATTTTCATGCATCGTCTTTTTCATGGGAACAAATCTCTTTATCATTGAATTCATGAGGTTGATCTGATAGGTTCCATATATTTTGTGCCTCATAACTCGTACTATGTCAAAAAATTAACATTAATTATGTCCATGAATTATAGTTTTCAAATATGACCATTAAAAAGTTAAATAGTAAAATGACAAAAGTGTTTAAGAAACATTGTCACAGTAGTTATAAAAGCGGTGTCTCCTTCACAGTATCTTCTTCATGGTGTCTCGCACATGGTGTCTCCTTCACGGTGTCTCAATTACGGTTTCTAGATTAGGGTTACTAGCAACTGGTGCCTTGTGCATAGTTTATGGATTCACGGTGCCTCGATAACTGTGTCTTGCTAACTGTGTTTGGAAGAATGTCTGGTCTGTTATTAATGTCATGCTTCACGGTGTTAGGCTTACTGTGTCATAGGGTCTGGTGGTCATAGTGTCTCATTTGTCATGGTGTCTGAGACCTAGGCTTCATGGTGTCTGCTTCAGTGTTTCTATCATACAGCATCACGGTGTCTTGTACATAGACAAACAACTATATTTAGACTTAAAGAGTAAAATTAATAGAATAAATTTAGCTTAACCATTATAAAGTATAAGATAACTTTAAACATAAATGAAGATAATTGATAATATTTTTGATATTTGTAATCATTAATAAGATTTGTAATTATTAGTGATATTTGTAATGAGTAATGAGATTTCTGATAATTAAAACATGATTAATACATGAGGATTCCAACAGGTTCCAAGGGGATGGAACCATTATGATTGTGTTGAATGTGAAAGATTTCCACTTGGTTTTAGGTTTTTGTTGTCATTGGGAGGCCAGGAACAAAGTGTATATGGAGGGCCACACATACTTAATTTTGGATATAACATCCAGGATATGGTGGTTGGTGTTCGAAATGGGAGTTAACATAAAGAATTAGCATGAGTCCCAATCCATGGGACACTTTCTGAAATCCAATAATAGAATTGCTAGTGTCTAAAGGACACATTATCAAGGTCAATGGATTTACTAGATTACTACAAAAAGGGGTTGAATCCAAATATTGATGTGTCCTATATCATGATTGAAATGATTGGCGATGTAGTTTTGGGACTCTAGATGTTTCAAAATAACATATTTCTCGTCATATTATGGTTTAGGTGTTTATATTTTGACAGAGGCATGTGATTTTCTCATAGGTATTTTATTATTGTTTCCTAAAAAAATATATTCTGATAGAGTCATAAACTAATTATTTTATTGTTTTTAGTTCGTGAAAAAAATAACACCATTCAATGATTTATAAAATGTTAGATGAAAAATCAATGACTCACATCCAATATCAATTTAGCATACACCACTAATTGTTAGTGGAAAATGAGGTTGCAAATTTCATGTAAAGAGGACCTTTATTGATATAAAGATTATACCCTGTATTATATTGGGATCTAATCCTTAAGAATTTTTGATTATAATTATAAGTGATTCATTTGATCTTTATTGGTTTATAACCGTTGATTCTCTCCTTTCTAGTCAGAGGTCCTATGAGATTTCCTTACACAATGGAATTCATCATTCCATTTTATATTAAATATTAATGTTTCTGATGTTGCTAAAATATTGTTTTATCCCATTTCATTTTATTTAATGGGATTCTTATTTTATATATAATGATTTTATAACAAAAAAAACTTTTTAAATCTATAAATATTCAAAAGATAGATAATCCTATTTATTTCAGCCATTCTAGCTACTCAGTGATAACTACAATATTAAATTTTAAAATAAATATTATATTTTTGTTAGGTAAAACTGATACGTGCATGTAACAGAATATATTAGGGAAGAATGATGACTTATGTATCATATTATATTTATGAGAAAATATATAATCTATATGATATAAATTTTAATATCGAGATGTATTTAATTCCATTATACACATCTTGTAGCGTGTCACAAATAATATTGAATAAAATTTTATTCTTTTAGAATCCTCAAGGTGTTATAGGGAGGCCATGGTAGGATAGAATGAGTCTTATAAATCATATGAGATGGATTACTATATCAATGTGGATTTCTAGTTAATTTTTGAAATGTGGTACATATTTTATATTTTTTATTAGTTTACTAGACTTAATTTTTTCTAGAATGTCTTAAATAGTTATTTCTAAACATTTATATCTCAACAAATTGATTATTCAATGATTATAACTTTACATAGGATATTATAATATAAATAAATAATAGGGTTTCACCCCTCTATTGTTATTTTTTGTTTTATAAGTTAGTATGTGTAACACCCCAAGATACCATGATATGATTTTCTTTTAATAATGAAATAGCTTGCGTTGTACGCAACTTCGAGTTTTAGCACACCACAACAAATCAAACTATCTGTTATAATTTTTAATAACCACTTTTGGATATTTTGTAAATTCTAATTTTCAAAATAGAAATAAATTTAGAATTTAGAATATAAAAATTAGCTTTGGGTGATGTTTTAATAATTTTTGGAAAACATTTAATTTATTGATGAATAGTGAAAACACTTTGTTATTATTTAAAACCTATTTTTAATTTAAATGATTATTTATTTTAAATAAATTATATTTAGTAATAATAGATACATAATACCTATGTGCGTTCAATGTAATTTATATGAGTAATTTTATAATAAAATTACATTTTTAAATTTTTATTGAAATTTTTTTCATATTTTACTAACATCCTAGGAACATTTTTATATTTTCATTAAACAAAATTGTACTGCTATAGTGAACTATATTTTAAAAATATAAGAGACAAGGTTGACACCAGTAAGTAACATGTTGTTCAATAGGATGAAAATATATTTTTTTATAGTTACTTTTTATTTTTTTTCCTTGTTTAAAAATAAATTGGGTAATTAATGTTGAAATGGTTTAAAAATTACCCTCACACATGTACTAATTTGATTTGATATTTATATTTAGACAAAATTTATCCTTATTAATGAAATATCATATTTTTTTATTTATATGGATTAGATTAATACATTAATTATTATTTTATTTAAAGAAGTTTGGAAAGAGTTAAATTCAAATATTCATGAATAATCATTTTTAATATAAGATTATACATAAGATAAATTCAAATATAAATATTATTTATGTATTTAAAAATATATCCTATCTAATTTTAATTTATTGATTATTTTTAGACATTAAATACGTATTTTTATTTATGACACAATGATGATGTAGTAATTACCTTATTAATGAATGATTAAAATAATTAATATTATAAATGTCCAAATAATTGTAAATTGAGACATTTTATGAATTAGACTAATATTATATATAAATATGACATGTTTGGGTTTATTAAAAAAATTCTTTGTGATGAAATTGTTATGAATTTCACAAAAAATATACCGAATAGTGTCAAAATTTTCATAAATGAGTTTTAAAAAAATAAAATATTACTAAATGATATAACATTTATGAAAATATAAATCTCACAAAAAGGACTTAGATAAGGTTAGATATTCCAAAAATTAACCACATGGGGTTATCTTGCATTTTTATTTTCAATGTATTAACCATTTAATATAATAATCCAAGAAGACAATGTAAAAGTTAAACTATTTCAGTAAGTGTTAAATCTAAATGATAAGGTTAATATGATAACCTAAACCTATATAAAATGTATTTAATGAATTTTTTCCCTACCATACTCCTTATATAGTAGAAATAAACATTTTTGGATACATTATAAATCAAATATGATTGTATAATAAATATTTATTTATATCTATTAGTAAAGTGACCTTCACCTCTCTTATAAAATGGTACTTCCCCTTCTCTCAAAATCACATCTCAAAATCCATTTGGATAGGTCAAACCCTTTTCAAATATCTTCCCAACTAACCTCAATCGAAACTATATGACTTACATTGATCATAATTCCATCTTAAGGATCTATTTTGATCATATGAGAAGGAAGAAAATTTAGAAGTGGTAATAATTTCATCACCACATTCAATATTCTTTTCTTCTTCTGCCTCCTCATTATTTGTTGTTTCCATACCAAAATAATAACATCAGTACATTCTACATACTTCTATGATATTATGTATATGGTAAAACCATATTCGTTTTTCTATCCTTCCTATGAATGACAAAGTCACCATACATGTGTATATATGTCTTACCATCTCCATGTCGTGCTATAGTTTTCTATTCGAAAATTCATTTATTGGATTTGTATAATAATGAAAATAATTTATTTTCATAATAAATATAACATTTTAATGATTAATTATATAGTATATACCATCTAATTACATACTATTTCACCTTTAATAGAATGGTATTGTCTGTCGTGCATAAGTAAGATTACTGTCTCCATGACATCGATGAGATTCATTCCCCATCATAAACATTCAAAAATAATTTTAATTTTATGAATAAAAATAATTTTTAATAACATAATATAATTATGTATTTGAATAAAATACATACTATCTATAAAAAATATGACATAAGTAACAAAATATATAATTGAAAACAAATCAGTTAACACCTGAAACAATGATACTACTAAAATATTATCAAGAAAACAAGGTTAGATGATCGTATATATAAAAACATATTTATGTATATGGTTCATGAATAATTTAGTTAAAATTATTTTACTATTATAAAAAAGGTTAATTTACCCTCGATCATGTAATTGTAAAAGTTAAAGGTTAATTTGACAATCACATAATTATCTGTGGTTGTTTATATGTGATTATCTACTAGAACCACATTATAACCCATATCTTTGTTTCATAACTATATACTTAAAAACAACTATCAATTTAATATACTATGGGTTATATTTATTTATACCCATATTTGACTTTTTTAAAAAAGTTCTTAAAGGAATCATTATGTCGCTTTCCAAACAAGGTACTTTATGTCCTTTTTGAAAAATTAAGGAAAGAATTTTTTTTAACTTATATGGATGGTGCATCCATTTTTAACCTTTATAACACCTTTAAGGATTCCCTTACATGATTATAATAATATTTTCAAAATAAATTTATTTTTTTATAATTATTTGATTTTTAAATTATTTCAAAATAGAATGATATATTTCTCTCAGATAGTTTTTTTTCATTTATGTCAATAACCATGGATGGATGTTACACTTGTTTTAAGAATGATTTATTATGATATAATCTTCCAAATTGTATTGAAGGATTTGTGATATTTATTATTATGGATGTGTTATTTTTATACCATTCATGGGTTATGGTTAAGTTATTATCATTTCATATGGTATTTGTAATACGAAATATTACTTTATGTTTCAACATTTTTATAGGAGAAATGTATTGGAATTAGTAAGTGAAGTGTGGAGCCCTCTATAGTTCCTTGACGCATCAACATGCCTCATGAGAAAAACTAGTATCTTGGTTCACGACCGTGACAAATTATTATTTTTAATCATGTGGCGTGACGTTGACTATGTGGTTATGATGTACCATATTGTGCATTCATACATTATGAAATTGGGAATTGATATTAAATGATATTATTTGACCAGTAGAATATACATTTAAATAAATAAATGGAATTATATGATTTATTTTTTTTCATATTTTTCTAATTTTTTTATTTAAAAGGCATGTTTTTTGTCTTATATTTTTCTTACAGATTTATTCTTATTTATGAATGTTTCTTCTATATTTTTATCCTTACGGAGCCCCTGAGCTCACTCATTTCTATGTATTATTTTTCCTAGGATGTGAAGAAGTATAATATGACAGACCGAGAAAGATAGTATAAGGTAGATGAATGTGTTGATAGGAGACACAATTTTCTTCATTTTATTATATAATGTAATGTAAAACATATATACATATCAATTAGATCAATTTCTACTAAAATAATTGTCTTTTGAGACATGATCTCTTCTCATCATGCCAATGTTATGTAATAATGTACCAAATCTGGGTAACTAGGGTTGGGGTGTAACATTTTGAGTCCAAGGATGTTTAATATGATCCTTGGAATATTGATATAGAAAATCACTTATTATAGAACAATACCCTATGAAATAAATTGAGGATTATTACAGAGGAATGTAATAGATATTTGGTAATGTAGATATTTTGTGTGTCTTCCAAGCAATACATCCATGTCTAGATATGGGAAGGTAGAGGTGGCTCTAGCACAGATGTAAATAAGTGTGAAAACTATGAAAATGAGTTTCTAGGATGACCCATGGATTCCTGGTACACAACAATGGGCCTTGTTTCAATCTTGATTACGACACTCCCGAGGGATATTCTAAGGATAATAATCAGTTTCATTAAAAACCATTATCATTAATTTATGAGTTAATACTACCTCAAATAAAACATTTTATTATTATTATGGATTATATGCATAAACTATTCAATTTTTTATATGTTTTATATTTGTTTGGAATTATATATTGCAATTTATAAACTAATACAATGCATTCCAATGTTTAGAAATGGAACCTAGTGGAAGGAATGGAAAATGTATTAACACACGTAATACACATAGGGATTCCCATATTAGACTGTATAATTATAGTGGAGCTGTTGATTAAACTGGTGTGGAGAAACATATAACCATTACATGAAAACTAACTCAAGTTAGGAATAGTATCCTTTCCTGTATAGAGCTCCTGATCCACTACATAGAGTGTAAGAACCCGAATCATTTATTCAGGTATGTTTTACCATTTTTAGGTGTTTTTGTGGTAAATAGTTGTTTCTGGAAATTTTTGATGTACACGTTGTGTACATATATGTAAATATTGTGTACTCATTCTCCACATGTAGTCGTGTGTTGGCCGTGTTGCGGCCGAGCACACAGCCGTGTGTGGTGATATGGAGACTGCCTTATGTTGTGTCCAAAAAAAGCAGGTACACATCGTGTACTTCAAATGTACTGTACATGTAATTTTTTTCATTAAACGTACTGAGGTCACGTATAATGGAACGAATGCATATCTTCATGACTGTGTTCATACAAGAATGTCCATATGTTGCAGATCATTGCTGAGCCCCCAATCGATCATTTGTTATCTGAATCAAACTCCATCAGTTGCATTGGAGTCACATTAGTGAGTTATCTCTTCATCCCGAACACCTTCTTATGAATCATTCACTCTCGTGAGATATCCTTGGTTGAATGTTTTATAAACTTTTATGTATCTTCTGTGTTATATGGAGATTCAAGTCCTGAGGATCAAATATAACTATCCTGGAACATTGAGGAAGGTGGTTTGTGCCTTTTTGTAGACAGTCATTGAGTTATTTGTGAAAAAGTGCACAATAACCTTCAACAAGTTATTGCATGTTTATGGATATAGACCTATTGGTCTTCCTATTATGCCTTGGTTGACTGGAGAGAGGTTATTTTCTATGAATAGGATTTACTTTTCCATGCTATGGAGGTGTTTCTCATGATTTCTTGTTTTGAATGTTTGGTCTATCTATTCATGTAAGGATAATATTTAAATTACATGCCTATTATTGATAGGATTGTGTTATTATTATCTATCATGATGTTATGCTGTAGACTGGTTAGCCAAGTATTTCATGAGGTTTACCTTGGACGCATTGCATTGATTTTCTCCTTGGACATACACAAGGCCTTGAGAACCTAGTGTAGTCGACCGTAGGGAGAATAGACGTAAGGGCTTCTATAGAGTGTCTTTTTATTATTATGATGCAAGAACATGATGGGGAGATGATGTAACTTTTTTTGGAGAGATTATACAGTCCTCAACGTTTTCCACTTGTGTAAAGAGATGTATGTGCTTCCCTAGAGTACCTTTTAGATACCAATATGAGACTATAAGGGGAAATGATGGTGAGTTTTCTCTTAGAGTGTATACTAAATCTGATCTAGAAGGGATAGACTATGAGTAATTCTAAGAGGGTTTCATGTGTTGTCTTTCTAAAATTAGATGGTTTATGATGTGTGCACATCTCATATGGTTGCTTGTGTAGTTTTTCTAGGTATGACCAGAGGGGATAGGTTATGAGTAATTCTCAAAGGGTTACCTATTTTTGATTATCTTCTTATATGATATGTGGTGTTTAAATGCTTTAAAAATATAGGAATGAATACTGTTGAGTACTTCCTTGTTTACTGCTTCTTTTTATTATTACCAACCATATATAGTCACTGAATGTTATGCACAGGTCTCTTGGTGGTTGTCTAGTGGGATTTAGTCTCACACTCTGTTTGGGTCTTGCTTTTGGGCCCAAATAGATTATATTGTTGTAGGTATATATAAGGTAAATCACCCTTCTACTTCAAGAACTTGACTACGTTGGGAGATAGAGAGCATGATACCAAGATGATGCTTGTGATGCTAATTTTTTTTTTCTATTTTCATTTGTACATTGGTTTAGTACTGTATTTCAGAATTGTGACATGTTTGGATACTTTCATAGACATATGTATCATGTATCATTATGTGTGAGCTCCAGCAGATTATTATTTCTAGTCTTCCGCCATTTAATATTTTATGCCATTATTATTTATTTCACAATTGTTATCAGTTTCTGTTACATTGTGTTACTCTGCCAATGTTGCATAGTTTTCCCTCTATCACACCCAAGTCCCTCGCAGCTTATTTGCAGCCTTTGGCGTCAGTGGAAATGCACTTGAGGCCTTGTGACCACCGGGTATGGGGTACCTTTGGGTGGCTTCCAGAACAAGGATGTTAAAAAGTGGTATCATAGGATTCATTTATTCGTGAAATATTATTTGTAACTTATAGTTAGGGATGGTATGGAATATTTACTTGGTAATAAGCTGTTCTCATGAGTATCTAACCGGTGTATAGGGAAAATCTAATTTACCTCCTTTATTTCAATGTCTTTTCTAGTTTTTCAATTTAACAGTTTATTTGATTTCAATACTGGGTGATTAACATGTTTTGTGCAATTATAGTTGATTTTATTGAGGTACTATTTCTATTTAAACCCGATGAGATGAGGGTATTCCATATCATGAATCATATAGAAACATGTTTGATATCACATTTCATTATTATTTTCATTCCATTTAGTGTGCATTTCGGATTGCATGTTGTTGTGATAGGTGTTGTGGTAGATATGAATGTTGTTGTGATAGATTCTTTGATAAGAATACATGTTGTTTGATAGGGTATTAATTTTTGAATGGACATTTTTGAATGAACGTCCAACTTGAACATTAGCCTCATCCCGGTTAGTGAAGACTCATAAGTGCCTCCCGGTGACCCAGGGTCAAATCCAGGTGGAGGCAAAATTTCCAGGGGTACTGTAGTAGTACTATAGAGGGATTGTCCAGTACTATAGTAGGAACTATAGTGGGAACTATAGAAATCATTGTTTGGCACTATAGTAGCTAGGAATATCCTCCTGTTTTGGTCTTCGATCCACCGATATAATCCCAGAACCCTTTATGACATTCAGGCCACCCAATCCAATAGTCCAGTATGGCCTTTGGGACACTTATATGCCTTCGGGCCACCATAAGTGTAGATACAAATCGAAAACCACAATGGAACAAGCTCTTTAATGAGGATAAGCAAGGAGATATCACCACAACAGAAGCTACATGGATTGCAAGAATTAATGTTTATGGCACCAGCCATTGGGAAAAGCCTATTCATTCATGGGATAGACTAGTTGAACGAACATTCATAGGTGGAGATCTGATTTCATGATAAAGATGTTGGGGAGGAGCAGTTCAAAGTTGTTAGTCAGGGTTATATGTAATGTTTGTTTCCTAGAGGAATTGAATTCCACTAAGGCCCATATTACTTGTAATACATTTTCCTATAGGCCTTGTAAGGGTTCCACCTATCACATTAAAATGTGTATTATCAAAAATAATTAAAAAATGAAGGCCTTCAGCCTATTGAATAAATGATAATACAACTTAGGTTCTTGGGGTCTTATGGGACTTCATATAATGGAATTTGGAGGATCATCGACTTTTTTACATTGCATATGACATGTATAAGATTACATGATTTGATTCCCTAGGAGTATGGGTGCTCACAGATCAGAATCTGGCACATTAATGTTTGTTTTACTATTTTGGGCCCTTGAAGTAATTTTTGAGGCTTACTATCTGGAAAAACGTGAAATACACAACGTTTAATGATGAATACATGGCATGTGTACTTCGGTTAGAGAAGTAAAAATATTTTCTTGAGTACATGTCATGTACTGTATATACCGTCCGTGAAGTCACTAATAGTGTCACTGTTTGTGTGGGTAGAGACACGGGGTTGAGAAATCAATGTGGGAAAACGTCGTGTACCGGTTTTACATGCTGTTTTGTGTAGGCCTTATGTCCACCGGTGTGACTAATGACACAGGTGGATGAATTCATAAGTTAAACACGCATTTTAATGTTTTAACACACCATGTAGTGTAAACCAGGTATCTGGAAATGCATCAAACAACATGGGTCGGTGAATCCTTTCTAGTACATACCATGTCTGGAAAAAACATGTCGTGTAACTGGTCATGTGACTAACAACATGAGATTGTGAAGTTAATCAAGTTCACTCTGTGTCTAGCAGTAACACACCATTTAGTCTCCATCTAGGAGAATAGTGTGGGTTAAACATATATAGGAACTTGGTCAGGGGAATAGGATTCAAGTACACGCGATGTTTTTGGAAAATACGTCGTGTGTATGGGGTGTTACACAACCTAAGATGCCAAAAGTACATGCCCATGTGAATTCTTAAGAGAACATGTCATGTAGTCATTATACATTCCATGTATACTTGTTTTAGAAAAAATATAATGCATTATTTCTCTTGTTACCTTCACACACTTCTACGTTTCATCCCCTGGTAATCTTAATTTAAGGTGGGATCTTGACTTTGTAGAGTCATGCTACCAACATATCTTCCGTTTGTCCACCAGTTATAGGGAAGTAATCAGACACTAGACATGGCTGATCATGGAATACCCACAAATCATCCAATTGGGCCATACGTGGCACCAACTATCATTCCAGACACAGATGATGATTCATAGTTGTGAGAGGTATTTATAAGGTTTATGAAGAACATCCTTGGAGTACCACATCATGCCCTTTCTATGGAATGGTTGATAGGTATTTTCCCACCCCAACATCCTCCCACCTTTATAGGGGAAGGAGGACCTCAGGATACAAATAAGTGGTTTGAAGACATGCTTTCAATCTTCAAGATTATGGAGACTTCTCCAGAGAGGTGGGTCATGATCACTACATACATGCTTTGGGACACCGCCAGGAGATGGTGGAATGTAATATCATAGATGAGATGCCATCATGTTATGGCCTGGGGTGATTTATAGTGTTCCTTGTACAATTACTTCAATTAGAAAACCTAGAGGGTTGATATATCTCGAGAGTTCATTAGTCTGCAGCAGGTTACATTTTCTGTTATGGAGTATTCCTCTCACTTCTCTGATATTTAGCACATTATGCCAATTCTAGGTGTTTATGAGTTATTCCTTGAAAAGAAGTAAGAAAATGGTATCAGTCACGACAACCTATCATAGGTGAACATTTTCCGGTTTACATTCATCACTTATACAGTATACCAGGAGCTAATAACATAGTCAAATTTGTGGGATTCTGGAGTTACGAGTGTGGCTGGTTTGACATCCTAAGATAGTATCCCTCCTAATAATAGAACGAAGTGCCACATGGGGACTTCAGGTTGTGATCTAAGGTGACGAGATAGTTATTCTGGTAACTAGGTTGTGTGCTACCAGTGCATGATGTGCAGGCATACAAATGACACATTGCCCAAGAGACCTAGTAAAGTGTCGATCTTTTGGAAAGATGGGTCATCATTAGTGTTTTTTTCAAATTTTTTCACCCGCAACTAGTAAAAAGCGTTATTCAATGAATCCTCATACAGGAGTAGCCCTTCCAGTTTCTTATCAGTTTGGGAACTGGAGTTCTTCCAGCCGTTCTGGCCCAGGAGGAGGTCGTGGTCATGGTTTTCAATCACTAGGATTTTAGTGAAAACATGGTGGATCATCTTAGATTGGTCAGGCAGGGCCACATGGCCATGATGTAGGTTTGACATTTGTTGTGTAGTAGACCCAGTAGGACCAGGATCTTGAGACCCTCTAAAGTTCGAGGTATGATCAATTTTTTTTCATATTTAGTTTCATCTCATTTTGATATAGAGGATTCCCATATCATTATATTTTTTGCTATTGTGGAGATCTGTGGGCTCTGTATCTTATATTATACTTATATCTTGACACTAGACAAACCATTGGGTACATGAACAACTATTGTATGGTAGTGCATGGAGTTCCCTCTTGAGGTTGATGGGTGTCACATTTTTTTGGGACCCTTATGTCTTATATAAGACAATCTATGACGTCATTATTAGAATAGTTTGGCTATTTACCTTAATAGATATTATCAAATATTATCATCATAGGCTGAGTTTCACATAACTGGAGGGGGGATCGTTTCTTCTTATGGGCTACTGGGATGTCAAGGCGAGCAGAGCAGGACCTGAGCATCATTGATTGGGAGGAGTTGCAACCCAGTTTGCTAGTCTAAATCTGGATGACTAGGGGACTTCATAGATGGAAATTTCTCCAATACAGGATCATTTTATGGATGTCTTTCAAGAGTATTTTTTTGGTTTCCTCCATAGTAAGATGCACATTTTTTAATTGATCTTGTTCTAAGAGTGGAACGGGTGTCCATGCCTCTTTATAAGATGGATAAAACTGAGTTGCAGGTGCTGAAGAAGAAGATGGAGGAGTAAAAAGCTATGGGGTTCATCTGACATAGTACTCCTCCTTGGGGTTTTTCATGTCCTGTTTGCAAAGAAGTCAGTTGTTACCCTCCAACTTTGAATGGATTATCGGAAGTTGAACCAGTTGAAGGTTAAGAACTGATATCCCTTGCTGGGGATTGATGAACTCATTGTTCAGCATGGAGGATCTCGGGTGTTCTCGAAGATTGACTTGAGATCTGGATATCATCTGTTCATCATTATACTATCTGATATACCTCTTATATCCTTCTGGATCAAGAATGGTCAATAAAAATACATGGTTTTGCGGTTCGGTGTCATTAATGCACCTACAATTTTCTTGGCACTGATGAACCGAGTGCTCCATCCATATATGTTTTCCATCATAGTAGTTTTCATGGATGATATATTGGTGTACAATCACATTCGAAACGTCCATGATACCCATATTGAGATCATTTTGAGTACACTAAGAGAGCACAGGTTATATGTTATGCTCTCAAAATGCAAATTTTGTATGGATTAGATTCATTTTTTGGGTCATGTTATTTAAGAGATAGGAGAATTAGTGGAACCCAAGAAAGTGAGAGTAGTAGTATCTGAGAAGCTGTTGTAGAACGTCTTTGATGTATAAATATTTCTATGGCTGGCAAGCTACTACTGACGTTTCATTTAAGAATATTCACACTTAGCAATGCCACTGACGGGACCGACTAAGAAGGGTGCCATGTTATTGTGGTCATATTCTTGTCAGTCAAACTTTCAATATCTGAAATGTAGGTTGACTTCATCACTGATACATGTATTTCCCGAATCGAGAAAGAGCTATAATTTGTATTCTAATGCATCAGGTATTGGGATAGGAGCTTTTCTTATCCATGGGGGTGGAGTCGTTCTGTATGGTTCTCGGAAGTTGAATTCACATGAGAAGAACAACCCAACACACGATGTCGAGTTGGATGCATTTTTTCATTCCTTACATTGTTGGAGAAATTATTATCTAGGATATTATTTTTTTATTTTCACTGAAAAAATGTCTCCAATGTATCTTAACTCACAGTGATCTGAATTTGAGATAGCAAAGGTGGGTTGAGTACCTTCAGTCCTTTGACCTTGCGCATGCCTCTACACCTGGGAAAGGCATTGTAGTGGATGTTGCGCTAAACAGGAGGACTCAGATATATGCAGTTCATGATTCTAGATATGTGTTGAAACATATGTCTATGTTCTATAAGATGCATTTGGAGGTTAACGATAGACCGAGGTAGATGTTTCTTTCTACAATAGCATTTAACTATACTCTTCTTGACCGAGTGTGAATGCGGAATCTATCAAATTCTATAGGCCTTGTCCTCCGGGAAAGTGTGTTAGGAGAGGACCCTGTACCTAGATGTACCCTATGAATGGATGTGATCCTTCATTTTCATGGGAACTTATTGGTGTCAACAGACATATTCTAGGATATGATGTGGTACAATAACTCCTTAGATTAGACTGTTCTTCCTAGAATCAGTAATATTTCTCATGATCTTTACCATCCGTGTTAGTGGTCAGGTATAAAGATATATGTTGATAGTTTTTTTCATGAGGTGTTCCACCTGCAAGTAGGTGAAGGCAGATCAGTGGTGACTAGTAGATATTTTTCACCAATAAACGATTCCTGAGTGGAAGTTGAATGATGTCATTAGGGTTTGTGTTACCAGTTTACCAAGGTCTGCTCAAGTTAATGAAGTAGTATGGGCTGTCATTGACAGACTCATGAATGTTTCTCATTTTTTCCCATCATGGATACCTTTAGTGTTCATGAGCTATGATGATTTTACATCCGAGATATTATATGTCTACATGGGATTCCACAATACATCATTTCAGACATGGACACCTATTTTATTTTTCAGGTCTGTTAGGGACTTCAGAAGGCTTTTTGCACACATGTACTTCTGAGTACAACTTACAATCCCCAGACAGATGGCCAGTCCGAGTATACAATCAAATGATTGAGGAAATGCATTGAGAAAGTATCCTAGATATTTGTCATTATTGGGATAAGCACATACCTATTTTTTAGTTTTCATATAATAATATTTTTCCAGAAACTATTCAGATGGCACCTTATGTGGATTTGTATGGTACGACATGCTGATCACCTTTATGTTGGCTAGTGGAAGGAGAGAGAGCTTTGATGGGACCTCATCATGTCAAGGATACCCCAGAGTAGATAAAGATGATTCAAAAGAGTATTGATGCTGCAAAATCTTGACAGAAGTCCAATGTTGATCATTGGAGATGACCTCTGGAGTTCGAGGTTAGAGATCGGGTTTTCCAGCATATCACACCAAGGTTGCGGTGCATGAGGATTAAGAGGTAGGGTAAGCATTCACTGAGGTTTGTTGGTCCGTTTGAGTTGATGGGGAGATTTTTGATGGTTTCCTATTAGTTTCAGTTACCTTAGAGGTAGTAAGATATGCTTGACTTCTTCCATGTTTCTCAGCATCGATGTTACATCTTAGACTCGTCTCATGTTTTCCATCTCGAGGAGGATGAGATAGTTCTGGAATCCTCATTTGAAGATCATCCTATCTAGATTGTTGATTGAAGTGTGAAGGTTCTTCGTGGCTGGTCTTTTCCCCTAGTAATAGCTCTATAGAAACATGGGAAATTACAGGAAATGACATGGGAGAGGAAGGCCGATGTACGATCGTAGTGGTCGGAGCTATATGAGGTTTCTTCTTCTACACTGCCACGCTAGGGAAATTCAGGGACTAATTTCTATACTGGGCGATGTTTGTAAGAACCTGGATCTACTTTTCAGGAATTTTTTTCGCATTATTGGTGTATTTGAAAAAAATATGAGTTTCTAGAAATTTTTCAAATACACACCGTATACTTATATGTCCATGAAGTGTACTCTTTTACCACATGTAGTCATGTGCTGGATTTGTAATGGCCAAGAACATAGTCATGTGTTGGGACCCGAAGACCACCTTTTGGGGGGTGAATAAGACAAGTACATGCCGTGTACATTATTTATATCATTAAATGTACTATGGTCGTGTTTGAAATATATACCACCTCTCTTCTCAACCATGATCATTTGAGAAATTATTTATGGTGCAGATCATCATTGAGCCCTCGATCTAGTGTCTTTTCTCCGAATTGATCTCTATCGAATGAATTGGAATCACATCGGTGAGTTATCTCTTCATTTTGAACACCTTATTCTAATTATTTCACTGTCGTGAGATATCGTCAATTGAACATTTTAGTCATTTTTTTACATCTTCAGAGTTCTAGGGAAATTAAAGGCCATAGGTTCTTGTATAACGATACTGCAACACTAATGTAGGTGGTTTATGCCTTTACATATATATACATTGAGTTATATGTGCAAAAGTACCCAATACCCTTGAAATAAGTATTGCGTGTTTTTGATTTTTTTTCCTTATTTTTTTACTTCTATGACTTGGATGATTGGATAGATGTTATTTGTTGTTAATATGGTTTACATAGACATTCTATTGATTGTTTTCCCATGTTTTATTGTTTTTAAAGTTTGGTCTAGATTTTCTTGTTAGGATGCAATTTATTTTTCATTCCTAGTATTGTTAGGATGGAGTGATTATTATCTGTCTTGATGTTATGTTTTAGACTAGTTACCCAGGTTTTTCATGAGCCTTACCTTAGCCCCTTTGTGTTGTTATGCTCTATTCATAGACACATGGCCGTGAGAACCTGGTTTAGGAGACCATAGGTAAAATGGACGTAAGGGCTACACCAGAGTGTCTGTTTATTGTTATGATGCGAGACCACAAGGGAAAATTGATGTAAGTTCTTCCCCAGAGTGAATGTAGTTCCACGATGTTGGCCACATGGGGAATGTGACGTATGTGATTCCCCAGAGAACCTATTAGTTACCAATATGATACTATAGGGAGAATTGATAGGGAGTGCATCCTAAGAGAATCTATACTAAAGGTGAACTAGAGCAGATAGACTGTGATTATTTCTAAGAGGGTTTCTAGGGTTGTTTATCAAGAACCAAATAGTTTTGTCTATGTGCACTTCCCAGAGGTTTGATTGTGTTTTTTTTCTATGTTGGACCAGAGGGGATAGTCTATGAGTACTTCTCAAAGGGTTACCTATTTTTGATTACCTACATACTTGATATGTGGTGTTTGAATTCATAAAAAATATTGGAATTTTACTATTGTGTAATTAAATCTTTACTAATTATACTTCTTATTACCTACCATATATGTTATCTAATAATTATTCTCATATCTCTTGGTGTATTACTATATAGATTTATTCTCACGCCATATATGGATCTTTCTTTTGGTACCAAATAGATTATATTTTTGTAGGTATAGATAATGGAAAACACCCTTCTTCTTTAGGTACTTGTGTTTTTGTGAGAAAAAGAGCATGGGACTATGCTGAGGCTAGTTATTCTAAGGAATTGATTACTCTTATCATTAATACATTCATTTAGTATGATATTTCAGCATTGTGACATGTTTGGATTCTTTCCTATATCTATGTATCTTGCATCATTATATACGTCCTCTAACTGATTATTACATCCAGTCTTCTATTGTTTACTATATTATTCCATTTGTACTACTTTTTCAATTGATATTAGTTTCACTTCTATTGTTTTACTCTACCAATGAGGGAATTGTTTCCCCGCTATCACACCGAAGACACTGACTACTTGTCGGCAACCTCTAGAATTATGGAAAATACACTTGAGGCCTTGAGACCAACAATGTACAAGGTGCCTCTAGGAGACATCTAGAACCCAAAAGTTAAAAGGATGATAAATTTTATACCTCTTCATGTGGCAACCACCAACACCATTAAATATTAATTAAAATCAATTTGTATGTGCGAAATGGAAATTTTCCTTAGAGAAAATATTTTGGGCTTTGTGGATTATCGAAAGAGAAAAAGTTTTCATAACACTTTATCTTCTCAAGGGAGATGCAGATCAATGGTGGACATTAATTCAAAACACAATGGAGGATAAAGAAAAATATATATGGAATTGAGGGAGATTAAAGAGCTTTTCTTAGAATATTACTTTCCTCATGACTATCAAGAAGATATGGAAAAAAAATTTGAGTCTAAGGCTAAAAGTGGTTGAGAATGTCACATTTTATGAGGGTAACATTTCAAGGTTAGAAATACACGATGTAGATTATATACCTTAACCAAGGATAATACTTCTTAATTATTTAATGGGTTAAAACAAATTATCCTTCGGGCATTATTCTCACAATTTTTCTAATCTTACGAAGATATTTGTGTCATGTTCTATCAATCCAGAAAAGTAATTCTCTACGTATAAAGACTTTAAGGAAAATAAATAGAATATGATTTCTACTGAACACTCTAGATATAGAAATAAGTGTAAGGAGTGAAAGGATGAATTTCTATCCATTATTAAATGTGGCAAGAAACACCCAGGTACTTTCATGAATGGAATGGGATTCTGTTACATGTTTAGTGAAAATGGCCACCAATATCTTGATTGTAAAGGAAAGAAAGAGTTTGTCAATGTTGAATGCTAAAATTATATATAAATGGGTCATTGTGCTGCTGAATGTCCTAATATCAAAGGAAACATACAACATAAAATTCCTAGGGAGAAAGACTAAGCTAATGCGATCAATACTGCTAAAGATAAAGACCCAAATGATGTTGTGGTAGGTAATTTAATGGTTTACTCTAGTTTAACCAATGTATTATTTGAGTCTGGATTATCCCATTATTTCATATATTTCAAATTTTCTAACAAAATTATATATTTCTAAATTTTTATTAATAAAATAGTTTCTAGTAAAAACTCCGAAGTGAAGTAATATTGCAACAATGGATTGTGAATTAGTTCCCATTAGGGTAAATAGACGTTTTTTATCTATTGATCACATCGTCATACCCCTGTTATAATTTGATATAATCCTCGGTATGGATTATCTTTTGGACATTGGTTCAAAAAATCTTTTTATGAAAATAGAGGTTTGAATTTTCAATGATGATAAGTTGTACCGTATCATTACAGCAGAAATGTCACATTCTAATTATCATCTATATCCTCACCCAATATTGCCACTAATTTCAATTATTGAGGAGGAAGAGTGTAATATAACTATGGGAGGGGGAAAGAATATTCAAATAGAGGACATAACTATTCTGTAAGAATATGTTGATGTGTTTCCATATGATTTACCTATATATCTTCTAGAATGGTAAATTTAGTTTTCCATGAGATAATTACAGGTTAAAAGAAGATATCAAATAACCCTTATAGAATGGAAACTGTGGAATTAATGAAACTAATGATACAACTATAGGAATTGAGTAATAAAGGATTTTTTCTCCCTAGTGATTATATGTGGGGATACACTGTTCATTTTTTAAGAATGATATATCTATGTGGTTGGGCGTTGACTACTGCGAGATCAATGCTATAAAAATAATGAACAACTATCCCCTACCATGCATTGATGAGTAATTTTATCTTACTAATAGAGCACAATATTTTTCAAATATTGAACATGGATTGGGATATCATTAGTTTTTTGTGATGTGTGAATACATTATGAAAATAGCATTTCGATCTATGTAAGGGAATTGTGAGTGTACAGTAATTCCTTTTGTATGGACTAATTCACCATCTATTTTAATGGATCGAATGATTTTTTTTCATGGATTATCATTATGAATTTTTATTTTTATTTATTGATGATGCCTTTATTTAATAAAAATGAAATGATGATCATAAAAATAACATGAGCAATATTCTAAATACTCTTAGATGAAATTAATTATATCAGATGTTTTGCAAGTGTCAATTCTGGATTCAAGATATTACTTTTCTTGTCTATATTGTCTCTAAGGATGGAATATATGTTGGCCCTTAAAATACCAAGGAAATACAAGAATGGAAAGTACCAACAAGAATAACTGAGGTACACAATTTTATTGGTTTAGCAGGTTATTATCGGCCTTTTATCCATAATTTTTCTAGAGGGGGTAACCCTTTAATAATGCTCACACGTAAAGGGGTTAATTTTTTTCATCAAAATACTGTGATTAATGATTTTATGAATGGTAGATAATAGTAGTAAATTCTTCTATCATGACTCTATCATCGGGTAATGATGAGTTTGTTATTTTTAGTTATTCTTAATCGAAAGGACGTGGTTGTGTCCTTATTCAAAATGACAGAGTTTTTACCTAAGAATCATGAAAGATAAAAATTAATGAACAAAACTACACCAATCATGATCATGGGTTAGAAGTTATAATAAATGCATTGATGATATGGTGACACTATCTATATGGTGAATATTGTGAGATATATACAGATCAGAAAATCATAATGTATATTTTCTCATAGAAAGAACTCAACATGAAGCAAAGACGATGGCCTGAACTACTCAATGATTATAATTTCACTATACACAACCACCCGAAGAATAGAAATAAGGTGTCATATTATTTGTGTAGAAAGGATCATTGAGTTTTGAATGATATGTGATTTTAAATGGATCATATGTTAATGGATCTAGAAAATATTTATATGGGAATAATAATGGAAGGTGAAACATCAATACTTATTCAAAATGATACTAAACCATATTTACTAGAATGGAAAAAAAGTTCTAAGACTAATGAGATGGAGTTTCAATATAAAATTAAAACAATGAATGATGGGATATTGATTTAATTCATATACAGAGATTGAGTTTTCAAATTTGGGAAGTGAATTTCTGTTGCTAACATACCTTATCAAATAAGGGAATTTTTGGATGATTCTCAAAGTTACAATTTCTCTATATACCCTGCTATCAATATGATGTATAGATATATGATGGTTCATTTTTTGTGGGACAACAAGAAAAGGGATATTGTTGATTATGTGTCACAATTTATGGTTTTTCAATAGGTGAAGGCTAGAAGACAACATCCTTTATGAGTCATGAAACCAATTCCCATACCTGACTCGAAATGGGATGATATTACGATTGACTTTGTCATAGGGATACCAAATACTCTTAGAAGGAATGATTCCATATGGGTCATTTTTTCTCATCATAACATGTTAAAAAATTTTCTTTTCATAAGTGAAGTTTTACCACTTGAGGGTTTAGAAAGACTATATATTAAGGAAATTATATGTCTTCATGGAGTACACCTACAATTTTTTTTCAGATTGGGATCCACATTTTATATCAAGATTCTTCAAAAGTCGTCATAAGGACTGGGATACTGAAATTAGTTTGAGAACTACCTACCACCCTAAAACTAATGGACAATCTGAACAGAGTATTGAAACCCTAGAATACTTGTTCAGATCTTTCTCAATTGACATTCAAGGTTTGTGGGATCAATATTTACCTCTGGTAGATTATTCCTTCAACAATATCTTCCATTAAAGTATTCAGATGGAACCATATGAAGCTTTATAGTGGAAGAGATGTCATCCGCCAACTATTTGTGGTGATGTTGGTGATTGGAAATACATAGGCCCATGAAAAGTTATAGAAACAATGGAATATTTTTTGATTATCCAAACCCACGTCAAAGAAAATCAATGTAGAGAAAAATTGTTACTTTGATAAGTGAAGGAAGGATTAGTATTTTCATTTAGGAGATCATTATTTCATGAAGGAATCTCCATGTAAGGGTGTTATATTATTAATTAAAAAGGGTAAATTAAGTCCCAAGTACATTGGACCATTCAAAATTCTATAAAGAATTGGATTTGTATCTTACCGTTTGGTAATGCCTCCAATTCTCTTCAATGTTTGTGATGTGTTTCATGTATCACATTTTTGAAAATGCATGCCTGACCCAGCACATGTACTCACCTATGATGAAATTGAACTAGAACACCATTTGTCTTATTGTGAAGATCCTGTCAAGATTCGTGATACTAGAGAACAAGGGTAGATAAATCATATGACTTTTCTAGTAAATTTATATGGAGAAACAATAATATATATGAGGAAACATGGGAATCCAAGGAGCATATGATGAAGAACCACCCAATCATTTTATCAAGTAGTATAATTGATGTTTTTAGGATGAAAGTATTTTAAAGAGGGATGAATGTAACACCCCAATCTCCCACAGTACACTTCTATTTGAATAATAAAATATGATTCATTGTATACAACAAACAAATCTAGCACACTACAACCAATCAAACTCCCCATTATGAATAGTAAAATATCCACTTTTTGAAATTTTATAAATCTTCTCCTTCAATGTGGGCTTCATTTTTCGATACGGAATATCAAAATTACCATATGGTGAATTTTTCAGATTTTTCTTAAAAGTATCACTTTTTTATGAACAGTGTAAAACACTTTAAAACCTACATTTTATTAAAAAAAATTCTTTATTTAATTTTAATTTATTTTAGATCAAAATAGATACATAATAAATATTTATGTAAAATGTGTTTCATTGAATTCATTTTGTAAAATAATATGATGTATAAAGTTTAACTGAAAATTTTAACGTATATTATTGACCTTCTAGGAACATTTGAAAATTGACATAAAACATAATTTTATCACTTTTATGAATTGAATTTAAAAAATCATAAAGGCACAATTTTCATCAGTATGAAAACTTCATTTAATAGATTGAAAATATTTTTTTTTTGAATAGTAATATTTGAGTTTTATTTACCATGGTTAAAAGTAAATAGGGTACATAAAGGTAATAATGATATTATAACTACCCAAACACATGTCTTAATTCTATTAGATAAGAGTATTTCGAAAAAATCAACATTAGGAAGAAAATTTGATATTATTTGATTTACATGGACTTATATTAGGACGCTTATTATTATTTAATTTAATGATGTCTTAAAATTCATAAATTCATATTTTCTAACTAAAAAATTTATAATATGTGTTTATATATAATATAAATTTGTCTATAAATATTCATTAGAAATATATAATTATTACCTACATAATGATATATTATTTTTATTTTTTAGTCATTAAATAAGTAAATTTATATATGACACAATGATGATGCAGTAATAAACTTATTAATGAATAATAATAATAATTGATATTCTAAATAACCAAAAAAATGTAAATTTAAAATTTTGATGCATTCCATAAATTTTATAGGTTTATATGATATTTTATGGTGGAGTTAATTATTTTTTTAAGTGATATTGTTTTTATGACTTTCTCAAAAAAAATTACCAAATAGTTTAAAAATTGACATAGATGAGTTTTAAAACAAAAGAAACATAATCAAATGATATAATATTCTTAAAAATATAAGGATTAAAAAAAGGACATAGATAAGGTTTGATATGTCACTAATGAACCACTTTGGGTTCTATTGGATTTTTATAGTATGATTATTAATCATTTATTATAATAATATAAGAGTACATGTTAGAATATATAATATTTAACTAAGAGATAAATCTAAAATATAATGTTAATATGATGAATTAAAACTATCTATAACCTATTGGTTGAGATTTTGTCCACCCCACCCACCATAGTCTAAAAAAACATTTTGGTTCCATTATAAACCGAATATGATTGTATAATAAATTAATATTTCATGATTTTCCTAAAGTGACCCTCATATCCCTTTTATAAAAGTGTAGTTCCCCTTCTCTCAAAATCACACAACCGAAGCCCTTTGGCACAACCAACCCCTTCTCTAATATCATTAAAACTATCATCACTTAAACATATAGGCCTTACATGGGACATAAATCCATCTTATGGACCTCTTTTTATCATATGAAAAAGGAATAACCCAATGAAGAGGTAATAATTTTATCCCCTCTTTCAATATTCATTTCTTCGTCCACTTCCTTTTTAATTGTTCTTTGAAAACCAAACTAATAACATTGTTCCATCAACATAATGTGATGTTATTATAAATATGAAACATCCATATTTTTTATTATATCCATCCTATGAATGACAAAGTCACCATATGTGTGTAAGTAAGACTTACCGTCTCCACGTTGGGGGGTATTTTGTTATTCAAAACTTCATTATTGGGATTTGTATGATAAGTACTATAATTGATGTTATTAAAAAATATAATATTATGATGATTATTTATATGTGATATAACATCCAATTACATATTATTTCACCATCAATAGAATGGTATTGTTTCTCATGCATACATACAGAAAACCTTCATCATGAACATGATGAGATTAATTCCCCATTATAACCATTAAAGAATAACTTTAAATTTATGATTAAAAATATTTTTTAGAAACGTAATATTATTATGGATAATAAATAATAAATCCTACCCATAATTGACATTCCATATGTAACACAAAATATAATGGAAAATGATTCAGTTAACACCTAAAACATTGATACAATTGAAATATTATTAAAAATACTATAATATAAGATCGTATGTAATAGAATATTTTTGTATATAGTTCATGTATAATTTAATAACAATGAATTAACTATTATAAAAGATGTTAATGTACCCCAGACCATGGAAAAGAACAATTTAAGGGATAATTTTTCAATCTCTTTAATATTTGAGGTTGTTTATAAGCGAGTATCTACCGGGTCCTCTATATCATCCACATTTGTGTTTCTTTAAAATGGATTTGAAAAAAATTACCAATTTACTATACTATGTGTTAAATGAAATTATAATTTTTTTTTTTATTTTTATAAAATGGTTTGAAAGGAATATTATTTTCACATTCCAAACAAGGTACTTTATAACCTTTCCAAAAAATTAATGAAATAATTATTTTTAAATTATACAGCGGGTGTAACACTATTCCTCTATTATAAAACCTTAGAAGAATCGCTTAAAATATTTTAATAATATTTTCAAAATAAATGTTCTCTATTATAATTATGTGAATTTTAAATGATTTCAAAATAAAAAGACATATTTCAGCTCAAATAGTTTTTATTTCATATATGTCAACATCCTTGAATTGATTTTACACCTGTTATAAGATTGATTTATTATGATATAATTATCCATAATGTATTGATGATTTTGGGATATTTTTCATGGTGGATATGTTATTTTTATACCATTCATGGTTTATAATTAAATTTTTAACATTTCGTATTATAGTTTTAATACAAATGATTACATAATTTTTCAATGATTTCAAATTATCAATGCATTGAACTTAGTATGGGATAGGGGGAGCTTGTTATAGCTCTTCGATGCATCGGTAGGTCTCATGAGACAAAGTAGTGTCTTGGAACAAGGAATTGAATGAAATATTATTTTTTGTCATGGAACGAGGTCTTGACTATGTGGTTATGTTTTCTGTCATTTTCCATTCCATCAATATGTTATTGGTTAATGATATTACATGTTATTATTCGACTAGTAGAATATCCTTCTGATTAAGTAAATGACATTATTTTATTTATCTTTTCTATAATATGATGATATTTATGTTTAGAAGTGATGTGTTTTAATTTTATACATTTCCTTGGATGGTTATTCTTATTTGTGAAATTTTCCACTATATTGTTATCATTAATGTGCACCTATGATCTCCCTATTATATGTTTTGTTTCTTCCCAGGAACTGAAGTAGTATATTATGACTATCATGCAGGGATAGTTTAAGGGAGATGAATGTGATCAAAGGAGAAAAAATGTTTACTTTCATTCCATTAGGTAACGTAAAAAAATGTATATATTTATTACTAGCAAGGATACTAAACTAATCGATGATATGAGACATGATCTCTTATTATCAAGTCAATGTAATGTAATAATTCACTAACACTGGGTAACTAGGGTTTGGGTGTTACAAAATGTGGAATATCAAATAATTATACAATTCAAGTAGGTGGAGTGTATCATTTGTGATTAGATATAAATTAACATTGGGATCATTGAATGTTGTCTTGTGTAATCAATATTGGGGTTTGAAAATGTAAACCACGCATTTATTTCAGTTATTTATTTGTGGAATGATTATAATTCCAAATCATTTATTTTGTTAATTCCATAAAAAAAATTAGATATGAATCATTACATCTAGTTTCTATCACATAGACTATTGGTGTTGGGATTTGGTGATAACTCTGGTCAAATATTTAGACACATGGAGGGTCTATACGTGGTTTATATCGTTAATGATTTTATTTATATATTTTGGTAAGGATATTAAAAAAAGTTTTATATTAGGAAATGATGAGGATTTCATTGTTCTCATTGGGAAATAATGTTATCAAAACTGGAAATCTGATGTAGGGAGTAGATTCATGCTCTGTCAAAGACATTTATTTCCCCAGTGATATTACCCATGAAACATATTATCATAAGAATTATTTTTATGAATAATTTCATTGATTTTGGATTATAGAATATAGGGAGTTTATATGAAACATTATCAAATGCTTCATTCTACGTTCCGGTTTTTAATTTCATGAAAAAATTAGTGTTTTTATTTATTCTAACCTATAATGATATTATGTAGTTTTTATAATTAGTTTAGGTATAATTAAATAATTTATACATTTTATATTAAAAAATAGTATATTTAATTCTTATAAATTTTTTGTGGTACCTGCCTCATTTGGTATTCATTGTTTTGTAATAACTAATTTTTTGTGCATGTAACATATTTAATATATAATATTATGATAAAAATTAAAATATTATTTTATATCAAAAAAATTGGATAATAGTATATTCCCAATAATGATTAATAATTAAAATGAAATTATTAATCTATGAGTAAAAATTTCAATAAATCATTCTGATTTTTCATTCTTATTTTATGTTACATATAATAAAGTTTAATTTTTTGAAATCCAATATTTCAAAAATATGTTTAACATTATGATGTACCTAAAATGGTATTTAAATTTTTTTTAAACAGATGATAAATATATGTTTTATTATAATTATGGGCTATATATCATTTTGATCATTTTTTTTATTTCTAAAATTGCGATCTCGTTATTCATAAACTATAGCCATAGTAACTCGGTTGTCATGAAATGTAATATTTATTAAGTTGTTAATAATAATTTATATGATAGGGATGAACCGAATTTTTTCTCAATGATTATTGATGGTTTACAATTTAAGGTAATATATATATTTTTCAAAATAAAATATACATTTATAGTTTCTTAAATGATGATTAATAGTAAAATGACTAAATTATAATTGTTTATTAGTTTCTAAGTAATGGTTGTTTATTATAATTATGTTATTATGAGTCATTTTTATGTTCAATAAAAATAATGATTAGTTCATTGATTTTAATATTAGAAAAGGATTCATGGAATAATTTTTTTGAGGTTAATAAGGATCATAATTCCCTTCATTCCATATAAAATGAATAATGAAAATCAACTCCTATCATTTCAATCATGTTTTTATGGGTTGGAACTCAACAATGTAATGTAGTATTCCATTGGATAATTAAATCTCATTAATGTGTTGGAGTAAAATGATGAATTGGTTTTCCAATTAGAAATACAATATATTAACACTTGAAATATCAACCAAATCAATTTTTATTTGATATGAATTATAATTGATTAGACCAGAAAAATAAATTCCTAGGAGAATAACATTATGATACGACATATATTACACAAAATTTGTAGATTAAAAGTTGTTGAAATTCATTATCCATGTTTGTGTAACCGATATGTTTTGATCTCCCACCATTTATCACACCATCATGTAGGGTATAAGGCTTAGTTGAATCTTTACCTATATACTTGATTTTATATTTTGGAATTAGGGACTGCAACATATAATACATTGTGAGAAAAACCATTTAATGTACAAATTTTCAACTACATTCCCCATGTTCATCCTTTGTAATGGGTTTTTCAGGTAACTAATTTATTTTAAATTGGGAATGCGGTTTTAGTTACATTGATTTTTGAAATCCGTATTATTGATATATTTTTTATATCATATAGGATTATATCTCTTAGGAAAAAATATTTAATATGTTTACCAACACCTTATATTTCTATATTGAATTTATTTCATAATTCGGTATCCTATATTATATGATATGTCTAAATTACCACTGTGACCAAAAGACTATATACTATAATGATTCACAACAATGATGGTGCATTCGGGTCATCGAATTAGATTAATTGGTCTACAATATAGATTATCAAAAATGATGGTGCATTCTTATTCCCTTGTATAATATGGATAGTTTTTCTTCATTTATATATTGGGACAAGAAAAGAAATCATACAATGAAAATAGTAAAATATATTAAATTGGACCTTTTATAATTGATAAACAGTTAATTATTTAATTAAATTTAATCGTGAATTTTTTAATTTATTTCTAATTTATAATATAAAATAAGTATTACGTAGTTGTAAAATGATATAAATGAAAAGTGAATTTCTATTTTACTAGAGATATATTTATATAATATTATTATTGGATAGAATTATTGTTTCATGATTAATATAATAATTATTGATTTATATTCAAACCAATTAACCTATATTTCATTTCTATTATTGATAGATAAATTATTATATAAAAAAATGTTTTTATATATTCATTGTCCAATATTGTTTTATATAATGTTGTGTATGATTGGTAGAAATTTTTTTCCAAATATTAAATTGTAAATTAATGAGTATTCTAAATTTTGAATTAAATATTAATATTATATATGAATTGTGTTTATTCAATTGTAATTCTAAAAAATATCTTGATTATATTGAAAACTAATTTGATACATTAATTTTAAATCACCCATTGTAGGATAATATTGACATAATAATTTCATGTGTTATTATATATAGTGATGCTTTAAATTATGGTTGAATATTGTGTGTTGGGTTTATAATAATTTTCATGATCCATTATGAGATAATAATGAGTTAAGATGAGGTATTATTTTAGGATATTCAAGGGATTGATTCTATATATTGTTTGTCATTTATTGTATTTTCCCATTGAACTAATATTTTTAATATCGCAATGATTATTTTATATGATGAAATATGGTTTTTGTGATGATGGTGGAATATGTAGATTTAGTTGTTCAAAACTATATTTGGTATGAAGTATATATTGTATGCATAGGTTGTGATCTGTCCATTTATTAGTTTCATTATTTTTATAATGTTTTTTATGGTACAGACAGGAAGTGTGAAAATACATATCCTAGAGGATACTCTTCCTTCATTAGGTGGTGTTCACTAATATGTGTTTTTGAATATTTATATATCCTAATTTTTTATAATGATGAACTAAAGGTACATAACCCAATTATATTTAATACATAATGTGATGGAAGAAGATATTGGAATTGGGAATGAGGATTTTCGTAGTTTTCAGTGTCATGATCTTCAAATTTTCAATTGTGGCACATCTTACTAAGAGGATAATTAAGTGTTGATGAAAATAACTTTTTATTTTTATTTGGTATGATATATTGATGTATTATATGTCACATTAATTGTAATACTTTTTTAGAGTGTGGCTTCATGATCAAAGGAGATAAAGTTTTCTAACCCCGATGGGAAACCGTCGATGAAATCGCATTAATTATTAAATAATAGTTTATTTGTTATGTGGATTTGTATAACCATAAAAAATATAACTCTATAATGTTTTGAACAAATGAGATTAATATTTTATGTAATGGGTCTCTAGAATAATGAATAAAGAAAAGAAAAGAAATCATTTAGAGTTAGATCATGGATTTAGCCCCAGTGATGGAGTATCTTAGTGTGTCTCATATAAACAACATTGTTATATTTACATTGTGGCATAGTAAATAGTCCTAAATATGAAATTATGAGATGTAGGATTAAAAATTAGTTACTTTATTACAATAATTACTATTTTATTAGTTGATAATTATGTATCTTAGTTTTAGAAGTGTGTAATTCATGTTTTAAATGAATATCCCCTTAGTTGTTTTGAATTTGATTATATTAATTTGGGTATTTTTAGATTATACTAGCGTGGATCAATGGTTTTTTATTTTATAATATTTATTATGTTACATATTATTTTCATATTTATCCACTTTTCAATTATCATGAATTTTTTATTTTTGAGGAATATTATCATTTTAGGGGTATATAATTTATTGACATGGTAATTTAGTGCCCATTTATTGTGAAATATGGGTGTTATAATTTCAGATGAGAGTTTTAAGCTGAAAGTGGTAGTTTTTAAACCATAAAAGTATAATGGTACCAATTTTGTATTGAGATGGTTCAGTTTATTATTTATTTGATTAGTATGGAGCTCTTATTTCTGAGTGGATGATTACATTATTGAATGTTCATGTCCTTTAGGCGAGGTCAATTTTTTGGTGTCTATATCCTTTATATGATGGACATATATATATCAATTTATGTGGCTAGTATGGTTTAGAGAATACAACTCTATGATGATTTCAAAATATTCATTGATCTAAAGTGGTCATGACACTTTTAATTATCATTTTGGGGATATTTACATTATATTATTATAGTTGAGTCAAAGAAAATAAATTGGTATATATGACAATGGGTTTTACAAGGTATTTAACAAAATATATTTTTTAGATTCTCAACATGATTTTAAAGGAATTATATACACAAACAAATAAGTGTGGGTCGTATTATGATAATGCATGGTCAGTTGAAAATCCCAACCTTCTCATTACATTCCCCTCACTTTTGTTGTAGTCTTATATTTTTTATTCCAGTTTATAAATTTAAAACTCTATCTAAATATTATTTATTTATCAAATTTCACCTGAACAATAGGACATATAATATTTCCTTTTGTGAATATTAACAAATGTTAAATTATCCATGTCCCCTCACATCAAGAGGCTAATTGATTATGAATTGAGTTGAGTTTCTCTTTATCATTGATCATATATTCTTTCTTTTCTTATATAGAGTACTTTTTGGATAGAATTTTTTTTATAAGTAGATTTCAATTGATGCAATTATTTTTAAGGTGATGATATAGGTTCTAGAGAAATTATTTCATATTCAATGGGTCTATATTCAAGTTCTCTCAACATGAAATGTATTGTATTTTTTATTGTATGGGATTTCAATTTTGTCGTTATAACATAAAAAAATTCTGGTTTACTTATAATTATTGGAAAATTCTTTTTTACCTTTTTTGATTTAATAACAATTCATTTATTATCACCTTGAATGGAATTATTAGAATCATTGGGTTTATAATTAGATTGTAATCCCCTCTGCATAATTTCTTTTATAAGCAACAAAAATCATTACTGAATCCCAAAAAAATATTTCTAAAAACCATATTTTTTTACCACATCAAGAAATATTCATCCACCCATACATCAATCACATTGATATATGGTATGTATATACTATCTCATCATCTCAGGGATGATCCTTTAGACAAAGGGGAGAGCATCATATAAATTATTTAGCTACAAACTAATTCTTCTACCATTTTTTTTCTCAAGGTGAAATGGTCATTGCATAAATTCATTTATACATTATAAAAATACATTATCTCATTCATATTGATTTTTTTTCTCTAGGGTAGGGTATACTGTATGATTTATCATTATTATATTATGCTATTTTTATAAATCATCAATAAATTATTTAAATTAAAATATTATAGTACAATATTTAGATGATATATATGTTTTTAATATAAAAAAATTTATATGTGATATTGATGTTTTGTAAACCCTTTAGTGTTATGGAGATCTAGTATAGTAACATACTGTTTACCAGAATATTTATATAAAAAACACATAATTTATATTTGAGTATAATATTTTATATCTATATATATAATCATGTTGGATTATATAAATATACATTCATATATATTAGTGATATATAATTAAATGATCTTATTAAAATAGTATTGAATTTAAAAAATTGAATGTACCCTGAGAATGTATTTTTTAATAAATGGTAGTTTTGAAATAAATTTTAATGATAATAATAGCTTTTCATGTTTGTAATTTTAGTGGCTGTAGTTTTAGGATATAATAGATGTTTATTGGGTGTTTTTAGTTAGATATGATATTATCCATCGGTAGTGTTTTGTGTTGTTTTAAAATTACCTTATTGTCTTTTCCATTCAATCATTTTGTAGTAGTATATTCTATATTATAGACATGGTTACGGAGGGAATAATGTTTAGTTTTTCATTATGAATGTCATAATATTGTATGATTTCCTATTTATAAGTGAGTAATTATGAGAACTTTGGTGATCATGGTTGGATGGATTAGATTGAGGAATGTAGTCAGTAATATAAAATATATTTTGATATTCTATCTTGATATCGAATGTATCATACTTGAGGATTTGGGTTTTTTATCCCTTATTAATGGTGGTATGATTTTGATGTGTGAGTATAGTGTTCTAAATAAATTTTAAAATGTGTAATTAATTATTAAACAATATAAATACACAAATATAAAAATATAGATATTATATAAATATTAATATTATCAAAATAATAAAAAATTATTGGAATGGATCATTAATTGTAATTGTTGAAATACGTTTTAGAATGGATTATTAATTTGGGATGTATGACACTATATTATGTAAATATATTAAAAATAATGTCTTTGTGCTTTATATTGTAATGATATGAATGATGAATGATTCAACTGTTATGAAATATTAATTTTGTTTTTTATAGATAGGTTTAATTGATTAAGGGGCTAAATGATCCGAATTAAATAATGGAAATGTAGATAAATTTATTATTGGTGGTTGTACTACACTTTTGTGGTATATATTAATATGGTAACAATTCATATTTACTTTTATCATTTTTTATTATTTTTATCATTTCTTTCATCATGTTTAAAAATTTTCGTAATTGTTCAACATATAATTTACAAGATTCACTACAAGTAATCTATATATGGATTTGTTATGTTGTGGTTTTGATATATTTTCATGGGGTATTATTTGTTGAATAAATGGATTTGATTTTCGTGTATATGATAAATACTGATTCCAATGATAAAAAGTTGGGACTTAGAAGATTCTATGGTGGGAACGGCTGAGGACCGACCCATATCAGTTATTACTTGATATAATAGATCAATTTAATGATAATAAAATTATATTTTTGGCATCCATGGGATTCTAGGGTAGGTAGGTATAATTCCAAACCCATATCAATGGAGAACAAATAAGGAATATTGACTCACTGATTCCAATGAGAAAATATTTGGCCCCATGAATTGCTGTGGGATGGTATGGTTGAGACCAAACACACACCTAATGTGTCATGCTATATCAGTTGGATATATTGGTATTGATGATACATTTCAAATTTAATTGGGTAATAATTAATTAAGTGAACATATTATTTTATACATTTTTTTACATTGTTTTTAAAACATTTTTTTTTCATCACATATTAATTTGCATTAATGTTATAATTATTTGATTCATGGAGTGACTGATCACTACAAGGTGATCGTCCACCAAAAGTAGATCATTGTTTATTATATTGGGTAATTCAATGATGAATATGGAATTATTATTTTCATGTATAAGGATTATATTTTACGGTTTCTATGACACATTATATTTAGTTTTATTTCAACTTGTTTTGTTTAATAAAATCTAGGATTTGGGAATTTTAACTCATCATTTATATAGTCGTTGTTGATTGGTGAAATTTTCATATTTTTTCAGGATCTAATATTTTAATTCCTCCAAATATTTCTTAAAAATTATCAGTTGTAGTCATCAACCCATAACCTAATTGAGATGTGATTATTATTGCACTTTCATCATCTATATTGACCCATTGAATGGATTTCATCTGGGGTTAGTTATGAAAGTGTGGTATAAGGGATTTTGGTAAAGTGATAATATACATCTTGATTTTTTAAATAAATCAATTTTTTTTTGTATTTATTGGGAAATTATTTCATAAATACATAACATGTGATTTAAGAAGAATTACCCAACTAGGGAATAGTTATATAGGTCCCCAAATTATTTGAAATAAGGACTTTTTTCTCTAATATACATGTTTTACAATAATTGGTGATCCTATAACCACACTAACATATTTTATATGAAAATCACGTTCTTTAAACATGTTCATCGCCGCAAAATATTAGTGTTACATATTGGACTAGGATTCTACTCAACATTTCCATGATCCTTGTTGGCTGCATGGCCTAATGTTCATGTACACAAATTCTAGTATTTGGTTACTAGTAGTGAGGAAATTTTTTTCGTCGGTTAATATAATATTCCTTCATTACTAGAGTATATCATAGAAGAATTTGATAACCTAATTCTATTAGTGGGATTGAAAAAAGAATACAAATGATATAAACCAAGAAAAGATAACAATTTCAAAATATGTCTCATATAGTTCGATGAAAATGATACATTTATCTAGAAAATAACCAAAATATGTGCATGTAAATATAGTACAATAATATTATAAAAATGAAAATAATTCTAAAAAGAGTCTCAGCATCACAACCCATAGTTTAGTCTCATGCTCCAATACTCTAAAGAAATAAAAAACATCCTATATTTGGGAAATTTATCTCAATTATCACATACTACTATATATTCTTTTAGGGTCCCCAAGGAGGCACAAACATGGAATCAGATATCATCCACGTATTTAACCACCCAGATGACTATACAATTCCAATTAGCATAAAGGGATTTTTAAAATTAATGAATTTTATCGATAATGGTAGTTTGAATTCCAATGGAACATAAAAAATGCAAAAAATCAATATTAAATGGCCTATTAGGGATCCTTGTAAAAAGTTTTTTATCGTAATAATGAAAATCTAGAAAATTTAATTATTAACTTGTCATCACCTAATATATATTAATATCTAGTCATCCCGACCTTACAGTATAAAGAAACCAGATCAGATCTTGATTCCTTTTCATATAAAGAATCATGTCATATACACCAAAGCCCTGATGTATAATGAATTGTATACCATGAAGGGATAGATACAAGGTGTTAATGTACAATACATTCTTGTTGAGTCCCTAGAGCAACATGATGGGAACACTTTAAAGGAACTAGTTAGAGTCTTAGGAGAATGTGTACCATCATGACCTACATGAGTCTAATGAATCTAGATCCACGTAGTAGGAAATACCATGGCATCCCATTAAATCATGACCTAATAAGAATCATTACTCAATGTCTCCACTATCATTTTCAAGATCCATGGATAATCATCCATCGAATCAAACAAACATAAAAAATATTCATATAATTAATAAATTCAATTCTATATTTTTCTATCCATTCATATAATATCCTTCATTCAATTCAATATAATTAGTGTGCCAATTATATTATCACATTTTATTCCAAAGATCATAAGAATATGCAGACTCATGTATTTCATTTCTTTTTAATCACATCACATGGGTATACCAAACAATTTATCATCTATTTCAATAAAATATATCACATGTGTATACCCACCTATTTAATTAATTCCACTATTTCCATTTAACAATACACATTATCAAAACACATTTTATCAATTAATTAATTATCCAATTCTAGTTCGAAATAATATATACATATCATGAAAAATGTGAAAACCAATATCTTAATCATCTCATTCCACCAATTACATTTTGAATTTTCATCCTTTAACAAGGAAACACCCAAACACACACCTTGGGTTGTTTTACATGGCATAATCAACAATTTTTCATAATGTTACCCACATGGGTGAACCTGGTTCAAGAAATGAGTTCCAACACATCACAAAAGATCATATGGGCATTTATAATATGCATTATTACATCTCTTGGAAGAAACATGTTAAAAATATGGGTTGTGCTAAAAAGTACGGAAGGCCGTGCAAATGAGGATAGATCAAAATTCACTAAAAGCTAAAAAACATTATTGGCCACCTACCATAGCATGATAGTGGTATGCTCATCTAGTATCAGGGCCTCATTCACCCGATTTCAATAGAAATATAAATAACATATGAATAATTGAAAATTAAGGAATATGAGAGATAATCAAAATAGCACAATCGATAGCCAGAATAATAAAGGATGGGTGAAAAGTAATGTAGTTATTACCAATGCAGATCCAATGAGAATAAGTGCACATAAATCAATGTATGGACGAAGAAAATATTTTAATTACTATGATTCATTCTCAAGAGATATCATAATTCTTCACTATAGGTCTTTTCAATGAAAATGAACATAATTTTAAAAAAGAAAATGAATTAAACATAAAATTATTTTATATTATAATTATCATTGTTCAAACTATTTACTCACATAGTATAACAAACCATTCAAAAACATTGAAAATTTTCCTATAGACTTTGGGGAAACCTCATGTTTTAATGAAATTATTTTAAACTCATGTGAATACTGTACAAAAATATTCTGTTATGATCTAAAAAAATGCACACCTACACACAAGAGTGTGTGACACTTCCATCAATAATTCTTCAAATTTTTTCACAATTATGCTTCATCTTTTTAACATTTCATTTTTTCAGTCAATATATGTGGCCTTCCCCACATAGTTTGTACTCACCATGAGCCTTACCAAAAACAGGTTCTTGGATATAATGTATCCTAAAACCCCTCCTAAATTCCCATTATCTTCTTGGGAACTAAAAAAAGGGCATATAAATTAATTTAAACAGATAAAATGTATAAATAACTCATACATGAACCTGGCATTTTTACAATCTCCCCCCTTTATAGCAATTTGTCACTAAATTTCTCTATAAAGTGTGGTCATGATTCTTATGAGAACAATTATTTCCACTAAGCATGTACATCATCCTACATCTCACATGTCATTTCCAATAAATGGGTGTGCTATCATATAATCCTTAATGGAGGAATTGTTGGGAATAAGTGAACCACCATTCACCTATCAAATTTTCCAATTATATCATCCTCAGAGGATGCATTAACCTATATCTGAACCTCTAATGTATGAAAATCATGACATGATTATGAATGATAGAGGTGAAACTATGATACATGGAAGACATCTGTCATTGAGCTGTACCTTTGAGTTAACTAAAACCTATAAGATACTGACCAAACACTTTATAAGATATCAATGAAAAAAATATTTTGTGGTGAAATATTACCCTATCTCATGATGCTTCCCTATAATATAATTTGTGAAAACCCAAAAAAAGAATTGGTCCAAAGCCTCAAAATGTAGATGATTTATGCCAAAATCAATATAAGATTTTGGATGAGACTATGTAGTGCACATCTGCTATGGAATCAATATAACCAACTCAGAAGTCACCTGCTTTAGAAATAGTCTTAGTAAATCTAACTCACCATCCTCTAACCAGTATATGGTTGTTCAGCATGATATATCATATAAATCTCCCTATGGTGTCCTATATATACAACCCTGATAAATTTAATTTTAGGTTAATTAAATCATGATAATTGGATTCTCCCAAGATCCCATAATATCCAATATGCATTCTAGTATAATGTCATATATTAATGGAATAATATGCTATGAATGACAATTTTTTAATGGGAGGCATAATTTTCTCAAAATCACCCATATTCTCAAATCCCTTTTAAATAATTTTTATAAATGATATGTAATGAAGGAATCCTTATATAAAATGATAGGAATAGGGACCTCATGCAGTTTTAATGTCTCATAAAATGTACAACCATTTAATCTCATCAATAATAATATAATCTTTGATTAAAAATAAATTAAAAAGTCTTGATCTTATGTTAAAAAACCCACAACACATCATTACCTAGGGAAAACTTCATTAAACTAGTCACAAAATCCATCATGACATCATACCACTTCCACATCATAATAGGAAACTGGTGTAAAAGCTCGGTTGTTCACTGGTGTTCTTACATCACCAACTGATATGTAGAAAACATCTTAACAAAATCAGCTTCTTCTATATTCAATTATGTTCACTATTATTGAGGACGCAAGTGACATTATTTCATGGTGACCATGCGGTGTAAAACCCATGTTAGGGAAAAAATTAACTCATATTATCCTTTCATATATCAACAAGAATCAATACTCATCAATGGATATGCAAGATCACATCATCAAATAGTATCTAACATTAAGGTTGGTCGACATCAACAGAACTTTCATGTAGGACCAATCTCCCAGAATTTGATAATTTCAATATAACTACACAATAGAGTAGGATATGGTTCATAGATAAGTATAATGGATATGTCTACCTTTTTCTGTTGTGAACCATAATATGAATCTATTAGAACAACGCCATATGAGGCCACTCACTATTATCTAGCCGCATTGCATGTATATGACTTCTCCTGCTTATTGCATAAACAAATTAATTTCCATTACCTAGCCTGTATGAAATGTGGATGTCAAAATACTCGAGGTAATATACCCATATATTTCTTATTATATTTATATCTGTTCATGTAAATATATATTTGAGCCTTTTTTTGTCTTTGTACACCAGAAAAGCTCTCCTATTATGTAATGTATCCAACAATGCCACTCATGATGAACTATAGCTATACCATGATTTTTTATTGGTTAATTATTCTTGTGTGACCTCAATTGCCAAAACCCATATGAAAAAACCATATCTCCCATCATCATCACTACTCCTTACATAAAACTTAATACATCACAATATAGAGTATATCTCTTACCAAAGTTTGGAAGTATTAGGATTCGATTTGATGTCTACCATCCATTAAAATTCTCAATGGTTTTATAAAAATAATTAGTCCATACAAACTTCTCCCAATTCTTAGTCAATCCATTCAGTGGTACTGATAAGAGTGATATTACTATATCAAAATCCTATAGTAAATGACTAGCCCTACGAATCTAAACATTTCAAAAAAATTCTAGGGATGTTCCTAGGAATCTTCAACACTTACATTCTCTTGGTATACAAATACTCATATCTTTGAGATGATATGACCATGGATGTGAATCTAATCCATCTAAATGTCTCACATTGTGATATTATCATATAACATATTCTCACCTAGTTTAATGAAAATTATTTTTTAATGTTTGGAATGTGCATGTCGATTGTGTGAATACGATAAGATATCATCTATGAAAACCAACAAAAAAATATCCAATTAAGGATACAACCCTTGAATCATCAATGCAATGAAAACCATTGGATCATTGTTGAGACCAAACTACATAACTACATACTCACATAGTCCATAAATGATATGAATGGTTGTACGAGGTATGTTAGTAAGTCCAACACATACATGTTTATATCCTGAACTAAAATAAATTTTTAGAACAATTGGTCTCCCCAAAGATGAAAAAATAAGTCATATATCCATTTATAGAGAAATATGTTTTTAACTATTTTATGGTTTAGTTTCTGATAATAAACAAATATTTTAGAGGTTAATTTCATTTTTTTCACATAAAAGTACCAATGAACCACATAGAGTAGTAATTTCTTGAATAAACCCCACCCCCTCCCAATCCTCCTGATGCCTCTCGATATCCCAAAACTCTGTTATAGCTATCCTGTAAGGTGGAATGAATAGCAATGAATCTCTTAGGATGATCTCAATAGATAATTTATCCTCTCTAACATGAGGTAATCTCAAAAATTAGTAGAGGAATTTGTACATAAAATTCTCAACCACTATAGTATTTTTTTAAAATAACACTATGATTATCCAAAATAACTTGTGATTTGGAATTTCTTCATGCTCATCCAATTATTCTATGGTTTATCTCAGCTTGCCTGGAAATCCTATTCAACCTTGAAATTAAACAAATCATCATCTGATGATGTGAAAGTCACCATCCATCCGTAGAATAAAAAATAATTTCAATTAGAAACTTGATAATTCATAATGATAATGACATCATACACTGTAATATCAGTAAATTATATATCACATACAAAGTGTAAGGCAGAACCTCATGGGGACACTGTTTTCATTGTCACACATCAACTTTTTTATTTCCTATCTAGGTTTCAAGTAATATAATGCTCACATAAGTAAAAAAATAGCCCATGTCTATTTACCAATGATAATGATATACAACAATTTGATTCACCAATATGAAAAAATGGACGATGCAATTGTATAGTCTCCTATGGTCATACATTTATAGGAAGATAGATCTACACACTACTCCTTGGTGGTAGGATGTATAAAATAGAATTGGTTTGCACCACAATCCTATTAAAAACAACACTGCCTCGAGTTAGCCCACTCTAATATATCATTGTATTTGGTGTATGATGGCCGCTACCATGACCACCACTACCCCATCCTAACTGGGAATCACTACACCATATCCATGCCTGATGTGGTGCTTTGGAACTGGCTTTTCAACCTATTGTCATGGATGTCCCACTACCACTCACAGCTGGTGGAAATGTCCTACAAAACCATTTTACATGACCCATTATATATCATAGACATCAATATATTGGGACATGATCAGAATTATTCATTATGTGGACTCACTTGAAGAACTAATTACAAAACAATGAGATTCCATCACACATAGATTCTTAGAAAACATCTCATGGGAATCGTCAAAATGACACATCTTTCCTGAAGACGTAGAAACACTAAGTCAATAAGAAACAAATCTAAGATCTATTCCCCTTATTCAATCAGTATATTAACTATAAATGGCACTGAATTCACAATATATATCAAAGAAGTCAATCATATCTTGTTGAGTAGAGATTTGATATCTTGTCAAAGTTCATCCCCAAATGGTGTATCTCTAGATAACTTATGATCAAGGTAAATCTATACTGACCTAACCACATAAGGAACAGATATGGTGTATTCATTAAATTACATTATAACTACTTCATTGAACCATTCAACAATATACCAATTAGTTTTTTATTATTGGTAAAATATAAAAATAAATTATTCTTGTATTATAAATGATTTCAATAATTACAACATAATCAATTTTCGTCTCTCCAGATAAATAATTTATCTTATAACATTATTACATCTATTATATCGCTACATATAATTCATTATATTATTATTGGAACATTAAGTAGAGAAACATTATAAGGGTGATCTCAAATGCTCGTCCATAGTAAAATATAGTGGATTTAAAATTTAATTAATGATAATAGTTAATATGGAATGTAAAATAGCTAAATTCACATTCCATTTAAATAATTAGATAACTAAAACTAATTATTGCATGATAAAATACTAAATATTTTTCCATTTAATCAATGAATGAGGATCAAAATGTATCCATATATGTATCTACAAAAAATCACATTGGTGAATAATAACTAAAAAATATATGAAATAAATGATTAATTATTAGATTCCATATTTCCTAGGTATATGGAATCATTACCATTAAGATCATTCACAATACAGTTTAGCATACCAAGTACAAACACATCTATTTTTGTAAATAATTTACCTCACGAGACCACTATTGCATTGAAGAGCTATCATTAAAAGATCCCCAACTAGTAGGGAATTCCAGAAATGGTCCAAAACACAGGTAATTCAGATCGAAAACAATTCTCATAACGAATAATAGATATTCCATTTAAAATATAATGATTTAATATAGTAGAAAAAATTATCATTATATCCACAAATAATTAAATAAAATTTTAAGTATAGTCCTTATAAATATGGTATATGTTTTAGGAAATAATCATATCGATGAATATTGAGATGGATATTTAGGTGAAAATCATTGGAAAACAATTATAGTAATTTTAATATTTCATGGGGACTAAAAGGAATCATGGTTGTGAATGTAAGTAATATCCTCTAAAAAATCAACCATAATCCAAAAAAAATTATGGATTGATTAAATTCAACAAATCCCAAGTGGAGTAAATTAATGGGTAGTTTTCAATTATTAATTGAAATACTATAAAACTATTTTTAAATTTTTTTTAATAAAATATTTTAATGTATTGAAAAACATTTTGGAAACCCATTTCATTTAATATATAATTTAAAATATTATCTTTCCAAATAATTATTTTAATTATAATAACAAATCATCATTGAAATGATGGTGGGTACATATTTACAAGCTTAATGTGGTAAAATGAACATTTATTTTTCTTAGATAATGTTTCAAAAATATCATCATTAGGAAATAGAAAAGAATATTACATTAAAAAATTTTCTAAAATATAAAAATATTAAAATTTTCATTATAAAATATTCTGAAATATACTTTTCATAAAATTTTAATCAAAAATTGTTTTTATTAGAAAATATTTTATCCACATAAAGAGAGATACAATGTCCGGATGTTTGAAAATGAATTTCTGAAAATATTGAGTACCAAAGTGTATAAGAAGGGTACTAATAAAAGAAAATGGTACTCAATAACTATATGATATAAAATATAATGTTATTTGGAACAATGATAGTATAATTTCATCAAATGTAAATAACATTTATTGATCATAAAATTTATTATTAAGGAAAATAATCATTAAAATTTTAAATGTTTCACATATTACCATGATAAAATTAAAATAATAATCCTACTAGAGTGGTAAAATTGAATAAAAGTAATAATGATATAATATAGAATAATTTATACTATATACACCACAAAAATTCTGTATTTTGTGAGCATTATATTTACCTCATAGATGAAAAAGGGAAATGTGAATCCCTTACCTTGAGATTCCATTCTGGTAAAAGTCCATCAAAATTTTGTTTAAAAATATTTGGTATATTTTATACTTCCTTGAAATATTTTTATTGTTAACATTAATTTTATTTAAATTATTATTATTTTTAATATATTTTCTTAAATTATAAGTATTATGTAAGCTGTTTTAATGAATTTCAGTTTATGTGTCAACATAAATATTGGTAGTTTAGCTATGGACAAAGGTGTATATATATGATGACAACAGAATAATAATCATTTCATAATTATCTTATATATGTATAGATATCAATTATAATTCAAAAAATGCATCATTAAATATGTTTATGAATAAATAATCAATGTTATGAATATGGAAACAGTAGGTCATACACATGCATTATTAACATTCCCATTAACTAATAATTATTTTGGAATGGAGTTCATAAAATATATATCCATATATAATGATAATTATATACTAAATAATATATTATATAATCATATATAATTATATATATACAATTATTATGATGAAAATGAATCTCATCATCTTGAGTTGGAAATAGCACATATGTCCTTGACTAATTTTACCTCATTTTATGTTAGTGAAAGTGTAATAAAGAAAAATATATATATATATACATATATTCTAATAAATGTAATTATGTCTAAAATATCATATATATTATTTTATGTCTTGTATATTTAATTATAATCATTTTTTCTATCAATGTATCGTGTGAACATATCACATCACTTTGAGGGGGACATAGCCACACTTCCTCAAATGATATTATTGTTTGTACATAAATTAAAAATTATAAAGTTATTTGTTTTAATGTAATTAAATATGCATAAATAAATTAAAAATATCATATAAAACATATATAAATATTTTTTCAAATAGTAATTTATATCATCAGTGGGGATAAAAGAAAAAAGAGTAATCATTATTTCATTAGGTAGTAGTTCTTCATACATAGAAATAGTATGTTCGTTTCCCATTAGAAGGAACTATTTGCATGTTTCAGTCCAAAAATTACCATTAAAACAAATAGTATATTAATTATAGTTGTTTTTTATAAAATAATGGAATAATAAATGATATGGGGTGGATAATGGAAATAAAAAAATGGATATTAACAGAAGACATTACCTTTCAGTCATTTAACTACACTTAGGTTGTAACAAATTATTACTTTGTGGGAATCAATGTATATCATTTTATTTTTGAAAATCTATGCGTAGATATTTTTCAAACTTATGTTTTTAGATATTGTTGAAATAGGAAGAGGTGGTAACCTTTTATAAGTGATAAAAATGTGTCACATGGTATTCTGAAATCAAGTTTAGTGTAACTGAATTTGTAACATAAAAAGCCTTTCAAAACCAACCAAACAAAATAATACAAGGTTCATGGACTATTTATGGCCACAGAATTGGTTTTGGACAAGTGGATAGGTTATTCTGTCCCTGAAGATAATGGTTTAGTCCTTTTTGAAGCTTATTTTATCGTATTAATTATAATTATGTTTAATTGCATTCACAAATATATTTGGTCAAAAAAATGATTCTCTTATTATTTTTTATATATTATTCTGATTTATTATATGTAAAACATTTTTCAAAATGACAATAATATAAGGGGAAGAGTATGATTGAATATCAATCCATTATACGAGACTATAATGATGATTTTTAATGTAAAAACATCGCAATTTGTGGTATAAATTTATAATAAATTTCAAAATGAAAAAGATTCGAATTCCATAAATTTTATTTTTTAAAAATAATATTATTTAATTAAACTGTAAAAAAAGTAAAATTTTATTTATACTAATAATTAAATAGGATGAAAAATGGATTTGAAATAAAATTCAACATTTTTCACTAATCATAAAAATTGAAACATTTTAAAAAGTACAGAAAATCCCTATAACCGTATTTTTTTATTTATAATTAAAAATTTACATCTATTCTGATGTAAAAAATAAAAAAAAAATTGTAAAAAATAATATTTAAAATGTGTTCACCATTATATGGTATTAAAATTTCCATTTTTAAAAATATAGGTTTTTATGTGTAAAATAGGGTTTGCTCATATATAATACATATAAAACCATATGGATGATGAAATAAATACATAATTGAATATATATATATATATATATATTATTTATTTAAATAAAATGGTTAAATAATAGTTGTCTATTATTTTTATTAAGCCAAAACATATTTGAATGCATAAATATAACAGTATTCATTTTTATATCTAATTGATTATTATTTTATTTTCTCATTAATTTGTTACCAATGAATTTATTTTAGAATTATATAAACCATATATCTTAATATGTTTGTTAATATTAATCATTATTGCTGACATAATTGATAGGTTATATAATATTATATTAAATAAAAAAAATTTACAATAAAATATTGTTATGTAATACCCAGTCTTGAGTGTAATTCGAGAAATCCTAGATGGGTCATCTTGCATGGACCACTTGATAATTCAGTTTTGTATGATTTTATTTATATAAAATCTATTTTAGACAGTAAATTTATTATAATATATATATATATTATATTCCCTTATACACATGGTTTTTTTTGTCATACATGAAATTGACTACAACGTCCATACATAAGAATTTCGGGGTGTTACATTTCCCCCACAACAATGATATAGTTCCAATCGAATTACAACTCGATCGGGCTGATATATTGTTTGGTTGTTCCAATGAAAAAATCATATATCATGAGAAAGGATTGTAAAACATACCCGATTAAAAAGAGAATTTGATGTTCAATGTTCACATGGACTAATATATAAACATTTATCTATGTACGATAACATTAGTGTCACGTATAGATTCTTACATTTTTAAAAACATAAATATTTATAGGTGGTGTGTGAGATAATAAATAAAAAATCATATGAATGGTCCATATAATGTTTAGGGCCTCATATCCCCAAATATTTCATGATTTAAAATGCTATCAGTTCATCAAATAATTATGAATTATGAAAAAAAATTTATTTAAGATACATTTCATAATGTTTTCAATTTATATTAATGTCTATGTATAAAAAATGATATATTTAAATAAACATAATTTCAACATTTTGGTGTTATTTGAACTAATTTCCAATTCATTAAAAAATTATTATATATACATGTAGTAACAAAATATATTTGTATTATATCATAAGTCCCATAAATGAGTGTAATATTTACCTATTTATCATTAACTATATTCCAACGTCAATATGGTTAATATATTAATAAATAATTCTCCAATGTGATATTTGTGATATTTTTGGTTCCTCATTATAATTTATTTGTTATTTTTTTTAAATAAAAAATATTGAAATATAATACAGGTCATTGATTAGGTTAGTGTATTTCATGAAACCAATGGCGTCTTTCAGTCATTGGTTCATGTGCCATGGCCATTCCATATTTGATTGGGTGTCACCCATCATACCGGATATCCCATTCCAAAATCATATTCATATTATTTCCAATATAATTATAATGGAATTTTTTGAAAAAGAAAGATTAAATAGACTATTTACTATGGCATTCAACGCATCGATTTATTATTGTCTCATAATAATATTTTACTATTAGTATAATGTCAATATTGATCATATAGAACAAAAAGGTTATCAATACATTAAATATACGTCTATAAAATGTAAATTTTTATTCCATAATGATGTTTCTCCTCAAAAACATATACTTCTAAAATACTAAATATTCCTTATAGGACTAATGTATCTTAATTCCATAAATCCATAGGTAAAATAAATATATAATTAAATTATTGAATCACAAAAATAAATCATAAAAAATGATACATAAAAATTTTAATTTATATAAATAATTTCATTGCATGGAATTCTAAATTATGATAGTATAATTTCAGTATAAAACTATTTGGGCTTAATGTTGGATTTTTATTTTCATCAAATATTTAAATTCAGCATAAAGGTTAATAATGTAAATTAGGATTATCGTGAGAATATCCCCTTGGAATGTAAAACTTTTGTGTACTAAGGCATGTTGTATTGTACCACGATACTTGATTCTGGCCCGGAACACCATGCCATATTTGTCAACCCTTGGTACATCTTATCCAGAACCACATCCTCTTGTAGTATATAGATGGGAATTTATTTTTAAGAACACCTTCATAATATCTATATTAAGATAAATTTAACGATGTTATTTTATGCATGTATTCAAATTATTTATTATGGTTATGTTTCATATCCAATGTTTTCTTAAATCTATATCCCATGGTTTGTACCAAACATCAATTTATACCAACTATAGTAACCCTACAACAAACGACTAAGAGACAGTTCCTACTAATAATTACATCAACATTATTATAATGAATAATGGCTCGATGGAAAATTCAGTTTAATTATCATGGTAAACAAGATAAATAAATGAATCTTCTTTTAGAAATGAAGATGCTAAATACAACATTAATTTTTCCTTATTTATAAATAAAAAAAATTGAGGCTATTATTATTATGTCTAGTATATCAGTTTATATCATTCATATTATGAATTTTGGACTCTGGAAGAAAAAAATATAATATGGGTTACCTCAAATGCTTTTTAATGGAAAAATAAACCAAGAGAAATAATGAATCAAAGAGAATAGTCTATATAGAATTTTAAATTTCTGAACACAAATTTCATTCATATAACTAGATATGGAATAATAACTATGGCTTGGTAAGAACCATAATGACATTTCATTATATCAATGAATTTAATGTGAAATGTATCCATTGATATGTCGATGAAGAATATCATGGGAAAATAATAACTGAAACTAATATAAGGGTAATTTGTAAATATAGTTTTTAATGTTTCTTAGGTACATTGAACCATTACAATCAATACCTTTCAAAATAAATGTTTATCATATCAAGAGTAAAATCATCTAATTTTCATAATTATTTAATTCATGAGGATACTTATACCACAATGGGATTTTATTAACCATCACCCAACACGTATGAAATTATTTAAATGGTCCCCAACCTGTGTATTACATACTAAAAACATTCCTCATATAGAATAAACAATATGCCTTATCAATTATTCATATTTAAAATAATATACATATTTTTCAATATTACCCAAAATAATAAAATCACATTCAAAGTATACAATGTATGAAAATGTAAATTTTTTAGTAAATAATCATATAAATAAAATTTATATGGATAATTAGGTGTAAATAAATGTCAAATTATAATTATATGTTTATTTTTGTAGGGGAATAAAATAAATCTTGGGATTGATTGTGAAAACTATCATTTCAAAAATTAATCAGAATACACCAATTGTAATATTAAGGATGGTTTGAGTACAAAAAATCTTATGTGGAGTAGGATAAATGGTTGTTCTCATTGATAAATGGAAACATTATAAAAATATTTTTATGATTATTTAATAAATAAAATATATTTTTTTTTTAAAAACTCTTAAAAATAGTTATTTGAAAATCACTTTTGAACTTTTTTTCTATAAAGATCATTGTTAAAATATGAAAAGGATGCTTAGATCAAATAATAATGGTTATATCATAACAAGCTATAAGAGGTAAGAAGTTCATTCCTTTTTCACCATTAATTGTTAGAAAATTGCATTGTTCAGAATGTGAAAAGCTTATTCATTTGAAAACATTAGTAAAAGTCAAAAAGGGAAATAATATATTTAACAAATCATTTTAATATCATTTTTGAATTTTTTTAATAATACATGGTAATTATATGACTACTAGTTCTCTATCAAAAGAGAGATATATAGTTGTGTAATATGGAAAAAAATCTAAAATATTTTGATTAAAATATAGTATAAAATGGAAATAATAACTAAAAAATATTATGAATAACCAGAGTATATATATTTATTTGTTTTATTGAAAAAAAATTATCTTATTTCCACAAATCGAAATACCATTAAAATATAATTAATGGTATGATTGAGGAGAATAATATTTAAATAACAAAAAATATCCCATTCCACATTGAAACATTTTAAATAACAATAATTTTTTAGGGGTAACATTAGATGAAGTAATTAATTATATAATATAACAAAAGTTCCAATAAATTCACCACATGTAAGATTTATGGGGTGAACATTACATTTTTCTCAAGGATGTAAGAACGTGATAAAATAATACCTTACCATTAGTTTTCATTTGTGTGTACATCTTTTAACATCATGTACAATGAAATTTTGTTTATTATCTAATTTAATGGGAACCAATTTAATTTTTATAATTACATTTATTTAAATTATTACTATGTGGTATAAAACCACATTAGTAATTATTTTTTGATCTATTGATTTGACCTAATTCTGTTTATGTGTAAAAATAAACTTTGTTATGCCATCTATTATAGATACACAAAGCTTGAAGTACATGGAAATTACATTAATTTTAAGAAATAATTAATACATGACAAAATAAAACTGAAGGACTGTAATATTTTCGTGTCTTTGGAAACTCGGATCATAATCTTCTAATCGTGTTGAATGATCTTCAACATCTCCCATAACGATCTTCCACTTTTTCCTTTTTACCTAAAACCATTATTTATATCCTTGGGAAAATAAAACATATAAATGGTGAGCTCAAATTCATAGTAAGGGTAGACATTGAGAATATAAAACAATCAATAAAAATTTGAATGTAAAAACTTGAATATAAAATCTAAACATCAAAATCTTTGGCAAAGAGAAAAATCTAGGAAGTATGTGAGGAATATATCATAAAGGAACATAAATCATGGTAAAATAGCATGGGAAAAAACATGTAATTGTGGAATACAATTAAGAACATGATATGTTTTCTATAGTAGCCAAGGCATTGCTTCCATTACCATCTTAGTGGAAAAAGTCCCTTTGTGAATTGAGTTCACTCCCAGTTCTAGTCCTGTATCACTGAACCAGATTAACTTTTCGTTCCAGCCATGTCTATCTCATGAGATATAAAATCATTTTATAATGTATTGGAGGGAGATATAGGTCCCACCCATCTCATAATGAAATAATTTTTACTTGTGTTTCAAAATAATCATCAATCATTCATCATAACCCAACGAATAAAAATATGTTTCATAAACATTATCCACAATAACATAATCGATATGAAATAAATTGATATCGTTTCATCATAAAAAAATAGAAACCATGTAAATGAAAGATATATTATACTTGAAACATACAAATATGAAATAATTTCATCTTAGATGTAAAATAGTTTTGACAAAACACTTGAACTCCATTCTTGAGGAAAATATCATTTATTCTTCAAAATAATTTTCTTTCACAAAATAACATACAATTTTAAAATAAATGATTTTATTGAAAATAATCATGAAATATTGTATAGGAATATTCCTGGAAATAATAAGTTATGAACCCGTAAGAATCCGTTCAATCCGTATAAATTTAAAAAACATTATCATCGTACTTTTTTCGGAACAAAAGAAAGATTCCTTCCATATGAAAGATTCATTAAGTACCTCGTATAGTAAACAAAATAAAGATTCCTTCCATACGATGTGGTAAAAGTAAAAAAAGAGTAAAAATGTATTTAAACATACATGGAAGAAAATTAAACATTTTATGAAATCATTTTTAGAATATATGGACATGGATAATAAACATAACCCCGGTAAATACTTAGGAATAAACAATCTCAGATAAGAATGAGATTGGAATAATTATCCCTTAGCTTATGTCCAATATGCTTCATACATATCTGAACCTTCTGTATAATGATTTAAATAATGTAATTGACTTATTATATAATCATATTCATTGTTATTATATCATCTATCGATCACTTATGACTTTATATTACATGTTCTTTTGTAAATTCCATGTTAAAGCAGCGTTTGGGGTAAACTCGTTTCATTTATCGTACGTGTTTCGACTTGTTGTTCTTGATATTATGACTTATATCCTAATTTACATAATTAAATAATTTAAAAACATATTTATATATATAATATATATTCATCATATATGTATATATATGATAGATTGATAAATGGAATGAAATACACCGTTATTGGAGACGGTAGGTCGTACGTATGCATGAACGTTGTTTTCGTTTCCTTATTGAATTGAATAGAATTAAGTAGATGACATAAATATATATATATATATATATATATATATATCCAATATCATTATTATTTCATATATTTTATTATTATTCATTATATATACTTTATAATAATTCATGAAAGGTTAACATGGATAATGAATCTCATCGCGTCGTGGAGACGGTAGTCCGTACGTACGCACGAGCGATGATATCATTCCCATGATCGTGGAATTTTATTGAAGTGTATGTATAATATTTTATAATCAATATCACTTTAAAATAATCATATATTGTTATTTATTTACACCATTATACACATCCAATTATGGTGGTGTTCGAAAACATATTTCACCGCGTCGTGGAGCAGATATTCTGTACGTACGCACACGCGGTGATTTTGTTTTCCATAGGATGGATAGAAGGTGAAATAGCGTTGTTTCAAATTTATAATAACATATCAGTATATTATCAATACTTATGTTATTACTTTATAATGAAACAACTAAATAGGAGGAAGTAGAAGAAGAAAAAAACGTGAAAGAGTCGGTAGAAGAGATTACCTCTTCCTCAACACGCCTCCTTTAAACTTCTTCAAAGGGCACTAGAGCTATTCTTTTTAGAAGACCGGAACCAGTATTGTGTAACTAGATAGTTTTATAAGAGTAATTAGTAGGTTTTTCCATGCTTCAAGTCTCAAAAGGGTGTGAAGAGAAGACGGAAGGGGTGTCATTTTTATAAGGGAAGAGAGAGGCACCTTTGGAAAACTTAAAATATTATTTTATAATAAAGTCATATTCCGTCTATAATAGCTCCAAATAGATTTATTTAGAAGTTAAAGTTGGGATAGGTCAATATCCTCTCAACCAAACGGTATTATACATTTTTAGTTTACTATTTTAACATTATATTTTAGATTTAACTCTAAGTTAAATAATTTATCTTTTACTGTGTCTACTTGTTTTCTTAAAATATATGCTTAATAAACGTACTATAACAATCCAAACGAACCCCAAGTGGTTCATTATTAATATATATAACTTTATATAAGTCATTTGGCTGAACCATAGATTTTTAGGAATATTATAAAAATTAATAATATAATATTTGTTTTAAAAACTATTTTATGTCAATTTCGACACTATTTGATAATTGATTTTTGTAAAAATGATAACATCATTATTAGTTCAAAAAAAGTTAATTAAATAAATACTAACATGTCATATTAACCTATATAATTATTTTAATTCATAAAAAGTCTCAAATTAAATTTATTTGGGTATTTATAATATCAATTATTTTAATATTTTATTATTTAGGTAATTACAACATCACTATTGTGTGATAAATAAATTAAATTATTTAATGTCTAAAAATTATAAATAAAATACCATTAGGTAGGAAGTCCTTTTATAATTCTAATTAATATTTATAGTCTAATTTATCTTATGTATAACCCAATATTAAAAATGTTTTATTTATTAAACATTTATTTGAACTATTTTAACTCTTTTTTAGATAAAATAATAATAAATGTCCTAATCTAATCCAATTGGACCTAAATGATAATATTATATTCGTAAGGTTTTTTATGGACTATTAATAATTATCCAATAGAATTAGTACATTTTTTAGGGTAATAAGAATATCATTTTTACCCTTAATGGCCCTATTTACTTTTAACCGTGGTAAATAAAAGTAAAAAGTTACAATTCACCAAAAATTATTTTTATCTTATTAAACCACATTTTACTCATTGATATTAAATGTGTCTCTCATATTTTCAAAATTACACTCATATAAGCGGTAAAATTATGTTACTTGTATGTTTGCAAAAAGCTCCTTGAAGTTAGGTAAAAGACGATGAAAAGTTCAATAAAATTTTTATATATCTAAAATTATTATAAAATGACCCCAATGAATTAAATTAAACTTATATAGGTATTATGTATCAATTTTTACCTAATATAAATTTAAATAAAATAAATAATTATTTAAATAAGAAGTTCGTTTTTAAATAGTAACCCAGTGTTTTCACTATTCATCAAAAATTGATAGTTTTCAGCCAAAAACAAAAAATTCACCCTAGGCTAATTTCGATATTTTGAATTCAAAAATGAATCCCATTATAGAAAATAAAATTTATCAAATTTCAAAAATTGGGTATTACTATTCCTAATGGCTAGTTCATAATAATATTATAATAATATATCGTTTAGTGAAACTCTGTATTGCGTACTACACACGCTATCGAGGAACGTCTTGATTGCGTGTAATGCAAGGAAAGTCATGGATGTGTGTAGTGAATGCTCCATTTTGTGTTGCATATAACATAATCAAAACATATTTAATTTATACATTAAACAAAATCTATACTTAATTTTTCGTAAATTAATTTCAACAAAACAAACTTGAAATTGTGTGTAATACGAGCAAAGAATAGCATTGCATATAATGCAAGATAATACAGTGTTGTGTATAGCGCATGATAATCTTGGTGTAGTGTACAAAAGAAGATATGAAATAAGTTAAAAAGAATAAATCTTATAAAATCTCTAGGTGTTACATTTTACCCCCCTTAAAATTAATTTCACCCTCGAAATTCGTCGGGGTTATAAATGGATTATTACATGAGAGTTTCTTTTATAGAAAACCTCATCGTAAAAAAGAATTCCTAAACTTATCTTAAAAAAATAATGTTTGAAATGTAAGAGTTACCCATATTAACTAATCATTGGGTTTCCACATAGGATAACAGATGTGAAGATATGGATATGAAAGGGAAATCAAACCATCATTTTCGGATGGAGAGGGGTAGAGGACATGGCTATGATAAAGACAACAGTCACAACGCCATAATTTTTTTATGATATAAGGTACCATCTGATTCATCAGATATAAGTGCACTAGGACATCATTTTTTGTTTTCAACATCATTTCCCTAATGTTGAATATTTTTTTGAATTAAAAGAAATACTTACTTGATTTTGGTACAATCTCACTGTTTTTTGTGCCTGGAAAAATTTCCACTTAATCTCTTAAATAAATGAAGTCGAATTTTTCTTCCATGAAGTCTTAGCAAATCATATGATAGAATGATAGGTCATTCCATACCTCTCAAACATAAGGTTAACAAAAGTTTTCAAATATACATAAGTCCAACTATAGTGACATTAATCATATATGGTTCCTAAAATGGACTTATACTTCATATATCATACTTCTTAATATAATAAAACTAGTTTATACTAACCACATACTTCTTATAGGCCTATTGTATGCGATAAAGGTCAGTCACACTTCAGTTGTGGATTCGATTCCCACAGACATTCCTGATGCGATGGGTTGTCGCTCGTCCAATGGGTTGTCCTTTATCTAAAACTATACTATTATAAAATAACAAAAATACTATCGAAAAACAACTTCTATCCTTAAACAATACTATCTGATTTCTAACATAATACATTCCAATAATTATGCTTATCCAAAAATATATCATTCCAATCTAATAGTATAAATAAAACAATTACTGAAAAGGTCACATAGCAAGAACATGGATACAATAGTTTATGACCCATATATCATAAGATATATATTATTGATCTCATTCCAGTCATGTGAATACCTTAATCATGTATTCTCTTGAATCATAAATTACTATATAACCATAGTGAAAACATGAATTCTGTCAAAAGTTAAATCTTTCCAGAAACCAAAATCCCAAAAAAATATATATACTGAAATCATGATATCACTTTGACCTTTTATCAGCCATGAGCTCATGAATAAAATCAAACATATTATTTTCTCCTTATCCCTTCATTATGCCCATATCATCTTCTTTCCAATAATATCTGAATAACCTTTCATGGTTACAAGAACCATTCAACATATACTTTGAAAACTCAAGAAAAGGAAACGATGTAACAAACCTTAGATTTTAATTTATTACATAGTACCATACATTATTGTTGATAAACAAACAATCATTACACTACCTTCTTAATCAACTGACTGAGCTTCATCATTTCTCCATCTCATATATCATTTTTAGTCTCTTCATCATTATCCACATAAATACTACCCATATGACCATGTTGATTCTCTTTATGATATTTTCTCTTTTGGCATTGTTTTGAAAAATGACCGTACATTCCACATTTAAAACACGTAACCGTTGTTGATGTATTAGCAATACCATTATCCTTGTCCATGTTGTTAACTGAACCTTTTCCATTACAATTACTAGATTTGTGCACTTCTTTTCCACACCAAAATCATTTTATAGTTCCTTTGAAACATTCTCCTTGATTTCACTTCCAAAATGATTTACATGAGAGAAATTGAACTCTTTTTCCTCTATGATCATCATGAAACTACATATTTCTCTTATTACTTGAGTCAGGAAACATACCAGAGTTGAGATTATTGATCATATTATGATATTACTGATTACGCATAATAACAATGTTTGGACTTACAAATTTAGTTTCATTTGGTTTCTCATGAATAATATCATTCCATTTTCCATCATATCATCCATTAACGTGAATCTTCCTATTTCCAGCCATTTTCTAAAACCAAAAAGAATAGTGTGAGAAGAAAAAATCATGCTAGGGAAAAAAGCATAATAAAGGTGGAGTACCATCAATATCTAACATCTTAGGTTAAATTATAATATCGTTATTGTAATTCTAGGACTATAACCTATATGTATACTTATCCTTAGTGACATCTCTAGACATATCTTAGAAATACCTCAAGGGGTTTCACTAATGTTTGCAAATCATAGTTTCAAAATGTTAACTAAACTCAACCTCTAATACCAACTGTATCGGTCTGTAATTACTTCTAGTGGACAATAATTGATACCTATCAAGGCACTCCTTGGGCAGCTACACCCCCTGGGCGGGACACAACACAATCCCTAGTGGCATCCATTTTCTCATGACGCCCTTGGGTGGAGATCCATGTTTCATCCAATGCTCACATGTGAGAGTTCCCAAGGATCAGATACATTCCTACCTCCTTTGACTCTAATACCATCTGTAGAGACCAAAATATTGATTTACATGTACATTACATTACTTTTGCAGAATAATTAATACATAAAATAACAAAAACCAAAGGACTGTAATAGTTTAGTGCCTTTGGAAACTCATATCATAATCTTCTAATCGTGGTAAAGGATCTTCAACATCTCTCATAAAATAACCCCCATTTGCTTTCTTAACTAAATACTTTCATTATATCCTGGGAAAAACATATAAAGTGTGATCTCAAAATCTCAGTAAGGGTAAAAATAGGGAACATAAAACAATCCAAAAACATTTTAATGAAAAAACATGAACATTAAATCAAAACATTAAAATCTTGAGAAAAGACATAAATAGTGGAAGTACGTGATGCATATATCATAAAGGAACATCAATCATGATAATATATAATTGAAAAAAAAACATATAATTTTGTAATACCATTAAGCACATGATATTATTTCTATAGTAGTCAAAACATTGCTGCTAATACCGTCTTTGTGGACAAAGTCCCTTTCATAATTGAGTTCACTCCTCGTTCCAGTCCTGTATCACTGAACCAGATTAACATGTTGTTCCAGCCATGTCTTTCTCATGAGATATAAAATATTTACCCAATTCGTTGGAGGGAGATATAGGTCCCACCCATCTCATAATAAAATAATTCTTACTTGTGCCACAAAATAATCATAAATCATTCATCATATCCCAAAGAATTAAAATTGGTTTCATAAACATCAACCCATCATAACATATTCCATATAAAATAAATGGATATCGTTATATCATATGAAAAGTGAAACCATGTAAAAAATAGAGTTATTATACTTGAATCATACACATATGAAATAATTTCATCTTATATGTAAAATAGTATGACAAAACACTTGAACTCTATTCTTGAGAAAATATCATTTCTTCTTCAAAATCATTTTCGTTTCACAAAATGACATGAAATTTTAAAAGAAAGGATTTTGTTGAAAATAATAATGAAATATTGTATATGAATCGTCATGGAAATACAGAGTTATGAAACTGTAATAATATGTTCATTCCATATAAGTTCAAAAAACCATTATCCATTTACTTTTGTCGAAAAAGTCAAAAAGTACCTCGTATGGTAAACAAAGGAATGATTCCATCCATAAGATGTGGTAAAAGTAAAAAAGGGTAAAAATGTATTTAAACATACATGGAATAAATGTAAACATTTTATGAAAAAAATTTGTGAAAATATGGATTTGGATAATAAACATAACCCCATTAAATACTTGCGAATAAACAATCTCGGATAAGAATGACATTGGAATAATTTTCTGTTACCTTAGGCCCGATATGCTTCATACGTATCTGAAACTCCTGTATAATGACTAAAATAATTTCCTTGACGTATTAAGGAATCATATTCACTATTATGATATCATATATGGTACCCTTATTACTTTATATTACACATTCATTTGTAAATTCCATGTTAAGAAGCGTTTTGGGTAAAATCGTTTCAGTTACAGTACGTGTTTTGACTTTTTGTTCATGATATTATTTATTATATCTAGATATAATTAATTACATAATGTAAAACATGATTTATATATATAATATATATTCATAATATATATATATATATGATAGATCGATAAATGGAATGAAATACACCATTCGTGGAGAAGGTAGGTCGTACGTACGCATGAACACTATTTTCGTTTCCTTATTGAATTTAGTGGAATTAAGTAGATGTCATAAATAAATAAATATATATATATACATAAATCCATTATAATTATTATGTCATATATTTAATAATTATTTATTATATATAAATTATAATCATTCATGAATGGTTAACATGGAGAATGAATGTCATCTCATCGTGGAGACGGTAGTCCGTACGTACGCATGAGCGATGATATGATTCCCATGATTGTGGAATTGTTTGAAGTGTACATATAATATTTAAGAATCAATATCACTCTACAATAATCATATATAGTTATTTATTTACACCATTATACCCATCCATCTAAGGTGGTGGTCGAAAACAGATTACAGCATGGCGTAGAGACGGTATTCCGTACGTACACACGCGCGGTGATTTCATTTTCCGTAAGATGTATAGAAGGTGAAATAGGGATGTTTCATATTTATAATCACATATCAGTATATAAGAAACATTTATGTTATTACTTTATAATTAAAAAACTAAAAAATAAGAAGTATATGAAGAAATAAACTTGAAAGAGTCGGTAGAAGAGATTATCTCTTCCTTCACACACCTCCTTTAAACTTTTTCTTAGGGCACTAGAGTTGGTCTTCTAAGAATACCAGAACCTATATGATTTTAATATAGAGGTTGAAAAGATGAATTGGTAGGGTTTGGATGAGCATCAAGGCTCAAAAGGGTGTGAAGAGAAGAGGGAAGGGGTTCCCTTTTTATAAGGGAGGAGAGGGGCAGCTTTGGAAAAACTTATAATATTATTTTATAATAAAGTAATATTCTATTTATAATAGCTCCAAATTGATTTATTTCGAAGCTAAAGAGGTTATGTGTCCAAATACTCTAAAACAATATGTTTTATACAAGTTTAGGTTATTCATTTAACATTATATGTTATATTTAACTCTAAGTTAAATAATTTATCTTTAACCATGTCTTCTTGTTTTCTTACAATATATGGTTAATAAACATAATATAACATGCCTAACGAACCCCAAGTGGTTAATTATTAAAATATATAACCTTATATAAGTCATTTAGCTAAACATTATATTTTTTAAAATATTATAACAAATAATAATATATTATTATTTTTAAAAACTATTTTATGTCAATTTTGACACTATTTGGTAATTGATTTTTTTTGAAAATAATAACCACATTATTAGTTTGAAAAATGATAATGAAATAAATAATACCATGTATATTAAACTATAAAATTAGTGGAATTCATAAAAAGTCTCAAATTACATTTATTTGGGTATTTATAATATCAATTATTTGAATATTTCATTATTTAGGTAATTGTTTCATCACCATTGTGTCATAAATAAATTAAATTATTTAATGTATAAAAATTATAACTAAAATACCATTAGGTAGGAAATTTATGTAGATTTATAATAAATATTTATTGTCGAATTTATCTTATGTATAACACTATATTAAAAAAAATTAGTTATTAATCATTGATTTAAACTATTTTAACTCTTTTTTAAATCAAATAATAATAAATGACCTAATATAATTCAAGTGGACCTAAATGATAATATTATATTAATAAGTTTGTTTTTGGTATAATTATACTTATCCAATAGAATTAGTACATGTGTTAGGGTAATAATAATATCATTTTTACCCATAATTACACTATTTACATTTAATAGTGGTAAATAAAAGAAAAAAGTTAATCTTCACCAAAAATTATTTTTATCTTATTGAACCACATTTTACACGTTGATATTAACAGTGTCTCTCGAATTTTTGAAATTCCACTCACAGAAGCGGTAAAATTATGTTTTATTTATGTTTGCAAAAAACTCCTAGGAGGTAGGTAAAAGACGGTAAAAGTTCAATAAAATTTTTATATATCTAAAATTATTATTGAATAACTCCTATGAATTACATTTAATTATATAGGTATAGTGTATCAATTTGTAACTAAAATAAATTTAAATAAAATAAATAATTATTTAAATAAAAATTCGGTTTTTAAATAGTAACCTAGGGTTTTCACTATTCACCAAAAATTGAAAGTTTTTAGAAAAAAACCGAAAATTCACCCTAGGATAATTTCGATATTCAGAATCCAAAAATGAAGTCCATTTTGAAAAATAAAATTTCAAAAATTTCAAAAATTTGGTATTACTATTCATAATGGCTAGTTCATAAAATTATTATAATAATATATCATTTAGTTAATCTCGGTATTGCGTTCCACACATGCTATCGACGAAAGTATTGATAGCGTGTAATGAAATCCAAGTCAGGGATGCATGTTGTGAAAGCTTTGTTTGGTGTTTTGTATAACATAATCAAAACATATTTCATTTATACATTAAACAAAATCTATACTTAATGTTGCATAAAATAATTTCCAAAAAATGAACATGAAATTGTGTGTAACCCGATCCAAGAATAGTGTTGTGTATACTGCAACCTAATATGGTGTTCTTTATAATTCAAGATAATCTTGGTGTAGTGTACAACAAAAGATATGAATGAAATTAAAAAGTAGGAATCTCATAAAATCACGGGGTGTCACATCTATGTTAAACGAAATCATTAAATAACAACTCCAGAATAAATAAAATTATCCTATATATATAAATTATATTTTTAAAAGCAATCATTATATATTTATATGAAATATTATTAAATATTATGGTTATAACGATGGTAGGGCTTACGTAATCTTTGAAACATTCTCATTTTTTGATGATCATTATAGAAGGATGTTATGTTGCATTACATATTTCTATAGTGATCAATATATATATAATAAAATATCACATTACCTTATATTCTCATATATATTATTCTTATGATTAAATGTAATCAAATCATGTCAAGGAGGTAGTAGTCCAAATGTCCACAAATAACAATATCAATTTTTTTCCTCTGTGAAATGGTAACACTGAAATTGATATATATTTTTAGGCCCTAGATTTAGACATTATATAATCATGAATTAAGATAATAATTATCATAAAAAATATTTCCAGGTTTATATATTTAGATAATTAGGTCATAACATATACAAATAACCATGAATATTACATGCAGACTCTTCATCTCACTATGAAATTTTTTCATAAAATAAGAACACTTTTAAAAAAGTCATGTCTAGTTAAATTTTCTAGACAACATTAATTTTCATTGACCGCATCCTTGACTCTATCCGACATTATTTCCTTTGAAAAAAATATAAAAAAACATGATATTAGCATAAAAACATCAGTAAGGGATACAGAAAGAAGAAAAAATGTTAGTTTGTCAAAAGATCAAGTAAAACATGAATACTTTTTCATAAGTAATAATTTCCACCTTTAAAAAGTAGTAAATAATCTACACTAAATTAAAAATCTTTGATTTATATTTTATAAACAAAATATTACCATTAAACCCATAAAAATAACAAATAACATATAAATGTAAATTGGGATATTAACATTTTTAAATGGAATAACCATACGGTCGACTTCCACACATATTATTAGATGGAATGTACATACGGCCGACTTCAATAACAAAGGCATTGGATGTTATAATGTTACCTCCCATCATGGTTTTTCATGGCACCAAATGTCATTGGGACTATCATGAATCCACCTATCAAATGTCCAATTACCATTTTAAAATCATAACACATAAAATATTGAAAAAAATATATTTCACTAATAACATTTCATTTTCAATAAAAATAAATAACATCATGATACTGAAATAATAATAAAAAATTAAATACCATTTTCAATACCAATACCTCCCATAAATAGAATATGTGGGTTATTTTTTCATTTTAAAAACATTAATCCATATAGAGGATGCTAACTATTGATTGTGAAGGTGGATAGGTCATTGTCGCCACAAACATAAAAAACATTTATTAATGTCATTAATAAAAACAAATCATAGGAAAATATTCATTTTTAATGAAATTATTTGTCAATGGGTTTTATTATATACTGTATGAAAGAATTACTTGTATAAGTAAATGTATGGCTCAATGAATGGAGATTGAGAAGAATTACCTTACCTCGAGTCCGACTTTACCAATTCCTTTTGTAATCACCTAAATAATAAAAAAAATTTAATTTATACATGCTTATGAACCATTTTCATTATTATTATTCATTTTATATCACTTATTACCATGTTATCAAAAAATATTTATCTGTTTGAGTTCATATGGAACATTTTATTGAGGTTCAGAACTTGAGTTAAAAATGAACTTGTTATATTTATAAATTGTCCATGTGGTCATAATTCCACTATCATTAGAATGATATTAATTATTTAGATATCATATATATCAAATATATCCAGTATAAATTTGTATTTATAATATTTCATATCATATAGAGGTAAGAAATGAAATGACCCATTCATGGAGACGGTAATCCATGCATATGCAATAATGCTCCGTTCATCGCTATTTCATATGTAATGAAACGAAAAATAAATTACACAATTGGATATTATAATTCCAGTATAATATCATATATATTATATATGAAACTCCATCCTTTAAACATATTTGGGATGGAATGAATGAGTCATATCACAGTGAGGGGGTTGTAGTCTGCACATCCTCATATGAAATTATCAGGTTTAACCATAATGAAAACCATAAAGGTATGTTATAAATTTAAAATAAACAAGAATAGAAACATTTTACATAAAATATTTTTCACATATAAGAACAGTTCAATCTTAATGGAAACCGTAAGAGGTTTTTGGAGATGATTGAACAATCATTGTTTCATGAGGCAGCAGTTCGTCATCCAAATAAATAGTATGTTCTTAACCTATTAGATAGTTGTGTGTGTAAGTGTAGTTAGAATACATATCATAAAAACAAACTAGTGTATTGAGGATACTGGTGTTACTATAAAATAATGGAATAGAAAGTGTTAGTGATTTTGTGAAGAAAAAACAACAGAACTTTAGAGAAGATGTAACCTTAAAGTCAGGTAACTCCCTTTGGTTTGAACCAAATGGATTTCTAGAAGTCCCATCTGCCAAAGGTAAGGCATATATGTGGAATATATGGAGGTATAGATCATTATTGTGTAGATTTTGTACGAAACAAGGGGCTTGAGATGTGTGAGTAATGAGTTAGAGGAGAGATATTTTTATAGGGGGAGACTTTTTAGGAAAACATAAAAATATTTTTTTATTATATAATAATATTATGTTTATTAAGACCCAAAAATCATTAAAGTAAAATATAAGATGACTAATGGTCAAAATAAAATCATCCAATATGAAATGCATTGGTTTTAGATATTTTTTTAATCATTATAATCTTATTTATTTAAATCATTCATCAATGATCAAAATATTTTATCATTATTGTGTCAAAAATAATTTTATTTATTTGATGTCTAAAATTTTTAAATAATTAACCTGATGTAGGAAATTACTTTAGATTTTAATGAATATTTATATTTTAGGTGTTTTCTTATATAACCCCATGTAAAAAATGATTTACTAAATATATATGATTTTTTCAGTATTTTCATTACTTTAAATTTGTTAATATAAAGTGTCATTATAACTATTAAGTGGATTTATGGGGTCACAAAATCCACCCAAGGATAAAAATTGTCGTTAATGTTTTAGAAAAAGGTCTATGACATTGTTATTGTATATTTATTTTATTATAATATTATTTTTACCTTGAATATAAGATTTTGCATTAATCATGGTAAAAAATGTCAAAAATTAATATTTACCAGAAACAAAATCAGCTTATTGACCCTCATTTTAATTAATAATAACATCTCTGAATGTTGGATTTTTGAAATCTTGTTTACAGAAGTTTTAAAATTTCATTTAAATGAAAAATTTAGTTATTTAACAACTTCTCAGTGTTTTCACTATTCATCTAAAATTGATGTTTTTTCGAAAAAAACCAAAATATATGCCTATGCTATATTTGATATTTTGAATAAAAAAATGATATCTATTTTACCAAATTGAAATAATATGATATGGATTGATTAATTTAAAACTATTTCCCATTGTCAAAACAAATAGCATGTTTTTAAGAAGTATTAACCATCAAATGATTGACAATTGTTTCAATACAATTTCAAATTAAAATTACTTTCAATGAACAAAATTGTATGAAATTGATAAAAAAAATAATCCAATTACACTTTAAAACAATATTAAAAGATAATCTAACCATATAAATCAATTATATTGAAAGGAAATTTTGAATTAAAATATAGTATATTTCTCAATTCAATAAAAAAATTTTTTTATCAAAATACTACCAAAAATATAGCCAATGTAATTTTTGATGCCCCGAATCCAAAGAAAAATATTACTTTGACAAATAGAAGATATAAATGTGACCAAAACTAATTTTAAATATGGGTCACCATTAAAAGGTGGTAAAATGAATTTTTAATGAATAATAGAGTATTTTTTATTAAAATTCGAATAATTCACTTTTTATGCCTCTAATATTTATGGGATTAATTTTAAAACACTAAAAAAATAGTATATTCATATCATAATTATTTCTATTTATTTCCACCAATAAAATTTCTTGGCGTTAACTGCTATTTAAAATAATTTTATATTATTATTTTAAATTTTTCTCCACATTGTGTACAATATTAGATTTCAAAGAAATCATTTGTTGGGTATAGGGTACACCATCGAACATAGAATACCCTTTAAAGTAAACTCAATATTTAATTCACAAATATTTATAAATATGAAAATGTAATATTCTTTATTTATCTGGTATGTTACATCCATCCCCCTCTAGAAATTGTGTCCTCGCGATTTTATTTAGTCACTAAATAATTTTGGGTAATTATCCCTCATAGCATTTTCAGAAACTCATGTTGCCTATTCAACCATATTGGTTTTAGAAAAATTAGTTACCTAATCATTTACCTTATTCCGCAATACTTTCTCTCAATGGGAGAGAATTTGGATAGGTTCATCCTCATTAGAGAGATTCTCTTCTAAATGTACTACCTCGAGGATGGATCCAACATATACTTTCTAATAATTGAAACATTAAAAAAAATTGTATTCCTAGGATTAACGTGGGGGTAAATCCTCTCTCTACACAACTAACCCAACTTTCTCTATTATTTAATCTGGTCTAATGATCCTCAAACTCAACATTTCATTCTTACAAAAACACATCACACTTTTTTGTGGAGAAACCTTCAGAAAGACATGATCACCTACCTAAAAAGTTGTGATCCTTTCTCTGATTATCCACAATACTTTCCTACCAGCTTTGAGCTGTTATCATGTGCTTCTGAATCAAATAAACATTTTCTGCCATATCTTCAATTAATTCTAGTCCCATAAACATCCTTTTGGATAAATAATCCCAAAAATCTATAGTTCAACACTAATTCCCATATAATTCCTCAAATTGATTCATCTAAGTAATGGAATGAAAACTATTATTATAAGAAAATACAATCAAAGAAAGATGTTGGTCCTAACATCCATGGTAATCCATTTAGCACGAACGTAGTATATACTTCATGGTACGAATTGTATGTTATGACTTCCCATATGATTGACATTGATATGATTTTTTAAAATTTAATTCTCTACCCAACGTATTCTGAAGGCCTTTTCAAAAGATAGAAGTAAACCTCAGATCATGATCAGATTCAATGGGGTGGGGAAATCCATGCAACCTAGTAATAAATTTAACAGGAAACTGAGAATTTTGATTGTTAAGAAAATTATCTCGAATAGGAAGTAAATTAGAAGATTTATTTAATCGATCAACAATAACACTGATTAGATTATTACCTCGAGATATATTTGGTAATACCACAACTATGTCTGTAGATATATTTTTATTATTTCCAGTTTGGAACTGGTAATTACTGAAGCATACCATTAGGTAACTACCACTCTTCTTTAATCAGTTGACAACTCAAACACATAACAGTAATGTCAGCAATATCTCTTTTCATTCCATCCCACCAGTAATACTCATGAAGATATCTGTACATATTATTACTTCAAGGATTAAATAAAAACAGAAAAATATGATATTTAGATAATAACTCATTATTCAACTGTGAATCAAAATTCACACACAATATTTTCCCAAATCTCCTAATGCAATCATTATTAATGATAAAATTAGGAAAATTACTCTTATGAACCAACTCTGACTTTTTCTGTTGCTCATTGTCTACCTTATACACTATCTTAATTCAATGAGATAGAGATGATTTCTCTGACACCTAAAAAAATAGAGGAATTTCTAGATCCAACAACTTCTATGATAAATTTAATCATGTAATTAATAAAATGATCTTTTTCCAAATGTAACATGGTTAATGATTCATTATTATTCCAACTAATATCATCATCCACTTTATTTTCCCTTCTTGAATGGTAATATATTTTTCAATCTTAAACATTGATTAATTCATTCTATCTTCTTGATCTCATTTTCAATTATTTCATAGTAAATATATACTTCAAAATGTTTTGAAATGTATATATTTCACATTTTACTCCATACATATGATGCCTCTATATTATTACAAGAAACAAATAGGGGAAAATTTCATATCATGTGTAGGGTAATTTAACTCATGATTCTTCAACAGGAGTAAAGAATAAAAAATTACCTGATAATTTTTCATAATGACACATCCATGTCCTTTTAACAAAGCATCATTGTATATAAGGAACACACCATTTCTGGAAAGTAGTTCCAAAACTAGATAAATCACAAATCTTCTTTTCAATTCATGAAAACAATTATCACATTATTTTGTCCAAATGAACATAACACCTTTTCGAGTTAACATATTCATTGGGATAGAAAACCGTGAATCTTTTTTAACAAACCTTAGCTAATTACCTGCCAAAAATTGAATACTATTGATCTTCGTTGTATTTTTGGGTCTTTCCATCCTTAAAAAAATTATATTTTAGAAGGACCAATAATTATTAATTTTTTTAAACAATGTGACAAATGAATGAGATTTTTTGTACACAAAACTCTAACTTTATGAATTTACAAAATAGTCTATTTTATTTTTTGTTTTCTAGAAACCACATAAATAACATTCATTTTCAAATTTATTTTACAATAAACCAAAATTTCATCAATAAAAATGAATAGAATCTTATCCAAAAACTCATGGAAAATTTTATTTATAAAAACCATAAATAATGCATGTGCATTGTTTAACCCAAAAGGAGTAACTAAAAATTTACAATGACCATATCTAATACGAAACATGATATTCAGAATGTCTGCTTCCTTTAATTTCAATTGATGTTACCCCAACCTCGGGTCAATCTTCAAAAAATTATGAGCACCTTGGAGATGATCAAACAAACCATTGATATGAGGATAAGTAAACTTGTTCTTAATAGTGATGTTATTCAATGATTTATAATCAATGGAAACACTAATATAACCATCATTCTTATAACAAAAAATACTGGAGAACCCCATTGTGATGTGCAATGTTGAATGAAACCATTATTTAATAACCCATGAAATTTATTTTTTGACTATAAATGATAAATTTGAGCCATTCAATTTGGGAGTTTTGGAATTGGATTAGCATCAAGAACTAAGTCAATAGTAAATTCAACTTCCTGATCAGGTATTATACTAGGCCACTGATCAAAAAAAATATCAAGATACTCATTTACCAATAGAACATCATTAATCTGAACTGTTACTTTGGTTTCAATAATATTTTAATGGTAATATTTATTTCAATATTTTACTAGTTTCTTATCATCCTGATATGTTACCAAAAATAAGGGTTCACTATTGTAAACAAATTGTAATTATTTCGAAAACAAAACCAATATGGACATGAATTATATCTAATCACGATAAACCGAATGCCATAATATGCCCAAAATAACATAAAACAGTACCGGTGGAAAAATAATAAGGTTTTTTGGTATATTCGTTCTGCACACAAGGATATTATGGTTCTTATAATTAACATTCCTATCAACATTTATTCGATGTGTTTTTACCATAAGTTCAGTATTCATATCTTGAAATGTTATTTCAAATTTAATAGAAAACTATTCTGAAATGAATGAATGTGTAGACCTTTAATAAAACCAATCATTGGCAGAATCTGAACAAACAAATAGTATACGAGATATTACATCATTTGATGTCCCAATATCTTCAGATGTTGTTGCAATGGATTTTACCACCACATTATGCATTTAGTCTGGCTCCTTTGCCTCAGTTGAGTTCTTGATTGGAAACTAATTTTCATAAAGACCCATTTCATTGCAAATAAAATATCTTAAAATTTGATTTTAATTTCTTGCATGATCATATTCATTATATTTATGAGAAATGTGACTAGAAATACCCTACTAGAAGCACTTTCAAAACATTGATAAACATTCTATAGAATGGTATTTAACACACTTAACAGAAGATGGATATTTAATTATATTTCCATTAGGCTTCTTTGATAAATTCATCCCCTTTTCCTACCAAATAGACCTCTTATTTTGTTTAATCAGTTGGAACACCTAATCATAAGAAAACACCATTACTACATTCTCAGCACATATTCCATGTTTTTCATAGATTTTTAATTCTTTAGAGGCTACTCGTCTTCGTTATCTCAAATTTAATACCGAATGAAATCTTTTAATATTACAATGAAGATCTCAGATGAAATTTGGAGCATACCTTTCCAATTGAGAGGATTTTGTTTCTTAATAATCCACCGAGTCTTCCTTCTTCCTCAATTATAATAAATGTTTTTCAATCCTAATAAGAACCACAATAGGAAAACATTTCTCATGAAACAATCCTTTAAATTAATCCCAATCCTGACCATCAATCTCCTCACTCTACCAGATTTTTTTCACAATCAACCACCACTAATCAGCTTCAAATTCATAAACGTAAACATCATGTCTAACAATTCAATGTTCTAAACACCCTATGACATCCAGAATCATCTCTATTGATTTAGTCCACCATTTAGCTACCACATGGTTAGATGATATTTTGAATCATATTGGATGGTGCCTCGTGAAATGTTACACTACCGAAAAACTCCTCTAGGATTTCACTGGCTGATCTTGTGAAAGGATTCTTCCTGCATTTATAGCCGGAGTCAACAATGTCATCACAACAAAAACCTATCCAGTTCTTATTCTGACCATCTCTAGATTCATCTTTGGAAGGTCACATCCCTCTGTATTCCTCCCAGCATTGCTGCTGGGTTTCCTCTAAGAAAATATGGTTCTGATCATTGAAATATCTTAGGAATAGAAACATGGTAATCTATAAATGATTTATCGTTTCAATTTTATCATAAATTAATTTTTGGATATCAATTTTATAATACCCTAACTTCTAATTTTGTCTAAACTAGCATATGGTACCAACTATAAGGTCATACCCTTAAAATTACATAATCGTGAATTAAGTAAATAATTCAAAGTGAAGATATTTTCAGGTTTAGTTATTTATAGAAATAGGTCATAACATATATATAACAACTTGAATATTACATGTAGTCACTTCTAATCAGTATACATTTTTTCCTAAAATATAAACTCTTTAAAAAAATATTCTTGTCTAGTTCCATGTTTTAGATTACATGACTCTTCATTGATCCCATACTTGAACTTATTCCACATTATGTCCTATGAAAAAATTTAAAAAAATGGGGATGAGCATAAAATGATCAGAAAGGGATACAGAAAGAAGGAAAACTGTTAGTTTTTCAAAACAAAATGTTAACAATTAATACTTTATCATAATAATACTTTTCACCATTATGAAGTAGTAAACTCTCTTTACTGAATAATGATCATTACATACCATTTTGTAACAATTATATTAACATAATACTCATATAAACAACACATAATATATAAAAATAACATGGGAAATAAACATACTTAAAAATAATTACCATACGGTTGACTTTGACACATGTCACTAAATAGAATAGCCATATGGACGACTTCCAAACCCAATGCATTGAAGAAAATATTATAACAACCAATCATGGATTATCATGTCACCATCCATAATTTGGTGTATCAAAAACCACTCAAAAAATTTCCATTTAACATTATAAAATCATAACAAATTAAATATTGAAAATATTAATATTTCACTAATAATAATTCATTTTTAATAAAAATAAATAATTCAATGATATTTAAATAATAAATAAATTTCAAAAAACATTTCCAATACCGATCCACCTAAAAATGGAATAATGGGGTTTTTAATTTTAATAACAATATGTATTATAGAAGAAGCCAACAATCAATTACAGTGACAGATAGGAAATTATCGCCGCAAATGTTAAAAACATTCATTTTGTCATTTAGTAAAATGATTCATAGAATAATATTTCCTTTGAATGAAAATAATAGTCAAAGGGTTTTATTATATACCAAATAAATGAAATTCATGTATATTTCGATGTATGCCTCAATGAAAGGAGATTAAGACAATGTCCCTTACCATTTTTCTGACTTGACCTATTTGTTTGTTAATTTTCAAAATGATAATCTAAATTTTATTTATAAATTCATATGAACATTTTTAAGGTTTTTAATTCCTTTTATAGAACGATTTACGATGTTATAAACAATTAGATAAATATTTGAATTTATATCGGTCATTTTGTTGATGATTGGAAGTTGAGTTAAAAATGAACATGTTATATTTATAAATTATCCATGTAGTCTAAATTAAATTATCTCCAGAATTATATAAATGATTTAGATATCATATATATTATATATATCCATTATATATATGTATTTATAATAGTTCATACCATTAGAAGGTAAGAAAGTAAATGCACCATTCTTGGAGACAATATGCTGTACATTTTCCTGAATGCTACTTTCATTTCTATGTAATATTTAATGGAATGAAAAATCAACTAAATATATGTATATTAAAATCATATTCAAACATGATATATAAAATTAGTGTAACTCCATCCTTTATACGTTCTACATATGGCATTAATGAGTCATATCCCTTTTTGTGGGCGGTAGTCCGCACTTCCTCAAATAATATTATCGTGCTTTCCCATAATAGAAACAATAAAGGTATGACATAAATGAAATATAAAAAAGCATTGAGAAAATTTATGTATAATATATATCACATTTATTTATAGTTTAATCTTAGTTCCCACCATATGATGTGGTATGAAAAGGGTGAATAATCATCATTTTGTGAAGGGGTAGTTGGCCGTCTAGAGAAACAATATGTTCTTCACCAATTTTATGTTGGTGTGAGTAAGTGTAGTTCCAATAAATCTCATAAAAACCATATAGTATATTAAGGATACTTATTTTTCTATAAAATAAATTAATAAAAAGAGTTTATGTTGTTGGAGAAGGAAAATTAAACAAAATAACTTATGAGAAGATGTTACCGTTAAATCAGGTAACTCCCATTGGATTGAACCAAATGGATTTCCTAAACTTACTTAGGTATATGGAATGGGTTATAGGTGGAAGAGAGGGATTTAGGGTGAATAATTTAGTAGATTTTGGTTTATCCAAGGGTCTTGAGAGGTGTGAGTAATGAGTTAGATGTGATTGATTTTTATAAGGGGAATGATGGTCTCTTTACGAATGTCTGAAAATATTATTTTATTATATAGTGATATTTGGTTTTTAAAGGACCATAACTCATTAAATTAGATGATAAGATGACTTTTGTTTGATATATAATCATCCAATAATAATTTCCCAGGTTATTTATATTGTTTTAATATTTAATATCTTATTTATTTAAATCATTCATTGATGAGGTAAACCCTGCATCATTATTGCATCTTACATAATTTTATATATTACATGATAAAAATTAATAAAAAATTACCATGATGTTTTAAATTTTTTATATTTCTAATTAATTTTTATAGTCGAGTTGATAACCTATATACCCTCATGTAAAAATTCATTTACTAAATAATATATCTTTATATCATTTTTGTCTTTACATTAATAAAATTAATATTATGTGCCATAATCACTCTTATGTGAATCAATTTTGTCACAAAATTGACCCTTTGATAACAATGGTCAATAAATTATCATCCAATTGAATTAGGACATGTGTTAGGGTAAAGTAATATTATCATAATTATATTTTAACTTGAAACACCCTATATACCATTAATCATTGTAAATACAAGTCAAAAGTTACAATTCACCAAAAATAATTATCTTATTGAACAAAAATTTAAATAATAATAACAACCATGTATGTAGAATTTTAGAAATTCATTTCACATAAGTAGAAAATGTTCATCTAAATAAAAATGTCATTTTTAACAACTACTCAGTGTTTTCACTATTCATAAAAATTGATGTTTTTTTAAATAAATTACCAAAATTTCACGCTAATCTATATTTGATATTAAGAATTCAAAAATGATGTCTATTTTATGAAATTAAAATAATAATTTGGATTAATTAATTTAATAATAATTCCCATTGTCAAAAAAATAGTGTGTATTTAAGAAATAATAACTATCAAAAGATTAACACTTGATTATGACCAATTTCAAAGTGAAATTACATCAAATGACCGAAATTTGATAAAATGGTAGTAATATAATCTAATTATACTTTGAAATAAATTAAAAAGATAATCAATCTGCAGAAATAAATTATATTACAAGGATTTATTGAATTAAAATACAATATTTTTAACTATTCATTAAAAAATTAATATTATAAGAAAAATACCAAAAATTTACAGAAACTAAATTTTGATGTCCCGAATCTAAAGAAGAATTTTATTTTTTCAAATATAACATAAAAAGTGAAAAAAATAGATTTATAAAGGGTATTCCATTAATAGGTGATAAATCGACATTTTAAAGTATAATATAATATTCTTTTTTAAATTTATATTTATTCACAATTTAATCCTCTAACATTTATTGGATAAATGTTAAAACAATTAACAAACATGTATAGTCATATTTTAGTCACTTATATTCATTCCTGCCATTATAACATCTAGTCATTAACGTCCATTTAAAATAATATTATATAATTATTTTTCATTATGAATCCACTTTGTGTGCAAAAAATTATTTCAAGTCAACTCATTTTTGCGTATTGTATATACCGTCAAAAATAGGATCCACATTAAAGTAAAATTAATATTTAATTCACAAATATTAAATAAAATAAAATTGTATTATTCTTTAGTTAGTTTGGATATCACACATATATATAACTAATAATGTTAATTTTTTCATAAATATATTATATGTTATTTTTAAAAATAGTATTTTTTATTGTAATAATATTTTATAAATTTTATGATTCCTGTGAATGGATGACATCACTTTGAGGGGAGGAAGTGTACACTTCCCCAAAGAATGTTATCATAATACCTAAAATTGGAGGCATGGAGATTTATGTTGTAAAATAATTAAAGAAGTATAATAGAATAATAAATATAATATATAAAATACATAAATATTTTTTCTTTATAATAGATAATCTGATAGTTGGAAAATGAAAAATATGAATAACGATTATTTAATGATGTATTTGTTCTTCATAAACAAAAAATATATATATTTGTTAGCCATTAGATATAACAGTGTTTATGTATAGTTGAGATACATTTCATAAAAATATCCTAGTATATTGGATATATTTTATTTGTTTAAAATGATTTCAATAAGAATAGTTTATTGGGGTGTATAATTGAAATGAACTAGAGTGGTTGAGAGAATGTTATACCTATTAATTAGGTAACAACTACAAGTTTGTAATGAAAGAATAACATAGAAGGATTGTTGAACAAATGAAGGTTTTAAGGCTACGAGTGTGGTTGTTTGAATGTTATATTTGAATATATTCTATGAGACTATATTTTTAGATGTGTGAAGAGTGGGGAGAAGTGGTGGAATTTTATAATGGAGGAAAAAGACTCACATGGTATTTGAAAACCATGTTACATGTACACCAATTTTTCCCAATAATACTCATTCAAAAGCCATCAAATAAAAAATTGTATGGTTAATTAAAGAGTGGTTTCAATCCAATGATTTTTCGATATGTATAAGACATTTTATCCCTTATGTTAATTTCATTCGCTTTATTATGGTTTATATTATCATAATAATTTTAAATAATTTAATTACATTCAGTAATGATTTTGGTGAAAAATAATGGTGGCCCAATTAGACATTATAAATTATTCTAATTTTAAAAATGTAGACCATTTTTACAAATTCCTATAATTTAATGTTCATATGGCGATTTAAATATGTTCTAGTATGTGGGAAGATAATGCAGGGTTTTTAACAAAAAAATGTCCCAATGATTACTATGTTTCTATAATAATTTTGAAACTGAAATTCATAAAAATGACCAATATTTTACTAATATATAAATATATTTTCTTTTTGAACCATAAAACAAATTAAATATATAATTTATCTTTTCAAATATTTTTTATGAAACGAATATTTGATCCAAAATTTATTATTTTTTATTATTTATTAATAAAATGAAACATCACAAAAAATTACAAAATATTAAAAATAAAATAATTTTTGTGTTTCAATTTAAAAAATAATTTCATATTAACTTATTAAATAAATAACCAAACCAGAATTAAAATTTAATAATTTTTCTCTACAAAAAGTGGCTAAAATTGTTTTTATAAAAATAAATGGTTTTATGTGTGAAATTGATTATGTTCTTATGTAATTAATATCAATACTAATGGTTGAATATAAAAAATATTTGATTTAATATATAACATATATTATAAATTTAATTAATTATGTAATTGTAATTATTTATTTTATTATGATTAAACTCATTAGCAGTCAGAAATATAATAATATTTATTTTTATATCCAATTTGTTCAAATTTTAATTTCTCATAACATGGTAACCAATAAATTAATTTAATATGTATATAGACAATATATTCTCATAATCTAGATAATAATATTCATAACCTTAGACATAATGGCTTTGTTATTTCAAATTATATTATACAATAATACATTAATAATAAGTTATTTTCAGAAAACCTCGATCTTGAGTGCATCACAATTAATAACAGAGGGACACTCTTAGGTGTAAAACACAGTTACTTGGTGTTTTTTGTTTTGAAATATATAAAATATATCTTAAATAGTAGATATATTATAAAGTGTCCTAAAATTATATTCATTTATGTGCTTAGTGTCACTTTTCAAAAATGCTATCGACTACTAGATTATTACTTTATAATTTTGGTGTGTTAAAATATCAGTGAAAAATAATAAAACTCAATAAAGCATGATGAGTACCACATAACATTCATCCCGCCATTCTACACACACATGAACTCACTATCCCACATGGCTCATAGAGTCTCATTGTATATGTAGTCATAGAAGTGGGTTTGGAAATCTATAAAACCCACAACTCACAGCATGTTTACCATTTTATATCATCCCACCAGTGCTTTACTACTCCACATATATTCTACGAGTCAATAATGACCCTCCTTTCAAGAAGAATCTCAAGATAATTGATGATAGCTATCTTGGTCTTTATTAACTCCCCGTCATCCTATGCACCACCATCCCTTGAAAACATTTGAGGATGTTTTACCTGGAACACCAATGTCTAATCAACCATTTTCATGGAAGATTGTTGTGATTTCTAAAATGTCTGCATACAGTGAAATAACATCTCGTTGAACAATTCATCAACAGTTATGTATGGAACATAATCTAATTTTTTAGATGGCACTAAAATAGGATTTTCTGGTAGTGTTTGATGCAATTCCCCTAGAGAGTGTTCATAATCTCTCTCATGGTGTATGAATTATGTTCATCATCAATGAATCTCTCAAAAAATCAATAAAAAACCTCAGAATGTAACGATGTCAATGTCACAACTCAAAATCCTAGGAAAGTGAAAAAAAAATAAAAAAAACACATCATAACCCACAACGTTCACTCAAATAAAGGATTGTAAAAATAAATAGTCACTAGAAACAACTATAAACACACCATCCTTCCCACTGAAGATACAACCATAAATCTTGTGTCTATTTTTCATTTAATTTTATTTTCATTTAAAATCCTTTTTTTAAATACATTAATAATGTTCCACCATGAAATTTTTCTAAAAAGCCCATTAACAATCATGAAAAAGACATTTATTCCCATATATTTCATACTATATCTAATTTAGTCCACTTAAAAAATAGTTGAAATGTGCATCATTTCCTAGTTCCTAAGGACACATGAACATTAAGAATTGAAAGATGACTTCATTGTATCTGTCCAATAGAAAATGTATCCCAATAGTATATATATACAATTATACCTATAACAACATAATGAAATGAGTATTTCATACAAATTGGAATAAAAAAATGCATGACACACGCTTTATAGCAAGGTTAATATATGATGAATTAAATGGAATACCCTTATGTCATTATGTTGCAAAATAATTGCAACCCTTATCACATATATAGTAATATAATAAATCTTTTTTTCACCCAATGGTGGAGTCAAGTCATTATTAATATTAAATATCATGAATATAACTATTTCATCTAACGAAAATTGCTTTTTCACTATCCAAATGATATCCACTCACGGGAAAAACATATTAATAAATTCCATCCCATTCTTATCCACGAATATTAACAAAAAAATGTATGTAAAACTTGAAAAAATCCCACTAAGTCAACTTTGTAATATCCAAGACAAAAATACTATTCAATAATGCTTCGATCATAGTTAGCTAAATGGCCTCAATAATATTTCCCTAAATACAACCAGATATCGGTTAGGTACATGTTCATAGTTGTGTCAATTAAGATATTATGCCCTCATTACTAGAGTATATCATTGTTGATGTCAATAAAAAATGTTATTGATAGTATTGAAACATTTAAACCAAATTATTAAAACCTAGAATAGATAATAATATCAATAGATGGCTTATATTAAATGATATTGATGATACATGTATCCAGAAGGCATCAAAAATAGGTATATGTAAATATAGTACAATGCATGACAATAAAAGGAAAAAAATCCAAAAAGTATCCCAATGTCAGAATCCTCATCATGGACACATGCACTCATACTCCAAACCAACAGTCCAGATGCATTATTCAAACACTTTCCCCTATTTTCACCTATAACCATATAATAAGTTTTTGGTTCCCATGGAATCCTAAAGAGGGTGTGAGATAACATACCAGTAGGTAACCACCCAGAAATTGATATAATTCATAGAATAAAAATGGAATATGATAAACAAGATTATTTAACATGTAATGTCAGTGTTAATGCCTAGGGAATATAACTAATTCATCTAGATAATACCTATCAACCTATTAAGTCTCCCTGTAACAATTATTATCTAATAACAATGTAGATATATAAAATGTAACAAGTAACATGGTCTCTCTGTATGTCAATTTATATATTGTCCACTCAGCCTTTTCATATAATTAAACCATATCAAAGCCCAATAACATACTGAATACGAAATTATGTCATATATCCCACAAAGTAGATTTATAATAATGTTTTTACCATGAAGGGATGGATCAAAGATGTCTGAGACCAAGAAATTCTTATTGGGTACCATGATAATATCGATAGAAATTCGGTAATGGTAATGGTTTGAGACCTAGGATATTGGGTTCTAACAATTCCTATTAAAGATCAGGCATTCTGGATCAAAGGGGTAGAAATTCGATAGAATCAAAACTCAATTAGAATCATTGCTCAACATTTCCACTACCATGTTCAAGATCCATGGAGTGACAATCATGTTATACAACGAAAAATACATCCATTTCAAACCATATAACAATTAAATTATATATGAGTCTACCAAATCATATAATCAAAACCATTAAATTCCATATATTGTGTATTCCCACTCGTTTATTAAATTTCATTACAAAATTACATTAGTATACACTATAATGTGTTTTGTTTCCTTTTAATCAAGTCACAAGGGTATACTCAACCATTTTTTATCCATTTCAATTAATCATATCATATGGGTATATAAATCAATTCAATTAATTCCATTAATTCCATTCAACACATCACATTTTACGTAACATGTTTGATCAATTATGTAATGGACCGAATCAAGTTCAACATAATATATATATGTATATATATATATATCAAGATGAAGGTGGAAAACTATCTCCTAATCAATAAATTACACCGATTTAATTTTTAATTTACTTCTTTTACCAAAGGAAAACTTTAGATACTCAACTATGGTTGATTAAATATTCATAATAAAGGTATTTTCATAACCTTTACCCCATGTGTGGCATTGGATCGGGAAATGGGGTCAAACTAATTACAACAGATCCTATGAGCACCCCTAAATAGTTCGACAACATTTATCATAAGTAACATGTAAAAAATCAGAGCCACACTGGAATTTCTGTTAGAAATCCCCATTAATGATAGCTTTAGAAATCACCACAAGATGGAATAAAATTATATACCACATATCATTGCTCTATTTTGCAGTGATCATTGAGTATTGAATGCTTATTATCCACGATTTAGGATATATATAATTTATGGATGAAGAATTGGAAATTTGGGCACAAAGTCCTAAACCAAAATAACAGATTCTATTACTAGAAGAATCAAGAACAAAATAAATGTAATATAGGTTTTACCGATTCTAATCTAATGGTATAATTCACAGTCGTATAAGTGATTGGATGAAGAGTTCATATGAATTTGTAATAAATTATATAAAGAGAGATCCCAATGTATATTTTTTTGTCCGTTGAAATATATAGAACGTATTGTTTAATAAGAGAAATAATTAAACCAGAAATTATTTAAAACATAAAAATATATGGGAAAAACATTTTACCCATATTGTTTTTCAATCTATATTGAATCCATGAACTTTTTCATGTAGACAATGGGAACCCGCACAGTTTACCCAATCTATTTCAAAACCATATATAAACTATACAAAATGCCTCTTTCATGTTCTAAAAAACATGGAGACCATCTCACATGGGTGTGCACCAATTCCATCACTGTTTACTCATGTCATATGAACAATATTCGTCCATTATCAATCCACACATGGTTTACTCAAACCATAGAGACTTTACCCTCTATGGTTTGTACTAACTGTGCGCCTGAAAAAATGCACACTAATGATTGGTTGTGGGCACTAAAAATCCCCATGCACCTACCAAAAACATTTGATCAAGTTTTAAACTATCATAATTGAATATTTTTGAGTATTATAAAAAATTAATGTAACTATACCTCACACTAATATCTGGGTTCTTACAATGATGATCCTACATTTATTTTTCATGATTTTTATAATTTACAAATTTCATGTCACAATTTATTACACAATCGAAATGTTGTATGGTTTAGTATCTTAGATTATAAGATAAATAACCAACCTATTTACTTACCACTAAGAACATATAAGCACTTTTGATCCATAGTAAGCGTAATTATATATTTCTCAAAAGTTAGACATGTCTTCATTACGTATGTAGTGGAATCATAAGATTGTTGTGGGATCAAACACTGAGTAATGGAAACAAACACAAAAAAAAAATCAACAAGGGTTAGATAATTGGGAAATGTAAAATGAATTGAATGAGATAAATATTTTATTACAAAACATTATAAAATAATAATTGTCGATATTATATAAAATAATTATTTTTAGTCTCGAATAAATTATGTTGTACTATATCATTGGACTGTAAATAGCATGGGAAAATAATCATGATCAATGGTAGTATAATATAATCATATCACATAATAAATTTCATAATTTAATGCATATGAAATCATAACGTGGCGGAGTATCCATTGAATCCATTTTTATCACAACATAGAATGATTGGTCTAACAACACATGTACCCACATAGTTTTATGCCACAAACCATGCACCCTCTTGGGATTAGACTACTACTATTGTTCCCTATTTAGATTAGGAAACTACCATTATACTCTTTTGGGATTAAGATAAATATAATGTTCCCTCTTGGTCTTGACCTAGAACTTATGTAACCTATTGGGCTTCACCTACTACCTATGTACCCTATTAGGGTTATTGTACTTGAATTTTACTCTCTTGGCGTTGAACTGCAATATTTATACTGTGTATATGTTCAAGTAAAAAAAATCTATACCAATGACCTAGATGGTTATATAAGAACCTAACCATGAATCATCTATATATATGTACAAATTAAAAATAATCATTCATTGATTAAAAATAATACATGGGCTGGGGAAAAAATATAAATAATCTACTTTTTAACAACATAATTTGGATAGTAAATTATAAATGGTTGATACACATAAATAAATCTCCATATATATTATTGTATAACAATACATAGAGGTATATTGATAAATTTACATTCTATTGGTATAATTGTTTTAGAGACAATTTAAAATTGTAATGAAATTCCAAACACTATTTTCATAATATTATTTTACATTTTTCATAAAATATGAACTTATGATAACATTGAAAAGTAATTTTTTTTAAATGGGGAATTTGAATTTTTTTAAAATATTCACTATTAAATACATCATTCGATATTGGATTTACAAATAAGATAAATATTTCTATAACGTGAAGTGAAAACATCTTGAAATTAAATTACTTTTTAATACATTCTTCAATAATATATTCACAAATAATTAAAATAAAGATCATGAGAGAATTTTTATTGGATGAAAAATCATGTAATTATTAATGGATGTATAAATTTTTTTAATATTATGAAATTATTTAATTGAAAAACCTCATTATAAAAATATTTATTAAAAATTACCTTTTAAAATATATAAATGAGGATTAAAAGTTCCAATTAGTCATTTTTTAAAACAAGAATGAATTGTTTTTAATTGTTCAAATGGAAGTGGAGGTAAAATATTCATTAAATATAATTAGGATTTATCATAAAAAATTCTATTGTTATTTGGGAAAAAATTATCCAGATTTCACCATGGATTGAAAACAATTTCCTTGAAGAAAATAAGAAAATATCTTATGAAATTTGAAAAAGAGTAATTTAAAATTCAATGAAGAATTTTGATCAAGAAATATTATTATAACTAAATTATATGAAATTTGAGATAACCAAATGAATTAAGGATATAATAATTTATAAATAATTTGACATAATAAAATTGGTATTATGTGTTATAATGATAAATTAAAAAATTACAATGAAACCACCTAACAATGTAAATTTAAATAATTACCCCAAAATATATGAAATATGTTCAAGAAGTTAAATTAAAACAAAAAGAACAAAAAATGAGTTAAAAATACCCTTTTATCAACATTATCATTGTAATATAAAATACATAAAATGCAAAACATGAGATTGATGTTTAAATAATTTATATGGTAAAAATATTATCATACAGGAAATATTTTTCCAAAATATAATCCAAATGTGGAATAATTTGGTTTCTCTCTAGCATATCTCAATGAAGAATAATTGAGAAGGAAAATATCATACATTTACATAAACTTAAGATTAATATAGTTTCCATGAAATGAACAATAAACTATCATTAAATGAATTTTATTCATTGTAATTTAATTAAATAGGGGAAATAATTCACCATATAGATTAACATATTTGGTGTAATATCAAAAAAAATCATTGAATTTAAAACCTTGACAAATAAATCTTACATAGGGTCATCATTCACAGTACACATGAACATAAGTACATGAATAATAAAAAGGAGTCTATTGAACATTTTTAATGTTCTTTTTAAATATAGTGGATGGAAATTCTATGATATAAATAGTTGTTACAGAATACTGAAATATATATATAATAAATATATTCTATTAAAATATCCACATAATTAAAATGAATAAAAAATTAATTATATATTTCTTTATGTTTAAATTAAATTTTTTATTATATATTATTTATTTTTTACATATTTATGATTAGGAAAAAAATTTAATTATTGGTAGTATATACATAAATTATTTATCATAATAAATGGGGTTCAAGTTATTTTATGATTATAATTAAAAATTATGTTTATAATCAGTAGGAATTTATTTTGGGGATACATCAACTATCTAGTAATTTAACTATTTTTAATTAGGCGAATATTAAATTTTCTGATTTCTCAAAAATTGTCATGTTTTTACTAGAATAGTGAATGAACTAATTAAATCAATATATTTACATATATTAAAATTTTCCAGTATGTGAATAAATTAAAATAGTTTGACACATTTTCATATAAAATTATATTTCATAATGAATGGTTTCCAATTTTAAAATACTATGATAAATTTATAAATTAATGATCATTAGTTTTAATATTTATATAGTGATTAAATGTAAGTTTTATTTCAAATGTTTACATAAATTATTATAACATGAGGAAGAGGAATTTTCAATTAAATTATTATTAAAAAAATTTAATTAGTAATAATTATTTTAAAATCATTTTTTCATATATAATTGAAATTTATATATTTATATTATTATTTTATTAATATTATCATATTTTTAAAAACTATATTTCATAGGATACAAGTTGTAATTACCCGACAATGCTCAATGGATTGAAAGTACCACGAGTCATTGCAAAGGCTTAAGTGACATCCCCATGATTCCAAATGCTGGGAATAAATTCTGAAGGGTTTCAAATTCAAATGGGGGATGATTTACCATCTAAAAATATACCAATAAACCTACCAATCAAAAAAAACATTCAATATATGATTCATGAAAAAATGGAAGACAACTCAACAACTTCATGTATCTGAAAATCACAACAATGTAAGAAAAAATATATGAATAACCAACTATCAAAGTACACAGTTGATAGACTACACAAGAATCTCCAAAGACCTCAAGACTCAATGCTCCAGAAGCACCAAAATCCAAAATATCCAAACATCCAAAAAATAACAAGGTACTATTACACACGCGTGAAACATTACCTTTTTTTATCCCGTAATATATCATCTACAAAATAACCAAATCTATATAGCATGGGTGAGTATAAAACTCAGTAGGGTTTTTCAAATGACATCACTACTCATGCCACTAAAATAGAAGAGTTAGCAACAATTATGTAAAATAGTTTATATTAAAAAATTTCTCAAAAATATTTTAAAACTAAATATATACATGTTTGAAAAACCATTCATTACAAAAATCATACTGGTGAAATTGAAACCAATTTTCCCAGCAAGGTATTTTTACAGATAAATAACTAAAAAATAATTACATCCTATTGAAAATATCCCATTATTCTCAAACCAAACCATTATTCAAACCCATGATGAATTCCATGAATGATACATTATTTATGTTCCATAATCATGAGAGGTTTCTAGTCAACCTACCATGTCGTTCGAAGGTAATTGTTTCCCATGTGCCATTAACCCTTTGGCACAAAGCACAAGGTCATATTTTAACTAAGCCCCATGTATGAAATTACAATGTTACATTAAACCATTTCCACCATACACAAGTTCATATTTCAACCAAGCCCAATATATGAATCATTAACACACAACATATATTCCCAAAAAACATGCCAAAATAGCCCTCTAAAAAATATACCTTTCAATTCAAAAACCAATTCCATCAAAATTCATTTCAATTAAAAACTATTTCAATTCCATAATATTTCAATAAAACTCAATTATTATTGAATACCATTTATTTTTAAAATTTCTTTTTCATCAACCATTTACCAATTCTAGAAAATCCATAATTTAAAATTATCATTTTAAATTCTTGAATCTTAACCCCCTTTTTACAACTATTCACCAAGATCAATCAATTTCAAGAAAACCATAGATCATAAAAATAAAGTTTTTTAATGAATTTAATAATTAATAAACCAATTTTAAGAAAATAAAATCAATTCGTGAGAGATGAGATGTTTGTGAAGCCACTTACCACGATGGTTTTGACCAATCATTGACAACAGATGAAGAACGCACATGAAAGCAGTTCGATTCTCCATTAACATCCTTAGTTCTATTATCATAGCCATATCACGAGTCAAAAATGAATTATTTGGCATAAAAACATATATCTACTCCTACAAGAACATATCTAATAAATATTGGATTTTGGAGAAGTAGATCTATGCAGATCTAAGAAAACATGACAAATCACTAAAAAATTGGGTACATACCACCAGATTTGAACTCCAAAACACCATGGGAAGGTTTTATGATTGTTCCAACTCATGTGGGGAGGGTTATCCAGCATTCCTAGGTGAGTAATCTCAAAATAGGGGTGTTTTGATGCAAAAATGTAATATAATGAGAAAAAATGAGTAATAACCTAGAAAATAGGATCTAGAGTTGACCTCTATGAAATGTACGAACTCGAGGATTGGGAAAACTGTGTATGAATCGTGTGACCTTCATATATATCCAAAACATCCTTATAAAAAACCCAAAATCTCACATCCTTCACTTTAACACATTTTATGGAAACACGGTTTCTTATGGTAACAACTCACTTTTTGGAAAACCCCTACTTTATAGAGTCAACCCACTTTATAGAACCAAACCATTTTATGGAAGCAACCCACATTATGGAAACACCCCCATTTATGGAAACACCACACTTTATGTAAACAACCCACTTTATGGAAACATACAGCATTACGAAAACAACCATCTTTATAGAATGTTTCTATTTTATGGAAAGCCTCTATTAAAGACACGCCAATTTTAAAACATCAAGAAATGGGTTATGTACCCGAAACTGGGGGTAATAAATTCTCTCCACCATGGGTCATTGGTTCCTTAAATAGTAAAAAACCCTCACTAGTAAAAATGTGTTTTGACCACAACTCTATTATTTCCATCTCATGTTCCCATGACTCTTCATGAATCTCACCATGTTGTCATAATACTCATACTAGGCTGAATATTTTCCACACAAGATATTTTTTTTCCAAACAGTGATTCACACAGAGATATATATTAGTGATTCATTTGGTTCTAGCTCAACGTGATCTCACTGATCACAAGGTCAGGATCAGGGTGATAAGTTTTCAACAGGGATACATGGAACAAATTATGCACTGAACTAAACCTTGGTGGTAATGCCATCCAATATGCCATCCCTCTAGTCTATTTCTATATCATAAAAGGTCCCTTTTATCAATGATAAAAAAATCCAATATTACCAAAGAGATGATGTCCAAGCCATGGATTTATCCTCAAGAAGATATAATCGCCCACAGTGAACGAAAATGGTCTTTGACGGTGATCAACATAATAATTCTGACATCTCTGGGCTATCTCCATACACTTTATAATCAACTAGATGTTATACATAGTTTGTTAGACAAGTCTTGGCATGACTGGTAATGTTTTTTATATTTCCACCCAATATAGTGAAGAATGACATGAATCCCCATAAAATGATTCAAACAGATCCATCTGTATCGAGGCTTGATAGATATTATTATGTGTGAACTCCAAAAAAGTTATATTATCCTCCCATGATCCACCAAAATCCATTACACAAGGCCGATACATGTATTCCATTGTATTTAATGTCTGAATAGATTTCCCATCCATATGAGGATGATATGATGTGATCATAGTCAAATAATTCCCATGGTCTTGTTGTAAGGATTTCTAGAAATGATACATGATCCACAGATCTCTATCTGGAAATATTGATACTTATACCCCAAGTATATTTACTCTATATAGGATATATATTTTTGAATGATCCTCCACATTATGTGTTTCATGAATATGTTTGAAATGGGACAACTCTGTTAGATGATACATTATCACCCAAATTACATCGTGTTTCAGGACCATTCATGGAATACTTTTAACAAAATTTATTGCAATCAGATACCATTTACATACTGGGAGGGGAAAATATTTTAACATACCAACTAATCTCTGATTCTCTACTTTAATCTACTCACAATTTCGGCACTATGAGATAAACTTGACCACCTTCCATTTCATGACACTCCACCAAAACTATCCCTTCAATGCCTTATAAATATTTTGGGTACCTGGATGTGCAACAAATCTAGAATATTGTTAATAATGAATGATATGT